>CM064871.1:67442419-68723222 GCA_032719365.1 Prinsepia uniflora
GACTCTCTTTCTGCTTTGCCGTGGCTAAAATCTAAGCCTGCTCCAAAGGAGTGGGAGGAGGCTTTCTTTCAATCTTCCATGACTAATTCATCCAATAGAAGTGAAGTTGGAAGGGATTTAAATCAAATGTTCTCTCAGGATATGCAATCAGTTCCATGCGGGAATCATGTTGAGGCCAAAAAGACCGAAATAGCTGACATCTCATGCAAGAGGAAACTTCTTGGATTTCCTATTTTTGAAAAGCCTCATATTTCTAAGGAGGAGTCCTCCCTTTCTGTGTCTATTCCTAATCGATCTAAGAGTGAGGTCGAAAATAGCAGGATAAACAAAGGACTGGATATGAACTTGCCTTGTGATCCTTCAGCTCCTGACTTGCCTAGAATGGATGTAGCAGAGATTCTAGTTGTAGATGAGGAAATGGATACGAAGGTTGCAAGTTTCAGACATATAATTGATTTGAACTCGTCTATCAGCGATGATGAAGTATCTTTGGAACCTTCTGCTCCAAGCAGCAGTGTGAAGATAACAGTAGGGATAGATTTGGAAGCCCCCATTGTTCCCGAGACTGATGACAATGTCATTACTGTGGAGGCATGTGCTGAAAAGCAGAAAGAAATGTCTTTTGCATCATCACAACAAACACCTGAACCTCCTAAAGATGAATTTGTGAGAGTAGCAGCAGAGGCAATAGTTGCTATCTCTTTGTCGGTTCCCAACTATCATGTGGATGAATACTCTTGCATTCCGTCAGAAGCTTCTTCAACTGACCCCCTTCTGTGGTTTGTGGAGATAGCTTCTACTTGTGGGAATGATCTCGAGAGTAAGACAGACGCTGTTTCTAGAGGCAAAAATTATTACATGAACGAAGAATCTTTATCAGAAGATTTTGATTTTTTTGAAATCATGACTTTGAAACTGGCAGAGACCAAGGAAGAAGATTACATGCCAAAGCCTCTGGTTCCGGAAAGCTTAAAACTGGAAGAAACGGGCAACACATTACTATCAAAACAGCCGAGAAGAGGCCAGTCACGGAGAGGGAGGCAGCGGAGGGACTTCCAAAGGGACATCCTTCCCGGTCTTGTTTCTTTGTCGAGGCATGAGGTAACAGAAGATCTTCAGACATTTGGAGGGATAATGCGGGCAACAGGTCATTCGTGGCATTCAGGACTGACAAGGAGGAACTCAACAAGAAACGGCTGTGGTAGGGGCAGGCGACGAGCAGCGATGAGTCCCCCTCCCCCTGTGGAAGCTATCCCAGCTTGTACTCCACCGACTCCTCAGCATACTAATACTGAAATGGTGCTGGAAGATAGAAGCCTAACGGGTTGGGGTAAGACTACCAGAAGGCCCCGTAGGCAAAGATGTGCGGCAGGTAATCCTCCATCCGTTCCTTTAACATGAAGATGAGGAAGAAGAGGCTTTTAACTTAATGAGTTCTGTAGAGCCAAAATTAGGGTCTTTGGTTTCTGTGGCTTCACGGGTTTGAGGTTGCCATGGGGATTGATTGCCCTTTCTTGTACATTTTCTTAACCCGAAATCTGGGTTGGCTTGATTTTCTTTCTTGGGGTGGTACCATCTTTGTATTATTCATAAATAATGTTGCATCATTTATTCCCGGATAGATAAATACCAGTGTTCTTTTATTTGCTTTTGCATTCTCATTTTCCTGGTGTCATTTTATCATTATTCTAGATGTCAGTGTGCTTCTTCTCAACCTGATCGACCCCCGGATTTTTTTTTTTCGTGAAAAACATTGCCATTTGTGTCACGTCTGAGTTCTTATTTTCATTTTGATTTTTGAGTGGAACAAAGGTTGGCCGGTTGATTAGGGCATTACGTTGAACTCTTTTATCTCTTACGCAAGTTTGAATTTCCAGTTGGGTTTAAATTAGTTATGGAGCAAAAATCTTCAGACCAAGTAGAGAGAGGAATGTGTAGTGATATCAAACCTAAGGAATTTAAGATTTGAGATTTTATTAGGAAGAATTATTAGGGTGGTGGATGATGTTGTTGCCACATAAGCAAGTAAAACAGGGGGTACACGTACCCACCCACATGATGTGCCATGTTTGTTTGTGCATCATAAAGCGGTTTTTAGTTCATTGTCCTTCTTTTTGCAGAAATTTGGGAAGGTTTTTGGCCAAACATGTCCACCAATAAGTTTATTTTGCTTGCATTGTCAAAGGAAATAAATATTTCATTCCGGAGTCTGGACCCAAAAGAGTAAGCAAAATAAAGGACAAAAGAAAGCCAACAAAAGTTGATGCAATCTTGCCAACTCATTACTTTATCAACCACCTTCTCCAATCAATACTAATGATCTTCTATTTAGTACTAAAAAAAAGTTAATTTCTTCATTAAGAAACCAAAAGATAAGTATGATTTTGTTACTTTCCATCTTTTGCTTTTTACAGTTTCTTAATTGCACCCAAACATTCCTCTATTCCTTTTGTTACTCTCCAATTAGTTCATCTTTTTATCTTTAATGTCGGTGATATTGTCTTTTCATTCATGGCAACACTTGTAAATCGTGTCCTCTTCATCTCATGATTCATATTTAAAAACTTAACTATACATCAAAGAGTAACAAGCATAAACTAATTAATTATTGTAACATTAATTATCAATTTAGGTAGCATTAATCATCAATTTAAGTGAGCTAATTAGTGAGTTATTGAATATTAACTTACTAAGAGCATTTCCCACGCATCACCTTAATCTTGAGTCCATGCTTAGGTGCCATACAAGAGCAGTGTTCATATTTTGATAAATTTTAAATATTTTATTATTTATTTATAGGTAAATATTTGAATATTCTCGTATTATTAATGAAATTCATGCGATTCTGAAGATATATGTGATCCCTACTTTCTTTATACTATTTGTTAAATTTAGCAATAAAAATTCTCAAATAACTAAATTCTAAAGTAGGGAATGAGATATAAACTCTATTGTAGCTCCTTTTTTTTTTCTCTAAAAATCACTAAATTAACTAAAAAATAAAGTATTTTGGAGACTTTATTAAAAATTCTCAAATACTTACGAGATGAAATACATATATTAGATATCAACGTTTCTTTTCTATGAGTGGCCAACTTGAAACCGTACATTATATTATTCAAGTTTAATTCTTTATATAAGAGAGAGAAAAAATCACCTTAGGAAAAAAAAAGAAAAAGGAAATGGACGCGAGTTGGGCGCGTGGGGTGGACATGTCGTGTGGCGTTGACGACACGCGGCAGGAAAGGTAATGAAAATCAGGAGGAACGAGGATAGAGTGGCAACATGAATGAGACTGTCGGTGTCTGAGAGTGGGAGTTTGATTTGGTGGTACAATGACTACAAATCTTATTATGTGGAATCTGTTTGTCCCACTCAATCATCTGTCCCTGCCTGACGTGTCAAGCAAACAAAATACCTAACTAAAAAAAAAAATTAATAAAGAAAGAAGACACTCTTTCAACTTATCCACCAATCACATTCCACACCAACCCCACAACCACAAATTACAAATCAACATTTCACAATTTTAGACTTCCTCACATTTTATTATTTATTATTTATTAAATATTAATATCAATATCAATATTAATATTATTTTCAACAATGATTATAAAATGAAAATGAAAGATGATGATGATGGGTGCCTTGTAATTGCACCCTATCTTTTTTCATTTTGATTTTTTTATAATTAAAAAAAAAACTCTTGCATTTTGATTTTCTAGTTTAAGGGTTTCAATTTAACCCCCCAAAAAAAAAAAAGCTTATTGGTACAATGTTAATGTGACTTGATCTCATTAATATATGTCTAAAATTGATTATTTTTAAGATTTTTTTTTTTTTTGAAAATAAACATAAAATTATAATAATATAATATAAAAATTCATATTTTAATATAACTTTGTTAGTGTTAAATAATTTTTTTTATTTTTTTATTTAATTACCATAAACTAACAAAACTTGATAGAAAGTATAAACTATTCTTTTTTGAATTCTTCATATGATGAATAGTATTAAAGGCCAGCAAACTTTGATTTTTGACATGACTCTTTGTCTTTATAGAAAATGCTTCATTCTTAACTACTTTGTCCACTAACCTAGAATACAAGTAAGCAACATCATTTTCATATTTTTTTCCATAAAAAAAACATTTTAAGTATCTTAATTTAATTATGATAATTGTCTTAAATTATATTCCGAGTTGAATTTTTATCTTTGAATTCAAATTTTGGCTTTTGTAGTCACCAGACTTAAAATATTATTGAATTTCATTTTGTAAAATAATATAATTGATTCTTTCCTTATTCATACAGAAAAATTCAACTTGAGTCTTAACTTATTATCTTTTAAAGGATTTTATTTTATTTTTTAAAATATGGATGGTTTGAAGCTTGAACTAGGTTTCTAAGAGGTTTATTATATTTTTAATTTGTATTTTTAAATTAGTCAGGTCTCGTATGATTATGAAACGAGGATGTTGAGACATCATTTTCATGAAAGGTTTGTTAGGGGTTGCATATTTTTTTAAATTCTACTCCTACGCAATGTTGCCAATTATTGTAATGAGAAATGGTCAAAAATTCTCTTTCTTAATGTGCACACAATTTTTGTTCTTCCCCAAATGTCCATTTTGAATTCATCAATGTAAAAACCCTAGCATTGTCCTATTTGTTTTGTTTTCATATTTAAAGATGGGCTTCCTTGTGTCTCAAGCTCAGAACAAAGCCCAAAGTTATGGGCCTAATTTTTTTTTCTCAAGGCCCATATTTTAACAACAAATGGTCACGACGCGCCGAAACAATGAAGAAGCCGCCATAGATAAGTTGCTTTTGAAAAGCTGAATGATTTGCTGAGAAAATTAAAGACAAAAGGAAAATTGACGAGGATGCAGGTGATGAAAATCTTCTCTACCTTGCATAGGCAAATACGCAGAAATCATTTTCTTCACTGGCGGACTCTGACCCATTCTTCATATCAACTACCACCTTCAGAACCAACTGACCACTCTCAAACCCTTGCGTCCACGCGCTGTGTCTTTTCAAACCCATGTTTTAATCTTCTCGTTTTGTGCAGAAACATCGATTCTGTCAAGAAAGTACATAGCTTGCTCATCCTCCACGGCCTCTCCGACGATCTTCTCTGTCGCACTAAGTTGATTAGCTTATACGGGTCATTTGGGTATGTCAAGTGTGCCCGCCTGTTGTTCGATCAAATGACAAGCCCAGATTTTTATTCGTGGAAAGTGATGATGAGGTGGTACTTTATGCACAATATGTATGCCGAGGTAATGGAGTTCTATACCTGTATGAGAATATGCGTGAAAGAGCAAGACAATGTTGTTTTCTCGATCGTGCTGAAGGCGTGCAGTGAGTTGCGAGACTTGAATGAAGGGAGGAAGGTGCACTGCCAGATTGTTAAGGTGGCGAGTCCTGATAGTTTCGTGTTGACGGGTTTGGTTGATGCGTACTCAAAGTGTGGATGGATTGAGTGTTCACGTGCTGTTTTTGATGGCATTGTTGATAGAAATGTGGTCTGTTGGACTTCAATGATTGTGGGGTATGTGCAAAATGATTGTGCCCAAGATGGGTTGATTTTATTTAATAGGATGAGAGAGGATTTGGTTGAAGGCAACCAATTCACGTTAGGAAGTGTGCTTACAGCGTGTACAAAGTTGAGAGCTTTACATCAGGGAAAGTGGATTCATGGACAATTGATTAAGAATGGTATTGAACTAAACTCTTTCTTGGTGACATGTCTTCTAGACATGTATGTGAAGTGCGGCGATATCAGAGATGCTCGTTCTATATTTGATGAGATGTCTATGACTGATCTTGTTTCATGGACAGCAATGATTGTTGGGTACTCTCAAAGTGGGTACCCGGATGAGGCATTGACGTTGTTTACCGATGAGAGATGGGTTGGTCTATTGCCCAATTCCATTACCACTGCAAGTGTGCTTTCATCTTGTGCACAGGCAGGTCATTTGGATTTGGGAAGGTCAGTCCATGGTCTTGGGATTAAACTCGGTTTGGAAGAATCCACTGTGCGAAATGCTCTTGTGGACATGTATGCAAAATGCCATATGATTTGCGATGCTCGTTATATCTTTGAAACAATTTCTGAAAAGAATGTGATTGCTTGGAATTCCATCATTTCTGGGTACTCTCAAAATGATTCTGCATATGAAGCCCTCATACTGTTTCATCAAATGAGATCAAATTCGTTCTCACACGATGCCTTCACATTAGCTAGTGTCCTCTCAGCTTGTGCCTCCCTTGGTTTTCTTCCGGTTGGTTCATCACTTCATGCTCACTCCATAAAAGATGGCCTATTAGCTTCAAATATCTACGTTGGTACTGCACTTCTGAACTTCTATGCAAAATGCGGGGATGCTGAATCTGCCCGTCTGGTTTTTAATGGAATGGGAGAGAAGAACACTATCACATGGAGTGCAATGATCGGAGGTTATGGAATCCAGGGTGACGGTACAGGCTCCCTCGCACTTTTCAGTGATATGTTGAAGAAAAATGTGGAGCCCAACGAAGTGATCTTCACGACCTTATTGTCAGCTTGTAGCCATACAGGAATGGTTGCCCAAGGGTGGAGCTATTTCAATTCATTGTACAAGGACTATAACTTTAAGCCCTCAATGAAGCATTATGCATGTATGGTTGATCTACTGTCTCGAGCTGGAAAACTTGAAGAAGCATTGGAGTTCATTGAGAAAATGCCGGTTCCGCCAGATGCCAGTTTATTCGGGGCTTTTCTCCATGGATGTGGACTCTATTCAAGGTTTGATCTTGGTGAAGTTGCGATAAGGAGAATGTTGGAGTTGCATCCTGACGAAGCTTGCTATTATGTGCTTATGGCTAACCTTTATGCTTCAGATGGTAGATGGAGGCAGGTTAATGAGGTTAGAGAGTTAATGAAGCAAAGAGGATTGAGCAAGTCTCTTGCATGTAGCCAAGTGGACATGGATATCAGAAATGACACTGAACCTGTTAGAATGGCATGTGTTGCTTAGCTTCGTGGTTCATTAGTCATGGGTTGATGCGATGGTTGTAGATATGCAAATACTATGTACTTTCTAGGGTTTAACTTGTACATGTTAATTTAAATCCAAATTTAAATTCAAATCAATGAATACAAGTACAATTTTGTTGGTTAGTTTCGGAGATTTTCCTTCACAATCTAATACAAAAGTATTAGGGCTCTTATCTTTCCCTTATCGTATCAATAAATTGGATGTTGAGCTCCAACACAACAAAGAAAGCTAATACAATGTCACAATCACTCATCTTGGGATTGCAGCAGCTCATACTCGCTTAACTTTAGAGTTCTTCAGGAATTCAAAGCCAGTGAACTCCCAAAAAGCCCCATGTTAAATAGATGCACACCCACACATATAAGGCGCATCCCCCAGATCCCCCCGGATGATGTAGGATTGCTAACCATGACTCTTATCTTTCCCTTAACATGTCAATAAATTGGGTGTTCAGCTCCAAAACAACAAAGAAAGCTAACACAATGTCAGAATTCCACCTTCTCCAAGAGGATATTGTCCGCTTTGGGCACAACTCTCACGGTTTTGTTCCCGGGAGTTCACTTGCAACTTCCTAGTGGGTCACCCATCCTGGGATTGCACCGGCCCATACTCTCTTAAGGAGTTCTCCAGGAATCTAAAGCTAGTGAGCTCCTAAAAGGCATCATATTGGATAGATACGCGTCCACACATATAAGACGCATCCCCTAGATCCCCCCGGACGATGTGGGATTGCTAACCATGCCTCCAAGGCACGGGTCCTCACAATCCACCCCCCTTGGGGCCCAACATCCTCGCTGGTACATTCAATTCGGACCGGGGTTGGGCTCTGATACCATTTTGTCATGATCCGACCTATTTAGTACGATATTGTCCGCTTTGGGCCCAGCCCTCACAGTTTTGTTTCTGGGAACTCACGTGCAACTTCTCAGTAAGTCACCCATATATAATACACTTCACATTTCCCTCTCCCAGCGATGTGGGATTGTTCACCGTTCTTCCCAAGACACGGGTCTTACAATCCACCCCTTTGGGGCCCAGCGTCCTCACCGGCACACTTCCAGTCGGGGTCTAGCTCTGATATCATTATGTCACAACCGACCTTCTCCAACATGATATTGTCCACTTTGGGCCCAACCCTCACAATTTTGTTCCTGGGAGCTCACGTGCAACTTCTCAGTGGGTCACCCATCTTGAGATTGCATCAGTCCTTACTCGCTTGACTTTGGAGTTCACAGGAATCCAAAACTAGTGAACTCTCAAAAAGCCTCATGTTAATAGATGCACGCCCACACATATAAGGCGCATCCCCCAGATCCCCTCGGGCGATGTGAGATTACTAACCATACCTTTAAAGCACGAGTCCTCACACACAAGGTCTCTGAATTCGAGGTCTTCCAGAGCTTTTCCCTTACCCCTTGTGCAAGTAATCACCAGGAACCGCAGTTGCCTTTCAGATGGTTTCAAACCAACTCAAATATCCCCATAACATCCGCTTGTGGTTTTAGAAACATTCCATGAACAAGTAGAACCCACAAAGCAATGGTCAAGATGGTCCTTGCATATTCTGCTGTCGATTTTGTGAAAGTTCAATACTTCTCTTGAATTTCAACGATTGGGTATAGTAGTTTTATATACAGAGGCTAACAACTTAGTTGATAGCATTCAGAAGATACTACGTAAATCCCTAAAGACTAGGAAACAACATCAGTATAATTCAAAATTCAAATATCCATAATGACCATATCTAATCTTCATGCCTCTGCAACCGTTGCACTGGAGGAATGACAAAGTTAGAGGCCAAAATAGTGAAACTTGCGCGTGGAAGGGTCTTAGTGAAGGCCTCAGCGAGCTGAACAAAGGAAGGAAGAAAGAGAATCCAGTGGGAACCAACGACAACACGTTCTCGACAAAATGAAAATCCAAGGTGATGTATTTGGTAAGAGCATGGAAAATAAGATTAGCAGCCATATAGGTAGTGCCCAGATTATCACAATGAATGAGAACCCAAGAAGAAAGGGGAAAGGATAACTCACGAAGTAGGCCTTGAATCCAAATAGTGTCAGCACATGCAATAGCCAATGTAAAACCCGTGTCCTGAAGGAAACGGTGAACGATCCCACATTCCTGCGAGGGGGGAATGGTCTGGGAGGGGAATGGTGGTGTGTCTTAAAGATGTAGGCACACACCTATCTAGCACGAGGCCTTCCTTGACGGCGTTGGTAAAGGTGTTCCCTACCAAGCGTGAGGTCTTGGGGTCAAAACCCTACAGGTGTGATGGTGCGCCCTGCCAAGATGGGACAATATCGTGTTAGATAGAGTGGGCCGCTGCGCAACTCTGATCTAAACGAGGCCTTTTGGGAGCTCAGTGGCTTTGGGTTCGGTTAGAACTCCAAAGTTAAGCGAATTGATGTTGGTGCAATTCCATGATGGGTGACCTCTTGGCAAGTCGCACCGTGAGCTCTCGAAAATAAAACCGTGAGGGTAAGGAGGTTCAAAGGGGACAATATTGTGCTAGATAAGTCGGGTCATAATCGAGGAAGATCGAGTCCTGACAAAATGGTATCAGGGTCAGACCCCGACCGGGAAGTGTGCCAGCAAGGACGCTAGGCCCTAAGGAGGGTGGATTGTAATACTCATGACCTGGAGGGAATGGTGAACGATCTCACATTCCCGCGATGGGGGAATGGTCTGGGAGGGGAATGGTGGTGTGTCTTAAAAATGCAGGCACACACTTATCTTGACCGCGTTGGTAAAGGTGTGCCCTGCCAAGTGTGAGGTCTTGGGGTCAAAACCCTGCGGGTGTGATGGTGTGCCCTGCCCAGAGGGGACAATATCGTGTTAGATAGAGTGGGCCGCTGCGCAACTCTGATATAAACGAGGCCTTTTGGGAGCTCAGTGGCTTTGGGTTAGGTTGGAACTCCAAAGTTAAGTGAGTTGAGATTGGTGCAATTCCATGATGGGTGACCCCTTGGGAAGCTTCACCGTGAGCTCCCGAAAACAAAATCGCGAGGGTAAGGAGGCTCAAAGCGGACAATATCGTGTTAGATAAATCGGGTCTTGATTGAGAAGGGTCGGGTCCTGACAGCCAAGGCACGATATTCAGCTTCAGCATTGTAGCGAGAAACATTGCGTTGTTTCTTGTCAGTCCAAGAGATGAGATTAGAGCCTAAAAAGGTACAAAAATCAGTGGTGAAGCGCTGGGTATCAAGACACCCAACCCAATCCGCATCTGAAAAAGCAAAAATGCGAATGGGAGAGGTAACAAGAGAGAACCGGATGCCACGACCCAAGGTCCCTTTTAAGTATCAAAGAATTCGTTTCACAGCAATGAGATGTTCATTGCCATTGGTGGGAGAAGCCAGGAACAAAGAGACATGGTGGACATCATATGAAATGTCAGAGCGAGTGAAAGTGAGGTTTTGCAAGGTGCCAACAATCTGACGGTAAGAGGTGGCATCAAATAGAGGTGTACCAGAAGTTGCTGACAATTGGGACCTGGTGACAACATGGGTAAAACAAGGTTTGCACTCAAGCATAAGGTTACAGTGTAATAAATCCAAAGTATACTTGGTTTGAGTGAGTTGCAAACCAGAAGATAGAAAGAAAGCCTCCAGACCAAGAAAGTAATTGAGATGCCCAAGATCCGAAAGTTCAAAGTGACGGCCCAAGTTAGCAATGAAGCTGCGAAGAAGTGGTGGATTATTGCTTGTGAGCACAATATCATCAACACGAAGAAGTAAAAAAATAATATCAGAACCATGTTTGTAAATAAAGAGAGAGTTGTCAACACGACTATGATGAAAACCATAAGCAAGCAGAAACGAGCTAAACTTGTGAAATCAAGCTCTAGGCGCCTATTTGAGGCCATAAAGAGCATTCCAAAGTCTGCATAGGTGATGGGGTCTGCTTGGGTTAACATAACTAGATGGATTAGTCATAAAAACTTCTTCAATAAGAGAGCCGTGAAGAAAAGCATTTTTCGCATCCAACTGGTGAATAAACCAGCCATAAGAGACATCCAAACTAAGAACAATTCGAATGGTTGTAGGCTTGATAACAGGACTAAATGTTTCTGCATAGTCAAGCCCCGGTTTTGATGAAAGCCCTTGGCCACTAATCGTGCTTTATAACGCTCAATCGATCCATCCGCTTTCTTTTTTCACTCGAAAAACCCATTTGTAGCCAACAACACTAGAACGGGGAGAAGGGGGAATAAATTCTCAAGTCTGTTGCTTGACTAAATCATTAAACTCATATGTCGTAGCTTTGCGCCAATGAGGAGACCCTGAGGCTTGAGTGACACTTGTGGGTTTATCATCTGGACCAAGAAGAGCCACGAATGCCTACAGGATAGGGTAACGGGTTTGGATGGATCAAATTAGGACTGTTGTCAGTGGCGCTTGAGAGGAAGGCGGTGTGCTGGCAATAAGCGATGTGTTGGTAGTAGGTGGAACCAAGTCAGATGATGGAATAGGAGGTGTTTGAAGCGGCGAGGTCGTGGTGTGTTGATGAACAACATTAAATAGAGTAGGCGAGTCAAGCAGCATGGTAGAGCAATCAATTTCAGTGCGGTCAAGATGGCTACTCTCAATGTGGCCCTTGTGGATAGGAGAATTTGTAGGGTGAGGTGCTGGAGTCTATGCCATGGGGACAGATAACAGGGGATGCAATAGGGTAGATGGGGTCGATGAGGTGGAGTCTGAAGTTGCAGAAGACAGAGGGCCAACAGTGATGATGGGTAAGAAGACAAAGTCGGTTGCTTTAGTGGAGGGTAGATGAGTGTTATAAGGAAAAGAAGACCATCAAAAGTCACATGCCGTGACAAGTAAACATGACCTATCGAATGATGCAGACGTCCATATCTTCTGTATTGGTCACTATAACCAATAAACACACATAAAAGTGAACGAGATTGTAATTTATGCATAGAATAATCTCCAAGAAAGAGAAAACAAGGAACCAAAGGCTTGAAGAGCCTGATAGTCTAGTGGAGTTGAAAATATCTTATGAAATGGAGAAGCCCATTTAAGAGTCGGTGTTGGCTATCAGTTAATAAGATAGACCGCCATGGAGATGGCTTCAACCTAGAATTTTGGAGGCAATTTTGCAGACAATAAAAATGTCCGATCCATTTAAGAAATGTGACGATGTTTTCTTTCAGAAAGTCCATTCTGTTGAGGAGTGTGAGGACAAAAGAACTGGTGATGAATCCCTTTTTTATTACACAACTGAATAAATAAAGAATATTTATATTCCCCACCTCCATCACTTTGTAGTTTTCTTATTGTAGTCGAAAACTAATTTTGAACAAAATTTAAAAAATTGGAAAAGGTGATGAGAAACCTCAGATTTATTTTTCATTAAGAAGATCTAAGAGTAACAAGTAAAGTCATCAGTGAACAAAAAATAATATTTATATCCAGAGAAAGAAGGAACATGAGACATCCAAACATCAGAATGAATTAATTCGAATGCAAATTGAGAACAGTGATCGATAGAATGAAAAGTGAGGCGAGTGGATTTACCCAAAGCACACTCATTACAAAAATCATTATTTGATACTGAAAATCTAGAACCTAAAGATGAAGTAGACGCCAATATGTGGAGGATTTAATTTGAAGGGTGACAAAGACGACGAAGCCACAATATTGGGGAAGCAAACAAGGAAGTAAAGGAAAATTTTGGCGGTGGAGAACGAGTGGGAAGTTGACCGATTTTAATGGAATATAAGCCATCTTCACATTGGCCTTGAAATATAATCAAACTAGCTTTAAAGATCACGAATAAGAAAACCCCAAGGATAAAAGGTGAGACTAACAGAGTTGTCACAAGAGTATTTTGATTTTTACTAATTGAAGGAACATGAAGGACATCTGATAGAAGAAAGACGAAAGAACCAGTGGAGAAAGTACGATTACTAGCGTGTGCAATTGGAATTGACTCACCATTACCCACTACAGCTCCATCATTAGAAACAAAACCTGAATTAGGTGTCATACCATGAGCGTCAGCAATCATATGATGTGTTGCTTATGTATCTGGATACCAATTAGGACCACTTTCGGTAGAGATGTGCATTCCCGTAAATGCACGAGAGAGATCATCTTAATTTGATCGGTTTGGACAATTGGTGGAAATATGCCCATATTGTTGGCATGCCCAGCATTGAATAGGAGGTCGAGTGGACGAGTGCACTATAACGACCCGTCATGGAGTTTGAGATTAGATTAGTGATTAATGATGGATTAGTGAAGTTAATTGGTGATTAGTTGGGTAATTTCAGACGGACAGTGCGAAATGACGGTGTTGCCCTCGGAATCGGGCGAACGGTTGACTTTTTGTTCGGACGGGCAAATGGACTTTGACCGATGACTGTGACGTAGTTCGGGACGTCACGAGTTCATAGACAGGTTACACGTCCGATTCAGACATTCGAGGAAAAAGTTATGATGTTCGGAAGTTCGAGGGTATTTTGGTTAAAAAGAGGCAATTTGTTGACTTTTTCTACGACAAGTCTTTGTCACGTATTTCGAGGATCGTTAGGTAGGTCTCGATTCCTTAAGTACAATGACAGGCGAAACGTTATCATTGGACTTCGGATGGTTCGCATTTTGACCTAAATGCCTCAGGGGCAAAATGGTAATTTGTGTAGTAAGGGTATATTGGTATTTTCTTTTACTGAGTTTTAAATGGTGAGCAATGAGATGGGGAAATCTGTCCCTGATGGTAGGATATTTATTCCAGGGATAAGTGGGATGTGGACATATGTCCAGCTTCTGGTTGGTTCCAGTCTCCTCTAACAAGTGTACACCGTTTTAATTTACGGCTTTGCACGATTTTGAAACAGAGGAACATAGTGGCTGTGTATGTGTGTGTGAGTGAACCGTGAGAAACAATCCAATCCTCCTCATCTGTGAGTGGTGTGTGAAGGAAATTGAGGGACTAGACGATAAGGTTGGTGCCACCGTGATGACCGTTGTGGGTGGCGGTCCTGAACCATGAAATCCTTTACAACCCATGAACTCCAACCGTATACAAACACCCTCAAACCTCAACTTTTGGCCATGACGTGTGAACGAGTGTTGGAAAGGGGATTTAGACGCATGTGGTGGTGCCTACGGCTGTGAACGATGACGGTGGTAAGTTCGTATTCCCGTGTATAGTTATGTTGAACTCAGAAATGGTCAATCTTGACTTAGTTCTTATTGCTTGGTTTTAATGAATGGAAATTATCTCTGGAGGTCACATAGGTAGTTTGGGATCGAAAACAAGGAAAATGGGTGGCTCGAACCATGAAATCACGATGGAGGAAGGATGGTGTTTGAAGGTTGATCGGGCAGGTAATAAACAGGCCCTAATTTCATGGTTTAATTAACTAGATCACTTGTAGAGATTAGGACGAAGCTAGTGGGATAAACGAGATTGAAAAAGATGGAAAAACAAAGGAGAATCGTGACCGCCAGTTCGGCTGGACCGGCATGAACAGAACCTGTCTGGACCCGGTTGGTGAGAGGTTGAAGATGAACAGTGCCGACGCGTGAGGCCCAGTGCCGACGCGTGAGGCCCACGCGTAGTCCCTTTGGGCGGCGTGTGTGGGCGGGTGGCAAAGATTTTGAGGAAGGTTCCAATAAGACTTTTAAAGTATTCGATGTAACGAACAGTTTGAGACTAGTTTTGAGTTAATCGGACATCGTCTCGATAGGTTTTGGGATGTCTAAAGGTTGAAGGACTAGGTTAAAAATCGAGAAAATTACGGGGCTTAAGTATAAACATTGTGAAGTAGTTAGTTACCTTATTATAGGATTTGGACAGGTTCGAAAAATCCGGTGATAGTGGATTAGCCGGGAAAGCGTAATTACACGAGTATCGAAGCGGCGACGCGAATAGTCTGTGAGTGGACTTTGCTTTCAAACTTATGATGCATGCATAACTATTTTATATGTTTTCTATATGTGATTTCTATGTTTATGATTATGATCTTTATGATTTCCGTTTTGCACGTATTTCGATATATTTACATTTTTCACGTTTTACGAGCTTACGATTTATGTTGTGATTTGACCATAGTTTTGATGATTTGATTTTAGGATTTGAAATGGATTTTGGAAAAGTGATTTCGGGCTTGAGGCCCTGTTCATAAAAGTGATTTCGATAAATGTGATTTCGGGTTTTGGAATCGGATTTCGGAAATATGATTCGGGATTCGGTTGTGGAACTTGAAAAGGGATTTCTGGATTTGGGTTCGGAATGATGATTCTAGATGTCGGCTACGGAATGATGATTTCGGATTCGAATTTGGAAATGGATTATGGATGTGGATTCCAGATTGGAATTGAGATTTCAAATGAGGATTTCGGATTTGGTTATGGGTTTAAAGACACGTTGATATTGATTTTCACTTGATTTTGGGTTTAAAGACCCGAATATGGCTGGATCTGGTTTTGAGTTTAAAGACTCGGTTGATTGATGATAGGGGGGGGCCCTGGATTGATATGTTTTGAGTTTAAAGACTCGGTATATGTTTTTAGTTTAAAGACTCGGTTATTGTGATATCCCTTGAGGCCTGTTGATTGTGTTTTGAGTTTAAAGACTCGTTGATATCCCGGGAAGGCCTGATGATGTGCATGTGTTTTGAGTTTAAAGACTCGGCGCGCTTGAGATCCAGCAGATTGATTGATTATGATTTTCGGTTAGTTTTTCACAGATTTTCAGATGTTTTAGGCAGTAGCCCGGATAATTTGGATTTTCGGATTTTTGGGCTGAGTTCCTGTACTTTGATAAGGATTTATGATTTTGGACTGAGGCCCTGGATTTGAGTTACGGATTTGAGAAAAAGAAATGATTCTGGTTTTCATTGATGGTTTTCTTATCTTGGATATGAAATGGTTTTATGAAATAATTTTTATATGCATGCTTTGGTTTTTCGTGGAGGGTATAAATGTAATTTATTATAAATTGTTTTCTGAACGTATTAATTATTTTTGTCCACTCACAATCTTTTATGTTTTTCGATACCCTTCAAGTTTGATGCGGTGCAGGTTGTTGTTAGAGAGAGACAGAGACATCACGCACGCGATCCACAGTAAGTTCTGCTCCTTCTGGGAAGTCTAGAAGTTTTGAACGGTTCGCTTGGGAATCCCTTGTCCGGCTTACGTGTTATATGAAGGTTGAACGTCGGTTTGGCCTTCATGTCGCACGTAAGTTAGACGGGAGCATGGCTTATCCCTTAATCCCGAGGGATTGGGGATAGGTCGTGTTATGCACACCTTAGACTCCAAATTGATTAGAGCGTTGTGATCCATTACGTGGTTTCGAATTGCCTCTGTTGGCGTCATAGCCATTCCTTTGGTAGCGCAAATTGGTGTAAGAATTTTCGAACCGTCCATGATTGTCTTAGAGGTCCACGACGCCCACGATATGATTTCTTTCGCTTGGTAGTGAAGAAGGCTTTGCCCGTGGTATTGGTTGCAGTAAGAGCAATAAAGGATTACTGCGCTTCAAAGGACAGCAAGCGGGCGCGGAGATCCGGGAAATTAAGGAGTGGTGGGAAATTGAGCATGGATACTACCAACATAGCATAGTCGGCATTGAGACCACGAAGCACCGATGTCACGAGATCGATGTTTGCCACTGGTTCGTTGATACCTGCAAGGGAATCTACCAGACTTTTGGCATGAGTCAAACGATTGTCTTGGCGAGATCTACGACCCCCTGGATTTGAATTCTTTCCCTTGGCAGCGAAGAAGGTCTGGGCCGTGGTGTTGGCTGTAGTAAGAGCAGCCAAGCATTGATGTGCTTCAAAGGGCAGTAGACAACACGAAGATCCGGAAAATTGGGAAATGATGGGAAATTGAGCATGGCTGTTACCAACATAGCATAGTCGGTGTTGAGACCACGAAGCACCGATGTCATGAGCTCGATGTTTGAGATTGGTTCTTTGATAGCTGCAAAGGAATCTTCCAGACTTTTGGCATGAGTCAAATACTCAGACACTAATTTGGTACTTTTGGAGATTGACATTAATTGCAAATGGAAATGAGTGGCATTGGCTAGGGATTGTTGGGATAAATTCTGGCGAAGGCAGTTTCAAATTTGCTGGGAGGTTGAGACACCAACCACCTGAGAAAGAACAAGTTCAGTAAGGGTAGCTCGAAACATGCTAACCAATGTTTTGTCAGTTTTGATACGAGGAATAGTAGTAGGGATTGGGTGTGGCAGTAGTGGCTGCCGAGGAAAGAGATTCAGAGGAGCTAGTTGAGGTAGGTGCAGCTAAGGTTGAGGGAGGGCTGGGATACGAACCATCGACAAAGCGCCAAAATTTTTGTCCAATAAGGAAGGGCTTGACGAGTTTTGTCCAATAAGGAAGGGCTGGACTTGAGATTCCCATAAAAGATAGTTTCTGTCGTTTCTGTTAATTTGACAGAAACCAAAGTGGAGATGTTTGGGGTAGCAACGGCGGATGAAGAGGAGGATTGGGTTGAGGCCAAGGAGGATTGGGTTGAGGCCATTGAGGTGTCGAAGAAAGGGATTTGTGTTCAAGCGAGAAAAGAAAGGGGGGGAGGGAGGCTGATGTGTTTAGGAAGAAATTCTTTAAGGGATAACGCCTGAAGCTCTTGATACCATGTGAAAGTTCAATACTTCTCATTGAATTTCACCGATTGGATACAGTAGTTTTATACATAGAGGCTAACAGCTTAGCTGATAGCATTCAGAACTAGGAAACAACATATCAGTATAATTCAAAATTCAAATATACATGTTGACCATATCTAATCTACAGATTCTAGAATGGCATTGTCAGACAAGAACATACCAAATTCTACGTGATCCCTTGTTCGCTAGAGAGACTCTGAAATTTCTCCAAAAAACTGAAAATCTCCTCCATTTGGCGATTAGAGGCATCTCCAGCTCCGAACCTGTAAACTTGCTTATCGAGCTCAATTATACTGTATCCAGGGACCTTCCTTAGGCCGATACCTTTGATTATTGATCTCACATTTCCAAATTCATCCCAGTCCCCTCCTTCAGCATATATGTTAGAAAATAAGGTGTAGTATCCAGTGTCATCTGTGCTAATATCCAAGACATCGTTTTTGATGGTTCTAATCATGTCCATCCTCTGGTGGATTCGACATCCATTAAGCAAGGAGCCCCATATGCTTGCATGGACAGGGGATGGCATTGACTTCATGATATCATATGCCCCGTTGAGATCACCAGCTCGACTAAGAAGATCAACTAAACAAGCAAAATGTTCTTCATTAGGCTCAATGCCGAAATCCCTCATTGATCTGAAATATAATTTCCCTTTTTCGACAGCTCCAGCATGACTGCAAGCTGAAAGAATGTTCATGAAGGTAATCTCATTCGGTTGCATTCCCATTTCCACCATTTGAGTGAAGACAGATATGGCAGCATTGATCTTTCCATGCATCCCATACCCGGAAATCATGACACTCCATGACACAATGGTTCTTTCTGTCATCGTACCAAATACTCCCTTAGCTGACCGGAGGTCTCCACATTTAGCATACATGTCGGTCAGAGCTGTATCAATATAGAGATCTCCCTTCACTCCAAAGGTTATCATCATGTGGTGAACCCATTTCCCCTTTTCTAGGTAACCTAATTCTGAGCATGCTTGAATGACACTTAAAATGGTGACTTCATCAATCTCAAGACAGTTCAAGAACATCTTGTTGAAAAGGCTGATTGCCTTTTCAGGTTTACCATTCTGAGAGAATCCTGAAATCATGGCATTCCATGTTGTGACACCGAGGTGCTTTATCTTATCAAATATCATGTATGCTGAATCTACAAATCCACATTTAGAGTACATGTCAATTAGTGAATTGAAGACAAATTCATGAAAATATCCTCTTTTGATTATATGACCATGAATCTGCTGTCCAAGCTCTAGCAAACCTACCTTTCCACAGGCTGAGAGAGTACTTGACATGCTGAATGAATCTGGCATTAGTCCTTGGGTCTGCATCTGCGCAAAGAGCAACAATGCCTCTGTCAGCAGACCTTTTTGACAACAGCCTGAAATAATTGTGTTCCAAGACACAATATCTCGCTCCCCAATTACGTTAAGAACTTTCTGACAACAGCCTAACCCCCAAATTTCAGAATACAATTCGAATAATGCTGATCCTAAAAAATAAAGGCCAGGGTCTACATTATTTCGAATAGCAAAGCAATGAACAGACCTTCCTTCTTTGTGCACGCCTAACCTAATACAAGACCTTAGAACACACATCAAGGTTACTGAATTGGGTTCCACTTTAGACTCTTGCATCTCAATAAAAGCGACAAGTGCTTCCGAAAAACAACCAGTTTGATTGTAGCAGGAAATCATTGCAGTCCAAGCTGCAGTGTGCGGATGAATGACATTTTGGAAAAACCTTTTCCCATTTAGCAAGTCACCACATTTACTATACATTGCAATCAGAGAATTATCCAAAGACGCATCAGTTTTAATTCCCTTTCTAACAACATGAGCATGTACTGACCTTGCAACTCTCAACAATGCCAACTCCCCACAAGCCTCGGCTACACTAAGCATTGTGACCGAATCCGGCTCAACACCTTCGGATACCATATAACGAAACATCTCCAGCCCTTCACTTGCTTCTCCATTCTCCACCGAACACGAAATAATCGAACTCCACGACACCACATCCCTCACTGGCATTTCATAGAACACCTTCCGGGCACCATCTAAGCAACCCAGTTCCCCATACAAACCGAGCAAGGAGGTCTCAATCACGGCATCAGATTCAAACCCGCATTTTATTATCCTCCCATGGACCTTCCCGCCAACACCCAGATCACCATAACCGGAGCAAGCTCTCAAAACGGAAGGAAATATAAACCTATTCATGCAGGTTACATGGTGCAGCATTTTGTGGTAGAGCAAAATGGCTTCTTGAAAGTAGCGGTTCCACACAAAGCACTTCATCAGCACACCCCACATGAAAGAATCTGGATTTGGGAAGGTTTCAAAGACTTGGGTTGAGGATTGGAGGGAACCCAGTTGGGCATAGGATTCGATGAGTTTGGTGGAGGCTTGTGGGTCTCTGTGGAGACCTGAGACTACGAGGTGGCCATGGAGCTGGGTAAGCGTTCTTATATTGGTGCAGGACCTGAACAAGGGCATGTACAGGGTCATGGCTAAGTAGTGACAGGGGATGCAGAAGAAAGAATGAGAGTGGCTCTGTCTCTTTGTCGCTGAGCTCAATTTGGGTCCCAGAGAGAAGAGGATAGCGCATTGGCCCTTCTTTTTAAGATATTGAGCTCGTGGGCTTTGAGTCAAGGGATAACATATAGTTGGCAGGCCTAGAGTCCACTAGGCCCACTCCCCTCTTTCTTTGTTTTTTCTTTTTCTGGATCGGTAATTTTTGTGAGACGTTGAATACTTAATGTCTGGCCCATTGTCGTCGGAACCCGAGAGAAAACTTTTGAACTAAATCAATAATGCTGTTTTAAGGCTTCATTTGTAGCGTACGAACAAATCAAAACAGACATGTGTTGATTTCTGCAACCTGTTTCATCATCTATCCACATTCTAATGAGTAGGAACCTATTATCAAATGTAAGGGTCCTAAGGGGGAACAAAAGAATATAGGAATATATGATGGGGCGCTATGTAAACCATTATCTTCTTATACAAGGTTTGTTGCTGGTGTATGTCTAAACATCACTTCCATGCTCATCATCTAGGGGATCGTAGGGTATTTCATGTCGGGGCCTATTGTACTTCTCTCGCAATTGCTTGATGGGGATGAAATCTCCAGCTGCATCCATCCCGTAGAATAAAAAGGAAATGTAGGGATGATCAAACCGATCCTGCACAAGGTTGACAACACAACATCACTGTAACTAACCGCAAACTTCTCATGTTATTCAAGGGCAGCCTAACTCATCCAGAGAAGACCAAATGTTTACAGTACGAGCAAAACAAACGGGAGAATTCTACTCACCACGTCTGGTACATCCGGGGCTAATAGATTCTCCTCAGAAACTGCAGCACAAGAAAAGCAGAAAAAGATTACAGAAAAATTGCATCTGACACAAGACTTCGAAATCCAGGCACTTATACAATAATGGTTCAGCATCTGAGATAATGTGCAATTTTTCTAAATTCTGCAGAAACCTAAAAATTGAAGCTGATTACAGTGCCAAAAAATGCAGCAGTAAGGTGTGCCTTAAATGTAGAGTTTTGGACAATAGAATGGGAAAAGTAAAAACTGAGCAGGAATTGGGTCAAAAAGTTGAGTATTACCATATGCCACCAGAAGGTTGGGGTCAGCATGTACATCAACCAAAATCTGTGAAAGATAAAGCAATGATTCATACAGCAAATTGCATACTATATATCACTGTTGCCATAGTGTTGTTATTATTGTTATTCTCATTCATTTTAATAAATTACATCAAAAGGATATGTGGAGGCACATAGGCGTGAAGGGCTATAAGCCTATAAATTAGGTTTCAAACCTGATAAAATGGCTGATTAGAACCCTGAGTCAACTTCTCAACTTGTGCAGTTTCCATCCATGAACTTGATTCATGACACACTGGATCCATTCCACAAACCACAGCTCGATAGCCTGATAAAGTAAAATATGATAAGATTTCTGTAACAGAAGCAAGCACGAAAGGAGGAAAAGAAACACTGAAACACTGAAACACACATAAATTCCAGTTCTACTTAATCTATGATGAATTGCCTAGAAAGCTCCAGATTACAGAATTCAACAACCTAAAGCGCTCGACATGATTACAAACAAGAAGATTCCATTTACATACTACTTGACACCCATGCTATATCAGAATCGAATCAATGAACGATGAAAAATTTAAAGGCACGGAAATAGCATACCAAAAATTTTATGCCTCACTCTCTGCCCCAAACGGAATGCATAATTTGCATTTTCATGTGCCAAAGCTTTTGCAGATGCAGCCAGTGAATCTGCCTCCAGTTTAGAAATTTTATCCCGTAGCTTGGCTGCTGATGCATAATTCTCAGTCTCAATTGCCCTCTGCAGGTCTGCACTGTAAGAGAAGACAAAGAAGCCGTCTACTTTAATGTTAAGTTGGCCCCATAGACCAAAAGAAAGTAAAAACTAGACAGAAGAAGCATATAAATGATGCATTTCTAAATAACTTCAAACTTTGATTAGATAAATATTGCAACAGTTGGGGCATACCGTAGGCGAATGATACTTATAGCCTTATCTTGAGCTTCATTCTTTGGAGATGATCCCCTTTTTTCCTCTTGCTGCCTAATAACCTCTGCTTCAACCTTCCAGGAAAAAAAGCTTATTAGGCAAGCTACAACTTATTTCATCCTATTTTACCAGATATTAGCAAGGAACACACTTGCATTTCAACAATACTTTTCCTATCGTAACAAATCTGTTAGCATAGAGCATGTTTACAAAACTTTTGTTTTAATAGTGGTTTTAAAAGTAATCTAATGTTTTGTCAGTGCTGCTTGTAGAAAAAAATAGCAACGGAAAACCTTCTTTAATAATTGATACGGTTTCTCATAAATTTTCTTAGAAAGTTGCAATTATGCATCCATTTTAGAAGCCTAAATGGTCGTCCTTTGTATTCTCTGCCTTAGCTAAAGAACGAAGAAGAAAAAATTGATATTTTAAAAGAAGCCATGCCCACCCGTTTAGCATATGACTTATAAACAGGAAGAGAGATCTAACCTCAGTCAGCTTGTTTCTTAGTTGTTGTGCAATATCATACTGTTCCATATTCAAAGCATACTGCCAATGCATCCAAAAAAAGCAAATGCTTTGTTAGACTAGCAAATGATCATTATGCCAAACCACTTAAATTAAAACTAAGAAAGGAACCCCATCGAACCTGAACTCGAGTTGCCAGGTCCAGCTGGAAAAAGAAGATCAAAATATCCTCATTAGCACTCTCACTTCGCTCTGAGCTTGCATTCAACCCCTGATCACCCCCTTTGAACAACCACCCAGCTTCGACCCTCGTGTTCCGTTGTTTTAACATATTGGGCCTACCTTTTAAGAACAATCTTTGATGGCACAGCTGCCAAATTCCATGTCTTTCAATACCGGAGCTTATCTGGGTTTTCCTCGTTATTTTGAAATGCTTCTTCCAAGAAGGCATTGATCCATAGACCCCGCCATCATAAGACGTACTAGTTAGAGCGTTCAGTGACAGACCTCGAACCATTTTGATTTCTGAGCAATTAGATACCCTTTACAAAACACTACCCTTCTTGTTCCTCACTTCTCAGAAACATCAGCATCTACAATTTTGCAAATGAGCTTACGTTGACACATCCAATTAAAATTCGAAACATTATACTTAAACCGAATTCCACTAAAGCAAAAAATCATTCATGCATACAACACCAAAATTAGACAACTGGCAAGTGAAGAAAAAAAGAACGGCAAAATGAACTATACCCACAAGGTACCCTCTTTGTTCAAACATTCGATTTTCAAGTAAGCATTTAGTAAAGATAATCACTCATACCCAGTCGAAGATTCTTATCAAAATCTTATCTTTATGTACTTGCTATATTATTGCTCCTGAATAAAATTACCCCAATTAACTCATAAATTGTGATCTAAATTTACCAGAGCAATCCTAAAAGCAACCGGAAACGATTAGCTTGAGTATTTCCCTAAAAAAAATACAACATGAGAGTGTGAAATAGGAGAGCTCACCGGAGCGTTGTTGCTAGAGAAAGCAAAGAAGGAGCAAACTTCGTTGGTTCGTATTCGTCTTCAATATTTTAGTAAAATTAACTTCAAAATGTATAATAAATTAGTGCGTGGAACGGTTTCAAGCTGACCAGCAGTGGAATTTTATCGTGTGCTTCGTGAATTAGGATATCAACTGTGCTTCTCTGCAAAATACGCTCTCGAGTGTAACCACTAACCTTGCCCAACCAAAAGGAGAAATATCTTTACACTTTTTATTTTTATTTTCATTGGAATATAGAATGATAAGAGATAATAAAACAAAACTACCCCTCATATAGCCCGCGAGCAGCCTGCTGGGTTATTCAATGGATTGTAAATATAAATTCTATATAAAATATGTAATGATTCATTAAATATTTATGGACATTATTATTTGTTGATTTATATGATTTTATATGTATTATAATAATATTGAATAATTAAATATAAGCCTGATTTTATACTAGCTAAGATATAGCTTGTGCATTGGTGTAATTTGTAGGGTTATTCAATTGATTGTGTTGATGCACAAAATGTGCCAATTTAGGAGACGAATGCTACCCAGTCACGTGTCTTTGGATACCTGCAAAAAAGGTAACTAGTCGGTCGGTTAGAGGTAAGCACCGGTATGATACCAGCCTAAGAGTACTCCGACGCCCAAGTTAGTGGTCAGTCTGTGGATAAAGAGTGAATGGTGAATAGTAATTCGTAAAATAGCTGTGCAAAGTTAATGCTTAATTACCTTTATGGAGAAAAGTGAACCCCTTTTGTATGTGCGTGATGTGTGCAATAAAGTTGTTATTCCAATGTGGGACAATGAGCATTCAATGTGGGACCAATATGTGGAAGGTTGGGGTTTGTCCATGTGTAGTGTTTGTTCAGACCTTGCTAGGGCCTGTTTGTCAGAGTGGGTTTGGGTCTTTGAGCTTGTAGAAGTGTGTTGGGCTAGAGGTACTAGGCCACAACTTGGTCTAGGCTGATATGGTATTAACAGAAGTTCCCCAAGTTCTTGACCGAGGTGAAATTTATCGGTTGGGGACTTGTAAGAAATGCCCCAAACCTGATGTAGATGTATGCCTCTAGTCCCCCCCAAGTCCCCCAAGCGAGGGAGTGTACCGAGCGTAATGTGTTGTTGATATGTTTGTGGTTGGACCGGTCGATTAGTCAGTGGGATACTAATTGGTGTGCCCTTGTTGGGTGTGCAGGCGTGTTCAGACATGGAGTTGCGGGTCGGTCAGTGTTGGTATGGGAGGTTAGGAGTCGCCAGGGTTATGTGACTCAGTTGGTGCTGATTTGGCTTCCGGTGACTTTTGGGTTCTCAACGGGTTGCGAAGGGACACGTGTGACCAGTGTGGGTGGGATAGCTGGCGCGGTAATAAATGTCCTGCATACCGTGCTGACCTTTCGCCTACCGACTCACCACTATAAATAGTTGGGAAAAAGGTGAGAAGAAAAAAAATCACTTTTTCACTTTTATGTTGTTGCTTTGGTGAATTTTTGCTCTGTGCACCAGGCGATTTTCGGCGAGTATTCTGTGGTGAAGCTTGTGGTAGGGCGATTTCTAGTGAGGACAACCGCTGTGTGATAATAAGGTATGACCTTCTTTTCCCTTGCTTTTTTGATGGAATCTTATTTTTGGAATGGGGGTCGATGATGAACTGGGGGGTCGGACATTGGTTCGATCCTAGGAAAATTGCAGTTAGTGACCAAGAGTTGTATTTATCATGTTTCTTTTTGTAGATCGTTTTGATGTCTGACTGGGATAACGAGTCGAACGACGTGCAAGACTATGCTGATGAGGATCGACAGAGTTCGTCGGTGGAGATGAGCCTATTAATGGAGACCAACATTAAGCTTGAAGATCAAAAAGGAAACCCGTCTGGGTGATTAGTCTGGGGTCTCGACGTCTGGGCCGCTCGAAGGCAATGAAGAGGCTACTCAGGTCGGCAGAAGGCTGGTTGGTGGCAATGAAAAGGTTGCTCAAATAAGCAAAAGATCGACTGGTAGCAATGAAGAGGTTGCTAAGACGGGAAAAAGATCGAGTGGAAGCAATGAAGAGGTTACTTAGACAGGAAAAAGGCCGTCTGGCAGCAATAAAGAGGTTGCTCAGATGGGCAAAAGACCATCTGGGAGCTCCAGAGTCGTCTGAGGGACCGATGGTCGTGAATAGGGTTGGTCACGGTGATCGGTGAACCGACCAGGGAGTTGTTGTCGTCGAAGGAAATCCTGACTACCTTGGCCATTCAGACGATCAAATTTATGGTCGGCCTAGAAAGTGTCGTTGGACGTGGAGCTAAGGTTGGTGGAGCCCCACGAGTTACTAGAGGGGTTTGCCATCTTCTACATCGAGATGTTCATTCACAGGGCCAGCTTCCCCCTACACCTCCGGTTGAGGTCAATGGTTGGCAGTTTGGGGGTGGCTATCGGTTAGCTTAATCCAAATGTTTGGATTATCCTAATCAGTATGTACGATGCGTTCAGGAGTGAAAAGCAAGAGCCCTCGACATATGCCGAAATGGTGTACTTGTATGAGTTCACCTAGTAGTAGTAGAGTAACGGCTGGGTGCACGCTCAGTGTGGGGACAAGATGTCATGAGGGGAGTACATCTATGGTCTGCCGTTCTCCCAGAAAAAATACAAAAAGAATTTCATCTTCGTCGGTGGGAACTGGGGGAGGGGGGGGATAAGGCATCCCCTCGGCATTCTAGGATTTAAGCCTTGAGGGTTGGTCCCCTCAACAATTGTATTTTTATTTGCTTTGTATTTGCTCTTATAATGGTCGGTATTCAGTGGAATGACCTGGATGTATGTGTGCAGGTACTCTCCCAGATGCGACTGCATCGGAGGAGGAAAAGATCATCTGCGAATGAGTTAGGAAGAAGTTTAGACCAACCTAGCACCATCGGGACATTCTTTGGATTCCTCAGACACTACTTGAGGTCGGTTTGATCCCAAATCTAGGTGAGGATGAGTATTTTCATGTTTGTGCTTTGTTTTGTTAACGACTCGGTCGGTATGCTAACCTTCACTATTGTTTTGTAAGTTGTCCCCAAAGATGCTAAAGGGGCGGATTGACCGAGCGGCTAAAGAGGTCTTCGAGCTAGAAAAGCAACCGATGGTCGACTCGATCGAGCATGATAAGAAGGTTGGGTCGATCGAGACTCCTCCTATAGGGTAGGTCGAGAAGAAGAGGAAAGAGGCACCGAGCACTAGCTAAGCTTCCCAGACGCTAAGTGGGAGGACGTCTCTACCGCGGTCCTCGAGAAGTTACTGCTAGTCATCAACGATATGAAGAGGGTACCACCATGGAGTTGTCCGAGCTAGATGACTTGTTAGAGGGCTCCATGCATGAGCGAATGTCAAAGTCGCTGCTCGTTGCTTCCCACATAAATGCTCGGTCAAAATTACACTTGTGAAAAGTTTTTATATTGTTGTTGTCATGTTTCTGACTTGTGGTCTGTTTGTGTAGTCCCTCGGTGAGATGTTCATCAACTACCTCATGCCCTGAGGCGAGTCGTCGCAGCCGACAGGGAGAAGGCCAAGTTCAAGGAGCAGTTAGCCGCCCTAACTCGGCAGTCCCAGGAGGCCGAGCTGGACATCAAGGCTAAGGCTGAGCTGGAGAGAACACTTCAAGTTTAGCAACACATGCTAGACCAGCAGAAGGCCCAACTCAGCATGTACTGTGAGGAGATCGATGCTGCTCGGTCGGTAGCCGATGAAGCTGACCGCCTGAGGGCTGAGCTTGAGCGGGCCAATGAGGAGTAAGACCAGAGAGGTCTGGAAGTCGAGCATACAAATGCCGAGGTGGAGCGCTAAGTGGCCTAGATTGGGCAGTCCCATGTTGACCTAATGCGCCAGAAGGTAGAAATCGAGCGCCTGCAGTTGGAGGCAGAGTACTTAAAAGGTGAGGCCGAGTGCCAGAACGCAGAAGCCAAGTGACAGAGGGAAGTGGTTGAGCTAATGAGGGCTCAGAATGTGTACCGATAGGTGGAACTACAAGTTTATCAAGAAAAGCTTGTGTATTCCCAATCTGAGGTGGTGAATGAGTTCCTCGGTCGGAGGAGTTTGAGCGCATGCAAGATGACTATTCTGCAACAGCCGTGAAGGCAATTTGTAAGAACATATTCCTCACCTACCCCGAATGTCGGTTAGCCCAAAAGTGAAGAGGAAGAAGAGGAAGAGGGGACCAAAGACCCTGGTCATACCTCCACTACCGAACCGACTGCCAGGGATGTTGGGCTGACTAACCCCCCTCATGCCTCAATTTTTTCTTTCTTATTTTTTGTCTAATCTGCGTGTCGGTGTAGTGTAGGTTTTCCTTTCTATTTTCTATTGTAAGTCTGGCCGACCGACTGGTCGATTTCTCAATTTTCAAGGAAGATATTTTTGTGCAATATTTTTCCAAGTGTCAATTGCTCCTACCACTGATCAGAGTTGCATATACTTAGCTTTTTGCAAGTGTATGCATTGTTTGTAGACCAACCTGGATATGTTTGCATGTATTTAACTTAATAAATGCATGCTGGTGTTCGATCGACCTGAATGTGTGGTCTGCATGTATTTTACTTAATAAGTGTATGCTTGTGCGGTACGACCAAAGTTGGTTTGTGTAATTAGATAAATGTATGCTTGTGTGGTGTAACAACCCGTCCTGAATTACGGGATTAATTATGATTAATTAATGATTAATTATGAATTAACGAGACTAATCGAGGATTAATTGAGAGAATTCGAATGAATGGTGTGAAATGATCGTTTTACCCTTAGAATTGGGCAAAATGTTGAATTTTAACCCGGGGAGTCAAACATACAAAGACCAATGACCGCGACGTAGATTGGGACGTCATGAGTCCGTAGACATGCGACACGTTGAAATCGGACGTTCGACGGGAAAGTTACGGGTCTAAAACGAAAAATGGTACTATTGCACGTAAACTGAGAAATGGACACGTGGACTATTTGGATTGGGGAAAATATCTGGATTGGACCCATTAGATGAGTGACAAGTGTCACCCACCTGATAGGCCCAAGACTCAATTGTTTGGGGTTCATCCTTATCATTTTTCACTTCTTTGTTCTTCATTCCCTTAACCCGTGAAAACAAACACCCGAACCTGCACCCTCAATCCACCAAAGCTCACCCATTGATGATGGTGTATATGTGAAAATGAAAGGGGAGACTAGGATGAGGACGACAGTGCTGCTGGAGTGGACGACGGTGGTGACAGGAAACTCGTCGAGGTATGGTTTTTGATTCAAAAATCGAAGGTTGGATTTTAAGGTTTATTGATCGATTTGATGGACTGGGTTGTGATCTAGGGACTTATACAAACTCAGGGAACCATTTTGGAAGGGCAACGGTGGCCGGAGTCGACGGTGGAGTACGGTAGCAGGTCACGATCACTGTTCATCTTCAAATAGGTAAATTCGAGCCATTTTCTTAAATTTTTGGGTTGGTAGATTGATTGGGATCGTTTAGATGAAGCTATAGGAATAAATTGGAGGAAAATGGTTGAGAATCGAGGGAGAATTAGCCGGGTCAGGTTGCGGGTCTGCACGACCCGGTTTGCAGGACCTGTCGAGAGGTCAGGGATGAGATGACGTCAACGTGACGTCATCTATCAGGTATGACATGTCAGTCTGACACCTGTCAGGCGTGACGTCAACATAACATTAGCGAGGACGTCAACGTTGACTTTTGCATTGACCACGTACGTGGGGCACGTGGGCTCGAATTTTGAGGTGGAACCAGTGTCATTTTAAAGGTTTCGACGATCCGGATCCAATGGTGGTGGTTTCAGGTCGATCAGAGATCATTAGGTTGGCCAAATCAAGGTTTTTCACATCAAGAAACGTGTCTGGGACACGTTGACATTTCCAGAAGTTTTGGGGTGTTATCCTATGGACTTATATAGATGGTTAGTGATCTTCAAGTGTGATTTGGATAGGTCCGAATGTTTCGGTGATGGTGATTTAGCCCCGAAAGGCTTATGACATGCGTATCGAGGTGGCATCTATGACGGTATGACGGTCTGTGAGTGGACATTGGTTTCTAAATATGATGCACGCATAACTGTTTTATATGTTTTAAATATGTGATTTATGCTGAATGTGATTGTGGTATTTAGTATTCATGTATTTACACGTATTTCGAGGTTTATGATTTTATACAGCGTTGAACTTGCTTGTGTTTCCATTCAATGGTATGATTTCGGATTGGAAATATGGAACTAGGCATGAGACCCATTTGATTGTAAACCATCGGACTTGATGTCCATTTGATTTAATGAGGCATCAGGCCGGAGACCCATTTGGTTTATACTATCGGGTTTGAGGCTCAGTTGGGTTATGAAATGGAATTTCGTGCTAAGTACCTTGAATTTGGAAATTGGATTTGTGGAATTGGTTTATGAAAGTTATACTTCGGGGTACGGGACCTATTTGTGGATTTACGATGGTTCATGGAACGAATGATTAAGCATTATATCCCGGGCATTGACCCCTTGGAAAGGTTTTGTGATGATTTACAAAATGATTTCCATGTACCATCCTTATGTATGGATTGTCTCCTCCGGGCGTCTCGTAGTATCCTGGAGTAGTCACGGCGCACTACCTGAGAGGGGCTGCCCCGAGGCGCAACTGATGACCAGGAGTACAATTATGGATAATACACCTAGGGAGGGTCATTGATCTACGGGTCATTGACCTGGGTGGACCTTGGAGAGACTCGAGATTGAGACCACGAGTAGCACGCGTAGCTTAGAGACCGTGACAATGGTATTGATTAGGCATCAGGGATGCTGAGGATTAGTTACATTGTTTTTCGATAAACTTGTTATTTAATGTTGATTGGTTTTGGGGCTGAGTTCCCATATAATTGGTTTTGGGCTGAGTTCCCACATGGTTGGATTTATGATGTTGGGCTAAGGCCCTAATGATTTAATTAAAGCAAATGGTTTGAGTACTAGTTTTCGAATGCATGCATGTTTTTTAGTGAAGGGCATAAACGTCTTTTCGTTAAATGTGTTTTATAAATTATTTATTTCGTCCACTCACAAATTTTAATGGTTTTTAATGCCCTTCAGGTTGATTGTGGATGCGGGTTATAGCAGAGACGGAGACATCACACTTCTCCACTGATCCTGACGCACTCTAGAAGCCCCGTTTGGGCTAATGTTCGAGTTGTCCTTTGTTCGTGTTATATGGGAGCATGGCACATCTCGCGTTAATCCCAGGGGGATTTGGGATGGGTCGTGTCATGGTGGTATTAGAGCACGGTTTGCTCTTAGGATGTCACGCAAGTCGAGGATATGATGTCTCTACGTGGAATAGCCTGTCATCAACCTGATAGTTAGGGTAACTAGTACGAGAGTTAGTGGAATTAAATCATGCCAAACGTAACCTATTGGCCTGATACACTGTGAATCAGTGTGATTAGACCCAATGAGGGTTCTATGTGACGAAATTGCTGAGTTGAGACCGATAGTCGGTCATGTCATGTCAAGACAATGGTGCTGCTGAGAACAGCCGGATTCGAGGAACCCTAGTTTGTGATTGATAGTTTGGAGCAACTGAAGTCATGGATGACCTAGTGGACAACTCTGGTTGAGTCTAGTTGAGACTACAGAGATTGATTAGTTTGACACTAAGTGAAATGATGGGATCCGATCCACAAGTGCGTTCGGATACAGAGTCTCGATAGCGATGTCTGTTGGTTGTGTCTGCACCAGATTGTGGCAGGCACTACCATCAAGGATGGTTGTAGTTGTGGTGGTTGAGAATCGGGGGACGTTCTGGGAACGTTTATTTTTTGGTATGAATGGTCAGGGTAATTGTACCCAGAGTTGGTGAGTTGAAGGAGGCAGAGTTCCTCTAACCTTGGCGGAGGTACGTGGTTATTGCTCTGTATGAGCAAAGTTTCAAGTTAGTTTGATTTGCACCCTATGTGACAGCGATTTTGATGACGATAGGAGACGATGAGCCACAAGTTGGGGATGTGACTCAGTCGTGATGGGCATATGTTTGGTATTTGAGATTCCACAACTAAATCTCAGTTAGAGATGAACTGGATGGGATCTAGCAGTGGTTGAGATGTGTTTTGTAACAACCTGTACCTTCGGGAAGGGTAAAAAATGTAATTTTGTAAAAGATTTGTATAAAAGGACAATTTTGCCCTTGTGAATAGTGGGTCAAAAGTTGACTTTTTGATTTACTGGTTGGATGAATGTTGACTATTGACCGTGACGTAGTTAGGGACGTCACGAGTCCGTAGGCAGGTGGCATGTCCGATTTGGACAATCGGAGAAAAAGTTATGACGTTCGAAAGATTGAGGGCGTTACCGTAATTTTGACTATTAGAGGGAAAATGTTGACTTTTTAGTGGACTTGTGATTTTCACGTAGACCGAGGACTGTTAGATAGGTCTCGACGTGTAACAACCCGTTCCGAGAATTGGGATAAGTAGAGTGCTTAAGGTGTGATTAGTAAGGTTAATCAGGGGTTAGGTGGTCCCGAGGGGTCCGGGAACCTAGAATGACGATTTTGCCCCTGGGTCGGGCAGAAATGTTGACTTTTATTTCGGGTGGTCAAATGGGAGTTGACCAGTGACCAGGATGTAGTTGAGGACGTCACGAATCCGTAGGTAGGTGGCACGCCCGATTCCGACATCCGAGGAGGAAGTTGTGATGTTCGGAAGGTTGAGGGCATAACCGTAATTTTGGAAAAATAGGGGGAAAAGTTGACTTTTTGAATAATCGAGTTTTGGTAGGTTGACCTAGGATGGTTAGATAGATTCCGTCGTCCTGAGTTCGATGACAGGCGGCACGTATTCATTGGACTTACGAGGTGAAAGTTACGGGTCTAGGAAGTTTTGGTAAAACCGTAAAAATGTGTTAAACAGAAGGGTATTTTAGTCTTTTTGGGTTTATGGGGATTTGTGCAGAGAGAGAAGGAATGGACGGCTGGAGTTAATCAGGTGAGATAAGGATGGATGGGATGGTGACATGTGGCAAGTGTGTAGTGGGTTCTGGGGGATTCTAAGGTGTGTGCACGGTTCTATTTTTGGAGTGTACCCGTGCCCGTGTTCGTGTTTGTGCGCAGAAGGAAACAGAAAACAGAGGGAGATCGTGAAGGAAATTGAGGGTGGTGGTGTGAGTGTTAATGAATTGTGAGTGTGTGAGGGTGGTCAGAGAGTGAGAGGGAAGCAGTGAGAGAGGTTGACGGTGTGGTGGTTGTGTGTGAAAGTGTCAAGAGCTGCGGGGAAAACCAGGGGTAAAAGCAGGGAGGTTGTGAGGATTGTGGCGGTGGCGGCCGTGTACGGGGCAATTGGGACCGTGGTGGTGTCGTGCGGGTTGCGAGGAGTCAGCCACTACCAGCAGAGCTCACGACGGCGACAGGTTGCAGGTAATTTCTATTGCCCCGTGTTTATGCTCTGTTTTGGCCGTGAACTTCAAGTCGGAAGTTGTGGCCTGAGGGGTTGAATCGAAGAGTCTAGGGGAGTTTAGGGAGTTTAGTTGAGTCCAGGGCGTCATTTGGTTGAGCTGCCGTGACGGGAGGTGCACGGTGGAGGTTGGTACGACGGAGGGACTCTGTGTGCCCTGTTTTCCCGTTTTGGTTCAAACCAAGAGTCGTGATCCTAGAGACTGAGTCGAAGGTCTAGGAGAGTCGGGTTAGGTTCCTTGAGGTTCTAGGAACCGTCTGGTCTTGCCACCGTGAAGGGAGGTTACCTGGGTGGCCGGATCGTGAAACAGAGTTTGGGGAGGTTTGAGTTCGAGCTTGAGACGACGGGTAGGAGGCTGTGTCGAGGTGATTGGAGGATGGGGATGCTTAGAGTAAGGTTGGACGAAGCTTTAGGTGAAGAAAGGGAAGGAAATCGTGCAGGCACGGCGGAGAACCGTTGACGCCGGTTCAGCTGTAGCCTACTGTGTTGAACCGGGTCGACGTGAGGTTGAAGGTGCACTGTAGCTGGCGCGTGGGGCCACGCGCAGCCACTTTGGGCGGCGCGTGGAGGCGCGTGCGGCGGTTCTGGGAGAAACGGTCAACATAGTTTTTGGTCTAGGAGTTGTTGTGAGTTCAATGGAGTTGGGTTCGAGTCAATCGGAAGTCGTTTGAGTGTAGTTCCGCGAGGGTGCTTGTGTAGGGTCCCGGGGTTTTAAGTCTTTGGTCCGGGGATTTTTGAGGGCTTTTAGGTGAGTGTTCGTAGACGTGTTAGTGACGTAATTTGACGGTGTTTGACAGGATCGGGATTTCCCGAGGGAGCCGAGGAACGGGCTGGACGTTCGGGACGCGAGTAGGGCTCAGTACTGTGAGTGGACCCTTTTCTCTAAACTCGAGCATGCATAACTGTTTTCTATAATTGTTTTATGATTTTGATTATGATTCTATGTTTATTGAATATGTTTTGGTTGATTTTACATAATTGCACGGTTTTCGGGGAAAGACGGTTTCAGCATGTTTTACGAGAAAGGCTTGATTCTGATTAGGATGCTATGGTTTTGGAAAGATAAATGATTTCAATGATTTTAAGGGATTTTGGAACATGATTTCGATAATAAAGGTTTTCGGTTTTAGAATCGGATTTCGGAAACGGAATTTGGTTTTAAGATTGGAAAGTGGACTCCGGATTTGGGTTCGGAATGACGGTTCTGGATGCCGGAAGGGCTTCGGACCAGTGATTTCGAATTCGGGTTTGGATGTGGATTGGAAAATGGTTTTCAAATGGTTTTGGGATTGGAATTGCTGGATCTGGATATTGGGTTTAAAGACCCGGATATATGTGACGGGGGACCGGCCGGATTGAGTTTAAAGACTCGGGAGTTTAAAGACTCGGATATATATATTGATTTCCCCCGTAGGCCTTGAGTTTAAAGACTCGGGAGTTTAAAGACTCGGATATGATAAGGCCTGGATTGAGTTTAAAGACTCGGGAGTTTAAAGACTCGGATAGATCCAGCAGGTTTGATCGGGAAAATGATAAATTGATGTTTATGGTTTTTGATACGGTTTCTGATACTCATGCTGTGGTTTCTTATGATACTTTATAGTGTTTCTGTTTCTTATGATGTTTAAGATTGATTCTTTTATAAATGTGTTTATAACTGCTGGTTATGCATGTGTTTTCAAAACGGAGGGTTTAACTCGGTTTTCTTATAAAAGGGTTTTTGAACTTTTGTACCTTCTGGTCCACTCACATTTTCTGTTTTAAATTGCCCTCCAGGTTGTGGAGATAGCGCGGGGTCTTGACGTCGAGGCAGTGTCCAAGGCATAGAAGTGACGTGAGGGATCCTAGAAGAGTTTAAAGGCTTCTGTGTGCGTGTACTTCCTCGGTTTTTATTTTTCCTTGTAATGTAGTGCTATGCTCTGTAAACGATACGGATTTTGGGATATTTTGTAATTACTCCTGCGTTTGACTGGGTTCGAGTGAGTGTTCCTTAGGTGTTGTGTCGGGGAGTCAGACGGGAGCGGGATTTACCTCGGGTTTCGGGGTGAAACCGGGGTGGGTCCTGACACGACGTCCTGAGTACAACGATAGGCGGCACGCTGTCATCGGACGTCGGACGAAATAGTTACGGGTCTGGAAAGTTTGAGGGTAAAACGGTACATTTTAACACTAGGGGCAATTTGGTCTTTTACCCCTCAATCCCAATCAGATAAGGCCAAGTGGCTGAGTGGGCTTGGATATTTTGTGTTGGTCCATGAGGAGGTGGACACGTGGGAGAGAGCTAGAGGCTTCTGGAGAGTCTATGTGTGCACGGCCACACATTGTACGCATTCAAACCCGTGCACCTTGGCTGTGAGAAACAAAAAACAGAGAGTGAAGATTGAGAGTGAGTGATCGATTCTGTGAGGGTGTGAGAATTTGGTGAGTTGTGAGAGTGAAAGAAAGAAGAGAGGAGGTTGGTGATCGAGTCGGGGAGTGGAAATCGTGCACGGAGACACGGCGGTGGAAGGCTGTGATTTCTGAGAAAACAGAGAGACGGTGGCACTGTGGCGGTGGTTGTGCCGTGTGGTGGCTTAATCCAAGGCAATAGGAGGCTTAGACGACGGCAGGGGACTCAACGAGCACCGTGGCACGCGGCGGTGCAGACGGCGGAGTGAGAATCGAAGGTATACCCCGAATCCTCTGTTTTCCCATTTTTATTGTGTTCAAAAGTCGTGGACTTAGGGCTAGAGTCGAAGGTTTTGGAGGTTAGGGTGAGACTCCTGGAGGTCCCAGGAGTCGTCTGAGTGTGGTGCCGTGACGGGGGAGGACCTGGGTGGCCGGCGGCCAAAACAGGGCTCACGGGCCGTCTGTTTCGAGGGTGAAGTCGAGGGGTTTTAGGCTTCGATTTTCAAAGGTTAGGAGGGGAAAGGATTGCTGGGGACTGGACGATGCTATTGGGATTGAAAGGGAGAAGAATGGTGGAGGAACGGTGGAGAACCGGTCACGCCGGTTCAACACAGTTGAACCGGGTGACTTGAGGAAGAAGAAGCACTGTAGCAGGCGCATGAGGCCCACGCGCAGCCACTTTGGGCGGCGTGTGGGGGCGCGTGGGGAGGATTCTGGCCAAACTTTCAACATGGTTTTGATTCTAAATGTCCTAAGGAATCCATTGGTGTGATTTTCGGGTTAATCGGACGATGTTACGGGATGGTTCGGGAATCCGGACGGTTTAGGGTCTAAGTTTAAATTACAAATAAATTCCCAAAAAATGGGGAAATTTAGGGTTAGTATCCTTGATGTATTTGTGACCCTATTTGGTGCCTATTGACAGGACGGGAGACGCCTGAGACGGTCGAGGAGCGCACGGAGCGCGATTGACAATTTCCGATTCGTGAGTGGACTCTTTCTTTTCTTACGAGCATGCCTAACTGTTTTTATTTATATTTTATGATTTTAAGTATGTTTTTATGCTTGTTAATGATGATTATATATGATGGATATGCTTGCACGTTTTTCGAGACATTTTTGGGCTTTTGCACGTTTTTCGAGAAAAGCTAGATTTCTGATTTTGATGCTACACTTTGGGATTTCAAATTATAATTGTGTTCTGATGGTTATAATGAATTCTGAGACATGATTTTGGCAATCCGGTTTTGGTTTAAAATTGGATTTTGTGGAATTCCGGATTTGGGTTCGGAATGACGGTTCTGAACGCCGGAAGGGCTTCAAACCGGGGATTTCAGATTCGGGTTTGGATATGAATTTAGAATTGATTGTAAATTGGTTTGGATTGGATTTGCTGGATTTGGATATTGGGTTTAAAGACCCGGATTCTGATTGACGGGGGACGAGCCCGGATTGAGTTTAAAGACTCGGGAGTTTAAAGACTCAGATATTTACGATATTACCCCTGCAGGCCTATTGAGTTTAAAGACTCGGGAGTTTAAAGACTCGGATTACATTTGAGGCCTGGTTGAGTTTAAAGACTCGGATAGACCCAGCAGGTTTGATCGGACTTGGCATTGATATATTTGGTTTTATGATATGGATTATACTGTTTTATGTCGTGGTTTTCTGATACTTCGTTAGGCATGCATGTTTTTAAAACGGAGGGAAAAATATTACGATTATTGTCTTAACCCTGATTTGATGATTAATTGTTTTTGAACTTTTATTTCTTTTAGTCCACTCACACCTTTCGGTTTTAAATTTTCCCTCCAGGTCGTGGTGATAGCGCTGGGGTGAACGTTGAGGCAGGAATCGAGGCATAGAGCTTTCGACGTTCTTCCGTTGCGAAACTAGCTTAGTAGGATTTTGTGCCCATTTTTTATGAACTATGATCTGACTTACAGTTGTATTTTATTTACTCCCTTGTCTGATAGTTATGCTTATAGTGGTGTTGAGGTTATTTTGGTATTTTAAGTGTGATTGTCAGAAGGGAGCAGGGTTCGTCCCTAGTATCGAGGTGATATTTGGGACGGGTCCTGACATGTTGGGTAGTGTCCCAACCGTGATTGAGATAACTGAGGTGATTTGTAACGACCCATCCCGAAAATTGGGATTTAATTAGTAATTAATGATGGATTAGTGAAGTTAATCAGTAATTAGTTGGGTGATTTCGGACGGACGGTGTGAAATGACGATTTTACCCCTAAAATGGGCGAAGTGTTAACTTTTTTTTGGGCAATCAAATGGACTTTGACCGATGACTGTGACGTAGTTCGGGACGTCACCAGTTCATAGACAGGTGGCACGTCCGATTCCGACATTCGAGGAAGAAGTTATGATGTTCGGAAGTTTGAAGGTATTTCGGTACTTTGGTTGAAAAGGGGCAATTATTGACTTTTCATATGACATGGACTTCTCACGTATTTCGAGGATCGTTAGGTAGGCCTCGATCCTCTGAGTACAGCAAGAGGCGGCACGTTGTCATTGGATTTCGGACGGCTAGGATTTTGGTTGAAAAAGGCCAAGGGCAAAATGGTAATTTTGTAAGGCAAGGGCAATTTGGTCTTTTTGCTATGCACAGTTAAAGTTGGACAGGTAGCTGGCTTGGGATATTTGCCCACCAGATTTGGGACACTTGTCCCTCTCTAGAAGGCTGTGGAACGTTTATAGCCGACTCACAATGAAATTTAAAAGGGAATGATAATTGGTTGCACGGGTGAGAGTGAAAACAGAGGAAACAGAGATGAAAATGAGTGATATTGAACCCAAACCTTCCTCAAAGTGATCTCTTGACCCATGAATTATGAACCAGAAATTGAAAGGGAGTTGAGACGATCACCGTGCCATGATCACCGTGAGCTGCCGTGGACTGTGGCCCTAAGCCCGTGAAAAACAGAGACCGAGTGTGATTGTGAAACCCAACCCATACAAACCTCTCAAATGACATCTTTTGCTCATGGTTTCTGAATAGAAAAGAATGGAGAAGTTAGGACAATGAGAGTGGAAGCCACGACGGTGCAACGACGACGACGGTGGGTAAGTTTTCCGTGAATGTTTGTTTTGATGTACAAATGGTAAATCATGAATTTGTGGTTAGTAATGCATTTTAATGTTTGAAGGTGAGGTCTGGAGGTCAAGGGAGTCGATAGGAATCGAAAACAAGACCAGAGGTGGCCTGTGGTGGCCAGAACCGAGAAGGAAGGTTTGGTGTGGAATCAACGATCGGGAAGGTATGATTCAGACCTTGGTTCTGTGATTTAAATCCATAGATAGATAACACTGAGACAAAGCTAATAAGATAAACGGGGTTGAAAATGGACTGAAAACGAAGGAAAAACCGCCCACGCCGGTTCGAGTTGGACTGATCTGAACCGGGCCGGTCTGGACCGGGTTTCTTGAGGAAGAAGAATGTGAATAGTAATTGCGCGTGGTTTCACGCGCAGGGTGTTTGGGCAGCGCCTGAGGGCTCGTGGGCCCTTTTTTCGAGGCACGTTCAACACGTGTTTTTAAGTATTCGATGTAACGAACATTTTGGGATTAGTTTTGAGTCGATTGGACATCGTTTCGATATGTTTCAGGATGTCCGAAGGTTTTAGGGCTAGTTTAAAAATAGTTAAAAATTCGGGAAAAATAAGGGGCTTTAGTAGAAGCATTATGAAGTGGTTAGTGACCTTATTATGAGATTTGGACAGGTTCGGGAAAGCTGGTGATAGTGGATTATCCAGGAACGACGTAAGTGCAAGCGTATCGAGGCAGCTGCGTAAACGGTCTGTGAGTGGACTTTTCTTTCTAACTTATGATGCATGCATAAATTTTTTTTATATGTTTTCTATACGTGATTTCTATGTTTGTGATATGATATTGATGATTTACGGTTTTGAACGTATTTCGAGATATTTACGAAATTGCTCATTTTACGAGATATGGTTTTATGCTATGATTTGATAATGGTTCTAATACTATGATTTTGGGATTTGAAATATGATTTGATTTCAATGATTTATAATGAATTTTGGAAAAGTGATTTCGATAAATGTGATTTTGGATTTTGGAATTGGATTTTGGAAATACGATTCGGGATTCAATTTTGGAGCTTGAAAAGTGGATTTTCTGGGTTTGGATTCGAAATGATGATTCCAGATGCCGGCTACAGAATGATGATTTCGGATTCGAATTTGGAGATGGATTATGGATATGATTTCCAGATTCTGGATTTGGATTCGGAATGATGATTTCGAATTCGGCTTGGGATCGAAATGGCGATTTCGAATTCAGGTTGGACATGGATTTGGAAATGGTTTTAAAATGGTTTTGGATTGGATTTGCTGGATCTGGTTATTGGGTTTAAAGACCCGGATATGATTGTGACGGCGGTGGGCCCAGATTGGGTTTAAAGACTCAGATTGAGTTTAAAGACTTGGGGGTTTAAAGACTCGGATATTGTAATTTCCCTCGTAGGCCTATTGCGTTTAAAGATTCGGAAGTTTAAATACTCGGATTATATTGAGGCCTTGATTGAGTTTAAAGACTCAGATTATATTGAGGCCTCGATTGAGTTTAAAGACTCGGATTGCTATCGAGTTTAAAGACTCGGATAGACCCAACAGGTTTGATGGATTGAAATGGGTTTTAAAAGTGTTTTCAAATATGTTTGGATTTCTGTGATAACTTGATGGTTTTCAATAATGAGAGCTTTCAGATGTTTTGGGCTATAACCCGGATGACATGGATTTTGATGGTTTTGGGCTGAAGCCCGGGATTTGAGAAAAAGAAATGACTTCAGGCTTTTGGTTTCATAAATGGTTACGTTAGCTTGCATATGAAGTGGTTTTATGAAATGAGTCTTATATGCATGCATTGGTGTTTAAATGGAGGGTATAAATGTCTTACTTATAAGCTGTTTTCTATACTTATCCTTTATTTTTGTCCACGCACAGTCTTTTATTTTTCGATACCTTCCAGGTTTGATGCGGTGCGGGATGTTGTTAGAGAGACAGAGACATCACACACGCAATTCACAGTAAGTTCTGCGCACTCTGGGACATGAGAAGGTGGTTTTGGTGCTTTAGCCCGATATCCCTTGTCCAGCTTACGTGTTTCATGGAATTTGGACAACGGTTTAGCCTTCATGTCGCATGTAAGTTAGACGGGAGCATGGCTTATCCCTTAATCCCGCGGGATTGAGGGTGGGTCGTGTCATGATTGAAATGATTAAATGGCGATTGGATGAAATAGTATAAGCCGACATGCGAGTTGAGTAGTTAGATTGTTTACGAACACGTGGATGACACCAATACGTTGATCATGTATTGGTTGGGGGACCCATGATTGGTTTTGGGTCATCAAGAGGAGTTGGGCATTCTGAGGTCGGTGGATGAAATTTCTCATTTCTTCTGTTATAAAATGGTGTTTGGTGTCACCAAACGTGGTGAGTATAGTATGATTGTGTTTACATCCACGTAGGGTGAATTATTATGTCATCGTCTTGGATCATCCTTGATTTTTCCTATGTGGAATGACAAGGATCGATATGAGGTAATTGAAGTGAACCCACAGTCTACACGTGTCACATCTTGGGGTGATCTTATCAGATGTGGCAATGTTATAAGGAGTGACGTGATAGTAAAAAGGATTCAAAGAGGGTGTAAGACCCTATGACCTGAAATCTAGTAGTTAGTCGAGAGAAAGCATGTGTGGATCCTATGTGGATCTAGGGTGTTGTTACGATCGAGGATCGTGATGTTGATGATCGGGTGTTGTTGTGGATCAAGATCGCGTGGATCGAGATGTCGTGCCCCATGCTAGTAGACGTCTAATTATGCTAAGATAGGATCAGAGGAGAATCGTATTGTAACAGCCCCGAGGTAGACGAAATTATTATCCAACCTTTGTCTTCGACACGTGAGTGAGTATGGTTGGATATGAGAATGTTGGGGTTGACTTCTTTTTGAAGTTAATCCAGTATGAGATAGTAGTTGAATGAGTTGGAGGTTGGCAGATATCCGAACCTGCCGGATACTCATTGGGCATGAATGGGTAAGCCTTGGTGGATGTGATTCGGATTGATATGTATTGGATGATGTGATTGGGAGTAGACGTTTAGATGCTGGTCAGGTGACCAGGAGACTCAGAATGGACACAAAATTAGAGTGTATGGTTTGTCTCATAAGTGATTGGACAGATAGACTCTAGAATTGAACCGTGATTGGCTTTAAGCCATGTAGTGGATGGTTTCTATACGAGGGTGTGTGATCACTTGGAGTAGGCACTAGCCGACTAGTTGGTGGATGTTTGTACGTACTAGGTACGTTATGCGAAAATAATTCTTGAGCAGGCCTGAGTGGTGCCGAGTGACAGTATATAGGATGTACCAGTGGTATGTTGAGGAACGTGTTGGTAAGCGGCTTAGTTTCGATATCATTGGATTGGTTGAGAACATGGACTGGACATTGGATATTGTGCGCTAGAACAGAGTGATTTTGATGGGTTCAGTAATTGTATGAACAGGTGCTCTGAGCCGTAGATGGCTAATGGAACCCTAGAGTGGAGATGTGTATTAATGTTGGGCAAGTATTTGATGGGGTCGAGTTACACACAGGTCGAGTGAGATGTTGGTATACGTATACTCTGATCAGGTGAGTTGGTGGTTAGTATAACCACAGGTTGTTTTGCGTGAAGCGATTGCTCTGTTACTTTCACCAGTGTCAACGTGGATCACTGAGGGAGTTGACTGATGTGAGTACTGAGACCGATAAATGCCGCAGGTTTGAGCTTGACCTGCGAGGTGAGATTCGTGGCATTGTGACAGTAGGATCTTACACTACATTGAGGGAGATTTGGTACGAGGTACCTTAGTGAGACTACATAGTGGGTCGAGGTTTGTGTCGAATTATAGTTGCCAGTCGCTAATCAATCCGTGAGTATCGGCTGAGGATACCGTTATTCAAACCTTCAGAATTGTCAAGTGGTATCAACTCGGAATGTGTGATCAATTTCACTCGATGTGGTCGAGTGTAGACGATGCGACGTGAGTATTGGTGGAACGTCTGGGTGCAGACAAGTATTGTGCTGGTTTGTGGGTGTACACGTGTACACATGATGTAAGGCCTGAATGTGAAGCAGGTTTGGATTTCCACAATTTGGTCGTGGAATTGGATTAGTTAAATTTTGAGGATGAAATTCTTTAAGGGGGAAGATTGTAACAACCCGACTTAAATTACGGGATTAATTATGGATTAGCGCAATTAATTGGGGATTAGTTGAGAGAATTCAGACGGACGGTGTAAAATGAACGTTTTACCCTTGGAATTGGGCAAAATGTTGACTTTTGACCCAAGGAGTCAAACACACGAATATCGATGATCGTGACATAGATCAGGACGTCACGAGTCCGTAAACATGCGGCACGTCGAATTCGGACCTTCGACGGGAAAGTTACAGGTCTAAAACGAAAAATGGTACTATTGCATGTAAACCAAGAAATAGACACGTGGACTATTTGGATTGGGTAAAATATCTGGATTGGACCCACTAGATGAGTGACAAGTGTCACCCATATGATAGGCCCAGGACCCAATTGTTTTGGGTTTATCCTTATCATCTCTCACTTCTTTGTTCTTCATTCCCTTAATCCGTGAAAACAAACATCCGAACCCACACCCTCACTCCACCAAACCTCACCCATTCATAATGGTGTAAACGGGAAAATGAAAGGGGAGACTAGGACGAGCACGACGGTGTTGCTGGAGTGGACGGTGGTGCACGGTGACCGAAAACCCATTGAGGTATGGTTTTTGATTCAAAAATCGAAGGTTGGATTTTAAGGTTTATTAATCGATTTGATGGACTGAGTTGTGATCTAGGGACTTAGACGAACTCAGGGAACCGTTTTGGAAGGGCAACGGTGGTCGGAGTCGACGGCGGAGTACGGTTGCATGTAACGACCCGTCCCTAATTTTAAGGATTAATTAAAACTTAATTACAGATTAGTGAGACTAATCGGGGATTAGCGGAGAATTAACGGACTTTCAGGGAAAAATTACGATTTTTCCCCTAAATGAGGACAAAACGTTGACTTTTGACTCGGGAGGTTCGATGGCCAAGGGCCGAGGATCGTTACGTAGGTCGGGTCGATACGAGTTCGTAGACAGGTGGCACGTTGAATTCGGACGTTCGATGGAAAAGTTACAGTTCAAGGAAATTTCAAGATACTATTCATAGTGGTACGCTTTATGAGGCAAAAGTGGACTTTTGTCCTCAAGTGGGCACATATCTTGTCCCCAGGCCCAATGGATGAGTGACAAGTGTCACTTATCCATTGCTCCCATTCCACAGATACATGCACCCTCCTTTTCTGTGTTCGTCCAAACCAAACCCGAACCTCATCGAACAACCACCCCGATGAACCCAAATCCAAACCCTTCCCCATTTGATTCAGCTAAGGCCAAGAGAGGGAGGTTGAGGATGTGCTGGTGGCTGGGCGAGGACATGACTGCCGTTGAAGGCGGCGATGGCCCAGGAAAAAGGTAAATCCTAACCCCCTGTTTATTTCAAATTTCAAATTCGGGTTTTGGATGTTAGGGGAGTTAGATGTTGATTATGATGTGTTTAGGGAATTTGTAGGATGGTTATGGGAAGGTTTTAGGGGTTGAGGAAGGCTGAGCAAGCTCAGAACGGCGGCAGGGGAATTTTCGGTGGCTGCCCACCGAATTCGAATGCCAGCCAAGTTAACCCAAACCAATCCTCCCAATCTGTTTTTAAGGATCCTAGGAACCTATTAGAACCCTTAGGTTAAAGGTTGGACCCCTAGAAGTGCCCAGACCGTGGTTAGGAAGTCTTGGTTAAAATGTTTTTCAAAACCAATGGGTTTTAGGCTTGGTTTCTTGGATTTAAGGACATGGTTAGGTAGGAAATGAAGAAAGGAAACTATAGGAATTGGAATGGGTGAAAACGGATGAAAAATGAAGGAGCTAGAGGGTTGAACCGGACCAGACCGGTTTGCCCACTGAAGAAGACAGTGAACAGTGTCGAGTGTGTCTTTCACGCGCATGACACTCAGACCGCGCGTGAGGGCGCGTGAAGCCTCTTTTCGGGAAACTTCCAGAACACGAAATCATCTATTCTATGTAAAGAACATTTTGGGACTGGTTTCGTGTCGATCGGACATCGTTTTGATATATTTTAGGATTTCTAAAGGTTTAGGATCGGGTTTAAAAATAGTTAAAAATTCTGAAAAATTGGTTATTTAAGTAGTTAGTAACCCTCTATTATGATTTGGATAGGTTTGGGAATCCCAAAGATGGTGATTGGCCCGGGAGAAGTGTATGGTGCGCATATCGAGGCGGCATCTCGGACGGTCTGTGAGTGGACCTTGTTTTCTAATTTGATGCATGCATACATGTTTTATATGTGTTTATGAACATTTTTATGATGCCATGAGTGCATTTGTGTGTGTTTACGTATTTGCATGTATTTCGAGGTTTTCTGTTTTATACAGTGCTTATACGTGTTTGTGGTTTCAGTTTTAATGAAATGGATTGGGTTTTGAAAAGGTAAACTCGGGAATGAGACCCATTTGGTTTTGTCTCAGGCATGTGGCCCTATTGATGACCTACGGGTCTGATTCGGGGTCGCGACGAGTGTTGTGTGAACGCGACAGAAAGCACGACGCTCGCCTCCGGACTGGGGATGTGTTCCTTCCAGAGAGGTCACAAATTACGCTCCGTTGTCAAGCAGCCACTGGAGGCTCGACTTCGGAGTGCTGACAGTTCAAGAGATCGAGCGGTAATGTGTGCACCATGATCTAGAGGTGGTTGCTTTGGTTGATTTGGTCACCGCGACATACCAGGATTGAGAGCGGTCCTGGACGGATGGTTGCACGCATCGCTACGATTGGAATCGTGGCTAACCCTGAGATATCGGGCATGATGCCCAGTTGAGTCATAAGTTCGGGCTTAAGGCCCAGTTGGTTTACGTTTATGATTTTGGGTTGGAGACCCTAAATGGATTTCTGGTTTCATGACGGTTTATGGGAACCGGGCATGACCCCTTTGAAAGGTTTTGAGAAGGTTTACAAATGGTTTTCATATACCATCCTTTATTTATGTATTGTCTCCTCCGGGGAGGGTCGTTGGCCTAGGTGGACCCCAGAGTAGTCACGGAGCACTAACTGAGTGGAGTCGCCCCCGTTGGGAACCTTACTCTCAGGTAGGCTTATGGATTATAACCCCCAGGGAGGGTCATTGATTTGCGGACATTAACCTGGGTGGATCCTGGGGAGACTTGGGATTTAAGACCCCGGGTAGCATGCGCGTAGCTTTGGATACCGTGACAGGATTGGTTATATGTTATATGATATGTATACTAGTTTTGGGCTGAGTACCGATTTGGGCAGTGGCCCGTATGATTGGTTTCATATATGGTTTTGGGCTGAGTTCCCACATATGGTTATTTGAACATGTGGTTTGATAACTGGTTTTCGAATGCATGCATGCTTTATACTGAAGGGTATAAATTTCTTTCGTGAAAATGTTTTTATAAATTCTTTGTTATGTTCACTCACAACTTTTAATGTTTTGAATGCCCTTTAGGTTGATCGCGGATACGGGCTGTAGTAGAGACCGAGACATCACACTCCTCATCCGGATCCTGGCGCTCTCTGATGCCCCGAGTGGGCTAAAGTCAGAATTTTTCCTTGTCTGACACTCCGTGTCAGACAGGATCAGGTGCGTCCCGCGTTAATCCCGGGGGGATTGGGACGAGTCCTGACATTGCATGTCACGATCACTGTTCATCTTCCAATAGGTAACTTCGAGCAATTTTCTTAGATTTCTGGGTTGGTAGATCGATTGGGATTGTTTAGACGAAGCTATAGGAACAAATTGGGAGGAAAATGGTTAAGAATCGAGGGAGAATCAGTCGAGTCGGGTCGCAGGTCTGCCCGACTCGATTTACAAGACCCGTTCAGAGGTCAGGGATGAGATGACGTAAGCGTGACGTCATCTGTCAAGTTTGACATGTCAGTCTAACACCTGTCAGCAGTGACGTCAGCGTTGACCATTGATTGTTGGCTGCTGACGTCAGCGTTGACTTTGCTGACGTCATCAATGTTGACTTTGACTAGTGTTGACTTTTGTGTTGACCACATGCCTGGGGGCTCGTTGGCTCAAATTTCGAGATGTGACCATTGCCATTTTAAAGGTTTCGACGATCCGGATTCAATGGTAGTGGTTTCGGATCGATCGGAGATCGTTAGGTTGGTCAAATCGAGGTTTTTCACCTTGGGACATGTTAACTTTTCTGGGAGTTTTTGGGTGTTATCCTATGGATTTATATAGATAGTTAGTGACCTTCGGGTGTGACTTGGATAGGTCCGGATGTTCCGGTGATAGTGATTTAGCAACGAAAGGCTTTTGGTATGCGTATCGAGGCGCCATCTATGACTGTCTGTGTGAAGACCCGTCCCGAATTAGCGAGATTAATTAAGAATTAATGACAAATTAGCAAGGCTAATCGGAGATTCAAGGGTCCGATCACGAGTTCATAGACAAGTGGCACGCCCGATTCCGACGTCCGAGGAAAAAGTTATGACGTTCGGAAGTTCAAGGGCATTTTGGTAATTTGGGCCAAAAGTTGACTTTTGACCCAGGAGGTCCGATGGACGAGGGCCAAAGACCGTTACGTAGATAGGGACGATACGAATCCGTAGACAGGCGGCACGTAGAATTCAGACGTTCAACGGCGAACATCGGTCATAAACACTTAGCGTTAAATTGAAGGTTAAGCACTAAAACATATGAAGTAGATGAAATTCAAAAAGTAAAACACATGGAGATTGTATTCACATTTACAAATGTTAGAAAGAAAATACCAACACATATATTGAATTATAAGTAAAACGAAAACAATAACAAGAATTTAAGTAAATAGAGAAGAGTTACACTTTCGGAACCCAAGAACAGCTTGTGATTCCGAAAGTGGATGGAAACAATGGAATGTTATTCATAAGGAACACCGAACAACGGCAAGAACCTTATGAAGATGAAGGATAAAACATAAGAATACAGACTTAAATTCTAGAATTATTTCGGAAATACTTGGCCTAGGTATTTCTTAAGGAAAACATAAAAATGTATTTAAGAGATCTCAAAGAAAAATCACGAAGAAATGAAATTAAGAAATAACATAAATTATAACATAAATTAAGAACAAGAATTTAAAAGAAAGTTAATTAAATAAAAGAAACTACAAGAAGTTAAAATGGTCCCCAAAATAAATCTAAAAAATAGAAAAAGAAGAATTAAGAGAAGAGAGAAACATGAACTAAACTAAGATGAAAAACTACTCAACATAGGGACTTTTGTTACATGAATTGAACCCCTATTTATAGGGAGAAAAAGCTAATAAAAAGAAAATAAAATAAATAAAAATTACAATAAAAAATAAATAAAAGTGAAATGATAAATAATGATGAATTGTGATGATTTTAGGGATGGGTTGAGCAGATTTTTATGCTGGAAAATCAGAAAAATCTGAAAAGGGGGAGTAGTTAAGAGGGCTGGTGAGGGTGCAGTGGGCTGTAGAAAGTTGTTGTCAGCTGGCATGGGTCTTTGGCGCAGTGCAGGTGTGGATTTCGGGCCAGGCGGATTGGACTGGAGAAAGGTGCGGGCCAGGCAAGTGGCTGCTGCAGTTGGGCTGGTTTATTTGCAGGCGAGCAGGTGGGCTGACTGCTGGGCCGTACGGATGGATTGGACCAGGCAGGTGGACGTGCGAGTGTGAAGGCCGTTGTGCGAGCTGGAAAAATTTTCGCGCGGGCCTAAGATGCATGGGTTGTTCGCTGAAGGGACTGGACGTGTGGGTTGTTGAGCGGGGGTCATGGGTTGGAGTGAAGTGAAGGCTTGACCGGAACGGGCTCATGTCTTGGGCTTGGCGCTTGCAATGGATTGGGCTGAGACGGGCTGCTGGGCTGGAGAGCCGTGGGCTGCAGAATGAGAAGATATGGGCTGCAATTAAAAACATGAATTTGGGCTTTGCAAAATAAAAATTAATTAATTTATAACACAATCGAATTTCGTCCATAATTTCTTCGTTAAAATTCCAATCGGGACGATTCTTTTGCCAAAACGCTCCAAATTACAAGTTTTATTTATTTAAACAAAAATATCACAAAATTTATTATTTTATCTAATTATTTATTATTTTAATATTAAAAATCAAGTATAAAGGGTATAAAATAATATAAAATAATGCTTATTTGAGGACCTATCAGGGTTCCGACCAATTCTATGAGCCAGAGTTGGATCAGGTTGATTAAAGGTACGAGGTGTGCATGTTATAGGTCGTTTATGCACATCCGTAAATAGTATTCAAGGTTTAACCTTAAATCGCGTGGATTCCACTAGGAATGAGTGTACCTACATAAACGATATTCATGGACGCGTGGATGGTGTCCGGTTGAGTTGAGGACTTGATAGTACATTACGGATTGGTTTTTTTTTACTACAGTTGACCATACCTAATGACTTGAGGACTTGGAAATTGTTTGCCTATAAGACGCGAGAATGCTCGCGTAGTAAGTGAGCTCAGTAATTGAAAAAGAAATATGTTTCCAACCTGATTGGAACTTCAGAATCAAGAGAAGTTGTGACTGAGACGTTGAGAGGAGCACCTGTTTCCGCTCTGGTGATGAGTAATCTGAGGTCACTGAGTATTACTCCTTAGTAGACAGTGCTGAGTGCCGGAGGATGACATAGGATGAACTTGGACGTCATTCTCTTGGATTCTCCTGGATTTCGTTCCTATGTGGGACAACAAAGAGTGTTGTGACAGCTAGGAGTTCAAGAGGGTGTAAGAACCGAACACCTAGGTTGTGGGTCCTAGGTGATGGATTGACGTTCGCTTGGTGCGGACGGTAGTATGTGGTTGGACGTTGCCAGAGTGCTGTCCTTGAGTAGGTCGAGTGACACCCCAATGTTGAGGTGATGTGGGTGCATCAGAGTGTTGTGCACGTTCGATGATGGGATTGATCACGATCAATCGGTATGTCGGGTTGAGAGTACCCGAGAGTACAAGTATGTCGTAAGTTGGATAGAGTTCTAGATGGAGATGAGTGACGATCAGATTTGATCCGATAGTGAGTTTGGTGACTCGAGGTGAGTCTAGATGACAAGTGGTATCGCTGAGTGATGCGAGATACGATGCGAGGACTCGAGAGCGAGTCAAGGTCAGAGTAGCTCAGCGAAGCGCAGTGGAGCCGGGAGTTACCGGCTGGTCATGACGGATGTGACCTGTGAGGGTAATGGATGGATAGTTATCCGATGCGTTCGGATAGACGTGGATTGATGGGACTCTTCTGAGAGTCAGTTTTGGGTATAGGAAATTGAAAGAGTTGACTCGTGCGAGTATTTAAGTCAGTATGGGCATAGGTCTGAGGATGACCTATGAGGCGGGGTTCGTGCCATTGTGATGGTAGGATCTGTAGGATGTTGTCTGATGGGATGCTGAGCAGGATGCCAGCTTGGCTGTGATAGCCTTAGTGGGGATGCATTTTCAGCTCGACGACTGTCAGATGAAACATGTTAGAGTGGCAGACTGAAAAGCCGTTTGAATGTCAGTTTGGTATTTCTTACCTGTCGAAGTGAGTGACAGGCGAGATCGACGAGTGTCGATGTTCTTGTCTCGAGTGAGACATACAAGCACACGTGTATTTCTCGAGAGTGAATTGGAGCTTTGGAGGCTCCGATGACGGTACGTACCGAGGACGGGACCGATGAGTATGGTATGTGTGTTGGACGTGTACTGCTACATGAGTATTCTTGTGTGGGTGCAGCGGTCCGATTCGAGGAACATGGATGGATTCCACAGTTTGGTTGTGGAATCTGGTCAATTTGAATTTCGAGGACGAAATTCTTTAAGGGGGGAAATTTGTGACGACCCGTCCCGAATTAGTGAGATTAATTAAGAATTAATGACGGATTAGCAAGGCTACTCGGTGATTAGACGAGGATTAGCGGAAGTTCGGGCAAAATGACGATTTTGCCCCTAGAATGGGTAAATCGTTGACTTTTTATTCAGGCGGTCAAATGGACTTTGGCAGATGACTGTGATGTAGTTCGTGATGTCACGAGTTCATAGACAGGTGGCACGCCTGATTCCGACGTCCGAGAAAAAAGTTATGACGTTAGGAAGTTCAAGGGCATTTTAGTAATTTGGGCTAAAAGTTGACTTTTGACCCAGGAGGTCCGATGGACGAGGGCCAAAGACCGTTATGTAGATCGGGACGATACGAATCCGTAGACAGGCGGCATGTCGAATTCGGACGTTCGACGGCGAAGTTACGGTTCACTGAAGTTCGAGTGCACTATTACACGTTTTACGAGATGAGGACTGTTTGGACTTTAGTGGGTCCCAGATTTTTGTCCCAAGGCCAATGGATGAGTGACAAGTGTCACTCATCCACTGGACATCATTTTCCTTCATGCATACTCCATTCCCCGTTCATCGATCATTTTCCATTTTTCCAACCCAAATCCCGATCACCATATCCACCCCAAATCCAAACCCTTCAACCCTAAACCCATTTGTGAGAGGCAGAGAGTGAACTGAGGACAGAGTGGAGGTGGTGGCCGGCCCAGAGAGAGCCGCCATGGACAGCGGTGGAGAAAACCGATCGAGGTAATCGTTTTTACCCAAATTTCATCCATTTTCAATTTTCATTATTATGGGTTGTTTTGGGTGTTGGTTTTGAGTAAATAAGGTTGCTAGGGAGTTTTTAAGAAGGTTTTGGGAGTGGTGAGACGTCGAGAAGCCCTAGGGTGAGTTTTTGAAATTTGAACCGTGTAAACCATTTTGGACCGGTCGGATTTAGGGTGTTTTAGGTCGTTTTGTTAATTGGGAATGATAGAAAACAATAAAATAGGAATTTTAGGAATAATTAGGAGAAGAACGAATGAAAAATAAGGGAGAAGGAGGCTTGGACCGGTCATGCCGGTCCAGTTGCAGGAACGAACCGGACCGACTGGTCTGAACCAGTCGTCGCAAGGACAGGGACGGTCTACAGTGTCGGCACGTACGGCCCATGCGCAGTCCCTTCTAGGGGCACGTGCGGGCGTGTGAGGTGTCCTTTAGGGGTGGTTCCAAAACACAAAATCATCTATTCGATGTAACGAACATTTTGGGACTGGTTTCGTGTCAATCGGACATCGTTTCGATATAGTTCGGGACGTCCGAAGGTTTAGGTTCGCGTTTAAAAATAGTTAGAAAATCTGAAAAATTATGGGGCTTTAGTGAGGGGTTATATAAGTAGTTAGTAACCCTCTAAATTATTTTGGACAGGTTCGGGAATCCCGGAGGCGACGATTGGCCCGGGAAGACATTTTGGCACACGTATCGAGGCTCAACATCGGACGGTCTGTGAGTGGACCCTTCCTTCGAAATCGATGCATGCATAAATGTTTATAAATGCTTTTAATACATGTTTTGTGTTTCCATGAGTGCAATTGTTTGTGGTAGCTTAGGATCGACATAATTGCACGTATTTCGAGGTTTTCGGCTTTATGTCATACCTTTTCGTACCATGTTTTCAACGAGGGTTTAATAAATGGATTTTGGATTTAGAAATAGGAAATCGGGCACGAGACCCATTTGATTTACAAACTATCTGACTTGGAGTCCATTTGGATTGACGAGGAATCGGTCCTAGGGTCCATTTGAGCTATACGATCGGACCGAGGGTCCAGTTGGTTTACGATTCGGGTTTGAGGCCCAGTTAGTGGTACTATTGGGCTTGATACCCCGTTGATTTATGATATCGGGCCTAAGACCTATTTAGTTGAGATATCAGGGTTAAGGCCCCGTTAGTTGTGAAATCGGACTTGAGGTCCTGTTGCTTTATGGTTTCGGGCTTAGGGCCCAGTTGGTTGTGATATCGGGCTTGAGTCCCAGTTCGATTTATGAAATGAGTATTCGGGCATGAGACCCAGTTGAAATACCTTTTGAGAAAGAAAGAAAGAAAGAGTTTTGAAAATGAATTATACCCTCCATATGATTTATATGGTCTCCTCCAGACGTCGACCTAGAGAGTCACGATCCACAGACCAGAGTGGGTATCCCCATAGGGATCCCGTTCCAGGAGTGGAGGTTATTTGATGTGGTCCCTGACCAGATTCCGGAGAGATGTGTGGACTAGATCCAGAGAGAGAGAGCTCGGACTAGATCCAATGATTGAGCCTCCCAGATGGAGATTCCTGGGAGAAGACTCGGAGTGAGACCCCGAGTAGTGTGCACACTGATAGATATGATTAATCGTGACATACATCGGGGATGTGTTCCCTAGGGGCTGTGTGCCCCTAGTTGGCATCTTCTCGGAAGTGCCGCGGATGGGTTATACATATATTGATACGTATGAGGTTTTACAGAAAGTGATTTGAGGGCGGAGACCCCGTGTTCCATGTTTTATGTTTTAGAAATGATTTGGGGCAGAGACCCCGTATTCTGTGTGTTGGTATTTCACTGAGAAATGTTTTGGGCTGAGACCCATGTGATGTGATTTGGGTTGAGTCCCTATTAATTTGACCTACGGGTTTTGAATTGTGATTTCGGGTCAGGGACCCAAATGGATTTATGGGTCATGATGGTTTATGGGGCCGGGCATGAACCCTTGTAAAGTTTTGGGAATGTTTTCACGTGGTTTTTATGAATATTTGATAAATGGTTTTGAATGCATGCATATGCTTTTATGAGGGTCATAAATGTCTTTATGCGAAAATGTTTTTAATGAAAATGTTTATTTTTGTCCACTCACGACTTTTGATGTTTTAATGCCCTTCAGGTTGATCGCAGATGCGTGCTGTAGCAGAGACGAGACATCACACTCCTCCTACGATCTTGACGCACTCTAGAAGCCCCAGCGAGGGCTAGAGATACGTGTCAGACGGGATCAGGCGGGTCCCACGTTGATCCCGGGGGATTTGGGACCGGTCTTGACAGTCTGTGAGTGGACAATTGTTTCTAAATATGATGCATGCATAACTATTTTATATGTTTTAAATATATGATTTATGATGAACGTGATTGTGGTATTTAGTATTCGTGTATTTGCATGTATTTCGAGGTTGGCGGTTTTATACATCGTTGAACTTGCTTGTGTTTCCAATTATGGTTCAATGGTATGATTTCGGATTGGAAATATGGAACTAGGCATGAGACCCATTTGATTGTAAACCATCGAACTTGATGTCCATTTGATTTAATGAGACATCGGGCCGGAGACCCATTTGGTTTATACTATCAGGTTGAGGCCCAGTTGGGTTATGAAATGGAATTTCGGGCTAAATCCCTTGAATTTGGAAATTGGATTTGTGGAAATAGTTTATGAAAGTTATACTTCGGGTACGAGACCCATTTGTGGATTTACGATGGTTTATGGAACGAATGGTTGAACACTATATCCTAGGCATCGGCCCCTTGGAAAGGTTTTGAGATGATTTACAAAATGATTTCCATGTACCATCCTTATGTATGGATTGTCTCCTTCGGACGTCTCGTAGTATCCTGTAGTAGTCACGGTGCACTACCTCAGAGGGGCTTCCTTGAGGCACAACTCATGATTAGGAGTGCAATTATGGATAATACCCCTAGGGAGGGTCATTGATTTACTGGTCATTGACCTAGGTGGACCCTGGGGAGATTCGAGATTGAGACCCCGAGTAGCGCGCGTAGCTTAGAGACCGTGACAATGGTATTCATTAGGCATCAGGGATGCAGAGGATATGTTACATTGTATTTTGATAAACTAGTTATTTAATGATGATTGGTTTTGGGGCTGAGTTCCCATATACTTGATTTTGGGCTGAGTTCCCACATGGTTGGATTTATGATATTGGGATAAGGCCCTAATGATTTAATTAAAGTAAATGGTTTGAGTACTGGTTTTCAAATGCATGCATGCTTTTTAGTGAAGGGCATAAACGTCTTTTCGTGAAATGTGTTTTATAAATTATTTATTTCATTCACTCACAGCTTTTAATGGTTTTTAATACCCTTCAGGTTGATTGCGTATGTGGGTTGTAGCAGAGACCGAGACATCACACTCCTCCACTAATCTTGGCGCACTTTGAAAGCCCCGTTTGGACTAAGGTTCGAGTTATCCCTCGTGTCAGACAAGAGCATAGTATATCCCGTGTTAATCCCGGGGGATTTGGGATGGGTCCTGTCGTCTGACCAGTGTGTATGTACTTAAAAAAGTGTACGTATAATGAGACTAATCGATAGGGGTGTCTGGTCTGCAGGGTGCATGCCTTTGTAGGTTGACTGTGGATGTGTTCGATCGACTGTGTATGTCAGTGTGTCTGTAAGGTAGCCTCAACTTAGTATTTTGTTTCAAGCTTTATGCGTTAGGAAAAGTTCCTGGTGTGTAGGCGTCTGCCTTAGTTGAGGGTTTGCACAGACCTCCTGTGTAACGACCCGTCCCGGGAGTCGGGATTAGGGAAGTGATTAGTGACGGATTAGTGAGATTAATCGGTGTTTAGTTGGCTACTGTTGGACTTTAGGCGCAGAATGACGATTTTGCCCCTAGTTTGGGCAAAATGTTGATTTTAGTTTGGACGGTCAATTGGACATTGACCGATGACTGTGATGTAGTTTGGGACGTCACGAATCCGTAGACAGGTGGCATGCCCGATTCCGACATCCGAGAAGGAAGTTATGATGTTCGGAAGGTTGGGGGCACTTTCGTAATTTGGTTAAAAAGGGGGGAAAAGTTGACTTTTTGCACGACAAGGTCTCTACACGTAAACTGAGGACCGTTAGGTAGACCTCGTCGTCCTGAGTACAACGACAGGCAACATGCTTTCATCGGACATCAGAAGGATAAGACACGGGTCAAGGAAATTGAAGGGTAAAACGGTAATTTACAAAGGCAGGGGTGTCTTGGTCTTTTTCTACATTGGGATTAGTGCCCAGTACTCAGGGGACACCTGGCTGCATCAGAGGTGTGTGCCCACTAGGATTTGGACACCTGGCAGGGTCTGGATGGTTGTGGAACTATCTTACAAGTTTCTCTCCTTGGTTTAAATGGTTTTACTGGTTATGGGAAAATGAGAGAAAACAGGGGAGACCGTGAGCCCTTCCCCTTTAAGTCATTTAATTTTCATTAATTAAGAGAGGCGTGTGAATCAAAGAAAGAAGGGAGGCTGAGCTGAACACGGTGGCGACCGCGACGGCTCACGACGCCGTGTAGAGAAACAGGAATGGTGGAGAAACCGTGGGGTGTTACATGACAAGGTGAAGTAACAATCAAGTTCCAAGGGGGTCTTGTTTGAGGTAGTATATGGGAAAGGGTTTCTGGTGGTTCAGAGAATCGAATGAGCTCAGTCTTGAGGTCTAACGGTGACGGTAAGGACAAAACTGTACGAGCTTAGTTTGAAATTCAACTATGGTAAATCATTCGTTGTAGCTTAATAATGGTGTTCATTGATCGGACGTTATTCCTAGGAACTCCAGGAAGGGTTTAAGATCAACAACTGAGACAAATGATGGCTGGAGTCATGGAACCACGCTGAAGAAAATTGGTGGTTGCAGAAGGAGTAAACAGGTAATGAACAGACCCTTACACCTTGTTTTGATCAGTTAAAGTGATTAGGCTAGTTGAAACGAACACAATAGATGGAATAGGATTGAAAATGGACCAGAATTGGACGGTTTTAGAAGTCGAACCGACTGCGCCGGTTCAACTGGACCGGCCTGAACCGAACCGGTCGGACCGGGTTTTCCCAAGGAAGACGACGACACTGTGCTGGGCGCGTGAGGGTGCGTGGGGCACATTCCGGGGAAGTGGTCAACATGTGAAATGATGTAATCGATGTAACGAACATTTTGGCACTGGTTTTGAGTTAATCGGACATCGGCTCGATATGTTTCGGGCTGTCCGAAGGTTTTAGGCCTCGGTTAAAAATAGCCAAAAATAAGGGAAAATTATGGGATTTTAGTATGACCATTTTGAAGTAGTTAGTGACCTTAATATGGGTTTTGGACAGGTTTGGGAAAGCCGAGGATAGTGGAATGGCCGGGAACGGCGTAAGTGCGCTCGTATCGAGGCAACGTCGTAATGGTCTGTGAGTGGACTTTGTTTTCTAACTCTTGATGCATGCATATATGTTTTTATATGTTTTCTATACTTGATTCTATGATTTGATTTATGATTGTGATGGTTTACGGTTTATGCACGTTTTTCGAGGAAATGACGGTATTTCACGTTTTACGAGATTTGATGGATATTATGATTTGAACCTGGTTTTAATGATTTGATTTCGGGATTTGAAATACGATTTGATTTCAAAGGAAGTAAAAGGATTTTAGAAAAGTGTTTTCGGAAAAGGGTTTTCGGGTTTGAAGCCCAGTTCAGAAAAGTGGTTTTGGAGAAACGTGATTTCGGGTTGTTGAATCGGATTTCCGGATGATGATTCGGGATTCGATTTGAGACTTGAACATGGGTTCCGGGTTTGGGTTCGGAATGGTTATTCCGGATGCCGGCTTCGGATCTGGAAAGGAGGTGGATATGAGTTCTGGGTTTGGATTCGGGATCCTGATGAGATTGCGGATTCGGATTCGGAAATGGAAAAAGGTTTTCAAACGGTTTGGATTGGATTTGCTGGTTCTGGTTATTGGGTTTAAAGACCCGGATTATGATGGACGGGGGACGGGCCCGGATTGGGTTTAAAGACCCGGATTGAGTTTAAAGACTCGGGAGTTTAAAAACTCGGATCTTGATATTTTTCCCCCGTAGGCCTGTTGAGTTTAAAGACTCGGATTATATTGAGGCCTGGATTGAGTTTAAAGACTCGGATAGATCCAGCAGGTTCGATGAACGGAAATGTGGTATGGTTTTCAATCATGGTTTTCTGAGGTTTTGGGCTATGCCCGGATGAAATGGTTTTCGGTGGTTTTGGGCTGAGGCCCTAAATTTGGAAAAAAGGAACTTATGTTCGGTTTTTCTTATATGGTTTGTTTAACCGGAAGATTGAATGGTTTTATGACATGACTTTGATATGCATGCATTGGTTTTTGAAACGGAGGGTATAAATGTCATTGTTTTATGAAATGTTTTTGAAATTATTCTTTATTTTTGTCCATTCACAGTCTTTTCGTGTTTTCGATACCCTCCAGGTTGTTGCGGCGTGGGCTGTCGATAGAGAGAGTCGGAGACATCACACGTACGATCCACAGTAGACTCTGTGCGCTCTGGGAAGTTCGGAAGGTTTTGGGACGGTCGGATCAGAAATCCCTTGTCCGACTTACGTGTCACACTGAGGTTGGACGTCCGTTCGGCCCTGGTGTCATGCGTAAGTCAGACGGGAGCGGGGTTTTACCCTTAATCCCGGGGTATTAGGGGTGGGCCCTGACATCCTGGGTGTTGGAACTAAGTGTCTCTTAGTCCCCCAAGTGCTCGAGCGAGGCAAGATGCCGACATAGGAGTAGAGATGAAAACATTGTAAGTAAAGGACTTGTAATGATTTTGCAATGTGGTCGAAGTTGTGAGAGGTTGTGATGTGAGCGTTTGTGTGCTCAGCCTACTCATCCGTGGACCGATCAACTGATGTGTAATGTGGAATGGTTGGTCGGTGTTAGCCAGTTAACCGAGTGGTGGGGCTTGTCTGTATGAGGGGACATGGTTAGTGTTTTTACTGACCGGTGTGCATTGTTGAATGCGGTCGGTTCCGACGTACCTTGTTAGTTTTGGTACTAAGCGTTAAGTGTTCCCTCAGTGTAAATTTGTTAGAGGGTAGCTCGGTATGCGTTGAGCAAGATAAAGTAGAGTAACAGAAGATAGAATCTTGTCATTGATAGTTTGAGTGGGTTACGCTTGGACCGGTACAATGAGAGCCTAAGTGTGGGTAACAACATTATTGACAAGCCCCCTCTCGATACCACAAGCCAATTCAAAGGAGTCCTGCTCCCGTCTAACAGTCACACTGCAAAAAAAACTAAGAAAACCTTGAAAACATTTATAACCACCACAACAATCAACTGTCAGACCAGGGATACGTACTGTCACACCTTGATATATATATATACAGAGCATACGTTTAAAATACAAACATATATACAAAATTTTAACCCAACACACCAAAATACGTCTAAGCCTCTATGCTTCCGCTCCTAAATGGTCCCCAACGTCGTGTCACGGCTTGGAGGGTAAGTAAAACCACGAAAAGTGTGAGTGGACGAAAATAAATAAACCTAAGGAAACATATTAAGGAAAACACATGGTTTACCCTCTGTTTTAGAAATTCGTGCATGCATATAAGTTCTATAACTCCGTAGAACACAACCTAACCACAATCTCAAAATACGTAAGACAATCGTAAAGTAATTAACCATAAAACAACCATTATTCACCAGACCAACTCAATTTGAGATAACAATACATCACAGACATAATCTGTCATCACATTAACACCATGTATCTAGTCTATATCCAGTACTCCAATAATACATAAAACCACTTACATCACTGTCAATCAATCATACCGAATCATCCTCAAACACAAATACAATCTCAGTCATCATAGCACAAGTGCACTACCGATAGGCAATATACTAGAGAACTGGAACCTTACTCGACGTTTGAGTCATCACAATAACACAAGACCTGAATATAACAACATGAGACCATATCAGTATTTTAATTATAGTCACTAGTCTCAGGTTCTGAAGCCCCCAGCTCGATGGCTAAGACCCATCAATCAACATGCATCATTACACATAATCGACTCAAGTCCACATCACAATCATGATCACAAATTTACACCATCACAACCAACAACACATACTTATATCACATCTCATACCACAATCCAAAGCCACAATCAAAATCTCGGGCCTAAGCTCCAAACATAGCTTTAACACCAATTCTTGTACAACGTGCCATTAATGCCATTTTCGTAAAACCATCCAGAAACTATATAAAAATCACCAAGTACTGTGTAGTATTATTCATCTTCCCTATAACTCGGTTATCTGGTTTTCCGGGTCGCCCAACTCGGGTTTATTTCCATCATCCTACGTCTGTTTTCTACCCTTTTTTAACCAAAACATTCTATTCAATCCAAATGGAAGATCTGTACGATCAAAACGTAAAACTAACCCTAAAACCTGCTCAAATCAAGAACAACCTTCACAGCCAAACTCAGCTGCTTTGTCTAGACGATTACAGCGTTCTAGACCTCTCCTGGGTAGTCTGTTACGATCGCAGGAACTTGAGGAAGATGATAGGGAGCTTGGGTTCAAGCTTCCTTGTCAAAAATACGTCCAGCAACCCTAGACCCGAAAGAAGCCTCACAGGTCCCCTGTTTTTCTCTCCACCACAGTCCACGATCAGCCACCACTCTTCCTCTCCTGACTTTGTTTCCCTCTAGTCTCACTTTCTACTTCTCTTGCTCTTATTCTCCTCTGTTTTTTCCTCTCCGTTTTGCTTATTTTTCCCCTCAGTCGTGTGCTTTTTTTTTCCCCAACACACACACACACACGCACACATACACACACACACACACACACACACACACACACACACACACACACACACACACACACACACACACACACACACACACACACACACACACACACACACACACACACACACACACACACACACACACACACACACACACACACAACAACAACAACAACAACAACTTAAAAACACACACACAAAAACCCAAGTCGGTGCACCAAGTCCAAATAGATAAGGGACACTTTTCCCAAGCTAATTCATCCAAAACAAAAAGATCTCACAAAGCAAATGACCAAACTACCCTTCCTTGAAAAATTACAATATTGCCCCTACTTAGTTTAGACCCTGAATGTATTCGTCTGATCTCACAAAACAACGTACTCATGAGACCGAGATCTTCCTAACGGCTTTTTTAGAATCTCCAAAAACCATCCCGGCCAAAAAGTCAATATTTTGACTTTGACCAAGAAAAGTCAACCCTTTGACGAGGGCTAAAATAGCCAATTTTTGACCCTTGGATGTCCGGGTCGTTATAATTATGGCAATTGGCCGAAATAAATGTAGTATCTCTTGAGGAGGTTGGCATTCCAAGGATGGCCTATAATATGGTCGTCGGTGTTAGAGTTCAAAGGTGCCTAGTCGACATATTTGGGTGATCTTATAGTGGCCTTCCCAATTGGGGCCGAGTGTGCTTGTTGATCGGTCCCTAGTGGCCAGACTGACTTTCCTGAATACGCAGTCCCCTACTTGGAAGGTACATGATTTAACCTTTGCGTCGTGATATTGGCAGAGTCGTTGCTTATAGGCAACATTTTGTGGCTTGGCCTTCGCTCGTTGTTCCTCGATTAGGTCTAAGCTAAGCCCCATCCGATCGTCATTTTGGTTGGTGTCATATGTGAGGAATCGGTATGACTCTCCATCGATCTCGACAGAGACGACGACCTCCGTTTCGAATGCTAAGGAGAAGGAAATCTCGTTGGTAGTTGTTCGGTACGAGGTGAGATATGACCAGAGTGCGTGGGTAGAATGTCTGCTCATTTTCGATTGGTTTCCTCGAGCTAGGTCTTCAGAGTGTGTTTGATGATTTTGTTCACAGATTTGACCTGACCGTTAGACTGAAGGTGAGTTGGAGAGGCAAAGTAGAGGTGGATTCCATGCCGAGTACAGAAAGCTCTGAATTAGTTGTTGTCGAACTGCTTCCCTTTATCGGTGATGATCGTGTGGGGGAGACTGAACCAACAGATGATGTTCTAAAAAAATGAAAGTCTCTATCTAGGTAGTGGTGATGGAGGTGAAGGCCACTTGGTGAAGTAGTCTACTGCGACGACCGCGTACTCAGTCTGTCCTTTACTAATTGGCATCTTCTAGATCAGGTTAAGTCCCCATTGGGAGAAAGGCCATGGAATGAGCATGGACGTCAGGTTCTCGAGGGGAAGTAGGATGAATGGAATGAAGCGTTGGCATTTGTCGTAGTACAAAATGAATTCGGATGTGTCGGCATGCATGGTCGGCTAGTAGATGTAAGGACCCGTCCCGAACTTAAGGATTAATTAAGGATTAATCGGGATTAATCAAGGATTATCGGACGATCGGAGTAAAATTAAGATTTTTCCCTTAAAAAGGGTAAAAAGTTAACTTTTGACCCGATATATCCAATGCACGTGGATCAAGGACCATTACGTAGATCAGGACGATACGAGCCCATAGATAGGCGACACATCGACATCGGACATCGTATGGGAAAATTACGGGTCAAGGATGGTTTTAAGAACTATTCACAGTTGTACGGTTTTTAATTTGGTTTGTATTTAGTGGGACCCAAAATATCTTATGTGGACTAATAGATGAGTGACAAGTGTCACTCATCCATTAATCCACACACATACATTTTCATGCATCTCACCATTTTCATCTTCATTCTTCATTTCTTCACCTAAAACCATACCCACCTAAATCCATACCCACCTAAAACCTAAACCGTTCCATCTTCTTGCATCAACTTCTGGACCATGGAGAGAGACAGAGTGAGGGAGTGAGATGAAAAGGATGAGAGACGATGGAGGACACGACAATGGTGGCTGGAATCGAGTGAAACAAAAGGTAACATGTGGGCCTTGGATTTGGGGTTGTGATTTTTGATGTTTTGGATCGATTCTAAGCCCATATTCATGTTCTTGGAGCTCATACGAGCCACACGTGCAAGAATGGAAGGTTTTGGACCACATGAGTGGCCGAAACAAGAGTTCAAAGTTTGGTCGAAACTTTGGGAGGCTATATCTTCAAAACTAGGCACTTTCTCTCAATTCTGGGTTCAGATTTGGATTCCTTGGCTCGAATAAATAGATTTCCAGATATAGAACATGGGATTTGGTTGAGAAATGAGGGAGATATGAAGGTTTGAAAAATTGGACAAAAATTGAGGATTCTGGCCTCTGGCGGGCAAACTAGATAACGGCGCACAGCGGTGCCAGCCGTCATCTCTGGCGAGCACTATGACATCAGCGTTGACTTTGTTGATGTCAGCGCTAACTTTGATGATGTCATTGTTGACTTTGATGACATCAGCATTGACTTTGCTAAAGTTAGAGTCGACTTTGATGACGTCAACGTTGACTTTGACCATTGACCGCTGACCGTTGAATTTTCGTTGATCGAACTTTGACAGGTACGTGACATGTGGGCATGAATTTTGAGGTCAACCCAATCTTTTTCGAAAAGTTTCGATGTTCTGAATCTAATAGTGGTGGTTTCAAGATGATCGAAGATCGTTTGATAGGTCATTTAGATGTTTTTAGCCTTGGGAAGCTTGTTCAGGACACGTGTACTGTTCTGGGATAGTTAGGGGTCTTTGATATAGACTTGTATAGGTTGATAGTGACATCTGGATGTGATTTCGATAGGTCTAGATGTCCCGGAGAGTATGGATTAGTCCCAGAGTGGCTTACAACATGGTTGCAGGCACGCAGTTTGGACGGTCTGTGAGTGGACTTTGTTTTATGAAATGATGCATGCATAACTGTTTTATATATTTTATAAACATGATTTGAGATGCATAGATTGCATATGATTTAAATATGATTTGTTTGGCATTTTCATAGAAAATGCAATATTACACGTAGTTCGAGATTTTTGTTTTATATGATACTTGGGCTTAGGCCGAGTATTCTACGTGCATGTGTTTATGTGATTTTGATGGTTTCATGGAGAGGCGTGAAAATGCGGATTTGACTAACGACTTTGAATGATTTCACGGAGATGCGTGAAATCGATATTCGGGATTGAGTCCTGGTTGGAAAAGTGATTTGAATAATGAAATGGTTTTCGGATTTGGAAATGATATTCGGGCATGTGTCCCAGGAGTGTCACGGGGACACTGCCTGCAGGAGTGTCAGAGATGGACATTTTGCAGACGTCGACAATCATGTGTGATGTGTGATCCCGAGTTAGAGCACCTAAACATCGAGCCACGGGCTCCGAGCCTGGTGTATATTCGGATGTGTAATCACGAGTCGCACGCGTAGCGCTGATATCGTGACTGGTGATGATGTGATATGATTGAATATTGGATAAACAGGATTGGTGAACATGTTTTCATGAGACTCCGGATGTGAGTCTATATTTCAGGCAGAGGCCCTATTGAGATGCTTTTACGAGATTGTTTTGGGTTGAGATCCCACGTGGTATTGATTTGGGCTTTAGGGTATTGATTTGAGCCATACTTTCACTGTGTTTTGATTTGAAAAGCAATATGAGTTGCTTTTTAAGAAAGTATTTAAAAAAACTGTTTTCTGATGCGTGCATGCTTTTACGTGAAAGGTATAAATGTCATTTTCGGAATTTTTTTTTTACAAACTGATTATTTTTTTCCACTCACAGCTCTTTATGATTTTTGATACCCTTCAGGTTGATCGCGGATGTTGGCTGTAGTAGAGACCGAGACATCACATGTCGCTGTGTACTCTGGAGATCACTGCACACTTTGCTAACCCCAATCGGGTTACAGTTTTATCCCTTGTCTGGAACGTGGTGTCAGACGAGAGCAGGGAACATCCCACGATAATCCAAGGGGATTGGAATGGGTCATGTCAGTAGAAGCCTTGGTGAAAAACCTTGTGAGCCAGTGATTGGGGGCCTGAATGGTTGCCACAGACCCCCGCATGATTTTCTTTAAGGAGGATCTTCCCAGCTTGCAAATCGAGGCATTTGAGCAATAGGAGTGTGTATCCCAGCTTGTAGAACTGATCGGTGATAAGGGTGTAGCGGGCTGCCTGTTGGCGTACCTTCTTGGCCTTGACCTTGTTAGTCGGTAGACTCCTGTTGGTGAGGAATCGAATGAGGGGTGCCATCCATGTCGATTCAATGTTGACGTAGATGACAGTCGAGGATGAGGTACTCGGTCTGTGTAGTATTTCTATTGGGACACTTCAGTCGGTCTTCTCGTCTAAGGATGAGGCTAGTCGTGCAAGTGCGTTGGCATGACTGTTCTCGGATTGAGGGATCCGTGTGACATTGTGAGCTTTCAAACTATTGAGGAAGGACTAAGCCATGTTTCTATACAGGGCCATGGAAGCGTCCTTGGCTTCAAACTCATCGTTGACTTGGTTCACGACGAGCTGAGAGTCGTTGTAGACCTATATTTGCTTGGCAGTCATATGTTTGGCATGTCGTAGACTGGTAACCAAGGCTTCGTACTCTGCCTCATTGTTGGGAGCCTTGAACATGAAGCGAAGGGCATACTCAAATTGGTGATTTTTGGGGGTGGTCTGTACGAGTCCCGCACCAGAGCCATTGTGGCATGTCAGGACCCGTCCCAAATCCCCCCGGGATTAACGCGGGACGCGGCTGATCCCATCTGACACGAAGTGTAACGCCCTGGAAATTTAGAAAATGTAATTTTGTAACATAATGAATAAATGACGTTTTTACCCTTGTGAATAGTATGGTCAAATTGTTGACTTTTTGATTGGTGAATCAAACGGATGTTGACCGATGACCGTGACATAGTTTGGGACGTCACGAGTCCATAGACAGGTGGCACGCCCAATTCCGAAAATCTGGGAAAAAGTTATGACGTTCGGAAGCCCAAGGGCATTTTCGTAATTTGGGCGAAAAGGGGGAAAATGTTGACTTTTTGTTTGCCAACTAATTTTCACACGATTCGAAGACCGTTAGGTAGGTCTCGATGCCCGGAGTACAACGACAGGCGGCACGTCAAAAACGGAGTTCGGTTACGAACGTTACGGGTCACGGAAGGCTAGGGGCAAAATGGTAATTTGTCCAACCAGGGGCAAAATGGACTTTTGGCCTTGATCAGACTTGTCTTTTGTCTGATTCTCACCTCAGAAAACACAGAATCGGGTCTTAAGGGAAACACAATAATATCCCCTTTTGACAACTTTTCCCCAAATTAAGACTTGAACCATGATTATGTCCAATTGGCCCGTGATAAGCCCCAAACTCGTCGTCATTATGCAATTGAACGTCTAAGTAGCATAACTGTGAGAGAGGGACTCGAGAGGTTCAGAGAACTGAGAGAATTTTGCTTCGAAAATTCTGGAAAATTGGGGGAAAATCGAATTCGGATTTGGGAGCCAGGAGAGGAGCAATTGAGGATTCCATTAAGTTGCTAGGATCAAACTAAAAGCTTTGCAACAAAAACGAGAAGAATTCGTGTCGAATTGAGGAAGAACAGACGCTGCCATGGCTGCCAAAAATCGACCTTGAGTTCAGATGCTTAGAGGTAAGCTCGTTCGAAATTGATTATGGAAAACTATTCCTTATACTCTCACGGTGCTAACCATATGAATTAATTGAAAAATCAGGCACGGAATCGTGAAACCCGAATAGGAGACCCGTCGAATTTCAATCGTGAGTCGTGAAGATTTGGACCTTACCTGAGGTAATTGAATTCACAGAACTAAAATGAAGTTAGAGTAGATGAGATCAGTTGAAAGAACGGATCGATTTGAGGTCGAATTGACTGAGATTGTATCGGATCCTATCGCGGGTATTTCAACCCGTTTATCAGACAAACGGGCGAGAACGATGCACTGTAGCTGTACTGTGCTAGGCGCGTGGCTTTCACGCGCAGCCGCTTGCGGCGGCGTGTGACGGCGCGTGGGGAGGATTCCGGCAAAGTGTTCAACATGAAACTTGATGTTCTCGATGATACGAACCTATCCGCGTTGGTTTCGGGTCAATCGGATATGGTTTCAGTGTAGTTCCGAGTACCCGACACGTTTAAATTTATATTAAAATAATATTATAAAATTCCGACAATTAGGGGATTCCTGTTTAAGGATTATATGATAGTCTAGTAACCTTAAATCACTTTGTTTGACAGGCTGGAATATTCCCGGGACTTCGGAGGAAAACGAACAGCTCGAGGCTGAACAATCGGGACGGTGTGTGTGAGTGGACTTTTGGTTTTCTAACTGTGATGCATGCATATATGGTTTAAAATGCTTATTTATATGATTTTCTATGATTTGACATGATTGATGCTTTGATTCGGTGATTTCTCGATTTTCTCGGTTTTATGATTATTATATTATTATATTCTAGCACGCTTTTCGAGAAATCATGAAATTGGTTAAAAATGATATTGTGGGCGTGAGAACCCAAGTAAATAATGATTTTGACCCGGATTTGGAGTTACATGTGAATTTGATGATTTTTGGTATTTTCGTGATTTTTGTGATTATTTTAATCAGTCTTTCGGGCACATTTTACGAGGAACGTGCAAATGATGTTTTGGGCTAGGCCCGGATTGAAAATGATATTTGGACTCGGATTATGAGTCAATGATTGCTTTTATGGATTTACGTGTTCGTGGCAACTCGGGTTTACGGTTGCACGGATTTACGTGAAATTGATATTTTGGGGTTGGGACCCAATGGGATTGTGTTTCTGATTGGATTTGCATTTTCCATGTGATTATATGATGATCTTGATGATTTCAGATTTATAAAGTAAATCGGGACTTTGGTTAATTTAGGGTTGAGACCCTGTGTCGATATGTGATTAGATTTTTATGCAACTGTTTTTCACTGGTTTTTGTGATGATAATATGTTGCGGATATTTAGGGCTTTCGGGAGAAAATATGTTTTTCCCCGGAGTGCACCCTGGAGATAACGCTCGCCTTCGGGATGGAAGTGTTTACCCCGAAGAGGTCACGTAGCACGATCTTTGTCTTGCAGCCCAGGGGAGGCTTGACTCAGATCAGATGTGCTGGATTATATGGATCGGTAAGTGATGTGTTCACTAGATCTGGATTGCCGGCTTGTGATGTGTTCACAGCGGCGGATGCTCGGATTTTGAGCGGTCCTTGAGCTCATTGATATGCACGCGTTGCAGGGATAAAACGTGACTCTAAGCAACAAGATATGGATATAAGTCCCGTGATTTTGTGGAAATTGTTTTGATTGATCCACTTTAATTGATTTCCTATTATTACTCGTGTTTTATGATATGCATGCATGTTTGTGAAAACTGGAGGGTAAGAAATGTATTTTGGCAAATGTTTTTATAAGAGGTCATTTTTGTCCACTCACACCTTTATTGTTTTATGCACCCTCCAGGCCAGGGTACAGGTACGAGGGCTAAAAACGAGGCAAGCGAGGCAAAAGAATAATTAGACCGTTGCGCACTCAGACATTCTACAGAGTAGGAATTTGACCCCTATCTGTAACAGTACCTATGCTCTGTATTGTCTTTGACTAGTCAAACTTGTGACGTCATTGGTCTGTAAAACTTAACTATCCCTTGTCTGACAATGTGTTCGGGATTTGTTGTGTGTTGTATGTATATAAGTTTGGTTACTTTCGGATATTTTTAGTTATTGTCAGACGGGAGCAGGATTCATCACGACTATCGAGGGATAATCGGGATGGGTCTTGTCACGAAGTGTCAGATAAGGGAAAATTCTGACTTAAGCTTACTCGGGGCTTCAGAGAGCGCCAGGATCCGGAGGAGGAGTGTGATGTCTCGGTCTCTGCTACAGCACACATCCGTGATCAACCTGAAGGGCATTCAAAACAGTAAAAGCTATGAGTGGATAAAACAAAGAATTTATAAAAATATTTTCACAAAAAGACATTTATACCCTTCACTAAAAAGCATGCATGCATACAAAAATCATTTATCCAAAATAACCATTTCTAGGATCTCAGCCCCAAATTCCATAAATCCAAATCGTACGGGCCACTACCCAAATCCATGTGGGACTCAGCCCAAAACCAGTATTTTCGAGTATGTGGCTCATTACCCAAATCCATTTATTATTCACAAATATATCATATAACATATAACCAATTATGTCACGGTTTCTAAAGCTACGCGCATGCTACCCGAGGCCTCAAATTTCAAGTCTCCCTAGGGTCCACCAAGGTCAATGTCCGTAGATCAATGACCCTCCCTATGGGTTATAATCCATAAGCCTTCCTGAGAGTAAGGTACCCAACGGGGGCGACTCCACTCAGTTAGTGCTCCGTGACTACTTCGGGGTCCACCCAGGCCAACAACCCTCCCCAGAGGAGATAATCCATAAATAAAGGATGGTTTATGAAAATCCATTTCGAAAACATTCTTAAAACCTTCCAACGGATCCATGCCCGGTCCCCATAAACCGTCATAAAATCAGAAATCCATTTACAAGTCCCCGACCCGAAATCACAAACGTAGACTAATTGGACCTCAAGCCTGAACTCAAAATCAACTGGACATTGAGCCCGATACCTCAAGGTCAGTCACGATTCCAATCATAGTGATCTGTGCAACCATCCATCCGGGGCCGCTCTCAATCCTGGTATGTCGCAGTGAACAAATCAATTGACACGACCACCTCTAGATTATGGTGCACACATCACCAATCGATCTCCTGAACCGTCAGCACTCCGAAGTCGAACCTCCAGTGGCTGCTCGACAACGGAACGTGCATCGTAACCTCTCCAGAAGGAACATATCCCAGTCCGGAGACGAGCGTCATGTCGTCCGTCGTCGTGCACACAACACTCGTCGCGACCCCAACTCAGACCCGTAGGTCATCAATAAGGCCATTTGCTCAAGACAAAACCAAATGGGTATCATGCCCGAGTTTACCTTTCAAATCCAAAATCCATTTCATTAAATCGAAACCACAAACACGCAAATCACCGTATAAAATTGAAAACCTCGAAATACGTGCAAATACGTAAACACACACACAAATGCACTCATGGAATCACAAAACATGTTCATAAAAGCATATAAAATATTTATGCATGCATCGAATTAGAAAATAAGGTCCACTCACAGACCGTCCGAGTTACCACCTCGATACGTGTGACATACGCCTCTCCCGGGCCAGTCACCATCTTCGGGGTTTCCAAACCTATCCAAATCACTTTAGAGGGTTACTAACTACTTAAATAACCCCTCATTAAAGCCCCCTAATTTCTGGGATTTTTAGCTATTTTTAAAGTCGATCCTAAACCTTCGGACATCCCGAACTATATCGAGACGATATCCAATCGACTCGAAACTAGTCCCAAAATGTTCATTACATCGAATAGATGATTTCACATGTTGAACATTTCCCCAAAAAGTAGGCCACGGTATGTGGGAGCCACACGCCCAGCTACATGGTCATCTTCCTCCTCGCGATGGCTGGTCCAACCAATTCAACTGTTCAGCCGTTCCAACTAGACCAGCGTGACCAGTCGGACTCCATATCTTATGTCAGGACCCGACCCTCCTCGGTCAGGACCCGACTCATCTAGCACCATATTGTCCGCTTTGGGCCTCGCCCTCACGGTTTTGTTTTAGGGAGCTCATGGTACAACTTCCCAGGGGGTCACCCATCATGGAATTGCACCAGCCTCAACTCGCTTAACTTTGGGGTTCCAATCCCCCCCAAAGCCACTTGAGCTCCCAAAAAGCCTAGTGCTAGATAGGTGTGTGCCTACACCTTTAAGGCACACCACCATCCTCTCCCAGACCATTCCCCCTCGCAGGAATGCGGGATTGTTCACTGTTCCCTCCAGGACACAGGTCTTACAATCCACCCCCCTTAAGGCCCAGCATCCTCGCTGGCACACTTCCCGGTCGGGGTCTGGCTCTGATACCAAATTGTCAGGACCCGACTCATCTAGCACCATATTGTCCGCTTTGGGCCTCGCCATCACGGTTTTGTTTTCGGAAGCTCATGTTACAACTTCCCAGGAGGTCACCCATCATGGAATTGCACCAGCCTCAACTCGCTTAACTTTGGGGTTCCAATCCCCCCCAAATCCATTTGAGCTCCCAAAAGGCCTAGTGCTAGATAGGTGTGTGCCTACACCTTTAAGGCACATCACCATCCTCTCCCAGACCATTCCCCCTCGCAGGAATGTGGGATTGTTCACTGTTCCCTCCAGGACACAGCTCTTACATCTTGTCTATTTTTCGTCCGTTTTCATCCAATCCAATTCCTATGGATTCCTTTCTTCATTTCCTACCTATCTATGTCCTCAAAACACCCAAAAAGGTCCTAAAACCCGTTGGTTCATAAAACCATTTTGAACCCAAAATTCCTATCCACGTTCTGGGCACTTCTATGGGTCAAAACTTCAACCTAAACGTCCCAATAGGTTCCTAGGGTCACTAGAAAGAGGTTTGGGGGTTCGATTTGGGTTAATTTGGTCGAAAATCGATTTCGGTGGACATCCACCAAATTTCTCCCGGTCGTCGTTCCGGGCTATACAACCACTTTCCATCATCCAAAACCACCTCCTAATCATCCTGCCAACCCCCCAAACACATCCTAATCAACATCTAACTCCCCTAACGTCCAAAACCCAAATTTGAAATTTAAAAAGAACAGGGGTTCGAGTTTTACCTGTTTCCTGGGCCATCGTCGTCGTCCACGGCGGTCCTGTCCTCACCCAGCCACCATCAAGTCCTCAGATTCACTCTCTTGGCCTCAACTGAATCAAATGGGGAAGGGTTTGGATTTGGGTTCATCGGGGTGGTTGTTCGATGGGGTTCGGGTTTGGTGGGAATGGAACAGACAAAGGATATGCATGAATGAAGGGAAGGGGACAATGGATGGGTGACACTTGTCACTCATCCATTGGGCCTATTCAAAAGATATGGGCCCCACTCAGGACAAAAGTCCACTTTTACTTCGTAAAATGTACTGCCGTAAATAGTACCTCGGAACTTCCGTGAACCGTAACTTTTCCGTCGAATGTGCAATTTCGACATGCCGCCTGTCTACGGATTCGTATCGACCCGATCTACGTAACAATCCTCAGCCCTTGACCATCGGACCTCCTGGGTCAAAAGTCAACTTTTCACCCTCGTTTAGGGGCAAAATCGTAATTTCGCCCTGAACATCCATTAATCCTCTGCTAATCCTTGATTAGCCCCACTAATTTGTAATTAGTCTTATTTAACCCGTAAGATCAAGGACGGGTCGTTACATGGCAGACCGAGCTATCCACATGAAGGAGCCAGGTAGGTCGGTCTACAACCAAGGTAGGTCGGGATGTGGATAGCTGTTCTGGGTCGGCTTGCACCGCTGGCTCAATTGGGAGGTAGGTTAACTCAGTGATGTAGTCCATGACAACTTGGTCCTTCTCAACTGGTTGAGGGTCGAATGTGATGTCAAACTCGTTAAGCTCGATGACCCATTTCAATAGCCGACTAGATGTGTCTGATTTCTGAAGCACTTGGCGGAGTGGCTAGTTAGTCATGACGACGATGGTGTGGGCTTGGAAGTATGGTCGGAGCTTCCTAGAAGAAATAATGAGAGCGAAAGCAAGCTTTTCGAGGTCAATATACATGGTTATAGCGTCTTGCAGTGCTCGTCTGACATAGTAGACAAGATGCTCAGCACCATCAGTCTTCTTGATTAGTACCGAGCTGACCGCATAGTCGGAGACTAAAAGGTACATGACGAGAGGTTTGCTAGTCTCTAGTCTAGCCAGCAATGGTGCTCGACCTAAGAGTGTCAATCGGTTTTTTGGTTCAATTTTTTTTATCGAAATCGAAACCGAAACCAGTTGGGGAATCGGTTCGGTTTGATTTTTCCTCCAATGCAGTTCGGTTCGGTTTTTCCTCCTATCCTGTTCGGTTCCGTTTGGTTCTGATTAAAATCGATTTTTTTCTTCAAATTATGGTGAATCGGTTCGGTTGAATCGGTTCAATTTTCTCTAAAAACCAATTGTTTTTGTACTTTTATACAATAATCAATATTTATTATCTAATTAATGTCCATTACAACCTAATTAATGTTTATTACAACTAATCAAGGTCCATTATAACTAATCAACGTTCATTACAAAGTAACCTAAAGCATTTCGGTTCAGGTCGGTTCGGTTCGATTCGATTTTTAGGTCCATTTGGTTCGGTTGGGTTCGGTGTTTTTATACCAAAAATTGAAACCGAACCGGTTCGGTTCAGTTCAGCTCGGTTTTCTCCAAACGGTCTCGTTTTTCCTTCGGTTCGATATTTTTCAGTTCGGTTCCGTTTTAGTTCGGTATTTTTCAGTTCGGTTCCGATTCAGTTCGGTTTTTCGGTTGGTTTTTTCAAACCAATTAACATGGCTACCTCGACCCATGTAATCCTTCAGCTCAGTGAAGGCCTTGTTGCACTCCTCGATCCAAGTAATGTGCTTGGACCATTTTTTGAGGGCCTCGAAGAAAGGGACACTCTTATCGGTAGCCTTGGAAATGAAGCGGGTTAGAGCTGCTACTCGGCTGGTCAGGCTCTGGATGTCCTTCTGTGTTTGACGAGGCTTCATGTCCCGGAGGGCCTAGATCTTCTTTGGGTTATCTTCAATGCCGCGGTGGCTGATCATGAAGTCGAGGAACTTTCCGAAGCTGATCCCAAAAACACACTTGGCTGGATTCAGACGCATTCTGACTTTTTCAGGATGGAAAACATCTAAGCAAGGTTGGTGATGTACTGGTCGGCTGAGTGCATGAATATCTGGTTGTACCTCAAGTAGGCATCCATAAAACTTAGCAGCTCGTGCCCTGCAGTGGCATCAACCAGTTGGTCGATCTTGGGCAGAGGGAAGCTATCCTTGGGGTAAGCTTTGTTTAGGTTGGTGAAATCAATACACATACGCCAAGAAATAGAGGGTTTATTCACCAAGACCACATTGGCTACCCAGATGGCATAGACCGCTTTACAGACGAAATGAATGGTGTTGAGCTTGACACGTTTTGCTTTCATTGCCTCGGTCCACTCAGCGTTGTAGATGCGCCTCTTCTGCTCGACGGGTTTGAAACTTGAACTGATGTTAAGTCGGTGGCATATGACGTCGGTTGAAATGTCAGGAATGTCTACATAGGACCATACAAAGACTTCAACATTATAGCGTAGGAACTTGATCAGGTCGGTCCGCAGAGCAGGGCTGAAAGTGGTGCCAATCTTGACTTTCTGGTTAGAGAATTTTTGTGAGAGGACGATCTTCTCAACATCTTCGATCAATTAAGGATGTGGTGTACCTAAGTGGTCGCGTGGGTCCTCGATCGGTTCATCCCTCAAGTGCTGGGTGACTTGGGGGTTGACGGGGTCAGCCTCGTAGACAAACTCGGTGATAGTCATTATCTCTGTCGGTTGGGTGATAGCCTTCCCCTCGGACTTATCTGATGCCTATGGGGGTTGGAAAATTCATCAGCAGCAGATAGGTGGAAACAACTGCTCAGAGCTGGTTGATCAGTATGCGTCCCAAGATGATGTTGTAGGAGTTCGGGAAGTCGACCACCAAGAAATGGGCCATGGCGGTGGCACGTTTTGAATTTTCCCCGATCGTGATGGGAAGGTTGACTATGCCGACTGGGACGATCGAGTCCCCCGTGAAGCCAAAGAGTGGGGTCAGTAATCAATCTAGGTCTACCTCCTTGGCATTGAGCTACTTATAGGCGTATATGAAAATGACGTTGACCGAGCTGCCAATATCAATCATGATCCAACTGACGTAGAAGTTGAAGATGAGAGCCCTGATGATGAGCGGGTCATCGTACGAGTAGATCACTCCGTGCTCCTCCTCTTCTGAGAAGGATATAGCCCTCTAGTTGGTCCTTACAATCTTTCTGGCCATGCCCTATTCTACGTGGAAGACCTGCTGGTTGTGTTGTACGGTACGGTGGAAGTTCTTCTTGGCTTGGTTGGTCGACAAAGGTGAAGAAATGAAGGTGCCTCTGATGACGGTATTGATCTGGGGATGACGGGGTTATTGTGGGGCATTCTGTAAAAACTGGTTGATCTTGCCGTCTCAAACTAGTGCCTCCACCATATCCTTGAAGGCCACACATTGTTCAATGCTATGATCGTTGTATTTGTGGTATTGGCAGTAGATGCCATTATTCTTGGATAGTCAGCTTGTGGTAGGGGCCCAGGTTGGTTCGGGGATCATATACTCCACATTCATCAGAGCATTCTCATAAGTATTTAAGATGGTGTAGGTCTCGTACTTGGATCGAGGGGGTAGGTGCTCGACATGATTGTTATTTTGTAGGTGTTCATGTCGGTTCTGGCCCTGATGATTGTTGTGATGGCCATGAATTTTACCCTTCTTCCCCCGGCTGTAAGAATTGGTGTAGTCCTTCATTTTCTCGCTCGGGGAGTTTTGATTGTGATTCTGGCAGAGGGTTGGCTAGTAAGGGGAAGGCTGGGGGCTGGAATGACTTGATCGGTATGTGTGGACCGAGTCCCCCCAAGCTGGGTCGATAAGTGTTGTCCAGTGTAGCGTTGTCTTTGTTGGTTAACAGCTCAGCCTTAGCGCGAATCATTTCTTATTTCATCAATTCATTGTAAGTTGGCCAACCTTGGGTATGTACGGCATACCTAAATTGTGATTCGCATAGACCGCCCTTGAAGGTGATGAAGGCAGCCTTGTCATCTGTCTCGGCACACCGAGAATGCTCCAGACTGAAACGAGCGGCATACTTCTGCAATGTCTCCGTCTCTGACAGGACTCACCCCGATTATCACCCTGATAACCGAGGTGAACCCTGCTCCCGTCTGACAACCCAACACGAAAGACCGAAACAACCTCACGAAAACCACAAATTACACTGCCAGACAAGGGAGAATTAAAAGTCCAACAAATCAACCGTTATACAGAGCATAGTACAAACAAGATAAAGTAAAAACTACACGTACAACGGAAACTCTGAAAACATTCCGAGATAACTCGAGGATAACTCTAAAGTACGCTATGCCTCTGACACTGCCTCAACGTCAACCCCCGCGCTAGCTCCACAACCTGGAGGGCATTTAAAAACCAGAAGGTGTGAGTGGACTAGAAATAAAAAGAGTTTCAAAAACAATTTCATAATCAAACCAGGGTTTGGCCCTCCGTTTTGAAAATATGCATGCATAACCCAAAGTCTGAAAACATGTATAAATCATATCATTTTCATCATGGAAACCGCAACACACAAACACAGTATGATAATCGTTATAAAACATTAGCAGTAAGTAAAACATAAAATACCAATATAACCATCCGATCAAACCTGCTGGATCTATCCGAGTCTTTAAACTCCCGAGTCTTTAAACTCAACAGGCCTACGGGGGAAAATCATAATATCCGAGTCTTTATACTCCCGAGTCTTTAAACTCAATCCGGGTCTTTAAACCCAATCCGAGCCCGTCCCCCGTCAATCATAATCCGGGTCTTTAAACCCAATAACCAGATCCAACAAATCCAATCCAAAACCATTTGAAAACCATTTCGAAATCCATATCCAAACCCGAATCCAAAACCACTGGTCCGAAGCCATTTCGGCATCCAGAACCGTCATTCCGAACCCAAATCCGGAAATCCACTTTTCAACTTTAAAACCAAATCTCGCTTTCCGAAATCCGATTCTAAAACTGAAAACCCTTGATCATCAAATCATGTCTCAAAATCCATTTATAATTATTGAAAACCAATTATCGATTGAAATCCCAAAAGCATTGCATCAAAATCATACTCACAACATTTCTCAAAAAACGGGCTGAAATGCGTAATTTCTCGAAAAACGTGAAGTTATGTAAAAAATTTATAGCATATTCAATAATCATGAAATCATAATGAAAACCATAAAACAAGTAATTAAAAGCAGTTATTCATGCTCAGTTATAAGGAAGGAGTCCACTCACTGTTCCCGAGCACGTCACTCGCGTCCCGTACGTTCCTCGGCCACCTCAGGAATTCCCGATCCTGTCACAAGTCAACAAAACTAGTCACTAACACGTCAACGAATTTCCTCCTAATTTCCCCCAAATTTCCCGAATCCTAAACGTAGCTAAACGGGACCCTAAACCTTCGACCTCTTAGAACTAACCCGTTCCGGTGTCCGATTGTCCTGAAACTTGTCCCAACATATTCGTTACAACGATTAGACCAAAACCCAAGTTGGAAGTTTCCCCAGAACAGCCACCACGCGCCCTCACGCGCTTGCAACAGGACACTGTTCACTTTCTTCTTCGATGGTCACCCGGTCTGAACCGGCGTGACCGGTTCTCCGTCAACCTCCATCCATTTCTGTTCCTTTTTCTACCAAACTCTTCGTCCCCTTCCTAGCAACTAATTCAAATCCTAAAAACTAGACATCACAACCTCTAACCCGTCTTCCCAAGCTCGAACCAGAAACCACCCAAAACTCTGTTTCTGCTCCAGGCCAACCGTCCATCCCCCCGTCACGGATTCACAACCAGAAGGTTCCTAGGGACCTACTAAGTCGATTCGAACTCACAAAACACTTCGACTCAACCCTAAACCTCACGACTTTTTCGTTTGAATCAAAACGGAAAAACAGAGGAATAGGAAACCTTACCGTCGTCCTAGCCTCCGCCGTGCTCGCCGCCGCGTTCCCTTGGGTCCACTCGACCCCTCAGGTCCTCCTCCGTCCTCTGAACACCACCAACAGCCACGATTGATCAAAGCACGGCAGCACCACCACCTCGACTCTTCTCTGTTCTCTGGTTTTTCCACTCACCGCACACACACTCACTCGATTTCTCAACTCCTCTCAACACACTCCCTGCACTCTCAGCCTTCCCCTGATCACACTCACACACTCAAGGACTCTCACCTCTTTGCAGTTTGATCAATCTCTCCTCTCTGCTCAGTCTTTGTTTTCCTCTTCAAATACGACTCACACACACACAGCCCGTTTAATTTTTCCCGTGAAACCTTGTAGAACCCACTAGATAACCCCCACGTGTCAAAGCCATGTGGTCCCAAACTCAAAAATATCCAATTAGCACTGCACACTTGTCCCAATCTGAATTGCATAATTCCCAAGGTGCAAAAAGACCCAAATGCCCTTACTTGTTCAAATTACGATTATGCCATTTGCCGTTCTAGACCCGTATCTCACTCGTCCGACGCCCAATGAAAAGATGCCGCCTGCCGTTGTACTCAGGACGACGAGATCTACCTAACGGTCCTCGGTCTACGTGTAAAAACCGTGTCGTGCAAAAAGTCAACTTTTTCCCCTCTTATTAACTAAATTACGAAAGTGCCCTCAACCTTCCGAACATCATAACTTCCTCCTCGGATGTCAGAATCGGTCGTGCCACCTGTCTACGGACTCGTGACGTCCCAAATTACGTCACAGTCATCGGTCAATTCCCCATTGACCGCCCGAACTAAAAGTCAACAATTTGCCCAAACTAGGGGAAAAATCGTCATTCTATGTCGAACGTCCAAAGTAACCCACTAACCACTGATTAACACAGCTAATCCGTCACTAATTACTTCGCTAATCCCGACTCCTGGGACGGGTTGTTTCAGTCTCTCCATGTTTCAGAAGGAACATGTCCTCGATTGAGAAAAGTTGGTCTGTTTGGATCATGAACTGGTTCATGAAGATATTGGTGAGTTTTTGGAAGGAGTCGATGGTAATAGTCTCCAGTCGGTAGAACCAGTTGATGGTGGCCTCAGTGAGGATAAGGGTGAGGTTGAAAATAAGACACTGAGCCTCATCGGTTAGGCATGTGAAGGCAACGACCAATCGGTAGTTGTTAAGGTAGGTGATCGAGTCTGACTTTCCATATAGAGGGGGATCTTAAGTGGCTTGATTTCGTGATCGTGCTAGTAGTAGTTGATCCGATCGGTGAAAGGACCTAAGCTGGTTCTACCCCAAGTCGGTGGCTGGGGTTAGGAGTGGCAATGGGTCGTGTCGTGTCGGGTTCGTGTCAAGTCATGAACTCTGTTTTACCCATTAATGCCCAACCCGAATCCGACCCGTTTCATAATCGTGTCAAGAATATCCAACCCGAACCCGACCTGTTAATGACCCGCGTAACTCGTGTAACCCGTGTAACCCATTTAATAAACAGGTTGTACTCAAAACTCAATTAACCTATGACCTGTTTAACATGTTTAACCTATTTAAATTATAAGATTTAATAGGTATTTAGGTAGGTAAATGGGTAGATATATGGGTTAGTAATGACACGTTTATTAAATGGGTCAATATATAAGCCAATATATGGGTTAACCTGTTAACCCAAAATCTACTCATTTATTAAACGGGTTAACAGGTTGACCCGAAACCCAATCGTTTATTAAACGGGTCATGACAGGACCCGCCCTGATTATCACCTCGATAACCGGGGAGATTCTTGCTCCCGTCTGACAATTAAACACAAACAGCCAAAATAACCACACAAAATACGTTACACCACATACATTGTCAGACCAGGGAGATTAAACGATACAACCAACTAAACAACCAGTCCACCGTTTCACAAAGCGTAATTACAAAACAAGATAAGGATAAAATCCTACTCTGTGAACTAACTACACCGCAACGGGAAAACTTTATGCCTCTACCTCTAGCTCTGCCTCGGCGTTAGCCCCCAAAACTTGTACCACGACCTGGAGAGTATTAAAACAGAAAAGTGTGAGTGGACTAAAAGTAAACGGTTATGGAAAACAGTTTAAGGAAATCAGGGTTCACCCTCCAGTTTTAAAACACGCATGCATAACTAAATATTCGAAAACACTTTTACGAATCATATGGAAACCGTTACAACAGATAACTATAAAAACATGAAAAACCTAATGTAACAACCACAAATCAAACTGCTGGATCCATCCGAGTCTTTAAACTCATATATCAGGCCTTCTCGGGATATCAACGAGTCTTTAAACTCAAAACATAATCAAGGCCTCGGGGGACATCACAGTAACCGAGTCTTTAAACTCACGAGTCTTTAAACTCAATCCGGGTCTTTAAACCCAATTCGGGCCCGCCCCCGTCATATCTCATCCGGGTCATTAAACCCAAAACCAAATCCAGAAATCGTACCGGGTCTTTAAATCCAAAATCAAATGTAAATCATAACAAATTCAGGATCCATCGTGATCCAATTTCCAAAACCAATTTGAAATCACATTTTATCAAAATAGGACTTATGTCCGAATTTCACGTTTAATCCCAAATCTTACTCATAAATCACAGTCAATTCATCATTAGAATGTCATATGCACAAATCGTATAAAATCACTCATCAAACCATCATCAAAGTATCAAAGAACCCATAGTCTCGAAATACGTAAAAATACGTTAAATCACATCAAAAAACGTGCATTCACGTAAAGCATAAATATCATAAATATAATCATAAAATCATATATAGAACCATAAATCAAGTGAGTAAAAATAGTTATGCATGCTCGGTTAGAAATCAAAGTCCACTCACGAATTTGAACGCGTCAATCGCGTCCCGTACTCTCCTCGATTGCCTCGGGAATATTCTGGCCTGCCAAAGATCACAATTTGGGTTACAAACACTACCATTAAGCTTACATTAATTCCCCTAATTTTTCGGTATTTTTCAACGTAATTTAATTAAAGCCCTAAACTTTCGAACCCTCCAAACTATCCCGTACGACGTCCGATCGACTCGAAATTTAACTCAAAATGTTCGTTACACTGTAAGGATCAAATCACATGTTGACTGTGACCAGTGATATGGCCTCACGCGCCCTCACGTGCCGCCCAAAGTGGCTGCGAGTGAAAGCCACGCGCCCTGCACTGTAGCTACAGTGTCGTCATCTTCACCCGACTCACTGCTAAACGGGTCCCAAACCCGCGACACAACTCGTTCCAATCTCCTACAAAACCAGCCTAATTCTTTCAATTTTTTCATCGAAAACCTTCCATGGTAACTTAATTTAGGTTCTCCATTATTAATTTCACACAACAAGCTCTAAATCCAACTCTTCTCTCAAGATCAAACAGACGGGTTAAACTTTTAAACCTCACTCAATTCATCTCAGTTTTCAAATTAATTGATACAGAAGCTTTGTATGACCTAAACAAACATTAAACCGTAGCCAATTTCATGAATACTTACATGTAGGTGGTCGTCCTCAAGCTCGAAATTTTCCAGAAACTGGGACTTCTATTCTTGGCCAAACCGCGATCGATTTCCTTCAATTTTTGTATGGTTGAGTTTGAAATGAACCCAGAAGACTATTCTTAATCTCTGTTTGGCTCCTCTCAGTTCACATATTAATTTTCAAAATTTCCCTCCATTTCCCTCCATTTTCCAGTTTTCTCCGAACTCTGTTTTCTCTCAAGCTCTCAGTCCTTTCCTCTTCAGAATGACCCCTCACACTCCTAACCGCTCTGTTACAAACCCGGCCAACCCAACAACTCGTGGGAATCTTTCAGTCACTATGTGACTGTGTTTCCCGCAAACAGACCCGAAACCATTTTCAATTCTACCCGTGCTCTTTTCCCTGTTACAAACCCACCTAAATGTGCTTCCACTACCTCAAAACTGCCCCAATTCAGTCCTCAATGCCACTAACAGGTTAAAAAATTCTCTAAACAGACAACCCAGTTTAAACAATTACATAACACTCCCACGGCTGTTTCAACTGCAGCCTTGGCAAATTACCATTTTGCCCTTCATCACAAAATTACCAAAATGCCCTTCTCATTCTATAACCGTAACTCAACCGTCCGAGGTCCGTTTTCAGCGTACCGCCTTTCTATAGACTCAGAGTATCGAGACCTTCCTACCGATCTTTGAATCACGTGAAAATCCCATGTCGTTTGAAAAGTCAACAAATTTCTCCTTCTCGGCTTAATTACGGAAATGTCCTTGAACTTCCGAACGTCATAACTTCCTCCTCGAATGTCGGAATTGGACGTGCCACCTGTCTATGAACTCGTGACGTCTCGAACTACGTCATAGTCATCGGTCAACATTCATTCGACCTGCCACGCAAAAAGTCAACATTTAGCCATACTATTCACAGGGGTAAAATCGTCATTTCATTTATTATTTTGCAAATTTACATCGTTCTAATTTCTGGGGCATTACAGGTCATAACGGGTTGACTCGAAAATGACCCGAGATTTAATCGTGCGGATTGACCCGGATAAATCTCGTGCGGGTTTTGAGTCGTGTATCGAGTCGTGTAAAAAATTTCCACCCTTATCTAGGGTGTTCATTTTTCAGCCTCGAGGCTCTTTACTCAGTCGAACAGTTTTCGACCAGCGGGTTAGCACTGGGACCCTTGTTTTCACCCTGGTAGTCATTCTACTGAACAGGTCGGTAGGTGTCCCGACAAGATATGGCTCCCCAGTTTCCCTTGGATCGACTGTTGCGCGGGGGTTGGTCAGACCAACGTGCACTGGGCACTTCCTGAGATGAATTGGCACCCTCCGTGATCAAAACGTGAGTTTGGTTGTTGGTGCAAAGCGGCTGCCGCGAATCTCCGTCAAAATGTATCCGACCAATCTGCCCTAAAGGTGGCAGATCCTTCTCCCAGGGGAACGTGAGCTGGATTGGACTAATCTGTCTGCGTTCTGGTCTAGAGGTTCCTCTCAGGACTTCACGAGCATCGTGGAAGATTTTGGTTCCCTGAGCGCCCTTCCCTAGTATGACCAGGAATTTAGAGGTTTTGTCTGTTGGCTCGGCCATAGTGGTGGCCTTCTGCTTCCCTGCCGCATGACGTACACGCTCAGCATAGTCGGTGATGGCTATCTCGGCTCCTCGAGCCTTTTCTAGAGCACAATGAGTGTTTAGCTCGGATTGTGCCGCCTGAAGCTAAGCTACCACGTCAGAGTACTACTCGCTTAGTTCGGTATAGTGTACATCAACGTGAGTGTCGTTGGTCTTGATTTTCAGCCATATCGCGCTATAGTCTTTTCAGCGCTTGGACCACGTTGGGAGAAGTGTCCCTCGGTGCCCGGCCCAGTGCAGGTGTGACTTCACCCTCATCGTTAGCTTGCATGTTGACTAATGGTAAGGAAAAGCGGGGCTCGACTTGGTAGAGTGGTGGGCAAACTTAGTTAGAATTCCCACTGACGGTGCCAAATTATTGATGCACAAAATGTACCAAATTAGAGGACGAATACTGCTCAACCACATGTCATTGGACAAACTTACAAAAAAAGGTAACTAGTCGGTCAGTTAGAGGTAAGCATCAGTGTGGTACCAGCCTAAGGGTACTCTAACGCCCAAATCAATGGTCGGTCTGTGTATAAGGAGTGAGTGGTGAATAGTAATTAATAAAGTAGTTCTGAATAGTTAACGTTAGTTACCTTTATTGGAAAATTGAACCCATTTTATATGTGTGTGATGTGTGCAATAAATTTATTCTTCCGATGTAGGACAATGATCATTCAATGTGAGACCGACACGTCGAAGGCTGGGGTCTGTCCACGTGCAGTGTTTGTTCAGACCTTGCTAAGGCCTGCTTGTTAGAGTGGGCTTAGGTCTTTGAGCTTGTAGAAGTGTGTTGGGCTAATATGGTATCTACATATGGTAAACTTGAATTCTATACAAAATATTAAATGGATAATTAACTATTTGCATACATAATTATTTGTTCATTTATATGGTTTTTTTTAATTAAAGGGGATGGTGAATTTTGGAAATTTTTCATACAATATGTCATCTGGATTCGAATTTGAGACCAATTGTTTATAAGTCGATGTTAGAACCAACTGAACTATACCTACTTAAGACCAATTATTTGTTCATTTGTAACGACCCGTCCTAGGAATCGGGATTAGATTAGTTGTTAATGACAGATTAGTAAGGTTAATCAGTACTTAGTTGGACGATTTCGGACGGACGGTGCAAAATGACGGTTTTGCCCCTAGAATGGGAAAAAATGTTGACTTTTTGTTCGGGCGGTCAAATGGATTTTGACCAATGACCGTGACGTAGTTCGGGATGTCACGAGTTCATAGATAGGTGGCACGTCCGATTCTGACATCCGAGGAAAAATTTTTGACGTTCGGAAGTTCGAGGGTACTTTGATAATTTCATTGAATAGGGGCAAATTGTTGACTTTTCAAACGACATGAACTTTGCACGCATTTTGAGGACCGTTAGGAAGATCTCAATCTCCTAATTACAACGATAGGTGGCACGTATCATTCGAAGGTCGGGAGAGAGAATTATGGATCTAGGACTATGAGGGGTAAAATGGTAATTTCAGCATCAAAGGGCGATTTGGTCATTTGAGGCCTAGGGATCTGTGCCCAATTAGAGAAGGACACTTGGCTTGCTTTGGGAAGTGTGCCCACCAGGATTGGACACCTGGCTGGGTCTGGATGGTCGTAGAACTCTCAGCACCGTCCTAAGTCTAATTTAAACGGTGGTGTGTGTGTTCGTGGAAAAAAAAACAGAGAAACAGAGGCTTAGCCCCCTCAATTAGCCTTAATTGGCTGAGACATGTGAACAAGAAGGAGAGGGTTGACGGTGTAGGTTACGGTGGTGATGCCACGGATAGCCGTCGTGCATGATGGCGGCGGACAGAGGAAGAAACCGTAAATCCTGTTTTTGAATTCGAAATCGAATTTTCATCTTAGGCCACTACTGACGGTTCTACTTGATCAGAGAATGATCAGGAAGGTGAGACGATGTCGTTGGTACCCACGGCGGGGCTCGACGGCAAAGGTATGGCGACAAACCCGTAATTGCCCTGTTTTGATCAGAAATGGTAAGACGAAATTCATGGGTTATTGTGAGGTCCTGATCAGCTTGCTATGTTTCTAGGAATGCCAGAAGACGTTTACGATCAAAAACGAGGAAGTTGGAGGCCGGAATCGTGATAACTCGAGGAAACAGGGACTGGTTCACTGCTCGAGTTGGGAGGTAAATATCCAGCTCCAATTCTCACAATTTAATTATGTAGAATGGTTAGAATTGAAGGGACGAACTTATTAGAGTAATTAGGAATGAAAAACGGATTGAAATTGATAAAAACTGTGAGCACCGGTTCAAAATCGGACCGGATTTGCAGACCGATTCAGACCGGTCGACTGAGGAAGACGATTAACAGTGACTTAGGCGCGTGAGGCCCACTCGCAGCCACTTCAGGCGGCGCGTGTGGGCGTGGCACGCCATTTAAGGAAGGTTCCAACACGACTTTTAAAGTATTTGATGTAACGAACATTTTGGGATTGGTTTCGAGTCGATCAGAAATTGTTTCGATATGTTTCGAGATGTCCGAAGGTTTTAGGCCTCGGTTAAAAATAGTTAAAAATTCGGAAAAATTACGGGGCTTTAGTATAAGCTTTATGAAGTAGTTAGTGACCTTATTATGAGATTTGGATAGGTTCAGAAAAGCCGGTGATAGTGAATTGGTCGAGAACGACATAAGTACGCGCGTATCGAGGAGGCGGCGAAATGGTCTGTGAGTGGACTTTGTTTTCGAACTCATGATGCATGCATATATGTTTTTATATGGTTTCTATACGTGATTCTATGATTTGATTTATGATCTTGATGGTTTACGCGTTTGCACGGTTTTCGAGATATTTACAGAATTTCACGTTTTACGAGATTTCGAACGATCTTGTGATTTGATCATGGTTTTAATGGTTTGATTTCGGGATTTGAAATGTGATTTGATTTCAAGGATTTGAAATGAATTTCAAAAAAGTGATTTCGGACTTGGAGCCCTATTTCTGAGATTTCGATAAACGAGCTTTCGGTTTTGAGACTTGGAAAGGAAATCTGGATTTGGGTTCGGGATGATGGTTCCGGATGCTAGCTTACGGAATCATTATTGCGAATTCGGATATGGATTTTCTATGGTTTTCACTGATTGAATGAAAAATGGTTTTGGGTTTAAAGACCCGGAAAAAGAAAAGAAAAACCGCTGGATCTGGTTTTGAGTTTAAAGACTCGGTTGATTGACGGGGGGAGGGCCCTGGATTGATATGTTTTGAGTTTAAAGACTCGGTATATGTTTTGAGTTTAAAGACTCGGTGATTGTGATACCCCCCGAGGCCTGTGATTGTGTTTTGAGTTTAAAGACTCGTTGATATCCCGGGAAGGCCTGATTATTGCACATGGTTTTGAGTTTAAAGACTTGGGCGCACTTGAGATCCAGCAAACTCGTATGCTTGATGTTTTTCACTGGTTTTTCCGATGTTTTGGGCAGTAGCCCGAATGAATTGATTTGATGAGTTTTGGGACTGAGTTCCCGTATTTGAGATTGACTTGTGATTTGAGGCTGAGGTCTGGATTTGAATAACGGATTTGATTCGGGTTTTCAAATGGTTTTCATTGATGGTTTTGATATGAATGGTTTCATAACATGATTTGATATGCATGCATTGGTTTTGTGTGGTGGGTAAAAATGTAATTATGTTTTATTGAACTGTTTTCTAAATTATACTTTATTTTTGTCCACTCACAGTCTTTTCATGTTTTCGATATCCTCCAGATTGTTGCGGTGCGAGTTGTTGGTCGAGAGTGACGGAGACATCACACCTGCGATCCACAGTAGTTTCTGCGCACTCTAGGAAGTCCGGTGGCTTTTTGGACGGTCGGATCGAGAATCCCTTGTCCGACTTACGTGTCACGAGGAGGTTAGACGTCGGTTTAGCCTCCGTGTCATGCGTAAGTTAGATGAGAACATGACTTAACCCTAAATCCCGGGGGATTGGGGGTGGGTCCTGTCATCATTTATATAGTTTTGTATGTATTATAACAATATTGGATAAAAAAATAATAATCATATAATAGTAATAGTAATAATAGTAGTAGTGATAATAATAGTAGTAATATTTCATCAGACTAACAGATTGAGTATTAAATTAATAATCATTAATTATAATTATAATAACAATAACAATAATATAATAATAATATTAAGGATAAAATATAATTCAACTATTTATAACAAAGAAAAAGAAAAAAAAATCATGAATCCATCATTAAACTCATCAATTGAACAATAAACTCATAAATTCAATAACAAAATCATCATGTCACTGCTTATAAATATGAAATTTGATAATTTCTATGATAATATTGAACATGATAATTGCGCTAAAAGCAAACCAAGAGTAATACAAGGAAATCAATTAACATGAACCATACTATTCACATTGTCAAGGGATTATAAATAAAATGTGGTCACCGTTTCTGTAAATGTTCAAAGAGAAATTTGAAATTGGTGATGGACAATAGACATTAATATTCCATTAGACTCACCAATTGAGTAATAAATAATAAATTAATAATCATTAATTGTAATAACAATAATTATGATTATTATATAATAAGGATAAAAATATAATTCTATTATTCATAAAATAAAATAAAAACAATAAGGGTGAAATAGTTAATACACTATTAATGAATAATGTTTTGAAGAACTTAATTTTAGTATATATAAAATTCCCCAAAACGACTAGTCTCTACTAGTATTATTAGTTTAGTAGTACTTTTTTGTTTCAGTAAGGGGGTGTTTATTTAGAAGTAATAAAAATCAGATAAATGAGAATAATTTCCATTACAGAGTACTAATGCGTTTGCTTGGAAAATCAGATTTTTTTAATAAGTGGGCCCACAAGAAATCCTTAATGCTATTACCCATTTTGAGGCAATGAGATTAATTAGTTATTAATAACTTTTGGGTCATTTTAAATTAAATTTATCCAAAAATTTAGTTAGTCTGATATAAATGCCTAAGTGATCTTAACTTTGATTTTTATAAAGATTGAAATTTATCACATATATATATATATACCCTTATATTCATATACTCGAAAGTGACTCATTTAACTTCAAGAAACGAATGCGATATTCGTTATAAATCAATAATCTCATGAAGTTAATATAACTTATGTTGATGTGGCAATCAATGAATGATATTATTTTAATAAATAATGCTATTTGGACCCTCTAAATTGACCACATTTAGTGACCATGTTGATGTGTCAATCAATAAATGAAATTATTCTATATTTATATTAGACTATTCATTGATTACCACATCAACATGGTCACTAAACGTGGTCAATTTAGAGGGTCCAAATAGCATTGCTCTATTTTAATAAATTAAATTATTCTATATTTATATTAGACCATTCATTGATTGTCACATCAACATAATTACTAAATGTGGTCGAGTTCAAATAACATTGCCCTATAAAATATGAGTATTTCCTTCGCTCTCTGCTACAACTATAAAATGGGGGTCTAGGGTCTTTCGTTTGCTCGCTCCGATGCAACTATGAAATGAGGGTCTTTTCTCCGCTCTCGCAACAGAATATTTCACGCCCGCACATTTCTAATCAATTTGAGGTAAGCATAAGAAATAAAAGCAGAATTTGTTCGGATTCTCATAACATATGTAAAAGCCATTTCGCTAACATTCATAAAGCGAGACATTTAAAAAACGTGGGAGTAGGGTGGTAAGCGTAGTGACTTAAGCAAGACACAAATCTTATTTATTTTTTATTGGACACACCTTATTTCTTCGAAGTGCCTAATAAATGTATAATGTTGAAGCGTCAATGACTCGGCTTTCACAAAACTCAAACAACCTTGCCTTTCATTGATAATTCACACAAATATAATACAAGAAAAAATATTTATTAATTTCCATCTTTAGATACAAACACATCATTGCTTCAGAAACAACTGTGAAAAAATAGAATCAACTCCCAGCTACCTACAAGATATCAGAAAAGAAAATAGAATCAAGAAATCACAATCCATGAACTTTCTTCATGACCTGATGGAACCCTGGGATGTGATGATGCTATGGACGATGATACACGTACTTTGTTCTTGGATCGACGATAAGGCCCTTCCCACCGTTGACTTCTAAATCGTGCCTACATTGATCATGGTCACCAAGATCATCAGAATCAGACATCTGTTTACTTTGATGACTGCATACCAAGAATTTTGCATGAAAAAGGAAACTCAACTGGAAAACAAAGTCAGGGATGGTCAACTGCTCGCGAGGAACGTATCTGAAGAGCTGCAGTAACCTATCTACATATACCACTTTCTTCCAGACCTAGAAACAAAACTTAGAATTCACATACAGCGGGATTTTCAAGTTATACAAAATCTGAATAGATAAGGGAGCAAGAACAAAATTGGGCATACCACATTGTCCACAAACAATTGCAGTGCAAATATAGCAGCCTTCAGTCCAAAAGTTGGGTGAAGGACATATATTGCCTATATAAAGAAGATAAGATTAGAGACAACAATGGTAGGTATATAGCTCCTGAAATATATCGAAGACCTAAGTGGTACCCACATGCAGATTACGTTGGTGTTTACGACCAAGTATTTGCTGTACCCTTCTCATCCACCCCAAGTCTGGCTGACTGCAATACATGCAGGAAAGGAAACCGAACAAGTTACGAAGACTTGAAATAAAAATAAAAAATATAAGCTATTCAGCTACAGCTTAACACTTGTATTCATAAGAGAAATCCCACTGACACCAAAAAAGAAAACTTCACTCTACTAACTAGTTATTCAATCGTTGTAATAGTTCAAAAAACCTTTTTTCATCATCCAAGGAAATTGAACTGTCACATGGCATGGAAGTTATAGAATAAAAAAGTTTTAAGACTGAACAACCATAATGGAATCTTTCAAGTTCTGCATCTTTTGAAACTCAACTATGAAGAACTTACAGCTGTAAAGATGCAGCAGAGTGGAAGTATACAATAGAATAAGGCTTCTGTATTAAGGGTTCAAACTCCTGCAATCCATAAAGAAGAAAGATATCATATTACCAAAAATCATGACTGCAAGAGATGCAAAAACTCCATAGATGTGCAGATTAAACTAAATTTAATGCTTTACTACCTTGACAACATAGTGTACAAATCGTTCTAGATCAAGACAACGCAAGAGAAAATGTGCCCCCACAACCACCATTATAGGACGACCCTCGTTGTCGACCCCACCTCGGTAACTGAAGTAGACAAAAAATCACATTGAATTTAATATTAATTGCAACACTTGATGCTCAATCCAAACTTCTGCATAAATACTAGTCATTCATTAGCACCCATGCCATCTGCCCCATGTTTTGAGAGAAACGATCATGAGAATCAAAATTTATACATCTCATAGAAGGGTTCATAATATTTTAAGATTCAACCACTGTAAGATAGCAACATATCAACATTTGTATGTTTTAGCAATAGCGAACTCCTTTTCTTTGTGTAGAAGATATGATATCCAACCAATGGAATAGCTACTAATAGCAAAGTGAAAGTTAGAATGAAAAAATTTCATATAATAGTAACTGTCCAGGTGTGAAAATAAACAAGCTGAAGACTCCAACACTACCACTGAGTAGAAGAGGGAAGAGTAATATAGCTTACACAATCTTCATTTCTGCAATTTCAGAAAGATTGAGAGAATTTGCTTTAGCAAGGTATCTTGAATGAAGTGAGTATTCTTCAGCAGCGGACAATGGAGGTCCACCTAGGTCACCAAACCCAAGCATTTTAGCACAATTCCATCCACTCTGTGCTTGAGCTGTTTTCTCCCATTGTTCCTTGCGTCTCTGATCTGGATCTTTTATTAAGGACATGAAGGCAGGATCCAGAAATGAATCCAAATATGCTGAGTTCCTGTGTAGAAACCCTCAGCAAGTCAGTTAACAATCTGAACTGATCTATCCCACTGAAACATTAGCTGATAAGCTTGATAACCACAACGACAGATAGCACAATTGCAAAGACATCCATGAACATTCATATGCCAAACATGGAATTCTTCAGCAACTTTCTGCAGAACGCATTTCCCTCAAGACTACTTAAAATCGGCTCTAATTTTTGCTTTGAATGTATAATAATCTAATTGATTCATAGACTAACCTTCGTACCAAGCCGACATCACTCACAGGAAGATCAACTGGAGCCTGGGGAGGCTTTGGAATGTTCTTCTTGGGCAAAGACTTTATCCTGATTTTGCGCTCATCTATAATTGTCTCACCATTTTCATCACCTACATCAGCAGGAAGCTTCAACGTCGCGACCTCCTCTTCAAGTTTGTCTCGGGGAAAGTAAAGCGGAAGCAATCTACATTGGAAAAATATGGCATATATCAGCACAAATTACATGCGCTCCATGAGAAAATAGCTATATGGTATATTATTAACCTTTTGTATATCTCTGTATCAGTTGATGTGGTAGTACAAAAAACAACAGCTGCAATTTTATCTTTCTGCTTTTCCAGAAAGCGTCGCACAGTCCCTGAACATAAGCAGAGGAATAAGGAGTTAAAAGGAAACGCTATACCTTCTGTCAAACATAAATATCCACGTACATTTAAATTAAGGATTTATGTACGTGCATAGTAATTTTGAATAATCCAGAAATTTGGATTCTCTATTTCCATGATTCCCAAATATGCCAATGTACTTCAAGTGCTTCACATAATACATCAATGCAAAGAAGCCCTAAATTCTGAAACATGTAAAGATAATACAACTCACTGATAGCAACATGGGCGGCTGGCTCACGAGGGTAATTCTTAGACTCTGTATATATACAGCCCATTGCAATGCTACAATTGTTGGCATAGAAAAGTAAGCCTCATGCTTTAGAGAAAAAATATGTACACTAGATTAAGATACTAAGAAGGAAAAAAAATAGTGTCGCCATCATCTGACAAGCACCTTTGCAGCCCATTTTCAATGAGAAGTTCAAGGCAAGAACGATAACAGTGACTCAGAGCATTTTCTGCAGCAGTGTGATATTTCACTGCATACTTGGGACCAACAGTATGGATAACTCGCCTGGAAATGTTCAAAGAAATATACATCATTCAATTAAGCTAAAGTACGATAAGCAACAGATGCATTAAGCTAGCTGGCTAAAACATGCAGTCATTAGAAAGATAAAAGTCATATACAACAAATATACTATTGAAAGATTCAAGTTCCAAACTAAAGGGGTTCTCTCTATAATATGTTCTGACACCTAAACCTGGATGCCAAAAAAAGGTTCACATAACATCAACCAATGAAACTAGCTAATGATAATGATATAACATATCCTTCCTATAAGCTAACTATGTCTCCTAATTAATGAATTCAAAAGCTGTACGAAAATACGCACCTAGCTGGAAGGTCGTATGCTTTAGTGACCTTTGCCATCCCTGTTCTACATCCACCCTACCAACAAGCAAAGGTATATAAAATCAGCCAGACTACATGAAGAATGACTAAAGATAACATTCCAGGGGGGAAAAATGGCTGGATAGGAAAATTATTAACTAGCATACCAGTGCGGCACATTCTTCTGCAAGACCAGGCCCAGCTGCAGCAAGCAAGCCAGGACTGCAGTGTGCTTCATCCATGTTCTGTGTATTGACCAATCGAAAACATGTCAGACTAGACACTTTGTCAGCTACATGCCTCTTTTAATACTTCATCCAGTTTCAGCATCATGAAGCTTCTTATACCAATAATACACATTTACAATGTCCTATTCAGAACTTATCATCATAATCTAGTGCTCACCTCATTTGTAGAATTTACAACAGCATCGACTTCGAGATTCCATGGGTTCCCTCTCCATAGATATATCTTCAAATTTATTTCATGATCAACGGGAAATCTCGAAACTATCCCATTGCTACTGCTCTCCCCATGCTGGGAAGTTAAAGGGTCATGAAAATATGAATTTGAAAACGAGGGATCTTCATTGTCATATTCCAACGAAGAACGATGCTCTGCATTGCTCCACTGTGGAACTTGATCCAAAGTGACAACACAATCCCCACTATCGGTTGGAGAACCACCCCGGGTCGCGGTTGTGGTTGTGGTTGTGGCCAGAGTCCGGTACATTTTTGTGACTCTGAATTACTGTCACAGTCCTGATGTCCCGTAGCCAAAAACAGTACTATATGCCAGAAATTTCAAACTTCAAACTTCAACTGGAACATGAATCCCACAATGCTAATCCAAACTAATCACACAGATTCCCCAGCAAATGATAAAAGGAAGCCATGTGATAATCAAATTGATCACAGTTACGCACAAACAAGATCATTATTTTCAACAAAGTTAAAAAATTTAACCAAGAAATTGAACTTAAACATAACCAACGTGAACCCTTACCTAAGCTTACCAATTACAATTCCGCGGGTAATCTCAACCAAATAATTACCTTTTCTTCTCCCCTCTCAATTTCTCTTGGCTAACATAACCAATTTCGAATTCAAACTGTTGAAAAAGCAGACTGTCAAAGTACCACAGGAGAAGCTCAATTTCTTACAAATCCCCGTTTGGCAGTTGAGGAACTGTGAGAAAATCAATTGAATTCAATTGCTATTGCTCAATTACAGAGAACCAAAGGGATTGTGTATCTTAACCCTGGGCTGGAATTTTCCAAGAAAATCAAAATCAAAATTAGAAAAGTGAGATTTTAATTTTAAAAAAAAAATGAAATCCTAAAATTCGTGGAGAAGATGAAGAGAGGGAGAGTACCTGGGAGGAGAGATGCAAGCTATTATAATTATTGCTGGGTCGGTCAGCTCTTCAAAGCGTATTTTCTTTTGGGCTTCGGCTATTTTAATACGACACAAACACAAATAATGTAAGACTATATTTTAGGTACTTTTTACTCTCGTTATTATTATTTTCCTTTTCGGTCTTTTGTTTGTCTTGTGATTGCAAGGCCCAAACGATTACACAAGAGAATGGCATATTCGGTGCGGTCTAATAAAATATTTCTGTAGCAATAATTAGTTTTTGATAACTTTTTTCCCAAAAATAATGTATGTGAAATTTTATTTTATTTTATATTAAGTATTTTATTCACAATCCGACTTACGAAATTAAGTCGGATCATTCAAAATTTCAAATTGATAATTGCATTGTAACTTAGATTAGTGTAAGTTTATATCCCTTCATGTCAATCTAGTCATAGCAATTTTTATATCATTGTGACGCATAATAGTCGACGGATTAATTTTCACACATGCTCGTAATACATAATACAAAATACATATTGCTCGATCATATTAAAAAAATACGAAGCTCTAGAAATGAAAAATCTAATGACTAAGAGAACACTAAGATTGAAATTGATTAAAAAATTAAGCTTCCGCCTCACTCAATCCTTGACGCCAGCCCTCTCCTTCAACATTGCAATGAACTTGTCTTTCTCGTCCGGCGTCATTCCCTCCGCCGAGCAATCTCCGACTCCCCATTCCGCCCCGCGTATGCAATACTTGTCTTGGATTTCCTTGCTATTCCTGAACGGTAATTAATTTCCAATTTCAGCACTACCATAAGGAACATTCATAATATTATTACCACTAAAGCTGCAACATTTCGGATTACAACTATATATTACTTTTCTTTGTTGAGCTTGGATCGTTCCAGTAGGCCCTTGAGCAATGGAGATGATTTAAATCTTGCATCATTTTCGGCATACTTCTTCTGGTTATCTTCTGCAACCGCAAGTTGTCACACACATGAAGCTTAATAATGTGGTCGTCCACTTGACGAGGAAGAAAAAATGAACATTATCAAAGAGAGGCTCACACCATTGAAGCGTTTGAGAAATTCAATCTGAGGCAACTCAGGACCAGGAACTGATTCAATCCCCGTCGATCCTGATAAAAATCCAGCTTTAGCTGCAGCATCAGAGTTCGACTTCATTAAAAAAAAGGTTCCCGAGTACACTTCAAAAATTAATTACCAGTTATCCTAGGCGTTTTTGGAACTATGTACGTACCTGGATTTGACCAGAGAAGAATGGCGGCGGAGGCGGCCATGGAAACAGAGCCGTGAAGAAGAACACGGCGAGAGTGAGACAGAGAAGACGACCCCTCTTGTGGTGATGGTGGTGTTTTGTAGGGGTTAATTTGGAGGACTCTGTTATGGAGTTTAGTGGGTTTTTCAGAGGGACTGAAATTTGTTGATGGAATTTGAAAGGAAGGATGGGAGAGAGCTGAGATTGACCAAGAGGAAACCATGGCTGATTGGCTACTTTGGTCCCCTAATGCAATAAAAAAAGAAACCAACCACGGCCAAAGCAAAACAAGAGATAGAAAGGAGAGATGATATAAATATCTACCGTTAATATCAGCCACACCCACAGCCACAAACAAAAGCATCAACTGCTTCACACTGTTGAACTTTTAAGAAACGGCGGCGTTGCACGAAGATGGTATTGATATTCCTTGTTACATGTTAGATTTTAACAGCTAATGTGTATTGTCATCTCATTCATTTTCATCCGTTTTTTCATTTATTATTTATAATTCCTAAAATATAAAATAAAATTTAAATTACCCAAAAAAATCAAAATCAAAATAAACGAAATCCAAGCGTCACCAGTCTCATTCGTCTTGGACTTCAGAGCCGCTCCTCCCCTATCCTCCATAGCCACTGCATTGTGGTTTTGTTCGGACTCGTATACAAAGGCTAAGCAAGTATCTAACACTTCCTTTTGCTAAAAATGGATGGATTAGAACTTCTTTTCTGTGAATTTTGTGATTTTAATGATTTTGGTATGGATTGTATGTAAGGATTGTATATAAACAAGACTTATTACTTAAAATGTACCTAGAACAAGTCAGCGATTCTCAATTTGCACCCACAATTGAAATTTGCCTCAAAATGCATCCAAAACAATAGCAACGTCAAAACCGTTGCACCAAAAAGCTGACTTCGTTTTAAACTCCGTGAAGTGTGCAAATGTGGCATCTATGTGACAGTTTTTAGGTGGGTATTTTAGTCATTTTGTGAAACTGACTCTAGGAGGAAGATATCTACAGAGTCAATACCGCCATTTCCGTACCGGAGTTCGCTGCCGCCATCCTCCTATGTCACTTCAATTGGAGCCTCAGCGGACTCCACGACGCGTGGTTTTCCGACGAAGACAAAATCCGAGAAAAGGTAGGCTTGTTGCAGAAACCCCTAATTCAATACAAGCACAGTGATTCAATCACTTGCAAAATATGTTTTGATGACTACATATTCGATCAATCGGTTATTTTCTCCGGTTTTTGCGGCCACCCTTTCTGTCAAGATTGCTGGTGCGTCCAAATCAACACAAAGATCTGCCAAGGCCCTGCCTATTTGAAATTGAGATGCCCTGAGTTGTCATGTATGGCGGCAATAGAGTCCCGATATAGTACTCAAGCTGGAAAGTATGAAAGATTACGGCAAGTACAAGCATCACTATGTGAGATCATATATTGAAGACCATAGGAAGGAGATGAAAACTGAAAACTGAAAACTGAACGGCGAGGGGACCAAAACTGAAAACTATGATGTTCTCTACGAGTGTTCGAATGGGTTCTGTTGGAATTGCGTTGAGGAGGTTCACCGTCCAGTGGATTGCGAGACGGTGAGGAAGTGGATCAAGAAGAACGAGGACGATTCTCAAAACGCATATTGGATATTTGTGAACACGAAGCCCCACGACCACAACACTACTCCAAACACTCATTGCTTCCATTTTCTTTTTGAAACTGAGAAATCAATAGAAAATGGTGGGATTATTGGGATGAGATGCGGTGATTTTAAAATAAGTGGCGAAGTGGGGAGAAATGATGGCAGCGTGTGATTCCTGAAATCAAAAAGAGGGCTTTTGGCCTTTCTCTCGCATCAAAGTTGATAAAGTGGGATAGAGAGAGAGGAAGAGATGGACGGAGACAGAGAGGCAGTGTGACAGGACCCGTCCCAACTGGACGTCAAAAACCGTGCTCGGTCCTGCTCCCGTCTGACAAGTCAACTAAAGGTCCGAAACTACCCCTCAGTGCTTGCCAGACAAGGGATGTTTGCGCGGATTTCTGCTGCTGCCACTGCCTCACGATCAGTCCCGAACGTCGTACCACGGCCTGGAGGGTCACAAAACAGAAAAGGTGTGAGTGGACAAAAATGACCTCTTATAAAAATATTTATCAAAATACATTCTTACCCTCCAGTTTTCACAAACTTGCATGCATATCGTAAAACATGAGTAATAGTATGAAATCATTCAAGTATGAACAGTGGACCGATAAAATCAAAACATATTTTCCCATGGTCCATAAAAACTCATGTTCATCAAATCAGTTCATGTTATAAAACATCAAATCCCGGCTTTCAGGCCAACATATGTGAAAACATAATCACCGGCCACAAAGACCAAAAACCCGTACTCAAAACCAGTACGTCATCACAACAACATCAATCAGCACTAATCACCAGTGCACAATAAATATATCAATCCAATCAATCCGCACTACTCACAAGTGCATAAAATATCACAAATCACATCTGCACTACTCACAAGTGCACAATCAATCAAACTGCACTACTCACAAGTGCTGCACTACGCGTAGGCCAATATCCAGTCACTCTCTCGGGAACAGACACCTCTGGGCTCAACCCCCTCGGGCTCAGTCACCTCTGGGCGAACACATCCCCAGGTTCAGACACCTCCGAGTGGTACATCCAGGCTCAGTCTCATCCGAGAAGCTGACTACCATAGGATCAACTCCGGATCCTACAATCACATCCCCCAAGCTCCGGTCGTCTGGGTAATCCCCCCCAAGCTCCGACCGTCTGGGAATATCATAATCACAATGAAAACCATCTCGGGAATCACATCCCAAAACATTTCAATCAAATCTTGTCTTCATACAAAGTCAAGATCATTCCCGACTGGGTCTCAAAGCCCAAAATACCTTTTTCACATAAACCGTTAAAATCACATTTAAATCAATAGAATAATCCGGAAATCATCATTGACTCACCAACCAAGTCAAAATATCATTTTAGAAATCATTTAAACTCCGGGCCTAGCCCAAAACATCATTTGCACGTTCCTCGTAAAACGTGTCCGAAAGACTGATTAAAATAATCATAAAATCCCATTAAATTATTAATTTCACAATTTCACAAGTGACTCCAAATCCGAGTCAAAATCACTATTCACTTGGGTTCTCATGCCCAAAATAACATTATCACGCAAATCCATGCGTTGCAACCTTCGTTGCCATTTTCACGTAAATCCACGAAATTGACCATGGACTCATTCCCGAGTCACCACATCATTTTTCAATCCATGACTCAATAATCCGAGTCCAAATATTATTTTCAATCAATTTCAATCCCGGACTCATAAACCAAGTCCAAACATCATTTTTACCAAATTTCGTAATTTCTCGAAAATCGCTCAAAAATAATAATATAATAATCATAAAACCGAGAAATTACCAGATTGAAACATAAATCATGCCCAAGCATATAAAATCATATAATAAGGCATTTAAATCATATATGCATGCATCATGGTTAGAAAACAAAGTCCACTCACACACACCGTCCAAAACGGTACGTTTCCGAGCTGCACGTTTTTTCCGCAAATTCTGAAAATCACAACTCCTGTCCAAAATCATTATAGAGGGTTACTAACATCTCAAAATACATCATATAATTTTCCTCAGTTTTTCCGGAATTTAAATACGTATTTTTAACGTAAAACAAAACTTCGGATACGCGGAACATTATCGAAACAATATCCGATTTCCCCGAAACCAACGTCAAAATGTTCGTTACACTAGAGGATCAAAAGTCATGTTGACCTCACCTTGAGACTAGGCTGGACGCGCCCTCACGCGCCGCCGTGAGTGGCTGCGCGTGAAACCCACGCGCCTGCTACAGTACTGTCCCTCTCACCCGTTTGTCTGTAAAACGGGTCATTTAACCCGCGAATAGACCCGGTTCAAATCCTACCAATTCGACATTGTTTCCATCAATTAAACATTCAGTCAGTTTCGAATCAAGTCTAATTAGAGTTCTGTAACGTTAATTAAACCAAACCATACCTCAAACCTTACGATCAAAGTCGATCATTCGAAGAAGCTCCGGCCATTGTTCATCATTCGAAGACCTTCACCGTCACATGATTTCCTTAAATTGATTCAACCAGAAGCATCAAGGGACTCAGGTAAGCATTTTACCCAACTCAATTGAATCAATTCATGGCTCAAACTCCACGACTCAAACTCGACATTTCTCACTGTTACCAAACCCGTTCAGAGCCAATTGGGCATCAATTCACCTCGTTTTTTATCTGGTTCCACTCGTCTCAACCTCAGGAAGCTACTTCGAAGCTCCAAATCCATCATCACGGCTCAATTCTTCCAATTTGATTTTCCCTCCAAATTTTCTAAAACCCGAAATCCCAGTCCTCAGCCTTCCTCAATCCCTCGTGTTTCCCAATTCAATTCACTCTCAATTCACTCACAATTCCGCACTCTCAGGTTCATAAATGGAAGAGAAATGAAGGAAGGAAGAAAATTGGATTATGGTTGTACACGGGTTGGAGAAAACTGAAGAGGAAAAATGGAGGAAATAAAAGATTAATCAATTAATTAAAATAATAACAAAACATCATCATTTGGTCTCCCCCAAAATCATGGATCCATGTTTTGTGCCTGATTTTAAGGGATGAGTGACACTTGTCACTCATCCAAGTGTGTTCAGTCACCGGGTACTGTTCATATTAAAATATTATTTTATTCCCGGTTCGTTCGGTTAATCGAGCCCGATTCCGTGACCATAACTTCGTCGTCGAAACTCCGATTTCGGCATGCCACCTGTCGTTGGATTCGTATCGACAAGACCTACGTAACGGTCCTTGGCCCTCGTCCATCGGACCTCCCGATCAAAAAGTCAACATTTGGCCCCTAACAAGCCAAATTACCAAAATACCCCTCAACTTCCGAACATCATAACTTTCACCTCGAATGTCGGAATCGAACGTGCCACCTGTCTATGAACTCGTGATGTCCCGAACTACGTCACAGTCATCGGTCAAAGTCCGTTTGACCGCCCGAACTAAAAGTCAACATTTTGCCCATGCTAGGGGCAAAACGGTCATTTTGCACGTTTCGTCCGATTTCACTCAACTAATCCCCAATTAGTCATTCTAAATCATAATTAATTAATATTCAATCCCGATATTCGGGATGGGTCATTACAACCTTCCCTCCTTAAAGAATTTCGTCCCCGAAATTCCAACTATCCGTATTCCACAACTATCTCGTGGAAAATAAATGGGCCTCACAATATGTGTACACCTGTACACCCACTAGTCAACGCAGAACTCGTCTGCACTCAGACGTCACATCACAGATGCACGTCGTACTAACTACACTCGACCACCTCGAGTGAAATTGATCACCAGAACTTGGCAATGTCACCATTAAGCTGACTCTTTCAGCTTGATGGCCCCACGTAATCACTAATGTGCCCTGACTTCCGCTCTCATAGAGAGTCACCAAAACTCACTTGTCAGTCCATGCCGACACTACAACCCAAACTGTCACCACCAAGCTTTACCACTCTAGTAAAGCGCCAATCAGTAACAAATCAGTGACAACACATCATACTACAACGTCCGTCAATGTAGCACAAGATCAACAACATGATCTCACCTCGCAGGGCAAACTCAATCCTGCGACAAATACCATCAACAGTAACCACAACTGTCACCCCCTCAGCGATCCCAGATGCTGGTAAGGTCACGACATGATAATATCTCGCCGCAAAGCAACTTGCGGTCACACTAACCACCAACTCACTCAATCAGATGGTGTAACTGGAACACATTGAACACCAGCCTAGCAGTGATCACACTACTCAACACTAGAGTTATACTAGCCAACCATGGCTAAGAGCACCTGCTCAAACAATCACTGAAATCATCAGAATCACTCTGCCCAGTGCATCGTGTTCAATGTCCAGTTCACGTTCACAACCCATCCAATGGTATCAGGATTAAGCCGACTACTAACATGTTCACCAATGTACCACTGGTATAATCCGTATACCGTCACCCGGCACCACAAGCACGTTGTAATAATGGAGTCCATTTGCCCAAACCAACAAGAGACAAATCGAAACTCCACCAATCAGCTAGTTCCAATTCCAAATCCGAATCCGCAATTTCGTAAGAAATCTCGAATCCAAACCCAGACATCACATTTTTTTTTATCCATGTCCAAATCCGAATCCGAAATCATTATTCCAGAAGCTAGCATTTGGAATAATCATTCCGCACCCAAATCCAGTATTCCACTTTCAAGTTCTAAAATCGAATCCTGAATCGTCACCCAGAAATTTGATTCCAAAACCCGAAATCTCGTTCACGTCCACTCGGACACACACCGAAACCGAACCTATCGGTTATCCGTTCATTATACTCAGTTGACTTCATAAGGAAGCCAATCCAACAACCACACGGTTAAGGTTGACAAAATCCGACCACTTCGGAAACCTACTCACTCGAGTAATATACCACAAGGGGCTCCACTTCGAAAAGAAGTTCAGTCCCGTCATTTACGACTCACATACCGGAGTAAGAGTGACAAACTCTCAACCCAACTGGATCATCAGGATCACGGTCCAGATCCATCACGACGTCAGCTGACCATGAACATCACGATCCTAGATCGTCACAATGCCCAATGTCCACGACATCACAAACCCGATCCACCTAGGATCCACACGGTTAACTACTAGGAACCATAGGGTCTTACACCCTCATCTAATTTGCGTACTGTCACAACGTTTAACAACCAAAGCCCACAATTAAAAAGTTCAGTCAACGACGAGACACGCCGCGACTGTGGGTTCTCACTGATTACCTCGTATCTACCCTTGTCATCCCACCTAGGGAAAACCAAGGATGATCCAAAACAATAACACCAATATTCATCCCCGGGTCAAGTTTATTCTGGGCCCAACACGCCCATATACAAACCAAACGGTTAACAAAAACAACCATCCGGACCCACACTAGTCCGACACATTCAAAACACATGATACAATATTACAACACAAATGGACAATACAAACTATTTACAAGGTATCGCAAAAACAAGTATCAATACAATTATTTTGACCTACGGTCAAGTCGATCGGGGCAGTTCCTTCGCAAATGTCCAAGTTTCCTACAAAAGTGACAAGTGGCAGTGCTGAGGCGACTTGCCCCACCACGCCGCTTACTTGTCGACTGGATTGAAGTTCCACCCGAATGAACACCCACCGAGGGTTGCGACACAAGAGTATGAAGGCTAACACGCTTCGATGTTTCCTGACTTATCTGTTCAGTATCCTGACGCTCTCGGCGTCGTCCAGAGCCCAAAGATTGTTCTGGCACAGGTAAAATAGTAGCCTCCACTCGGATAGCAGCATCCGATAATTCCCTCAGGGTAGAATACGAGCCAATAGTTACAGCACCTCATAACTCATTCCTCAATCCCTGCTCAAACCTTCGACACTTATCCTCCTCTGTAGCCACATACAGAGGAGCGAAACTAGATAAGTGCAAAAATTGTTGTTCATAATCAACTACTGACCGATTCCCTTGCTGCAATTGGAGAAACTCAACCTCCTTAGCGTTCCGAAATGAGCGAGGATAAAACAGATCCAAAAATCGCTCTCGGAATGCATCCCATGCCAAGGTATGGGCATCCCAGCCAGTCAACTGTAAACTATGCCACCACCTGTAAGCAAAGCCATCCAGAAGAAAAGTGGCCAAGGGCACCATGTCCTCTAGGGGACATATCATGACCTCAAAAATCCTTTCCAATCGAGTAAGCCAATCTTCGGCACCATCCGGTCCCGAATCACCACGAAACACAGTGGCTCCTAACCGTCGAGCTCGCTCAATATCTGGGCCTTTCCTAACACTACTCTCGTCCCTCCCATCTACAGACCGTGTACGGGACGCACGACTCGGAGGCATGACGTATCAACAGAAATCAAGAACCAAATGCTCTGATACCACTTTGACAGGACCCGTCCCAACTGGACGTCAAAAACCGTGCCCGGTCCTGCTCCCGTCTGACAAGTCAACTAAAGGTCCGAAACTACCCCTCAGTGCTTGCCAGACAAGGGATGTTTGCGCGGATTTCTGCTGCTGCCACTGCCTCACGATCAGTCCCGAACGTCGTACCACGGCCTGGAGGGTCACAAAACAGAAAAGGTGTGAGTGGACAAAAATGACCTCTTATAAAAATATTTATCAAAATACATTCTTACCCTCCAGTTTTCACAAACTTGCATGCATATCGTAAAACATGAGTAATAGTATGAAATCATTCAAGTATGAACAGTGGACCGATAAAATCAAAACATATTTTCCCATGGTCCATAAAAACTCATGTTCATCAAATCAGTTCATGTTATAAAACATCAAATCCCGGCTTTCAGGCCAACATATGTGAAAACATAATCACCGGCCACAAAGACCAAAAACCCGTACTCAAAACCAGTACGTCATCACAACAACATCAATCAGCACTAATCACCAGTGCACAATAAATATATCAATCCAATCAATCCGCACTACTCACAAGTGCATAAAATATCACAAATCACATCTGCACTACTCACAAGTGCACAATCAATCAAACTGCACTACTCACAAGTGCTGCACTACGCGTAGGCCAATATCCAGTCACTCTCTCGGGAACAGACACCTCTGGGCTCAACCCCCTCGGGCTCAGTCACCTCTGGGCGAACACATCCCCAGGTTCAGACACCTCCGAGTGGTACATCCAGGCTCAGTCTCATCCGAGAAGCTGACTACCATAGGATCAACTCCGGATCCTACAATCACATCCCCCAAGCTCCGGTCGTCTGGGTAATCCCCCCCAAGCTCCGACCGTCTGGGAATATCATAATCACAATGAAAACCATCTCGGGAATCACATCCCAAAACATTTCAATCAAATCTTGTCTTCATACAAAGTCAAGATCATTCCCGACTGGGTCTCAAAGCCCAAAATACCTTTTTCACATAAACCGTTAAAATCACATTTAAATCAATAGAATAATCCGGAAATCATCATTGACTCACCAACCAAGTCAAAATATCATTTTAGAAATCATTTAAACTCCGGGCCTAGCCCAAAACATCATTTGCACGTTCCTCGTAAAACGTGTCCGAAAGACTGATTAAAATAATCATAAAATCCCATTAAATTATTAATTTCACAATTTCACAAGTGACTCCAAATCCGAGTCAAAATCACTATTCACTTGGGTTCTCATGCCCAAAATAACATTATCACGCAAATCCATGCGTTGCAACCTTCGTTGCCATTTTCACGTAAATCCACGAAATTGACCATGGACTCATTCCCGAGTCACCACATCATTTTTCAATCCATGACTCAATAATCCGAGTCCAAATATTATTTTCAATCAATTTCAATCCCGGACTCATAAACCAAGTCCAAACATCATTTTTACCAAATTTCGTAATTTCTCGAAAATCGCCCAAAAATAATAATATAATAATCATAAAACAGAGAAATTACCGGATTGAAACATAAATCATGCCCAAGCATATAAAATCATATTATAAGGCATTTAAATCATATATGCATGCATCACGGTTAGAAAACAAAGTCCACTCACACACACCGTCCAAAACGGTACGTTTCCGAGCTGCACGTTTTTCCGAAAATTCTGGAAATCACAAATCCTGTCCAAAATCATTATAGAGGGTTACTAACATCTCAAAATACATCATATAATTTTCCTCAATTTTTCCGGAATTTAAATACGTATTTTTAACGTAAAACAAAACTTCGGATACGCGGAACATTATCGAAACAATATCTGATTTCCCCGAAATCAACGTCAAAATGTTCGTTACACTGAGAGGATCAAAAGTAATGTTGACCTCACCTTGAGACTAGGCCGGACGCGCCCTCACGCGCCGCCGTGAGTGGCTGCGCGTGAAACCTACGCGCCTGCTACAGTACTGTCCCTCTCACCCGTTTGTCTGTAAAACGGGTCATTTAACCCGCGAATAGACCCGGTTCAAATCCTACAAATTCGACATTGTTTCCATCAATTGAACATTCAGTCAGTTTCGAATCAAGTCTAATTATAGTTCTGTAACGTTAATTACACCAAACCATACCTCAAACCTTACGATCAAAGTCGATCATTCGAAGAAGCTCCGGCCATTGTTCATCATTCGGAGACCTTCACCGTCACACGATTTCCTTAAATTGATTCAACCAGAAGCATCAAGGGACTCAGGTAAGCATTTTACCCAACTCAATTGAATCAATTCATGGCTCAAACTCCACGACTCTAACTCGACATTTCTCACTGTTACCAAACCCGTTCAGAGCCAATTGGGCATCAATTCACCTCGTTTTTGATCTGGTTCCACTCGTCTCAACCTTAGGAAGCTACTTCGAAGCTCCAAATCCATCATCACGGCTCAATTCTTCCAATTTGATTTTCCCTCCAAATTTTCTAAAACCCGAAATCCCAGTCCTCAGCCTTCCTCAATCCTTCGTGTTTCCTAGTTCAATTCACTCTCAATTCACTCACAATTCCGCACTCTCAGGTTCGGAAATGGAAGAGAAATGAAGGAAGGAAGAAAATTCGATTATGGTTGTACACGGGTTGGAGAAAACTGAAGAGGAAAAATGGAGGAAATAAAAGATTAATCAATTAATTAAAATAATAACAATACATCATCATTTGGTCTCCCCAAAATCATGGATCCATGTTTTGTGCCTGATTTTAAGGGATGAGTGACACTTATCACTCATCCAAGTGTGTTCAGTCACCGGGTACTGTTCATATTAAAATATTATTTTATTCCCGGTTCGTTCGGTTAATCGAGCCCGATTCCGTGACCATAACTTCGTCGTCGAATCTCCGTTTTCGCATGCCGCCTGTCGTTGGATTCGTATCGACGAGACCTACGTAACGGTCCTTGGCCCTCGTCCATCGGACCTCCCGATCAAAAAGTCAACATTTGGCCCCTAACAAGCCAAATTACCAAAATACCCCTCAACTTCCGAACATCATAACTTTCACCTCGAATGTCGGAATCGAACGTGCCACCTGTCTATGAACTCGTGACGTCCCGAACTACGTCACAGTCATCGATCAAAGTCCGTTTGACCGCCCGAACTAAAAGTCAACATTTTACCCACGCTAGGGGCAAAACGGTCATTTTGCACGTTTCGTCCGATTTCACTCAACTAATCCCCGATTAGTCATTCTAAATTATAATTAATTAATATTCAATCCCGATATTCGGGACGGGTCATTACACAGTGGGTTAGTCGGAGGAATGAGGTTGGTGGGGACTGATTTGTATACGTGTTTCGCGTCGCGTGCTCCTTCTTTCATTGCCATAAAATTGCTCGTTCGTTGCACGAAGGAGTTCAAATTTGTAGGAAATAAAATTAAAATTATAAAGCCACTTCTGGAAACATAAATTAAATAAGGGGACAAATTTTAATCAGCTCCAGTTTTCCCCGAAGACGTGAACCCAGTTGTCCCCGAAGACGTGAACCCAGTTGGGCTCAGTCGAAGATCACACTAACTGTTTGATGAAGTGTGGCGCAAGTTCTCTGGGCTCGTATAGATCTCGAGAACCAGTCTTCCCGATGAAAGAGACGCACTTGATGCTTTTCTCATCAAGGAAGGACCCATCTGATTTTTCCCCACGACAATGAGGTGGATTTACTAATGTACTCCAAATGCTTTCATAAAACATTTATAATATCATTCTCCTTTCTTTTTTTATCATAATATTTTTCAAATATTTTGGTAAATCAAATATTTTTATAATTCTAGATATTTTATCACAAAATTGAGAGAAGTGCTAGATGTTTTATATTCACTTGATGTATTATGAAATACATAAAAATTAAATACATGATAGGATATTAAGACACTATTTTTTTAATGTAATATGAAATAAAAAAATGGTTCAATCCAAAACATTGTTAAATACTTTAATCTCTCATTGAGTCATTGTATACCAAATAGCAAAATAATGAGAAGCACATCTTTAGTCTTTACTCTTTATTCAGTCTCTCATTGTATTTGAAATAAATTATGTAATATATATTTATATATATAATTATGTAATACATGATTTATTGATTTTTGTGTACAAAAAAATATCTTAAGTGCTAAACTCCAACATGTCATCCTAAGAACATATAGTGTAGTTTGGAACATTGGTATATATATTAAGGGTTGAAAAGTGTTAGGAATTCCAATTTAAAGATTTGATTATTTTTTTTTATCAATTTTTAAAGATTTGATTTAGACGCTCAACTATCAATTAGGCCCACGCGTTGCCGCGGAGTTGTTGAATTGAGTATTATTAATTTTCTATAAATGAACAATGATTTTTTTATATCTATAAAGGAAAGGAAAAAAAAAACTTAACCGGTAAAACACTTTAGGGGAACAGTGTTTTGTTTATATCACTTTTATGATTTTTTTATATGTATAAAGGAAAAGAAAAAAAAATTAAAAAAAAAATTGAAGGAAAAAAAAAAAAGGAAAAGGAAAAAAAAACGGATATGCATAAAGGAAAAGAAAAAAATATATAAAGGAAAAGGAAAAAAAAACAAAGGAAAAAACAAAAAAAAAAGGCATAAGTGGAAAATCATCCCACTTCTGTTTTAGTATAATACTAGCAATGTAGACCGCGCGAAGTCGCGGGTTTGCAAAATGGTTTTGTAGAGCTAGAGCAAACGATGGAAAGAATAATGAAAATTTTAAATCCCAAAATCCCAAATATGAACATGAAGATTTGAAACTCTAATGTGGAAATTAAAACGCTAAATGTGATTTATTAGGGAAAACCAAATTTCTACCAGATTTGCAAAACTATACAAACAATGGAAATTGCACTAAGTAAGGTATTAAATGAATGTTACTTTGCTAAAGATGAAACAATATATTCCAAAATCTAAACAGAAACGTTTAAACATTTTATGTTGCACTTAATGAACCCAAACCCAATAAATGAGGTTCGAATGATTAGAACTCAATGCATTCATGAAATTTGAAAACAAATATTGAAAAAACATGAAGCATTTTCAAAGTAAAGGGAGAAAGTGAATAAACCCTTGAGCATGCAGCTTCCATTACAGATAGATGGCCAATGCAATCAGACTTGAAATAATTTCCGTTACAAAAGTACTACATGTTTGTTCAAACTTCAAAGCCACATTTCCTTTGTCGCGGAACTTTTGAAAATAGTTAATGAATATCTTAATGATTATATAATTAATTCAGTTCTAATCAATCAGTTCTAAGCAAGTATACCAGCAGTTAACCATCCTCCAATAAACTATCTAATATATGTGAAACACTTGCAGAATTAAGATACCTAGAAAACATATGCAGCATCAGTTATCTTTTAACTGATGAAGCGAACTAACATACCCTAAATGATTTAGTAATGATCAATAAATGATTTAGGTATTTGATAAAGCTCAAACTACGTATTAAATTAAACACGTAATTTGAGTATTATGCAATTTAAACCTTTTTTTTGTAGATATAGTATTGGTAAATGCAGATCGTTCTTAACTAGAGAAATTAAGGAACATTAATAATATGTTAGTGAGAAAGAATAATGAATAATTAAAGAATAAAATAATAAATGAATTAATGAATAAAAGAATTAATAATAAATGAATTAAAGAATAAATGAATTAAAGAATAAAAGAATAAAGAATTAAAGAAATAAAGAATTAAATGAGGGGTTTGTAAAGAGTGTAATAATAAAATAAAGAAAACAAGTAAAAACAATTAAGAACTTAATTTTTGACAGGACACACCCTGATTATCGCCTTGATAACCAGGAAGAATTCTGCTCCCGTCTGACAATTGAACACAAACAACCAAAAATAACCACACAATAATACATTACACGTACTGTCAAACTAGGGAGGAAGTACGATACAACCAACGGTACAACCAGTCAACAGTATCACAGAGCATGGTTACAAAACAAGATAAGGATAAAACCCTACTATGTGAACTAACTACACCGCAACGGGAAAACTTTATGCCTCTGCCTCTACCTCGGCGTTAGCCCCCAAAACTTGTACCACGACCTGGAGGGTATTAAAACAGAAAAGTGTGAGTGGACTAAAACAAATGGTTGTGGAAAACAGTTTTTAATGAAATCGGAGTTCACCCTCTAGTTTCAAAACACGCATGCATAACTAAGTATCCGAAAAACAATTATGTGATCCGTATGGAAACCGTTATAGCAGGTAACTATAAAACCATGTAAAACCGAATGTAACATCAACGGATCAAATCTGCTGGATCCATCCGAGTCTTTAAACTCACATATCAGGCCTTCCCGAGATATCAACGAGTTTTAAACTCAAACACAATCAATAGGCCTCAGGGGACATCGCAGTAACCGATTCTTTAAACTCAACATGTCTCAATCAATGGCCTTCCCCCGTCATCAATTAACCGGGTCTTTAAACCCAAAACCAGATCTAGCAATCGTACCGGGTCTTTAAACCCAAAATCATGTGTAAATCATAACAAATCGAGGATCCATCGTGATCCAAATTCCAAAACCAATTCGAAATCACATTTTATCAAAATAGGACTTATGTCCGAATTTCCCGTTCAAGTCCCGAATCTTACTCACAAATTATAATCAAATCATCATTAAAATGTAATATGTATAAATCATATAAAATCACTCATCAAACCATCATCAAAGTATCGGAGAAACCATAGTCTCGAAATACGTAAAATGTGATAAATCACATCGAAAAACGTGCAATCACGTAAAGCAGAAATATCATAATTATAAACATAAAATCATATATAGAAATATAAAACAAGTGAGTAAAAACAGTTATACATGCTCGGTTAGAAATCAAAAGTCCACTCACGAAGTTCGAACGCGTTAATCGCGCCCCGTACGCTCCTCGGTTGTCTCGGGGATGTTCTGGCCTGTCAAAGATCACAATTTGGGTCACAAACACGGTCATTAAGATTATATTAATTTCCCCAATTTTGCGGGATTTTTCAACGTAATTAAATTAAAATCCTAAACCTTCGAACTCTCTAAACTATCTCGAACGACGTCCGATCGACTCGAAACTTACCTCAAAATGTTCGTTACATTGAAAGGATCAAATCACATGTTGACCGTGACCGGAGATACTGCCTCACGCGCCATCACGCGCCGCCCAAAGTGGCTGCGCGTGAAAGCCACGCGCCGCCCAAAGTGGTTGCGCGTGAAAGCCACGCGCCCTGCACAGTAAGCTACAGTGTCGTCGTCCTTACCCGTTCTCCTATTAAACGGGTTACGGACCCGCGACACTACCCAGTTCAAACTCCTTCAATTTCGACTTAATTCTTTCAATTATTCCACCGAAATCCTTCCATTCTATCCTAATTTAAGTTCTCCATTACCAATTACACACATCAAGAATGTAATCCATCATTTCTCTCAAGATCAAACACACGGTTTTAACTTTCGAATCTCACTCAATCGACTTAGTTTCCTAATTAATTGATACAAAAGTATATTAAGACTTAAACGAACGTTCTACAATAACCAATTGCACAAATCCTTACCTGTAGGTAGTCGTACTCAACCTCGAATTTTTCCAGAATCTGGAACTTCTGTTCTTGGCCGAACCACGCTCAACTTCCTTCGATTTTGGTGTGGTTGAAGTCGAAATGAGTCCAGAAGACTGTTTTTAATCTATGTTTAGCTCCTCTCAACTCACAAATTAAATTTCGAATTTTCCCTCCATTTTCCCAGTTTTTTTCCCAATCCTGGTTTCTCTCTGGTTTCTCAGTTCTTTCCTTTCAATTTGATCTCTCAACTGACTTCTAACCTCTCTGTTTTCAATCCGTCCTTCACAGTAACCTAAGGGAATCTCTCAGTCCTTTTGTGTCTCTGTTTCCTGCAAAGGACCCAAAAAAATATCAAAATGTACCTGTGCTCTGTTCTTCACAGTCCACACAGCACACCTGTGCTTCCACTCTGCCCAAGTAGCCACTAATCCATCATCTCTTAGTGACAATTGTCACTTAATTAGCTAAACAATTCACTCAACAAACCACCACGGCTGATTTCAAATTCCACCATCCAAATTACCATTTTACCCTTCCTTCACAAAATTACCAAAATGCCCTTCCTCGTTCTAGAATCATAACTTATCCGTCTGAGGTCTGTTTTCAACATGTCGCCTATCTACGAACTCAGGGCATCGAGACCTACCTAATGGTCCTTGAAGTTCATGAAAAACATGTGTCACGTAAAAAGTCAACTTTGACCTTACTATTCACAAGGGCAAAAACGTCATTTCAAACATTATTTTAAAAATTTACATTCTTTGAGTTTTCGGGGCGTTACAACCTCCACCCCCACCCCCCCCCCCCCCCCCACCCCCCCCCTTTAAGAAATTTTGGAAATTTCGTCCCGAAATTTTAATGAAACAAGTATGGATACTGCTCTCGCATCTGTGTCTCGGGTTCCCATTTGGTTTCCTCCACATTCTGATTTCTCCAGAGAACCTTTACTAGGGGAATGGTCTTCTAACGAAGCACCTTATCTTTTCGATCCAAAATCTGTACGGGCTGTTCTTCAAAGCTTAAGTCTTCTCTGAATTCAATGGGTTGTTCTCCTAGTACATGAGATGCATCATACACGTACTTCCGTAGCATCGATACGTGGAAAACATCGTGGACCTTAGAAAGTTCTGGAGGTAGCGTTAATCTGTATGCAACCTGGCCAATCCTCTCAAAAATCTTGTATGGCCTGATGAAACGGGGGCTCAATTTCCCTCGCCTGCCAAACCGTACTATACCTTTCCAAGGAAATAGCTTCAGAAATATCCAATCTCCGACCGCAAACTCAAGATATCTAATCTGACGGTCCACATAGCTCTTTTGTCTATCATGGGCTACCTTGAGTCTATCTCTGATGATTTTGAATTTCTCTATCGTCAATTCCACCCATTCGGATCTAGTCAACTTCCTTTCGCCCACGTCAGTCCAACACAAAGGGGTTCTGCACTGCCGTCCATACAAGGCTTCGTAAGGCGTCATCCCAATACTCGCTTGGTAACTATTGTTATAAGCGAATTCCAACAAAGGTAAGTGCGACTCCCAATTGCCTTGGAATTGCAAAACACAGGCTCTCATCATATCTTCCAAGGTTTGAATAGTCCGCTCCGACTGTCCGTCCGTCTGAGGGTGAAACGTTGTACTAAAATGCAATCTCATCCCAAAAGCTTCCTGTAAACTCTGCCAGAATCTGGATGTAAATCGTGGATCTCGATCCGATACGATAGAGGCAGGAGTGCCATGTAATCGTATAATCTTATTAATAAACAATCTGGCATACCGTGTCATCTGGAAGTCTTCCCCTACAAGTAAAAAATATGCTGACTTGGTGAGTCTGTCCACAACCACCCGAACTCCATCGTGGCCTTTGGGTGTCCTAGGAAGTCCAAACACAAAATCCATCGTTATATGCTCATTTCCATTCTGGGATAGGAAGTGGTAACAACGCTCCATAGGATTTTTGCCTCTCAGCCTTTACCTGCTGGTAAATCAAACACTTACTGACATACTTAACGATTTCCCGTTTCATACCTGACCACCAATAATGTTCTCGAAGCGTACGGTACATTTTAGTTCCACCTGGGTGCATAGCATACGCCGAGCTATGTGCTTCGTCCAAAATCCTTTTCTTTAATGTGACGTCTCCAGGCACATACAATCGTCCTTCCTTTAGTAAAGCTCTGGCATCTATGACTGTATAATCCTGTTGTTCTCCTACTTCCACTTTAATCCGAAGAATACACGATACAGGATCCTGGAACTGAGCATCACTGATTTGGTCAATTAGGATTGGCCGCACCTGGAAACTAGCAACCAAGACACCTTGGCTATCAAGTCCCAAATTAACGCTAGTTTTACGGAGTTCAACCAATAGGGGCAAATGGGTCATCCGTAGGTGTGCCACAGAATGTGTTGATTTCCGATTCAAAGCATCAGCTACCACCTTAGCTTTTCCAGGATGGTACTAAATCGTGCAGTTATAATCCTTAATCAGCTCCAACCATCGTCTTTGCCTCACATTTAATTCCTTCTATGTGAACAAGTACTTCAGACTCTTATGATCAGTAAACAGTCTACAGGTCGCACCGTATAAATGATATCTCCAAATCTGTAGAGCATGTACTACTGCAGCTAGTTCTAAATCATGGGCAGGATAGTTGTGTTCATGAGACTTCAAATGGCAGGAGGCATAGGAAATCACTTTCCCATGTTGCATTAACACGTATCCCAATCCTTGTAAGGATGCATCACTGTACACTTCAAATTCCCCACTATCATCCGGAAGGGTCAATCAAGAGCGGATGTCAACCTTTTCTTCAACTCTTGAAAACTTTGTTCACAATCCTCATTCCAAACAAATCTGACTCTTTTCCTCGTCAGCCGTGTCAATGAGGCAACAATGGTAGAAAAACGCTCTCCAAACCGCCTGTAATTACCAGCTAACCCCAAGAAACTTCAGACCTCAGTGATTGTATTTGGTTGTTCCCACTTTGCTACTACTTCAATCTTTTGGGGATCTACACTGATTCCTTCAGCCGAAATCACATGTTCCAAGAAACTCACGTTGGTCAGCCAAAATTGATACTTACTAAGCTTTGCATACAACTGATTCTTCCTTAGGGTACCAAGCACCATCCTTAAGTGCGTTTCGTGCGCCTTCGCACTCTTTGAGTAGACTAAAATGTCATCAATGAATACGATAACAAAGTGATCCAAGTATGGCTGCAACTGACAGGACCCGTCCCAACTGGACGTCAAAAACCGTACCCGGTCCTGCTCCCGTCTGACAAGTCAACTGAAAGTCCGAAACTACCCTTCAGTACCTGCCACACAAGGGAATTTTTGCGCCTGCGCCCGCACATACCTCCACCTCTGGAATAGCCTCGATCAACGCGCCACGACCTGAAGGGTTAACAAAACAGAAAAGGTGTGAGTGGACAAAAATGACCTCTTATAAAAACATTTATCAAAATGCATTCTTACCCTCCAGTTTTCACAAACTTGCATGCATATCGTAAAACATGAGTAATAGTATGAAATCATTCAAGTATGAACAGTGGACCGATAAAATCAAAACATATTTTCCCATGGTCCACAAAAACTCATGTTCACCAAATCAGTTTAACATCTCAAAAAGTTCACAGTTTCTTTAAATCATTTTAACCGCTAAACCACGGTTTCCTCAAAATCATTTTCCATAATCCACGAGACTTATTTCCATATCATGTTGCTTAGAGTCACGTTTATCCCTGCAACGCGTGCATATCAATAGGCTCAAGGACCGCTCAAAATCCGAGCATCCGCTGCTGTGAACACATCATCAGTCAGCAATCCGTCGCTGGGAAAAACCTCACCAGCCGACGATCCGGATCTCGTGAACACATCACTTACCGATCCATATAATCCAGCACATCTGATCTGGGTCAAGCCTCCCCTGGGCTGCAAGACAAAGATCGTGCTACGTGACCTCTTCGGGGTAAACACTTCCATCCCGAAGGCGAGCGTTATCTCCAGGGTGCACTCCGGGGAAAAACATATTTTCTCCCGAAAGCCCTAAATATCCGCAACATATCACCATCACAAAAACCAGTGAAAAACAGTTGCATTAAAAACCAAATCATATATCAACACAGGGTCTCAGCCCCAAGTCCCGATTTACTTTATAAATCCAAAAATCATCAATATCATCATGTAATCACATGGAAATACAATTCCAACCAAAATCACAATTCCATTGGGTCTCAAGCCCAAAATATCAATATCACGTAAATCCGTGCAACCGTAAACCCGAGTTGCCACGATCACGTAAATCCATGAAATCAATCACTGACTCATAATCCAAGTCCAAATATCATTTTCAACTTCCTGACTCATAACCCGAGTCAAAACATCATTTTCAATCCGGGCTTAGCCCAAAACATCATTTGCACGTTCCTCGTAAAATGTGCCCGAAGGACTGATTAAAATAATCACAAAATCACGAGGATACCAAAAATTATCAAATTCATCAAATTCACATGTAACTCCAATTCCGAATCAAAATCATTATTTACTTGGGTTCTCACGCCCACAATATCATTTTTAACCAATTTCATGATTTCTCGAAAATCGTGCCAGAATATAATAATATAATAATCACAAAACCGAGAAATCACTGAATTGAAATACCAATCATGCCAAAGCATATCAAATCATATAATAAAGCATTTTAAATCATATATGCATGCATCACGGTTAGAAAACAAAGTCCACTCACACACACCGTTCAAAACGGTTCGTTTCCGAGCTGCACGTTTTTCCGTAAATTCTGGAAATCACAACTCCTGCCCAAAATCATTATAGAGGGTTACTAACATCTCAAATACTTCATATAATTTCCCCCAAATTTTTCCGGAATTTAAATACGTATTTTAAACGTAAAACAAAACTTCGGATACGCGGAACATTATCGAAACAATATCCGATTTCATCGAAATCAACGTCAAAATGTTCGTTACACTGAGAGGATCAAAAGTCATATTGACCTCACCTTGAGACTAGGCCGGACGCGCCCTCACGCGCCGCCGTGAGTGGCTGCGCGTGAAACCCACGCGCCATCTACAGTGTCGTCGTTCATGCCCGTTTGTCTGGTAAACGGGTCGTTTAACCCGCGATCAGACCCGTTTGGTTTTCTGTCAATTCCACACTGTTTTCATCAATTGAACATTCAGTGAGTTTCGTTATAAGTTCAATTAGGGTTCTGTAACATCAATTACTTGAAACATTACCTCAATCCTCATGATCAAGGATGAACAATGGAAGGACCTCCGGCCACTGTTCATCATTCGAACTCCCTCAATTCCACACGATTTCCCTAAATTGATTCATCAAGAAGCTTCATTGATCTCAGGTAAACCTTTCCCCCAACTCAATTGGATCAATTCATGGCTCAAACTCCACGACTCAAACTCAATTCCTCGAAGAACAGCCGTCACTGTGCAACCATGGAAGTCCGTCAATCTCCAACGGTTTCTTCCAATTGATGAACCCAGAAGCATCGTGGGATCCTCAGGAACATAATCCCCACATCAATTACACCATTTGATCGCTCCAAGATCACGACTCGACCTTCAAACTCCATTACTGTCACCAAGTCCGTTCAGAGCCAAAACGACACCAATTCCTCTCGTTTTTGATCTGGTTCTACTCGTCTCAACCCCAGGAAGCTAATTGAAGCTTCAATTCCCCTCCTCACGGCTCAATTCTTCCAATTCGATTTTTCCTCCCAAAAACCCAATTTTCGAATTCCAGTTCCCAGCTCACTCTCAATCTCCCGTGTTTACCCAGTTGAGTTAGTCTCAACAAGCACTCGATTTTGCCCTCAAAACCAGTTAGAAATGGCAGCTAACACTCTCCAATTTTCTTCCCAAATTTCACACGGTTTGAAGAACAAAGGAGATTAATGGAGGAATTAAAAAAATAATTAGGATTAATTAATTAATAAAACATCATAATTGTGTCTTCCCCAAAACATGGGATCTGGTTTAATGCCTGATTTTAGGGGATGAGTGACACTTGTCACTCATCCAAGTGTGTTCAGTCACCGGGTACTGTTCATTATTATAATATTATTTTATTCCCGGTTCGTTCGGTTAATCGAGCCCGATTTCGTGACCATAACTTCGTCGTCGAATCTCCGATTTCGGCATGCCGCCTGTCATTGAATTCGTATTGACGAGACCTACGTAACGGTCCTTGGCCCTTGTCCACCGGACCTCCCGATCAAAAAGTCAACATTTGGCTCCTAATTTGCCAAATTACCAAAATACCCCTCAACTTCTGAACATCATAACTTTCTCTACGAATGTCGGAATTGAACGTGCCACCTGTCTATGAACTCGTGACGTCCCAAACTACGTCACAGTCATCGGTCAAAGTCCATTTGACCACCCGAACTAAAAGTCAACATTTTGCCCACGCTAGGGGCAAAACGGTCATTTTGCACGTTTCGTCCGATTTCACTCAACTAATCCCCGATTAGTCATTCTAATTCATAATTAATTAATATTCAATCCCGATATTCGGTACGGGTCCTCGGTTCATCAAATTCATAATTAACTAATCCCCGATTTCACTCAACTAACACTCGGTTCATCAAATCCATAAATGCCGCTAGTGTGTTAGTTAACCCGAACGACATCACTAGGAACTCATAATGACCATATCGGGTTCTAAAGGCTGTTTTGGGTACATCCTCTTCTTTAACCCACAATTGATGATACCCAGAATGAAGATCGATCTTAGAGAAATGTTGAGCTCCTCTTAGCTGATCAAACAGGTCATCGATCCGAGGCAGGGGGTATTTATTCCGGATTGTTACCCTGTTCAGTTGCCTATAATCGATGTAGAGCCTCAAGCTTCCATCCTTTTTTCCGAAAGAACAAAACTGGAGCTCCCCAAGGAGATACACTCGATCGAATAAACCCCATATCGACCAACTCTTGCAACTGCGCCTTCAATTCCTTCAACTCAGCTGGTGCCATACGATAAGGAATCTGAGAAATAAGTTGCGTACTTGGAACAAGATCAATGGTGAACACAATGTCTCGGTGGGGTGGCAATCCTGGCAAATCCTCCGGAAAGACATCTGGGAACTCCCGCACTATCGGTATATCCTCCACCTTCAATGGTGTAGCACGTGTGTCCACCACGTGAGCCAAGTATCCATGGCACCCCTTCCTTAACAACTTACTTGTCTTCAAAGCTAAAATCACCCCAACAGGAGTTGCTCGATGTATTCCTTGAAAGGTAGTTTCAGGTAACCCTGTACTCCGGAAATTACCTTCTTATCTACACACTCGATAGAAGCATGATGTAATGTCAACCAATCCATCCCCAGAATAACATCAAAGTCATGCAAGTCCAAGAGTATCAGGTCAGCTACCAACCCAACGACACCTACCAATACGGGACACTCCCTCAACACTTGGCTTACCACAAACACCTCGTCTGTGGGTGTACTCACACCCATATCACAACCCAGTGCAGACACCTCTCTATCCGCTAAAAAACCACAACTCCGTGATATAAAAGAATGAGTAGCTCCGGGATCTATCAAAGCACATACATCATGACCAAGGATTGTAAGCGTACCTGTCACAACACCAAGTGCTGCACGGGCCTCCTGCTGTGTAACAGCAAAAACTCGGGCATGTGGTCCTGATGCTCGCCCACGACCCCTTAGTTCACTGGTAGCTCCAGCACCTCATCTAGTACTCGCTATCCCAGAAACTGACGCGGTACTCTGCCCCTGTTCCACTGCACCTCGACCTGCGCCACCACCTTGTAATAAAGATGGACACTCTCTCCGGTAGTGGCCCCACTCTCCACAGAAGAAACAGATAACACTAGGAACATCTCGAGTAAATCCGCCACTTTGTCTTCCTGTGGAAGCAACTGAGGTCGCACTCGCCTGTGGAGCCAGCTGTGCTCTAGGTCCTTGTAATTCGGAACTCTGAAAACTGCCAGGCCTACCAAATCGGTCACTGCCCGCGGACGAAGCTCCACTGTAACAGCCCCTTTTCGGAGCTCTCTGACTCGACTCTACAGGAAATGAACGCTCTCAACATTGTCCACCACCAGAGAACTGTGGACATGTCGGTAAACTAGCCTCCACCCGTACTGCAGCATCAGATAACTCTCTTAGGGTAGTAAAAGCTCCAGCTGTCACAATGGCACGTATTTCACCTCGCAGGCCAAGCTCAAACCTACAACATTTTTCAGCTTCAGTAGACACAAAGGTAGGAGAAAAACGGGCTAGCATCTGAAACTTTTGTTCGTACCCTACCGAAGTTGCAGAAATTCTGTCTCGGTAGCATAGTGGAATGAACAGGGATAGTATTGATCAAGGAACCGCTCACGAAAGGTCTCCCAAGTCACTACGTGAACATCCCAACCTAATAACTCCAGAGTATACCACCACTCATAAATGGCCCCATCCAGCAAAAAGGTGGCCAACACTGACAAGACCCATCCCAATCCCCCCGGGATTAACGCGGGATGACCCAGCTCCCGTCTGATACGGAGTGTCAGATAAGGGATACTTCCGACCTTTGCCCTCCCGGGCTATCAGAGTACGCCAGGATCCGGAGGAGGTATGTGATATCTCGATCTCTGCTACAGTCCACACCGTATCCAACCTGAAGGGTATTAAAAAAGAAAGACTGTGAGTGGACAAAAATAAAGAATTTATAAAAACATTTCATCAAAGACCTTTATACCCTCCACTAAAAAGCATGCATGCATAGTAAAACCATTTATCCAAACACATATGTTAAAACATCCATAATTAGGGTCTTAGCCCCAAATTCCGTAAATACAAGTCACACGGGCTCCTGCCCAAAACCATTTACAGAAACCCATAGTATAGTAAACATACATGGGATCTCAGCCCAAATCCATTTATCATTATAAACACAATTTCCCAAACCAATTGAAATCATGTTTATCCATTATATTCATATCCAGAACCTGTCACGGTAAAATAGAGCTACACGTGTGCTAACCGGGGTCTCAAACCCAAGTCTCTCCAGGGTCCACCCAGGTCAATGTCCGTAGATCAATGACCCTCGCTGGAGATAACGAACCATGCCCATCCTGAGAGTAAGGAACCCAACTGGGGGGCGACTCCACTCAGTCAGTGCTCCGTGACTACTCCGGGGTCCACCCAGGCCAACGACCTTCCCCGGAGGAGACAATCATATATAAAGGATGGCATATGAAAAACCTTTTGAAATCATTATTTAAATCTTCAAGGATTCATGCCCGGCCCTCATAAGCCGTCATGAACCATAAAACCTTTCATGGGTTCATGCCGGTTCCCATAAACCGTCATGACCCGTAAAAACCATTTGTAATACATAATTAGGCCCTAGGCCCGAATCCACATACAAACTGGACCCCCGGTCCGAATTGTAAACCAATTGAGCCTCCGGCCCGATGCGTTAAATCAACTGGACCTCAAGTCCGAGAGTTCGTAAATTAAATTTACCTTTTCAAATCCAAAATCATTTCATTAAACCATTTCCAAAACTATAAGAATGGAAAATCAGAGTAAAACCGGAGAAACCTCGATTTACGTGCAAGCACGTAAATCGCCTCGAAATACGTGAAACCATATAAATCACAAGCATCCAAATAAACATCATAAAATCATATTCATAATCCATTTGGAAATCCAAAACCATTTCATCTAGATCAATAAAGACATACACCCCCGTATAGGCACCGTATAGGGCCGAAACCTCGAAATACGTACCTATACGTAACCACACATCCAAATGCACTCATGGCATCACAAACAAGTATTTAAAACATATAATAAACATTTATGCATGCACCAATTTAGAAAACAAGGTCCACTATAACAACCCGTACCTTCGGGAAGGGTATAAATGTAATTTTTGTAAAGTTTTGTATAAAAGGACGATTTTGCCCTTGTGAATAGTGCGTCAAAAGTTGACTTTTTGATTTACCGGTTGAATGAGTTGTTGACCATTGACCGTGACGTAGTTTAGGGACGTCACGAGTCTGTAGACAGGTGGCATGTCCGATTCGGACAACTGGAGAAAAAGTTATGACGTTCGGAGATTGAGGGCGTTACCGTAATTTTGACTATTTGAGGAAAATGTTGACTTTTTAGTGGACTTGTGATTTTCTTGTAGACCGAGGACCGTTAGATAGGTCTCGACGTCCTGAGTACAACGACAGGTGGCACGCTGTCATCGGATGTCGGGATGAAATAGTATGGGTCTGGAAAGTGTGAGGGCAAAAAGGTAATTTTAACACTAGAGGCATTTTAGTCTTTTTCCCCTCAGCCCAATTAGATCAGAACAAGTGGCATTAGTGGGTTGGGATATTTTGTGTTTGAGACCAAGGGAAGGAGGACACGTGCAGATGGCTGGATGGTTCTAGGAAGGTCTAAGGTGTGCACGGCCACATTTTGTTCAGGGCTTAACCGTGTAATCGGTTTTGAACACAGGAAAAACAGAGACGAAAAATTGGAGAGACTACGATCGATTCAAGGGCGTGAGTGAGTGGGGTTGTGGATTGAGAGAGTGACAGAGAGACAAGGCTGAGCTATTGAACGCGTTTTGGAGCTGCAATCGTGCACGGGGACATGGCGGGTGGACGGTTAATTTTCTGAGGAAACAGAGAGGCACGAGCACCGTGGTACGCGGCGGTGCAGACGGCGGTGGACGGTTCGAAGGTATACCCCGAATCCCCTGTTTTTCCCGTGATTTTGTTTTCAAAAGTCGTGGCTTTAGGGTTAGAGTCGAGGGATTTGGAGGTTAGGGTGAGGTTCAGGGAGGTCCTAGGAGTCGTTTAGGATGGTCGCCGTGACGGGGGAGGACTTGGGTGGCTGGCGGCCAAAACAAGGGCAACGGGCTATGTTTTTCGAGGGAGGAAACCGTGAAGTTTTAGGCCGTGATTCTTCGATGTTAGGACGGGGTTAGATTGCTAAGAATTGGACGAAGCTTCTGGATTGGATTGGACTGAAATGGTGGAGGAATTACAGAGAACCGATCACGCCGGTTCAACTGTGTTGAACCGGGGTGACCCGAGGAAGAAGAAACACTGTAGCAGGCGCGTGAGACCCACACGCAGCCACTTTGGGCGGCGCGTGGAGGCGCGTGGGAAGGATTCGGCCAACCTTCCAACATGGTTTTGGTTCTAAATGTCCTAAGGAATCCATTGGTGTGATTTTCGGTTAATCGGACGATGTTGTGAGATAGTTCGGAATCCGGACGGTTTAGGGTCTAAGATTAAAATATGAATAAATTCCCGAAATTGGAGAAATTAGGGTTAGTATCCTTGATGTATTTGTGACCCTATTTGGTGCATATTGACAGGACGGGAGACGCCTGAGACGGTCGAGGAGCGCACGGAGCGCGATTGACTCGTTCAGATTTGTGACTGGATCTTTCTTTCTTTACGAGCATGCCTAACTGTTTTATTGATGTTTATGATACTAAATATGTTTTTATGCTTCTTGACGATTGATTATATGTGGGTTGATATGTTGCACGTTTTCGGGACATTTTCGGGATTTTGCACGTTTTTCGAGAAAAAGCTGGATTTCGGATTTTGATGCCATACTTAGGAATTTCAATCTATAACTGTTTTCTGATGATGATAAATGGATTATGAAACATGATTGTGATTAAGCGCGAGTTTTGGTTTTTAAAAGTGGGATTTCCGGATTTGGGTTCGGAATGACGGTTCTGAACGCCGGAAGGGCTTCGAACCGGGGATTTCGAATTCGAGTTTGGCTATGGAGTTAGAAATGGTTTTACATTGAATAGTTATACAAAATGGCACAAAATCCTACTATTCTAGTCTCGCAACGGAAGAACGTCGTAAGCTCTATGCCTTGATTCCTTCCTCAACGTTCACCCCAGCGCTATCACCACGACCTGGAGGAAAATTTAAAACTAAAAGATGTGAGTGGACTAAAACAAATACAAGTTCTAAAAACAGTTTATCATCAATCAGAGTTAAGGAAAAACAATAATAATATTTGTTCCCTCCGTTTTGAAACATGCATGCCCAACTACGTATCAGAAAAACCAAAACATAAAACATCATAAAAACAGAAACACTATAAAACTGGTATAAAAAAAATCATATCATAAGCATCATAAATCGTGAATATCAAATCATTATTTTACGATCAAACCTGCTGGGTCTATCCGAGTCTTTAAACTCAACCAGGCCTCAAATGTAATCCGAGTCTTTAAACTCAATAGGCCTATGGGGGTAATATGCTCTGACTTACAATTGTATTATATTTACTCCTTCGTCTGATAATTATGCTTATAAAAGTGTTGAGGTTATTGTGGTACTTTGGGTGTGATTGGCAGACGGGAGCAGGGTTCGTCCGGGGTATCGAGGCGATATTTGGGACGGGTCCTGACATCCACTCACAGACCGTCCGAGCTGCAGCATCAATTTGCAAGCCATAGGCTCTCCCGAGCCGATCACTGTCACCGGGACTCCAAACCCGTAGAAATTTTAATATAAGGTTAATAACTACTTAATAACCTCCCATCAAAGCCCCGTAATTTTCCCGAACTTTTAACTATTTTTAAACTGACCCTAAAACTTCTGACACCCGAAAACTATCGAAACAATGTCCGATTGATGCGAGACTAGTCCTAAAATCTTCGTTACATCGAATAGAAGATTTCCCGTTTTGAACACTTCCCGAAATTATGGCCCACGCGTCCTCACGAGCCCCTAGAAGGTCGAAAACACTGGTTCATCATCACTAACCTCAGAAAACCGGTTTTTTTTTTTCCTGGTATTTTTTTGGACCGTTACTATAGCAGCACTGTTCCGAACCGGCGTGAACGGTTCAGGCATTTTCTCCCTCTATTTTGGTCCGATTTCAACCCTAATTAATCCTATAATTCATATCTCTTCATTCCCTATCAATTCCAATCATCAAAACGACCTAAAAACCTCAAAATTTCATGGTTCAATTCTTGAACCATACGGTTCAAGCTTCCTAAAATTTTCCCATGTCTTCACAGCCGTCCTACACCTCCCAAAACCATTCCATTAGGACCCTAATGACTCATTAAGCCCATCCTAATCATCTAATATCAACTATATCCACAAAAACACAATTATGGATCCAAAAATCAAAACCGAGCATTACCTCGGGTTCGGGTTTTCCGCCGTGCATGGTGGCTCCCTCCTGGCCGGCCACCATCATCCTCAGTCCTTCCCTCACTCTCCTGGTTCCTCAAATGATCATGGGTTGAAGGTTGGATTGGTTTGGGTTGCACAAAGATGGAGAGGAATGGTGAGATCGGGTTTGTGTTGTGGGGGATGGTTTGCACGACTAAGGGATGGTATGCATGTATGGGAACATAATGAGCAATGGATGAGTGACACTTGTCACTCATTCCATTGGGCCCTTGTAAAATATCTGGCCCACTTAAGTCCAAAAGTGCCTCGTAAAACGCATCACCGTGAATAGTATCCTGGAACTTCGGTGAACCGTAACTTCGTCGTCGAACGTCCAAATTCGACGTGCCACCTGTCTATGGATTCGTATCATCCCCATCTATGTAACGGTCTTCGGCCCTAGGCCATCGGACCTCCCGGTCAAAAAGTCAATATTTGCCCCTTTTTAACCAAAATTACTAAAATGCCCCTAAGCTTCCGAACGTCGGAATTGAACGTGCCACCTGTCTATGAACTTGTGGACGTCACGAACTACGTCACGGTCATCGGTCAAAGTCCATTTGACCGCCCAAATGAAAAGTCAACATTTTGCCACGATCAGGGGCAAAAACGGTCATTTCGCATCGTTCGTCCGATTTCGCTCTACTAATCACGGATTAGCCTCACTAATCGTGATTAGTCACTAATATAATCATGAATTTCGGGATGGGTCGTTACAAACACAACTCGCTCCTCAGTGAGGACATCGCATCACGGTAAAAATCCGCTCAAACCTAGAAATCCATCGGTGGGCTTCCTCAGGATCTGCCCCACCGCTAAATTCCGTAGCCCCAAGGCGCTGGGCTCGCTCGATCGTGGCACTCTCGGCATCACTAACAACGCCTTCTGCAGGTCGTGGAGGGGTTCACGTCGTGGAGGCATGGCCGATCGTTCTTTGAAAGAGGCATAAGTTAGTACAACAACCTTGGCACATCAAAGTGCCAGACATAAACCGTAAACCTATACTCTGATACCAATTGACAGGACCCACCCTGATTATCGCATCGATAACCGGGAAGAATCCTACTCCCGTCTGACAATTGAACACAAACAACCAAAAATAACCACACAATAATACATTACACATACTGTCAAACCAGGGAGGAAGTACGATACAACCAGTCAACAGTATCACAGAGCATGGTTACAAAACAAGATAAGGATAAAACCCTACTTTGTGAACTAACTACACCGTAATGGGAAAACTTTATGCCTCTGCCTCGGCGTTCGCCCCAAAACTTGTACCACGACCTGGAGGGTATTAAAACAGAAAAGTGTGAGTGGACTAAAACAAATGGTTATGGAAAACAGTTTTAATGAAATCGGAGTTCACCCTCCAGTTTCAAAACACGCATGCATAACTAAGTATCCGAAAAACACTTATGTGAACCGTATGGAAACTGTTATAGTAGGTAACTATAAAACCATGTAAAACCGAATGTAACATCAACGGAGAAAATCTGCTGGATCTATCCGAGTCTTTAAACTCACATATCAGGCCTTTCCGGGATATCAACGAGTCTTTAAACTCAAACACAATCAATAGGTCTCGGGGGGCATCGCAGTAATCGAGTCTTTAAACTCAACATGTCTCAATCAAGGGCCCTCTCCCGTCATCAATTAACCGGGTCTTTAAACCCAAAACCAGATCCAGCAATCGTACCGGTCTTTAAACCCAAAATCATGTGTAAATCATAACAAATTCAGGATCCATCGTGATCCAAATTCCAAAACCAATTTGAAATCACATTTTATCAAAATAGGACTCATGTCCGAATTTCCTGTTCAAGCCCCGAATCTTACTCACAAATTATAATCAAATCATCATTAAAATGTAATATGCACAATAATATAAAATCACTCATCAAACCATCATCAAAGTATCGGAGAAACCATAGTCTCGAAATACGTAAAATGCGATAAATCACATCGAAAAATGTGCAATCACATAAAGTAGAAATATCATAATTATAAACATAAAATCATAAATAGAAACATAAAACAAGTGAGTAAAAAAAGTTATGCATGCTCGGTTAGAAATCAAAGTCCACTCACGAAGTTCGAACGCATCAATCGCGCCCCGTACGCTCCTCGGCTGTCTCGGGATGTTCTGGCCTGTCAAAGATCACAATTTGGGCCACAAACACGTTCATTAGCTTATATTAATTTCCCCAATTTTTCGGGATTTTTCAACGTAATTAAAATTAAAATCCTAAACCTTCGAACTCTCCAAACTATCTCGAACGACGTTCCGATTGACTCGAAACTTATCTCAAAATGTTCGTTACATTGAAAGGATCAAATCACATGTTGACCGTGACCCGAGATATTGCCTCACGGGCCTTCACGCGCCGCCCAAAGTGGCTGCGCGTGAAAGCCACGCGCCCTGTACAGTAAGCTACAGTGCCGTCGTCCTTACCCGTTCTCCTGTTAAACGGGTTACGGACCCGCGACACGACCCGGTTCAAACTCCTTCAATTCCGACTTAATTCATTCAATTCTTCCACCGAAATCCTTCCATTCTATCCTAATTTAAGTTCTCCATTACCAATTACACACATCAAGCCTGTAATCCATCATTTCTCTCAAGATCAAACACACGGTTTTAACTTTCGAATCTCACTCAAATCGACTTAGTTTCCTAATTAATTGATACAGAAGCATATTAAGACTTAAACGAATGTTCTACAATAACCAATTGCACAAATCCTTACATATAGGTAGTCGTACTCAACCTCGAATTTTTCCAGAATCTGGAACTTCTGTTCTTGGCCGAACCACGCTCAACTTCCTTCGATTTTGGTGTGGTTGAAGTCGAAATAAGTCCAAAAGATTGTTTTTAATCCCCGTTTAGCTCCTCTCAACTCACAAATTAAATTTCGAATTTTCCCTCCATTTTCCCAATTTTTTTTCCGATCCTGGTTTCTCTCTGGTTTCTCGATTCTTTCCTCTCAATTTGATCTCTCAACTGACTTCCTAACCTCTCTGTTTTCAATCCGTCCTTCACAGCAACCTAAGGGAATCTCTCAGTCCCTCTGTGTCTCTGTTTCCCGCAAAGGACCCAAAACAATTTCAAAATGTACCCGTGCTCTGTTTTTCACAGTCCACACAGCACGCATGTGCTTCCACTCAGCCCAAGTAGCCACTAATCCATCATCTCTTAGTGACAATTGTCATGTAATTAGTTAAACAATTCACTCAAAAAACCACCACGGCTGATTTCAAATTCCACCATCCAAATTACCATGTTACCCTTCCTTCACAAAATTACCAAAATGCCCTTCCTCGTTCTAGAATCATAACTTATCCGTCTGAGGTCTGTTTTCAGCGTGCCGCCTGTCTACGGACTCAGGTCATCGAGACCTACCTAATAGTCCTTGAAGTTCGTGAAAAATACGTGTCACGTAAAAAGTCAACTTTGGCCTTACTATTCACAAGGGCAAAAACGTCATTTCATACATTATTTTACAAATTTACATTCTTTGAGTTTCCGGGGCGCTACAATTTTACTTCTACTTGAACCTTTGTACAAGTGAACTTTCTTCAAACACATATTTTTACCAACACTCTAACATTTTACTCATATTGAACCAATATCGAAATTCTACCTTCATCATCTTAATTACATGCATACATTTTTCATATTATAAATGTACCGAACATCGGTCATAAACACTTATAATACGATTCACCTTACGTTATTGATTTCAATGTGCGTCAAACATTTGAATCTCTTCAATCCTATTCTAAGTGCACCGAACAGCGGTCATAAACACTTAGCATTAAATTGAAGGTTAAGCGCTAAAACATATGAAGTAAATGAAATTCAAAAAGTAAAACACATGGAGATTATATTCACATTTACAAATGTTAGAAAGAAAATACCAACACATATATTGAGATATAAATAAAACCGAAACAATAACTAGAGTTTAAGTAAAGGGAGAAATGTTATGCTTTCGGAACCCAAGAACGGCTTGTGATTCCGAAAGTGGATGGAAACAATGAAATGTTATCCATAAAATACTCTGAACAGTAGAAAAAACCTTATGAAGATGGAAAAATAAACATAAAAATGAGGACTTAAACTATAAAATTATTTTGGAAATATTCGGCCTAAGTATTTCTTAAGGAAAAACATAGAAAATGTGTTTAAGAGCTCTCAAAGAAAAGTCAAAAGAACAAAATTAAGAAGAAATGAAATTAAGAAACAAAATGTAAGACATAAATTAAAAACAAGAATTACAAGAAAACTAATTAATATGAAAATCTACAAGAAGTTACAAATTGTCTCAAAAATAAAAAACAAAATAGAGAGAAGATGAACTAAAATAAGAGAGAACAAAGAGAGAAAAAAAAATAGACGAAAGGGGACCAAATTTACAAGTGAAATGGCCTCTCTATTTATAGAGGGAGTGCCAAAATTCAAATAATAAAATACAAAAATAAAATAAAATAATGAAATGATGATAAATGATGATATTAGGGATGGTTTGGAGTTGGTTTGGGGCTGAAATTTGCAGGAAAATAGTGCAAAAGTGCAGTAGTTGGAAGGGCATGGCTGTTATGGATTTCAGCAGGCTGCAACTAGGAGAGCAGGGCATGGCTCAGTGGCAGGTGACTGGCAGGAGTCGGTGGGAATCGATGAAGAGCTGCAGGTGGGCGTAGGTGAGCAGGCGTGATGGGCACTGACAGGCGCAACGATATTCGGCGCACGCGCATCGAACCAGAGGCAGGGGATTCGACGGGTTCCTGTTGGCGTGAGTTTTGGGCTAACGTTGTTATGAATTTGGGCCGCGTACTGGGCTGGACTGGATTTTGACCTGGACTGGGCACTTGGGCGACTTGGATTGCTCTGCGAAAAAAATTGGGGCTGATTGCTTTGCGAAAAATGGTGGGTTGCAGCACAAAATAGAATCAGTAGGTTTTCACCGAATTTGACAGGACCCACCCCGATTATCACCCCGATAACCGAGGTGAACCCTGCTCCCATCTGACAAACACCACTAAAAGATCAAAAGCACGTTACAAAAACCCACAAATTACATTGCCAGACCAGGGAGAAAAGTTATATCGTTTACAAAGCATAGTAACAGTACGAAAACAAACAAGCCCTACTGTAAGCTAAGCGCGCAACAGATGACTTTATGCCTCGACTTCTGCCTCAACGGTAGCCCCAACGCTCGCACCACGACCTGGAGGGTGTTAAAAACATTAAAAATGTGAGTGGACTAAAAAGAAATAAGAGTTATAAAAGCAGTTTCATAAAGAAAATCAGGGTTACACCCTCCGTTTTGAAAACATGCATGCATAACCAAGTAACTTAAAACAACAGTAATACGAAAGGAAACAACATGCAGGAATCATCGGAAATCAAAACCAAAGTTCAGGCACTCGGCCTTAAGGCCATAGAAACCAAGTTATTCGGGTCACAGCCCAAAAAATTCGAAAACCAGTGAAAAACATCGATCATACACATTTACTGGATCTTAAGTGCGTCCGAGTCTTTAAACTCAAAACACAATGTGCAATAGCCAGGCCTTCTCGGGATATCAACGAGTCTTTAAACTCAAAACACAATCACAGGCCTCGGGGGGGGGGGGGGGGGGGGGGGGGGGGGGGGGGGGGGGGGGGATATCATTATCACCGAGTCTTTAAACTCAAAACCATCAGTCCAGGGCCCTCCTCCCCGTAAATCAATCCGAGTCTTTAAACTCAAAATCAGATCCAGTGGATTTTTCGAGTATTTAAACTCAAACCATTTCTCACATATAAGAAAATCCATCAAAATCCGAAAACCATAGTTAAATCGGAAATCTTCGAAAACCGACACTTCGTAACGATAAAAAGGGAACTTCCTCCGGAATTTCGTTTCCAATCCTCAAATCAAGTCCACAAATATTAATAAAACAGAATGCGTATAAACATAATCATGCATCCGAAACCATACTCAAAAGCATCACAGAAATCATATTCTCGAAGTATGTGCAAATCCGATAACTCGTATTGAAAAACGTATAATCAAGTAAAGCAAGCATATAAACCATAAGCATAAATCCATATATCGAAAGCGTAAAAGCATAATCGAAACATAAACAATATAAGTAAAAACAGTTATGCATGCTCGGTTAGAAAACAAACAGTCCACTCACAACTTTCGTGCGCGTCAATCGCGTCCCATGCGATCCTCGGCCGTCTCAGGTAATTCCCGACCTGTCCAGAGTCACCAAAATGGGTCACAAACTTTTCAACTTAACTTACCCTAATTCCCTTAATTTTCCTGGATTTTTTTCAACGTAATTAAACGAAACCCTAAACCTTTGAATCCTCGAACTAACCCGAGACGACGTCTGATTGTCCCGAAACTTGTCCCAAAATTTTCATTATAACGATTAGGATGAAAATTGTGTTGGAAGTTTCCCCAGAAAAGTCCCCATGCGCCCCCACGCGCCGCCCAAAGGGGCTGCGCGTGGGCCTCACGCGCCTGCACTGTTCATCGTCTTCAACCTCAGTTCACCCGGTTCAGACCGGTCCAACCGAACCGAACCGACGTGACCTGTTTCCCCCCCAAATCCAGTCCAAATTCGACCCTTTTGATCCCACTAGGTTCATCCCCTTCCTAGCAATCTATTCACATAATTAAAACAAGAAATAACGGTCTAAATCTCACCTCTCGTAGTTCGAACAGAAACCCAGAAAACCCAGTTTTCCGATTCCGGCCAACCGCCGTCCTTCCATCCACGTCTCTGTTTCCCAAAGCTCAATTACGACCTCCTTAAACTGCCAGGATCATCAAAACAAGCCAACAAGCGTCCAAAAGTCCCGACTTTTGATTCGAACCAAAACTGAAAAACAGGGGAACCAAAGCTTACCCGTGTCTCTGCTCACCATCGTGAGCTCCGCCGTGGGTCTCAGGGTCCCCAAACCTCTCCTCTGGTCCTCCTCCGTCCTAGAACACCACCACAAACCACGGTTGATCGAAACACGACAGCACCACCACCAAACTCCCTCTCTGTTTTCCGGGTTTCCTACTCCCCTCACACCCTCACTCGATTCTCCTGAAGCTCCCAAAACACTCTCTTCACTCTCAGCTTCCTTCTGATCACACACACGCACTTCCAAAGGTTCACTCACCCTGCAACTTGCTCGATTCTCCTCCTTATCACACGGTCTCTATTTTCTCTCAAGCGCGACCCACTCTCAAAACACAGCCAATTTAATTGAACTGTGCAAGTGGCTAAAAGCCACCAGACACAGCCCACGTGTCCAGCATCCTGTGGTCCAAACCCAAAATATCCAACCAGCTCTGTACACTTGTCCCAAACTGATTGCACGCATCCCAAGGTACAAAAAGACCAAAATACTCTTGTGATGTCCAAATTTACGATTTTACCCTTAACTTTCTAGACCCGTAACTCACTCGTCCGACGTCCGATGAAAGCATGCTGCCTGTCGTTGTACTCAAGACGACGAGATCTACCTAACGGTCCTCGGTCTACGTATAAAAACCTTGTCATACAAAAAGTCAACTTTTTCCCCTCTTTTAACCAAATTACGAAAGTGCCATCAGCCTTCCGAGCATCATAACTTCCTCCTCGGATGTCGAAATCGGGCGTGCCACCTGTCTACGGACTCGTGACGTCCCAAACTACGTCACGGTCATCGGTCAATGCCCAATTGACCGTCCGAACTAAAAGTCAACATTTTTCCCATTCCATGGGCAAAATTGTCATTCTGCGCCAAAGGTCCAAAAGTAACCCACTAATCACCGATTAACCTGGCTAATTTTTCACTAAACACTTCGCTAATCCCGACTTCCGGGACGGGTCGTTACATAACTTCTTTGCGATTTCCAGTGGCCTCCCTCATTTCTTCGTTACAATTCCGATTGAGACGATTTTTTCGCCAAAACGCTCCAAATTCTAAGTTTTATTTATTTCTACAAAAATCCCACAAAATATATTATTTTCTCCAATTGTTTATTATTTTAATATTAAAAGTCAAGTATAAAGAGTATAAAATAATATAAAATAATACTTAATTAACGACCTATCAGTATTCATTCTCAATCTAAGAAAGAGCCGACAAAAGAACAAATGTAGAAGAGAAAATGAAAAATAATTACCTATATGCAATGACAGTTGCAAAACCTGATTGGATAAATCCAATAAATGTCATTTTAAGACACTGTTCATCTGCAATTCAAAGCAACGCGATGTTTCTGGTTTTATTAATTTTTGGTTTTCTTCCAATTTATCAAAAGCTAGCAATACAAAAGAAAAAAAAATTCAAGAAATTAGTACCAATTCAATAATCATACTGAGAAAACAAATTATTTCATGTCATGATAACGGAAAAATAAAGAAGGAACTAAGAGAAAAACACCAATTTATTATAATTTCCAAAGGCTTTTTGAATAAGAAAGGATAATTAAAGAAGATAACATGCAGAAGAAACATAGGGGACCAGAGTATAATGTAAGGGAACACTAATATGGAAGCAGAGTATAGTGTAATGGAAGCATTAAATAGAGTGCTACGGTTCTCCACCCATGTCAATCTAATTTAAATTGCGAATCAAAAGCCTTTTGAATGATCAACAACACTTCTAAATGATTAACTGTTTTTGTAGCCGAGAGTACCATGGAATCCATTTTCTTTAACTTATATCCAATTCCTATATTATTAAATCAATTCCAAACATGTATGCAAATTCCAGAGACAGGGACTTAGTGTGAGATAGTAAGTGGTGGTCGACAATAGGACAGGTGGTTGCCAATGAGAGGGACATCAAATGAGTAGTATATAAACAGCTTAATAAGGTTTATCATCTTTGAAACAAAAGGAAAACAATAAAACTGAAAATGGCACCGGCATCACATCAAGTGTCTCAGTCGTCACATTAACGGACCAAACAGTGGGAAAACTAGGGAAAACTAAGACCCTTGAAAATGGCAAACATAATCAAACCATTGATGAGTGAAGTAGATCTGAATCCAAACATTAGCATATATGACCCATCGTCATAGATTGACATCAACCTTCACACTTAAAACAAAAACTCAAGAACCAAAAATTGAAACTGAAGGCAAAAATAAATTAACGAAATTAAATAATGTTGCTAAATCTTACTTTGCGAAGGCGCCACCCTTTAATTAGGTGTTGTTGTTTTGTGAACCGTAGCATACAAATATTGTTTGTTCTTAGTGCCTGTAATGGAAGCATTCTTAGATAGATTGCCGCAGAAATCTTAGTGCCGTGATCCAACTACGTGAGTGAAGAGCACAAGTCATGCATAAACACTGCACGATTAAATACCGTGACCTTTTATTTGCTATGGTTTGAACTTGGAACACGTCGTGCATAAATACTACATGATTAAATACCGAAACAGAGACGAGACCGGCAAAACAAACAGAGAAAGATAGCCAACTTGACGAGACCGACAATAGAAACAGAGAAAGAATGCCAATTATTAGACATGTCATCATGCATCCATGGATTAATCATATCCAGTTCATGGTTAATTAATATTCCACTCTTCAACTAGTCTCCTAAACATTTTCTCCCGTCCACCACCGACTCCGGCAGCCTTCTTCGCCTCCTCCCCGATCCTCGCAGCTTTCTCTCTCAGCTCTTCACTCTGCATCAATTCTTTAATCTTCTCACCAATCTCTCCCCCCTTCACCAACAACGGCTCCTTGTCGCCACCCCAAGCCCAATTTCTGGCCCAAATCCCAAGCCCACTCGTCTCAACCACCTCCGCAACGACCTTATGGTCCCCGTTCTGCGGCCAAGCCAACACCCTCACCCCATGCCATGCAGCCTCCGCCACAGAATTCCACCCACTGTGGCTCAAAAACCCACCCACCGCCCTGTGCCCCAAGATTTCTCCTTGGTCCACCCAGCTTTTCACCACCAGCCCCCTTCCTCGGCCCTCCATCGCCACCTCATCATTCAATAAGCTGCGATCCTCTGTTTCGTCCCTGTCAAGCAGCTTCTCCTTCACCACCCACAAGAATCTAAACCCACTTTTCACCAGACCATCTCCCAACTCTCGCATTTGCTCTCTTGGTAGAGCAATCTTGCTTCCAAAGCTCGCGTACACAACCGACCCATCAGGCTGATTATCCAGCCACTTCAATGGATGAAATTGTTGACCCTGATCTTCATCTCCCATCTCAAAACTGCAAGGCTGGAAAGGCCCAAGTGCAAAAACCAGAGGCAATTTCAGCCCCAACTTCCCACCATTAATGGCCTCGAGTGCCTCTGCTTCCAATGCTTCAAATGTGTAGATTAAGACGCCATTGAGTTTTCTGAGATTTGGACCGTCCACAGTGAAAATATGAGAAAAAAGACTGTCCGGGATGTGAAGCGGAGGAGGAATTGACGATTTGGGTATCGGCGGGGAAATGCCAGGGATTTTGAGAGGATCGTCGACTTTGAGTTTGGCTATGGTGGAAGCCAAATTGTGGAAAGATGCGAAGAGGGAGAACATTCTGGCGGCGGAGGGAAAGAGGACGTAGGCGGGGAGATGGTAAGGGAAGGATTCGATGACGGGGAGAAGAGGGGAGAGTAAGCTGACGTCGTAGATGAGAGCGGAGGGAGGCGGAGACAGAGAAGAAAGCAGAGGAGTGAGGAGGTGAGCAGAGCGGCGGATGGCTTCGAACCTGATCCAAAATGGGTCGGTGGAGTTGACGGTAGAGGGGTCGATAGGAAGGGGATGGAACTCAGTTTGAGTGACTCGGTCGGGGAAAGCAGAAAGGAAGCGAGAGATGAGGCGAGTCTCGGCGAGGGAGACAGTTGGGTGGGTGGTGATGAGGGTCAGTTTCAGAGGGCGGTGGTTTTGGGCAAGAAGTAATGCGGCCAGGCGTAGAAAGGGGGTCAAGTGACCCATGCTGGAGCTGGGGAGAAGAACAACATGCGTTTTGAGGGTTTGGGGGAGGCTGCCGGAGTGAGCGGACATTTTTGGAGGTAGGTCTCAGGTCTCCTTTAGGATGATGCTGGGGGCCGGTAGCAAAGACAGTACATGATATTCAAATATATGGCGCACTTCTATCGGTACTTAATAAACTTTATTGTTGATTAATACATGCCTGGTGGGGGCCGGTAGCAATACAATATAATCGATCTTCTAATACGACACAACTAAACACCACATCTGAGTGTATAATAATGACTAATCAAGTGAAAAATTAACTTATCTGATTGAAATTACATGTTCTATACAGAAAAAAGAAACTCATGAATAACCATATAAAAAAGAAAGAGATTTGTTACTTCAATTTCAGCTCAAACCCAGTTTACCCCCTCAAATCGTTTTCGTTACCATAAGCCCTCTAAGGACGCACCGACGCACTGTCGGTTTATTATATCGATACCATCATGTGGGTCAAAGAATCTGTTCTGTTAAAATTAATAATACGACATGACAGATGCGCACGTTTTTTATGTCATGTGTCCAAGAAATAGTAAAAGAAATATGATTTTCAATCAACAATCTGTAAAAATTAAAACAAATCCCAAAAATTTTTGGTGGGGGTGGTGGAGGACGGAAGGGAAGGACTCCGGGGATTTTTTCTAATCTTAAAAGAAAGATTTTTCAAAACTCATATCGTTTATTATTTATTGGACACGTGGCAGTAAAAAAGGTGAGTCTCTTCCATGCCATATTAGTGATTTTGACAGACTTCTGACCGACTTGACGGCACGGGTAAAACAAACGGAAAATGGCTCCGTCGGAGGGTTATAGAAAGAAAAATTATTTACGGGGGTCAAGTAGGATTTGGGCCGAGTTTCATGTTTGAAGTAAAAAGCTAATGAAAAAACACTCCTATGTTCTCCTTGTTCGTTTCTGTTGGTTCAAGAACAGCAGCAATTTAAACATCAGTTAGTCCTCATAACAAGAAAGTCCAGAAAATTATCCTTCAAGCATGGCCTTAGCAGCATCAATCAAAGGGGCCTCATTTCTCTTGAAGCTCGACCAAGCACTGTGTACCCTTCCTTGTCTTCCGCATCCACGTAGGCTCCGTGCCGTATTAGGAGGAGAGAAACCTGGAATTGCCACAAACGAAAGCAGATTTGAAGCGGTGTCCACTCCATCTTCATCCACACTATTAATCAAACTTTTTGATTCATCAGCAGTCAGCAGAACCTTCACCACCTGACTCCACAAAAAAGCCGCAAAATCATCCAATTTGAAGCAGAGAATTAATAAATCGAAGCTAGAAGTGGGAACTTCATAATATTTTTCTCCTAATTTGTTAATCTGAAGCTAAGCCAGGCAATTCTGAATTTCAATTAAAACTGAGAGCAAAATGAAAACAGAAACCAGCAGATTCTCCTCAGTTTCTCGGGAATCAAGTTGGATATTAAGGAATGTAAAAGAAGACGAACCTCGGAGTGGTTCTTTGAGACGGCGACGTGGCGGAGGGAGCGGGCGTCCTCGCTCCTCAAAGATAAAGCTTCGGCCAACTGCTTTTGAGAGAGAGATTTGAACGCCGAAGAATCGCCGGTCTCAGCGGCTTCAAAGAGGTTTCCGGGGTTGACTTTCTGCTCCGAGGACTTGGGTGGATCGATCTCCATGTCCATGTGCAACTGTAATGAACAAGGCCAGAGTTAGGGTTTTGATGGATTTACAGTCCTCGCCGGTTACTGATGATAGTAGATGGTCGTTCTCGAATATGTTAGCACCAATAATAGTTTAGTTTAAATTCATTTTAAAATAAAGTTCGCGAAAAATAAAAATTTGAACTATTGTGTTGTTATGTTGACATCCACATTGTAGATGATAAAAAATAGGAAATAAACAAATTAGTAATGCTAAGACATTAGCGAATCGCATGAGAGCCTCTCCTAGAGCGAATTCCTCATTTTGTCTGATTAATAATTTTTCCAATGACCAAACTTATTATAAAAATAAGAAAAAATTGGACGAAAGGTTGATATGTAAATTAAGTGCTTTAAAGAGTAAAAAAATTTAAACGAGATATAAACACGGTGTTTCAAAGGGGTCACTTGAGAACACAAAATACATTCATTGTATTAACTGTGTAAGAGTGTCAATGTCACTTGTGTTTTCAGATTTCACACGTTTAAAATGACTGTTTGTTATATTTCTAAACCGAAATGAATTAGCAACTGTGAAAGAAGGTGCACCAAAGTATTATGTTATTTGCTAGGTTGCTCTTCAATTTATAAGGGGTAGATGCGTTCATAAATAGAAACCATACATGTAATAATGTGGTCATCCTCTAAGATAAAAAAAAAAAAAAAAAAACTTCATGTATCACAATTAAGGGTGGCAATTTTTGACACGACTCGATACACGATTCGAAACCCGCACGAAATTTATTCGGGTCAACTGGCACGATTAAAACTTCGGGTCATTTTTGGGTCAACCCGCTATGACCCGTTGATTAAACGGGTGGGTTTCGGGTCAACCTGTTAACCCGTATAATGAACTGTTAACCCGTTTAATAAATGGGTAGATTTCAGGTTAACAGGTTAACCCGTATATTGGCTTATATATTGACTCATTTAATAAACGTGTCATTACTAACCCATATATCTACCCATTTACCTACCTACATATCTATTAAATCTTATAATTTAAATAGGTTAAACATGTTAAACGGGTCATAGGTTAATTGAGTTTTGAGTATGACCTGTTTATTAAATGGGTTAAACGGGTTACACGAGTCATTGACAGGTCGGGTTTGGGTTGGACATTTTTGACATGATTATTAAACGGGTCAGATTCGGGTTGGGCATAAATAGGTAAAATAGAATTCATGACATGACACGAACCCGACACGACACAACCCATTACCACCCCTAATCACGATGTGGTCATTATAGAGACATGATACCAAATATTGACTGTAACGACCCGTCCCGGGAAGTAGGGTTAAGACGGTGATTAGTGAAGGGTTAGTGAGCTTAATCGGGGGTTAGTTGGTCTCGATAAGATCGTTAGCCTAGAATGACGATTTTACCCCTAGTTTGGGCAAAAAGTTGACTTTTAGTTCGGGCGGTCAATTGGGTTTTGACCGATGACCAGGACGAAGTTTAGGACGTTACGAATCCGTAGACAGGTGGCACGCCCGATTCCGACATCCGAGGAGGAAGTTATGATGTTCGGAAGGTTGAGGACATAACCGTAAGTTAGCTAAAGTAGGTGGAAAAGTTTACTTTTCGTACGATCGGGTTTTGACTTGTTGACCTAGGACCGTTAGATAGATCTCGTCGTCCTGAGTTCGATGACAGACGGCACGTATTTATCGGAGTTAGGGTGTGTAAGTTACAGGTCTAAAATGGTAAGGGTAAAATCGTAATTTTGGGTTCAAAAAGGGGCATTTTGGTCTTTTGCACATTGAGATTTGTGCAATAGAGAGGGACAAATGGAGGGCTGCGATTGAGCCACTTGGGAGAGGAATTGTAGGATGGTGACACGTGTAGGGGAACTAGAGGGTTCCAGCATTTTGTGCACGGGTCCAATAATTTGGGGGTTAACCGTGCAGTGCGTGTGTGTTCTTCGACTCAGAGAGAAAACAGAGACTGGGATTTGGTGTCAGGACCCGTCCCAAATATGGCCTCGATACCCGGGACGAACCCTGCTCCCGTCTGACAATCACACTTACAGTATCAAAAACAAACATACAACCTTCACACAACTATAAGCATAACTATCAGACGAAGGAGTAACATATACACAACGGCCAGTCAGAGCATAGTTCTACAAAATGGGCACAAAAGTCCTACAATGCTAGTCTCGCAATGGAAGGACGTTGGAAGTTCTATGCCTCGTTATCTGCCTCAACGTTCACCCCAGCGCTATCACCACGACCTGGAGGGAAAATTTAAAACCAAAAGTGTGAGTGGACTAGAATGACCAAAGTTGCAAAATCAGTTTATCACTAACTCGAGGTTAAGGAAAAATAAGAATCAGTGTTCCCTCCGTTCTTAAAACAGGCATGCCCAACGAAGTATTAGAAAAACATAACAGGAAACATCATAAGAAACAGAAACACTATAAAATCTCATAAGAAACAGATACACTATAAAATACCATAAGAGACAGAAACACTATAAAACGGATAGAGAAATCATAGTTCAGCATCAAATCATCATTTCCGATTAAACCTGCTGGACCTATCCGAGTCTTTAAACTCAATCAGGCCTTAAATGAAATCCGAGTCTTTAAACTCCCGAGTCTTTAAACTCAATAGGCCTATGGGGGTAATATCAACATATCCGAGTCTTTAAACTCCTGAGTCTTTAAACTCAATCCGGGCCCGTCCCCCGTCAATATCAATCCAGGTCTTTAAACCCATTATCCAGATCCAGCAAATCCAATCCATATCCAGTGTAAACCAATTCAAAATCGATCGCCAAACTCGAATTCGAAATCCCCGGTTCGAAGCCCTTCCGGCGGTTCGAACCGACATTCCGAACCCAAATCCGGAAATCCATTCTTATACCCAGAAATCACACATAAGCACAAATCATATTTCATAACCCATTTATCCTTATCAGAAAACATTTATAGGTTGAAATTGTAATTATGGCATCAAAATCCGAAAATCGGCTTTTTCTCGAAAAACGTGCAAAATCTCGGAATTGTCTTGAAAAACGTGCAAACTCATCAATCACATATAATCATCATTCAAAAGCATAAAAACATATTTAAGATCATAAAACATCAATAAAACAGTTAGGCAAGAAAGAGTGGACTCGAAGGAAAGAAAGAGTCCACTCACAAATTCAGAACGAGTCACTCGCGCTCCGTGCGCTCCTCGACTGTCTCGGGTGCCTCCCGTCCTGTCAGAATACACTAAATAGGGTCACAAATACATCAAGGATCCTAATCCTAATTTCCCCAATTTTTCGGGAATTAAATAATATTTTAATCCTAGACCCTAAACCGTCCGGACTCCCTAACAACTCTGTAACACTGTCCGGTTAACTCGAAAACTATACCAATAAACTCCTTAGGACATTTAGAACCAAATTCATGTTGGAAGCTTGGCCGGATTCCTCTCCACGCCCCTCCACGCGCCGCCCAAAGTGGCTGCGCGTGGGCCTCACGCGCCTGCTACAGTGCCCTTCAACCTTAAGCAGACCCGGTTCAGCACAGTGGTCTGCGAACTGAATCGGTGTCAGCGGTTCTCCGCCATACCTGCACGATTCCTCTCCCTTTCTTCACCTAAAGCTTCGTCCAGTTCCAACCTATCCATTCCCCTCACTCTCCTGGTTCGATTCACCACTCAGCTTCACAACTGAAGCTCGACAGAAACACACATACGGCCCCTGTTTCACGATCCTGCCACTCCGGTCATCCCCCGTCACGGTGGCAACACCAGACGGTTCCTAAGGCCCTGCTACATCTAACCCAACTCACCTTGACCGTCGACTTGTGCCCAAACGTCACGACTCGACGTTTGAACCCACGACCAAAACAGAGTACAGAGTACTCTCCGTCGACTGGCTCCGCCGTGCACGTCCCCGTCACGGCGACCATCCCACACCACTCCTAGAACCTCCCTGAACACCACTGCACTCACCACTCCCTTCGATTCTCATCCTACCTTCACGACTTTTGAATTGAAAAAACACGGGAAAATAGAGTAAAGTAGCTTACCCTTCGATTCCGTCTCCACCGCAAGCACCGCCGCGTATCACGGTGTTCGTTGGACTCCCTACAGCCTCCTGAACGTCCCACGGTCGTGATTTGAGCCACCACACGGCGTAGCCACCACCACGAACTCACGGCCTCCCTGTTTTCCTCAAATCTTCGCCGCACCACTACCACGCCGCCGTGCACGATTCCAGTCCCAAAACACGACCAACACCTCACCCTCGTCTCTCTGTCACTCTCACCAATCACCCTTCACTCACCCTTGTAACCAAATTGATCCAAATCTCTCCCGTTTCTCTCCTCTGTTTCTCTGTGTTCTTCGAACAAGCACGGTTCAAAATGGAACAACGTGTGGCCGTGCACACGGTAGTAGCCCCTGGAACCATCCAGTCCCTTGCACGTGTCCATCAGCCATAGGTTAGCCCAAAATATCCCTGCCACTTGCCCTTATCTGATTGGGCTGAGGGAAAATGACCAAAATACCCCTTGTACAATTAATTACCGTTTTGCCCTCGAACGTTCTAGACCCGTATCTTTTCCGTTCGACGTCCGATGACAGCGTGCCGCCTGTCGTTGAATTCAGGACGTCGAGACCTATCTAACGGTCCTCGGTCTACGTGAAAATCCCAAGTCCTCCAAAAAGTCAACATTTTCCTCGTTTATTCCAAATTACGGTAACGCCCCCAACCTTCCAAACGTCATAACGTTTCCTCCGGTTATCCAAATCAAACCTGCCACCTGTCTACGGACTCGTGACGTCCAAACCTACGTCGCGGTTAAGGGTCAACACTCATCCAATCGGTAATTCAAAAAGTCAACTTTTCGTCTACTATTGACAAGGGCAAAAACGTCCATTTACACAAAATTTTACAAAATTACCTTTTTACCCTTCCCGAAGGTACATGTTGTTACATTTGGGGTGAATCGATCAAGCACGATGAGGGTGTGAGTGTTTGAGAGTGATCAGAGATTGAATGAGAGTTAGTGAGTGAGTTGAGGAGGTTTGGGGGTGCAGTGGTTGTGTGTGTGCGGTTGTGAGCCACGCGAAAACCAGGGGGAAAACAGAGAGCAGAGAGGAATTTTGGGTGGTGGTGCTGCCGTGTTTGATCAATCGAGGCCGGTGGAGGTGTCCAGAGGTTGGAAGTGGACTGGAGGAGTCGTACCCTCACGGCTGAGCTCACGACGGCGACTGGTGGGCAGGTAATTCCTCAACTTTTCCTCTATGCTCTGTTTTGCCGTCGATTTTCAAATTGGAAGTCGTGAAGTCTGGGGTTGAGTCGATGGTTTTGGTGAGTTTGGTGAGACTCGGGGAGGTTCTAGGAAGGGTTTAAAGTAGTCACCGTGACGGGGGGTGATCGGGTTGGCTGGATCGTGAAATAGGGGAAGTGTTCGGGTTTCTGTTCGAGTTTGAGTCGACGGGCTATAGATCGAGTCGAGGTGTTTGGAGTAGGGGAATGGGTAGCTTAGGTTTGGACGATGAAGATGGTGAAGAAAGGAGCAGTTTTGGTGCAGGTACGGCGGAGAACTGGGAACGCCGGTTCGAGTTACAGGGACTGGTTCGAACCTGGTCGACCAGAGGTTGCTGGTGACACTGTAGCTGGCGCGTGAGGGGCCACGCGCAGCCACTTTGGGCGACGTGTGGGGGCGCGTGCGGCGGCAGTTGGGAAAACGGTCAACATGGTTTTTGGTCTAGGTGTTGTGACGAGTCTAATGGAATTGGTTTCGGGTTATTCAGACGTCGTTTGAAGTTAGCTCCGCGAGGCTGAAGGCTTAGGGTTTCGGTTCGATACGTTTAGGACCCGGGGATTTTTGGGAAAATTAGGTGAATCTTCGTAGATGTGTTAGTAACGTTCTTGGGTGATTGTTGACAGGATCGGGGTTGCCCGAGGAAGCTGAGGAACGTACGGGACGTTCGGGATGTGATTGAGGGCTCGGTACTGTGAGTGGACCCTTTCCTTAAACTTGAGCATGGATAACTGTTTTTCTATCCTTGTTTTATGGTTTTATATGTGATTTCATGATTTTTGAATATGCTATGTTGGTTTTGTAACAACCCGTACCTTCGGGAAGGGTATAAATGTAATTTTGTAAAAGAATTGTATAAAAGGACGAATTTTCCCTTGTGAATAGTGTGTCAAAAGTTGACTTTTTGATTTACAGGTTGGATGAGTGTTGACCATTGACCGTGACGTAGTTTAGGACGTCACGAGTGTGTAGACAAGTGGCAGGTCTGATTTGGACAATCGGAGAAAAAGTTATGACGTTCGGAAGATTGAGGACGTTACCGTAATTTTGACCATTTGAGGAAAATGTTGACTTTTTAGTGGACTTGTGTTTTTCACGTAAACCGAGGACCGTTAGATAGGTCTCGACGTCCTGAGTACAACGACAGGCGGCACGCTGTCATCGGACGTCGGACGAAATAGTTACGGGTCTGGAAAGTTTGAGGGTAAAATGGTAATTTCTAAACCTAGGGGCATTTTGGTCTTTTCTCCTTCAGACCAAATTAGATCAGGACAAGTGGCTTGAGTGGATTGGGATATTTGTTCTCTATCCACAGGAAATTGGACACATGGGGTCTGCTGGATGGTTCTAGGAAGGCCTAAAATACACACGGCCATAAATTGTTTAAAGCTTAACCGTGCAATTGGGGATTGAACACAGAAAACAGAGGGGAAGAAGGTGAGAGTGATTGATCGATTCAGTGTGTGGGTGAGAGGTTTCTGAATTTTGAGAGTGACAAGGAGAAGGGAGGAAGGTCGTGACTGGGTTTTGGGAGTGAGATCGTGTACGGAGACACGGTGGCCGGATGATCGATTCTCTGAGAAAGCTGAGAGACGGTGAGACAGAGGCGGTGGTTGTGCCGTGTTTTGGTTCCATCCAAGCCAATAGCAAGCTAAGACGACTGCAGGGGACTCAGTGAGCACCGTAGCACACGGCGGTGCAGACGGCGGAGGAAGAATCGAAGGTATGGTTCGAATCCCCTGTTTTTCCCATTTTCTTCATTTCGAAAGTTGTGGATTTTGGGCTAGAGTCGAGGGTTTTGGAGGATAGGGTGAGACTCTTGAAGGTCCCAGGAGTCGTCTGAGTGTGGTGCCGTGACGGGGGAGGACCTGGGTGGCCGGCGGCCAAAATAGGGCTCACGGGCAGTGTTTTTCGAGGATGAAGACGAGGGGTTTTAGGCCGTGACTTCTGGATTTTAGGACTGGGTTTAGTTGAAGGGGACTGGACGAAGCTACTGGAATTGAAATGGGGAAGAATGGTGGAGGAACAGAGGAGAACCGGTCACGCTGGTTCAATACAGTTGAACCGGGTGACTCGAGGTTGAAGATGCACTGTAGCAGGCGCGTGAGGCCCACGCGCAGCCACTTTGGGCGGCGCGTGGGGGCGCGTGGGGAGGAGTTTGAGAAATTGTCCAACATGGTTTTGGTTCTAAATGTCATAAGGAATCTATTGGTGCAATTTTTGGGTTAATCGGACGATGTTACGGGATAGTTCGAGGATTCAGACGGTTTAGGGTTTAAGTTTAAATTACGTATAAATTTCCGGAAATTTGGAGAAATTAGGGTTAGCGTATTTGACGAAATTGTGACCCTATTTGGTGCTTATTGACAGGACGGGAGACGCCTGAGACGGTCGAGGAGTGCACGGAGCGCGATTGACACTTTCGGATTCGTGAGTGGACTCTTTCTTTTCTTACGAGCATGCCTAGATGTGTTTATTTATGTTTTATGATTCTAAGTATGTTTTTATGCTTTTGATGGTGATTATATGTGGTTGATATGTTTGCACGTTTTTCGAGACATTTTCGGGTTTTTACATGTTTTTCGAGAAAAGCGGGATTTCTGATTTTTGATGCTATACTTTGGGATTTCAAATTATAACTGCTTTCTGATGGGTATAAATGGATTATGAAATATGACTTTTGGTAATCACGGCTTTAGGCTTAAAAAGTAGAATTCCGGATTTGGGTTCGGAATGACGGTTCTGAACGCCGGAAGGGCTTCGAACCGGGGATTTCAGATTCGGATTTGGATATGGATTTAGAATTGATTTTAAATTGATTCGGGATTGGATTTGCTGGATCTGGATATTGGGTTTAAAGACCCGGATTCTGATTGACGGGGGACGGGCCCGGATTGAGTTTAAAGACTCGGATATTTACGATATTACCCCTGTAGGCCTATTGAGTTTAAAGACTCGAGAGTTTAAAGACTCGGATTACATTTGAGGCATGGTTGAGTTTAAAGACTCGGATAGACCCAGCAGGTTTGATCAGATTTTGATATTTGCGGACTTGGTTTTATGATACGATCTTAGCATACTTATCATACTGTTTTATCTTGTGGTTTTCTGGTACTTAGTTAGGCATGCATATTTTAAAACGGAGGGAAAAACCTGATTGTTTTCTCTAAACTGTTTTATTCTTAAATCGTGTTTTAAACCTTTTATTTCTTTTAGTCCACTCACACTTTTGTTTCTTAACTTACCCTCCAGGTCGTGGTGATAGCACTGGGGTGAACGTTGAGGCAGGAACCGAGGCATAGAGCTTACGACGTTCTTCCGTTGCGAGATTAGCCTAGTAGGGTTTTGTGCTTGTTTTGTATAAATTATGCTCTGAATTACGGTTGTATTATATTTCTCCCTTGTCTGATAGTTATGCTTATGGTTGTGTTGAGGTTATTTTGGTACTTTAAGTGTGATTGTCAGACGGGAGCAGGGTTCGTCCCGGGTATCGAGGTGATATTTGGGACGGATCCTGACAGGTTTTACATAATTGCACGGTTTTCGAGAAATAACGTATTTGACACGTTTTACGAGGAATGTCGATTTCTGAGTATAATGTCATGGTTTTGGGTTTTCAAATGATAACTGGTTTTGAATGTTTATAAATGGATTTTGAGGCGTGATTTCGATGATCAAGGTTTTTAGTTTTAGAATCGGATTTCGAAAAGCGGAATTTGGTTTTAAAGTTGAAAAGTGGAGTTCTGGATTTGGGTTCGGAATGACGGTTCTGGATGCCGGAAGGGCATCAGACCGGTGATTTCGGATTCGGGTTTGGATATGGATTTAGAAATGGTTTTCAATTGGTTTTGATTGGATTTGCTGGATCTGGTTATTGGGTTTAAAGACCCGGATTATATTTGACGGGGGACGGGCCCGGATTGAGTTTAAAGACTCGGGAGTTTAAAGACTCGGATATATGGATATTTCCCCTGTAGGCCTATTGAGTTTAAAGACTCGGATATTATGAGGTCTGGATTGAGTTTAAAGACTCGGGAGTTTAAAGATTCGGATAGGTCCAGCAGGTTTGATCGGAGAAGGATGACTCGGTATTAATGTTTTATGATACGGTTTTATGGCGCTGATGATATGATTTCTATAACTGTTTTTATAGTGTTTCTGTAAATGTTTTTATGATGAGGTTTATGTGATTTATAACTGTTTTGACAACTAGGTTATGCATGTGAATTCAAAACGGAGGGCTAAAACCCTGGTTTTAATATGAAATGGTTTTCGGAAATTCGTTTCTTATTTATGGTCCACTCACACCTTCTGTTTTAAATTGCCCTCCAGGTCGTGGAGCTAGAGCGGGGTTTCGGCGTCGAGGCAGCGTCAGAGGCATAGAAGTTACGAGAGTGATCCCGGAGTGTTTTAAGTTTCAGTGTGCCTGTATTTGGTTTATCGATTTTATTTCTTTGGTTTGTAGTACTATGCTCTGTAAACCTTTAACTTCAGAATGTTTTATATAGTTTCTCCTGCGTCTGACGGTGTAGTTTAGTAGTTTACGTTAGTGTTGTGTAGAGGTGTCAGACGGGAGCAGGATTTATCTCGATTTTCGGGGTGAAACCGGGGTGGGTCCTGACATTGACTCCTTCTCCTCAATGACACCATTCTGACTCATCTTGCAAATGTATGGATTTCATGCCAATACAAGGTTTTATTTGACTATTTATTATTATTCTTTTACGGAAAACATTTAGTTACTTATTGAATTAAAATAAAATCAATGGTTCTAATTCGATCTAAATTTAAGTAATAATTTTTTAATTTTTAATCGAAATGTTTCATGAATCATCCAAATAAAAAAAAGTAACTAACTAATTCTAATTGTTTGTACTTAAACTGATCGACATGTCCATAGGGCGAGAGGGCCTGCCTTAGCAACAAAACATGCCAAGCTCAAGCCAGCCTAGGTTAACCGTTCATAGCTGATCAGCCAGCCATTTGATCGGCCTGAGCACTCCCTTGGTCCTTTGAATAGTCAGCATGAGGCCGACTTACCTACATGTTGATCACATCTAGTCGATCAAGCCCACTAACAAGTTAGAAATATTACTCAGGACCACCCCAGGACACGTGTCGACTCCTAAGGGTCACGGCATTTGTTCCACATTGACAAACACCAACAAACACATTCAATTTTACTATAAATATAAGGTTATCCCCCCTCCAAAAAGTAATGACAATCATGCCCTTACCTTCCTTAAATTACTACAGTACATTTTCTACTTAATATTATTTAAGCATCAGAGATTGTTAGATCGGCACTATATCGATGTCTGTTTACTCGTACCTTCTTCTTGTGCAAGTCTTTATACCCCAAAAGAAGTAGCAAAGGTCCTAAGCTAGATAAATTTTAAGTTGGTCCATTTTTTATATTAACACTAATAAATCAATCTGTCGTATTTGCAATTACAGAATCAGATTTCAGAACGTCCATAAAATGCTCCAACCTTGAAACCATGAAACAAGTTTTCAATCATGATTCCAAGAAACTTAATCCTCTCTAATCACTTTTTAATAATGAAAATTGTGCATAATTCATTAAGAAGTCTGCAGATAAAATAAGTTCGTTGAAAGGTCGGCAGATAAAATAAAGAGGCTGACACAAATACGCCTGGACATATCAAGTTGGAAGCATGTAGCCCAATTCTCAAGAAATAAGCCCACGACTCCACTATACTCAATGGAAACATTGGAAAGCATCTGCCCCATGGACACGTGGGCTTAATATCCTTCACCCATCCAACCTGAAGCATCAACTGTCATCTCCTCATGCTGGATCCTAGACAAGCCACATCTACTATCACTCCACAAATTCAGACTCGATTCATTAAAATTTTCAGTGTAATTATCTTACCGCAGGGATTACAACACGATATTTAAGATACGATAATTCAACTCAGTAACATTACTCGAAAAAACAAACTAAAGGGAAAAAGAGGCAAGATCATCTCCTCTCTCTTTCCCTCAATCATTTTTCCTTTTTTTCTTTTGAGTCTACAATAAGAATCTCTTTATAATAACAATTTAGTCTTAATCATACTTAGATTTAAGTACCAAATCTTCTATGCTGGTGTTTGTGGAGTTTTGCAATAATATCTCCGGTCAATTTTAATCACAATAGTTAGATTATGACATTTTATCCTTTATTAACTTTTATGTGCAATTTGATCGCTCGAGATCAATCCATCCTCATAGAGATCAAACTTTTCTCAAATCCGTCATATTTTTCCAGACTATATATGACAGATTTGATGACGGATTTCGTAAAGGTAGTTTGTTTAATGTTATAGACATTATTAAAGTTTTAGTTATTTTGATTTTTATAAACTTGATTTGTAATTTTACATAATTTTAATAATATGAATTTATTAATGCGACTTTACCCCGATAATATTGTAATTTTGATTTATGATTAAAAATAATAATAACGTTACTTAACCGTAATTTGATAAATTAAATCATTCAATTCTGACTTTGCCTGAGTGAGTCGAAATATTCAAATTTATTAATTTGGTTGCATGTAATTGAATTATTGAAGATATATAATAAATGTACACCGGCAGCGTAGCCCACTCCAACGTGACCTTCATATACAAATTTAATGGAGGAGACCAAAATTATAGGGCATCCGGATCGAGTGAAAATATCTTCTTTTTTTTGGGACAAGTGAAAATATCTAAAACAGAGAGAGCAGCAACTCCCAGAGCCACAACATTTCCTGTGGCCGACCGACAGATGTGAGCAAGAAGGAGGACCCATCATAAAGTCCACCGCCAATTGAAATGCCCAAAATAAAAGCTGCTTGTCGATGACGCGTGAACAACGGGTACATCACAAGTGAAAACCCCAATCCAATCCACCCACGCATATATAAATTCATCCGCTCAGTTAATTCTTCATCAACTTACTTCACAACTAATTTGAGAATTTATCTTCCAATTAATCGAAAAATGGAACGCCGTTTTGGTTCTGAAGATTACGAGGATGAAGATCGAGATCAGAGAAGAGCTCCCAGCAAACCCAAAGCTTCCGGACCAGCTTATTCTGAAGGTTATGAGAATGAAGGAGATCAGGATCAGTACCGCCAGCAGAGAAAATCTGGCACTGATTCCGGTGACGGCTATGGTTATTCCGAGAATCCGGCCGGCGGGATAGCCAGACCTGCAAAATCGGGTTTTTCTGAAGATTATGAGGACGAAGATCGCGAGAGAAGAGGGAGCTCTGGCACCGGCGGCTACGGCCGTGCCGAGGCCAAAGCGAAACCCTCGAAATCAGCTTATGGTTCTGGAGATTATGAGGAAGACGAAGATCGCGGTCAATATGGCGGCGAGAGAAAAGCGGCGAAATCTAGACCCGCGAAATCAGCTTACGGCTCTGGAGATTATGAGGAGGACGAAGATAGCGATCATTATGGCGGCGAGGGAAAAGCGGGCGCCGGGAAGCATGCGGCTGGCGATGCGGCGGTGAAGGCGGCGAAAGAGAAGGGAGCGAAGCCGTCGACGAGCGAGCTGATGTCGAGCGTGAAGATTGTGGCCGGTGCGGTGAAAGGCGAAAATGTCGACAAAGCCGAGATTTGTAAGGCGGCGAGCAACATTCTAGGCGCAGCCAGTACCTACGGCAAGCTTGATGAGAGTGAAGGTATCGGGAGTTACGTCAGTAAGGCGGAGGATATGCTCCGCAAGTACAGCGGCGACGGCGCTACCGATTCTCATTCCGCTTCTGCGGGGAAAAAGACGGGCAAAAAACATCCTGATGAATCGGAAGGCGGTGAGGCCAAGAAGAAGCCTACCAAGAAGGATGATAATGAGGAGGGGGGATCTGGCGGTGGAATTGGAGATTATATGAAGATGGCTCAGGGTTTCTTGAAGGGCTGATCAAGTGCCGTTAATCACTAATTACTTATGTGACCTTAATTATGTATTTAATCTTTGTTTGTGCTATTTAGGCCCACTTGTTTCGTTTGTTCGTTTTTTTTTTCTCGGGTTAGTTGTGTTTTTGTTGGACCGGGCTTGGACTCTTGGCTCTGCAGGTATCTCTTTTGTCTCGGTCTCCATATATGTATTTGTGGCCCAATAAAAAGCCTGCTGAGTGTTTGTATTATACAGCTGTAACTGCATGATTGTGAAGTTTATGTATCTCACTGCCCAATAAAAAGCCTGCTGAGTCTGAGTGTTTGTTTTGTTAAAAAATTAAAATAAAAAGAAATTAAATTATTTAATTTTTTTTTTATAGAAAATGGGAAGAGGAACTTTCTGAAGTCACCATCTGATTTTTTACCTCCATTTATTCGGGTTAACCTATTATTATTATTTTTTATTATAAATTTAATATTTACTATTGTATTAACCACGAACCAGAATCCTTGTGATACGGACTTCGCCACCTGGCAGGGACCCTGCTATTTTTAGGTCGATACGGCGACCAAATAGCCACAGGAAGCGTGAGCTGAAATTCATTTGACCCTTTCCTCTTGCTTTTCAAATCCCATGGAATTTCTACCTTCGATTCCATCAATTAAGGTAAGGTTCTCGCCTCCAGTTTGATCTCTATTTCATTTGGATTCTTATAGTCATAATCATTTCGAATCCACTTTAGTATATGCCAGATTGATATGCTGAATTGCGGTAATTTCCCTCTTAAAGATTACTGATTTCCATGCTCATCGTGCAAATTACTTGAACCCAAGATCTTGTTTCACTTAATTTTTTGTTGGGCAACTCATTTCCTAGCTCTTTACCGTAAATGCTTGTTTCTATGTGAGAATACGATTAAAAATTCTTCATTGGTTTGGTTTTAGTACTTTTGGTGCAATTTTGATGGATTGTGAAAATAAAATTTACCCTTGATTTGTTGAACTTAGAGAATGGTAGTTTCATATTTCATATTAGAAATTTTGGTTGAAATTTATACCATCTGATGTGATTTTCGTGAAGCTAGCTAGTATTAAGGCCTGTTGGTGGTGGGTTGTTCTGTTGTTGCTTGTTGTTGACAGGACCCAATAGATGAACTTTTGAAGATTCAGTTTCATGGTTGAATGGTGTTGCATGTTCCACATTCCAGAAGTTGACTCCTCTTGTGTCACCTTTGTTCTACTGTAATGATGTGGGGTTTTGCTTCTAATGCCATGACCAGCATTGGACTTAAAAGAAGCTCTTCGGAGCCTAGACGGGTTTGCTTAGATTCTTCCGATGATGAAGTCTGCTCGAATTCAAGCCGAGAAGAAGGGTTGGAATGTCCTATATGCTTGGAATCTTTCAACATTGTCGAGAATGTTCCCCATGTGTTGTGGTGCGGTCATACCCTGTGCAAAAACTGTGTCTTGGGGCTTCAGTGGGGTATCTTGAAATTTTCCTCTCAAAAGTTTAAGATCCCATTTTTTGTTGCTTGCCCATGGTGCCACCTGTTGTCTTTGAGGCTGGTTTATAAAGGGAATCTACATTTTCCTCGAAAGAATTTCTTCCTACTCTGGATGATTGAGAGCTTTAATGGTGATAGTGTAAAGTTTGGCTCTGCGTTAAGCGGGGAGAATCAACAAATTTGTTCTCCAAGGGCAAGTTTAGCTGTTGGAAATCAAGCTGCCAATGGTAACCTGAGGAGGACCCATTCTAGCTGTCCCTCTCTGTCAAGGTATAACCGTGATGATAGGGGTGGCCGTGTCGAGCGGCACCAATTCTCCCTGCACAAGTCTTTCGATCGCTTCATCCAAATTACATCCAAGTTCCCATTAGTCATCATCTTTCTTTTGATTGTCTTTTTTGCAATACCTGGCTGTGCTGTTATTTTGGCAATCTACTTGTTACTCACAGTGATGTTTGCAATCCCGTCTTTCATGCTATTGTACTTTGTGTACCCTATCTTGGAGAGGCTGGTGAGGGAGATAACTTCGTGATCAGGCAATATTGGCTCCTCTCTTTATTAGATGCTCATGGTCTTCCAGCTTGTCACTAGACTGTTTCAAGTAAAGGCCTTTCATATTGTGGTATGTGTGATAATGAAATTTCAAGAGCGTACGAGGCATGTTTTCTTGGGTAATTTGTAAATTCCGACTTCTGAGTTTGAATGATTGTCATTAATATAACTACCCATGTTTATTGGTTGTGGCTGATTTCTTATTTTTAAAGCTTGAATACTCAATTATTGCGTACACCTTCTGATTGGTTTGCAGAAAATGAATGGATTTGAAAAGTTATTGTTATTTCATCTTGATTCATGTTGCAATATCTTAGAGATTTTAAAATTCAAGCACTGGTCTTTTATTTTTAACTATATTTGTGATCTTAGTGCTATGTGATTTATAATATCTTTGTCTTGCCATGCACTATATCGATACTCTCTCAATGTTCATAGAGCCCAGTACTTTGTTTCGAATAGTCCATCTAGTTAGCTTTGTACACATGTTTAATTTGGTATGGATAGTCATACTGTGGAACTTCCAGCTTTATTGTGATTGCACTCCGAGTAGAAATACAGGACCATGAAAGAAACATTTACAAATTTGAAAGTATCTGAGTATCTACCGTTTATTGAATTAAAAGCAGAAACATGTTGTAGAAGCTTTCCCTGTTCTTTTTGCATTTGCCTTTTCTTTCACCTTAAGGACTTCAATTCTATGCCTCTCCTCTGCTTTTTCCCTTGCTCCTTCTACAACTTGCTTAATGTATTCCATTTCCCTACTGAATTTTTGTAGTGCTTTTGCTCTTTTTTTCTCTATTGCACTCTGCAGTTCCAGTTAGTTGGTTATTAATATTAGTCCATTATCTGAGTATGAATTATATTTGAAACGTAAAGTGAAACGCAACCTCTGTGATATCAAGCTGGCGTCTGGCTTTCTTCTGCTTCTCATTCTCCCAGGAAACTTTCTTCTGCTTCTCATTCTCCCAGGAAAGTATTGTCGCGTTTTGCTTCTCATACCTTTCTTTCAGTCTAGCAATCTCAGCCTCCTCCCAGATATCTGCTTGTGTTTTTCTTACTCCAGTTCCTGTTGCAGTCCGCCTATTGTTTTCATTTGAAGGACTTGCAGGTTTCCTAGTGGTGGACAAATCGGGTTTTGGTGCTGGAGTTTCAGGTGTCATATTGCCGGTGCTGTTTGAGTGTTCTTCAGAAAAAGTTGGAGCTTTTCTGAAAGACTGGGAACGGATAGCTGATGGTGCTGCTGTTTCGGATGTTATGTTCAACTGCTTATCACTAAAAGTTGGAGTTTTCTTGATAGACGGGGCTCGAAGGACGGCCTTCTCCGGGATCTTCCCGGCTGCACCAGTACTCACCGGCCCCTTACCATCCGGGTCTTCTGAGCCTGCACGTGATTCAAGCCATCTTCTTGGTTATAGTTTGAAAAGAAACAACTAGGAACTCAGTTTATAACATTTTACCTGAGAATCGTTTTGAAACTTTTCCAGGTTCCCGCTTCGAAGTTATTGCTTCTTCCTTTTTGCGCTTGATCCTGACCAAAGTGATTTTAGGCTCATTGGCCGTCTTCTGTTTCCTAGAGACGGCCGCACCTTCCCTCGACTTAATGGCAAAAGCAGCAGCTGCCACTGCGGTTGCGTGCTCTGCATTTTTAGAATCATAATCTTGACTCATTTTTCCTGAGAGCTGCCTCTGAAACCAGTTTTGGGTTTTCCTTTTCTCTGCAAAGGGTTCCCTATTTTAACATGGAGAAATAAAATTGCTCACTGAATCGAAAATCGGTTCAACATGTTACCTTTGAATGATTGAGTTTTCTGTACCGGTATTCTTCGATTGTGATCACCGCTTGATTCTCCAGTCTTCTCTTGTCCTGCACCAGGAAATCTCACCCTAACAATAGTGATTAGTCATATATGCAATGATTAGCTAGGGTTTAGGGCAAGATTACCTTTTTTGCTTAATCAAAGGCTCCATCTTTCAGATTCTTCGAAAAGAGGGATTTAGCATTCGTAGCTTTCTGGTTTATATGAAGGAAAAGCTTTGAGAAGAGAGCTTGTTTAAAGCCAAGTTAAATTATTTAATAAGAGGACACTGTTGTTAGAGCCAAGGCAACAAGAAAAGCTTAGGCATTACTTGGCATGTAAGTTAGGTCTCTTTTGGATCTTAAAACACCTTTCTGGTGAAGAAAAACATTCTTTCTTTCCATTGATTCTTCACTTTCAAACTTCCAAAACTCTAAAATGAAAATACTTCAAATTCTAAGAGCAAACAACATGTAAAAAAAAAAAACTTGAGAACATGATTGTGCATCTTCTAAGCGCACACATGGGCGTGGAATCTTTAAAAGACACGAAGGCGTTGGAATCAGCTGCAACGTTGCTGGCAGAGGTAGGATCAACAAGCTTGGGAATGTCTGATGAATTTGTGAGCTTCAAAGGAGTTCCATTGAGCATCACCACGCCACTCTGAGTGTTTCCTCCTTCTGGTGTCAAATTGTACTCTTCTCTTTGTTCCTGACTCCCTGTTAATTGGTTTGAAAAAACCGACCGAAAAATCATACCGAACTGTAACCGAACCAAAGGAAAATCAAAACCGTTTGGAGAAAACCGAACCGAATTGGACTGAATCGATTTGGTTTTGGTTTTTGATATAAGTACACCGAACCAAACCGAACCGAACCGAACCGAAAGAAGCTTAAAATCGGACCGGCCCTAACCAACTTGAAATGATTTAGGTTACTTTGTACAAACAGCGTCGGTTTATTTCTATGTTGTATAAATAAAACTAGCTGAAACCCTAGAGTCCTCCCAATGTTCACTTTCTGAGTTCCTTCGGTTCTTCGCAGTTCCCACTTCGATAACCTTCCTCTCCCTCAGACGACCGAGACGGCGAGACCTCCCTCCATCCCCCCTTCCTCGTTCGTCGATTCCAGAGACTCAGACTCAGAGACAGAGAGTCCTTATGAGAGAGAGAGAGAGAGAGAGTCCTTCAAAGTTCAAAACACCATTTGTACCTTGTTGCTCGCTGTCTCAGCTCCCCGTCGAAATTACTTCCCCATCTCAGTCTTCATCAACTTTCGTATCCGTCCTCACCTAACTATCTTACTTCGTAAGCTCTCTCTCTCTCTCTCTCTCTCTCTCTGTGTGTGTTCATGTTTATAGGTTTGCATAACATGTCATGTCGGATATGTGGGTTTGATGTTTGTTTTTCATCTATATTTGTTTGATTCTTAATCTTTCTTGTCACTTTGAATTTTTAATTGATGGGTTTGAATATACTGAATACAGAAATTTGAATTCTCTAATGTGAACAACAATTAATTTAGGTAAACATTATGTTACTGCACTTCCTGAAGGTGGTGTCCTTGAAAATGTGAGGTTTTACAAGGAGGAAGAGAAGAATGATACTGAGCATGCAAAGAAGCTTGCTACCTTAGCAGATCTTTATGTTAATGATGCCTTCAGAACTCATATAAAGCTCACGCCTCAATTGAGGGGGTCACAAAATTCTTGAGACCATCTGTAGTTGGTTTCCTTTTGTAGAAGGTGAGGTTTCCCAATCTCATTTCTTCTGTTGTATTATCCTTCAATGAGTTTGTTAATGTGAGCTTCCTGCTACTTTCCAAATTTTAAATATTTATTATGATATTGATGCATATTTTGATATTTCATGGAGCTATGATCTAATTCCTGGGCTATTACTGTTGGGGTCAGTATGGTGTGGGATCCCATTCGATACAAATGTTCAGTTGTTTATAATCTGGGCTAAATTAGGCATGGGTATGGCTTTTAATTTTGCTCATCTTTAATCTTGAGGGTATTGATGTATTTGTTTTGGTGTTGTAGGAGTTAAGGATTAAACCAGGTCCTGTGGTCTTTGTGGCTCTTTCTGCTAGCACAAAAGCTTGCATGTATAAGGTTTTTTAGGTAATTGGTTATTAGTAATTACTCAATTTTGTTTGGCATCATCCTAAGTTAATTTCAGAGATTTTTAGTAGTCTTGAGTTCTTAATTGGTCTTTACTGATTACATTATGATGTTGGTCCTCTGTAATAAATTTACCACATGTTTTATTGAGATCAGGTATATATATCCTTTAGTTTCCTTGTTTCATTCACACTGTTTTATTTTATTCTTTTTATTTTTCAAAGGGTTATTAGATTCTTTTAAACATATATATATATATATATATATAGATACACCCACATCTGTTTGTGTAACCATTTATGAAAATGGAACTTATGTTCTATCATATCTCCAAAGTCATTTAAATGAGCCAACTATTTTTTACTTTTTGACATTATATGTTGTCAGGAGAAGGTTTTGGTGTATTTGTGTGGTCCATGTAATTCATGTTAATGAGAGAGGAAGTGAGTTTGGTTTTTGTTATGGTTTGGTGTTTTTGTGGGATTGCAATAATGGAAATTTTGATGAGGATGTGGCAAATTTCTTTAGCAGGTATTGTTTTCTTCTTTAAGTCGTTAAGTCAATTGAAGAATTAGAATCTTAATATTGTCATTGTATTTTGATTTTAGATTGTTTTATTTCTTAATCCATTCAAACTTGAATTCATAAATTTTATTCCAAAGTCCCTCAAAAGTCAGTGGTGTCATCAGCACAGAGGTACGTTTTAGTTCATCTCTAGTTAGCATAGATGTAATTATGACTCTGGGAACTTTGAAATGTATTGATTTCTATTTACTATCTAGTTTTGAAATTTATGGCATTAAAAAAAAAATTCCTTGTGATGAGTCTTGAAGGATGATATCTTCTTACATGAACTTATGCGATTTGGGCTATTACACAATTTCGTTTTCATAAAATCCTTGCTCTGCTAAGAAGTGTTGTAAAATCCCTTAAACAGTTTTAGCTGGATGTGAAACATAAATTCTTATTTGATAATAAAATAAGCAGAAGTACATTAAATGGAAAAAGGGTTCATAAGAAAGAGAATTACAAGCTTTAACATCAAATTATAAGCTAGCAACACAGAACTATCATATCATTCGAGCGAGGAATCAGAAATTATCCAATCTGCATGTGTTCATTTGTAGGAAAAACATGTGTTCATTTGTAGAAGTACATTATATATATGTCACGACCAGGCCCATCTAATACAATATTGTCCGCTTTGGGCCCAGCCTTCACGGTTTTGTTTTCGGGAGCTCACGTGCAACTTCCCAGTTGGTCACCCATCATGAGATTGCACCAGCCTCAACTCACTTAACTTTGGGGTTCCAATCTCCCCCTCTCCCCAAAGCCACTGAGCTCCCAAAAGGCCTTGTGTTAGATAGATACGTGCCCACACATATAAGGTACTTCACATTTCCCTCCCCGAGCGATGTGGGATCGTTCACCGATCTTACCTTTCCAAGTTCACGGGTCTTGCTCACCATTCTTGTTTTGCAAGCTCACGTGTCTTACTCACCGTTCTTGCTTCCAAGGCCGGGTCTTACAATCCACCCCCCTTGGGGCCCAGCGCCCTCGCTGGCACACTTCCGGTCAGGGTCCGGCTCTGATACCATTCTGTCACGACCTGACCCATCTAATACAATATTGTCCACTTTGGGCCCAGCCCTCATGGTTTTGTTTTCGGGAGCTCACGTGTAACTTCCTAGTAGGTCACCCATCATGGGATTGCACCAGCCTCAACTCACTTAATTTTGGGGTTCCAATCCCCTCCAAAGCCACTGAACTCCCAAAAGGCCTTGTGTTAGATAGATACGTGCCCACACATATAAGGTACTTCACCTTTCCCTCCCCGAGCGATGTGGGATAATTCACCGATCTTACCTTTCCAAGCTCACGGGTCTTACTCACCGTTCTTGCTTCTCAAACTCACGGGTCTTACTCACCGTTCTTGCTTCTCAAGCTCAAGCTCACCGGGTCTTACATATATCTAGTCTGTTTATGATAATAATTGAAGGAAAAACATGTGTTCATTTGTAGTGATTATGAGAAACTGGAACTAACCATGGCTGTTATGAATGGTCCTTTAGAGCCATCATCATCAATTGCCTCTAGGGTCACAGATGATCCTACCTTTGTGAACTTCTTTAATGTATGTTCTCTTCCCCTTGATGTTCTGAAGTTGTTTAAATTTGTTTTGGCCTTCATTTTTTTTATCGCATCTCATGGTAATAATATAGGGGTTTCTTCTTTTTCTTTGGGTCGGTCTTGAACATGATTCTGATAATGACATAGGCGATGGTAGCTACCTCCTATTGGTATGCTGGTGTGTGTTTGTTTGTATGTTATTTTTGGAGTTTTTATTCTTATTATGTGGGTTATGTGATGATTCCAACATGATTTTCAAAATTTTATAGCATTAACTCTCTAGTTTTTGCATGGGGCTATGAGTATTGTGAATTCTTCAACCACACAGTCTTATGAATCTTTTTCGATAATCTCTCTAACTTCCCATCCAATTGATGTTGCCTCTTCCACTGTTCCTAGCATACAAATGCCATTTGCTCCACTGTTCCTTGATGATTTTGTTATTTATAATAGAAATTTTAGGTTGGATTTTGATGTCTTGATGATTTTTTTATTTGCAATGGACATTGATTAGTTGTAATCACGGATGAAAATGTCGCCAAAATCAGGGGTGAAGGAAAATCTTCCCCCAAAATCGAAGATTTCGGCCAATATCAGTGGATATCGGTGATAATCGCCGATATTGGCCGAAATCTTCGATTTTGAGCGAAATCTCTAACCCACCGAACATTTGATGGAAGTTCGGAACCCAGGAACCGAAATTGAAAAAAACAAAAATCATCAACAGAGATAGTCACGGATTGAACAAAAACCATTCAACATTCAAACATTTAATGATTTTAACATCAATCATACACACGGACGAACATAAATTGAGAAGGAAACAAAACTCATCACTGTCAATTTTCAAACAAGCACTCACATCTCTCACGGACGAACAGAAATTGGGCTAGGCTAGGGAAAGCATAAATACGGGGAAAACGGAAAACCTCGAGGAAGAAAACTTCAAAGCACCTAAGGACGGTCGATGACCGAAGCACAACACCACTGGACGACACCTCCCGGTTTCTTCGCTTCGCTCATCCCACTCAGCTACTGCCTACTCCTCAATCGACGACTCTACCCTCGATGGCGGCTCCACCCATCGCATCACCTCGTGCCGTCTCGCCCTCACGGTCACCTTCCGCCGCCTCTGATCTCTCAGTCCTCTTGCCCCCCCTCTGCGCCGCTCAACATTTCCTCTCCAAACAAACCGTGCTCAAAGCCTTAAACTGAACGATCAAGAGAGAGAGGTTAAATAACCCCGAATGAAACACTGTTTCATTTCAAGGGTTTTTTTTTTTAATTTTTTACTTTTTTTAACCCATTTTTAAGTCTTAAATGTTAAATATAGATTATTATTTTTACTATTTATGCCTAAACATATATTAGTAAATTTTAAAGAATGTTTATGTTTACTTAATAGTTAATCCTTAACCTTTTTTTTTTTTACTATATATTACCAAATATAAAAAAAAAATCAAACATATATTATTTGGTAAAATATGTTTTAGTATTTGGTAAATATCAAATATCAAACATATAATATATTACCAATTTACCATATATTACCAAATATCAAAAAAAGGTTAAGCCTTAAATATTTCTTTGTTTCAAAATTCGAAATTTATTATTTGGTAAAATATATTTTAGTAATTTATTTTTACTCATATATCTGGTAATATATGTTTTAATTTAGAATATATTTTTTATTTTAGAATATCTGTTTCATTTTAAAACACATGTTTTAATTTAGAATACATGTTTAAGTTTAATGTAAAAAATGGCTTCACTCACATATTTGGTAATATATGCTTTAATCTAGAATATATGTTTTAATTTAGGAATATATGATGTAAAGTATTTTTAGTGCAACATTATCAATAAAATTATATTTTAATTTAAGTTTATCTTTAAGATTTTATACTGTTAGTTATCGGTAGACCTATATTCTATCATATATTTATTATATCAAAATCAATTTATAGTTTTTATTAGTCCTATATAACCATTATTGGGTACTTAAGTTTTTCCCGAAGTTTCATTCCAAATTTCCAACTTTTGGACTGAATTTCCGTCATTTTTGTTGACCGTAAACGATATCGATATTTGGGACGAAATATCTGTAAATTCGACTAACGATATGTAACGACCCGTCCCGAAACGCTAAAATCGAATTTCGAACGGGAGAGTTATGGGTCACGGAAGGTCGATTTCACTATACACGTACTTCGAGGCAAATACACTTGGAAATATCTGATTGGGCAGATATTTTGGTGGGACCCAGGGATGAGTGACAAGTGTCACTCATCCAATTGGTTATTTACCTCAAAAAGTGGATCTAATTCTTGATTGGCGGGATTAACATTAAAATAGATTATTCTATAATATCTTCACCCATCTCTCTCTCAATCTTGGCCCTCCATTCCATCACACAAATGCATCCCCACCATCCATCTCATCTCTCCCCATCTGATCAAACTTCATCACCTCTATGTTCTCACAAACCCGAAACCATTATTTTCCATTTCCCTCCATTCCTTCACTTAGCAAACCCACGGCTTACCACCTCCCAGCATCCATACGAGTTATGAGGGATATTGAGAGACTGAGGGAGTGGTCAAGAATGAAGGAAAGGCCAACAAGCCACGGAGGAGGACACGGCGGAGGGAAAACCTGGTTTGGCCGGTAAGCACGTTTGAAAATCCAAGTTCGAGTTTGAGAGGTGCTTGATAGTTTTCTTTGGTTGGGTTGACTTTTGGGGACCTTAGGGGGAAGCTTTGGACTGGCTTTGAGGCCTAGGACGGCCGGAGACCACGGCGGGGACGACTTGCAGGTGACTAGTTCATACATGAACATACAAGTGAGTTTTAATCCATTTATTTCAGTTTTTAATTAGCTAAAAAGTTTGGGTTCAAGGTTAGGATGGTTTAGGAATTAAAAAGGAAAAGATTGGACCAAAAATGAGGAAAAGAATGGGTTGAACCGGCCACGCCGGTTCGGTTGGACCAGACTGCACTGAACTAGCCGGTTCGAACCAGCCAGTGGTTAGTGGTGATGCTACAGTAACCCCCGCGCGTGGGCTCATGCGTAGGGGGTTCCTAGGGCGCGTGTGAGCGGGTGAGTGACAATTTGAGGATGCTTTCAACACATGAAATCTTCTATTCGATGTAATGAACATTTTGAGACTGATTTCGTATCAATCGGACACCGTCTCGATAATGTTCGGGGCATCGAAAGGTTTAGGATCGAGATTAAAAATAGTTAAAAATTCCAGAAAATTACGGGGCTTTAGTGGGAGGTTATTTAAGTAGTTAGTAGCGTTCTATTACGATTTGGACAGGTTTGGGAGTCCCGGTGACTGTGATTGACTGGGGAGAGCCGTATGGCATGCATATCGAGGCGACAGCTCGGACGGTCTGTGAGTGGACCTTGTTTTCTAAATTGGTGCATGCATAAATTTTTATTATATGTTTTAATATATGTTTGGTGATGCCATGAGTGCATTTGGTTGTGGTTACGTATAGACACGTATTTCGAGGTTTCGGCCTTATACGGTGCCTATACAGGTCTGTATTTCTTTGATGGTCTAAATGAAATGGATTTGGATTTCCAAAAGGATAAACTCGGGTATGAGACCCAGTTGGTTTTGTCTCGGGCATAGGACGCTATTGATGGCTTACGGGTCTGAATCATGGTCACGACAAGTACTATGTGCACGGCGACCGACGATACGACGCTCGCCTCCGGATTGGGATGTGTTCCTTCCGGAGAGGTCACGATGCACGATCTGTTGTCGAGCAGCCGATGGAGGCTCGACTTTGGAGTGCTGACGGTTCAGGATATCGATCGGTGATGAGTACACCATGATCTTGTGGTAGTCGCGTCGGTTGATTTGTTCACGGCGACATACCAGGATTGAAGGTGGTCATGGATGGATGGCTGCACGCATCACTACGATCGGAGTCGTTACTGACCCTGAGATATCGGGCACGATGCCCAGTGAGTCATGTGTTCGGGCACGAGACCCAGTTTTACTTTACGGTTATGATTTCGGGTCGGGGACCTTAATGGATTTCTAGGTTCATGACGGTTTATGGGAACTGGCATGAACCCTTGGAAGGTTTTTATGATTCATGACGGTTTATGTGAACCGGGCATGAATCCGTTGAAAGGTTTTAAGGGTGATTTCGTTATATATATGTATGTATATTCATATACCTTCCTTTACTTGTACTATCTCCTCCGGGGAGGGTCGTTGGCCTGGGTGGACCTCGAAGTAGTCACGAAGCACCGACTGAGTGGAGTCACCCCCCAGTTGGGTTTCTTACTCTCAGGAAGGCTTGGATCGTAACCTCAGGACGGGTCATTGGTCTACAGACATTGACCTTGGACTGAAATACTTGGGTTGAGACCCCGGGTAGCACGCACGTAGCTTTGGAAACCATGATAGGATTAGTTGTGTGAATTATATGTATATATGATATATGATATGCGATATACGATATATGGTATGTGATGTGTACAAGTTTTGGGCTGAGTCCCGTATGATTGGTATCTTTATGGATTTGGGCAGTGGCCCGTATGGTTGATTCTTTATGGTTCTTTCAGTTATGGTTTTGGGCTTAGCTCCCACATATGGTTTCTTTGGTTAAACGGTTTTCGAATGCATGCATGCTTTTTAGTGAAGGGTACAAATGTCTTTCTTATGAAATGTTTTTATAAACTCTTGTTTTGTTCACTCACAGCTTTCAATGTTTTGACTGCCCTTCAGGTTGACAACGGATGTGGACTGTAGCAGAGACCGAGATATCACATACCTCCTCCGGATCCTAACGTACTCTGATAGCCCGAGAGGGCAAAGGTTGGAAATATCCCTTGTCTGACACGAAGTGTCAGACGGGAACAAGGTCGTCCCGCATTAATCCCAGGGGGATTGGGACGGGTCCTGTCACGATATATCCGTAAATATCGATATTTTTATCCTTGGTTGTAATTGATATTGATTAGTTGTAATAAACATTAATTAGGTTGTAATGGACATTAATTAGGTAATAAATATTGATTATTATATAAAAGTACCAAAAAAACCAATTTTTAGAGAAAACCGAACCGGTTCGCCACGATTTGAACCAAAAAAACCCGGTATTACTCGAAATCGAACCGAATATTTCGGTTTCTATTTTAGTCGGTTTTTGAGGAAAAACCGGATCGAACCGAAACCGATTTCCCAACCGGTTTGGTTTCGATTTCGGTAAAAAAATCGAACCGAAAACCGATTAACAAGGCTCACCTGAGCATTCCTACCCTTCGGATACAAATTGCACTCGGGGGAGACCGACACTTAGGATGTGGGGTTCGACATGTTGATCAGAAGTAGAGGGATCCCTTTCTGTGAAAAAAAAAATGTACGTGAAGATTCAAAATCACAATGAAGAATAGGGTAGGTAATTAGGGTTTGAGGTCCAAAAATTGAAGTTAACTACCTAATTTTTGGAACAGTGGCCATATGAGCCACAATAAGGCCCCGAGAGAAAACTAGAAAATTTAAAAAATTAGAAAGATCGAAATTAAGGTCGGTTTGATAACCATCTTAAAATTAAGGAAAAGTAAGATTCAAATCCATAATAATCGGGATTAGGGATGAATGTTGTGGCATTAAGAAGAGCATAGTTCCCTCCAATCAAGGCCTATCGGCAGTAAACCTTGTGGTTGTAGGTTGATGTCATGCCAAGTTGGTCCAAATACCTACATTGTTCAAATTTCAATGAAATTAAAGATAATCCGTGACAGTTATTTGTATAAAGATTGTGAATTTAAATGCAGCACAGAGAAGGGCTTGACCAGACGCCACTAGAAAAAGTATGTGACACATCTTTGCCTCCACTGTTGTAAGCTCCACCAGCTTCCCCAACCCGAGCCTCTGACCATGGCCCAAATTCCTTGATTGTGTCTGATAAGTCAGAAAATGTCTGAGCTATCTCTTGTAGATAAAATGAGTTTGAAATCTTGTTGATCAGATCAGCATCAACATCTGCAATCAAAATGTTTTCAAGCACATATTCATGGCAGTAATAAGTTTTCGTGACGAACATATGGTCGCTATTATGTTTTTGTGACGATTAATTCAGAGCTGCAATTGTTGTGACGAATTTATGGCAACTGACAAGCTTTCTGTAACGATTAATTTGTAGCTAATAATTTAATTACGAATTTGTGTTACCCGCACCGAGATTGTAGAGGTGATGAGTTACACCGTCCACGACACCCAGTCCGAAAGCCTAAAGGAAGGTCTGAAACCTTTTTTGGCCGTAAAATCCGGCTGGTCCTAAGACTTTGGGGCGTGTAGAGGCATCTGGTTACAATTCTGTCACAACTTGTTTGAGGCTTTTCATGGCTTTTCATGTCTTTTGCATATTGCTCACTTTCTCTTCATGCAACAACTCCACTCCCACTAAAAGCTCGTTTCGTATGAGGGTAATTTGGAGGATTTGTAAGATAATTTCATTCTCAACCAGAAATTGTTTTCTTCTACATACTTTGTGTTGTTGAAGAAGCTATTGAGTTGATCCCATCTTTTCCCATGAAGGCAACCTTCACTGAACCCGAACAAACCCGAAATTTTTCGTTTGAACCGATGACAAGATTTAACTCCATAGCCAACACCATAAGTGACCTGATCTTGCAATGACCCTCCATCATTTGGATCGGAACCGTATCCCATTTTGGTAAGGTGTTCCAAATCGCGGGTCGAACCCCTTTCACCAAATCAAGTTACTATGCTACAACATTAAAAAATCAATGACCATAAGTTCATAAAATAAATAAAAAATGAGCTTACCCTTGACAGCATTGTTCAAGATCTTGTTGTCCAAACCTGCATATAAACAAACAAAACCAAAAAAAAACTCCCAAAGAGTTAAAAAGTGAAAAAGACAATTTGTTTAAAAACAAAATAAGGCAGTAAAAAAAAGTGAAAAATATGATATATTTTTTTTTTTTTTAGTCAGATTGAAAATTCCAGCTTTTCCCCAAGGCGCTGACCATAGTCACATTTGTTAGTCGGCCACCAGTCAATGGTGGCACAGATGAAATTATAATCTGTGCTGGCAAAGGAGGTTGCTGCATTCACATTAACTTCAACATATTCACCAAAGCATAATGAAAAACATGAAACACAACACACAAAGAAAAATGGCTCCTCTCAACCCCATTGCTACGTCTTTCAACTTCTTGGACAAAACAAATAAGGAGTGAAAAATCTGTGAAGAAATATCAAATTTAAAGGGGAAGATTGGAATATTTTTTTTGTTTGAGAAGAAATCGAAGTCCCAAGTCTTTGAATTGCGATTTGGATTTATGATTTATCCAATTTGAGATCATGTGGTTACTATATTGAAATCCTAATCGATAGGTTTTTTAATAAGAGAATATATTTTTTTGATTGTATTTTTGTATTAGTGAATGATTGAGTAGTATCTTTAGACTTTTTATTTAATTTGGTTGGTTTTTATGAACGAACTCTTTAAAGTTAATATTTTATTTGAAGATCGGAAACAAAAAATAGTATTTTGAATGATTTTGATTAATGAATTATTCGTCTCTAAAATTTTTATCTAATTTCAACTTTATTTTAATGAGTATTTTAGATTTCGTATTTAATTTCAACTTTTTTTTTTAACAAAAAAATCTAATTTAACTCTTTAAAGTCACTATTTTATTATATGTAGACAAAAAAATTAGAAATTTGGTTGGCCTTGATTAGTGAATTACTCCTCTTTAGTCTCTTTGTTTATTTCCATTCTTCCAATTTTATTTTTTTTAGAAATTGCAATAACAAAAGATCGAAAATTTCAAATCAGGCCCAAAAATTGCAACAACAAAAGATAAAACTTTCAAATCAGACCCACTTTAAAATTCAAAAATAATTGCTTTCATTGAGAGTTGAACTCAAGACCTCCCGCTTACTAAACGGGTGCTCTAACCAACTGAGCTATGAAAGCAATTCTATTAGCATCCTAGCCATAGTGTTTTTGAACAAAAACATTTTCAACTGACGATCATCTCCATCGCTCTTCCCGCTTCTATTACCATCCATGGGAGCAGATAGCATGGTTGAAAGATGGTGCCCATGTCCGCATATAGCAGAAGCAGCAGTAGATGCCTCCAATTATTAGAGAAATGCAAGAACATGAGGCACCTGCAGCAAGCTCATGCACAAGTTTTCACATCTGGGCTTGCCAGTAGCAGCTTTGCCTTGAGCAGACTCTTGGCCTTCTGCTCAGACCCACGCCATGGAAGCCTTTCCCATGCTTGGAAGCTCTTCCAACACATCCCACAACCCACCATTTGCATCTACAACACCATGCTAAAAGCTGCACTGATGAAAAACGATCTCATCCTAACCATCAATGTTTTTACAGAGATTTTGCAGAATGGGATGTGCCCAGATAATTATACCCTCCCTTATGTTTTGAAAGCTTCTGCTAGGCTGAAAAGCTGTTGGCTCGGAGAATCAGTGCATGGGGTTTGTTTGAAATTGGGTTTTGTTTCTGATATCTTTGTAGGTAACTCTCTGGTTGCTTTGTATTATACATTTGACATTATGAAGGGTGCACGGTACATGTTCGACGAAATGCCAGGCTTAAGCGCTGTTTCATGGACGTTAATGATTTCTGGGTATGCAAAGATGGGCGATCTTGACACAGCAAGACTCTTCTTTGACGAAGCTCCTGTGAGAGACAGAGGAATATGGGGAGCCATGATTTCTGGCTATGTGCAAAACAATTGCTTCAAGGAAGGTCTTTACATGTTCCGGTTGATGCAGTTTACAGATACAGAGCCTGATGAGGCCATTTTTGTTAGTGTTCTATGTGCTTGTGCTCATTTGGGAGCTCTGGACATTGGCATTTGGATTCATTCGTATTTGAATCAGATTCGGACGCCGTTGAGCGTTCGATTGAGCACCGGTCTTATTGACATGTACGCTAAATGTGGGAAGTTGGATTTAGCCAGAGAACTGTTTGATGAAATGCCGCAAAGGGACACAGTTTGCTGGAATGCCATGATTTCAGGAATGGCAATGCATGGGGATGGAGAAGGTGCACTTGAGCTGTTGAGAGAGATGGAGGCTGCTAGGATTAGGCCAGATGATATCACCTTCATTGCTTTGTTTACTGCTTGTAGCTATTCGGGCATGGCATTCGAAGGTATGCAGGTGTTTGATAAAATGCGTAGGAGATACAGCATTGAGCCAAAAAGCGAACATTATGGATGCATCGTTGATCTTTTAAGCCGTGCCGGGCTATTCGAAGAAGCAAAGGAGATAATTCAGACAATACCCAGTTCAAGCAAACCTTCTGAAGAAGCAGTGGCTTGGAGAGCTTTTCTGAGTGCTTGTTGCAACCACGGACAAGGTCAACTGGCTGAGGTTGCTGCAGAGAAGCTCTTTCAGCTCGAACAACACAGCGGAGTTTATGTCTTGCTCTCGAACTTATACGCAGCTTCTGGGAATCATGGTGACGCCAGAAGAATGAGGAATTTGATGAGAAACAGAGGGGTAGAGAAAGTTCCAGGTTGCAGTTCGGTTGAGATCAACCGAGCTGTTCATGAATTCATCGCGGGGGAGAAAACGAACCCGAAAATAATAGAAATACAATTTGTTTTGGAGACCACGAAATTACATTTTGATTGTACAGGCAGCGATTCATATTGCTGAATTCGAAACCTGTAATTTCTTTTCTATTTACCACATAAGCAAACACATTAGTGACAGTAAAATTTCATTGGCACGTATTTTCATTTCATTCTGACAATATATGAGCCCTTGTTTGGGCAATACATAAACACAATTGGTAACAAATAAAAAATAGCTTGGATGATTATGTGGTCTTGACTAAACGATAAATTCTGTGTCAGTGAGCTCAAGAACTTTGTGTATGCCTATCGGTTTTACACCTGGTCGGAATGCATTCCCTTCAATGTACCTACGGAAATAATTCAACAAAGGACATCAATCATTTTGATGCATAGTTTCCAGAATATAAAGTCTCTTTAAGTCCAGAGGCAGAGAAACTCACATGTCTTTCAAGAAGGGGTGTTTATAGAAGGCGTCAGGAATTCTCCCTGAAAATTGATTGTGATCCAAGTACCTAAAAATTGACAAAATGAACCATGTATCGGTCACAATAATCAAACAAACAAAAAGGTCCAATATGCACACGAATGGGGAGATAATAATGTGACATGCATATCCTCATATTTCACCAATGAATAGGCAAGTGTGACAAGTCAGTAAGAGATGCCAAGTGCCAATGGAGATGCATGCCAGTGAAAAATGCATGTCAGGCTAGCTACAGAAGGAATAGAATAAAATCACTAGTCAATTTTCCATGAGAAGTGAGGACAACCCATTATCCTACAACCTTCGATAGCTAATTAGCTTAAACTTGGGAACAACTGCCTGGTGTGCCTAAGATAATTTTCCCACAGGTAAGGCATAATAGACAACTCAAATACAGATTGCAGAATTTATAAAAATGAGAAATCTTGGTTAATGCATGTCTAGTGAAAACAAAACAACAACCAGAAATGAGTGAATTGCAGATTTATTCCTCAATCTACTGAAGTAATAGGTTGGTCCTTTGTCATTGTTGTTCACTTAGCCCAAGATTTGCTATAGAGTAATATATAGTTCAGTGATATTGCAACGGTCTAGATTTGAAGTTGAACATTGGCACTAACAAGGAGGCAAACCTTCATGAAAGTACCCATAAACACCAACTACTCTAGCGCAAATGCAGGAGCAGAAATTTCATAATAGGAAACTCACAAGTACGTCAATCTCGGAATATGGGAAAGTCCTAATGGAACTATCCCAGACATCTTGTTGTAAGATAGGTACCTGTAACCGAAAAAGGAATTAACTCAACATATGTTATCTCAGGTAAAAATGCAATCACAGATAGAGAGAGAGAAGAACATACAAGATTTCCAACTTGGTCAAGTTTGCAAGCTGTGCTGGAACTCCTCCCGTAAGATAATTGTTGTTTAGGTAACTAGTTTAAAAAAGAAAACTTAGTTTATCATGCGATTTATACTAGAGGTGTAAGTGATTATGTATTCAACAACTGGGATTCACTTACAGGTTACGCAAAGCTGGAAAGCAGGCCTCAATGCGTATGAGTTCCCTAATAGTACCTACCAAATGATTGTTACCAACGTCCCTATGAACAAATGATACCACAAGGGCACACAAATGAGTAACCAGATACAGATGCATTATCATAAATAATACGCAAAGAATAGTATAAACATACAAGTGCCGAAGATTTTGAAGAGTTCCTAGTTCTGCAGGAATCCTCCCAGCAAGGCGATTCTCTTGCAGATAGAGATAGCGAAGCTCTGGGAGATTAGCAATCTCTTTTGGAATTTCCCCTTTAAAACTATTAAAGCTTAAATGCCTGCAAAATTATTTGTTAATAGAAAAGAATGAGTTAGTAAATCATAGTGACAATTTTCCAAATCATAAAAGTTCTAGTCACTTTGAAGCACAGAATCTAAGTTCACTCACAAATGGGTTAAACTCTTCAGTTCACCAATTTCAGGAGGAATGACATCTTGCAGTTTATTCCATCTCAAATTACTGAGAAATACCAAGATTTAGTATAAAAACAAAAATGAAAAGATGACATAAACAAATTCTAGGCCCATGAGTTAAACAGAAAGCAAACAAATCTTATATAAAAGGAGTTGAAAGACCGTACAGCATTTTGAGACGCTTCAGGCGTCCAATTTGTGGAGGAATAGGCCCCGTCAACTTGTTGTTATGGAGATCCCTGCGGCAGTGACACAATCACACACAGATACAGGAGACTCTTGAAGAAAAATATAAAGTTCGAGTTTCGAAAAAACTGAAGGAAACAAAAAAAAAAAAACTAAGGGATTATTAATTTATGCATTTGTAGCTTAAAACAATCTAGTTTAGACACGTCAATGAGTGAATGCGCACTGAAACAGATATTTTTATGAACTGTGACAAATTGAAAATGAACTAGAGTGATATTGACGTGGTGTGTTCTTACAGCCTAGTGAGATCCAAAAGATTGGTGACAGCAGTAGGAAAAGGACCAACAATTGACACTGCATAAACCTCCCTGCAAATTTTCAGACCAAAAAATACATAAAATACTTTCTCTTTTTAATTCTAAATTAAGAACTATGGTAATTGAATCGAAGGGGGAAGAAATGGCTTACAACTCAGTGACGACTCGGTAATCACCCTGAGTGGAGCAAGTGACGCCGGACCAAGGCGGAAGGTCGCCGTCTCCGCATGGATCGTCTCCGACCCAAGCGTAAACCACTCTCCATCCCAGCGAAGCCTTGATCTCGTTCAAAGCTTTCACTGCCCAAAATCACCAAATTCCATATTTCCAACTCAAAATTAAAAAGCAGAGGAGATGAAATAGAAGTGAAGTGAATGACGAAGCTGACGACTTACTGTCGCGCTTGAGGGTTTTGGCAACGAGAAGCAGAGGGAGGAGGAGGAACACATAAACCGCCACAAATGAAAAGCGAATTGCCATTTTCGATTTGGAGACGCCAAAAATCCAATGGGAGATACCGCAGATCTCTGAACCGATCTCAATCTTCACTCAGTTGAACTCGATTGAGTAACATGTATTTATTAATTGATTAGATCTCAGACACAATACACTTAATACTCAACTCTGATTTCTGACTTCTGAGTAGTGGATTCGGTAGTGATTTGACAATCGCTGATTGAAATTGAGCTTCTTCAATTTTTAGTCCTCCGCTTTTGGCCAAACGCGCAAATGGAAGCTTTCGTCCGTCGGTGACAATTTTTTATTATTTGTTTGTTCATTTATTTTCTTCTCATTATCATTGGTTGAATTTACATAGTTTATGGTCATTCCACGGTGCACGTGCAAACACAAACAAAATTTCCCGTGATTCTCTGAATTTACTGAATTACTCATATTTAAAAATTAAATAAATAAAAACTTTATGACAATCTAAGCCCTTTCTTAAGAAGGTATATTTTATTTCAATGTATTTAAACTTTCCCCATAAAAAAAAAATGTATTTTACACTTCGAATTCGAAAAGGGCAAATTTAAACAGGACATATAGTGCTTTCGTCCTAATTAACTTAGTTATTAATTTCTCCAACTTATTATTAGAATTTAAAATCATCTAAACCTTTACTCGGCTTTAACAGTTTAACTTTCTACATGTGATATTTTTTTTACTTATTATGTGAGATATACTTAGTTCGATTTTCACAAGAAGCGAGGTTGATACCAAAGTTGCGATCCTATCTCTTTTAAATTTAAAGATATTCCGTTCAAATTCAATATGTATAATATAATCAATAATCTCTATTTTTATATTAATAAATATAATAAAAAAATCTCAATTTTAAAGTTTTTTTTTTAGGAAATGTACGAAAATTCATTACGAATTATAGGAATGATACAAGACTTTACGGTGCAAACTAGTATAGTTTCATCAATACTTCACTCGAGATTTCAACCAGGTTGAAAATAATGAAAATCACATGACTAATTTAGGAAAAATTACATAAGACCCCAAACTATAGAGATGTCACATACTCATATACAAACTATCAAAAAGTTTCAAACAACTACCTAAATTATTTGACCTTACAAGTAATCACTTCCGTTAGTTTTTTCAAACCTCTATCCAACTCTCTCGAAAACCACCCAAAAATCAACTAATATCCATCCAGAAAACCTTATTTTCTTCATCCTCAACCCTAAAACCCAAATCAATTCCCAGTCATCAATCTTCTACTTCATCGATCTTCATCTTCATCTTTATCTTATTCGCCAACGATCTTCATTTTCATTTTCATCGTCGTATAAGAAGGAAGACGACGAGGTTTAGAGCCTTGGAACATGTTGATAATGTCGAGGATCCAGAATCCAGTGATGAAGACCAAGGAACATTTTATTACACTAGCCCACAAATTCCCATCTTGAAATTGAGCTTGAGCAACTAGCATATGCAATAAAAACGTTAAAATTGATAAAATTCAGTTCACATGAAACCCATATATGCAAAAAAAAAAAACACCAGATCTGCAATTCAACAATTTCAGATGAATCCAGCAACTAGCATTGTCAAAGTTCCCAATTTCATATTTAAAAAAAAAAAAACAGATCTGCAATTTCCCAAATTCAATAATTTCCAGATCACACACACCAAACAGCAATTCAACAATTTCCCAAATCACATCTGCCATTCAACAATTTCACCAATTCAACATTTTCTCAACTTCTTCATGCTCCCCAAAATGAAGATTGGTGGTGAGGGATGGAGAGAAGAGAGGAGAGAAGAGATGAGAGAAGAGAAGAAAGAAGAGATGCAAGTTTTGTAGGAAAAGAAATTGGAACAGACGAGAACATCGATGTTATGGCTGAGGGCCTTTACATCTCCGTTCTTGTTGAAGACCAAGAGAGATTGGAACCAAACCATAGAAGAAGATGAGAAGACCATGGTTGTTGATTCTCGTGCTTCATCATCTATTCTCTACCCTCACATAATCTTCCCTTTTTTTCTTCTTCCCAGCACCCATCGTCGATGGAGGAACTCACCATCAATCGCATAATTCGACCTGTGTTCTGAAGTTAATCATAAATATTAATATTAACTAAAATGTAAATTGTTAAAATAATAAAAGAAATTATTATTCTTTCAATATTTGGTTTGCACAATTTTTTTATTATTCAAGAGATGCATTAATAACATATCTAATTAATTTTCAGTCAAATTAAAATTACTTGTTTACTTACTAAAAAAACAAAATTCGCACCAAAAAAATCCTTTGATTTTGTATAAGGTGAACAATTTACTTAAGAACTCGTGCAACCAATTCCCAGATGCAACGAAACTAATAATTATTTTGTTTTTATAGATGTCGTTGTTCATGATATATATCTTATACGAACAAAAATAAATTGCTTCAATATATTAACTTAATTAGTATATTGCGGTTGCTCTCAAGCCCCATTTAGTCACCCAAAAATAAATAAAAATGTAGAGATGTGTTCATCTTAAGAAGAATAATATTTTATCTTTTTTTTTGTTAGATAGATAATCAAATAATTTTTATTTGATGAAGAAATGAATTCAATATGAGATTGCACGCATTTTCGATTGAATAACATAATAAAAAAGATTTAATGAACACAAATATGGAAAAAATAATATTTCTTTTTGTTAGATTAACAATTTATATATTAAGGAAATAGTTAATCATGTTTAATTTACAAAACACATAATGCACACTGAGGTTGATGGTAAGTTAATTAGTTCTAAAAAACCGACCGAATTATCGAATCGAATTGCGCCAAACAAAAAAAATCGAACCGAAACAAAATTGTAATTAAACCAAAAAAATTGAATCGAACGGAATAGTATTGGTTCGATTTTGGTTTTCGGTTATTGATAACCGAAAAAACCGAACTGTGACGACCCGTCCCGAATTAACGGGATTAATTAAGAATTAATGACGGATTAGAGAGACTAATCGGGGATTATACGAGGATTAGTAGATGAGTAGGGCGAAATGACGATCTTGCCCCTGAAATGGGCGAATCGTTGACTTTTCGTTCAGGCGGTCAAATGGACTTTGGCCGATGACTGTGACGTAGTCCGAGACATCACAAGTTCATAGACAGGTAGCACGCTCGATTTCGACGTTCGAGGAAAAAGTTATGACGATCGGAAGCCCAAGGGCATTTTGGTAATTTGGTTGAATATGAGCCAATAGTTGACTTTTGACCCGGGAGGTCCGATGGCCGAGGACCGAGGACCGTTATGTAGATCGGGACGATACGAATCTGTAGACATGCAGCACTTCGAATTCAGACGTTCGACGGAGAAGTTACGGTTCACCGAAGTCCGAAGGTACTATTGCACGAATTACGAAACAGATGCGTTTTGGAATTATGTTGGCCCAGATCTTTTTAGACAAGCCCAATGGATGAGTGACAAGTGTCACCCATCCATTGCCTAGCCTAAACACGGTCATGCATATCCACCCATTCCCTTGTAATCGATCATTCCCCATTTCCAAACAAACCCGATCAAACCTTCACTCCAATCCAAACCCTTACCCCATATGATCTTGTCTGAGGAACCAAGAGAGTGAGAGGAGGCTGAGGAAGCTGAGGACGGTGGCAGGAGGCTGCTGGACCACCGTGCACAGCTGAGAGAGGTAAAAAGCTCGATTTTGATTTTTGAATCTCATATTTCGATTTGGGCATTATGGACTGTTTTGGATGATTAGGATAACTTTATTGGGATGTTAGGAAGGTTTTAGGATGAGTTTGGTGGCGGTTCACGGCTGAGGGAGCCTGGGGATGAACTTGGCAAGGTCGAACCCGTGGGTTTTTAGGGGTTTTAGGTAGATTTGGTTGCACAAACTAGTTCCTAGGATTAAATTAGGAAGTTTGGGATTGAAAAGGAAGAGATTGGACGAAAAATGAGGATTGGAGAGGCCTGTACCGCTCACGCCGGTCCAGTTGCAGAACTTGAACCGAACCGGTTGGTCTGGACTAGTTCACTCGCTAGGGAAGATAAACAGTCGTCGGCGCGTAAGGCCCACGCGCAGGCCATCGTTGGGGCGCGTGCGAGTGCGTGGTGAGGATTTTGAGGATGCTTTCAACACGTGAAATCATCTATTCGATGTAACGAACATTTTGGGACTGGTTTCGTGTCAATCGGACATCGTTTCGATATAGTTCGGGACGTCTGAAAGTTTAGTTTCACGTTTAAAAATAGTTAGAAATTCCGGAAAATTACGGGGCTTTAGTGAGGGGTTATATAAGTAGTTAGTAACCCTCTAAATTAATTTGGACAGGTTCGAGAATCCCAGAGGCGACGATTGGCTCGGGAGACGCTTATGGCACGCGTATCGAGGCGCGGCTTCAAACAGTCTGTGAGTAGACCCTTCTTTCGAAATTGATGCATGCATAAATGTTTTATAAGTGTTTTAATACATGTTTTGTGATGCCCTGAGTGCATTTGTTTGTGGTAGCCTAGGGTTTACGTATTTGCACGTATTTCGAGATTTCTAGCTTTATACGATGCTTATACGTGCTAGGTTTTCAATGATGATTTAATGAATTGGTTTTGGATTTGGAAATACGAAATCGGGCATGAGACCCATTTGATTTATGTACTCTCGGACTTGGAGTCCATTGGATTTGAGGAGGAATCGGACCAAGGGTCCATTTGAGTTATACGATCGGACCGAGGGTCCCGTTGATTTATGATCCGGGCTTGAGGCCCATTTGGTTGTAATATCGGGCTGGAGGCCCATTTGACTGTAGTATCGGGCTTAAGGCCCTATTGGTTGTGAAATCGGGCTTGAGTCCCAGTTCAGTTTGTGAAATGAGAATTCGGGCATGAGACCCTGTTGAACTGTGGATTTAGGCCGAGGCCTGTGAAACTGATTTGAATCGGATTCGAGGAATCCTGTTGAGATGAATCGGGTATGAGACCTAGTTGAGAAATATTTTGAGAAAGAAAGAAATAAGTATTTGAAATGTATGAACCCTCCATATGATTTATATGGTCTCCTCTAGACGTCGACCTGGAAAGTCACGATCCACAGACCAGAATGGGTATCCCCATTGGGATCCCGTTCCAGGAGTGGGGGTTACGATTTATGATGTGGTCCCTGACCAGATTCCGGAGAGATGATCGGACTAGGTCCGAAGATAGAGCCTCCTAGATGGAGAATTCATGGGAGAAGACTCGGAGTGAGACCCCGAGTAGTGTGCACACTAGTATTGTAACGCCCCGAAAATTCGAAAATTGTAATATTGTAAAATAATGAATAAAATGACGTTTTTACCCTTGTGATTTGTATGGTCAATTTGTTGACTTTTTGATTGGAGGGTTGAACGGACGTTGACCGATGACCGTGACGTAGTTCGGGACGTCACGAGTTCATAGACAGGTGGCACGTCCAAATCGGACGAACAGGGTGAAAGTTATGACGTTCGGAAGCTCAGGGGCATTATCGTAATTTGGGCGTTATAAGGGGAAAAAGTTGACTTTTTGTTTGACAATTGATATTCACATGACTCGAAGACCGTTAGGTTCGTCTCGACGCCCCGAGTACAACGACAGGCGGCACGCTTGAAACGGACATCGGGTGACCGAGTTACGGGTCACAGAAGATGAGGGGCAATTTGGTAATTGTCAACTGAGGGGCAATTTGGTCTTTTCACCACGGGTTACTGTAGCAGCCGTGGGGAGACAGTTGCTGCACCGCCGTGTGTGGTGGTTTTGCACGATCCAATTGTTTAAACCATAGTGGACTGAATGGTAGGAATTGTTTATGGGATTTGAGGCATTGGAAGCAGCCCATCGTGGCTTGAACAGAGCTCCAGTGCACGGGTGGTTTTAAAAATGTTCGTGGTCTCTGTGTGCGGAAAACATTTTCCAGAGTGATTCAGTTGATTCCCGCGGGCTGTCTTCCATTCTGAGGGTTTCAGCTGAGTGTCACTGAGTCTGGGAACTCATTTCGATCACTTGGGTAGTCTGAGAGAGAGTTGAGCGAGTGTTCTGAGACGGGGAAGAAAAAACGCAGAAATGGAGGGAAATTCAAAGGTTGGGTTTTGAGGTGAGTTGAACCAAGCTGAGGGTGGAATTAGTCTTCTGGGATCCTTGCTAACACGACCGTGCAAGAATTGAAGAGGAATGATCAAGGTTTGCTCAGGAACTCAAGTTCCAGTTTCTGGAAAAACACAGTGTTGAGGACAACGACTTCCAGGTAACGGCGGGTTCAATTGACTGTTCCATTGTGTTCGTCTAGGTCCCCTTAAGCTACAGGTGAAGTTAATTTGAAAATGGGGCTAGGTTGGGTGAGTTCCAGAAGTCGACTAGTTCGACTGTTCGAGTCTGGGTTGGATCGTTTTAATGTTAGTCGAGGTTAATCGTTAATACAGACCTAAAATTAATGGATTAGAGAAGGTGTTAGGATTGAAAACGGGAAGAATTGATTGAGAATTGAGGGCTAACTGATCGGGTTAAGTCGCGGGTATCAGACCCGTTTAGCAGGTCGTTCGGGTGAGGGAGAGGACACTGTAGCTTGGCGTGTGGCCTTCACGCGCAGCCACTTTGGGCGGCGCGTGACGGCGCGTGTGATGTCATCTCCGATCACGGTCAACATGGAATTTGTTCCTTTCAGTCTAATTAACATTTTACCTTTAGGATTCGAGTTGTTCGGGAGTCGTCCGGGATAATTTCGGGAGTTCGGAAGTTTAGGTCCTTAAGGTTTATTTCGTCGAAAAATCCGAAAAAATAGGGAAAAATCATACGAGCTATTTGAGGATGTTTGTAACCCTTCTTGTACGTTTTTACAGGCCCGGACATTTCCGAAGCTACTGAGGAGCGCACGGGGCGCGATTGACGCGTCCTAAAACCGTGAGTGGACTTTTTGATTTCTAAACCGGGCATGCATGACTATTTTACTTATTTATCTTATGGTTTCACATATGATTTTATGTTGGTGATATGATATTTCAGTTTTACGTGTTTTCACGCTTTTCGAGATATTTATCGTATTTCACGCATTTCGAGGTTACGGTTTTTGCTTATGCATGAATGATGTTTTGATGAAGTATCTGGATATGATTATGCATGTTACGGATTCATGATGTTTTGATTATAATTGTGAAGTGATTTCGGAAATTGCATGTTTTGGAATTTGCATGTGAATTCGGACATAAGTCCTATTATGACGAGATATGATTTCGGAATGATGTCGGAAAACGGTTTATGATGAATCCTGGTTTATTGTGTTTAAAAACGGTTTTGGCTTTCAAGACCTGGTTGATTGTTGGATCTGGTTTTGGGTTTAAAGACCCGGTTTATTGATGACGGGGGCGGGCCCGAAAATTGGGTTTAAAAACCCGGATTGAGTTTAAAGACTCGGTTATTGTGATACCCCCGAGGCCTATTGATCATGTTTTGAGTTTAAAGACTCGTTGATGTCCCGGGAAGGCCTGATATTGAGTTTAAAGACTCGGATGGATCCAACGGTTTAAATTGCGAATATTGATTCACTTTTTACTTGGGTTGCATAAATGATGTTGCAAATGACCAATCCTGGATTTTGGTAATATTATATTGTTTTACACGAGTTGTGATGATTTTTCTGTAACGTTTTACATGGGTTTCGGAGAAAGAGTTTTTCAAATGTTAATACGAGGTTTTCTTGAATATCTGGTTATGCATGCGTGTTATAAAATTGGAGGGCGAACCCCGATTTCATTAAATTGTTTTTTGTAAACCTTTGTTTCGGTCCACTCACACTTTGTTGTTTTAACTACCCTCCAGGTCGTGGTACAAGTTCGGGGGCTAGCGCCGAGGCAGAGGCAGAGGCATAAAGTTTTCCGTTGCGGAGTAGTTAGTTCACAGAGTAGGATTTGTTCTTTAACCTGTTTTGTAATATTGTGCTCTGTGAAACTGTGGACTTGACGTCCGGTCGGATGTATTTGTTTAATCTCCCTGGTCTGACAATGGGTGTGATGTAATATTATTTGGTTTTTCGGTCTTTTGGATTAGATTGTCAGATGGGAGCAGGATGCTTCCCGATTATCGAGGCGATAATCGGGGTGGGTCCTGTCAAGTATAGAGATGATATCGTGACATATATCAGGGATGTGTTCCCTTGGGGTTGCGTGCGCTGAGTTGGCATTTTCTCAGAAGTGCCGCGGATGGGTTATACGTATGTTGATACGTATGAGGTTTTATGGAAAGTGATTTGGGGGCGAAGACCCCGTATTCCGTGTTTTATGTTTTGGAAAGTGGTTTGGGGCAGAGACCCTGTATTCTATGTTTTGGTATTTCACTTAGAATGGTTTTGGGCTGAGTACCACTGGTGTTTGATTTGGGCTGAGTTCCCATGTTTTGATTTACGGTTCTTTCGTGATTTCGGGTCCGGGACCCATAAATGAATTTACGGTTCATGACAATTTATGGGGACCAGTATGAACCCTTGAAAGGTTTTTATGGGTAATGACAGTTTATGGGAACCGGGCATGAACCCTAGAAAGGTTTTGAATATGGTTGACAAATGGTTTTTCGAACATTTTGATAAACGATTTTCGAATGCATGCATATGCTTATAGTGAAGGGCATAAATGTCTTTATGTGAAAATGTTTTTATTAAAATATTATTTTGTCCACTCACGACTTTTGATGTTTTAATACCCTTCAGGTTGATAGCGGATGCGGGCTGTAGCAGAGACGAGACATCACACTCCTCCTCCTACGATCCTGGCGTACTCTGGAAGCCCCGGTGAGGGCTAGAGACGGAATTTTACCTAGTCTGACACTTCGTGTCAAACGGGATCAGGCGCGTCCCACGTTAATCCCGGGGGATTTGGGACGGGTCCTGACACGAACTGAATTGTATTGTGCTGTAATAAACGGAAATGAACGTGGTTGAACCGAATTACTAACCCTAAAACAACGTCGTTTCGTCTACTCAAATTCGATATCCTTTTCGCGCCTCTCTCTATCTTTCATCTTCACTCTTCAATATCCTCTTTGCACCTCTCTCACTCTCAGTAGCCAAACTCTCCTAAAAAAATCAGACCTCAGTCTTCTCATCTCTTCACCGTCATGTCGATTCTAGCGAAGATTCACTCATCACGCACACGCCTCATTGAAGCCTCACTGGTCTCACTATCATATCGCATCGAACCATCACAATCGCATCAATGTCTTTGATCTTCGCAGCACCGTCACACCCCATCAAGGCTCGGCTTACGCCTCTTACACTCACTTTCTCATTGAAGTCTCACGAAATTAGGGTTTTCTATGCTTCAAAATTAGTCTTCAATTCTATGTTTACTTGAAATGTGTGGATATTGATGATAAAGCATGTCCTTATTTACCTTTTCTCTTAGAACTTCAAATACGAATGAAGTTGTGTTCATAATGTGAAATTCTGATTTTCTCTACTCTTCTATTTGGTTGCTAAGAAAGTGGAGGAAAATAAACAGAATTCGGGTTCTGTTAGTTGTGTAATTGGGGCTGTTAGTTTTTGGGATACCCATATGATGAAAATGTGTTAGGAGTATGAATTATATGATTCTTCTCCTTGATTTTTTTAGCAACCAAATTAATCAAATGGATTTGATGCATGTTTGTTTATGATTAAAGATTATATGTGATATTGTTTTAGGTTTGAAGGGTAATAATCTGTTTCGCCTTTTTCGTCGACTCCCACTCATGCGACTCATCTTCATCTTTCGACTCTCCATTCCTACAGGACTCATCTCTCTCGTATCCACATCGAACCTTCACTACCGCACCTCCTCACTGCTCAAGACTCTCAGCTGCAACCGAACCCTCAGGCATAAAGGGTGGCAATTTTTGACACGACTCGATACACGACTCGAAACCCCCACGAGATTTAGCCGAGTCAATACGCACGATTAAAATTTCGGGTCATTTTTTGTCAGGACCCGTCCCAATCCCCCCGGGATTAACGTGGGATGACCCTGATCCCGTATGACACGGAGTGTCAAACAAGGGAAATTCCGACTTTAGCCCTCTCGAGCGTCAGAGTACGCCAGGATCAGGAGGAGGTATGTGATATCTCGGTCTCTGCTATAGTCCACATCCGCGATCAACCTGAAGGGTAGTTAAAACATTTAAAAGCTATTAGTGGACGAAACAAATCATTTAATAAAAACATTTCGTATGAAGACATTTGTACCCTGCACTAAAAACATGCATGCATTCAAAAACCATTTAGAAGTTGTGGGTGGGATGACAGGACCCGCCCCGATCCCCCTGGGACCACACGGGGACGTGCGCTGCTCCTGTCTGACACCCAAATAAAACATACCAATCTTACCCTTAAAGAAACGCAAAAGCATAAATGTCCAAATTTAAGTCATACATAACATCCGAATACAAATAGTATCAGACAAGGGATAGTTTCCAAATACAAGTTATTGAGCACGATTCTAAGATACTCTACGTGCCAACCTACCCAGCAGTGGGGTTCATGTGCGCAACGTGAACCTATGCTTCTGCCTCAGGATTCTCTTCTGCCTCAGTAGCACGGCCTGGAGGGGTCAATAAACAAATAAGGGTGAGTGGGCCAAAACTCAAGTTTATAAAAAAGTTCATCAATTAGAAAGCATATAGTTTTACCCCTCCGTTTTCCAAACATGCATGCATTAGTATCAAAACCGTAATATCATATCAAATAAGCATAAGCAACATAATATAACATAATCATAACCTCAGTCACTGCACTATACATCCCAACCCTGACATTCCAGATGTCCGACATCCCAGACGTCCAATTAGGTCACAGTCCCAAGGCTACGTGTGCCACCCGGGCTCTCAATCCCGAGTCCAAACCCCGAACCCAGTCCGGGTATGGCATCCCAGATGCCTGACATCCCAGACGTCCAATACTAGCAATCCTGCTCATGAGTCACCCTACGGTCTGGTCCCTCCGAAGAATGACCCCTCGCAGGCATTGCGCCGTGACCACTCCGGGGTACCCACATCCGGAGGAGATAGTATCACACAGGTAGATCTATACAGTGCAGTACTAAAGATAGTCATCGATATCCTCATAAATATATAACTTAAAATAATGCTTAAATTAACCAGACAGGTCTCATGCCCAAACATCGTAAATCGTGCCATAGTAATAACTCAAGGATAATCAGATGCTTTTGTTTAAACCAACCATATATATATATAGAAGTGAAAACGGTTATGCATGCAAGGGTTTAATGAAATCAAAGGCCCACTCACAGTACAATCCTGCTGCAAATCCGAACGTATAACCCTGTCCTGGTACTATTGTACGATTCCTGTCATGTCCAAAGTACACGAAAAGGTCACTACAAGTCCCTAATATTCAACCATGAAACCTTAGACTGAAACCGGCCCGAAAAAGTCGCCCGAACGCGCTTCCCGAGGCAATAAACCCTATTTTGACCAACTTAACAATCTCCGATCGACCCGAAATCACCGCCATTGGATCCGGATCGTCGAAACCAGATCCTACAATCTCGTCTCAGCCCCTAGAAGCCATTAGAGCCATTAGAAATCGTAAACACACGTTGGAAACCCAACCTCCATTTCTGGGTTTTGAACACGATTTCGGGTTCGAAGGGTGCTTACCTCTCCGCCGTCTCAACCGTGGTCTCTCCTCCCTACGACGTCGTCTGCTTGCTCAGGTGAGTCTCTCAGTCCCTCTCTCTCTCAGCCGGTCATGGTGGTGTCACAGGGTGGTCGGGTTTGGGTGGTTCAGTCACGGGTTTGGGAGCCACGCGCCGGGCACTATTCCTGCGTCTTCAACCTCTAGCTGGTCCAAACTGGCCGATTCTGTGCAGTCCGGTCCAGCTCGACCGGCGTGAACGGTCCAGGTCCCTACCTCCTTCATTTTTCGTCATTTTTCTTCCTTCTTTCCACCAATCTTCCTAAATCTATCCTATGAACCTAAATATATGAATCAAAACATCAAAAACCTACAAAAATCCCATGGTCCGATCTTCCTCTTCATGGTTCAACAGTCCAGGTTTGTTCCCAGGCTTCAAGCCACTTACCAACCTCAAAAACCTTCCTAACATCCTCCTAATAACCCAATAAACCCATTGCAATTGATTAAAAACATCCCCAACGTTAAGAATTGAAATTAAAAGAAAAATAGCAAAACCGAGCCCTTACCTCCACTCAGTCGTGCACGGCGGCCCAGATGCCTCCTGCCACCGTCCTCGGCTTCACCAGCCTTCTCTCACTCTCTTGGTTCCTCAGATGTGATCATATGGGGTAAAGGTTGGATTGGGATTGAAAGATCGATCGGGTTTGGTTTGGGGACATGGTCGAATAAGGAAAAATGGAATGGGATGCATGAATACAATTTCAATGGGAAATGGATGAGTGACACTTGTCACTCATTCATTGGGCTTTCCCAAAATATTTGGCCCACTTGAATACAAAAGCTCCCCGTTTCGTAAATCGTGCAATAGTGACCCAAAACTTCCGTGAACTGTAACTTCTCTGTCGTACGTCCGAATTCGACGTGCCGCCTGTCTATGGATTCGTATCGTCTCGATCTACCTAACGGCCCTCAGCCCTTGGCTATCAGACCTCCCAGGTCAAAAGTCAACTTTTTGCCCCTATTAACCAAATTATCGAATTACCCTCGAACTTCCGAATGTCACAACTTCTTCCTCGAATGTCGGAATCGGACGTGCCACCTGCATATGAACTCGTGACGTCCCGAACTACGTCACAGTCATTTTGACAGGACCCGTCCCCGAAGGACATAGATAACCGTGCCTGGTCCTGCTCCCGTCTGACAAGTCAACTGAAAGTCCGAAATAACCCTTCAGCACCTGCCAGACAAGGGAATTTTGCGCCTGTGCCCACACATACCTCCACCTCTGGAATAGCCTCGATCATCGCGCCACGACCTGAAGGGTTAATAAAACAGAAAAGGTGTGAGTGGACAAAAATGACCTCTTATAAAAACATTTATAGAAATACATTCATACCCTCCAGTTTTCATAAACTTGCATGCATATCGTAAAACATGAGTAATAGTATGAAATCATTCAAGTATGAACAGTGGACCGATAAAATCAAAACATATTTTCCCATGGTCCACAAAACTCATGTTCATCAAATCAGTTCATGTTGTAAAACATCAAATCCCAGCTCTCAGGCCAAAACATGTGAAAACATAATCACTGGCCACAAAGACCAAAAACCCGTACTCAATACCAGTACGTAATCACAAATAACCTCAATCAGCACTAATCACAAGTGCCAATAAATATATCAATCCGCACTACTCACAAGTGCCAATATCCAGTCACTCTCTCAGGAACAGACACCTCTGGGCTCAACCCCCTCGGGCTCAGTCACCTCTGGGCGAACACATCCCCAGGCTCAGACCCATCCGAGTGGTACATCCAGGCTCAGTCTCATCTGAGAAGCTGACAACCATAGGATCAACTCATGATCCTACAATCACATCTACACTACTCATAAGTGCACAATCACATCATCCATATAACCCGTCACGATATCAATGCAACGCGTGCAACTCGGTGTCTCACGTCCGAGTACATCCCCCAGGATCTACGACTTCTGAGGGGATATCAACTCTAGGATCAACGACGTCTAGAGGATATCATCATAACCCCACGCTCCTGCGAGTGAGCCTCCCTCGGAGCTACTCATCTCCAGGCAGTGGATCGTGACTACTCCAGGATCTACGACGTCTGGAGGAGACTATCAATCACAAAGGATGGTATATGTGGAACAGGGTACCAAATCCAGTAATCTCATTTTAAAATCATGTATATCTCAAATCAAGTCAAAAACATTTCAATAGGGCCTATGCCTGAGACATAGCTTTCACAAATCAAGTTCCACAAAATCATCATTAAACAGTGTCCAGGATGCACAATTTCATCATTTCTCGAAAATCGTGCCAAGATATAATATAATAATCATAAAACCGAGAAAATCGAGAAATCACCAGATTGAAATACCAATCATGCCACAACATATCAAATCATATAATAAAGCATTTAAAATCATATATGCATGCATCACGGTTAGAAAACAAGGTCCACTCACACACACCGTTCAAAACGGTCCGTTTCCGAGCTGCACGTTTTTCCGTAAATTCTAGAAATCGGAACTCCTGTCCAAAATCATTATAGGGGGTTACTAACATCTCAAAATACAACATATAATTTTCCCCAATTTTTCCGGGATTTAAATACGTATTTTACTCGTAAAACACAACTTTGGATACGCGGAACATTATCGAAACAATATCCGATTTCCTCGAAATCAACGTTAAAATGTTCGTTACACTGAGAGGATCAAAAGTCATGTTGACCTCACCTTGAGACTAGGCCGGACGCGCCCTCACGCGCCGCCGTGAGTGGCTGCGCGTGAAATCCACGCGCCTGCTACAGTGTCACCAGCCTAACCCGTATCTCTGGTAAACGGGTCCAATTAACCCGTGAGACAACCCGGTTCCAATCCTATCAATTCGACACCGATTTCATCAATTGAACATTCAGTTAGGTTCGATTTAAGTTCAATTAGAGATCTGTGGACTTAATTACAAGAAACATTACCTCTAACCTCACGATCACAGATGATCATACGAAGAACATCCGGCCACTGTTCATCATTCGAATTCCGTTAGTTTCAATCGATTCCTCTCAATTGATTCAACCAGAAGCATCCAGGGACTCAGGTAAACATTTCCCCCAACTCAATTGCTTCAATCCAGTGCTCAATCTCCACGACTCAAGCTCGATAGTCGTCACTGTGCAACCATGGAAGTCCGTCAGTCTCCAACATTTTCCTCCAATTGATCCCACCAGAAGCATCGTGGGATCCTCAGGAACACAATCCCCACATCAATTTCGTCAATCAAAGCCTCAATTCCCTCGACTCAACCTCGAATTTCCTCCTCTGTCACCAAGTGTGTTCAGAGCCAAAACAGCACCAATTTCCTTCGTTCTTTCGACGTTTCTGATCGTTGTGATCCCAGGAAACTCGAAGTGAGTTCAATTTCGATCCTCATAGCCAAACACTCGACATTTGAATTTCCCCCCCAATTTTCTAAATTTTCGATTCTCTGTCTCCAACCTTCAATCGATCCTCAGTGTTTCCCCAGTTTAATCCACTCTCACAATCTCACAAATTCCCCTCAAAACTGGTTGTGAAAGGGAGCTCAATTCTCCCAATTCTGTTTCCCCTTCACACGGGTAAGAAAACAAAGAAGAGGAAAATGGGGAAAAATGGAAGAAATGATGAAGGAGGAATGATGGTGTTTGGAATGATGGTGTTTGGAGGAAAACATGGAGCTGGAAACAAGGGATGGGTGACACTTGTCACTCATCCGGATGTGCACAGTCACCGGGTACTGTTCATATTAAAATATTATTTTAATCCCGGTTCGTTCGGTTAATCGAGCCCGATTCCGTGACCATAACTTCGTCGTCGAATCTCCGATTTCGGCATGCCGCCTGTCGTTGGATTCATATCGACGAGACCTACGTAACGGTCCTTGGCCTTCGTCCATCGGACCTCCCGATCAAAAAGTCAACATTTGGCCCCTAATATGCCAAATTACCAAAATACCCCTCAACTTCCGAATGCCATAACTTTCTCCTCGAATGTCGGAATCGAACGTGCCACCTGTCTATGAACTCATGACGTCCCGAACTACGTCACAGTCATCGGTCAAAGTCCATTTGACCGCCCGAACTAAAAGTCAGCATTTTGCCCACGCTAGGGGCAAAACGGTCATTTTGCACGTTTCGTCCGATTTCACTCAACTAATCCCCGATTAGTCATTCTAAACCATAATTAATTAATATTCAATCCCGATATTCGGGAAGGGTCATTACACATTTGCCAAAGTCCATTTGACCGCCAGAACGAAAATTCAACGTTTTGCCCACGACCAAGGGTAAAATAGTCATTTTGCATCGTTCGTCCGATTTCGCTCAACTAATCAACAATTAAGCTTACTAATCCTGATTAGTCACTAATCTAATCCTGAAATTCGGGATGGGTCGTTATAATTTTGGGTTAACCCGTTACGACACATTTAATAAACGGATGAGTTTCGGGTCAGCCTGTTAACTTGTATAACGACATATTAACCCATTTAATAAATGGGTAGATTTCGGGTTAACCTGTTAACCCGTATATTAACCTATATATTGACCCGTTTATTAAACATGTGATTACTAACTCATATATTTAACCATTTATCTACCTAAATACCTATTAAATCTTATAGTTTAAATAGGTTAAACATGTTAAATAGTTTAAACGGGTAAAACATGTCATAGGTTAATTGGGTTTACAGTACGACCTGTTTATTAAATGGGTTATATGAGTTACACGGGTTACTCGAGTCATTAACAGGTCGGGTTCGAGTTAGACATTTTTTACACGATTATTAAACGAGTCGGGTTTGGGTTGGGTATATTTGAGTAAAACAGAGTTCATGACACGACATGAACCCGATATGACCTATTGCCACCCCTACTCAGGTATTTTTCCTTGTCTCATTAGTTACTTACGTTGTTAATTTTCTACCTTGTCTACTTGAATTTTTTCTTACTCGGGACTTTTACTTTCTTTTTTTCTTTTTTTTTTGAATTCAGATCAAAATCTAACCCTAAGAAAATAGCGCTTACCTCTGGAGTGTTGCTACTACTGAGTCTGCATCTACTGCTAGTTCACAGTTTCATGACGAGGTATATTTCTTATTTTCTTATCCTAGTTTTGCTCTTATTCTAGTCTGTTGATGGGTATGGTGGTGAGTGGGTTTGGGAAATCAATCCGAGTATGCTGTAAATTTTATTTTTATAATTACGTTTTGCAAGATTGATGATTAGAGTTGGGAGGTAATGGGTGGCCTTGGTGATTGAAAGTAACCAATAATGAATGTTTTATCAAATTTTTAATTGCTTTATTTTGTAGACTAATTGTATCTAGGTTAAAACTTGATTACACACTTGATTTGTTGCAAACTTGCAATTCATAAATGGATTTATCTGAACTTAGAGGCAATCATTTTACAAGGTTTACAAGGTCTGCTTGCTTACAAGATTGAATATTGTCTTTTGAAGATGCAAACACTTCACTCTTTTGCTCATATTTTGATGCATTTACCACCTCTACAACCAGGCCTGCTTGCTTGCTTGTTGTTTGGCATTCCCTTTTTGGTTGTTGTTTTCTGCTTAGTGATAGTAGGTTTGCTTGCTTGTTTTCTGTTTGTAAGGCCTACTTGCTTCCTGTTTTCTGCTTGCCTGATTTGATTAATTTAATGTTTGATTTGGTTAACTAATTTGGTTATCAAAGCTGGATTGGAATGAATTTGAAGATGGTTTTATTGGGTAATGTTTTAATATCATGTTAGATGAATGAAAGAAGTAGTAGAGTTATTTCATGTAATTAAACCTGCCTAGTTCACCCTTTACCTCCCTTAGCAGCCTTTGCTCTATTGGTTTCCTATGTTGTGTTAGCTATAAGAAAAATGTTGAGAGAAATAATTGATGAGAATGGTGGTTTTAGTCAATAGAGTTTAAGTTGTTTTATTAAGAGCATATGTAATTAGATAATTATTTGTGTAAAGTGATTAAGAGCATGGAGAATGGTACAAGTGTTAACAAAATTAACATAGTATGGTAGTTTGCTATTTTTCGTGTAGAGGGATAGAAGATTTTCATGTTTATGTTTTATACTACCACTAGAAGAGAAATCACCCTAGAATCTCAACAATCTGTTTGTTATTTTCTTTTGTAGGTGGATAATGTTTGTGAGTCACAATCACAACAATTTGACGAAGAATCGAATGTGGACAGCAAACTCTAATGTGACGACCCATCTCGAATTAGCAGGATTAATTAAAAATTAATGACGGATTAGCGAGACTTATCAGGGATTAGACGAGGATTAGCGGACGAGTAGTGCGAAATGACAATTTTGTCCTTAGAATGGGTGAATCGTTGACTTTCATTCAGGAGGTCAAATGGACTTTGGCCGATGACTGTGACATAGTTCAGGACGTCACGAGTTCATAGACAGGTGGCATGCTCGATTCCGACATTCGAGGAAGAAGTTATGATTTTCGGAAGTTCGAGGGCATTTTGGTAATTTAGTCGAAAAGGAGCAAATAGTTGACTTTTGGCCCTGGAGGTCCGATGGTCGAGGGCCAAGGACCATTATGTAGATAAGGACAATACGAATCCGTAGACAGGCGGCACGTCGAATTCGAGCATTCGACGGAGAAGTTACGGTTCACGGAAATTCGAAAGTACTATTGCACGAAATTCAAGACGGATGCTTTTTGGACTTAAGTGGGGCCCAGATATTTGTCATTGGACCAATGGATGAGTGACAAGTGTCACCCATCCACTGGCCATCCTTTTCCTTAATGCATATCATCTTCATTCTTTGTTCGTGCATACCAAACCCAAATGAACCCGATCTCACAACCCACCCCTTTTACCTTGTTGATCGACCATGAGCCCAGAGGGCTTAAGATGATGACCGTGAGGGATGAAGATGGTGGCTGGTGAAGGCAGACCACCGTGCACGACGGTGATGGCAAGGTAAACCCACTTGCTCGGTTTTGTATTTTTAGATTCAAGAAATTGATTTGGACGTTATGGATCGTTTTTATTATTTGGAATAGGTTTAATGGGTTAGTTAGAAGATGTTAGGATGAATTTGGTGGCGGTTGGTGGCTGAGGAAGCCCTGGGGTGGCCGGGAAAAATTGAGACCGTGAGGGAGAAAGTGAACGGGGTGGTTTCAAAGGGTTTTCCCTTGTTTTCTTCATGTAAAAAGCTTGCTAGGGATGAAATAGGATGAATGGACTTGAAAAGGGAAAGAATGGATGAAAAATGAAGGAAAGAGAGCCCTGGACTGGTCACGCCGGTCCAGTTACAGACCCTGAACCAAACCGGCCGGTCTGGACCGGTCTGAAGGAAGGAGAAGCTGAACAGTGTCCTGGCGCGTAAGGCCCACGCGCAGGACGTTCTAGGAGTGCGTGGTGAGGATTTTGAGGGTGTGTTCAACACATGAAATCATCTATTCGATGTAACGAACATTTTGGGACTGGTTTCGTGTCAATCATACATCGTTTCGATATAGTGCGGGTTGTCCGAAGGTTTAGGTTCGCGTTTAAAAATAGTTAGAAATTTTGAAAAATTATGAGGCTTTAGTGCGAGGTTATTTAAGTAGTTAATAACCTTCTATTACGATTTAGAGAGGTTCGGGAATCCCGGAGGTGACGTTTGGCCCTAGAAGACGTTATGGCACGCGTATCGAGGCGTGACTTCGGACGGTCTGTGAGTGGACCCTTCTTTCAAACTGGATGCATGCATAAATGTTTTCTAAGTGTTTTAATACATTTTTTGTGATGCCATGAGTGAATTTGTTTGTGGTAGCCTAGGATTTACGTATTTACACGTATTTTGAGATTTCTGGTTTCATACGATGCTTATACGTGCTAGGTTTTCAATGAGAGTTTAATGATTTGGTTTTGGATTTGGAAATATGAAATTGGGCACGAGACCCATTTGATTTATGAACTCTTGGACTTGGAGTCCATTTGATTTGACGAGAAATCGGACCGAGGGTCTATTTGAGTTATACAATCGAACCGAGGGTCCCGTTGATTTATGATCTGGGCTTGAGGCCCATTTGGTTGTAATATCGGGCGGGAGGACCAATTGACTGTAGTATCAGGCTTAAGGCCCCGTTGGTTGTGAAATCGGACTTGAGGTCCTGTTGATTTGTAGTTTCGGGCTTAGGGCCCAGTTAGTCGTGGTATCGGGCTTAAGACCCTATTGATTGTAACATCGGGCTTGAGCCCCTGTTCGATTTATGAAATGAGAATTTGGGCATGAGACCCTATTGAACTGTGGATTTAGGCCGAGACCTGTGAAATAGATTTGAATCGGATTCGAGGAATCCTATTGAGATGAATCGGGTATGAGACCCAATTGAAATGTGTTTTGAGAAAGAACGACAGAGTTTGAAAATGTATATGAACCCTCCATATGATTATATGGTCTCCTCCAGACGTCGACCTGGAGAGTCACGATCCACAGACCATAATGGGTATCCCCATAGGGATCCCGTTCCAGGAATGGGAGTTATCATTTATGATGTGGTATTAGACCAGATTCCGGAGAGATGTGTGGACTAGATCCGGAGATAGAGCTCGGACTAGATCCAGAGATTGAGCCTCCCAGATGAAGAATTCCTGAGAGAAGACTCGGAGTGAGACCCCGAGTAGTGTGCACACTAGTATAGTGATGATATTGTGACATTTATCGGGGATGTGTTCCCTAGGGGCTGTGTGTAACGACCCGTCCCGAATTCCGGGATTAGATTAGTGACTAATCTTGATTAGTGAGGTTGAACGGTGCTTAGTAGGGCGGAATCGGACAAATTGTGCAAAATGACCGTTTTGCCCCTGGTCGTGGGTAAAATGTTGACTTTTTGATCGGGTGGTCAAATGGACTTTGATCGATGACCGTGACATAGTTCAGGACGTCACGAGGTCATAGACAGGTGGCACGTTCGATTCCGACGTTCGAGTAAGAAGTTGTGATGTTCGGAAGTTGAGGGGTATTTTGGTAATTTTGGTCAATTGGGGTCAAACGTTGACTTTTTGACCGGGAGGTCCGATGAATGAGGGCCAAGGACCGTTACGTAGGTCTCGTCGATACGAATCCAATGACAGGCGGCATGCCGAAATCGGAGATTCGACGACGAAGTTATGGTCAAGGAAACGAATTAACGAACCGAGGCTTCGATTAAAATAATAATATAAAAATGAATAGTAACCGATGACTGTGCACATCCGGATGAGTGACAAGTGTCACCCATCCATTGTTTCCAGCTCCATGTTTCCCTCCCAACACTATCATTACAACATCATCATTCCTCCTCCATCATTTCCTTTCATTTTCTTTGCATTTTCTTCCAACCGTGAGCAAAAACAGAGAGTGTGTGAGCTGGGAGAATTGGCTCCCTTCCTTAGCCGTTCCTGAGAGAAAATTGAAGGTTGAGAGAGACTGAATTGGCTGGGAAACACGAGAGGCAGAGAGGATGCTGGGAAATCTAAAATTGAATTTTAGAAAATTGGGGGGAAAATTCGAATACTGGGAATTGGGCCGTGAGGATCGAATTGGAGGTTACTTTCAGCTTCCTGGGATCCCCACGATCAGTTTCGTCAAAAGAACGAAGGGAATTGGCCACCAATTCACTCTGAACGGACTTGGTGACAGTAATGGAGTTTGAAGGTTGAGTCGTGATCTTGGAGCAATCAAACGGTGTAATTGATGTGGGGAAACTACTTCTCAGGATCCCACGATGCTTCTGGGTTCATCAATTGGAAGAAACCGGTTGAGATTGACTGAATTCCATGGTTGCACAGTGTACGGCTATCGAGTTTGAGGCTTCGATTGATGCAATTGAGATGGGAAAAGAGTTTACCTATGTCCTTTGAAGCTTCTGGTTGCATCAATTGAAGGAAACCGTTTGATATCGACGACTTTCGAAGATGAACAGTGTTCGAAAGTTCTTCGATGTTCATCTTCGAGTCGTGTGATTTGAGGTAGGTTTTGGTGAAATTATTGTTACAGAACTTAAATTGAACTTAAAACGAAGCTAACTGAATGATCAATTGGAAGGTTTAAGGCTGAATTGATAGGATTGGAACCGGGTCATCTCGCGGGCTAATTGGACCCGTTTACCAGACATACGGGTTAGGACGATGCACTGTAGCAGGCGCGTGGGTTTCACGCGCAGCCACTCACGGCGGCGCGTGACGGCGCGTGGGCACGAATCTTGAGGTGAGGTCAACATGACTTCTATCCTATTTAATGTAACGAACATTTTGGAATTGGTTTCGTGTCGATCGGACACCGTCTCGATATTGTTCGGGATGTCCGAAGGTTTTAAATCAAGTTTAAAAATAGTTAAAAATTCGGAAAAATTACGGGACTTTGATAAGATGTTAATGATGAGGTTAGTGACCCTCTAATGTAATTTGGACAGGATTGGGAGTCCCGGTGATAGTGGTGTGGCCCGGGAGGGCCGATGACACGCGTATCGAGGCATACCGTTAAACGGTCTATGAGTGGACTTTGGTTTTATAAATCCTATGCATGCTTAAATGTGTTATATGTTTTATATACGTGATTTCTATGATGGTGATTGTGAGTATTGATTTCGGGTATGTTGCACGTATTTCGAGGTATTTTCCGTATTTCACGTATATCGAGGTTAACGGTTTTATTGTGGTTTTATGTGCTTATGGCTTAATGGCTTAATAAATAATGTGATAAAAAGGGTTTTGGAATTGGAAAGATGAACTCAGGCTTGGGGCCCAATTATTTTGGAAACCTCGGACTTGGAGTCCATTTATGTTAATGAAATCGGGCCGGAGGCCCAATTGCTTTATGAAATCGGGCCAGGGGCCCAGTTGTTTATGAAAACGGGCTAAGACCCATTCGAGTGATGTTATCGGGCCAGGGGCCCAGTTGATTTACGAAATCGGGTCGTGGGTCCAGTGGTTTACAAAATCGGGCATGAGGCCTAGTTGGGTTATAAATGTGATTTCGGGTCTGGGACCCTATGTTTAATAAATATGATTTCGGGTCAGGGACCCTACATGGAATTGTGATATTTTATGGAGATTTCGGGAAAGGGTCCATTGTAATGTTGTGAAATGATTTAATAAAACTGTTTTCCATATACCATCTGGATACAAGGATATATGATGGTCTCCTCCAGATGTCTGGGACACTGGGGAAGTCACGGTGCATTGCCTGCGAGGGGTCATTGTACGGAGCAGCCAGACCGTATGATGACTCAGGAGCAGGATTGCTATGATTGACGTCAGGGACGTCAGACATCTATGATGTCAGAGATATGGACCCTGAGAGACCCCGGGCAGCACGCGTAGCTTATTATACCGTGAGATATGGCGTCAGGGACGTCAAGCGTCTGGGACGCTAAGCATCAGGGATGCTGGTGATGGTAATGGTAAATATGGATTAATGAATCTATAAAATGGCTTATCGGTTGGATATGTGTTATATGGTAAAAATGGATTATTGGTTATGAAATGGTATGTCGGGTCGGGGACCCTAAATGGTTTTGGATTTATGGGTTTATGTTTACGGTTTTGGGCGGTGGCCCACATGGTTGTTTATGTATGGTTGTGGTATTCCACAGTTTTGGGCTGAGTTCCCACACTTGGTTTTAAGTTAACGGTTTTTGGGCTAAGGCCCTAATGGCTCGGTTGAGCAAACGTTTTGGTTACTGGTTTTCGTGGCATGCATACGTTTTTATTGGAGGGCATAAATGTCTTATAAATGTGTTTAATAAACTTATTGGTTTTTGTCCACTCACAGCTTTTGGTTTTAATGCCCTTCAGGTTGATTACGGATGCGATTGCAGCAGAGACTGAGACATTGCACACCTCCTCCATCGATCCTTGCGCACTCTGGATGCCCCGTTGGGCAGTGACTCTTGGTTATCCCTTGTCTGACACCCCTTGTTGGACGGGAGCAGGGCACATTCCACGGTAATCCCAAGGGGATTGGGATGGGTCCTGTCACTGTGTGCCATGAGTTGGCATCTTCTCGGAAATGTTGCGGATGGGTTATACGTATATTGATACGTATGAGGTTTTACAGAAAGTGATTTGAGGGCGTAGACCCTGTGTTCCATGTTTTAGAAAGTGATTTGGGGCGAGGCCCCGTATTCAATGCTTTGAGAATGGTTTTGGGCTGAGACCCACGTATGTGATTTGGGTTGTATTCCCACATGTATTGTTTTATGGTTTTAAGGTTGTGATTTCAAGTCGGGGACCCAAATGGATTTATTGTTCATGACGGTTTATGGGAACCGACATGAACCTTGAAAGGTTTTTATGGGTCATGACAGTTTATGGGAACTGGGCATGAATCCTAGAAAGGTTTTGAATATGGTTGACAAATGGTTTTATGAACGTTTTGATAAACGGTTTTTGAATGCATGCATATGCTTTTAGTGAAGGGCATAAAGTATATTTGTGAAAATGTTTTGAATGAAATGTTTATTTTGTCCACTCACGACTCTTAATGTTTTTAATGCCCTTCAGGTTTATCGCGGATGCGGGCTGTAGCAGAGACGAGATGTCACACTCCTCCTCCTACGATCCTGGCATGCTCTGGACGCCCCGGTGATGGCTAGAGTTGGAATTTTCCCTGGTCTGACACTTCGTGTCAGACGGGATCAGGCACGTCCCACGTTAATCCCGGGGGATTTGGGATGGGTCCTGACATCTAGACTAGTGCCGAGCGTAATGTGGAGTTTCTGGAACATGTGAAGAAACGTCAGTGAGCAAATATATGGTTCACTTTAAAAGGTACAAATCTGCTACTGGAGCCATTAGGGCTAGGTGTAATTATCGCCTAGATCATACATATGTTGATGATCCTGCCAAAAATGGAACTGGGGCTTTCATTAGTCACATTGAAAAATGTGTTAAATATCCTCCTAATATGACTGCGAAAAAAAATCAGAAAGTTTTGTCTCTAGAAAAGCCCACAGAAATTGTTGTTGGGTTTAGTCAGAGGGATATTATTGAGATGGTCATTGTAGATGAGTTACCTTTTTCTTTTAGAGAGGGAAAAGGGTTTCGTTCGTTCATGGCTAAAGCTTGTCCTAGGTTGAAAGTTTCACGTCGTCAGATATTTGTTAGAGATGTGCTTAGTATGTATTATGCTGAAAGGGAGTCTCCAAAGGAATTTATCAAGTCTTATAGGGTTTTCATAATAACTAATACATGGAAATCCCATCAGAACATCAACTATATGGTTGCCATTGCTCATTTCATTGATTGTGAGTGGGTCTTGCATAAAAAAATTATAAACTTTTGTGTAAATCCAAAACATAAGGGAGATTCGATTGGGAGGCTTTTGGAGGAATGTTTATGTGATTGGGGTATATTGAGAAGCTTTTCACTGTTACAATAAATAATGCTTTTTTGAATGACTCAGGGTTATCTTATTTGATTAAGAGAAAGACCAAATGGAAATCTCCGATGCCACTTTTGAATAAAAGGAGAAAAATTTCATGTTAGGTGTATCCCATATTGTTAACTTAATTGTCAATGATGGCTTGAATGAGTTGAATAGTTATATTCGAAGTATTTGAAATGTTGTTAGATATGCAAGATTTTTGTCGCGACCCGACTTCCCTAGCACGATATTGTTCACTTTGGGCCATGACCTCGCGGTTTTATTTTTGGGAACTCACACATAATTTCCCAATAGGTCATCCATATTGGGATTGCTTTAGCCCAATCTCGCTTAACTTTGGAGTTCCAACCAAACTCAATGTCAGTGAGCTTCCAAAAGGTCTCGCACTAGGAATATACGTGCCCACACATATAAGACACTTCACTTCAACCAAACTCAATGTCAGTGAGCTTCTAAAAGGACTCGCTGACAGGACCCACCCCGATTATCACCTCGATAATCGGGAAGAATCCTGCTCTTGTCTGAAAACCGAACACAAATGACCAAAATAATTACATCGCATACATTGCCATACCATGGAGAACGTATGATATAACATACTGTACAACAAGTCAACAGTATCACAGAGCATAGTTAACAGTACAAGATAAGGATAAAACCCTACTCTGTGAGCTAACTACACAAGCAACGGGAAAACTTTATGCCTCTGCCTCTGCCTCGGCTTTAGCCCCAAAACTCGAACCACGACCTGGAGGGTGTTAAAACATAAAAGTGTGAGTGGACTAAAACTAATAGTTATAGAAAACAGTTTTAATGAAAACCAGGGTTCACCCTCTGTTTTTCAAAACACGCATGCATAACTACGTATCTAAAAACATATATATGAACCATATAGAAACCGTTATAGGAAACAATTATAAAATCATGTAAAGCTGAATACAACATCAACGAATCGAACCTGCTGGTTCTATCTGATTCTTTAAACTCAAGTAACATAGATCAGGCCTTCCCGGGATCTCAACGAGTCTTTAAACTCAAAACACAATCAATAGGCCTCGGGAGATATCACAGTAATCGAGTCTTTAAACTCAACATATCTCAATTAAGGGCCCTCCTCTGTCATCAATCAATCGGGTTTTTAAACCCAAAACCAGATCCAGCAATAGTAACGGGTCTTTAAACCCAAAACTATGTGTAATTTATAGCAAATCCAGAATTCATTGTAATCCAAATTCCAAAACCAAATCTGAAATCATTTTTAATCGAAATGGGACTCATGTCCAAATTTCACGTTCAAATCCCAAATCATACTCACAAAACATGATACGCCCAAATCATATAAAATCATCCATCAAACCATCAGCAAAGCATAGGAGAAACCATAGTCTCGAAATACGTAAAATGCGATAAATCACATCGAAAAGCGTGCAATTATGTAAAGCAGGAATATCATAAATCATAAACATAAATCATATATGGAAACATGAAACGAGTAAGTAAAAACAGTTATGCATGCTCAGTTAGAAAACAAAAGTCCACTCACTAAGTCTGAACGCGTCAGTCGTGTCCTGCACGCTCCCCGGACTCCTCAGGAATGTTCTGGCCAGTCAAAGATCATAATTTCGGGTCACAAATACTTTCATTAAGCTTACATTAATTTCCCCAATTTTTCGGGATTTTTCAACGTAATTAAATTAAAACCTTAAACCTTCGGACACTCAAAACTATCCCGAAACGGCGTCCGATCGACTCGAAACTTGTCTCAAAATGTTCGTTACATTGAAAGGATAAAATCATATGTTGACCTTGACCGGAGATACTACCTCACGCGCCCTCACGCGCCGCCCAAAGGGGCTGCGCTTGAAAGTCACGCGCCCTGTACAGTACTGCTACAGTGTCGCCTGCTTCACCCGTTTTTCTAGGTCTAGCAATGGGTCGTGTCGTGTCGTGTCGGGTTCGTGTCGTGTCATGTACTCTATTTTACCTATTTAAGCTTAAACCGAACCCGACCCGTTTATTAATCGTGTCAAAACATGTAACCCGAACCCGACCTGTTTATTAAACAGGTAACCCGAACCCACCCGTTTAACCCGTTTATTAAACGTGTCGTGTTGAATAACTCATTTAACCTGTTTAACCCATTTAACATGTTTAACCCGTTTAACCTGTTTAACCCATTTAACCCATTTAACCTGTTTAACCTATAATATTTGAAGCATAATTTTTTCACTAAAATATTATACCAACCATCAACGAACTTCATAATTCAACAAACTTCATAATTCATAATTCATAAGTAAATGCAATAATTTAGTATCCATGACCAACAATACAATATCGTCAATGTAATACTAAGTTCTAAAAGAAAATAAGTATAGTACATAATACCAAATAAAATTAAGTAATTAATTAACAAACTCTAAGGGAAATGTTTCAACAAAAAAAGTGTTAAAATTGATTAGATCTTCGGGGATTGCACAAGAACACAGAAACTAATCAGCACCTACAATAAAATAAAGAAAACATTAGAATCCAACCACAAAATTAATAACAATGTGTAAAGACATTAGAATGTGATTTGACAAGAGATCATTACCCCTATGTGTAATATAAAACTAAACATCCAGAACTAACCTCTAAGCAAGGATAAAAGCGACAACAGGAAACCAAATCAATCCAAAAAAAATTCAAACCATAGGGCATCCCCACTTAGCATTGTGACCATAGGTATACTAATACCAGATATGCCGCTCCTCTTTCAGTACCAAAAAATACAACTTAATATTAAACAGTTAGCAACTAACAATCATTTACCATGAAATTCATCTTTACTTATTACCTTCATAACGCAATGCCGATTCATTCTAATTATTACTGCTTCAAGCTAAGATTTTTTTGAATGCAATGCAATAAATCTACATGCACATTTTTTCATTTCCAAAAACAAAGACATTGTACCCTTTTGATAAGAACCCCAATTCACTATACTTCCATTAATAAAACATCTTCCAGAGCTTCAATTCCACAAGTTACATCAGAGAATTTGGTCCTGCTAGGATTAGGTAAAGATCAAAAGTTTAAGACTACAACATGAATTAAGACCAAAAGGGAGCTTGAAGGAATACCAGAGTAGTCCAGTATATGCAGGAAGAAGCGAAGCTGGTAAAAAAATGTTTCCAACTGTTTTAGATCATTAACAGGAATCTCAGACCCACTATTCCCAAAGAGCCCTCCAGGCTTCCGAAGATTACCACCAGACACCAACTCATATATAAGGAATTGCAAGCAGTGGACCTAAAACAAAAATTGAATTGATCAGTTAGTTCAATCTCAGGGACAAGAGAACTATCTGATGATGTACAAAGATATGTATTTGGCAGTTTACCAAAATTTGGAAAATTACTATGCACAACATGGAATCCAATTTAAGCTCCGTAAAATAGCATACATTTGAGCATCTATTGCATTAAAGTCAAAAGATGAATGCGCAATAAATTTGAGACCAATGATTCACTTTCTCAGCAAAAATTATCTCAAGTAATTAGATGCTCAATTTAAATACTAATAGTTTACTATTAATTTCCACCATATATATCCCTCTTTGCATATGCAAGACTATTAAAGGAGCATTGGTTGGATCAAACATTGAAGTTTTCTGATTCTTTTCTTTCTAAGAAAACAAATTGAAGGAAAAACTTAATAGAAAGAGAAATACAGCTAAGGCACATACATCCAGTTAACCAATAATAAAGCTCTGTTAAATTGCAAGAAAGAAGCTGGACGATGCAAGAAACCTGGGCAGCAGTTGGAGCTTGACAAAAGCACTTAACATTTTTTCTTCTCACATTGCTATAAGCGCTTTTGATTATCCGGCACCATTTTTAGCTAAAACCAATTAGTTTTCTTTTCTTTCTCCTTTCAAATTAAGAACTCCCATCTAATTCTTGGAGTCATAATCAATTTCATTCGCCTTAATCTGTTTTATTATTCAATGAGAATTTCTCCCACAAGTATTTATTGTGGCAAACCCTCAAAGAAACCCATATGCATGAACAGGTTAATTCTTTTGGTGAAGAATATAACCAAGAACACCAGCCGTAGCTGAGAGAACCCAATTGATTTGGATCAACAACAACACAATTTTCTGAGAGAACAATTTGATCCAAATTATTGATAAGAATAGAAAAAGTATTAGGTCCTTCCAATACTTAATGGGGTGCTTTTATTTTCTTCAATCCCAAGAAGTTAAACCAGAATAAATTCAGCTCCTGTATTTTCTAGCATTTTCTTACAACCCAAATAGAACATATCAACAAAATCACATATATTTCACAAACCCAAAAAAAAAATGATTCAATTTTCTACGAGCATTAGCAGAAAAAAGATTGAATTGATAACTTACAGAGCTTCTCCTCTGCTCTGCTAAACTGGGCTGACTGCTAAACCCTTGTTACCGTAGCAGGCCAAGCAGGGAAGCCTTTGAATTTAGCAAGCACAAGATCGCCGACCTTCCATTGGCGGCGAGCAGCGGCGGCTTGGTGGCGTGGAGAAGCTCGCGACGTCGAAGACGGTGATGCGGCTAGCTGGCGGGTGGGTGGGTCGTTGGATTGTTGATGGAGATTGAGAATGGAGAAGACTTGGTGCGACTGTTGGAGAGAATGGAAGGCTGCTATAGATTTGGATTTTTGTGTTTAATTAGGTTATAAATTATGAAGTTTTAGTATTTATATTTTGGTCCTTGTGAAACCTTAGACCTAGAGTACTAAATGGGTTTCCAGGTTAACGGGTTAACAGGTTGGGACTCAATAATCCGTTTAATAAACGGGTTAATAGGTTATTAAATGGGTTAGCGGGTTGACCCGAAATCCACCTGTTTAATAAACGGGTTATAACGGGTTGACCCAAAAATGACCCGGATTATTATCGAGTCCGGTTAATTCGGGTTAATTTCGTGCGGGTTTCGAGTCGTATATCGGGTCGTGTCAGAAATTGCCACCCTTACGTTTTTCTGCTAAACGGGTTACGAACCCGCGACATGACCCGGTTCGTTTTCCTTCAATTCGACCTTAATTCTTTCAATTCTTCCACCGAATTCCATCTATTCTATCTCAATTTAGGTTCCCCGTCATTAATTACACAAATCAAACCCTTAATCCATCATTTCTCCAATGAATGTTTAAACGGTTTTCAACTTCTAATATCACTTAATTCATCTTAGTTTTTTAATTAATTGATACAGAAGCATCGTGAGGTTGTAATGAACATTCTGAAATAATCAATTACACAATTTCTTACCTCTAAGTACTCGTACTCAACCTCGATTTTTCAAGAAATTGTAACTCCAGTTCTCGGTCGAAACACGATCAAGCTAACAGGACCCACTCCGATTATCACCCCAATAACCGAGGTGAACCCTGCTCCCGTCTGACAACCCAACACAAAAGACCGAAATAACCTCACGAAAACCACAAATTACATTGTCAGACGAAGGAGAAATTAAAACAACCCAGAGTCAACAGTAAAACAGAGCATAGTACACAACAAAGTAAAACAAAACCACACACAGAGTACACGCACAACGAAACACTGAAACCACTCCAGAAAAACGCTCGAGTACTCTATGCCTCCGACGCTGCCTCAACGTCAACCCCCGCGCTAGCTCCACGACCTAGAGGGCAATTAAAAACCAGAAAGTGTGAGTGGACCATAAAGAATAAAAGTTTCAAAACCATTTCATACACAAACCAGGATTTGACCCTCCGTTTTGAAAACATGCATGTATAACCCAATTTCTGAAAACATTTATAAATCACATCATTTTCATTACGGAAACTGCAACAATATAAACACAGTATGATAAACGTTATAAAACATTAGTAGTAAAACATAAAATACCAACATAATCATCCGATCAAACCTGCTGGACCTATCCGAGTCTTTAAACTCCCGAGTCTTTAAACTCAATCCAGGCCTCAATATAATCCGAGTCTTTAAACTCCCGAGTCTTTAAACTCAATAGGCCTACAGGGGAAAATCATAATATCCGAGTCTTTAAACTCCAGAGCCTTTAAACTCAATCCGGGTCTTTAAACCCAATCTGGGCCCGTCCCTCGTCAAATATAATCCGGGTCTTTAAACCCAATAACCAGATCCAGCAAATCCAATCCAAAACCATTTCTAAATCCATATCCAAACCCGAATCTGAAATCACTAGCCCGAAGCCCTTCCGGCATCCAGAACCGTCATTCCGAACCCAAATCCGGAAATCCACTTTTCCACTTTAAAACCAAATTTCGTGTTTCTGAAATCCGATTCTAAAACCGAAAACCCATGATCACCAAATCATGTCTCAAATCCCTTTATAATCATTGAAAACCATTATCGTTTGAAATCCCAAAACCATGGCATCATAATCAGAAATCAAACATTTCTCGTAAAACGTGTCAAAACCGTACTTTCTCAAAAAATCGTGCATTTATGGAAAACTGATATAGCATATTCAAATAATCATGAAATCACATATAAAACCATAAATCAAATAATTAAAAGCAGTTATGCATGCTCAGTTTAAGGAAGAAGTCCACTCACAATTACCGGGCACGTCACTTGCGTCCCGAACGTCCTGTACGTTCCTCGACCTCCTCGGGGATTCCCGATCCTGTCACAAGTCACCAAAATACGTCACTAACACGTCCACTAAGGTTCTCCTAATTCCCCATAAATTTCCCTGAATGTTAAACGTAAATACTCGAAACCCTAAACCTTTAACCTCGTAGAACTAACCCGAAACAACGTCCGATTGTCCTGAAACTTATCCCAAAAGACTCGTTACATCGATTAGACCAAAAACTATGTTGGAAGGTTCGCCGGAATCCTCCCCACGCGCCCCCACGCTTCGCCCAAAGTGGTTGCACGTGGGCCTCCCGCGCCTGCACACAGAACACTGTTCATCGTCTTCTTCGAGGAGTCGACCGGTCTGAACCGGCGTTCCCGGTTCTCCGTCCTTCCTCCACCATTTTCCTTCCTTTTTCCACCAAACTCTTCGTCCTCATCCTAGCAACTAAGTCCAATCCTAAAATCTAAACATCACAGCCTCTAACCCGTCTCCCAAACTCGAACTAGAAACCCGTCCAAAACCATGTTCTTCAATCCGACCACCCATGAAATCCCCCGTCACGGCTTCACAACCAACAGCTTCCTAAGGACCTACTTAGTCGACTAGCACTTACCAGACACCTCGACTCAGCCCCAAAAGCCACAACTTTTAACTTGAACTAAAACGGAAAAACAGAGGAATAAGAAACCTTACCGTCATTCTAGCCCCACCGTGTTCGCCGCCGCGTTCCCTGGATTCCACTGCACTCCTTAAGTCCTCCTCCGTCCTCTGAACACCACCAGCCACCACAATTGATCAAGTACGGCAGCACCACCACCAAACTCCCTCTCTGTTTTCCAGAGAACTCACCCTCTCCTCACACACCAACACTCGACTCTCAGTCTTCTCAGCACAACCCTGCACTCTCAACCTCCCTCTGATCACACTCACACACTCAAAGGAACACTCACTCTCTGAAATTTGAACGATTCTTCCCTCAGTCTCAGTCTCTGTTCTCTCTCTTCGAACACGACTAACACACACACGGCTCACCCAAATAAATTCCACCATGCACAAACTTGTAGAAGTCTCTAACTCACAGCCACCTGTCACAATCCCATGGTCCCTAGCTCAAAAACATCCAATTGCACCTGTACACTTGTCCTCATCTTATTTGCACAATTCCCAAGGCACCAAAAAGACCAAAATGCCCCTTGTGAGTTAAAATTACCATTTTGCCCTTCGTCGTTCTAGACCCCTATCTCGCTCGTCCGACGTCCGATGAACGCATACCGCCTGTCGTTGAACTCAGGACGACGAGATCTATCTAATGGTCCTCAATCTACGTGAAAACCAAACGTCCAGTGAAAAGTCAACCTTTTCCCCCTTATTTTACCAAATTACGGTAATGCCCCCAACCTTCCGAACATCATAACTTCTTCCTCGGATGTCGGAATCGGGCGTGCCACCTGTCTACGGACTCGTGACGTTCCGAACTATATCACGGTCATCGGTCAATGTCCAATTGACCGCCCGAACTAAAAGTCAACATTTTGCCCAACTAGGGGCAAAATCGTCATTCTGCGCTAACGCCCCAAACGTAACCAACTAAACACCGATTAACCCAATTAAACCACCACTAATCACCTCACTAATCCTAACTTCCGGGACGGGTCCTTACACAAGCTCTTTCGCTTTTTGTGTGGTTGTAGTCGAAATAATCTCAGAAAGCTGTTTTTAATCTCAATTTGGATCCTCTCAACTTACAAATTGAAGTTTGAATATTCACTCACTTTTTCTAATTTTCGTGATTTTGGGTCTCTCTCTCTATGTTCTTGGTTTTCTTTTCTATCTCAGTCTCTCAATTCTCTCTCCAGCGTCTCTGTTTACTCAGTCCCTCACAGTGGTTTAATTCGTATCAATTCACTCATCACCTGGAAAATACTCACCGTTTGAAATTGAAACGGTGCTTTGTTTTTCCAAACACACACCTGTGCACACACTCACCCACAGCCGACAGCCACTCATCTGTTCTTCCTGGTGACATGTGTCACTTAGGGACTAAGGGACAATGAAATCTCACAAATTAATCCACGGCTGTGTAAATGACTATTTTACCGCTCCTTAACACAATTACCAAATTGCCCTTCATCGTTCTAGAGTCATAACTTATTCATCTGAAATCCGATTTTCAGCGTGCCGCCTGTCTACGGACTCAGGGAATCGAGACCTACGTAATGGTCCTTGAATTACATGAAAAACACATGTCATGTAAAAAGTCAACTTTGACCATACTATTTACAAGGGTAAAAACGTCATTTTACATATTATTTTATAAATTTACATTATTTGGGTTTCCGGGGTGTTACACTCGCAAGAGGAAGATGCGTGCTCACACATATAAGACACTTCACCTTTCCTTTCTCGAGCGGTGTGAGATTGTTCACCATTCTTCCCAAGACACGGGTCTTACAATCCACCCGTATTGGGGCCCAGCATCCTCGTTGGCACACTTTTAGTTGGAGTTCAGCTCTAATACCAAACTGTCACGACCTGACTTTCTTAGCACGATATTTTCCGCTTTGGGTCATGCCCTCACGGTTTTATTTTTGGGAACTCACACATAATTTCTCAATAGATCACCCATCCTGAGATTGCTCTAGCTCAATCTCGTTTAACTTTGGAGTTTCAACCAAACTAAAAGCCAGTGAGCTCCTAAAAGGTTTCACACTAGGAAGATACATGCCCACATATATAAGGCACTTCACGATGTGGGATTGTTCACCGTTTTTCCCAAGAAATGGGTCTTACAATTTTCCCCTAGTAGGTTAGAAAATTTCAAAAAGTATGTGGAGAATGCTAAAGTGAATAGAAAATAACTTGTGGTATTAAGGTGTAATTCCACCTATTTGATGTTGGAATCAACTCTAAAGTATTGTGGAGTATCTGAAGATCTAGTCGATGATGATCTTAGTTAGGCAACATACTTTATCAGTGATAGAAGGGTAGGACTACCGGTTGAGCATAATTAGGAAGTAATCGGTACATTTGTTGTTTATTTGAAACCATTTTATGAAGTAACTTTGAGAGTTTGTTTCTCAACTATGCCCACAATCCAAAATGCTTTACTTGATGTGTTTACGATTTTAAATCTTTTGTGCCATGAACAAAATAATGTTTTATTTCCTGGAATTACAAGTAGCATGCAAGCCAAATTTGACAAATATTGAGGGAGAGTCGAGCATATGAATCAATATTATTTCATCGCTCTTATTCTTAATCCTCGCTAGAAATTGGAAGCTGCGGAGGATTGTTTTGGGTTGTTATTAGAGGATGATCATGACAAGGTTGCAGATGCCATTTCTAGTTTGAAACTTTTATTGACTAGTCTTTATAATCTATGCGAAGATGGTGAGCGTGGGAAATCTACAACAGAGGACAATGATGGTGGTAGCCCTTCTTCGGTATCAACTGAGGGGGTGCATATGGATATGGATCTTTTGGAAATGAGGAGAGTAATGAAGAGTGACATTATTTGTAATGATAATTATGATATGGATAGGCATCCATTAGATCCTATTGATTATATAACAGATTCAAAGTTTGATGTTTTGGCTTGGTGGAAAATGATCAGGTTAGCTAAATATCAATTTTGTCACTAATTACACAGAATGTTGTTGCCATTCCTGCTTCAACAATAGCTTCAGAGTCATTCTTTAGCACAAGAGGAAGGGTAACTAATTCATATAGAAGTTTGTTAAGTCCTCAAGTGGTGGAGGCATTGATATGTACTCAAAATTGGCTTTTAAGTATTAATGTTGCATTACACTTGAGAGTCGGCTATTGAAGAAGTTGAGTATTACCATACTATTGTACAAGATAATTGTTGTATCTTTTTATTATTCTTACTACATTTGTTAGTTATTAATTATCAATTTATATAAATGATTAACTTTGTTTGTGTCTCATATATAGAAATGGCAAAGGGTCGTGTTATGTTGCCTCCAAAGTCCATTCCTTATAATACTTTGGCTTGCAGTTTTTTATTTTTATTTTTTACTATCGATTAATTAACTTTTTAATTTTGCATGAGTTGAATAATTGATTTATTGATTTTCATTTGTATTTTTTTCCCATGAATTGTAATTATATTATGGTGGTGGTTGAACTTTCAATGGCTCCAAATTTTACTGATTTAGAACAACAAAAATTGCCTAAATTTTTTTTTAAAATCGGTTTAATAAAAATTGAACCAGTCGACCAGAATCGAATCAGATTTGATTTAACCGAAATCGAACTGAGTCGAATAATTCAATTTCGATTTCAATTGATTTTTAGTGTAAAAACTGAACTAAATCAAAGCCAATTCTCCAATCCGATTTCAATTTCAGTAAAATTTAAACCGAAAAACAGACTAACACCTCTAATAATCATCACCACCAAAAGACGGTAGTGAGCACAATTAGACTCTTAAATTTATAACTCTTCCGATTTAGTTGTTAGAAAAGCTATAACTTCAGTGATTTTTCCCATTAATTATGTCTTACATGCCAAAAGTGCATCATTATATAGATGTGATCCATGTAATGTTTATCCCAAACGATATTATTGTTTCCGTAGGGGCTTAATTGAGATTGATAAGATTTTGAAAATGACATAATACCTTATCCTTATGCAATGATGCTCCTCGGGACGATCTATACACATGTTAAATATTACATAAAGTCCCATTGGATATTAATATTTAGGTAATCGCAATAGTTTTCCTTATACATGAGAAATTGTTAATTTTATTCATAAGTACGTCGATAGTAACAATAATATTTGTATAAAATTCAATTGATTTAAAATAAAATAGTGTTGTATAAAATAAAATAAAAAACTATTAAATAATGTTGCATTCGTGTTCATTCTTTGAATTTCTTTTTAATTTTTTAACTATTGTATTTGTATTTTGTGTATGTAAAAATTTGAAAATTTGAATGGTGCGTTAGTGCATGGGTGGTGTGTATTGGCGGGATATATATGTGTCACGCCCACGGGATTCATAACTCTGTGTACTTGTAATGACACGGTAATTAATTTCAGGTAAATGTTGTGAGCATATTAACCAGGGTTGAGGAGCATATAAACAAATATTAACCGGAAAGAATTTAATTTAATTTAGAAAAGAGAGAGAGAGAGGGAGGAGTACTCACAACTGTTTAATACGTGACTATACAAGAAAATATTAAATGCGGACCTACATGAAACCTGGGAAAAGTCCAATTTCACCTCAGAAAGAAGTCACCCGGACACACAACACTCACGTACTTCCCAATTCTCAACCCCACAGAATTAACAACAGCTAGCTAATTAAGGCTAAATATTGAAATTTATGACACTCATGGGCTTCTGCTGAATTCCACCCAAACTTGAACTCAATCGCAACATTCAAGAACACCTTCAATTCATCAATACATGTAGTACGTGGACCATGTCCATGCTTGTTTTCGCCGATGCCTAGCGCGCTTCCCCCAAAAACAAGCATGGAAATAGAAAATCCAAACAAGCTAGCTACTTAATTATATGCATAATCGTTAATTAACTAGATGATAATAACGAATTAATTAAAGAAAAATCGGCGGATTAATTAACATCATTCGTATCTTCTTCTTGCCTTGGGTGTCGAGGAAATGAAGAATACAGCAGCTGGCGTCATCCTTCATGTTCATGATAATGAAAGCAAGTAGGCACCAAGAAATGTAAAGAAACGAAAAAGATCGATCGAGGGTACCAAGAAGTAATTGATGAGACTTTGATATATATCTTGATCAGTTGTGGAGGGGGTTGGGTCCGGAGGGGACGAGTCTCTTCTCCACGCCGTATCGTGGATCAATCTCATGATCAGTACTGTCGTGGACATCGACGGGCAGGGGTGGTGGCGGTGGCGGGACGCGGAAGATTTTACTGCGGAGTTGAAGGCACAAAGAACGTAACTGGGCACTACTCGATGACTGCGAGCCAGAGGTCTGATGATCACATGCGTTTGTTGGCGTAATTGGCATGGTGTCTGTTGGGTTGTTAGAGACGGGCGCCGTGGTTGCGGCAGCAGAAGCCAGAAAAAGCGAAAGAAACACCGCCGCGGACAACAGCGGAAACCGCCGGAGCGTACTGGAGGTAATTGAGAAAAAAGAAGACAAAGATGAAGAGAGGGCGCTCTTCATTTTCTTTTCTTGTTTTGTTTTGTTGGGAGAGATCGATGAGATGTGGCAGAGAGTCAGAGAGGGATGCGATGGTTGAAGAAGTGTAAGTGTTAAGAGGTGTTTTGGGCGATAGCGATGGTGGTGGAATATTGTAATTGTAACCCCTATAGTTTTAATGCAAAGACGCAAGACACACATGAAGGACTATAAATTCCCGAGAAACGTGCTCATGGATCACAAATAATCACGACTACCTCGCCATTTCTTTCCATGTTTCTTCCTCTTCATATAATATAAAGACAATAACAACTATTAAATTATCGTATAAATCTAATATGTCATCTTAAATAATAAATAATTAGGGAATGTAATTATTGTATATGTTACGTCTTTAATCTCACTCTATAATTTCTATCACATGATTCATGTAAATTATACATGGAGTATTATACCGTTCTATTCAATTTTCAGTCACATGTTGTTCAAAAATAGGACGGAAAATTCGAAAGTTTCCAATCAAAACATGGAAACACGAGAAGAAGACTAGAAAAGATGAACAAAAGAAACCTCATGCATTGGATTGGAGTCTCAGTACCATATCTCTCTCTGCTCAAGACCTTCTCTCCCGTACAAGGCCTGCTATGTAAAACTCAAGGTCCTTGAACAATTGGGCTGGTTATGTTTGGGCTTGTCTGTCACCAAGATTGGGTATCGAACTATGATGGCAGTATGGCTCAAGTTGAAAGAGTTTGGATTGCCCTTTCCTTATAGTATCTCCTATTCAATGAATTTAGGTGTTGGGACGTCGACGTCGCTTTGGCCGAGTGGTTAAGGCGTGTGCCTGCTAAGTACATGGGGTTTCCCCGCGCGAGTTCGAATCTCTCAGGCGACGATTCCAATTTTTTGTTATTATTATTATATATATTTTTTTCAATTGCAAATCATCGCCTGCCGTATACGGAAGTGGAACTGACATTTATCACGAGTCAAAGGATCATCCAGAAATTTAGTCCCTTGTTTTTGTTGTGTTCTCACGATACTAGGAAACTCGTATATTGAAGTAACATCATTATAACAAAAGTTAGGCACAAAACTTATACCATTTTTATAATGCAAACCATATAATCTCACAAATAAAATAAAATAAGTAATTTACTTTGAAATGTAAATACCACTTTCACATAAGAACAAAATTGACAAATCTAATTAAATTTAAACCATCAAGTAAATCCCCGCAAGTTACTTATGAAATATTTTGCCGACACCAAATAAAAAATTTAAGTCATTTTCAACAAATTTTAATGAGTTGATATATAAAAAAAAAAATTGACAATTCTTTTCTTATCAACGGCAGGGATTCGAAAATAGACGAATTTTCTTTTGTGAGGATTAAGAAGATAAGCAATACTGGACGTATAGTCGCCATAATTAGTTTCAATATTGTCTCTTTTGCTTATCTGCTGGTTTACGTAGCAGAATATGCTTAAAGGATATGATATTTCTGCTAAAGAGCCTAATCGCACAATGACAATGTTAATATATCTTGATAAATATAATTGGCCCAAATCCATAGCTCATCTTCACTCTTCTCATCAACCATGGTCATTCCTCTGACAAACTTCTTCGTCTTCCTCCTCCTCTTCGCCTTCTTCAATTCAACCCATCAAAATGTTTCAGTGTCTCTATCCCCAACCTCTCTCTCCAAACCCGGCGATTCAGTCGTCATACAGTGGTCCGGCATCGACTCGCCTTCCAAGCTCGACTGGCTTGGCATTTACTCGCCGCCTTCATCCCACCACGATAACTTCATCGGCTACAAGTTCCTCTCCTCCGCCCCCACCTGGAAATCCGGCTCCGGCTCTATCTCCCTCCCTCTAGTCAACCTCCGATCCAATTACTCCTTCCGTATCTTCCGCTGGAACGAATCTGAGGTCGACCCGAACCACCTCGACCAAGACCACAACCCTCTCCCAGGAACCGCCCACTTGCTCGCCACGACGGACGATGAGCTCAGCTTCGAATCGAATCGGGTCCCGGATCAGATCCACCTCGCGTACACGGACGCTGAGGACGAGATGCGGGTCATGTTCGTGACGTCAGACGGTGGGGACAGGACGGTTCGTTACGGCCAGTCCAAAGACTCGCTCGACGACGTGGCGGTGGCACGTGTGGAGAGGTATGAGAAGGAGCACATGTGCGATTCACCCGCCAACGATAGTATCGGGTGGAGAGACCCCGGGTTTATTCACGATGCCGTCATGTCCCGTTTGAAAAATGGCGTCAGATATTTTTACAAGGTCAATTAAATTGAATTTCTGCAATTAATATTCAAATTCTTTACGAAATTCTTACGATTTTTTTTTTTTTTTTAAATCTGGCATTTTAATGTTTCTAGGTTGGGAGCGATACAGGAGGCTGGAGCAAAACGCACAGCTTTGTGTCACGAAACAGCGACTCCGATGAGACGACGGCGTTTATGTTTGGTGACATGGGCACTGCAACGCCGTACGCGACGTTTCTTCGAACCCAAGACGAGAGCATTGCCACCGTAAGTTGGATCCTCCGAGACATTGAAGCTCTCGGTGACAAGCCGGCTTTCATCTCCCACATCGGAGATATAAGCTACGCCAGAGGCTACTCGTGGCTGTGGGATCAATTTTTCAGTCAAATTGAACCCATCGCCTCAAAACTGCCCTACCATGTTTGCATTGGAAATCATGAATATGATTGGCCCTTGCAGCCATGGAAACCAGATTGGGCGCGTATGTACGGGAAAGATGGTGGCGGTGAATGTGGGGTACCCTACAGTCTTAAATTCTGTTGCGGAAAATAGTAGAATGGAAATAATAACTCAACCCACAAAAAAGGAAAAATATGCAAGGAAATAAAAGAGCAAAGAATAGAGAACACCGGATATAACGTGGTTCGGCAATATGCCTACGTCCACGGGGCAACAACAACAAGAACCTCCACTAATGAAATTAGGGATACAAAGAGATGCACAACTTCAAGAATACTACTTGAAGGAAACTCTCTCTCTCACACTTGTTTTGCTACCAACACTACAACACTCAACACTCTCAACTTAGAGTGGGCACTCTTCACTCTCTACTTGGAGGAAGATGTTTCTCTTGGATGAGATTGATGGAATGAGCAAATGACCTCTCCTTATATAGGCCAAGGAGGAACCATCTAAATGCTTTCATTAATGATTCACCCACCCACTTACTTCATTTTGGATCCCACTTACCTACAACCACCTACTACATTTTGGATCCCACTTACCTACAACCACCTACTACATTTTGGATCCCACTTACCTACAACCACTTACTTCATTAATGCTTCAAATAACATTTTGTAGATATATTTGAAATTTGGGCCTAGATATTTTACAATCTCCCCCTCTAGGCCAACTAGGTCAAAACGACGTGACTTCTACTTGAAGTCCACTCCAGCGGATTTGCTGCAATACTCCAACTTCTGTTGTGTAACAACTTTTGTCAACATATCTGAAGTGTTCTTGTTGGTGTGAATTTTCCTCAACTGGAAAAGCTTCTTTGATACTGCATCTCGAATCCAATGATAACGGAGATCAATGTGCTTCGTGCGAGGATGGTACACTGAATTTTTACTTAAATGAATAGCACTCTGACTATCACAATGTACCACATAACTTTCTTGCTTCACACCCAATTCTTGAATGAACCTCTGCAGCCAAATCATCTCCTTGCCTGCTTCATTTGCAGCAATATACTCAGCTTCAGTGGTGGATAAGGCAACACATTTTTGTAACTTAGACTGCCATGAAACAGCTCCCCCTGAAAAGGTGAATAAGTATCCAGAAGTGGATTTTCTAGCATCAAGGTCTCCTGCCAAGTCTGCATCCGTGAAACCTTCTAACATCGGTTTCGATCCACCAAAGCACAAGCACAACTTTGAAGTGCCTCTCAAATATCTGAGTATCCACTTGACTGATTCCCAATGCTCTCTGCCAGGGTTAGAGAGATACCTACTAACAACACCAACTGCATGTGCTATATCTGGTCGAGTACAAACCATAGCATACATAAGACTACCAACAGCTGATGAGTAGGGAATACCTGCCATCTTGTCCATATCCTCTTGTGTAGTTGGGCATAAACTTCTGCTTAACTTGAATTGATTACCTAGAGGTGAGTTCACTGGCTTAGCTTCTTTCATGTTGAACCTCTCAAGCACTCGTTCAACGTACCTTTCCTGTGACAACCATAGCTTCTTCGCCTTCCTGTCACGAGTGATCTCCATGCCCAAAATCTGCTTAGCTGGACCTAAGTCTTTCATATCAAATGATTTTGACAAATCTGACTTCAACTTGTGAATCATAGCAACATCGTGCCCCACAATCAACATATCATCAACATAGAGCAATAAAATGATGAAGTTACCTCCGGTGAACTGCTGGATATACACACATGGATCAGCATCTGTTCTCTTGTACCCATGACCCAACATGAATGAGTCAAACTTCTTGTACCATTGCCTCGGTGCCTGCTTTAGCCCGTACAAGCTTTTCTTCAACTTACAAACCATGTGTCCTTTTCTCTCAACTTCAAAACCTTTTGGTTGCTCCATGTAAATTTCCTCTTCCAAATCACCATGCAGAAATGCTGTCTTCACATCCAACTGCTCCACCTCAAGATCCATGCTAGCTGCCATGCCCAGAATAACTCGGATAGAAGTCATCTTAACCACTGGTGAGAATATCTCGTCGAAATCGACTCCTTCCTTCTGCCCAAAACCCTTGACAACCAAGCGAGCCTTGAACTTTGTCAACTGCTCATTCTCGTCCCTCTTCAACTTGAACACCCACTTATTTTTGAGTGCTTTTCTGCCTTTAGGAAGCTCCACCAACTCATAGGTGTCATTCTTCAATAAAGACTCCATCTCAGACTTCATTGCCAACATCCATTTGTCATTGTCTGCATGAGTCTTTGCCTCCTCAAAATTTTCAGGCTCTCCATCACCAGTCAACAGAATGTATCTGGAATGCGGGTCATCCCCATCACTGGTCGTGAGAATATACTGTGAAGAAGGATACTTAGTATTCGACTTCGGCACTCTGTTTGATTTACGAACTGGTACTTGGGAAATCTCCGGTTGCTCCTCCTGGCTTGGCTCCCCCTGAATTTGATCGTCCTGATCATCGTCTTCAGGTTCAGACACTATCTCAGCACCTTCTGCTTCAGCCATGTCAGGAACGTCTTCATGTATAACCTCTTGAGCTCTGCCACTGGGTTCTTGTTGCAGCGGTGATGAATCATAGGTGAGTTGGCCTGCATTTTTAACTGTCTCCTTATCAAGATCTGCCACGGTCTGATCTTCAAAGAAGTGTACATTTCTGCTTCTGAATAGCTTGTTGGTCTTTGGATCCCACATGCGGTAGCCCATTTCTTCATTGCCGTACCCGAGAAAGATGCACGGTGTGCCTTTGTCATCTATCTTCAATCTTTTCTCGTCAGATACACGTGCAAATGCTTTGCACCCAAACACTTTCAAGTGTGAATATGAAACGCTTCTACCGGTCCATACGCATTCGGGAGTCTCAAAGTTCAATGGTACACTTGGTGATCGGTTGATAAGGTAACAAGCGGCTGACACTGCTTCAGCCCAAAAACGTTTTGATAGATTGGCTGTCTTCAGCATGCACCTGACCTTCTCCAGAATGGTGCGGTTCATCCTTTCAGCTACACCATTATGTTGTGGGGTGCCAGGAATTGTCTTTTCATGCCTAATGCCATACTTCGAACAGTAATCTCTGAACTCGTTCGAAGTGTACTCTCCTCCATTATCGCTGCGGATACATTTGAGGGCTCTCCCAGTCTCCCTCTCCACCATGACATGAAATTGCTTGAAGGTTTGGAATACCTGACCTTTTGATTTCAACAAATATACCCAAACCTTTCGTGAAACATCATCAATAAAGGTAACAAAATATCTATTACCACCTAGTGATTCAACTTCCATAGGGCCACAAACATCAGAATGTACTAGGTCTAATATTTTTTCTTTTCTTGTGAAGGTACCAGAAAAACTGACTTGATTTTGTTTGCCATATAAACAATAATCACAAGAGTCGAGTGAGGTACCTTTGGCAAAGGGAATGAGAGACTTCTTTGCCAAAACTTGCAATCCCTTCTCACTCATGTGGCCTAATCTTTTGTGCCATAGATTTGGATGAGAATCGTCCGCGACATTCAACTCTCCTTTGCAAACCTTCCCATATGTCTTGTAAAGGGTGCAGCACAACTTCCCTCTAGCGATGACTAGCGATCCCTTGGTAAGCCTCCACTTTTGATCTCCCCCATGATGATGGAACCCTTGTTTATCAAGCACACCGGTTGACATTAGATTGAGACGTAAACCAGGAACATGTCTCACATCTTTCAATAACAGCTTGTTGCCCAAATCAGTCTCGAACAAAACATCACCTATTCCGGATATCTTGGAATAGCTATCATTGCCCATCTTCACTTCCCCAAAGTCTCCAGCTTTGTATGTGGTGAAGAACTCCGAGTGCGTCGTGGCATGGAAAGATGCTCCAGAATCAACTACCCAAGAAATGTTTTTATCTTCATCAGCATGTAGGCAATCATTGTCAAGAGACAACAACTCACATGCTTGACTGGACACAGTAGCGGTAGCTGCAGTATTGGTTGTGTCCTCCTTCTTTTGGTAGGTTGAGCCATCTTTCCCATCCTTCTTGTTATTCTTTAGTTTGTTGCAATTCTTCATCATGTGGCCATAGAGATTGCAATTATGACACCTTCCATTGAATCGTGTCCTCGAACGGCTTGCACTTCTTCCGCGATCTCGACTGGGACCTTTACTCTTGCTCCTTCCTCTATTCTCCGTCACAAAGACTTGACTATTATCGGAACTAGATGACTTTCTCCTAGTCACTTCATTGAACATGTTGTCTTTAACATTATCCATAGATAACACACCATTGGGAGCAGAGTTACTTACAGTAATGACAAAGGTCTCCCAGCTGTCGGGCAAAGATCCAAGAAGCAATAACGCTTGAAGCTCATCCGCGATCTTCATGTCCATCGTGGCCAATTGATTGACAGTGCTTTGGAAGTTGTTGAGATGCTCAGTCACCCTTACGCCCTCCTTATACTTCATGTTGACAAGCTCCTTAATGAGAAACGCTTTCTTCGATGCGGACTTTTGTTCGAACAATGACTCCAACTTCAACCAAAGAGCATGGGCGTTAGTCTCGTTGGACACATGGTGGAACACACTATCATCCACCCATTCACGAATATGGCCAATAGCCTTGCGATTCAACTTCTTCCATTCAGCATCTCCCATATTCTCAGGCTTGCCTTCCTCTCCTTCTATGGGCTCATGTAGATCCTTGCAATAGAGAATGTCCTCCATTCTCGGCTTCCATGTAATCCAATTGGAGTGGTTGAGTCGAACCATGGTACTCCTTGAGCCTTCCATTCTCAACGAACCTAGAGCTCTGATACCACTGTTGCGGAAAATAGTAGAATGGAAATAATAACTCAACCCACAAAAAAGGAAAAATATGCAAGGAAATAAAAGAGCAAAGAATAGAGAACACCGGATATAACGTGGTTCGGCAATATGCCTACGTCCACGGGGCAACAACAACAAGAACCTCCACTAATGAAATTAGGGATACAAAGAGATGCACAACTTCAAGAATACTACTTGAAGGAAACTCTCTCTCTCACACTTGTTTTGCTACCAACACTACAACACTCAACACTCTCAACTTAGAGTGGGCACTCTTCACTCTCTACTTGGAGGAAGATGTTTCTCTTGGATGAGATTGATGGAATGAGCAAATGACCTCTCCTTATATAGGCCAAGGAGGAACCATCTAAATGCTTTCATTAATGATTCACCCACCCACTTACTTCATTTTGGATCCCACTTACCTACAACCACCTACTACATTTTGGATCCCACTTACCTACAACCACCTACTACATTTTGGATCCCACTTACCTACAACCACTTACTTCATTAATGCTTCAAATAACATTTTGTAGATATATTTGAAATTTGGGCCTAGATATTTTACAAATTCAACATGCCTGGAAACTCATCTGAACCAACGGGAACCAATGCTCCGGCGACTCGTAATCTGTACTATTCGTTTGATAGTGGCTCAGTCCATTTTTTGTACATATCAACGGAGACCAATTTTGTTGAAGGAAGCAAGCAAATTGAGTTTATAAAGCGCGATTTGGAGGCAGTGGACCGGAGCAGAACGCCATTTGTGGTGGTGCAAGGCCATAGGCCGATGTACACAACCAGCAATGAGAAAACAGATTCCCCCTTGAGGGAGAAAATGCTGGAGCATTTGGAGCCTTTGTTTGTGAACAACAATGTGACTCTTGCATTGTGGGGACATGTTCACAGATATGAGCGGTTTTGTCAGCTGAATAATTTTACTTGTGGAAGTACAGGACCGGTTCATGTTGTGATTGGAATGGGTGGGCAGGACTGGCAACCCATATGGGAGCCTAGACCGGACCATCCAACCGACCCGATATTCCCTCAGCCAGAGAGGTCTCTGTATCGCACTGGCGAATTTGGGTACACTAAGTTGGTTGCTACAAGGAAGAAGCTTTCTCTTTCTTTTGTTGGAAACCATGATGGGAAGGTCCACGACACACTGGAGATTCTTGCGTCTGGAGAAGTCTTTGGCGGAGGCGGCATTAAATCTGTTGATAGTAGAAGCGGCGGTGCTGGCGGTGTTCCTGGAGGTATTAGGAGCAGTGGGGAGTCTACATTCTCCTGGTTTGTGAAGGGAACAAGTGTTTTGGTGCTTGGGGTTTTTATAGGCTATCTTGGGGGCTACATTTCATATACAAGAAAAAAAAGAGTCGCGGGAAGTGATTGGACCCCGGTAAAGAGCGAGGGGACGTGAATTTCAGATTGCAATGTTTGTAAATACTCAATTTCGTAGGCCGGTCCATCCTTCTATTAAAGAAACTTTTTTTTTTTTTTAATATCGACATCATTTTGTTTAGTCCTAAACTTAGTTTATCCAAATCCAAGTAATGAAAAATCTGTACAAAATAGTCATTTTATTTTTATGCATATCCCAATCGATACAGAATCGAAGGCCCATAGTGTAGTTACAGTTACTAAAGTTATGTAAAAATTTCTGTACAGCCTGAAGTTGTATGCCCCTTTGGCCTTCACTTCCCAAGCAGCTTGCGGGTGCGTTGATTTGACCCTTTCACTCGGGAGTTAAGCTCGTCAACATCGTCGGAGAGATTATCAATGGCCTTATTTTGCCTGCAATTTTACAAAAGATCATCTTACGTCAATGCAGATAATGAAGAATATATGCAGAGTAAAAGAAAGAAGGTAAGTTATTGACCTTTCAAGTTCACCTCCCATGTCCATAGCCATACCCTTCAAATCCCCCAAAATATTACTCAAGTCTGAAAGAGCATCATCTTGCTTTGACTTCTCATACTGACATCACATTGCCAAACCAATCCCATATAAATAAATCTGGATAAAATGAATCAATGTAGTTATGTTCTTCATATTCAAATTTGCAAACAACTTACCTCAACTTGCTGCAAAGCACCTGATCCTTCTGGAGGAGGAGTTGCCGGAGCTGACCTTCCTTTGTGCACTGGTGCTAAACCCAACTTCTCCCTCTGCTTGGGATCACTCTTCATCGGCGCAGAAGCTGAATACGAGGACCAAATCAAAACCTAATATGAAAGGATGTGAAATTAAATTATGACAGAAGAAACCTGCTGTGAAATCAGGCCCCGCAATATCCTTCGTTTTCTTTGCCTTCCAAGGCATTGAGAACATGCCCCCAAGATTGCTCAAAAGCTTCTCACCCTGTTTCCAAAATGCAAAATGCACCATTTAGTGGTTGCAACCAAAAAACACTGTTTCTTGCGTCACAAGAAAGGTCATAAACATCTGAAAAAACAAAACCAGAGAACCCAATTCAAAATTCCAACAAAAATTGAAGCTTACCCGAGTCAAATCCTTATCGATATCGACAGCCGCCATGTGAGTCCTTGTAATTTGGTCACCCTGCTGGTGCAACATGTCCAGGGTCCTTGAGGCATCTCCTCTGATGTCCTCGGCAATTCTGAGGCAATTGTTGACACTCTTTGTTGTCTCCTCAGCTTTATGAACAGCGTATTTCTCCAATTGTTGCATACTCTGCTGCTCTAAATCTTCTTGACTGAGATCCGGTTTCATAAGCATTGGTTCTGAAGTGGTTCGCCGCCCGGGGTGAAGATTGTTCTTTCCGGCGTCTGAATCTTGAAACCCTGGGTCTACAGAGCTTTGCTTCGCAATCTTTCCAGGTGTTTTCTTAAAGCCAAACATTTTGACAAGAAACCAATGGCTCTCAAAGTCGTAGTTCTAAAATTACTCTTTACTTTTGATCAAAAGTCACTAAATCAAAGGAATTGATATAGAGAATCCTTGTGAAGATTCAAAAATGGTACCTACAATCACAGAAACGGTTAAACAATGACATCAAAACCCTAAACAAAATATATATAATTTCACCAATTATTTTTTTCCAAATCTAATCTTCACATGGGCATTGAATTGAATTGCAGAAATGAAACCATGAATTATCAATCAATCAATCCCAATTGGGTAATCATGTTTTTGACCTAATCCACGTCTGCAAAAGATTTCGAATTTAGAAAATCAGAACTAGGATTTCCCAATTTCTTGTCAAACCTAATCTTCAATTTCCTCTACATTTCCATCCCAAATTGCAATTGCACCGAATTCAATAACAAAAATGAAATTATCACAACATGTCCACAAACAAAGACATGAGTTATGACCAAAGGCCCAGAATGTACCTAGAAAATTCGACAAAACTCGAAAGTTGCGAGGGCTTCACACACAAACCAGAGCCTTTTGTTTTGGGATTTGGTTTGTGGATGAAACGCGAAGAGGGATTTGATCAAGAAATGAGGAGAAGCAGAAGCAGAGGGGTTTGATTGGAGGAAGTATTTTATTTGCTGTGTCTGTGGCTGTGAGAAAAATCAGAGAAAGACCCCGCCGGAAAAGGAGCGAAGTGGACGGCTCCAACTTCCTCTGCTCTCCTCCAACTCCGAACTTTGACTTCTTTCAGACCGTTGGGATGTGATTTAACCTTCACAATTCAAATTCAGACTCACTTTTTTTTTTAATTTTTTTATCGGACAAGACTTAGTTTAGACCTAAGTCCATTTCGGTAAATTAATAATGAATTATAATATTGCATGCCACGTGGCAACAATGATAAACGTTGGAAAAGTAACATACATAGTAAGAATTGATCATTTTTTAGGAATGCTCAATTTAAAATCTAAGACCTTTAAGCCACTGACCCAAAAAAGAACTCGAGATCGAAGACATTGTGGTTTGATAAATTTGCAATTTGCAGGGTCAAAGGGTCAAAGGGTGAAAGATCTAAAGAAGGTGGGAGTTGCATGCATAGTGGGTTGGGTGGGCCAAGTATCAAACGATAATGACAGGCCCACTTGTGTTCGGCCCAAATAGTGAAGAGACTCATGCGAGTTGATCAGTCATATCAAAATATACATTTCAAGAAATTTTAATTAAATGCACGAACGATAAGATACGACAACACCATAAATCATGAGCATCCAACAATAATGGTGGAATTCGTTAGTCCGATTTTAATAAATTATGATATATTTTAAAAATTATGAAATCGTGATTTTGAGTACATAATATAAGAATTTTTTATTATTATATAATTTATACCTCAAGTATAAATTATGTCTTTTATTTATAACTTTATATTATTACATATAAAATATAATCATAATATTTGAATTAAAAATATTACGTGATATATATTTGGAAGTAACATTATTTTTTGCAGGAGGAGTGGAATTTTGTGGTGATAGTCAGCAATGGGTGAAAAAGACGAATCAAAATATTTCCCTCGTTTAAAACATGAGAAAGAAGTTCACATTTGTGATGAAACAAGATAAGCAGACATAGGGCAGCACACTCTCTGTCACTCATTTTCTTCAAACTCTCCCAGAGAGATCGATACAGAGAGAGAGCATCAATGGCGACATTACCATTCTCATCCAAATCAAACTTCACTTCAAACTTCACAAATCCCAGCAACATAAGAAGAAACACAAGATTGCTCTTCATCACGTCATGTTCCGGCCGAGCAAGGAGGAGACACCTCTGTGTGAAGAGCGTAGCTACTGATCGGAAAGATACCGCCACCGCCGCCCAAACCCAACAAGGTATTGTTTTTTAAATTTTGTTTGCTCGGATTGGCTCAGGGTTTTTGTTGCAATTTGCTAATTTCGTATGTGCAATGTGCTTTATTTTACAGGGTAAAAAACAGTTCTTGATTAAAAAAAAAAAGATTGAACCTTTGCTAATTGTTGCAGATAATTTGGCAACATTTCCTTCTGATTCGGCCTCCATTGCATCGAACATCAAGCACCATGCCGAATTCACACCTTGTTTCTCTATCGATTCTTTTCGCCTTCCAAAGGCATTCTATGCAACCGCAGAAAGTGTTCGGGATTTGCTTATCACGAATTGGAATGCTACATATGAGCACTATGACAGGTTGAATGTAAAGCAGGCCTATTATCTCTCAATGGAGTTTCTTCAGGTTTGCCACGAGTCTCTCTCCTTGTCCAGCCCCTCAAAATTACTTTCATCTTTTTTTATAAAATTTTCTGAAATTGTTGCAGGGTAGAGCTTTGCTGAATGCAATTGGAAATTTGGAGCTTTCCGGGGCTTATGCAGAGGCCTTGAAAAAGCTAGGGCACAATCTAGAAGATGTAGCTAGGCAGGTCAGATTTCATCGAAAATTTCGTTACCCATTACTTTGGAAGTGATCTGTTAAATTGTCTCTGGTAAAACTTAAGATAGTAATTGGCAGGAACCAGATCCTGCCCTTGGAAATGGAGGACTGGGGAGGCTTGCTTCATGTTTTCTGGACTCTCTGGCGACCCAAAATTACCCGGCGTGGGGATATGGGCTCAGATACAAGTACGGATTGTTCAAGCAGCACATAACAAAAGATGGGCAGGAGGAAGTTGCTGAAAGCTGGCTCGAGGTTTCAGCATTGTGTACTTTTTTTTTTTCGAAAGACAGATGCTTTTTCCTTTTATGTTGTGTGATTGATGAACGTTGTTCCTTCTCAGATGGGAAATCCATGGGAAATTCCGAGAAATGATGTCAGCTATCCAGTGAAATTCTACGGCCAAGTCATTATAGGGCTAAATGGAAGGAAACAGTGGATTGGAGGAGAAAATGTCACAGCTTTTGCCTATGATGTCCCCATACCAGGATACAAAACAAAAACCACCATAAATCTTCGACTTTGGTCTACAAAAGTTGCACCAGAAGAATTCGATTTACATGCTTTCAACACTGGGGATCATGCCAAGGCATATGCAGCTCTAAAGAATGCTGAAAAGGTTCAAATTTTTTAATCATTACATTTCTTAATATACTTATTACAAATCCGGCCACTTCGCTACGTAATTATGCTTATTTTCTTTGTTCTGGATTAGATATGTTACATATTGTACCCTGGGGATGAATCCGCGGAAGGAAAATCACTTCGATTGAAGCAACAATACACATTGTGTTCTGCTTCACTCCAAGACATTATTGCGCGTTTTGAGAGGAGATCGGGGAAGTCTGTGAAATGGGGAGAGTTTCCTGAAAAGGTCGCGGTGCAGATGAATGACACTCATCCCACCCTCTGCATCCCCGAGTTGATAAGGATCTTGATGGATGTGAAGGGCTTGAGCTGGGAAGAATCATGGGACATTACTCAAAGGTATTTCCAAAATTTCTTTATATTATCTTGCATCTACAAATCGAACTTGATCATATTTCTTTCCATTACTAGAACTGTTGCATACACAAACCACACAGTTCTACCTGAAGCGTTGGAGAAGTGGAGTTTGCAGCTTATTCAGGAGCTGCTTCCTCGACACGTTGAGATCATAAAAACCATTGATGAGGAGGTAATTATGATTAATGGTTGCATTACATACTTCAAGTTTTAATCAGGAAACAGATTTGCATCGAAAGATTTAATCTTTATTGTATCTCATGCTCTGATGTCTTGAGCAGCTAATTCATACCATTATTGGAGAGTATGGGACTGAGGATCTGGCCTTGCTGCTACGAAAGCTGAGAGAAATGAGGATTCTTGATAACATTGAATTTCCCGACTCTGTCATAAAAATCCTCAGTAAATCACAGGAAGCTTCTGCTGTTATTGAACTCACTGAGGAAGTTGACTTGTCTGATAAAGAAACTAAAACCATTGTCGAAGAAGCTCAATCTCAAGAACCGGAAACTCAAAAGAAAAAAGAGGTTTCATTAGAACCAGACGCTAAACTCCCAAAGGTGGTCCGAATGGCTAATCTGTGTGTTTCTGGTGGACACGCAGTAAACGGAGTTGCTGAGATTCACAGTGAAATTGTCAAGAACGAAGTGTTTAATGATTTCTATAAGGTAAACAAACAAAACATCAAATGACAAATTTTCTTTCTTCGATTCACGAACATTATTACTTGTTGCAGATGTGGCCAGATAAATTTCAAAACAAGACCAATGGGGTGACACCAAGGAGATGGATTCGTTTCTGCAATCCAGATCTAAGTAAAATTTTAACCAAGTGGATTGGAACAGAAGATTGGGTGAAGAATACAGATATGCTCATGACACTTGCAAAGGTAAAATGTCATATCGAAATCATTTGAATGTTTTTTGTCTTCATCAACCGAAATTTGCTAACAGAAGTGTCATTTCTCAACAGTTTTCCGAAAATGAGGATCTGCAATCTGAATGGAGGGAAGCAAAGAGGAAGAACAAGATTAAGGTTGCATCCTTCATCAAGGAAAAAACTGGTTATGTGGTGAACCCGGACGCAATGTTTGATGTACAGGTCGATCAAATATTTCCTCTGTTTCCTCTACCTTAGCCTTGATTTTGCTCATTCAAACATTATGTTGAGGATTATGATGAAGCAAATAGATGTATGTGAGTTCAGGTGAAGCGCATTCATGAATATAAACGGCAGCTGTTGAACATCTTGGGAATTGTATACCGATACAAGAAAATGAAGGAAATGAGCGATGAAGAAAGAAAAGCAACGTTTGTGCCACGAGTGTGTGTATTTGGAGGGAAGGCATTTGCGACATATGTGCAAGCAAAGAGGATTGTGAAGTTCATCACAGATGTAGGAGCCACTGTGAATCATGATAAAGATATTGGTGATCTCTTGAAGGTATGGTCTGGCTCCTAATCATATTAGGATCCTTTGGTACCAATGCATTCGGAATTAAGGACAAAAAGCCCACCAAACAACCAAAATAAACTCAGTCTCGAGTTTTGAGTTCCGCCCAAACCCAAAAGCTAAACCCCAAACCATAAGTTCTCTCTCTCATCAACAATCCTACCCAAACATCTCTTCACCCTCCCCAAATTTTTGTGCTAAAATCTTAAATCCGAAACTGTTAAGTACCATATTGATTCGGTCAAAGGCAAACAAGATACGAGAAAAAATTTCTAGAAAAAGGGGTTTGGACTCGGCAAGTAACACTTTGATTCTCAAAAGAGCAAACAAGTAAAACTACAATTCGTATCCTATGTCTTGTGTCCTTTGATGTAGTTAACTGACGTTTATATATCTTTTGATGTTGCAAGTGTAGGTTGTGTTTGTTCCTGACTACAATGTAAGTGTTGCCGAAGTGCTTATCCCTGGAAGTGACTTATCCCAGCACATCAGGTTAATTCCTAGCTAAATTCACCACATTACACCATTGCTTGGGTATCAAATTGCTAGATATAAAAGATGATAGTAATATAGCCTAAATCTCTCGGTTTCTGCCTCTGTCGACTCAGCACTGCTGGGATGGAGGCGAGTGGAACGAGCAACATGAAGTTCGCAATGAACGGGTGCATACAAATCGGAACCCTAGACGGGGCTAATGTCGAAATAAGAGAAGAGGTTGGAGAAGATAACTTCTTCCTCTTCGGTGCACAAGCTCATGAAATTGCCGGCCTAAGGGAAGAAAGAGCTCAAGGAAAGGTATACATATATGTTGCAATACAAGTTTTGATTTTGTTGATGCACATATTAAGCGAAAACCTCAAACGATGAAACATTCAAAATCTCAGAACATGTTGATTAATATGTAAATTACAGTTTGTGTCGGACCCTCGATTTGAAGAAGTGAAGGCATATGTGAGAAGGGGTGTTTTTGGTCCGTACAACTATGATGAACTCATGGGATCTTTGGAAGGAAATGAAGGCTATGGCCGTGCTGATTATTTTCTTGTTGGCAAGGATTTTCCAAGTTATTTAGAGTGCCAAGACAAGGTTGATGAGGCTTATAGAGACCAAAAGGTAATTAATTATTACATACCAGTAATTAATTATTACGTACCCCATTAATTTTATGCACATGTAATTAGAGTGAGTTACAATATTCATTTTAATTTTTTTGTAATTAGAGTGAGTACAATATTCATTTTAATTTTTTTTATCTGGTTAATTAAATTCTTGCAGAGATGGACAAGGATGTCGATCTTGAACACAGCTGGTTCGTATAAGTTCAGCAGTGATCGTACAATTCATGAATATGCAAGAGATATATGGAAGATTGAACCTACTGTCTTGCCATAAATTGAAGCCCCGTAGTGATTATGAGTGACGGATTCAGATTGTTTTGTTGGGAGGGTCAATATGTAAATTAAATGTATAATTTGAATAATCACAATATATTCGATTTGTTTGATTTAAATAGGAAAATTTTCTTTATTATTTGAACAAAATGCGTACTGAACTCTAATAGTAATAACAATAGATAAATTAGTATAATGGTAGTCATACTCACTTTATTATGCAATAAGAGATCTTGGATTTAAATTTTGTAAAGAAAGAGATTGATACTCAATATGTATAAATGTATGCTCTCCCTTTATCATTGTATAAAAAAATCTTTAAGAAATTAATCATTCAAAATGAAAAACAAGTAGTTATACTATTCACTTAAAAAAGTAGTAGTAAATAATCTGAACATTGAGAATTTAGAAAGAATTTGATCTTTGAATATAAAATTTAAATATTTGGTAGGAAATGGGATTGGGTGGAGTAATATATATATCAGGGGATTGGTTTGGTGGTATTAGAATTGGAAAGGGAATAAACGACAACTTTTATTTTATATTCTTTTCCTAAAACTAGGTTTAGGAGTGTAAAAAAAATAAAAATTAAATTAAATATAAAACGGTCGAGAAAAATTAAACCATAGCATAAGTGAAGAAATTGAAGAAGAGCGGCCGGTGCTAGATTATTTTTTTCGATGAAGCAATCATACTTAAGAGGCAAGAGTCAATTCATACTTAAGAGACAAGAGTCAATGATTAAAGAACAAGATTTTCATGCTGCGGGAGGTCAAGATCGATCAATGATTCAATGGAGAATTCAAGAGGTTGATGGGATCAATTAACCCTTATTGTCTCTCAAAATGGACCCGCGCATGGCAATTATACTAATTTCTATGCACGTACTTCAAATTAAATATCTTACGAAAACTGGAAAATTAAAAGATACGCTGTTAAATGTGTGGCTACTTACCTTGATAGCTTAGGGTTGTTCTAGCCTCTTATATATATAGGCATATTCATGCACCTACATGCTTTAAGCCAAGCCAAACTCGCCATAAGAGTGCTTATCTTAACCTTAATTAGCTATTTTAGTAAAAGAAATTGATAGACCCATCAAGTGCTTTTCTTTGAAAGAAAATCCAACCCCTAGATAGGCTCATCTTCCTTCAACTAAATTAAAAAGCCATACCCTGGCTCTTTCCCATGCTCCTAATTTTCCTTTCTAAAGGATAAACTTTTTACCTATAAATCAAACTCTACTACAAATTCAATTATTTTAGAGTTATCATGCAATAATTTTTTACTTATAGAAAAAATAAGTAAATTTTGTTTACTCCGTACAATAAGGTTAAGCAATTAAGTAAATTTTTTGGGCAGCTAATCTTTTAAATTAGCATTTTAAACTAAAATTGAAATCTCGAAAGTTACCATATATTTTATTGCCAAAAAAAAAAGGTTACCAAAGTTTGTATTGTAAATTAGATCCCCTTGGAAATTTTGTGAGATTCCTAGAGGATGGAGCAAGGCATTATATATACCGTTTAATTAAAGTGAGATCGAAATTGGGCACCTGCTAAGAGATTTGGGGGGTAGCTAATATATAATTTAAATGAAAAATGCCTTGGAATATGATTCCTCTACAAAAGCTGTAGGTTAGCTTTGGAACTACATTCCGTGTCTTGTATCTTTCCCGGTGTCATTGACAAATCCATACATACATAGTTACATACAACTCACCTATCACGTATCTACACTTGCTACACCAACAAACACCTTTTTTCAATAACATAATTTCATATGTAATTAAGTTATGATTGGCACCGTTCTCTTTTTAAACCGTTATATGAAATATCAATAAAATTAAAGGTCGATATTTAGTCTTTTGTAAGTATCAAATGAACCAACAGTATTAGTAATAATTAAAATTGTCATTATGATTCGTGTATTTAATTGATACATATGAATGATTACGTACGTACAAGATCTCCGTTTTGTATGATAATTTAGGAATTGAATAACAATATAATGATTTTAGTATTTGTTGTCCGAAATATCAATCACATTCTGTAAATTTCGATTCGTTGCATATGCTAAGCTTGTGATGTGATTGAAGACTTGGAAGTGGTTCATATTTAGGAGGCTCTTTACGTTATTAATTATCTTAATTAATGAATTGATGTGAGCTAGAATCAGAGTGAGTGGAATCCTTTTATTCCAAGTGGAGCTATGCATGCCAATGGGAAACTTTGTATCTTTTTGGGAGGAAGATACTAGAAGAGAAAAGAAAGCCATGGAACTTTTGCGATCGGGAGGTCCGGCCATCTTCAATTTCATATTGTCAGCACAGTACGCAAATTTTAATTTAAAATTAAAGAAAAACATAATTAATTGTATATCATAAAGGAACCCCACTTAATTAAAAAATGATTATACTTCTATATATACGACGTATAAAGCTAAAGCTAAAAAAAAGGTACACTCCACCTTGAATTATTTGTGCATGAAAGCTAGCCAGCCACCATAGCCATCCGTTCATGCATTATGCATATATGTACATATAGGCCCGGGATATCGTTTTACTGTAATTGAGATGTGATCTTCAATAATATTATACAATATTTAAAGTTGTATATAGTCGACGCGCCTAGATATTGACAACACGATAATAATTGCATTCCACTTTGATAGTATTATTTTATTCAATTATTTTGATTTATTAAATTATCTCTATACATATATTATCATCGAAAATATCTTCAGACTCATATATAGATGTTATTTTAAGATCATTTTTTTTGAAAAATTAACCAAATTAGAGACCGTTTAATTTAGGTATTCGTTTTTATATATCAACTAAATGAGTGCTACATAAATAATCCATAATTTTATTGTTTTTTATAAAAATAATTTTAAAATATTAGAAAACGAACGATTGAAATCATGATATAAATAAAAAATTGGAGCGAGGAGTTTTTACAGGATGGAATGCAGATATATAATAATAATAAAATGGATGAATAAAAAATGTGTGATATTTAAATGGTTGAATTTGTATGTCACTTTCAATTAGGGATTTGCCAAGGGAACAGAAAATGGTTGATCGGGGTAGAATCATGGGATTTGCCTTGCCTCCACTCTCCACCGATCCACTGTCAAAAAGTAATGATTATTTTTTATTTTTACTAACAATGGAAACTTAATTATCATATTAAAGATGCGATGGTGATTGGTAGCTATGTATTAAGTACATCAACCTGGTTCAATGCTTCTGGTTAATCTTTTTACACAGACCTCCAATCTCTCTTAATTTTTTATTAATTCTAATAATAATTTGTCGGTGTCGGGAGTATATTCATGCTCTTGTTTTTCCCTTTCATTTCTAAAATTTGAATCTAAAATACTTACCCTCGATATTTCTTTAAATATTACAATTTAATTATGTGGAACCATAAATTACTCAAAAATTGTGAAGCTGTCACGTGGCTCATAATTTCTAAAAATGACCAAATTGACCTTTGCAATTATACAAGTGACCAGCAGACACCTACACATCAAATAATCTATTTAACAGCTAAATACGTTATTTAATCGGGTTAAGAGTCTCTGAAATATTAATAACGGACAATTAATATTGATATTAAATCACAATAATTATCATTATTATCATAATGAGCTATTATTATAATTATTAAATAATATATTTTATTATTAATATATTATTTATTAATTACAAATTCAACGGACCAATCAGAATGCTCCGAGACTCCCAAAGTTTTCCTATAAATAGCGGAGCTCATTTCACTTTCCAAGTAATTTTGTTCAACGCTACTTAAACTCTTGAGATTTCTCTTTCAAAGCTGACTTAAGCATTGGAGCGTTCTTGGTCGAACACCCCCCGGGTCTCGATCATTGAACGAACGATAGCTTACTGTTTGCTTGTTTGTAGGGATCCTTGAATTTTTTGAGTTTAAAGGACGAATTTTGCTTTAACAAATTACAATAGAAAGTACTCAATCTACAATACCAAAAAGTATAAAATCGCAAAGGCAAATGGTCCCTTGCGATACTCATCCCAAATCTTTGAGTCTTCATCATTTAATTAATTTGCCAGCTAAATATATAATTCACCTGTTCACATGAATGCATGAAGAAAATTTAAGCAAGAAATCGCAACGGTGACGCTTAGTTATTATATATGCTATTTTTTGTTCTTCTTCTAGATTTGATATTACAAAAGGGAGCAGTGAAATTGTAAGTAATAAGTGGAAACACACATAATTTCAAAATTGTGACGGTTAGTTGTATATTCTCATATTATATATCTTTTTTATTTATTGAATTATTTTGTACAATATATTATAATCAGAATCACATATATATATTATTATTATTTCAAAATCGTCTTTATAAAAAATAATAAAAATTGAAGATAATTTACCTATTCATGAACATAATAATATGCAACTAATTAGTTCCACTATATTACATATTATTAACTCATTTATACATTACTTTTGATAGTATAATATTGGAGAAAAATAAAGTAATTACAATATATATACAGGTATGTACAGTGAGTGTCGATCTATATATTAAACTTTAATGTAAATTCATTTTGCCTCTATTTTTATAATAAATTATGAAAATCAATTCAGCTGGAGATCTAGATCCATTGGAGAGGCCCTTTTTCCTTTTTAATTTCAGTGTAGCATGCATGTGTACTTGTGTTATCTCGATTTCCTAGTAATAAGTATTAGTAACAGGTTCAAATTAATTTGCTGGTTGACTCAGGGATGATTCCCTTATATTAATACCACAATATGTGAAAAAATTTCAATCTATTTAAGTTTATGTACAACTAAAAATAAAATAAAATACACTTTGCATTTCACATATGATATGTAATTACAAAGAAAATAACGAGTCCAACAGGGCAAGATGGCAGGAGGCTGGATAACTTAAGGGAGCCCTAATCTTTTTTTAGTTTTGGTAACTGTGGGGAGCCCTAGCATTTTTAGGGCAAGGACTCAAGGAGCCTTGACTACATGGGGAGAGAAGGAGGGGGGGCCCTACATTAATCCCACAAGTTGACTATTCAAAAGCTTTCATGTGTGATTGTATTATTGTAAGTTTGTAACTATCAATCCTATTGGCTCAAGGACCCCACGTACCTAATTGTTATCTTTATAAAATCTTGCGAAATAAAAATCCGGGTCCCTGTCCGGTAGCCCCTACCCCCTTCCCAATAATCCACGTGCGATCTTTTTGTAATCAACTGCGTTCCGTCCATGGAGATGCAACAATGGAGCGCAAAGCAGGCAATCCCTCCTCTCTAAATAACTAAATAATAATAATAATAAATTTTCATAAAATTATATAATTTGTTAAGTATGTGATGAACGCCTGAAATGACGTGGTTGCTTGAGGCTCAAGGAGTTTTTATGAGTAAACTATGAGATTCGGATATCATCGGTCCTCAAACGCTTGGCATTTGAGGGTATTTTTTAAGTAATGAGGAAATATTATTAAATTTGTGTAATAATTTGGTCCATAAAGAAATTCATCTGGATGTATTTTTTAAGTCATGAGGAAATATTATTAAATTTTTGTAATAATTCGGTCCATAAAGAAATTAGAAATTCTTTGAGTTTATTATTAGGAGATAATAGTGTGATTATTGTTGTGTTTGGTGTGAGAGGACATAAATCTTCCACGTCGAAGGTTTTTGATATGGACCATGTTTTGTTTGGACCAGATATTTCAACGTAGATCGATCGAGTCTGGCATTGGATCAGAGCAACTATATATACAGCTTCATCACTATTGCAGTAATTATCTACTTTGTCTTTGAGATGAAATTAATTAAATAGTTGGAGACAAAATGATCGATGTGATTTATTGATTTAAGGAAAAAAATAATTAAGAAAAATATTGGTGTATGTTTATTTTGACAATTTTGACTAAATTTTTTTATCATTTGAAAATATTGTTGCATGTTTTTAAACACTATTTCAAATTACAAATAACATGGCAAAATATATATTTCGAAACCAAATAATTTCACAGAGGGAGGTCCACAGAGGGGCCCTTTATATATTAAGAAAATATCTCTACTTTTCTTAAATTTGTAGTTTTATTAGGTAGATAAATTACACAAACACCCTTTGAGATTTTTTGTGTTTTCACAAACGTTTGACTCTCCGGTTTTAGACTTTATACAAGCACCTCATATATTCCAAAAAAGCATTACACATAATCTATAAAACATGAAAAATATTTAATTAAATGTAATATAAATTATGTAAATACTAAAATGCCTTTATGGTTATTTGGATACATTATCATTCATGTAGAGGGTAAATTTTGTCAAAATTTAGGTTAATTTCAAGTTTAAATTGATAATTACATAGCAAATCAGTTCATGTATATTGTTTTTAGAACCTAAGGGGGGTGTTTGTGTAAGGTCTAAAATCTAAGTGAGTGTTTGTGAAAGCACCAAAAATTTGAGGGGGTATTTGTGTAAATAACCCATTAATTAATTAGTGCACATTTGAACTCTTTGTTTACGATTTTTTATTTTTATTACATTCTCTATTTGAATTTTTATTAGCCAATATATATATATATATATATATATATATATATCTTTATGCAATGAAATATTAAAAATGTAGTATGATTATTTAGATCTTTATTTAATTTTAGATTATTATGTGTAATAAAAATTTCCAATTAGTTTTCAAAAAATCTAAAATAATTGTAATTTCGCCTAATTTTGAATAATCTAATTATACATATATGTAGATGATCATCCGGTTAAAAATAGCTATGTAAAATGCATAATAATTATGAGGTTTTCATGAGTTACGTTATATAAAGAACAATATCTTATAGGCATGTCAATTTTCACATGACTTGCAAACACCTGATGCAACTCTAATTTTGGTAAATATGTAAAATGGATTTTGTTTTTTTTTTTGGAGGATACAATAGTACCTGTTAGCATATAGGCATGATCGATATCCCAGACTCTCAATAATTGGCATATGATCAAACAGGTGCTGTTACAACTCAAGCAACCGTCATTAATTATTGCAATTGAATCATGCATGTTTCATGGCCGGGGACTTCAACTACAAAATTTTAAATAAATAATGAGATTGATTTTTTTACTTTACTTTCTCATTATCCACTCCTTGAATTGTTTATCCATTTATTTTGGTTTGAGTTATTTACTCTGGTGATTATATTAATAAATAAATTAAGGAATGCACACGAGGTAAAAAAAGAAGTGTAAAAATCAACTCCTTAAATATATAATTACTCCCCCTTTCATTTGGTTCAGTTACATATACATGATCACCACTCCTATTATTTGTCCTCTAAATATAAGATCAAAGATATATACGTACAAAATTATTACGTCACAAAGTATATCAGCTTTGCAAAAATATTCATATATTGCTACAAATTAATGTACATAATGTCCAAGTGCATGGCTTAAATAAAACAATTTAAAAGTAAAATAATTTGTAAACATTTCTTTTAATGCAAAAGTATCGGAAGAGAGAATACATAGGTGAAAAAGTGAAACGTGAATACAAAATATATCAACAAATAACATCGGTAAAAAAAAAACAAATTGCAGATAAAATGATCAATTTATTTTAACTAGTTTCCCATCACTTGTTATCAACCAAATAAAATTTATAGGGTGTCATTTTACCATGTATAATCTCACATTCATAACCAAGTAAAGTGAATAATATTGAGAAGGAGAATCATATGCATTAATATTAACTTTTCGGTTCATGAAAGTTAAATCTGAAATTTCATGATGCAAGATAAAAGAAAAATTAGATTAAATTGAAAGAAAAATAAAGAAAATAGATAATAATCCATGTTGGATTGTTCATGTTGATGCGTGTGGGGGCCATTTTGCCCCGGGTGTGTCGTGGTTGCTTAAATATGAGCCTCCCGTACTATACACTCAGAGGTTGACGGCGATTTTTCTAACTTATCTTTTTTTTTTTTTTTCTATTCAATTCCAATCCTTCCCCTCCCTTTCTCTTCTCAATTTGATTCTCTCCATTTCTCTCTACTGTGCATTGATTGATGGCACAAAGCCTTTCAATCCCCCTGTGAAAAGTTCAAAAACTACGAGTCCTTTCCAACACTCAAACACACCAAAACCCTAATTCCCCAACTCTCTCTCTCTCTCTCTCTCCTCGCCTTCCTTCGTCCTTCTTCAGATTGATGCCCGATTCTCACTCACAATCCCAATCCCTTCTTGTTCCGCGACGGATCGTGCTCGGTTCTCATGGACGACGACGACGCACGCAAACGCGATCCGGCCACCACCGACGGCTTCACCACTCACTCCACCTGGACACTCGACTCCGCCTACTTCTTCGACAGGGACGACGAGACCAACATACTCACCCAATTCGGCTGGAATTTCGCCCCTGATGCCTCCCAACCTGATGGATTCTCGGACTTCGACCCGATCGCTACTGACGACAGATCCGATTTGGCGGCAACTGCCAGCAGCAGCCTAGCTATGGACTGCTTTCCCGCCGACAGCAGCAGCGCCGAATTCCGGAGGTCCAACCCGGCCCCAATTGTCGGATCCGGTTCGACCAACCCATCCGTTTCTTCCAGCTCCAGCGAGCATCTGCCGGAGAAGTCTACTGGATCCGGCGGCAAGCCATCGCCGCCAGAGATACCGTGAGTGGGTTCCAATGATATTGATTCATTAATGGCTTTATGCGTAATTAATTTGTTTTTCCGTGGGCTAATCTGTCACAGGATCATTTTGCGAAATACAAAATAAAATAATTAAATACAAAAAACCAATAAAAAAGAAATCTCAATCTGCAATCCCCCGCGTCCGTACGGTCTAGAAAGTAACAAACTGCACGCCCACACACGACGCACAGAGAGAATATTACTGAAAAGTTCATTTCATGCAAGTTGGGGTGGCATTTTCGTAATTCTTGAAAAATAAAGGGCTTTCGATATTGTGATTTTAGGTACGCGAACACCGCCGTCATTCCGGCGGGAATGGCGTGCCATAATTTTTCATGCTTTTAGTTTTGGGAATAATTCTCGTGTCGCGTCCTAATTTTTCTTTTCCAAATAAATTGCTGAATATATATATATATATATATATTTAGCACCAACCAAGTAATTAATTACATGACTTGTTTAAATATTTGTGATGAATGCAGTAGAATTTGCAGCATTATTTGATGAATATATATATATATTAGTATATGCTTTGAACAAAAATTAAAGAGATCGAGTTGGGTTTGAGTGATGATGAACCGATCGATCATCATAATAATTCGGTGCATATGGGATTCTTTTCTTTATTTTTGTGGTCCATATTTTTAGGAGTTCTTCCTAATAATGGTGGCTTATAATTATTATATATTGAATGTATGTACGTACCATATCACTTTTAGTCGCCGACTATGTTGAACATCGGTTCATACACTCGGAATTTCCCTCGGTTCATATAAAATGCACATTATTTAGTCTAGATTGTATATAACAAATAAAATGCATAATTAATGGAGTCATGTCACTAATTTTGATTAAGTTATATGTACTGATCTTAATTTCATTACAATTAATTAATTTATATGAATTGGACGTACGTACGTACTACAATTAATTATCAAAACAAGAATCTATACTCTTCTATTTCTTTATTCGTTATTATATAACTGAGAAATATTGTTAATCGATCATGCATATTATTATTTATGTGGCTACTAGATCTGTGTCTATATATATATAGGATCCGGACATAACAAATTGAAATGCCTTGATTAGTTATAAAATCTTGCATTTTTAAATTTTTTGTTGTTTGGATTTTTCAAGATATTGTTTTTGTTGTGATAATTGTAGGTAAAATTTTTGTAGGAGTAAGGTTAAAAAGAAGGTGCAGAAGAGAATCCGGCAGCCGCGATTTGCTTTCATGACTAAGAGCGAAGTTGATCATCTTGAAGACGGTTACCGTTGGCGCAAATATGGACAGAAGGCGGTTAAAAATAGTCCTTTTCCAAGGTCCATGTATATCCGTCTCTAACCAGCTAGTTGCTTGATTCAGACTAGCTATTGATTATCTTCATTATTGCAAGTTTCATCTCTAATACAGATTGTGTTTTGCACGCAGAAGCTATTATCGGTGTACAAATAGCAAATGCACGGTGAAGAAGAGAGTTGAGCGCTCGTCTGAAGATCCCACCACCGTAATTACCACATACGAAGGCCAACACTGTCATCATACGGTGGCATTCCCCCGTGGCGGCGGAGGAGTGATTGCTCATCATGAGCCTGGTTTTGTAGGCCACCAGCTGGCACAAAGGTCGGCATCCTCACAGTTCATGTATTATCCAAGCATTCAACCCAGAGAAAGTGATCCTAATCCTATTAGCTTGACACGAATGAGGTCGCATCAGTTAGTAGTCCCACGTCATGATCCTGATGAACAAGCTGCAGGAGGAGGAGGATCATCATCACACGGGATTGATCATCTGCAGCCAAGCACAGTAGCAGTTCCTACAGATGAAGGACTTCTTGGAGACATTGTTCCTCCTGGGATGCGTAACCGATGAGATAAAGGGTAATTAAAATGGTAAAATTCTACACCAATTCACATATGCAAATTTTATTGAATTGAGTTGTTAAAATTAAGCAATTATTTAGCACATGCGGTTGATTTGAAAATTAACCCTAATTAATTAGTAATCAGTGAGTGAGAAGATGAGATTGCTTTAGGCGCATGCATGATGATTAATGAATGAAAGAATAGGCTTTTAGAAAAACCATGGAAAGCCAAAAGTGAAAAGTATATATATGACTTGCTAAAGGATGACTATATATATGTTTGCTTTTGATGTGGTTTTTGTTTTTTTTTTTTTTTTTGGTTCTGGCTTTGCTTTTGAAATGTAAATATAGAATACTGTATCAATGGATGTTCAATAAATTTTTAGTTTGGTTGTGGCTGAAGGAAGTTGAGGATACCTGTGAACGAAGTTGAGATTCCAACTTAAAATCAATTAGTATTCATGGAAGAAGAGACTTAACTCTATAAGTTTTTGTAAAGTTGTACAACTTTCTAATATGGGATATTTGTACCTTCATATTCTTACACTCCCCTCAACTTCCTTTATGATATTAGCACGGCTTATTCCATATGTAAAGCTTAACTGCCATACGTGCTTTAGGACAACCAATACTGAGTTTTCCACGTGTTAGGCTTGAAGATTTACCACACATAAGAGGGTGTGTGAGAATGTGAAAGTATAAATGCCTCACATCGAAAAGTTGCATAATCTTGCAAGAGTTTTTAAAGACTTGTGCCTCTCCCCTATAACCAATTGGTTTTAGAATGAAATTAACCTCAACTCCTTTAGTGGCTAATGGCTACTTATGCACCAGTGCACCACTATCAACGTCAATACATATCATCGTGTAGTTGTGATTGGCTACAAACTTATGTGGTACACCAGCAATTGGGATCGATCTAGTGGTAGCTTGCTAGATATAGCTTGTTGACTCTCTTTTCTCTGCTTTGATCATTGCATATGCGTTGGGCGACCCGACGTACGCCCCGACCGGCCACTTTAATTATTATGAAATCTAATCACCTGTCTGCTCTGTAATATTAGTTCTCAAGTCTTAAAACCAAAACAAACCTCGAGTTACATAGTGGCCGGATCTGGACACAGAAATTCATCATACTGATAGATGTCAATGCATTAGCTAGCTTAGCCTACCTTCCGTGTAATATTAATGATGCTTGCTTTAGGAAATAATAGTTACCCTTTTGATGTGCAGCAATATTGGTAATGAATTGAAAGGAGAGTCTCCAGAAGCCATGCATGCAGCAAGCATAGATTCTTTATCTTAATGAACCGATGGATACAAAACATATTTATATATATATATATTTAAGGGCCATGCATGCATATATGCATTTTCCACATTCAAACCGATGGACCCATCGATGTAGACAACATATATATATATATATGATTAGTAAATGGTTCCTCGATTGATCTAATTAACGTCCTTTATTCATTAAGCTTGCGGTGTAAATGTAACTATATATATTTATATTGTACCTCAAAATTATTCATATATATGCAGACCATTTTTGGGTCTGCTAATTTTGTGTAAATAATTAAGTTTGAGCCTGCTTTGATCCAAGAGATTACCCAAGATTCTCATGTTCATGCACACCTGCTACGTAACGTATACAACCCTGTTGGGTAGGTGGTCGTGCCGGTTTCCATGGTGGTTAATTTCAGAGTACATGTAATCGTATATATATATATATATATAATATATGATATGCATGCAGCTGAATTTTCCTGCTTAATTAGTTTTGTAGCTTTGTTATATATTGTCGAGTATAATTTTCTGGTATAGGTTTGTAAATTAATTAACATCATGAATTTCGAAAGCAAGTTGTTTATCACTTAATTATTAGGTATGAGTAGAGTGTGGAATGAATTGCCCTAGCTAGGTCGCTAGTTTACTTTTGTAGTTGTGCGTGCGTAGTTGTTGCTAGCTTTAGCCGACACTGCTTTTACAACCCTAGCTAAAACCCTTTCCTTTTCAGGTTTTACCTTTTATTTTATTTGTATGGGTTCATTGTACGCTTTGTTGTTTTTCCGGCAATTACGTAATTACGCTTTGTTGCCGGCCGGCCAGCGTACAAAGTGGAATTACGTACGTAACTAGCTAATAGCTCCTTTAACTATATAATTACCCACGCCAGCAATTTGAATCCATTGTTATTTATCATTTACCAATGATCTATACATTTGTCGCCTAATCTAAACGGATCTTCCTAACCACCTTTTCGATCATTCCCAATCCCAATCCCAATCCCGTACATATAATATATTCATATTTATTCGGACTTGTGAAAATAAGGAACCTGCTAGCCTCCTTGTGAGTTCGTATTGTTTCTTTGGTGACTTCTTTTATTTCCTAGAGGTGGATGCACTTTTTTTCCTTACTCAAATTCTCCTGATTAGCTAGCGAATGTTATCGCAAAATTTTAATGAGATCTATCGTATCTCTAGTATATGTGCTCTTTTATCTCTGAAAATAAATTTCTTCTTTAGCGAGGATGGAAAAAGGAACCTGGTAGCTAGTTATAATTAGGCTACGAAATACGTAATTACTTAGGGAATTAATAAGAGTGCGCAGTGAGTCCATCAGTGAAGTTGGCCAGGTGATGCTAAAAAATTGGTAGGGAATACCAGGGTACCTGCAGGAGCAGGACATCAGATGATGGCTAGTCCGTGATCAGACGGATGAGAAGTGGCTACGTACACTGCCAATTAATATAAATATTACCCAGGCGTCCAAAATCCAAATCAAAGCTTGAGCTGAGCGGAAGGCGGCGTTTCAAACTCCGTTATGAATGGGAGGAGAGATTTTCCTGCATAAGTACGCAACCATGAACCAAGCAACAAGAAGAGAGGGAGAGAGGGAGAGAGCATCAGCCAATCAGGGTCAGGTATACCCATATATATTAATTAGTGTAGCCAAAATCCAAATCCAATTACAGGCATGGCACGTAATCTGTACATATAATTATAAAACGTGCTCTCCACTAATTAAGTCTACGTACAATTTTAATTGGTACAAGTAACTTTCAAATCAATGCAGCTATAAACATTTCGTTATTCCATCTCCATCAAACCAACTGAACCATTCAAATTGACTCTCTGACTGTGACTCAACGAAACTCAATTTATGATGACGAAGACCCTCTCTATTTACTTTTCGGGATTCTAAAGTTTTATGAAAAGAAAATATATACTAGCATCTCTCTTCTTCGTATATATTACTGTTTCGATTTTTCGAATTATCTTTATACATATATTACAATCGACTTTAAATCATCATATCAAGATCATCTCCGTAAAAAATCAATAAAAATATTGAAGGTAATTTAGTTATCAGTCATATATATATATATATATATATATATGTCAAATAAATAGATGGTTTGTCATGCGGATCTTAATTCTTATTAAAATTATTGATTTATTTAATACATATGAATGCCTAAACGACTTTCAATCTTATTGATTTTTTTTACGGAGGTGATCTTAACCTAATAACTTGGAGAATAAACGATTCTAATTATGATATATATATAAAGATAATTTGATAAATGAAAAGAGTAGTACAAGGAGATACCATCGAAGTGAAATAATAATAAACAGGGATTGTAAGTAATATTCAACACCATTTAGGTTAAAAGGTCAGAATTCAGTTTTGAAAAATTTTGCTGCACCACAAAAAATCCAACAATCAAGGAGGAAGATAATAATTTCGTATGGCGCTGAATATCAAAATCTTTGACAAATTTTAGCCGTTCAGATTTCGAGACTATGTGATTCACAAATATAATTTTCCTAATATTTTTTTTACAATACGGTTTGCGGAAACAAAAAATAAAGATTGTAGTCTACAATTCTGGGTTAGGACTTCGAATGCAGGCCCATATATGTAACAGAACAAGCACTTATAGCCCATAGGCCCAAAGAGACTTTACATTTTGTTTACACCATTCATCAATGGACGTTATACGATGATTACGATCAGTAAAGGGCACGAATGGCAGCGATGGAATAAAGGTGGTAGCACTTCTTCAAATTTATAGCATTCCAAGGCTTTTCAAGCAGCCATGGAATAAAGGAAAACAATGGGGTTGAAGATATGGATGAGAGAGTGGCAATAATGCAAGTTTGTTCATGAAAAAAGATTTGGTGTTTCCATAAGTGGAGGTTGAATATATTTGAAGCACAGTCCATATGGCTTGATAATTTCTATTTACATAAAGTTTTTGATACTCCTCTCGAGTGCTTCTTGATTCCAGATGATATATGCAACCAAAATGCAAAGCTGACTGGAGAGCTTTTAATGGCAACAAATTATAAATAAATAAATAAAGGAAAAAGACAATGTGGTCCTCCTCTACATAATGCACATTCGGATAATGGAAGGACATAAAGGTAAATTAAGTAGTGTGACACTTGTCAAAATTAGACTAAAAATTGAAGGTATAAAATATGTATATTTTTCACATGACACTTGGATGAAATTGAATTGAATCAAATTTCTAATGGTTAGTTAGTGATAGGTGCTATGCATTATGCAACCACCTTAAGCCACATTTGTTTCCTCATGATTCCATGGAATCATTATATATATTCATCCATTTTGAATCTTCATGCCTAAGATTTATGAAATTTTGATTGCCTCACTCTTATGTTCTAACAACAAAAGACGTGTAAATTAGGATGAGATCAATGTCACTTGCCTGTCTCTCATAAGTAAGTGGGCATGAAATTAATGCTAGGTTAATGATGTTTAAATTTAAAGGTCTGGTAGAATTAAGATAAATAATATGATATAGATGGCCTCTATCATTATATACGAGATTTTTTTTTTCATTTTAAAGGCATTATTTTCACGGCGAAAAAATAATTCATTACAACTCAACAAGAAACAAGAGTAACTTTAAACTCTATTTGTAATCATAATTGGGACATGAAAATGCAAATGTCAATGTGAATCCACAGTCATTCTTAGTGATTAGGCATGAAAATTGTAGAGGAAACTTCTCTCTCCCACCATTTGATTTTGAAGTGGCACTTTTCAACATTTCCCCATAAAGAAGGTGGTCCTTGATACTTTTGGGAAAAACAATTCCACTGTTGAAATTGGTCCATAACCATAACCAAGTAAATAAATCACAAGTTTCTTAGAGAAGCCCTACAACAATACTTGGAAGTTGGGTTGATTCACAAAAGTTGAGAAGCAATTAGGCCCTATTCCAATTTTCCCTCAAAACCATTTGGTCCTATGTCATTGAAAGGGACACTTCTTCATGAATGGTTTCATAAAAGAGGTAAATTTCAAGAACAAACACTATCCATTTTCATACACTTGCCCCTCTAAATGGAAAAAGTTGAAAGAGTTAAGTAAATTGTATTTAACACTACCATTGTTGTTGACATGGTACTAACTTTACCTTTTTGTATTATGATACTCTTACTTTGTCCTTTTGTCTTTAATTTTATAGTTGAAGGCTATAGTTAAAAATTAGTTAATAAATAAATAATATTATGAGACATCCCAAAACATTGAGGGAGGAGGGTTGGGGTGGGGGTTGTGGGAGGGAGAGAGAGAAAGAGGCTAAGTTCCTATAGCTATATGTCTTGGAAAAAAACAGATCAGTGCACTAAAAATAAGAAAAGGGAATAAATTATTAGACCAAACCAAAAACACAAAACTAAAGAAGATGAAAATTGCAAGAACAACTCATTCATCGAGTCCATGAAATCATTTACCTCTTCAATGTCAAGGCATCCTTTGAAATCTAAGGGGCCCACATTGTCTGTACTAGCGTACTTTAGCAGCGCTACGCAAGAAATATCCCACCAAAAAAAGCCTAACATGTCATGAACCCAAAATGCTCACTTGCTTCTTCCTCCATTGGAGCTGGAAGATTGAGATCAAATAGAGCTGTTATTTCAGCAGCCTCATGAGAGGCAGCAGCTGCTGCTGCTGCAGCCACCGCCACCGCCTCAGGCTCTTCTTGTTGGCCAAGTACCACAGTTTTGACTTCACATCCTCCAACAAAATGGGACCTCTTGTGACCACCCAAAGCTTGGCCTGACTTGAAAACTTTGAAGCAAAATGGGCACTCATGCCCCTTGCTTTTCTTGGACCCAGAATTTCTCTTGCCAGATACCAATTCCTCATTCATCGGGCCTTTTCCATTGCAAGGCTCGACAATCTTAGTGTGATTACTACTCTCAGGAGTTTGAAGTGGGGACACATCAGTGTCTATGCTGTTTTCTCCACTTCCATACATGGACTCAGAATTAGCATTGGTCTTTGTATGACTTGCTCTATGCCCCCCAAGAGCCCTGTGAGAGTGGAAGGTCTTGTTACAAGTGAAGCACTCATATTTTCCGATTTTTCCAACATTTTTGCAGGGTTCCATTTTGGAAGAACCATTAGGAATTGGTCTGTGGAGACCATTCTTGGTCGTTGTCTTTCTCAATGCATACTTCAAAGACCCTCTATCCCTATGAAAATGATCAGACTGATGATGGGCTTCTTCATTTGACAAGTTCTTCCCCATCTCAGACTTGATATGAAAACCGTTTCTTAATTTGACACTATAGGATTCGTAATTCTCATATATAGCCCCAAATTCTGGTCTAGCCTTCTGAAATTCGCCGTTCCGAGAAAACCCATCAACTGAAACATCTGATTCAACCTTCTTTGGTTCGTTTCTAAAATACCCAGAATCAGAGTTATCAGAAATAGTTCTCTCCTCAGATTTCAGCTTCGTCTCTCTTGTTCTCTTCACCCCCATCACATCACTACCATTTACATTGGAGCCACAATTGAGACCCTGCTTGCTGCTCATTCTCATATCAATAGATGAAGACTTAGCCTCCAAAACCACAGAGTTATTGTCTGAAGACTCGGCAACTGAATTCATCAAAACCCCTTTGTGACCAGAATCGCGAGACAGCATCATCAAACTAATAGCCACTTCCTGCTGTTCTTGCTCAATCCCAGAGCCAGACGAAGACCCATTTGCCATGGAAGAGTAAACATCAAGATTCTGGTACTTGAATCTGTTGGAAATCCTTCTCTGACTTGGAGCTGCTGATGTTGTCTCCGTGTCTGAATGACTATCTGAGATTTCCTCAACCTTTACATCATCATCATCATCATCATCATCATCATCGTCGTCGTCGTCGTCGTCAATGTGCTGCTTCTCCTTGTCTGAGTGACAAGCCATGTGACCACAGAGAGCTTTCAGTGATGGAAACCCCTTGCCACATTCTTTGCACACTTTCCCCAGCTGAAATTGCAAAGGAGGAGGTGGGCCGCCTGAATCCACAAACCTCCACGTTTTCTTGGGGTTTTCTCTGAGAGAATAACCAGAATGCCCACCAGCTTCAGAACCATTTGAATAATCATGCCCTTTGCTCTTCCTCAAATCATCTAAAGAAGAAAACTTTACTATCCTGCCTCTGACTATTTCATTATCTTCATCTTCTTCTTTCTCCTTACGGTGAGTTGGGGTTGGGGTTGGTGTCCGGGTTGGTTTCCTATTCAAATGGGTCCTGATGTGGCCACCCAAAGACTTCCCACAAGGAAACCTCTTGCTGCAAAACTTGCACACAAACTTCTTTTTCTGATTCTGGTCTTCTACTTCCATGGTTCAATTTTCAATCACTCAAAACCAAAAGCCGGAGCAGAAAACAAAGTTAAATCAACGAATAAAGCGGGCCTTACCTCGAGTGAACTAGAATGCAGCATTCCACTCCATGGTCTTTGCTTGCTTCAGGAAAAAAAAAAACCCAAATGGCAGAAGAAGCAGGGGACAATCTTCTCAGATCGAGGAGCTGAAGAACAGATCACAAAGTTTGGAGCTTTATGGCAGGTGTTGAAGAGATGAGAATCGGAGAGTTGAGATGTGACAGTTTGTGAAGTACGAGATCCGACCCACATAAAGGGACCCTTCAAATTCCATATCAAAGTAACCCACAAACAAACCAATTCCCTTTTCAATGTGGGAAGAAAAAAGGCAAAAAATTAAATTGGGTTTAAATTGAAAAGATCAAAATTTGAAGAAATGGGTCGCTAATGATGGCGATGAAGAGGCCTGTAAAAAACAATCAAAGCTAAGCCATGACTGATTCAGAGATTTTTTTCTCTATTTCTCATTTTCTCTCTCCAAACTCTTCTCTCTTTCTTAGGCTATTTAGCTTGTGTTATAGTCGGAGGAAAATTCCATGCATGGAAGCAAAAGATAAAACGGGTATACAAGATTGGCAGCACGTGTTGTCAAGCGAGACGTCTTCGCTGTTCAATTGGACGGCCAAGATTGGTGCTTTATTTTGAGAATCCCAAGGTTTCTGGACTAAATGTACTAAGTAGATATGGCCACACTAAAACTCAAACATCCGAACTACGCCTAACTTTGTCTTTGCTTGTAATTCTAGACTACCACAAATCAAAAATCAGCTCACATTTCCAACCGCTTTTATGGTTCGAAAGAGTGTTAAAGATCAGTCGTTTATAATTTTATGTATTAGGGTTTCTTAATTCATCGTCTTTTTCACTTTATAAATTCATATCGAATTTAACAACTTGTATCCTTATGTTTTCATTTAAATTTGAATTTAATTCATGTTATAATATATTAGAGTAATTTAAATTTACCTATAATATAAGAGCGTCGACAATCACACTAAAATTGAAATAGATTTTTTAGTGATTGAGATCGCAATGAATTTTTTAGCTCCTATGCCATTGGTTTCATTAGGAGGACGCATATTTGCTTTAGAAATTTCCAAGTAAACTAGAGTTATTTTGATCAAGTCAACTGGCCATATTGTTATTGTAGTGATCTACTTTTCAAATATGGATTCATCTACATATTTATCTTATAAAACCCTCTGCTTGGCATCTTTCAGAATGCATTAATTATTCTTATGGTGGGTCTTATTTATTTAGCATACAATTTTGATCTGGATTTTGATACTAATACAATTGGATGATGATAATGGAGTTTTATTCACTCGATCATCTGTTCTTTTCTTTTGTGTCGTTTCTATCTCTCAACTAATAATTAGTTATTAAAAAAGTGAGAGTCGTCTGGTAAATAATCTTCTAGTTGACCAAAATGTGCCCATCCAACTGAGGAATTCCACTTGGCCAATGAAAAAATTGAAAGAATTCAACTACCAGTTTATCAAAGCATTGACCTTGAACACACATATCATAAGGAGTCACCTTACACTCTTACAGCATGCATGTCAGTCCTCATTTATAATCCTCACTAAAGAGACGGCTGCTGCTAACTAAGAAGAAGAGTGGAGTTGAGACGAGAAGAGAATTGGGATATGTAAATGTAAATGTATGAATAGTTAAAATTTCTAATTTATTCTGTATATTTCATGAGGTTTAAATACGATTCAAAAATTTTGCGCTTGAAGCACATCCAACATGGTGCATCTTAACTATATTTTGGAAAAGAACATTTTCTCTCTTTTTTTTTTCTTCCCTTTTTAGTAATCACAGGCTCCTTACCCATAACATTTTTATTTTCTGTTTTTCTTCTAAGCCCACTCAAATGTATCTATATACCCAAAAAAAGGCAAACCAAAAGTATTTGCTGAACTAGAAACATTGACCTTTTTCCGTAGAGAGGATCATTGACTAAAAAGGTTGTAGGAGCTGAGGAATTACAAATGACAAAATGAAAAAAATATTCCATTCAGACAACTTTACATACTTGAATCTTAGATTCCATGGATTTTTGTACAAAAGAAACACCGAATATCAAAATCACCCGATCCTCAGAAAATTAAAAATAAATAAATAAAATAAATAAATAAAGTTCCTTTGCATAAAAAACTGAGCTGCCAACCTCAAAACTTAAAACCCTAACAGAGGCTGAACTGAATTTGCATGACTAGTATTGGGTTAATGGGTCTTAAATGAATTATTTCTTATGGCACCCAATGTCCTCTTCTCCCACTAGCCAGTCGCTGGTGCCTTTTGCTCATCATCATCATCCCTCACGCCTTGATCAAATATATCTTCAATCATGCTCCATGTTGGCAGTAGATCAACACCTTTCATGGAGTCCACTGGAAACCTGGCATCCCAAGCTTTAGCATCGCTGCAAGGCTCCAACAAATACACATGACCTGCATCAGGTTGGATATGGCTATGCAAGCTTTTGATACGATCACCCGTGCATAGCAAAGCAGCCCCATTTTGACTACAAGAGTCATGCATATTGGACTGAAATTCGAAAGACACGCATGAGTCATCTTGGAAATCAAACTCCTCTCCAGTACGCCCTGAAAACTTTTCCCCTTCATGAACAAACTTGGCATCATCAACTGAATTCAGTATGTATTGCCCTGCTATATGATCTATCCCACCATCCTCTTCGCTGGAATTTCCTTTAACAAGTCCAACATCACCATCAGCATCACTGTCACCATCATTGTCGCTATCATCATCATCCCCACTGTCATCATCATCAGAGTAATCCTCTCCATGGCCCACATGATTACCCTGATAAACAGGAGAATCAATCACAGAGTCTTCATAATCTTCAGCGACTCTCCCATCATTGTTTCCATGCCACTCATCATCATCACTATCTACTTCGAGTATATTAGATCTGTTCTGAGCAGCCCGCCTACGAAGAATAAACACATTGAAATAATAGCTAACCAGTTCCCTTTTACTTCGGGAAGGGAACACTGAAGACAACTGCTTCCAGAAATTCCTCCCAACTGACGCAGGATTGGAGTAAACAACTTCATGGAAGATCTGCTCTTCTTCTTCACTCCATCTTCGTGCCACTTCCTCCCCCATGTCACAAAACCCCAACTTCACGAACTTTTCGTTTCCAAGGGCTCTTCTAAGTTCTTCCCGTGCTTCCATGACATGCTTTTGCACACAACTGATAGTATCTGAGTACAGGCAGATACAGTCCGTTCGACCAACTCCAACATTATTATACTCAAGTTCCGACAGGTTTGAGTCAGGCATTGGAATTACGGAAGTCCCTAGAAGCTTTTCCTCAAAGTCATTGTTAACAACCTTTTCTGATTCCAAAGAATTTAAGGAAAAGTGGTTGAGATTACTCTCATCTGTCTGGTCTACCAATTTAATGGGTCCATTCCATGCGGGAATAATGGCCTGATGATTTGGTCCAACAGGAACTTGTTTTCTTGGAGAACTATCCCATAAAGAAGCATAAGCATCCTTGGAAGGGCCAAATGTTCTCCTTGGGAAGTCAAATTCAAAATCCTTGGCAGGAGATGGATAAGCATCTGGTTCAGAAGCAACATATTCTTCATGGCAACTCTTGGTGACCAATGGGGAGGGAGCACCGGTAACGCAACGATTGTTCACAGATGTTGAATCCTCACTTACATTATATTTTTCAACTTCCTTAAGCCACTGAGATTTACAATCAACATTCCCATTCTCACCTGTTTTATGCAAATAAGATTAGAATTCAATATGAACCAGAAAAATATCTATGTTCTCAGTAAAATAGCATAACTTTAGATAAATAGTATGTTGAAGGTGATATATCACTGGGATTTAATTTACCTGAAACATAAACTTTTCGTGGTGCATAGCAAGAAACAGCATCAAAATATGGAGTGAGCTTATCACCAAATTCGAGCTGTCTTGGGTACTTAAAAGGAAGCTCCTGGAACTCAATATCGCCAAAGGGCCTTTTAAATCCCATACTAACCTGAAGCAACAACAAAAAAGATCCATGACAAATTTGAATGAAGTATGACCACAGGCTACAACAATACTACGTAATTCATTAACACAAAGTATTTCTGTCATAAAATATTTTTTGAAGCTAAGAACTGTATGCTGCTGATAACAGCCAAAACCCCCATAACTTGCTTTCAGCTATTCACTCACTTATACAAATACCAGTATATTTCCTTCGAGTCATTTAATCATTTTGTCATCATTTCAAAAGACCACAAATATGCTACCAGAAAAACTATTAAAATACTTCGAGCAATATCAATATTAATATTAGGCTCATTAAATATTTTCATACATTAAATTTAATTTTTAGCAAGAATAATAATATGAAAACTGATAGGGCATAATAACAATAATAAAAAAAACCTAGCACAAAATATAATAACAACAAAATAAGATTTTACCTCAAAAATTCTTCGGATTCAAAAATGGGATGAGTATGAAGAACAAATAGAACTGGATGTTCAATAGGAACGGTACACGGCAAAAGCGATAAAATTGAACGCTCAATTTTGAACAACAAACGATTTATTGATATTAGGAATCGTATCCCCAATCCAATTTAACCAAATAAAGAGCTAAATTTTTTTTTGAAACCCTAACCCTAGATTCGTAATTCACAATCAAAACCGTTTATTTATTGACAAAAGATATCCGAAATAGCGATAACGAGGTTAATGGAACAAAAACCCTATGAGAATTTACACGATGAACAAAACACTAACGAAACAAATTCATCAAACCCTAGAAATTTGAGGCCTTGAAAAATATACAAATTAGGATCAAATTCGAGAGGGAAAAGGACGGAGACGAATATTAGACCCGAAAAACGTAAGAAATTGAAAGATTTGAGGCCGGAAGGGGACGATTCAAAGTCCTAACCCTAAAATTGTACGAGATCAACGGCTTGGATTGAATTTGGGGTTAATCGATAGAGATGATTAGGGAATAAGCAAACCGATGTCTGATTCAACGATTATGAGAACAAATCAGGTGAGATCTGAAAAAAAAAAATTGAAGTCGATCTGGCTAAGATCGAATCGAAAGGCGTAGACGATGAAAGATAAAGAGGTGCGGTTCGTGCTTTTTGGAGAGGAAAGCGGTTCAGCTATTAAAGAAAAAAACCGGGTTGATCCGTTACAAGGAAGGCAGAAAGGAGTGGGCGTTGGCACGTTGCCGCGTTGGTATGGGCTGGACCCTATATAAGCCGAAAAGGGCCGAAGCCGGCTCTTGAGCGGATTTACAATAAAGTCCCTATTAACTTATTTATTATTTATTGTGCTCTTTAACTCATCTACAAGGAAGTTGGAAAGAAAAAAATATATAAATTCTCTTCGACAAGGAAGCAAAAACTGCAAACAAGAAATTAAAAAGTTTCTATTTTTTTAATTTTTTTTAAATATTGAAAAAAAAAGATATATAAGAATACCTAATATATGATGAGTAGGAATACTATTAGAAGAGTATTAATAATAGTAATACTAACGTATGTCCCCAGTAATTTATAAAATAATATAAAAATATAATGAACAATAAACATAAAATTTAAGGGTGTGTTTGGATAAAGTGGGAATTTGGAGTATCTAATTTTATTTTTTTAGAATTTCAAAATTTCAATTTTTATGAATTCAAACAATGAATTAATGCTTGGAAATTTCAAAATTTTGAATTTTTTAAATTAAATTCCTTATTATTTTTTCCCTTCCAAACAGATCTTCATTGTTACTTCCTCCCTCAAGAATAGAGAAAAATTTATGAATTTCCAATCCAAATTAGGAATCAAATTCTTTTTCTTCCGGTCAAAATACTCCTACAAAACACAGGGAAGGGAAGTGCAAAATGATGTTAGGCAAGTTTCTAATGAACTTTGGGAGTTTTTTATGCAAGCTTCTAATGTATATTGGAAATTTGTTAGTGGGTCTGCCTCTTTCTTTCTCCTTAATAATGAAAATGTGAAATCTCATGCGTATGATTTTTCGTGTCCCTATGTTAATTTCTATTTTTGACTCTTGGTTGTTCTCAGTCTTTTTGATGTTATGATAAATCTTAATCACTTAAGACATATTTGCTTATAAATAATGAAAAAAAATGGATAATTATGTAAGTAATCGGAGAAGTAAGTAATCATTCTCATTAAAATATTTACTAACTATATAAATTAGACAACTTTATTCCTATAGTAGTCGTTTTCAACCCAATGCTTGTCCACTATATTTTCAACAAAATCTATAATTGTCCACAACCCTTTTTTCTGTACAATCATTATGCACCTGATGTAAATATGATCTTTGTTTACACTCAAAATAAACCATTATGGGCCTGATAAGGGAATTTATGAAATTAAAGACCCAATTCGAATAAAGGCCCAAGCTCAGCTAGTATCTACTAGTTGAATCATATAGAATCGAGAACATGATTTACGCAAATCACACTGACATGAAGCCGAAACAATCAGAAGGAAAAAGGGAGGGGCGACTAAGTTGTTGCGAAGGAGAGGCACGTGTGGATGCACGTGTCGATCATCCTCACTCACATGCTGCCTATACAGGGACAACCAACAACTCAATGAAACAAACAAATTGATCAAACTCAATCAATTTCAACAATTGAAAACCCTCAAAAGTTTCTTTGCTACCAAAAAACTTGCCTTCTTGGAAAAACATGTCTTTTCAAACCAAGATCAAGATTCAGTTATCATCTCATCTTTTCATGCACTTATAATTTCATTCCTCACGCTAAAGTTCAAGAATTTTTACTTTCTAAGTGTTGGCACTCCCCCTGTTTACAATAGATTTCTTCAAGTCTGATTTGGATAACTGAAATATATCAACCAATGAGTTTTATGGCTGTCTAAGTCATAGAACTATCTTCGTGCTCGGATTTAGTATTCAATCGGCCTAACTTAAAAAGATTGATCTATCTGACTCCCCCTAACTTTGAATTGCATGGTGCTAACATGAACACACCAACAATAAACTTCGACTAGGCGCAAAAGAAAATATTTAAACTTCAAAAAGAAGGCATATAAAAGAATAGCGCAAACAATATGTCTGTTTGCTCCACTTTCACTTGATTCAAACGAAGGTTCTTAGTAGCATCTTCTACTGGTGACATGCCTACTTTGAAGGCAACTAGAAAGTCAAGTAAGTTAGACTAGCAAACCTAGGGCAAGATCGCGGCACCATGGCTCAAAGATTTCAACCTTCTCCTTATATGCACTAGTCATGCACACCATATTTCACTGCATCATACAACATCGAAGAGATCATCACACTCAAACACTTGCTTATTCACTCATTCGGAAGCGAACATAATCTGGAATGTCCAGTGAGACTCTTTTCCCGAGCATGTCCAAGTTCCAATATACAGAACGAAGACGTGATGCTAAGGGGAGGTTTGTGAGATCGACGCCACAACAAGAAATTTATGGGCTACCACCAATGGAAGCCAATTTGGAAACTACTTGTCATGAGAAACCCAAAGATATCACCAATCAAGAAACAACTAAGGAAAAATTGATGAAATTCATCAAGGACGCCTTGGCTCCCATTTTGCGCTCGGATGAAGGCTCTGAATGAGTAAGTTCAAGAGCTCTCCAGGAAAAGGAAAACAAAGTCGAATAGTACCACCACCCCAATCCGAGAGGTGATAAGCTCAGACAAAGGGAAACATATCATGGGTTCCAGAGTATCTACTCTAGAAGCTGTGATCACGGGGCCATGAGTTGTTAGTTATCCTTTGAGAAATTTAGTTGGATTGGGTTTTTAATTTCATAAATTCCCTCCCCAAGCCCATAGTAATTTATTTCGGGTGTAAACACGAGTCAACGCGACAAGCTGTGTACTATGATGTTGATTAATTAAGAGGAATGGCGAGGGGTGGATGTGTGGGGTGTGTGTGTAATCTCCACTGGCTCATAATCATATTCATATTCGTGTTGTAGTTTTTCAAATCCAATATATGCCTACAAGCGGCTCGCCCATAACTTTATGTGACCAGGGTCTAAGCGGGACACAAAGAAATTCGTAATTGAATGTGACACTTGTCAACGAATGCATTACGAATCTGTGAATCCACCGGGTTTACTGCAACCTCTATCAATTCTAGAGGGAGCATGGATTGACATATCCCTGAACTTTATCGAAGGCCTTCCAAGCTCGAAAAGGCCAACAGGTGATCTCCGTTGTTGTAGACCGTTCTTTTACAAAATACGCCCATTTCTCAACCTTGGCAAACCCATATTCAGCAAAACAGGTAGCAGTTGTTTTTCTTCTTGACATCTTCAAAGTCCACGGTATGCCACACTCAAATAATCAGTGACAAGGATCCAATTTTCCTCAGCAATTTTTGGGAGGAGTTTTTCCGATTACACGACACGAACCCCTGCCATAGCTTCGCTTACCATCCACAATCAGATGGATAGACAGAAGTAGTAAGCCAGACATTCGAGCAATACCTACGGTGCTTCTTAGTGACAGACCAACAGAATGGGCCTCATGTTACCTAGCTATGTGAGTTTAACTTGGAAACAATATGTGTACTGCATGAATTACTTAGAGAGTATTAGACTACAAGTTCTGCACCTTAATCCTTAATTAATACATAGAGGATACATAAATATAAGTAAAGTCTGTCTGTGCTAATATTTATTTGTAAATGTATTCTATAAAATATAATTTCCCTCGAAATTTCGTTTGGAATATTAGTTTCTCCATTTTTTACTGTACGAAAAGCAAATTACTGGGAGGCGCATGACAGATGTTCTGATCGGAATCCAAAATCAGACTTTTGATTTGTAGAGATTTCTTAGCTCATGTTGTGAATAAAATAAAAATCAATTAATTAAATAACTTAATAATAATAATAGTATGAATAAAATCTCCACACTAGATTTTACCCTAATTTATAACTGCATGAGTAATTGACCACGTGAGGTTAACAATTTTACAGCAATAGGCAAGATAAAAATCCTACATGCGGTCATTTCTATTTATTCACTAAATTTTTGGCTGGGAGGAAATTCAAATGTGTTTTAAATTTAGCCACCTTCTTTCAGCTTTGTTAATTCTTATTTTAAATTGATCTTTCTAATTGATGAATACGCCGACCAAGTACTCAAACGTATTAAAGTTGAAGAAAAAAAAATTAACTTATTACTCAAAATATTCGTTGAATGGGATACTAAATTTCAATTTGCTTCACAAACGTCAAATTGTAACAATCTACTCTCTGAATCCCCGTTATGTCAAGTCTGTTGCATAAAAAATACACTATATTATTAACGGCTACTTAGAAGGCTTACATGTCAGTAAGTGATTAAATGTTTATTCATTTTATAGAAAAATATTAAAATTAATATTTAAAAAAATGATAAATATTGAATATGGGATTCTCAACCCATTTCCAAACCATAGAATCCAATCTGGGTTTTTTCTTCACCATCATCATCATCATTAACCCATCAAGCCCAAAAATACTATTTCTCTCCATCATCATCATCACTTTTTTCTTCATCTAATTGAAATGAGATTTTGGGTTCTACAAAAACCCAATCCCAAATCCTAATCCCAACCCAAAGACCAATCCGCATCATAAGTTTTTATAATCGACGGAGATTTCTTAGTGGCCAGTGGCTTTTATGACGATCGCCTTGAGATCCGGGTTCCGTTTTGAGGTCCGCTATGAAATGCTGGCCACCCAGATGTTGTTCCGGTCTTTTGATTAGACCGACAACTTTCTTCCACAATTGGGATTATGATTAGTTGACGATGCGTTCTAGGATCCCCATGCCAGCGCATAATTCAAGGTACGGAGACAACTCTTCCCCTTGAACCGCCGCTTTCTGAGTTACTCTAAGAGCATATTGTGCCTCGTTCTTGACAAGCGCGGCGTAAATTCTCATAAGCGATTTAACAATGTCTTTGCAGAATCTGCTATATACATAAAAAAAATCTCCGATTTGGTGTTTGTGGAATCAATTGGGATTTAATATTCGGTTTGGAAGTATTTTGAGTAATAAGCCAAAAAAGAATTTGATAGGGAATTAACCTTAAACCACGTCAACAACGGAGAATCGGCTAACAAAAACTAGGTAGGATTTTTTGTTAGCAAATAGCAAAGGCTATTTGTTTGTTGCTAGTGCCTTGGTGGTGTTGGGTTTTATTAATTGCTTAATTCATTGTATGTATAAAGCATTATATATTTAAATGAGTTGTATATACAAATTAGTATCATAAATCTAACAAGGGAGAGATGAATTGATTATCTCCAATTCTTATGTTGATTTGATTGGCATTGAGAAAATTGGAAATTGATTCATCTAGAAATACTTGAGCATTGCGAAAGTTCAAAATTGATTGATCTAGAAATAAAAATCAACAATTTTGGCGTAGTGAGAAATTGACCACTACGAAAAAGAAAACAAAAAACTTTCAGAATAAAAATTAGAACTGTAAGTGAAAATATGGATAATTTCTTGGTCTCATTTATTACATTAAACTAAAGAAAATAACAAATTCAGATATTCCACTATAAAGCTAAATAGAACAAACTCAGGGACTGACCGACTGTATTTTATGGAACCTCTATTGCAAATAATAAAAATAAGACACAAGTACACAACAAACATAATACAAGAAGATGAAGGACAAATCAAACATCCACTCTCAGTAAAAAATTTAACTGAACCCACCAAGTGATGGATCTTTATTCTTCACCCCATCTTATGCCACAGCAGGCATGTCCTTGAGCCAGTCATCTAGAGGCTTTCCAATTGAGTAAACGATGAACCCAATTTGCCTCAACTTCTCTGCATCCATGACGTTTCGCCCATCAAACACGAATGCAGGCTTCTGCATCTGATCATAAATCTTCTGATAATCGAGGCTTTTGAATTCGTCCCACTCCGTCAGGATGCAGATCCCATGAGCACCCTTCGTTGCCTCATAAGCATCCCAGACGACGCCAACTTGCTTCACGGCACTAGGGCTCATAGGTTGGAGATGAATGGGATGGTCCCAATCAAACTTCTTCATGGCAAGATCCCTCTGGATCTGATCCTCACTCACCTGCGGGTCGTATATGCTCAACCGGGCCTTGTCACCCAACAGACCTTTACACACATCAATGGCTGGGGTCTCCCTAGTGTCACCGGTGTCCTTCTTGAAGGCAAATCCCAGAATTGCAATCTTCTTACCTGAGACTGTGTTGAACATGGAGGAAACCACGCGGTTCACAAACCGGGACTTCTGGTAGTCATTGATCTTAATCACCTGTTTCCAGTAATTTGCTACCTCAGGAAGGCCATTACACTCGCAGATATATACTAAGTTCAAGATGTCCTTCTGGAAGCAAGACCCACCAAAACCAACGCTAGCATTCAAAAACTTGGGCCCAATTCTCGTGTCCTTGCCAACAGCATGTGCCACTTCAGTGACATTTGCACCGGTTGCCTCACAGAGTGCTGATATGGCATTAACAGACGATATCCTCTGAGCCAAGAAGGCATTGGCAGCAAGCTTCGAAAGCTCAGCAGACCACAGATTGGAGCAAATAATTCGATCTTCAGGGACCCAATGGGCATAAACCGCCTTCAGTGCTTGAATTGCCTTTTGACCAGCTGGGGTTTCCCTACCTCCAATGAGGACTCGGTCTGGACTCAAAAGGTCTTCTATCGCGGTTCCCTCAGCAAGGAATTCAGGATTCGAAAGAATTTGGAAGTTGATGCCTTTGCTGTTGTGGGTAAGAATCTTTTCAATGGCTTCAGCTGTTTTGACAGGGACTGTTGATTTCTCAACGACAATTTTGTCAGACTTCGACACATCTGCGATCATACGAGCAGCACTCTCCCAATAGGTAAGATCAGCTGCTTTGCCAGCTCCAAGACCCTGGGTTTTGGTAGGCGTGTTAACAGAAACAAAGGCGATGTCTGCTTCCTTCACATGTCTTTCAACATCGGTGCTGAAGAACAGGTTCTTTCCTCTACGCTGCTTCACCACATCATCAAGGCCGGGCTCATAGATGGGGAGAGTATCACTATTCCAGGCATTGATCCGAGACACAGAAATGTCAACAACAGCTACTTCAATATCTGGGCACTTAAGGGCAATCACAGCCATAGTAGGCCCACCTACATAGCCAGCTCCAATACAACAGATCTTCACCATCTTTTTCTTTAGCGCCTGAAAGAAGAGTCGATCAAAACAATGGGACAAGGTACAGTATTTTTAAGCACTCTAAGAGTCAATAGTTGAGCGTTATTATAGAACTATTATTGATTCTGAGAGACAAGATGATTCCAGCCTTTAACTTTTCTTCAAAAATGAAATTAATCAACCAGCCACAAGCTTTCACACCAGGGCAGAACTAGCCAAAATGAATTGACATACAAAAAAAGGAATCTAGTAGAAAGCAGTGACATTTAAGCATATGTAGGAAGTAAATTGGCCAGCCTAAGGGGAAACAAAACAAAAGGGCAATAAAATGATCAATAGAGGAAACAAGGTCTGGTCACCTGGACTGCGCAAAACTAGTGAATCGAAGTGTCAACTACCGACAAACTTATCGTCGCATATGCTTAAAATTATGTCCATTTGGGTAAATAATATCGATTCATACTGCTGAGGGGACTAGCATGAATTCCATTATGAGCACTAACTAAAACAGAGCAAAGTGTGAGGTTGGAAATACAAGATCCTGGTGTTCACTCGAGGAAAAATGCCTTACAATTTTCAGATCCACAGTTATCGAAGGAAATGAACGAAATTTCTGAAACAGCATGAGGAAGTTTTCAAATTTAAGCTAAATTTCCTCAATTACCACAGCCCAACCAATCAAATCTCATATGATACGACTCAGAATCCCAAGAAAGAAATGAGACAATGAGATCTACACCCGAAAGTAAGAAACTATGAAGATCTGTACATTCCAGCCCGCCCCAAACAGCACCATAAGTTCACAACACAGTAAATGAGCAATCTTTCATAACTAGACTGAATTACAAACCTCCATACACAAATCCCAATTCTTACAAATCATGGGAAAAACCATCACCAAAGACCCGAAAAGATAGAAATCAAAGAAAACCCAATTGAGCAAATCGCAAAGCTGAATTGCCCAGATGAAAAATGAAGTGGCAATGAGGAAAAACGATCAATTACCTCAGTCAATGTGAGGCGAGAGGTGGACGGTGAAGAGGTTGGACAATGGAGAGATCTGATGCAGAAGAAGAGGAAGAGACGAGAGAGAAAAAGGACTTCTATTCTTCCTCTGGCGCCGAGAATGTAGGGGATCTAAGGGCCCTTATATATATATATTCCAACACCTCCCTCCTCTAATTTACCTGGTGACATTTTTAATCCAACTACTGAGATCTGCGTGCCCCCCAAAAACACTACCCTACACGTTCATTCAACACGTTTCCTTTCACCTTCACAAATCAATGAATCATCATCATCATCATTCGCGAAAACCACAAGGAAAACAAAACAGAAATGTCACTCAGTAAACCGTAACTTTGTTTTTTACTATTTAATGAGTAATTTTGTCCGGGATTGGGGCTAGTAGCCTAGTACTATATACAAACGTAGAGTTAGAAATTTCAATATGAGTGGGTTTTAATTTAAATTTTTCCGTATAATATGTATGATTAAATAGTCAATTTTTCAAGTTAATATTAAATTTGATATATTTTTTTATCAGAGTTACAACGGTTAATTTTAAAAGTCGCAGAAAAATGTATACATTAAACTATAATAAAAATAATTAGTGCAATCTTTACTAAAAAAATAAAAGACAAAAGTGAGAACTCTTATATGTTTTGAACTAATTTAAATTACAATAAAAATTTTGAATTTAATTGCATATATAGCTGAGAGTTTCTTCACTTGTTAGATTTTTATGATTAGATTTTTTGGTACATGGGACCAGAAGAACAAAGAGATGGAGTAAAATGGGAGGCATATAATAGAAACATATGGGAAGCAGTGGCAGCAACATGGCATTGGCAGTGGTTGGTAGAGATCCGAATAGAAAGGGAAATTATTCACTCAAATATTTGTAAAATGGGTCGTTGCACTTGCACATATATATATCAAACAAACAAAGAACTATCTAATTTTAATGTGATGGAATATATTAAACAAAATATATTAATTTGAGGGTATTTTAAATTTTAATGTAGGCGTGAAGTGAAGGGTACTTGTAGATTTATGGGTGGATTCAAGGAAGTGACAAAGACCAGGAGGAGAATTGTCCTACGGAGAGATGTTCTCACATTGAAATATTTTTTTTTTCTAATAAAATTGAAATTATGAATGAAATTCAATTAGTTTCATGAGTTTATGTGGTGTATGAGTATTGTTTCACTGTTCATATGTAATTATCATGATCGCTAAGCCATGACATATTTTTTTCATTGCTGGAAATATGGAGTACTTATTACTCCAATTAGACATATATGGTTATAAATTTATAATGCAATTAGGTAAGTAATCATGTTTTCAAATAAAGAAAGAGAGCAATTAGGTGCTGTCGTTTTCATATGCATGTAAAATTGAATACCATGTCCGGAGTGAAAAGTGCACTGTGAAATTAGGTTACCATGTAGCTTAGCAAGCTCCCACTTAATTAAGCTGATTCAAGCTTCATCAGCTGTCTGAGTTCAGAGTAGTTCGACTCGAACAACCCCCACTTATTAAGTTGATTATGCAGGCAGTGGTGGTAACCGCGACAAGCCCCTCTTGGCGGCAGCCACCTGAGGGCTTCGTGAAAATTAATTGTGATGGGGCTTTTAGTAGTACAGATGCTCAGAGTGCATATGGTTTGGTCCGCCAATCCTCTATAAGAGAGTTTATTGGTGCTGGGGATGAATGAGGCTACCCTTGTGGTAAGTTCCTTGCAGGCTGAAGCCTTTGATCTTCGAGCTGCTATGGTTATTACTACCGACATTCCATTCAATGTGTGGTTAAAACCCATAAATTAATGTTCCTAATTTTGACAAGTGTGAAATAAATAGTGAATTTTAATATTTAGTTGCAATTAATGAATTGTAACGATGCAATTTTGTTAAATATTTAATCCTATAAATTTCATATAATTTGTTAAAATAATTATGCCATGTTGCACACGTACGTATGCCTTATAGTTTGACTCTTACATTGCTTAGGGCTTTAGTATTGATGGGCCATATATGGTTAGGCCAATTGGCAGAATGAAAGAGGTCCAATTTGGGTAATAAATCACTAATCAATGTCCTTGTCATCGAGAGGAGGCTTTGATTTTTTCCAAACCCTAGTATGGGTACAATGAGTTGTCTCACAATTTGGTCAACAATTTTATAACTTCAACCTAATGGTGTTATTTAGTTTGGTTGGTACAGAATAGTAGCAATTTGAATTAAAATTTTCGATTCAATTTTATACTTTTCAAAGTGAAAATTGAAATAAAATTGAACAATTTGATTTGGGTTTGATTTTTTCAAATTTCATTTGAACCAATTCATCAAATTCATACAAGATGATACTAAAACAAGACTTAGGAAGACAAATTTGACTTAATCGATTCAAATTATTTTCACTGGTTTATCGACGTATAGAAAAAAAAAATTCAATATTTAAACTTAAAGTTAACAACTTAACATATTTCGAACAAAGTTGAAATCTTAAATTTAAAGCAAACGATCAAAATCATGATCTTTGAAACTAAACAATAATTTCAAAGATTGATGGTTTCATTTTATAAACTCTAGTCTCATATGAATACTCGATTTATGATGACTCGCTTGCTAGCTAATGGAAGATAATGGATCGAAAAACTAATAATGATCTGTGAACGAATTCGATGAATTTTGATGTAACTGTTACTCTAAAATTTTCATGTACGCTTAAAGTATCAATTAATTCGTCGTCTAATATATTCAAGAAGTAGAATTGAGGAACTTCTTGAACCATTAATAGAGACCAAATCTACAAGTGTATCCAGGAGTCCACTCCCAAATATCCATAAGAGACCCTGTAAAGTAGCCACCCATCGTCTCTGCATACACTAAACAAAACACATGACAATATTTCTTAATTAGTTTGTTAATTAGTCAATATTACTTGATTGCCGTTAGCAAATTCGTGAGATAGTCTTTGTAGTTTTGAATCCCTTTCTCATTTCTAAGAACGGTTTCAACTGGAATGTATTGGTCGTTTGGATCATCCATAGTCCATACCAGTAAAAAAAAAAATGACGAAAAGAAGAAAAAGATCATGTTGGAAGAAGAAAAAGATCATGTTGATTTTTACATAGGGCAGCGAAATTTATTTTGTAAGGAATGAAAACAACGAAATATTTCTTACTTTTAGTAGAAAATTCAAGAAGACTTTCAAATTATTATATATCTAACTCTTATGGATCGCCTAATAGCAATTAAGCATCTTCACAAGCCCAATGGGTCCAGGCCCACTCAAATGAGCAAACCCTAATAGGGTCTGGCCAACGCCGACACATGGATAATCCGGCCTGTCACGTGTCGGCCCCACAGCAGCCGACATTTGTCCCACATCGGGAGAATGTAATTATTATACTCACCACACCCATACATAAGGGGTTCATTTGTCATATAAAGGTAATTAAGCATTTACTATTCACGATCACTTTTACATTACACTAATTACTACACCCCTTATATTTCAAACCGACCACTGATTTGGGCGTCAAAGTACCTTTGTGCTAATATCATATCGGTGCCTATACTCTGACCGACCAACTAGCTTTCCTCTTTTTCTGGTTGACATGTGGTAAAGGAATATTCGCTCTCTAAATTGGTACATTTCATGCATCAACAAGCTGTCGCAAAATATTTACCATTTTTAGTGATGATGACGCTAGGGTGGCTGTACTTTTGCCTGAAGTAGTTCGTCATTTTTCTCTTCCCTTCCGGCACTATGCACAACCACAAAGAATTGGCCTGCAAATTATGAATAACACTTATGCAATTAAGAAAACGATCATGATCAAAATGATTAATGAATGTGAGGGCCGGAAAAAGAGAAAAATAGAATTGGTGTGGAAGGCTTTAATATTATTTTATATAATTGATGTGGACGTACGAAGAGTAATGACACCCGTCGTCTAAGAGGTAGTCATATCAGGTTGTGTTACCGTCAATATTAAGCCGAGCAAAGTAGGTGTAGTCCTTAAGGCCTACAAAATCCAGTGGCCCCTTGATTAAAGCTTTATGCGTTTCTGTAAACGTCGGCGGTCTGCTTCCAACTCTGCTTCTCATAGTGATCCTTCACCAAGATAAAAATAAATAAATAAAAAAGATTTCCATGAGATACAACAAGTTTTTTTTGACAATTAATCAAACTGACAAGGACTACAGTCCAAATTTAAAACACCTAACCTTTGACCAATAAGGACTACAAGTCCAAATTTAAAATATTATTGGGTAATTGGCTATGAACGTCCCACCCTAATTGACCTAACTCTTTAAGTTTTGGTCCAATAAACAATTAAAATTACCCATATTCACCAGAGTTAAAACGCCAAATATGCACCTAAATTCAAAAAATATCGAGTTAATTGGTTGTGACTAAGAATTTCACTCTTAAGTTTTAGGTATGCTCAAAACTTGAAGACTAGGGTCGGTCCAAATAATTAAAAGCTCATGAAATGTATCTTTAATTCGCACATATAATCATTAAAAATATATATTTTTTATAAACTGATTATTTCATTTTTATATTATGAGATATCGTTAAAATCTTGTTAGAGAAAACTTAGAAAAAAGATAACCCCAAGTCCAAAATATTACATTCAGTTTTTTTTTTTAAGACAAATTTTATATTTCTAACTTGTATATGGATGAACATATCTACATTGCAGACTAATAGATTACAACTTTCGTATTCACTAGTAGTCAATCTTCAAATAAAATCTCCACAATTTAACGAATTTGAACTAACATCAAACTTATATATTTCTATAATATTGTTTATTTCACCGCATACTTTATTTATTTACTTATTATATATATACATATAATATATTAATAATTTTGGGCCCCTCTATTATTTTGAGCCCAGGATTTGAGATCCTTTGCCCCTTCATCCTCTTCTTGTGGTTGGCCCTGTTGAGGACTATAACTCTAAGTCATAACCTCTCCTACCCCCGCTCTTCTCCGGACAATCTCTATCCCTCCCTAAAACTTTCTGAAACTCCAAATCTTGAATTATTAAATCTTGGACAACACCCTTAAACAATTAAAACTACCATATTCAACAAAGTTAGAACACCAAAAATGCCCCTAAGTTAAAAGAATATCAGGTTAATCAGTTGTGAGTTAGGGTTCTGACTTCACAGATATGCCTATTGGAGCACCTTCCGGGGGCATAGAAACTTTGATCATATGCTTGGTTAGCAACTGTATGCAGCTCATTCAACTTAATCCAGTGCTTTACTCTATCACCAAAATTTTCAAAACACGTGTGTGCGTATGCTCCAAAGGCTTGTATGTAATTAACACAAGTCATACCATCTAAATAACGGAAAGAAAAAAAAACATAAATAATACTTGTATCTCACTTTAGGGGACCTTCACATACCTTTCAAATCTTAATTAAATTTTCATTTTAGAATCATTTAAACTGGAGATCGGTCAACCATTCATCATCTGTTTCAATTCTAAATAGACGGCTGATTTGTTAATTTATTTGATATATACATATGAAGGACTAAATGAACTCACAGTTCTATTTATATATGTACCAATTCTATTCATTACATATATCATAATCAGAACATACCCTTCAACTCTTAAATTTTCATTTCAAAGTCATCTATATTGGAGATTGTTCAACCATTCATCATGTGTATCGATTCTACATACACAGCTGATTTTTTAATTTACACGACTTTAGGGTTAGGCCAACCATGGTATCTATCTTCCAGTGCTTGGGGAAGGTCGACCTGGACATGCACAATTTTCGGTTTAATTAGAATCTCTCATAACCTGCATGGTTTTGAACAATTATACACCAACAAAAATGTGTAAATATTAATGTACCTTAGGCTAGCAATGCACCAATGAGCCTATTGTAGTAATCAACTCCTGCCTGGTTGATCTGTCCAGTTCCATCTGGTATTAAAAAAAAATTGCTCGGTTAATAATTTTATTTTTTCATGTATTTTTGCTTCCGTCCAAAACTCTGTTTCGAATAATTGTGTAAAAATATATAAATATCCAGTGTGTGCTAGCTTACTGGGGAAAATTCGGCTTCAGGATAGCGAAAACCTATAAGCATCGATGCTCATGTCCTTCATGAGTTGTACATCTTCCTGCCTGCAAAACCTAAATACCCTTAAAAAATTGTGATTATTTTCTTATCATAAAAAAACAAACTGATGATGGTTTGAGTAGACTTGCATTATAACGGTGATACTGAACCACAGAAATATCTGCATTGCTGTAATCAAGTACTTTGCCGGCGGTGGTACATTACAAATTTGTAAGGTTTATGGGTCACAATAATAATCCCACCATTGAAACATGGCTCAAATTTTGTAGACCTAATCATACTTTGCAGTGGATTGTTTTCTTTATGCATTTAAATTTGAATTTTACTATATTTTTATATTATAATGCAAATAAGAAAATAAGAAATTGCTACCGAGAACATGCGAAAAAGTGTCATGGATAGAAGGCCCCGTTCCATCCTCTTTAATTGCATCTTCAAAGTGAAAAAAATATAAATAAATAAAACATTTTGTTAGGTACATGATTCATGGGTTTGAATTTGGAAACCGGAAATTCGTCGAAGGAACAGAGTAAGTCCAGAAATTAAACCATGAATGGAAATAATAGTGAGAAAATGGGCTTGGAAGGCAGTAGATGCAGTCATGTTGGCGTGACTCATGCTCCTTGATAAAGTAGGAAATATGAATTGTATAGAAAGCAATCCTTAAGACACAAAGAACACAAACAAACCCTAGGCTACCATCCATTTCCGTTGGCAGCCACCCCAAAACACAAAACCAATTCACCAATCCCCCCTAGATCATTATGTTTGACGAATATTCCCCAGGAAAAAAACCTTCTGGTGAGGCTTCTGTTGTCACTTCGACCGTCACTGTTCATAATGACTCTTCTGCTGCTCCATTTAGTATCAAGCTGACTGGGACCAATTACAAAACATGGTCTCGGACGATGATGCTTCATGTTGCTGGTCAAGGAAAACGTGGCTATTTGACAGGAAAAAGGGTTCCGGTTGTTGAAATCGATCCGGGGTATGAGCAATGGTGCAAAGAAGATTCGATTGTTCGAGGATGGTTGGTGAAAACCACGGAACCCCAGTATTTGGAATTTTTCCTTGATCTGGAAACTGCAAAAGACATGTGGGAAGCCATAGCCCACATGTTCTATGATGAGTCTGATGAATCCCAGTTGTACGAGCTTCGTTGTAAGGCTACACGCATCAAGTAAGATGGCCGTGATTTATCAATTTATTTTGCTGAGATTAAGAATGTATGGCTGGAAATTGATCAACGTCGACCCATTAGATTAAAGTGTGCTGCCGATATAAAGATTCGACAGGAAGAAATTACTAAGGATCGCTTGTATGATTTCTTAGCAGGTTTAGATGACGAATTTGATCAGATTCGAGGAGATTTGCTCAGGATGAATCCCATGCCCAATTTGAATGAATCATTCAATTATGTTCGTAGAGAGGCTCAACGACGAGAAACCATGTTGAAAAAGAATGGTCCAACAGGTGATTCCTCAGCTGCTATGGTTACAAAAACTCATACGAGTAATCAAGTCTATCGACCTCCAAAACAAAACAAAGATAATTTACATTGCAAGTATTGTAATGAGAGCAACACACTGAAGATACATGCTTCCATAAACATGGGTATCCAGAATGGTTTCTTGAAAGAAGGAAAAAACTCAAAGCAGAAAAAGTAGCAAAGAAAGTTGGCCAAGTGAAACAAGCGGATGCTAGCATTGGTCTTGCAGCTGTGGCAAGCACACATGACCAACTACAATTGGCAAGATCAGCCACTCAAGAAGCACCAGTCTTATCACTTCTCTCTCAACTGACCATACCGGAGACATCAGAGGATGCAGGTAATCAGGCAGAGACTTCATTGCATCCGATAATCGTAGTACAGGTTGGATTATTGATTCTGGTACTACTGATCATATGACGTATGATAGAAATTTATTTCAATCTATGACTACCAAAAAAAAAAACAAGTGTTGTCACGGCGAATGGTGAATCTAACCCAGTCATAGGCACCGGTTCCATTGCTCTCTCTCCCACTTTATCTTTGCATAATACTTTGCTTGTTCCTGCCTTGTCTAATAATTTGCTATCAGTTGGCCAAGTTACAGAGCAACTTGATTGTCTTGTACTTATGTTCCCATTATTTTGTTTACCATCTAGGATTCGATGGTTTGTTATTTTTGTAGATGATTGCACTCGAATGACGTGGTTATATGTCATGAAAAATAAGAGTGAAGTAAGCTCAATTTTTCAGACTTTTCATCAGATGATACACAATCAATTTTCTTATTCCATCAAAGTGGTTAGATCTGACAATGGTGGTGAATTTGTTAACACTGTCCGTTCACAATTTTTCCGGTAGCATGGAATTCTATATGAAACGACATGTCTCTAGACCCCAGAACAAAATGGGGTAGCTGAATGGAAAAATTGACATATCTTTGAGACTGCTCGTGCTATTCTCCTAGGTGGGTTTGTACCACAACATTATTGGGCTCACGCTGTTACCTATGTTGTGTATTTATTAAATTGTATGCCATCTCAAGTTTTGGACTTTCAACCAACATTAGGAGTATTCGCCACTCATGTTTCAATTACGTCTTCACTCAATCTTCCTCCTCGTATTTTTGGGTGTGTTGTTTATGTACATTTACAAAAAAATCATCGGAGTAAATTGGATCCATGTGCTCTGCGCTGTGTCTTTATGGGTTTTTCTCCCCAACAAAAAGGCTATCGGTGTTATCGTCCACCCTCCCGTCGACGGTATACTACCATGGACGCCACATTCTTGGAGAATGAGATTTTCTTCTTCCCCGAGTCCCCCAAGTATAGTCTTCAGGGGGAGATGACTAATGGTAACCAGATGGAAGACGACACTTGGTTTGAGATCAACATAAGCGCTGAGCCATCTCTACAACCCAATAATGAAACCGGTGTTGGCACCAATATTTCCACCACAACCGAGCTAGGACAACTGGATATACAAATGGTGAATGATGCTTCTCCAGACTCATCTGAATCCCCCTCTCACACCACAACGGTACCCACTCAACTTCCTTTGAATGATCCTGAGGTAAGTACTCTGGAACCTAGTCCTGATAACTTTGTTGATATTATTGGGCAACCTTATCAGTTACCTCACAGAACAACCAGGGGCAAACCACCAGACAAATACTCACTAGAAGGAAAAGCAAAGTACGCAATTTACAGGTACGTGTCTACTCATAAACTTTCTCCTCAATGTCAAGCATTTTTGAACCAAATGATAACAATTGTAATACCAAACAGAGTGGAGGAAGCTCTTAGAGATCCAAAGTGGGTAGATTCCATGAAGGTGGAGATGGAAGCTTTACAGAAAAATCAGACTTGGGATATAATCTCATCGCCCAGAGGGACAAAACAAGTAGGATGCAAGTGGATATTCACAATTAAACACAAGGCAGATGGTACTATTGATTGATATAAGGCACGACTTGTGGCAAAAGGGTATACACAAACATATGGTATTGATTATCAAGAGACCTTTGCTCCAGTGGCAAAGATGAACACTATTCGGGTATTGTTATCTTTAGCTGCAAACCTAAATTGGCCACTTAAACAATTTGATGTGAACAAACAATTTCTTCATGGAGATTTAGAAGAAGTTTACATGGAGATTCCTCCTAGGTATGGGATAGCTAATGGCACCAGGAAGGTGTGCATGTTATGAAAGGAACTTTAAGGCCTGAAGCAATCCCCTCGAGCTTGTTTTGGAAGATTCACAGAAGCCATGAAGATATTTGGGTATAAACAAGGTAACTCGGATCATACCTTGTTTATCAAACGCAAGGATGGTAAGGTTACGTTGCTGATAATTTATGTTGATGATATGGCTGTTACAGGGGATGATTCAGTTGAAATTGAAAAACTTCAGAAGGATTTGGCTTCTGAGTTTGAGACGAAAGACTTGGGGAGCTTGAAATATTTTCTTAGAATTGAGGTCACACATTCTAGAGATAGTATCTGTTTGTCTCAAAGGAAGTATGTGTTAGATTTGTTGACAGAAACTGGCATGCTAAGATGTGCACCGGCAGAAACTCCTATTATACAGAATCAACACTTAGCTATTTACCCAGATCAAGTACCGACGAACCGAGAAAGATATCAGAGATTAGTAGGAAGGCTAATTTATTTGTCACATACTCGCCCTGATATTGCCTATGCAGTGAGTGTTGTGAGTCAATTTATGCACTTTCCTAGTGAGGACCATCTAGAAGCTTTCATGCTTATTATGAGATATTTAAAGAGCGATCCGGGTAAAGGTCAGATATTCAGAAGACATGGGCATTTAGGGATAAAAGGATATACTGATGCGGATTGAGCAGGTAATCTCACTAACAGACGCTCTACGGGAGGCTACTTTACTTTTGTAGGGGGTAATCTCGTTACATGGCGTAGTAAAAATCAGAATGTGGTGGCACGTTCTGCAGCAGAAGCTGAGTATAGAAGTGTAGCTCATGGAGTTTGTGAGCTTTTATGGCTGAAGATGTTGCTCCCTGAAATTGGCTTTCAACCTGAAGGTCCTATGAATCTCTGCTGTGATAATCAGGCAGCTCGAGACATTGAAAATAATCCAGTTCAACATGATAGAGCTAAGCATGTTGAGGTGGATAGACACTTTATCAAGGAAAAGCTTGTTGAGAAATTGATCGATAGGACGATATCCCGTTCGTAAAATCTGAAGACCAGTTGGCAGATGTTTTAACACACGCGTTTTCAACTAAGGTGTTTCACGACTCACTTGACAAGTTGGGCGTAGGTGATATCTACTCACCAACTTGAGGGGGAGCGTTGGCGTGACTCATGCTCCTTGATAAAGTAGGAAATATGAATTGTATAGAAAGCAATCCTTAAATTAGGCTAATTTGTTCTTTCCTTGTCTGATAGGTCAACTATTAGATGTTAACTTGTAATCCTATATAATTCATCTCCAAAGAGAGAAGAGAAGAACACACAAGTTAAAACCCCAAATTAATTTTCTACTGTTCCAAACATAAAGCCTAGGGGAAAACTGGCCCTGCTTATATTCTGTGCCACATTGCATGCTGGGAACCCAATAACCAACACAATAGCTGTGGCCACACTAATGCCTCTTTTCCAAACCATAATTACTTTGTTAAAAAAATGTGAATGAGTTTTTGGATACAATACTTCAGTTTAAACTAAACGAATCTAAATTGTAGAGAAAGGAATTTGAACTCAGTTATAAAGGAAGAGGAAGTCCGTTCTAGCACTCATACACATGCACATTTTTAATGAGTTATTCATGAGTTGAGGATCTATAAAGATGAGGAGTGAAACTGTGAAAGGGTATGGGAAAAGGGTGATGGTTTATACTTGAGTTGAGGATTCATAATAATGAGTGGAAGGGTTTATATAAGAAGGGAGATTAGTGAAAAAGAGAGAGTTTTATGCCTAAGAAAATGCCAAGAGTTGCTGTGAGATGAATCCTCAGTATACCGTTTAGATTAGTTTGAACTATTCCATTAAAAAAGTTTATTTTTGGTGAGAATTAAGTAATTATGGTATGGAAAAGTATTGGAACCCTTAATTCAAGGAGTTGTTATCACCTCCCTTAATTCAAGGAGTTGTTGTCACCTCCCTTAATTCATGGAGTTGTTGTCAACTCCCTTAATTCAAGGAGTTGTTCCTTTATTGGAACCCTTAATTCAAGGAGTTGTTGTCAACTCCCTTAATTCAAGGAGTTGCTGTCACCTCCCTTAATTCAAGGAGTTGTTCCTTAATTCAAAGAGTTGTTGTCAATTCCCTTAATTCAAAGAGTTGTTAATTAGCTTCCCTAAGCCTATATATTGTTGTACAATTGTAATAATCATATGAGAGAAATACAATTCAACCTTTGAAATTAAATATGGTATCAGAGCAGGGAAATTAACCTGCTTCTGCTATACTGCTATCCGAGAGTATTCACTCTCCAAAATGTCTGAAGACAATCCTTTAGCATTAGAAGCTGAAAGTTTCCGGGAACTTTCCTCCGTGAATGTGCATGAGGTGGACGTCAACCCAAATCAAAGGTTAAGCTCAGTCGTACTGAATGAGTTTAATTACTTGCTGTGGTCAAGAGCTGTGTCTTTGGCGCTGGGTGGCAGGTCCAAGTTAGGGTTCATAAATGGAAGCATCAAAGTACCTGACGCTTTCTCACCAAACTATGAATCTTGGCTTAGCAAGGATCAGCTAGTTATGTCATGGCTTTTGAATTCCATGGAACGAAAGTTAGCTGAAATATTCAGCTACTCAGAATCCTCCTACCAGCTATGGGAAGCGGTTAAGGAAATGTATGACAACCAGAATAATGTTGCTCGGGTTTTCCAATTAAAGAAGGACATCTCCGATCTGCAACAAGATGGAAAGCCGTTTGTGCAACTCCTAGGAAGCATGAAAAACATGCGGAATGAGTTGGAAATTTATCGTCCTCATACAACTGATGCAACACTGCTACGAAAGAGAGCAGAAGAAACAAGATATTTCAACTCTTGTCCAGTCTTGACTCAACATATGAAGATCTACGATGTCATATACTCATGAACACTGAACTTCCTTCATTCACCAGTGTGTGTGCAACGATTCAACGTGAAGAAGTAAGGAGGAAAGTCATGAACTTGATTACAATGACTAACGTACCTGAGGCTAAGACATATTTGACCAATGAGAGAAAGTACAAAGGAAAGCATCCGCACTTGAAGTGTCAACACTGCAACAATGCAGGTCATGTTAAAGACCCATGCTGGATTTTACATCCAGAGTTAAAGCCTAACTTCATGAAGGACAACAAGGGCGTACAAAAGGTGAACCATGCTCCACATCGAGCAAATCATGCATCTACCTCCATCTCCAATAGGTCAGATCCATTCAAGAACTTCACAGCAAACCCAGCAGAACTCATGACTGAGTTTATGTCGTACCTGCAAGGCAAGAAAGGAGGGGCTGGAATTGACCATGCAGATAGCATGGAAGAAGGGACCTCGACAGCATTACTCAGCAAGTTTGCAGGTTTCTTGGCAGACACGAAACCTGTACCCCAAGAGGATATGCAAGGTAACATGAAAGCCTTTAAAACTGCTCTTGAATTAAATATGTTGCATGATTTTTGGGTTGTAGATTCAATTGCCACAGATCATATGACCAACCATGTGTCTAAATCTCAAAAATTTGAAAAATTGGCAAAGCCTTATCAAGTTTCAATTGAAAATGGAGAGCATGTAAAGGTTTTAGGAAAAGAAAAGATAAAGTTGATGTCTGATGAAATTGAATCAATAGCTTTATATGTTCCTTCCTTTCCATTTCAACTTCTATCTGTGGGAAGGATCACAAATACCTTGAATTTCATAGCCATTTTTTCTCTTCACAAAGTGATCTTTCAGGATTGTGTCACCAAGAAGACGATTTGTCACGACCCGGCCTATCTAACACAAGGCCTTTTGGGAGCTCAGTGGCTTCGGGGGGGGGGGGGGGGGGGGGGGGGGGGGGATTGGAACCCCAAAGTTAAGCGAGTTGAGGCTGGTGCAATCCCATGATGGGTGACCTACTGGGAAGTTGCACGTGAGCTCCCGAAAACAAAACCGTGAGAGCTGGGCCCAAAGCGGACAATATTGTGTTAGATGGGTCGGGTCGTGACACGATTGGTGAAGGGTTTTATTTAGATGGTCTCTATTACATGTCAAAGAGCAATCCCAGAGGGTGTCAAGCCAAGTTCAACCCCATTCAAGATAATCAATTGTGGCATCAACGTTTAGCTCACCCTTCCTCACCCATTTTGTCATCTTTATTTCCAAAATTAGGGAATGATGCTATTTTTTGTGAAACATGCCACTTGTCTAAAGCCACTAGATTACCTTTTAACTCTTCTTTGTCTAGGACTAGTAAGTGTTTTGAACTAGTTCATTCAAATGTATGGGGACCAACTAGTGAATCTTTTGATGGCTACAAGTATTTTGTGATTTTTGAGGATGATTTCTCTCGAGTCACATGGTTGTATCTCCTAAAGTCTAAGAATGAAATGATAGAAGTGTTTAAGGATTTCCATAACCTTGTTAAAAACCATTTCTCATCTCAAATTCAAAGCTTACGATATGACAATGGCACCGAATACATGTCCCATATCATGAAACAATATGTAACGACCCGAACCGATAATAATAATATTTAATGTAAAAAGACTATTTTGCCCCTGAAGGGGGGGGAAACTTTGAATTTTGGCCCGGGAAACAATTTGGACTTTGACCCATGACTATGACGTAGGTCGGGACGTCACGAATCCGTAGACATGCAGCACGCCGAAATCGGAGTTCGTATGAAGAAGTTATGGTCAAGGAAGCGTTTTAGCGGAATTTACGAACCGAGAACAATGGAATAAAATATTAATTTATTACGGGAATCCGTGCCAACCTAATATTGAAATCAAACCGATGGATTGGTGACAAGTGTCACCCATCCAAGCCTTACTATTCCAATAAAGCAATTTACACTATTTAGCTCATTTTTATATTAATTATTTTCCCTCCAATTGTTTCTAGCCCTTGGATTTCTGGCCAGATTGAATCCTGGCCCTTCATTTCTTCTGATTTCCCTTGTTCATGCACGATCTCTGTCTGCCTTTGCTTACAAACACACACATTCATCCCCCCACAAACCCGTGCATTCCTTCCATTTTCTCTCGACCAAGGCGATCAAACCAGCCATCCTCTTCGCACCAAACGACCACCCATAGCACCACCATCATCTGGTCTTCACAACCCGTGCAACCACCAGCCATCACCAGCCCATTTTCCCGTCCGAAATTCCATCCAAAAAGCACGACCCGAAACACGACGAAAACGGGTCCAAGAAGCAAACCGTGACAACCACACCACCTCGACGCAGGGGAAGCTCCAGTCTACACCGTGAGGACCCCAGGAGCTTAACTGGACGACGGCACGGCCTGCGGCGGCGTCACGGCGGCGGTAAGGTCGAAAACCCGAAAACCCGTTTTACTCCCCTGTTTCGGACCAACCTGTTTTAGTGCTAGGAACTCAGTTGTTTGGTGTTAGACATGTTCTAGCGTGAGAGACGAGTCGACCACGACTGGTTGGGACGACGGAGACGGCGCGGATCACCGGAGAAGGCGATCGGACCTTGGCCGTGAGTTTCAGAGGAGAACTGGTGAGTTTTCTCTCATTTTCTTTCCAGTTTGAGGTTGTAGAACCATAGAACAGACCTAGACGACCCTATAGGGATGAACCCCGTCGAAAATGGTGGCCGGAGTCGTACGGTTGAATCGGGTCAAGCCGTGGGTCGACGGCGACCCGATTCCAGTCAAACGGGTCTGACCCGATACTGTAGCATGATGACGTCATCATGCTGACGTCACTTCTGACGTCATCCTGTCAGATATTGTCAGACCAAGGACCAATCAGAACGTGCCACGTGTCACCTAACAAGTGTCAGTGATGACGTCAGCATGACGTCACTGCTGACGTCAGCAGTACTGTAGCAGCGTTGACCCACGCGTTGACCAGGCGCGTGGGGGCGCGTGTGAACAGTGATTTTGGTGGGGCCAGTACCATTTTCAAGGTTTCGACGATACGGATCCAATGGAGGTGGTTTCGTGTCGATCGGAGATCGTTATGTTGGTCAAAATGGGGTTTGAAGCACCGGGAATAGTGCCCGGGATGCGTTTTTGAGGCGGATCTGTTCTAGGGTCTTGGTATTGATATTATAGGGTCCTTAAGTAACCCTCAGGAATAATAATACAAGTTTATAGAGATCGTTGAGCAGCAAGGACCGAGTGTGAGTGGGCTGTTTGATTTATAAAAGGCTTGCATGCATAAACTGCTTTACTATTTCCACTGATGAGTCTTATAAACTGCTTATATATGTTAGTACAATGTTTTGGGCATGAGACCCGTCTGGATTATATGTGGATTTTGTTTGGGATGTCCGGGGGGACATAGGGTAAACTATACTGTTATTGTACTGTACTTTCCTACCTGTGTATATTGTCTCCTCCAGGGAGGGTCGTTGGCCTGGGTGGACCCTGGAGTAGTCACGGGGCTCTGACTGAGTGGAGTTGACCCCCGTTGGGCTGCTTACTCTCAAGAAGGCATGTTCATATACCTCGGGCAGTGACCGGGATACCGGGAGCTGATGTACCTAGAGAGTCTCGGGTGTGAGACCCTGAGTGGCAACGCGTAGCCTTAGAACCGTGACATCATTTGAGTTGGGTTTTACAGTGCACTGAGATGTTAGTTTCACCTTACGATGATTATTGTGGTTCATTCGTTATGATTTCATTATAATATTATGTTTTCACTGCATGCAAGATTTGGAAAACGGAGGGGTAAAACCTTATGATTATTTTATTATTAAATTGATTTCTAAACTGTTATTTTTGGCCCACTCACCCTTGTTTTACTGACCCCTCCAGACCCTGACACGGCAATAGAGGAGGAGGATCCGGAGGAGGAGGCAGAGGTTTAGTTTGCCTAGCTGTGCACCTGTACACCCACTTGTGGGTAGGTTGAGCACCGAATAAATGTACTCTGACTAGTGTGCTCACATGTTGTATTTTACTTTCCCTTGTCTGACAGTATCACTTTAAACACTGTGTTTGTACGTTATCTATCTATGTGAGTCTTCGGTTTTTATTTAAGGGTACTTTTGGTATGTTTAGAGTCATTGTCAGACGGGAGCGGGTCACGTCCCCGGGTGGTCCCAGTGGGATTGGGACGGGTCCTGTCACAATATTTGAGCACTCATGGCATCATGCATCAAACAAGTTGCGTTGGAACCCCTCAACAAAATGGGGTAGCCGAACGTAAAAACCGTGACCTACTTGAGAAAACAAGAGCATTAATGCTGCAAATGAATGTATCAAAGAGATTTTGGTCCCAAGGTGTTATGACAGCTGCTTATATCATCAATAGGTTACCTAGCCGAGTCTTGGAATTCAAGTCTCCCCTAGAGGCCATGAAAAGAAGGAAAATTGATCTCTCACATCTTAGAGTGTTTGGTTGCATCTGTTTTGTTCATGTTCAATCTCATCACCGAGATAAATTAGATCCTAGAGCTACTAAATGCATCTTCCTTGGTTACTCATCTACTCAAAATGGATATAAGTGTTATAATCCCCAACTAAGGAGATTGATTGTGTCCAAAGATGTTCGATTTCATGAGACTAACCCTTTTTTTGGCAAGACAAGTGAATTCACAGATCAAGGGGATGACATCTTGGACTTGTTCCCATTACGAAGAATTGAACCCGAGAGTCCACAACAACGAGAGCTCAGTCATGCCAACACTGATGCTTCTCTCAATGAAGATAACCATGAACGCACTCATCTTGATGGTTCTATGCATGATGATGGCAGCGACAACCAAGAAAACCTTCAAAGTGTGGCTGATAATTTGAACGAGAGTGAGCCCCCAAAACCTCAACACAATCCTCAACGTGATAGGCAGCCTCCCACAAGGTTTCAAGATTTTGAAACATATAAACCGAGGCATCCAATATCAAATTATGTGTCGTATCAAAAGGTGGCTCGATCTCATGCTGCCTTCCTTAACACCATCTCCAGTTACAGTGAGCCCCAAAACTTCCCTGAGGCTAATAACCATGTTGTGTGGCAAAAAGTAATGCAAGATGAACTCAAAACTCTAGACCAACACAACACCTAGAGCATCACCAAACTTCCAAAAGGAAAAAAGGCAGTGGGTTGCAAATGGATCTATAAGATCAAGTTTAATTTAGATGGTTCAATTGAGAGGCATAAAGCCAGGCTAGTTGTAACAACCCGTCCCGAGAGCTAGGATTAGTAGTGTGAGTAAGATGGGATTAATGAGCATAATCGGTGGTTAGTTGGTCCCGATAAGGTCGTTAGGGTAGAATGACGATTTTGCCCCTGGTTCGAGCAAAACGTTGACTTTTAGTTCGGGTGGTCCGATGGACTTTGACCAGTAACCAGGACGTAGTTTAGGACGTCACGAATCCATAGGCAGGTGGCACGCCCGATTCCGACATCCGAGGATAAAGTTATGATGTTCGGAGGATTGAGGGCATAACCGTAATTTGGCGAAGTTAAGGGGGAAAAGTTGACTTTTTGAACGAACGGGTTTTGGTAAGTTGACCTAAGATCGTTAGATAGATCTCATTGTCTTGAGTTCGATGACAGGCAGCACGTATTCATCGGACTTACGATGTGTGAGATACGGGTCTAGAACGGTAGTGGCATAATCGTAATTTTGAGTTAAAAGGAGGGGCAGTTTGGTCTTTTGTGCTCTGGAAATTGTGCAGAGAAAGGGCAGACGGACGGTTGGGATTGGGCCATGTGGGAGAGTATGGAGTGGATGGGTGACATGTGGCAAGTGTGTAGTGGGTTCTGGGGAGTTCTCATGTGTGCACGGTCCAAATAATTGGGGTGCAACCGTGCAAGTGTGCGTGGTTGTTCGCAGAGAAAAACAGGAACAGAGGGAGATTGTGAGGAAAATTGAGGGGTGATTGTGGTTGCTGATGAGTTATGAGTGTGTGAGGAGTGATCAGAAGAAGGTTGAGAGATGCTGGGGTGGTGTTGCTATGGTTAGAAGGGTGCTGGTGGTGTGTGAGTGAGTTGAGAACAGGGAGGAGGTGCGAGCTTGTGGTGGTGCTGTGACCGTGTACGGTGCAATTGACCTCGAGGGGAGGCTGAGGCGGCTTTGTGGACCCCAGAGGAAGCGGCGGCGAGCGCGGCGGTGACTGGTTGCATGTAACACCCCGGAAATTCGAGGATTCCCATATTGTAATTTAATGTGTGATTTGACGATTTTACCCCTGTGAATGGTATGGTCAAATTGTTGACTTTTTGATTGATGAACTAAATGAACTTTGACCTATGACCGTGACGTAGTTCGGGACGTCACGAGTTCATAGACAGGTGGCACGTCCAATTCGGACGATCAGGGTAAAAGTTATGACCTTCGGAAGTTCAGGGGCATTACCGTAATTTGGACTCTCGGGGGAAAATGTTGACTTTTCTTTTGACAACTAATTTTCAGTTGACTCAAGGACCGTTGGGTAGGCCTCGACGTCCTGAGTCCGTAGACAGGCGGCACGCCGAAATCGGACTTCGTACGAGGAAGTTATGGTCAGAAACGTGAATTCGGGAAGTTCGGGTCTCGGTTTTCGTGTCGAATATTATATTTAGAAATTCTGATTGAAGGACACCTGGGGAGTGACAAGTGTCACTCACCCATTGGCTAGATTGGATCAGATCCACTATTGGATTATTAAACATTTGAATCAGCTTTAAATTTCAGCCTTTGGATTAAAAACCCCAGATCTAATCTCAGCCCTTGATCTAATCTGGAGATCAAATCTCGGCCGTTCAATTCTTTGAGCAGCTTTTCCCTCCATTTCTATATAATTCTCACCCGAACCCACACACACTGCCCATTTCATCCATCACACCCGCACTACTCCCTGTCCTTGTGTCTGTGTGTTGCTGGACTCACGGGGAAGGACGGAGGCACGGCGGTGGACGGCGGCAGACGGCGGCAAGGTGAGCTGTTTTTCAAAACCCGAAACCGTTTTAAAAACTCAGAATTTGGAAGCTTGTTTCCAGCATGTGTTGTCGAGTTCTAGTGTCCCTAATCGACTCTCTGGATTAGTAGGAAACTTTGGGACGTGTTTGTGTGACCGGAGGTGACCTGAACGGAGTTTGAACGGCGACGGGAACCGGCTCTGTTCTTCGAGGTAGGCCTTCGAACCTGTCTGTGTTTGTCAATTTTGATTAGCTAGAACCCTTTCTGGGATTAAGACGAGTAGTTAGGAACAAACCTGAACGAAAATGATTGAGAAATGGTGAAATGGTGACCGGGTCTTGATCGCGGGTCTGATCGACCCGAGTTGTAGAAATACGGGTCAACCCGTCTGAGGACAGAGGTGATGACGTGGCACCCTGTCAGCCTGTCAGATGACGTGGCACCCTGTCAGCCTGTCAGATGACGTGGACCAACCGTGAGCCGACACGTGTCACATGTCAGTGCACAGTCAGCACTGACATGTCAGTGACGTGGCCCAATCAGGGACTGCCACGTGTCACTGACATGTCAGTGACGTGGACCAGTGCCGTGCTGACACGTGGCACATGTGAGATCTGACACGTGGCCTGACAGATCTGTGTGGTGGACCAATCAGATGTTGACACGTGGCACCTGTCAGAGTCTGACATGTCAGACCTGACAGCTGTCAGATGACGTCAGCATGACGTCATGCTGACGTCAGCAGTGACGTCAGCGATGACGTCAGCAGGAACTGTTCCTGCGTTGACCGCCGCGTTGACCGGCGCGTGGGGGCGCGTGTGAACAGTGTTTCTGGTGGGACCACCACCATTCTTTAGGTTTCGATGATCCGGATCCAATGGCGGTGGTTTCGGGTCGATCGGAGATCTTTAAGTTGGTCAAAATAAGGTTTATTGCCTTGGAAAGCGCGTTCGGGCGGCTTTCCCGGGTCGGTTTCGACCTAGGCTTTCATGGTTGAATGTTGGGGGTTTAATTTGACCTTTACGAATACTTGGACTTGACAGGGATTGTACATTTGTACCAGGACGAGGGTATACGTTCGGTTTCTAGCAGGATTGTACTGTGAGTGGGCCATTTTCTTAAACCCTTGTGTGCATAAATGTTTTCTGGTTTTATTATACTTATTCACATGCTAAAACGATGATGGTTTTGATGATATGGAAAATATGGTTATGGCACGTTTCACGGTATTTGGGCTTGGGACCCGTCCGATGAAACTGAATGATTGGTTCGGATTCTATCTATGTATATATATGTTTGCATGTGGATATCAATAAAATGTATTTGTTACTGCACTTTATAGATCCTTCCATATTGTATTGTCTCCTCCGGATGAGGTACCCCGGAGAGGTCACGGACGTCTAGAACGTCCAGCGTCTATGACGCTAAGCATCGGGGATGCTGTACCCGAACGGGGTTCGGGGATTGAACTCGGAAATTGAGACCCGAGTGGCACGCGTAGCCTTGTGATTGTGACCTTATTGGACGTCAGGGACGTCAGACATCAGGGATGTCGGGATTGGAGTGTATAGTGCAGTGGCTAAAATTATGGTTATGGTTTTATTATATGCCTTATGGTTCATATTATATGGTTTATGATTTTGAATTATGATGCACGCATGTTTCGAAAACGGAGGGGTAAATTATATGTTTTACTTATCAAACGATTTCATAAACTTGAGTTTCGGTCCACTCACCCTTAATGTTTTGATAACCCCTCCAGGTCGGGAAACTGAGGTAGAGGAGGAACCAGAGGCTGAGGCATAGATCTACTTCTGCGTACCTGAACCCCTGCTGGGCGGTGTACCCGCAGGTTTACTTTAGAGTCGTGCTCGCAAATTTGTAATTTTGGATTTCATCCCTTGTCTGACATTCGTTTAATTCGGATTTGATGTATGACTTTAATTTGGTTATTTATGCTTTTAAATGTTTTGAGGTTAAAATTGGTATGAATTATTGGGTGTCAGACGGGAGCAGGGCACGTCCCCTTGTGGTCCCTGTGGGATCGGGGCGGGTCCTGTCAGCTTGGTATCAGAGCACTAGGTTGTGGTCAGTACTAGGGTATTGGTCAGCATGCTAGACTAGCGATTAGTACTAGTTACTTTTCGACTTTTAAGAATATTGTTTTCTGATCTATGCCTCTTGACAGTTGGTTATGCCTCCTAGGAGAATTCCGCATACTCGAACGGACGAGGATCTAGAAAGAGAGATGGAATGCGCGAGCATCGAAAGGGCTCAACGTTTGGGAGCCACTCCTTTCTGCGGGGGATCAAACCCCGAGGATGCTCACGACTGGATCACCAAGTGGGAGAGGATCTTCTCGGTGATGCACTGCCCTCCGGGCGAACGAGTGACTCTGGCGGCCTTCTTACTGGAGGGAGGAGCCTACCAGTGGTGGCACGGACTCGAAATGTCTGGGTGGTCTGTCCATACCACTACCTGGGAAGCTTTCCGTTCCAGGTTTCTGGACCAGTACTACCCGCGATCCTTTCGCGCGGCGCGGGAGGCGGAATTCCTGCGGCTGGAGCAGGGTGACATGTCTGTTGCAGACTACGAGCAAACATTCGGGAAACTTTCCCGGTTCGCTGCCTCATTCGTAAGCACGGAGGAGGACAAATGCCAGCGGTTTGAGCTTGGACTCCGAGGGGAGATCCGGGCCAGTGTGACTGCTACCACTCATGCTTCTCTGAGGGATATGGTCGACGCAGCGGTGCGTGTCGAGGCCAGTCTGGCGGCACACCAATCACGACAACCTTCGGGGGAGGGGCGACGTCAGGATCGCCCACATCATGGGCCATCGGGCCGTAAGAACAACAGGGGAGGGAGCTACAGGGGAGCACCCTCATCCTTCAAGGGTCGTGGCTGGTCGGGTTGACGTGGAGGCTCTCAGGGAAGAGGATCTGGACACAACTCTGGGCAGCACTCATCTTGGAGTGGTGCATCTGGTGGGCATTCGGGCAGGCCAAGGCCAGTAACTTGTTTTGCTTGCGGAGAGGAAGGCCACTATGCCTGTGATTGTCCGCAGTTGTCCAAAAACAATGACGCTGGGGGCTCGAGTGTGGTGCAGAGCACGGCTTCCCACACTAATGGAGGTCGCGGTCAGGGAGGTGACCGTGGTGCTGGACGTGGCGCGCGCGGGCGAGGACGGAACGGAGGGCCGAGGGCCCAAGTGTTTGCAATGACCCAGCAGCAGGCGAGGACTGCTCCAGGCGTGGTCACAGGTACACTACATATCTTTAATTTTCTTGTACGTGTATTGATGGATGCGAGGGCTACACATTCTTTTATTTCGAAGAGTTGTGCTGGTTTGCTTGATTGTGTGGTATCAGCCTTAGATTGCGAAATGGGTGTTGGCACCCCGATGGGTACCGTGTACCTTGTGAATCAGGTGATTCGGAGGTGCCCGGTAAGAATTGAGGATGTGGATTTACCAGCAGACTTAATTATTCTGGATATCCACGACTTCGATATAATCCTAGGGATGGATTGGCTGTCGGAGCACGGATCGCTCATCGACTGCTGTAGCAAGCAAGTGATTTTGCGGAGCCCGGGTTTGTCGGAGGTTATCTTTCAGGGGGAACGTGATGGTTCGCCTCCTGAAGTGATTTCGTCACTTACTGCTACCAAACTTCTACGGAAGGGATGCCAGGGTTATCTGGCGCATGTCGTGTCGGAACGGGTCGATAATCCGGTTATCGACGAAATACCGGTGGTCTGTGAGTTTCCGGATGTATTCCCGGAAGACTTACCTGGATTGCCACCATCGCGGGAGATTGAGTTTACTATTGAACTACTCCCGGGTACCCGACCTATATCCCAGGCACCATACCGGATGGCGCCGGCCGAGTTACGAGAACTCAAGACTCAATTGCAGGAGTTGGTAGATTTGGGATATGTCCGACCGAGTACTTCACCGTGGGGAGCACCGGTGTTGTTCGTGAAGAAGAAGGAAGGAAGTCTCCGTTTATGTATTGATTATCGACAACTCAACAGGGTGACACTGAGGAACCAGTATCCTCTACCCAGGATCGATGACCTTTTCGACCAGTTGCGGGGAGCTCAGTGCTTCTCGAAAATTGATTTGCGGTCTGGGTATCACCAACTGAGGATTTCGGAGGAGGATATTCCAAAAACTGCTTTTCGAACCCGTTACGGGCACTACGAGTTCCTTGTTATGCCATTTGGTTTGACGAATGCTCCAGCAGCATTCATGGATCTGATGAACCGGGTCTTCCGACCCTACCTGGATAAGTTCGTGATTGTGTTCATCGATGATATTTTGGTATACTCGAGAAGTGCCCGTGCACATGAAGAACATCTACGGTTGGTCTTGGAGAGACTGAGACAAGAACAATTGTATGCCAAGCTGAGCAAGTGTCAGTTTTGGCTGAGCAGTATTGGTTTTCTGGGACACGTGATATCAACGGATGGGATTTGCGTGGATCCCCAGAAAACAGAAGCGGTGACCAACTGGGCTAAACCGACAACAGTGACCGAGGTGCGGAGTTTCGTCGGATTAGCGGGTTACTACCGGAGATTCGTGGAGGGCTTCTCCAAAATTGCTGCACCATTGACTCGTTTGACTCGGAAGGGAGTAAAATTTATCTGGGACGAGCAGTGCGATCGGAGCTTTCAAGAGTTGAAGGATCGATTGACCACTGCACCTGTCCTTGCATTGCCGGACGACAGTGGAGAGTTTGTAGTTTTCAGTGATGCTTCACTGCAAGGTCTGGGCTGCGTGTTGATGCAAACTGGCAAGGTTATCTGACTACGCTCAAACTACGCATTAAATTGAACATGTAATTCGAGTGTTATGCAATTTAAACCCTTTTTGTGTAGATGTAGTATTGATAAATAGGGATCGTTCTTAACCGGGGAAATTAGGGAACATTAATAATATGTTAGTGGATTATGAATAAAAGAATAATGAATTAGAGAATTAAATAATAAAAGAATTAAACAATCAAAGAATTAATAAATTAAAGAATAGATGAACAAGATAATAATAAATTAATGAATTACAAAGAATTAATAAATTAACGAATTAAAGAATGAAATAATATAAGAATAAAGGACTTAGTTAATCAAAGAATAAAGGAATTAATTAATCAAAGAATCAATAAATTAAATAATAAAGGAATGAAAGAATAAAAGCATCAAAGAATAAAAGAATAAAGAATAAAAGAATAAAGAATAAACAAGGGGGGTTTTGAAGAGGTTTGTAATTATGTAAATAAGTAAAAGCATAGATAAACTCATTCTATTTCTATTCTAACTTATGCACAAAGTAGACTTCCCGTAAACACAAACTTCAACAACATACTACAATTGCAAATATTTGAATTAATCACGAAATTATACCTTCACAAACTCATATTTCTTCATACATTATTCATATTATAAATGCACCGAACAGCGGATTTTTACTTATAATATAATTACCTTAAGTTTGTGATTTAATGCGCCGAACAGCGGTCATACATTAAATCTCTCCAAATCTACTCTAAATGCCCCGAACAGCGGATCAACATTTAGTTTCGAAATGAAGTTTAAGCTCTAAAATGTAAGAAGTAAATGATTTTTAGAAAGTAAAACACATGGAGATTATACTCAATTTTCACAAAAGATAGGAAGGAGAAACCAATACATATATTGCATTATAATTAGAACCAATAACAAATAAGAGAGTTTAAGAGAATGGAGAGCAAATGTTACACTTTTCAGATTGGATGAGAACAATGGATTGTTTTTCACAAGGAACACCGAACAGCGGCTGGAACCTTATGAAGATGGAAGAAGATTAAACAAGGAAATTCGGACTTGAACTCTCAAAATTGTATTGGAACTATTTTGCCAAAATTTCTCCTAAAAGAAGCTCAATTTTGTGCTACTTGGAAGTGGTTTCAACAAGTGAAATCAACTCCTATTTATAGGTGGAGAAAGCTACCAAAAATAATATAAAAATACAATAAAAAAAATGGAATAATGGAATGATGAGTAATAAAGATTTGTGATGATGTTTAGAGGTGGTTTGAGTTGTAAAGTTGTAAAATTGGGTTGGAAAGTTGTTGGAAGGTGGCTGGAAATTGAGTGGGATCTGCTGGAAAATAGGGCAGGAATTTTCGGTGGCTGGCTGCTGAAATGGGAAGCTGGCGCTCGGCAGGTGACCGCTGAAGAGAGGACATGCGATTCGGCAGGCGCGCGCCGAATTGAATCTGGGCTGGAGGAAGCTGGGCTGACACGCGGGCTTCGCCTGGGCTGGAGGAATTGGGCTGACACGCGACGCGGGCCTGGGCTGGAGGAAGCTGGGCTGACACGCGGGCTGAGACTTGGGCTTGCGACGCCTGGGCTGCTGGCTGTGCGGGCTTGGATTCTTTTAGAAATGGGTTGGGCTGCACAGGAACAATTAATTAATTTAAAACTAAATTAATTATTCCACCGAATTTCGTCCATATTTTATTCGTTATAATTCTGATCGAAACGATTCTTTCGCCAAAATGCTCCAAATTACAACCTTTATTTTTCTAAACATAAAAATCACAAAATAATTTATTTTATCAATTTATTTAATATTTTAATATTAAAAGTCAAGTATAAAGGGTATAAAATAATATAAAATAATGCTTATTTAACGTCCTATCAAATACCCCCACACTTAAACTTTGCTAGTCCCTAGCAAATACTAAAATCAAACTACGAATTCAAAACAAGTAGACCCTTAACCATTTGTCTCAAATTTCATTGTTATAATTATGGCATAAAAGTTTTTCACTTAAAACATTTAAGCAAACGGAATTCAAAAGTTAATATATGGTAACAAAAATGTTCAACAAGTAAGATAATGAGTAAATATGGTGAAATGGAGTTCTGCACGAATAAGACAAGTATGAATCAACTCACAAGGATATGCACTCATAAATTCACTCAATTTGTGAGGGTTTGTGTTTGCACTCAAAGTATGTGAGAAATACTCACATAATCGAAATGAAGTACTTTTGCAAAATTTCAAACAAACACCTCAAGATAAAAACAAAACATACTTGCACAAATGAACCAAAACCATAAGCTTACTCAAGTGATTGACTCAACTAATCAAAATTTACCATCTTAAGGATCATAAGGTCTTTACGAAGGTTGTAATGGGGCTAAGTTTAGAGGCAAGGAATATATAGGACAAGTGGTGCTCAAATTCGTTCCAAGACTCAATAGACTCCCAAAACGTATCATAACTTCCCAACCTTAGTGCAATGATGTCAGTAATCCATCCCTTCGAACATAGGCCTAATTTCATCTTGTTGGGCCTCGAATTCATTTTTTTGTGCCAGATTTACAAATGTAAAGGACTTAACTCAAACATTCATAATCAAATCTTATTACCTTGATAAAAACTTCAATATATCTTTCTTTCTTTTTTTTTTCTTCTCTTTTTTTTTTTTATTTATTTTTTTTTTCATTTTTTTTTTCTCATATATCAAGGTAATAACATGTGTCAAAAATACAACAATGTTTGAGTAAGTAAATCCACAAAATACACATAAAAGTCTTTCAATATCATCATTTTCTCTTTACATAATCATTATGTCTTCAACCGAGTCCTTGGAACAAAGGTAGAAGATGTCTATACTAAGCTCAAGTGTTTAGATAATCATGGTGAGGAAAGAAAGGCTTAATGTGGGCTCAAAAGGGGTAAAACTAAGGGGGTCGCAACTTGTGCGCACAAAATAGGGAACATGGATGTTTGAATTTGTGGTGTTAACCCTAATGCCTTAATCATTTCCAAAATCAGAGAATTTATTGACTTAAAAGCTTTGAAAATCACATAGAATAAGTTCTAGTGCTCTAGAGTTCATTAAAAGCTATGGCAAGCAGTTATGAGGCATATGTATATCAATTTAAACAAAGAACTTATGAATCACTCATCAAAGATGTATATAAGTTCTAAAGCTCACATAAGGTTCAAATGATTCATACTTATCATATCATGCTTATTTATGTACCAATTTACATGCATTATCTTCAAGTAGTAACACTTAATCACAAAATATTAACAAACAAATTCAAGTTGTAGTGATTATCTTTATGGCCATAACATAATCATTTCCATTTACTTATATCATTGACAAGTTAAAGGGCAACTTGATGACTCGCAAAAAACACTACGTTAAAACAAAAAGACTCAAGAAAGCAATAATAATTTTTTTGTTTTTTGTTTTTTTTTTATTTAATTTTTTTTTTTTTGAGAAAGAAATAAAACAATTGCAAATGGAAATAAAACAAGCAAATGGAAATAAAACAATTGTAAATTAAGAAAGACTTAATAAATCAATTTCAAATGCACAAATAAATTTGTAAACCATTCCCCCATACTTAAATTCTACATTGTCCTCAATGTAGGAAAATACGAAGTAATTTAAACATAGAATCAAAGTAAGGAAGATGATTTAAGAAAATGAAATAAGAAAGAAAAACATAAAAGAGAGTGAAGGGTTGAAAGAAAGCAAATCTGTGTTGATGACTCCTTCACACTCGCGAACACATTGGGTTGCCTCCCAACAAGCGCTTGAAGTTTAACGTCCATCCAGCCTAGACCAAATTTAGTTCATCTGATGGGACGTCGTAGCACTCTTTCTGACTCCACATCGTGTTCGCCAATTGCCTCGATATAAGGCTTCAATCTATGGCCATTGACCTTGAACTCTTTTCCAGTTCCAACGTGTTTTATCTGTATGGCTCCATGGGCAAAAATATTAGTGATAACAAAAGGTCCTACCCATCTAGAACATAACTTACCAGGAAAGAGTCTGAGCCGAGAGTTGAAAAGCAAAACTTTCTGGCCAATGTCAAATGCTTTACTCCTGATCTGTTTGTCATGAAATGCCTTTGCCTTTTCCTTGTAGATCAGAGTGCTTTCAAATGCATCATTTCTTATTTCCTCAAGCTCACTCAGCTGGAGCTTCCGATGCAGACCGGCGTCATCTAGCTTGATGTTGAACGTTTTGACGGCCCACCATGCTTTATGCTCTAGTTCCACCGGAAGGTGACATGCTTTTCCGTACACCAACCTATAGGGAGACATTCCTATAGGTGTCTTGTAGGCCGTCCTGTATGCCCAAAGTGCATCATCCAACCGTTGGCTCCAATCCTTTCGATTAGGACCCACAGTTCGCTCTAGTATCTTCTTGATCTCTCTATTACTGACTTCCGCCATTCCACTCGTTTGAGGATGGTAAGGTGTAGATACTCGATGAGTGACACCATACCGTTTCAGTAAAGCTTCAATGGTCTTGTTGCAGAAATGACTTCCTCCATCACTTATTAGGACCCGCGGGATCCCAAACCTGGAAAGAATGTTAGTTCGGAGGAAATCTGCAACAGTTTTAGAGTCATTAGTCCTGGTGGCCTTAGCTGACAGGACCCATCCCAATCCCCCGGGGATTAACGAGGGATGACCCTGCTCCCGTCTGACACGGAGTGTCAGACAAGGGATATTTCCGACCTTTGCCCTCCCGGGCTATCAGAGTACGCCAGGATCCGGAGGAGGCATGTGATATCTCGGTCCCTGCTACAGTCCACATCCGATGTCAACCTGAAGGGCAGTCAAAACATTAAAAACTGTGAGTGGACAAAACAAAGAGTTTATAAAAACATTTAATAAGGAAGACATTTGTACCCTCCACTAAAAAGCATGCATGCATTCGAAAACCATTTATCCAAAACAACCATATGTGGGACTAAGCCCAAAGCAGATATAAACTAAGGTCGAAAGGACCACAATGAAAACGACCATACGGGCCACTGCCCAAATCTTGTGCACACCTGTACACACCATATATCATATATCATATATCCATCACATACATATATATAAGTCACACAACCAATCCTGTCACGGTATCCAAAGCTACGCGCGCGCTACCCGGGTCTCAATCCGAGTCATCTCAAAGTCAAGATCAATGTCCGCAGACCACTGACCCTACCCGAGGTAATGGTAATCATAGCCTTCCTGAGAGTAAGGAACCCAACTGGGGGGTGACTCCACTCAGTCGGTGCTCCGTGACTACTCCGGGGTCCACCCAGGCCAACGACCCTCCCCGGAGGAGAAAATAGAAGTAAAGGAAGGTAGACGAACATATATATACATAACATAAACATTCATGACCGGTTCCCCTGAACCGCCATGATCCATAATATCCATAATTAGGTAACATGCCGGTTCCCGTAAACCGTCATGTACTGTAATAACATAACCAGGTAACATGCCGGTTCCCATGAACCGTCATGTACCGTAATAACCAACAAGGGTTCATGCCGGTTCCCATAAACCGTCATGAACCTGGGAATCCATTTAAGGTTCCCTGACCTGAAATCAAAACCGTAAAGTGACTGGGTCTCGTACCCGAACATAGGACGCCAACTGGGCACCGTGCCCGGAATCTGAGGTCATATGCCCGAGACAAAACCAAATGGGTCTCATACCCGAGTTTATCATTTTGAAAGCCAAATTCAGTTCATTTAAATCAATAAAGAAATACAGACCCGTATAAGCACCGTATAAGGCCGAAACCTCGAAATACGTGCTTATACGTAACCACATACAAATGCACCCATGGCATCATCAAACAAGTAAATAAACATATAATAAACATTTATGCATGCACCAATTTAGAAAACAAGGTCCACTCACAGACCGTCCGAGCTGCCGCCTCGATTTGCGTGCCATTCGGCTCCCCGAGCCGATCACCATTACCGGGACTCCCAAACCTGTCCAAATTTTAATAGAAGGTTAATAACTACTTAATTAACCTCCCATCAAAGCCCCGTAATTTTCCCGAACTTTTAACTATTTTTAAGCCGACCCTAAACCTTCCGACACCCCGAAAACTATCGAAACGATGTCCGATTGACGCGAGACCAGTCCCAAAATCTTTGTTACATCGAATAGAAGATTTCCCGTGTTGGACACTTTCCCAAATTACTGTTCACGCGCCCTCACGCGCCCCAAGAAGGTCGAAAATACTGTTCATCGGCTCCAACCTCCAGCAGACCGGTTTTACTGTTCATGGCCGGTTCACCTGGTTTGGCCGGTCCAACTGGACCGGCGTGACCGGTTCACAGCCCTAGACACCCCATTTGTCATCCTAGTTCTTCCTTTTCGATTCCTTTCTTCCTATTTTGATGTTTTCCATCCATTTCAATCCCTAAAACTACCTAAAAACACCTAAATCCTAAGGTTTGATTTTGAACCAAATGGTTCAAAATTCTCAAAATGCAGCCATGGCTTCACAGCAGTCCCTAGCTTCCTAAAACCTTCCTAACATGTCCCTAGCAACTCAATGGACTCATTAAAATCATTAGAAATGAACCATAACATCAAAAATGTAAAAATGGATCAAAAGGGCCTCACCGTGAACCTCACGGGTTCTTGTCCCTCTCGCCGCCGTGGATGGCGGTTCTGGCCGCCCAGCCACCTCCTCAGTCCCCTCTTCCATCCCTGGTTGCTTGAATGAAGGATGGATGGGTTTTGGGTTGCACAGATGGAAGGATGGTGGATGTGAGATCGGGTAGTTTTGTGTGTGTGTGTTTGAAATGAGGAAGAATGGAATGCACGGTGCATGAAGGAAAAGAGAGGGCATGTGGATGGGTGACACTTGTCACTCATCCATAGGGTAGGTATTAAATATCTGGGCCCCCACTAAGTCCAAAAGTTAACTCGTTTCCGTAATTCGCGCAATAGTACGTTCGAACTTCCGTGAACCGTAACTTCGCCGTCGAACGTCCAAATTCGACGTGCCGCCTGTCTACGGATTCGTATCGTCCGTATCTACGTAACGGTCTTCGGCCCTCGGCCATCGGACCTCCTGGTCAAAAAGTCAACTTTTGACCTACTATTCACCCAAATTACCAAAATGCCCCTAAACTTCCGAACGTCATAACTTCTTCTACGAACATCGGAATTGAACGTGCCACCTGTCTATGAACTCGTGACGTCACGAACTACGTCACGGTCATCGGTCAAAGTCCATTTGACCGCCCGATCGAAAAGTCAACGTTTTGCCACCATCAGGGGCAAAACGGTCATTTCGCATTGTTCGTCCGATTTCGCTCTACTAATCACGGATTAGCCTCACTAATCGTGATTAGTCACTAATCTAACCATGAAATTTGGGACGGGTCGTTACATTAGCTTCCACCCATTTTGATACATAATCAACGACAAGTAAGATATAGAGATAGCCATTAGATTGAGGAAACGGACCCATAAAATCGATACCCCAAACATCAAATATTTCAACAGTAAGAACATAATGTTGTGGCATTTCATCCCTGCGTCCTAAGTTTCCTGATCTCTGACATTTATCACAGGCTAAGCAAAATGAATGTGCATCTTTAAAAAGTGTGGGCCAATATAGTCCAGATTCTAAGATTTTGAGTGCAGTTTTTCTAGATCCAAAGTGGCCTCCACAAGCATGGCTATGGCAGAACTCTAGGACTGACCTATGTTCAATATCAGGGACACATCTCCTAATCAATAAATCTGCACAGTGTTTCCACAAATAAGGTTCATCCCAAATATAGTGCCTAGCATGCTTCTTAAGTTTATCTTTTTGTGCACGGGAGAGGGTGGTGGGCAACTGCTTGGTGACTAAATAATTGACAATATCAGCATACCAAGGAGTACCTCCCTCGATTCTGAAGAGTTGTTCGTCTGGAAACATCTCTTGAATCGCCACAGGATCTCGCTCATGTGCAATGCGACTCAAATGATCCGCCACCACGTTCTCTACGCCTTTCTTATCTTTAATCTCGATGTCAAACTCTTGAAGAAGAAGAATCCATCGGATCAGTCTTGGTTTCGCTTCCTTCTTGGCTAGGAGATACTTCAGTGCTGCATGATCAGTGTAAATAATGACTTTAGTTCGAAGTAGATAAGAACGAAATTTATCTAAAGCAAATACAACAGCAAGCAACTCCTTTTCTGTAGTGGTGTAGTTCATCTGGGCATCATTTAAGGTTCTGGATGCATAGTAGATGGCGTAGGGCTTCTTATCCCGCCTTTGTCCGAGTACGGCTCCAACTGCATAATCAGAGGCATCGCACATTAGTTCAAAGGGTAAGGACCAATCAGGGGCACAAAGAATGGGGGCAGTGGTTAAGAGATTTTTAAGCTTCTCAAAAGCTTCCTGACAGTCTGCATCAAAGACGAAGGGTGTCTCTTTCTGAAGCAGTCGGCACAAGGGCCTTGCAATGTGGGAGAAGTCTTGGATAAATCTTCTGTAAAATCCTGCGTGACCAAGAAATGAACGGATTCCTCTCACCGAAGTGGGAGAGGGTAAGTGGCGCACAGTATCAACTTTAGATTTATCGACTTCAATTCCTCTTTCAGAGACAATATGGCCCAAGACTATCCCTTGTCTAACCATGAAATGGCATTTCTCCCAGTTAAGCACCAGATTAGTTTCGACACACCTTTGTAAGATAAGTGCTAAGTGTTCTAAGCATGCATCAAAACTATCCCCAAAGACACTAAAATCGTCCATAAATACTTCAATTATTTTTTCGACGTATTCAGAGAAAATAGAAAGCATGCATCTTTGGAAAGTACCTGGGGCGTTACATAAACCGAAAGGCATTCTTCGGTAGGCAAAAGTGCCAAAAGGACAAGTGAAAGTCGTTTTATCTTGGTCATTTTGAGCGATACAGATTTGATTGTACCCGGAATAACCATCAAGAAAGCAATAATAGGAGTGACCTGCTAACCTTTCAAGCATTTGATCAATGAAGGGCAAAGGAAAGTGATCCTTCCTAGTTGCTTTGTTCAGGCGTCGATAGTCGATGCAGACTCTGTATCCGGTCACTGTTCGCTGGGGCACTAGCTCTCCTTCACTGTTCGCAACAACTGTGACTCCACTTTTCTTTGGGACTACTTGGACTGGTGAGACCCATTTGCTGTCTGAAATTGGGTAGATGACACCACAGTCCAAGAGTTTGATGACCTCTTGTTTCACAACTTCCATCATCGGAGGATGGAGGCGACGTTGGGCTTCGCGAGAGGGCTTTGCATCATCTTCTAGTAAGATTCGATGCACACAGGTCGTAGGGCTGATTCCCTTGATATCTGACAGAGTCCATCCAATGGCTGTCTTGTACTTTGTCAAGACCTGTACCAGTCTATCTTCCTGTGACTCGGTTAGTGCAGAAGACACTATGACGGGCAGAGTGTCGTCCGAGCCAAGATAGGCATACTTCAGGTGGTCAGGCAAAATTTTGAGCTCAAGAACTGGGGCCTGAATCACTGAAGGAGGAGTGGCATTAGTACTAATTGGAAATGACGAGGGTACCTGATGATTCACCATTCTGGGGGTCTCATTTAGGGTCATGACTTCATCACAAATTCGAGGTTCTAGTTCGTAATCTGTATCCTCAACCAAGGCGTCCCCTGATTGCGTTAGGCCAACTCCTTTCTGGATTATCATGTTGAGTGTGTCTTCTCGAATTGAATCAAAATGTTTCTCTGCGAGAGAAGTGCACACATCAACAGAAAAAGTAGTATGAGTTGCGGAACTAGGGTACCTCATGGCATCAAAAATGTTGAAGCCAATCTCCTCTCCGTCTACTTCCGTAGTTAATGTTCCATTGAACACATCAATCTTTGTCTTGGCAGTTCTCATGAATGGTCTTCCCAACAGCATTAGTGGAGCTTGATTCGTAGGGGAATCCTCCATGTCTAGGACATAAAAGTCAGCTGGGAAGATGAGCTGGTTAACCTGCACAAGAACATCTTCTACGTATCCCTTAGGATACACATTAGAGCGATCGGCTAACTGAATGATAACATCGTCATGCTGTAATTTACCTAGACCTAGGGCAACATATAGTGAATATGGCATAACATTAATGGATGCGCCTAAGTCTAGCATGACTTTATCAAATGACTTGTTACCAATCACGCAGGGAACAGAAAAACTCCCTGGATCCTTCAACTTTGGGGGTAGCCGACGCTGGATTACAGCAGAAACTGTTTCACTCACCATCACAACCTCCTTCTCCCTCGTCTGGCGCCTTGGAGTGCATAACTCTTTCAGAAATTTTGCGTATTTCGGCACCTGTTTGGTGCACTCGATCAAGGGCATGTTGATTTGCACCCTTTTGAAGATCTCCAAGATTTCCTAATCGGATTCATTCTTCTTAGATTTGGCAAGCCTACTTGGAAATGGTGCATGCACAAACGGGGAATTAGTAACAACCGAACTTGAAGGGATTGGGTTATTACCTTGTGTGTGGGTAGGTTGAACTGGCGGTTGTGTCATGGTGGTCTTAGTTGCCACCTTGTGCTTTTCAGCCTCAGAAACGGCTGGATCTGGTTCTATTTCTCCGAGCACTTTACCACTTCGAGTGGTGATTGCATTGGCTTCAGGCCTTACATTTGGGTTGGGCGTAGGTTGAGGTGGAAGCACCCCGCTAGCTTGGATCTTACCCATGAAGTCCACGACTTTGCCCATTTGGTCCTTGAGATCAGCGATGTCTTTTTGTTGATTTTGCTGACCTGTGACAAGAGCCTGAGTTGACGCCATTAGTGTTTGCTGCCCTTGGGAAAGAGCAGCCAGCATTTTATCATAATCAGGATTAGAAGATGAGGAAGTATGATTATTTGCATGATTATGAGAAAAGTTAGAAAATGGGACCGGGGGCCTTGGTTGCCATGTGGGCCTTGGTTGCCATGTGGGCCTTGGGAACTGGTCTGGGACACGGTTTGGCCCAGTCGACATGTGCTGAGGGTTTAGGACGTTGTTCGGATCTCTCCAACTGTAACCTTGGGTCCTTGGCCCTCCTTGAAAGCCTCCAATGGCGTGTGCCATTTCAGTTCCGGAGTCTTCCTCCCTTGCAGTGTAGGGACATTGTTCCTCAAGATGGCCTTGAGAGCATATGGAACAAACTGGAGCTACCTGTTTCTTTAGCTCAAGCATATTCGAAAGCATAGAGGTGATTTTATCTAACTTTGAATCATTTATAGCATGGGAACTTACCTCATGTACCTTTCTAGAAATGGGATCGGCACCTTCGTATTGTGCATCATTGAGTGCACGGCTTTCAAGTAGTGCACGACCATCTACTAGGCTCCGAGCTAAGAAACTTCCATTAGCTGCAGCATCGAGCAATCCTCTATCCCAACCTTTGAGTCCTTCATAAAAGTAGGTTAAAAGATAGCCTTCTGTGATCCCGTGAGTAGGGCATGAAGCACAAAGTTCCTTAAACCTCTCATAGTACTGGCTGAAATTCTCATCATGTTCTTTCTGCTTGATTCCAGTGATCTCCTTTCTTAAGACCGTAATCTTTGAGGCAGGGAAGTACTTGGTAAGAAACTCCTGAACCAACTTCTCCCAAGAGTCAATATGATTGGGTGGGAGACTTAAAAGCCATACCCGTGCTCTTTCTTCCAAGGACAATGGGAAAGCTTTCAGCTTCATGATTTCCAAGTCCGCATCATCCGGACACATACTACTAATGATGAATTGGAACTCCGTTAAGTGTTTGTGTGGATCTTCATTTCTGATTCCACGGAACTTGGGTAGTTGATGAAGAACTCCACTCTTAAGCTCAATATCTTTCTTGTTGGTTCGAGGCTCGGGATACTGGATGCAGAAGTCTGTAGTGCCATTTGTGTTTGCACATGTCTGCTCCCGGATACTCAGGTTTCGTGCCATGGTTATCGGTGTTCCGAAAATCTGTTCTTCTTCTGAATTACTCTTCTCGCTTTTGGACTCACCGAATATTGGGGATGGAGGTTCGGACGAACTGGTTTGCTTAAGTGCGTCTCTGAATGTGGCGTTGCTTGGTGAGATGTCAAGTTGTCTTCTCAGCCGATCGAGCTTAGATTGATGAGCACGCATTCATAAGTTCGTACCTCTATGAAAACAAAACTCTAAGTTAGAAGGCAAGTATACACAAGAAAAGATAATAAGTGTAAGATAGTAGAGATTTGCATAAAATAGCACATAAATAGAAACCAGAATTACCAAAAAGTTACGTTAATGGAAAGAAAATACACAAGTTTCAAATGCAAACTAATAATGCAATAAGTAGAGTTTTAGAGTGTCATGAATAACTTTCCCCTTCCGCTTCTCATAGTACTTTCCTGGGCGTACGGCCTGCGCGTACTGATAACCACCATTCCACCATTCAACATTAATCATGGCCAGTTGAGATAGATGTAACGCGAGAAGCAAGGATAATTTTAAGAGCACCCCGAGGCTAGCTTGGCATATACTCCATTGGTGTTCCCTTTCTTAATCCAAAACTTGTCACCAGTCATAACTCTCCTAGACACCATAATTAATCCAAATGATGACGTAGAGAATTACCAAACCCTAGTGTTTACAAACTCCGCCCCAACCTCATGTCCATAGATTCGAGTCTATGGTATGTGGTGATGAAATCCACACATCATGAAGGGTTAAGGAGAAAGTAAATAAGAGGGGCACTACCTGTTCCCGAAAGTAAGATTTTGAAGAAAAAGGGACTAAGAGATTCATGCAACTCTAAAACAATTAATAGGAAACAATACTTACACTTTAGGAAATTCAAAGATGAATAAAGTTTCATAAAAAAAATTTAAATTTTTTTTTTAATTTTTTTTTTAATTTTTTTATTTTATTTATTTATTCCGAATTTTCTTTTTTTTCATTTAAAATTTAAAGTTTAACAAGACATAAACAAATAATTGATTACATAAAAATAAAATAAGTGTAAACATAAAGTTAGTGGAACATAAAGGTTATGTAATAAAATTAAAAGAAAGTTAATGGAATAAAGTTAATGTAATATAATTAAAGTTAAGGGAATAAAGAAAAAGTGTGAATATTAAGTTAAGGGAATAAAGAAAAAGTGTGAATATTAAGTTAATGGAATAAAGTATAATGGAATAAATAAAAATAAAAGTAAAGAAAAGTGAACATATAAAATATGCATTTATGAACAAGTATCAAATTTATTATGAACAAATATATATAAAAAAAATTATGAACATTTATGAACAAGTATAAATTAGAAATTAAGAAAAAGTAAAGTATGAGCATTATAAACAAACATAATAAGAATAATAATAAGATGGATAATTAAAATATAAACAAGTAAGTAAATGTTATAAACAAATATAATATTAAAAAAATAAAATTTATAAACAAGTATAATATGCACAATTTATATACATACACTAACAAATTAAAATGATTTTCAATTTCCCCGGCAACGGCGCCAAAAATTGACTACGCTCAAACTACGCATTAAATTGAACATGTAATTCGAGTGTTATGCAATTTAAACCCTTTTTGTGTAGATGTAGTATTGATAAATAGGGATCGTTCTTAACCGGGGAAATTAGGGAACATTAATAATATGTTAGTGGATTATGAATAAAAGAATAATGAATTAGAGAATTAAATAATAAAAGAATTAAACAATCAAAGAATTAATAAATTAAAGAATAGATGAACAAGATAATAATAAATTAATGAATTACAAAGAATTAATAAATTAACGAATTAAAGAATGAAATAATAGAAGAATAAAGGACTTAGTTAATCAAAGAATAAAGGAATTAATTAATCAAAGAATCAATAAATTAAATAATAAAGGAATGAAAGAATAAAAGCATCAAAGAATAAAAGAATAAAGAATAAAAGAATAAAGAATAAACAAGGGGGGTTTTGAAGAGGTTTGTAATTATGTAAATAAGTAAAAGCATAGATAAACTCATTCTATTTCTATTCTAACTTATGCACAAAGTAGACTTCCCGTAAACACAAACTTCAACAACATACTACAATTGCAAATATTTGAATTAATCACGAAATTATACCTTCACAAACTCATATTTCTTCATACATTATTCATATTATAAATGCACCGAACAGCGGATTTTTACTTATAATATAATTACCTTAAGTTTGTGATTTAATGCGCCGAACAGCGGTCATACATTAAATCTCTCCAAATCTACTCTAAATGCCCCGAACAGCGGATCAACATTTAGTTTCGAAATGAAGTTTAAGCTCTAAAATGTAAGAAGTAAATGATTTTTAGAAAGTAAAACACATGGAGATTATACTCAATTTTCACAAAAGATAGGAAGGAGAAACCAATACATATATTGCATTATAATTAGAACCAATAACAAATAAGAGAGTTTAAGAGAATGGAGAGCAAATGTTACACTTTTCAGATTGGATGAGAACAATGGATTGTTTTTCACAAGGAACACCGAACAGCGGCTGGAACCTTATGAAGATGGAAGAAGATTAAACAAGGAAATTCGGACTTGAACTCTCAAAATTGTATTGGAACTATTTTGCCAAAATTTCTCCTAAAAGAAGCTCAATTTTGTGCTACTTGGAAGTGGTTTCAACAAGTGAAATCAACTCCTATTTATAGGTGGAGAAAGCTACCAAAAATAATATAAAAATACAATAAAAAAAATGGAATAATGGAATGATGAGTAATAAAGATTTGTGATGATGTTTAGAGGTGGTTTGAGTTGTAAAGTTGTAAAATTGGGTTGGAAAGTTGTTGGAAGGTGGCTGGAAATTGAGTGGGATCTGCTGGAAAATAGGGCAGGAATTTTCGGTGGCTGGCTGCTGAAATGGGAAGCTGGCGCTCGGCAGGTGACCGCTGAAGAGAGGACATGCGATTCGGCAGGCGCGCGCCGAATTGAATCTGGGCTGGAGGAAGCTGGGCTGACACGCGGGCTTCGCCTGGGCTGGAGGAATTGGGCTGACACGCGACGCGGGCCTGGGCTGGAGGAAGCTGGGCTGACACGCGGGCTGAGACTTGGGCTTGCGACGCCTGGGCTGCTGGCTGTGCGGGCTTGGATTCTTTTAGAAATGGGTTGGGCTGCACAGGAACAATTAATTAATTTAAAACTAAATTAATTATTCCACCGAATTTCGTCCATATTTTATTCGTTATAATTCTGATCGAAACGATTCTTTCGCCAAAATGCTCCAAATTACAACCTTTATTTTTCTAAACATAAAAATCACAAAATAATTTATTTTATCAATTTATTTAATATTTTAATATTAAAAGTCAAGTATAAAGGGTATAAAATAATATAAAATAATGCTTATTTAACGTCCTATCAAATACCCCCACACTTAAACTTTGCTAGTCCCTAGCAAATACTAAAATCAAACTACGAATTCAAAACAAGTAGACCCTTAACCATTTGTCTCAAATTTCATTGTTATAATTATGGCATAAAAGTTTTTCACTTAAAACATTTAAGCAAACGGAATTCAAAAGTTAATATATGGTAACAAAAATGTTCAACAAGTAAGATAATGAGTAAATATGGTGAAATGGAGTTCTGCACGAATAAGACAAGTATGAATCAACTCACAAGGATATGCACTCATAAATTCACTCAATTTGTGAGGGTTTGTGTTTGCACTCAAAGTATGTGAGAAATACTCACATAATCGAAATGAAGTACTTTTGCAAAATTTCAAACAAACACCTCAAGATAAAAACAAAACATACTTGCACAAATGAACCAAAACCATAAGCTTACTCAAGTGATTGACTCAACTAATCAAAATTTACCATCTTAAGGATCATAAGGTCTTTACGAAGGTTGTAATGGGGCTAAGTTTAGAGGCAAGGAATATATAGGACAAGTGGTGCTCAAATTCGTTCCAAGACTCAATAGACTCCCAAAACGTATCATAACTTCCCAACCTTAGTGCAATGATGTCAGTAATCCATCCCTTCGAACATAGGCCTAATTTCATCTTGTTGGGCCTCGAATTCATTTTTTTGTGCCAGATTTACAAATGTAAAGGACTTAACTCAAACATTCATAATCAAATCTTATTACCTTGATAAAAACTTCAATATATCTTTCTTTCTTTTTTTTTTCTTCTCTTTTTTTTTTTTATTTATTTTTTTTTTCATTTTTTTTTTCTCATATATCAAGGTAATAACATGTGTCAAAAATACAACAATGTTTGAGTAAGTAAATCCACAAAATACACATAAAAGTCTTTCAATATCATCATTTTCTCTTTACATAATCATTATGTCTTCAACCGAGTCCTTGGAACAAAGGTAGAAGATGTCTATACTAAGCTCAAGTGTTTAGATAATCATGGTGAGGAAAGAAAGGCTTAATGTGGGCTCAAAAGGGGTAAAACTAAGGGGGTCGCAACTTGTGCGCACAAAATAGGGAACATGGATGTTTGAATTTGTGGTGTTAACCCTAATGCCTTAATCATTTCCAAAATCAGAGAATTTATTGACTTAAAAGCTTTGAAAATCACATAGAATAAGTTCTAGTGCTCTAGAGTTCATTAAAAGCTATGGCAAGCAGTTATGAGGCATATGTATATCAATTTAAACAAAGAACTTATGAATCACTCATCAAAGATGTATATAAGTTCTAAAGCTCACATAAGGTTCAAATGATTCATACTTATCATATCATGCTTATTTATGTACCAATTTACATGCATTATCTTCAAGTAGTAACACTTAATCACAAAATATTAACAAACAAATTCAAGTTGTAGTGATTATCTTTATGGCCATAACATAATCATTTCCATTTACTTATATCATTGACAAGTTAAAGGGCAACTTGATGACTCGCAAAAAACACTACGTTAAAACAAAAAGACTCAAGAAAGCAATAATAATTTTTTTGTTTTTTGTTTTTTTTTTATTTAATTTTTTTTTTTTTGAGAAAGAAATAAAACAATTGCAAATGGAAATAAAACAAGCAAATGGAAATAAAACAATTGTAAATTAAGAAAGACTTAATAAATCAATTTCAAATGCACAAATAAATTTGTAAACCATTCCCCCATACTTAAATTCTACATTGTCCTCAATGTAGGAAAATACGAAGTAATTTAAACATAGAATCAAAGTAAGGAAGATGATTTAAGAAAATGAAATAAGAAAGAAAAACATAAAAGAGAGTGAAGGGTTGAAAGAAAGCAAATCTGTGTTGATGACTCCTTCACACTCGCGAACACATTGGGTTGCCTCCCAACAAGCGCTTGAAGTTTAACGTCCATCCAGCCTAGACCAAATTTAGTTCATCTGATGGGACGTCGTAGCACTCTTTCTGACTCCACATCGTGTTCGCCAATTGCCTCGATATAAGGCTTCAATCTATGGCCATTGACCTTGAACTCTTTTCCAGTTCCAACGTGTTTTATCTGTATGGCTCCATGGGCAAAAATATTAGTGATAACAAAAGGTCCTACCCATCTAGAACATAACTTACCAGGAAAGAGTCTGAGCCGAGAGTTGAAAAGCAAAACTTTCTGGCCAATGTCAAATGCTTTACTCCTGATCTGTTTGTCATGAAATGCCTTTGCCTTTTCCTTGTAGATCAGAGTGCTTTCAAATGCATCATTTCTTATTTCCTCAAGCTCACTCAGCTGGAGCTTCCGATGCAGACCGGCGTCATCTAGCTTGATGTTGAACGTTTTGACGGCCCACCATGCTTTATGCTCTAGTTCCACCGGAAGGTGACATGCTTTTCCGTACACCAACCTATAGGGAGACATTCCTATAGGTGTCTTGTAGGCCGTCCTGTATGCCCAAAGTGCATCATCCAACCGTTGGCTCCAATCCTTTCGATTAGGACCCACAGTTCGCTCTAGTATCTTCTTGATCTCTCTATTACTGACTTCCGCCATTCCACTCGTTTGAGGATGGTAAGGTGTAGATACTCGATGAGTGACACCATACCGTTTCAGTAAAGCTTCAATGGTCTTGTTGCAGAAATGACTTCCTCCATCACTTATTAGGACCCGCGGGATCCCAAACCTGGAAAGAATGTTAGTTCGGAGGAAATCTGCAACAGTTTTAGAGTCATTAGTCCTGGTGGCCTTAGCTGACAGGACCCATCCCAATCCCCCGGGGATTAACGAGGGATGACCCTGCTCCCGTCTGACACGGAGTGTCAGACAAGGGATATTTCCGACCTTTGCCCTCCCGGGCTATCAGAGTACGCCAGGATCCGGAGGAGGCATGTGATATCTCGGTCCCTGCTACAGTCCACATCCGATGTCAACCTGAAGGGCAGTCAAAACATTAAAAACTGTGAGTGGACAAAACAAAGAGTTTATAAAAACATTTAATAAGGAAGACATTTGTACCCTCCACTAAAAAGCATGCATGCATTCGAAAACCATTTATCCAAAACAACCATATGTGGGACTAAGCCCAAAGCAGATATAAACTAAGGTCGAAAGGACCACAATGAAAACGACCATACGGGCCACTGCCCAAATCTTGTGCACACCTGTACACACCATATATCATATATCATATATCCATCACATACATATATATAAGTCACACAACCAATCCTGTCACGGTATCCAAAGCTACGCGCGCGCTACCCGGGTCTCAATCCGAGTCATCTCAAAGTCAAGATCAATGTCCGCAGACCACTGACCCTACCCGAGGTAATGGTAATCATAGCCTTCCTGAGAGTAAGGAACCCAACTGGGGGGTGACTCCACTCAGTCGGTGCTCCGTGACTACTCCGGGGTCCACCCAGGCCAACGACCCTCCCCGGAGGAGAAAATAGAAGTAAAGGAAGGTAGACGAACATATATATACATAACATAAACATTCATGACCGGTTCCCCTGAACCGCCATGATCCATAATATCCATAATTAGGTAACATGCCGGTTCCCGTAAACCGTCATGTACTGTAATAACATAACCAGGTAACATGCCGGTTCCCATGAACCGTCATGTACCGTAATAACCAACAAGGGTTCATGCCGGTTCCCATAAACCGTCATGAACCTGGGAATCCATTTAAGGTTCCCTGACCTGAAATCAAAACCGTAAAGTGACTGGGTCTCGTACCCGAACATAGGACGCCAACTGGGCACCGTGCCCGGAATCTGAGGTCATATGCCCGAGACAAAACCAAATGGGTCTCATACCCGAGTTTATCATTTTGAAAGCCAAATTCAGTTCATTTAAATCAATAAAGAAATACAGACCCGTATAAGCACCGTATAAGGCCGAAACCTCGAAATACGTGCTTATACGTAACCACATACAAATGCACCCATGGCATCATCAAACAAGTAAATAAACATATAATAAACATTTATGCATGCACCAATTTAGAAAACAAGGTCCACTCACAGACCGTCCGAGCTGCCGCCTCGATTTGCGTGCCATTCGGCTCCCCGAGCCGATCACCATTACCGGGACTCCCAAACCTGTCCAAATTTTAATAGAAGGTTAATAACTACTTAATTAACCTCCCATCAAAGCCCCGTAATTTTCCCGAACTTTTAACTATTTTTAAGCCGACCCTAAACCTTCCGACACCCCGAAAACTATCGAAACGATGTCCGATTGACGCGAGACCAGTCCCAAAATCTTTGTTACATCGAATAGAAGATTTCCCGTGTTGGACACTTTCCCAAATTACTGTTCACGCGCCCTCACGCGCCCCAAGAAGGTCGAAAATACTGTTCATCGGCTCCAACCTCCAGCAGACCGGTTTTACTGTTCATGGCCGGTTCACCTGGTTTGGCCGGTCCAACTGGACCGGCGTGACCGGTTCACAGCCCTAGACACCCCATTTGTCATCCTAGTTCTTCCTTTTCGATTCCTTTCTTCCTATTTTGATGTTTTCCATCCATTTCAATCCCTAAAACTACCTAAAAACACCTAAATCCTAAGGTTTGATTTTGAACCAAATGGTTCAAAATTCTCAAAATGCAGCCATGGCTTCACAGCAGTCCCTAGCTTCCTAAAACCTTCCTAACATGTCCCTAGCAACTCAATGGACTCATTAAAATCATTAGAAATGAACCATAACATCAAAAATGTAAAAATGGATCAAAAGGGCCTCACCGTGAACCTCACGGGTTCTTGTCCCTCTCGCCGCCGTGGATGGCGGTTCTGGCCGCCCAGCCACCTCCTCAGTCCCCTCTTCCATCCCTGGTTGCTTGAATGAAGGATGGATGGGTTTTGGGTTGCACAGATGGAAGGATGGTGGATGTGAGATCGGGTAGTTTTGTGTGTGTGTGTTTGAAATGAGGAAGAATGGAATGCACGGTGCATGAAGGAAAAGAGAGGGCATGTGGATGGGTGACACTTGTCACTCATCCATAGGGTAGGTATTAAATATCTGGGCCCCCACTAAGTCCAAAAGTTAACTCGTTTCCGTAATTCGCGCAATAGTACGTTCGAACTTCCGTGAACCGTAACTTCGCCGTCGAACGTCCAAATTCGACGTGCCGCCTGTCTACGGATTCGTATCGTCCGTATCTACGTAACGGTCTTCGGCCCTCGGCCATCGGACCTCCTGGTCAAAAAGTCAACTTTTGACCTACTATTCACCCAAATTACCAAAATGCCCCTAAACTTCCGAACGTCATAACTTCTTCTACGAACATCGGAATTGAACGTGCCACCTGTCTATGAACTCGTGACGTCACGAACTACGTCACGGTCATCGGTCAAAGTCCATTTGACCGCCCGATCGAAAAGTCAACGTTTTGCCACCATCAGGGGCAAAACGGTCATTTCGCATTGTTCGTCCGATTTCGCTCTACTAATCACGGATTAGCCTCACTAATCGTGATTAGTCACTAATCTAACCATGAAATTTGGGACGGGTCGTTACATTAGCTTCCACCCATTTTGATACATAATCAACGACAAGTAAGATATAGAGATAGCCATTAGATTGAGGAAACGGACCCATAAAATCGATACCCCAAACATCAAATATTTCAACAGTAAGAACATAATGTTGTGGCATTTCATCCCTGCGTCCTAAGTTTCCTGATCTCTGACATTTATCACAGGCTAAGCAAAATGAATGTGCATCTTTAAAAAGTGTGGGCCAATATAGTCCAGATTCTAAGATTTTGAGTGCAGTTTTTCTAGATCCAAAGTGGCCTCCACAAGCATGGCTATGGCAGAACTCTAGGACTGACCTATGTTCAATATCAGGGACACATCTCCTAATCAATAAATCTGCACAGTGTTTCCACAAATAAGGTTCATCCCAAATATAGTGCCTAGCATGCTTCTTAAGTTTATCTTTTTGTGCACGGGAGAGGGTGGTGGGCAACTGCTTGGTGACTAAATAATTGACAATATCAGCATACCAAGGAGTACCTCCCTCGATTCTGAAGAGTTGTTCGTCTGGAAACATCTCTTGAATCGCCACAGGATCTCGCTCATGTGCAATGCGACTCAAATGATCCGCCACCACGTTCTCTACGCCTTTCTTATCTTTAATCTCGATGTCAAACTCTTGAAGAAGAAGAATCCATCGGATCAGTCTTGGTTTCGCTTCCTTCTTGGCTAGGAGATACTTCAGTGCTGCATGATCAGTGTAAATAATGACTTTAGTTCGAAGTAGATAAGAACGAAATTTATCTAAAGCAAATACAACAGCAAGCAACTCCTTTTCTGTAGTGGTGTAGTTCATCTGGGCATCATTTAAGGTTCTGGATGCATAGTAGATGGCGTAGGGCTTCTTATCCCGCCTTTGTCCGAGTACGGCTCCAACTGCATAATCAGAGGCATCGCACATTAGTTCAAAGGGTAAGGACCAATCAGGGGCACAAAGAATGGGGGCAGTGGTTAAGAGATTTTTAAGCTTCTCAAAAGCTTCCTGACAGTCTGCATCAAAGACGAAGGGTGTCTCTTTCTGAAGCAGTCGGCACAAGGGCCTTGCAATGTGGGAGAAGTCTTGGATAAATCTTCTGTAAAATCCTGCGTGACCAAGAAATGAACGGATTCCTCTCACCGAAGTGGGAGAGGGTAAGTGGCGCACAGTATCAACTTTAGATTTATCGACTTCAATTCCTCTTTCAGAGACAATATGGCCCAAGACTATCCCTTGTCTAACCATGAAATGGCATTTCTCCCAGTTAAGCACCAGATTAGTTTCGACACACCTTTGTAAGATAAGTGCTAAGTGTTCTAAGCATGCATCAAAACTATCCCCAAAGACACTAAAATCGTCCATAAATACTTCAATTATTTTTTCGACGTATTCAGAGAAAATAGAAAGCATGCATCTTTGGAAAGTACCTGGGGCGTTACATAAACCGAAAGGCATTCTTCGGTAGGCAAAAGTGCCAAAAGGACAAGTGAAAGTCGTTTTATCTTGGTCATTTTGAGCGATACAGATTTGATTGTACCCGGAATAACCATCAAGAAAGCAATAATAGGAGTGACCTGCTAACCTTTCAAGCATTTGATCAATGAAGGGCAAAGGAAAGTGATCCTTCCTAGTTGCTTTGTTCAGGCGTCGATAGTCGATGCAGACTCTGTATCCGGTCACTGTTCGCTGGGGCACTAGCTCTCCTTCACTGTTCGCAACAACTGTGACTCCACTTTTCTTTGGGACTACTTGGACTGGTGAGACCCATTTGCTGTCTGAAATTGGGTAGATGACACCACAGTCCAAGAGTTTGATGACCTCTTGTTTCACAACTTCCATCATCGGAGGATGGAGGCGACGTTGGGCTTCGCGAGAGGGCTTTGCATCATCTTCTAGTAAGATTCGATGCACACAGGTCGTAGGGCTGATTCCCTTGATATCTGACAGAGTCCATCCAATGGCTGTCTTGTACTTTGTCAAGACCTGTACCAGTCTATCTTCCTGTGACTCGGTTAGTGCAGAAGACACTATGACGGGCAGAGTGTCGTCCGAGCCAAGATAGGCATACTTCAGGTGGTCAGGCAAAATTTTGAGCTCAAGAACTGGGGCCTGAATCACTGAAGGAGGAGTGGCATTAGTACTAATTGGAAATGACGAGGGTACCTGATGATTCACCATTCTGGGGGTCTCATTTAGGGTCATGACTTCATCACAAATTCGAGGTTCTAGTTCGTAATCTGTATCCTCAACCAAGGCGTCCCCTGATTGCGTTAGGCCAACTCCTTTCTGGATTATCATGTTGAGTGTGTCTTCTCGAATTGAATCAAAATGTTTCTCTGCGAGAGAAGTGCACACGTCAACAGAAAAAGTAGTATGAGTTGCGGAACTAGGGTACCTCATGGCATCAAAAATGTTGAAGCCAATCTCCTCTCCGTCTACTTCCGTAGTTAATGTTCCATTGAACACATCAATCTTTGTCTTGGCAGTTCTCATGAATGGTCTTCCCAACAGCATTAGTGGAGCTTGATTCGTAGGGGAATCCTCCATGTCTAGGACATAAAAGTCAGCTGGGAAGATGAGCTGGTTAACCTGCACAAGAACATCTTCTACGTATCCCTTAGGATACACATTAGAGCGATCGGCTAACTGAATGATAACATCGTCATGCTGTAATTTACCTAGACCTAGGGCAACATATAGTGAATATGGCATAACATTAATGGATGCGCCTAAGTCTAGCATGACTTTATCAAATGACTTGTTACCAATCACGCAGGGAACAGAAAAACTCCCTGGATCCTTCAACTTTGGGGGTAGCCGACGCTGGATTACAGCAGAAACTGTTTCACTCACCATCACAACCTCCTTCTCCCTCGTCTGGCGCCTTGGAGTGCATAACTCTTTCAGAAATTTTGCGTATTTCGGCACCTGTTTGGTGCACTCGATCAAGGGCATGTTGATTTGCACCCTTTTGAAGATCTCCAAGATTTCCTAATCGGATTCATTCTTCTTAGATTTGGCAAGCCTACTTGGAAATGGTGCATGCACAAACGGGGAATTAGTAACAACCGAACTTGAAGGGATTGGGTTATTACCTTGTGTGTGGGTAGGTTGAACTGGCGGTTGTGTCATGGTGGTCTTAGTTGCCACCTTGTGCTTTTCAGCCTCAGAAACGGCTGGATCTGGTTCTATTTCTCCGAGCACTTTACCACTTCGAGTGGTGATTGCATTGGCTTCAGGCCTTACATTTGGGTTGGGCGTAGGTTGAGGTGGAAGCACCCCGCTAGCTTGGATCTTACCCATGAAGTCCACGACTTTGCCCATTTGGTCCTTGAGATCAGCGATGTCTTTTTGTTGATTTTGCTGACCTGTGACAAGAGCCTGAGTTGACGCCATTAGTGTTTGCTGCCCTTGGGAAAGAGCAGCCAGCATTTTATCATAATCAGGATTAGAAGATGAGGAAGTATGATTATTTGCATGATTATGAGAAAAGTTAGAAAATGGGACCGGGGGCCTTGGTTGCCATGTGGGCCTTGGTTGCCATGTGGGCCTTGGGAACTGGTCTGGGACACGGTTTGGCCCAGTCGACATGTGCTGAGGGTTTAGGACGTTGTTCGGATCTCTCCAACTGTAACCTTGGGTCCTTGGCCCTCCTTGAAAGCCTCCAATGGCGTGTGCCATTTCAGTTCCGGAGTCTTCCTCCCTTGCAGTGTAGGGACATTGTTCCTCAAGATGGCCTTGAGAGCATATGGAACAAACTGGAGCTACCTGTTTCTTTAGCTCAAGCATATTCGAAAGCATAGAGGTGATTTTATCTAACTTTGAATCATTTATAGCATGGGAACTTACCTCATGTACCTTTCTAGAAATGGGATCGGCACCTTCGTATTGTGCATCATTGAGTGCACGGCTTTCAAGTAGTGCACGACCATCTACTAGGCTCCGAGCTAAGAAACTTCCATTAGCTGCAGCATCGAGCAATCCTCTATCCCAACCTTTGAGTCCTTCATAAAAGTAGGTTAAAAGATAGCCTTCTGTGATCCCGTGAGTAGGGCATGAAGCACAAAGTTCCTTAAACCTCTCATAGTACTGGCTGAAATTCTCATCATGTTCTTTCTGCTTGATTCCAGTGATCTCCTTTCTTAAGACCGTAATCTTTGAGGCAGGGAAGTACTTGGTAAGAAACTCCTGAACCAACTTCTCCCAAGAGTCAATATGATTGGGTGGGAGACTTAAAAGCCATACCCGTGCTCTTTCTTCCAAGGACAATGGGAAAGCTTTCAGCTTCATGATTTCCAAGTCCGCATCATCCGGACACATACTACTAATGATGAATTGGAACTCCGTTAAGTGTTTGTGTGGATCTTCATTTCTGATTCCACGGAACTTGGGTAGTTGATGAAGAACTCCACTCTTAAGCTCAATATCTTTCTTGTTGGTTCGAGGCTCGGGATACTGGATGCAGAAGTCTGTAGTGCCATTTGTGTTTGCACATGTCTGCTCCCGGATACTCAGGTTTCGTGCCATGGTTATCGGTGTTCCGAAAATCTGTTCTTCTTCTGAATTACTCTTCTCGCTTTTGGACTCACCGAATATTGGGGATGGAGGTTCGGACGAACTGGTTTGCTTAAGTGCGTCTCTGAATGTGGCGTTGCTTGGTGAGATGTCAAGTTGTCTTCTCAGCCGATCGAGCTTAGATTGATGAGCACGCATTCATAAGTTCGTACCTCTATGAAAACAAAACTCTAAGTTAGAAGGCAAGTATACACAAGAAAAGATAATAAGTGTAAGATAGTAGAGATTTGCATAAAATAGCACATAAATAGAAACCAGAATTACCAAAAAGTTACGTTAATGGAAAGAAAATACACAAGTTTCAAATGCAAACTAATAATGCAATAAGTAGAGTTTTAGAGTGTCATGAATAACTTTCCCCTTCCGCTTCTCATAGTACTTTCCTGGGCGTACGGCCTGCGCGTACTGATAACCACCATTCCACCATTCAACATTAATCATGGCCAGTTGAGATAGATGTAACGCGAGAAGCAAGGATAATTTTAAGAGCACCCCGAGGCTAGCTTGGCATATACTCCATTGGTGTTCCCTTTCTTAATCCAAAACTTGTCACCAGTCATAACTCTCCTAGACACCATAATTAATCCAAATGATGACGTAGAGAATTACCAAACCCTAGTGTTTACAAACTCCGCCCCAACCTCATGTCCATAGATTCGAGTCTATGGTATGTGGTGATGAAATCCACACATCATGAAGGGTTAAGGAGAAAGTAAATAAGAGGGGCACTACCTGTTCCCGAAAGTAAGATTTTGAAGAAAAAGGGACTAAGAGATTCATGCAACTCTAAAACAATTAATAGGAAACAATACTTACACTTTAGGAAATTCAAAGATGAATAAAGTTTCATAAAAAAAATTTAAATTTTTTTTTTAATTTTTTTTTTAATTTTTTTATTTTATTTATTTATTCCGAATTTTCTTTTTTTTCATTTAAAATTTAAAGTTTAACAAGACATAAACAAATAATTGATTACATAAAAATAAAATAAGTGTAAACATAAAGTTAGTGGAACATAAAGGTTATGTAATAAAATTAAAAGAAAGTTAATGGAATAAAGTTAATGTAATATAATTAAAGTTAAGGGAATAAAGAAAAAGTGTGAATATTAAGTTAAGGGAATAAAGAAAAAGTGTGAATATTAAGTTAATGGAATAAAGTATAATGGAATAAATAAAAATAAAAGTAAAGAAAAGTGAACATATAAAATATGCATTTATGAACAAGTATCAAATTTATTATGAACAAATATATATAAAAAAAATTATGAACATTTATGAACAAGTATAAATTAGAAATTAAGAAAAAGTAAAGTATGAGCATTATAAACAAACATAATAAGAATAATAATAAGATGGATAATTAAAATATAAACAAGTAAGTAAATGTTATAAACAAATATAATATTAAAAAAATAAAATTTATAAACAAGTATAATATGCACAATTTATATACATACACTAACAAATTAAAATGATTTTCAATTTCCCCGGCAACGGCGCCAAAAATTGACTACGCTCAAACTACGCATTAAATTGAACATGTAATTCGAGTGTTATGCAATTTAAACCCTTTTTGTGTAGATGTAGTATTGATAAATAGGGATCGTTCTTAACCGGGGAAATTAGGGAACATTAATAATATGTTAGTGGATTATGAATAAAAGAATAATGAATTAGAGAATTAAATAATAAAAGAATTAAACAATCAAAGAATTAATAAATTAAAGAATAGATGAACAAGATAATAATAAATTAATGAATTACAAAGAATTAATAAATTAACGAATTAAAGAATGAAATAATAGAAGAATAAAGGACTTAGTTAATCAAAGAATAAAGGAATTAATTAATCAAAGAATCAATAAATTAAATAATAAAGGAATGAAAGAATAAAAGCATCAAAGAATAAAAGAATAAAGAATAAAAGAATAAAGAATAAACAAGGGGGGTTTTGAAGAGGTTTGTAATTATGTAAATAAGTAAAAGCATAGATAAACTCATTCTATTTCTATTCTAACTTATGCACAAAGTAGACTTCCCGTAAACACAAACTTCAACAACATACTACAATTGCAAATATTTGAATTAATCACGAAATTATACCTTCACAAACTCATATTTCTTCATACATTATTCATATTATAAATGCACCGAACAGCGGATTTTTACTTATAATATAATTACCTTAAGTTTGTGATTTAATGCGCCGAACAGCGGTCATACATTAAATCTCTCCAAATCTACTCTAAATGCCCCGAACAGCGGATCAACATTTAGTTTCGAAATGAAGTTTAAGCTCTAAAATGTAAGAAGTAAATGATTTTTAGAAAGTAAAACACATGGAGATTATACTCAATTTTCACAAAAGATAGGAAGGAGAAACCAATACATATATTGCATTATAATTAGAACCAATAACAAATAAGAGAGTTTAAGAGAATGGAGAGCAAATGTTACACTTTTCAGATTGGATGAGAACAATGGATTGTTTTTCACAAGGAACACCGAACAGCGGCTGGAACCTTATGAAGATGGAAGAAGATTAAACAAGGAAATTCGGACTTGAACTCTCAAAATTGTATTGGAACTATTTTGCCAAAATTTCTCCTAAAAGAAGCTCAATTTTGTGCTACTTGGAAGTGGTTTCAACAAGTGAAATCAACTCCTATTTATAGGTGGAGAAAGCTACCAAAAATAATATAAAAATACAATAAAAAAAATGGAATAATGGAATGATGAGTAATAAAGATTTGTGATGATGTTTAGAGGTGGTTTGAGTTGTAAAGTTGTAAAATTGGGTTGGAAAGTTGTTGGAAGGTGGCTGGAAATTGAGTGGGATCTGCTGGAAAATAGGGCAGGAATTTTCGGTGGCTGGCTGCTGAAATGGGAAGCTGGCGCTCGGCAGGTGACCGCTGAAGAGAGGACATGCGATTCGGCAGGCGCGCGCCGAATTGAATCTGGGCTGGAGGAAGCTGGGCTGACACGCGGGCTTCGCCTGGGCTGGAGGAATTGGGCTGACACGCGACGCGGGCCTGGGCTGGAGGAAGCTGGGCTGACACGCGGGCTGAGACTTGGGCTTGCGACGCCTGGGCTGCTGGCTGTGCGGGCTTGGATTCTTTTAGAAATGGGTTGGGCTGCACAGGAACAATTAATTAATTTAAAACTAAATTAATTATTCCACCGAATTTCGTCCATATTTTATTCGTTATAATTCTGATCGAAACGATTCTTTCGCCAAAATGCTCCAAATTACAACCTTTATTTTTCTAAACATAAAAATCACAAAATAATTTATTTTATCAATTTATTTAATATTTTAATATTAAAAGTCAAGTATAAAGGGTATAAAATAATATAAAATAATGCTTATTTAACGTCCTATCAAATACCCCCACACTTAAACTTTGCTAGTCCCTAGCAAATACTAAAATCAAACTACGAATTCAAAACAAGTAGACCCTTAACCATTTGTCTCAAATTTCATTGTTATAATTATGGCATAAAAGTTTTTCACTTAAAACATTTAAGCAAACGGAATTCAAAAGTTAATATATGGTAACAAAAATGTTCAACAAGTAAGATAATGAGTAAATATGGTGAAATGGAGTTCTGCACGAATAAGACAAGTATGAATCAACTCACAAGGATATGCACTCATAAATTCACTCAATTTGTGAGGGTTTGTGTTTGCACTCAAAGTATGTGAGAAATACTCACATAATCGAAATGAAGTACTTTTGCAAAATTTCAAACAAACACCTCAAGATAAAAACAAAACATACTTGCACAAATGAACCAAAACCATAAGCTTACTCAAGTGATTGACTCAACTAATCAAAATTTACCATCTTAAGGATCATAAGGTCTTTACGAAGGTTGTAATGGGGCTAAGTTTAGAGGCAAGGAATATATAGGACAAGTGGTGCTCAAATTCGTTCCAAGACTCAATAGACTCCCAAAACGTATCATAACTTCCCAACCTTAGTGCAATGATGTCAGTAATCCATCCCTTCGAACATAGGCCTAATTTCATCTTGTTGGGCCTCGAATTCATTTTTTTGTGCCAGATTTACAAATGTAAAGGACTTAACTCAAACATTCATAATCAAATCTTATTACCTTGATAAAAACTTCAATATATCTTTCTTTCTTTTTTTTTTCTTCTCTTTTTTTTTTTTATTTATTTTTTTTTTCATTTTTTTTTTCTCATATATCAAGGTAATAACATGTGTCAAAAATACAACAATGTTTGAGTAAGTAAATCCACAAAATACACATAAAAGTCTTTCAATATCATCATTTTCTCTTTACATAATCATTATGTCTTCAACCGAGTCCTTGGAACAAAGGTAGAAGATGTCTATACTAAGCTCAAGTGTTTAGATAATCATGGTGAGGAAAGAAAGGCTTAATGTGGGCTCAAAAGGGGTAAAACTAAGGGGGTCGCAACTTGTGCGCACAAAATAGGGAACATGGATGTTTGAATTTGTGGTGTTAACCCTAATGCCTTAATCATTTCCAAAATCAGAGAATTTATTGACTTAAAAGCTTTGAAAATCACATAGAATAAGTTCTAGTGCTCTAGAGTTCATTAAAAGCTATGGCAAGCAGTTATGAGGCATATGTATATCAATTTAAACAAAGAACTTATGAATCACTCATCAAAGATGTATATAAGTTCTAAAGCTCACATAAGGTTCAAATGATTCATACTTATCATATCATGCTTATTTATGTACCAATTTACATGCATTATCTTCAAGTAGTAACACTTAATCACAAAATATTAACAAACAAATTCAAGTTGTAGTGATTATCTTTATGGCCATAACATAATCATTTCCATTTACTTATATCATTGACAAGTTAAAGGGCAACTTGATGACTCGCAAAAAACACTACGTTAAAACAAAAAGACTCAAGAAAGCAATAATAATTTTTTTGTTTTTTGTTTTTTTTTTATTTAATTTTTTTTTTTTTGAGAAAGAAATAAAACAATTGCAAATGGAAATAAAACAAGCAAATGGAAATAAAACAATTGTAAATTAAGAAAGACTTAATAAATCAATTTCAAATGCACAAATAAATTTGTAAACCATTCCCCCATACTTAAATTCTACATTGTCCTCAATGTAGGAAAATACGAAGTAATTTAAACATAGAATCAAAGTAAGGAAGATGATTTAAGAAAATGAAATAAGAAAGAAAAACATAAAAGAGAGTGAAGGGTTGAAAGAAAGCAAATCTGTGTTGATGACTCCTTCACACTCGCGAACACATTGGGTTGCCTCCCAACAAGCGCTTGAAGTTTAACGTCCATCCAGCCTAGACCAAATTTAGTTCATCTGATGGGACGTCGTAGCACTCTTTCTGACTCCACATCGTGTTCGCCAATTGCCTCGATATAAGGCTTCAATCTATGGCCATTGACCTTGAACTCTTTTCCAGTTCCAACGTGTTTTATCTGTATGGCTCCATGGGCAAAAATATTAGTGATAACAAAAGGTCCTACCCATCTAGAACATAACTTACCAGGAAAGAGTCTGAGCCGAGAGTTGAAAAGCAAAACTTTCTGGCCAATGTCAAATGCTTTACTCCTGATCTGTTTGTCATGAAATGCCTTTGCCTTTTCCTTGTAGATCAGAGTGCTTTCAAATGCATCATTTCTTATTTCCTCAAGCTCACTCAGCTGGAGCTTCCGATGCAGACCGGCGTCATCTAGCTTGATGTTGAACGTTTTGACGGCCCACCATGCTTTATGCTCTAGTTCCACCGGAAGGTGACATGCTTTTCCGTACACCAACCTATAGGGAGACATTCCTATAGGTGTCTTGTAGGCCGTCCTGTATGCCCAAAGTGCATCATCCAACCGTTGGCTCCAATCCTTTCGATTAGGACCCACAGTTCGCTCTAGTATCTTCTTGATCTCTCTATTACTGACTTCCGCCATTCCACTCGTTTGAGGATGGTAAGGTGTAGATACTCGATGAGTGACACCATACCGTTTCAGTAAAGCTTCAATGGTCTTGTTGCAGAAATGACTTCCTCCATCACTTATTAGGACCCGCGGGATCCCAAACCTGGAAAGAATGTTAGTTCGGAGGAAATCTGCAACAGTTTTAGAGTCATTAGTCCTGGTGGCCTTAGCTGACAGGACCCATCCCAATCCCCCGGGGATTAACGAGGGATGACCCTGCTCCCGTCTGACACGGAGTGTCAGACAAGGGATATTTCCGACCTTTGCCCTCCCGGGCTATCAGAGTACGCCAGGATCCGGAGGAGGCATGTGATATCTCGGTCCCTGCTACAGTCCACATCCGATGTCAACCTGAAGGGCAGTCAAAACATTAAAAACTGTGAGTGGACAAAACAAAGAGTTTATAAAAACATTTAATAAGGAAGACATTTGTACCCTCCACTAAAAAGCATGCATGCATTCGAAAACCATTTATCCAAAACAACCATATGTGGGACTAAGCCCAAAGCAGATATAAACTAAGGTCGAAAGGACCACAATGAAAACGACCATACGGGCCACTGCCCAAATCTTGTGCACACCTGTACACACCATATATCATATATCATATATCCATCACATACATATATATAAGTCACACAACCAATCCTGTCACGGTATCCAAAGCTACGCGCGCGCTACCCGGGTCTCAATCCGAGTCATCTCAAAGTCAAGATCAATGTCCGCAGACCACTGACCCTACCCGAGGTAATGGTAATCATAGCCTTCCTGAGAGTAAGGAACCCAACTGGGGGGTGACTCCACTCAGTCGGTGCTCCGTGACTACTCCGGGGTCCACCCAGGCCAACGACCCTCCCCGGAGGAGAAAATAGAAGTAAAGGAAGGTAGACGAACATATATATACATAACATAAACATTCATGACCGGTTCCCCTGAACCGCCATGATCCATAATATCCATAATTAGGTAACATGCCGGTTCCCGTAAACCGTCATGTACTGTAATAACATAACCAGGTAACATGCCGGTTCCCATGAACCGTCATGTACCGTAATAACCAACAAGGGTTCATGCCGGTTCCCATAAACCGTCATGAACCTGGGAATCCATTTAAGGTTCCCTGACCTGAAATCAAAACCGTAAAGTGACTGGGTCTCGTACCCGAACATAGGACGCCAACTGGGCACCGTGCCCGGAATCTGAGGTCATATGCCCGAGACAAAACCAAATGGGTCTCATACCCGAGTTTATCATTTTGAAAGCCAAATTCAGTTCATTTAAATCAATAAAGAAATACAGACCCGTATAAGCACCGTATAAGGCCGAAACCTCGAAATACGTGCTTATACGTAACCACATACAAATGCACCCATGGCATCATCAAACAAGTAAATAAACATATAATAAACATTTATGCATGCACCAATTTAGAAAACAAGGTCCACTCACAGACCGTCCGAGCTGCCGCCTCGATTTGCGTGCCATTCGGCTCCCCGAGCCGATCACCATTACCGGGACTCCCAAACCTGTCCAAATTTTAATAGAAGGTTAATAACTACTTAATTAACCTCCCATCAAAGCCCCGTAATTTTCCCGAACTTTTAACTATTTTTAAGCCGACCCTAAACCTTCCGACACCCCGAAAACTATCGAAACGATGTCCGATTGACGCGAGACCAGTCCCAAAATCTTTGTTACATCGAATAGAAGATTTCCCGTGTTGGACACTTTCCCAAATTACTGTTCACGCGCCCTCACGCGCCCCAAGAAGGTCGAAAATACTGTTCATCGGCTCCAACCTCCAGCAGACCGGTTTTACTGTTCATGGCCGGTTCACCTGGTTTGGCCGGTCCAACTGGACCGGCGTGACCGGTTCACAGCCCTAGACACCCCATTTGTCATCCTAGTTCTTCCTTTTCGATTCCTTTCTTCCTATTTTGATGTTTTCCATCCATTTCAATCCCTAAAACTACCTAAAAACACCTAAATCCTAAGGTTTGATTTTGAACCAAATGGTTCAAAATTCTCAAAATGCAGCCATGGCTTCACAGCAGTCCCTAGCTTCCTAAAACCTTCCTAACATGTCCCTAGCAACTCAATGGACTCATTAAAATCATTAGAAATGAACCATAACATCAAAAATGTAAAAATGGATCAAAAGGGCCTCACCGTGAACCTCACGGGTTCTTGTCCCTCTCGCCGCCGTGGATGGCGGTTCTGGCCGCCCAGCCACCTCCTCAGTCCCCTCTTCCATCCCTGGTTGCTTGAATGAAGGATGGATGGGTTTTGGGTTGCACAGATGGAAGGATGGTGGATGTGAGATCGGGTAGTTTTGTGTGTGTGTGTTTGAAATGAGGAAGAATGGAATGCACGGTGCATGAAGGAAAAGAGAGGGCATGTGGATGGGTGACACTTGTCACTCATCCATAGGGTAGGTATTAAATATCTGGGCCCCCACTAAGTCCAAAAGTTAACTCGTTTCCGTAATTCGCGCAATAGTACGTTCGAACTTCCGTGAACCGTAACTTCGCCGTCGAACGTCCAAATTCGACGTGCCGCCTGTCTACGGATTCGTATCGTCCGTATCTACGTAACGGTCTTCGGCCCTCGGCCATCGGACCTCCTGGTCAAAAAGTCAACTTTTGACCTACTATTCACCCAAATTACCAAAATGCCCCTAAACTTCCGAACGTCATAACTTCTTCTACGAACATCGGAATTGAACGTGCCACCTGTCTATGAACTCGTGACGTCACGAACTACGTCACGGTCATCGGTCAAAGTCCATTTGACCGCCCGATCGAAAAGTCAACGTTTTGCCACCATCAGGGGCAAAACGGTCATTTCGCATTGTTCGTCCGATTTCGCTCTACTAATCACGGATTAGCCTCACTAATCGTGATTAGTCACTAATCTAACCATGAAATTTGGGACGGGTCGTTACATTAGCTTCCACCCATTTTGATACATAATCAACGACAAGTAAGATATAGAGATAGCCATTAGATTGAGGAAACGGACCCATAAAATCGATACCCCAAACATCAAATATTTCAACAGTAAGAACATAATGTTGTGGCATTTCATCCCTGCGTCCTAAGTTTCCTGATCTCTGACATTTATCACAGGCTAAGCAAAATGAATGTGCATCTTTAAAAAGTGTGGGCCAATATAGTCCAGATTCTAAGATTTTGAGTGCAGTTTTTCTAGATCCAAAGTGGCCTCCACAAGCATGGCTATGGCAGAACTCTAGGACTGACCTATGTTCAATATCAGGGACACATCTCCTAATCAATAAATCTGCACAGTGTTTCCACAAATAAGGTTCATCCCAAATATAGTGCCTAGCATGCTTCTTAAGTTTATCTTTTTGTGCACGGGAGAGGGTGGTGGGCAACTGCTTGGTGACTAAATAATTGACAATATCAGCATACCAAGGAGTACCTCCCTCGATTCTGAAGAGTTGTTCGTCTGGAAACATCTCTTGAATCGCCACAGGATCTCGCTCATGTGCAATGCGACTCAAATGATCCGCCACCACGTTCTCTACGCCTTTCTTATCTTTAATCTCGATGTCAAACTCTTGAAGAAGAAGAATCCATCGGATCAGTCTTGGTTTCGCTTCCTTCTTGGCTAGGAGATACTTCAGTGCTGCATGATCAGTGTAAATAATGACTTTAGTTCGAAGTAGATAAGAACGAAATTTATCTAAAGCAAATACAACAGCAAGCAACTCCTTTTCTGTAGTGGTGTAGTTCATCTGGGCATCATTTAAGGTTCTGGATGCATAGTAGATGGCGTAGGGCTTCTTATCCCGCCTTTGTCCGAGTACGGCTCCAACTGCATAATCAGAGGCATCGCACATTAGTTCAAAGGGTAAGGACCAATCAGGGGCACAAAGAATGGGGGCAGTGGTTAAGAGATTTTTAAGCTTCTCAAAAGCTTCCTGACAGTCTGCATCAAAGACGAAGGGTGTCTCTTTCTGAAGCAGTCGGCACAAGGGCCTTGCAATGTGGGAGAAGTCTTGGATAAATCTTCTGTAAAATCCTGCGTGACCAAGAAATGAACGGATTCCTCTCACCGAAGTGGGAGAGGGTAAGTGGCGCACAGTATCAACTTTAGATTTATCGACTTCAATTCCTCTTTCAGAGACAATATGGCCCAAGACTATCCCTTGTCTAACCATGAAATGGCATTTCTCCCAGTTAAGCACCAGATTAGTTTCGACACACCTTTGTAAGATAAGTGCTAAGTGTTCTAAGCATGCATCAAAACTATCCCCAAAGACACTAAAATCGTCCATAAATACTTCAATTATTTTTTCGACGTATTCAGAGAAAATAGAAAGCATGCATCTTTGGAAAGTACCTGGGGCGTTACATAAACCGAAAGGCATTCTTCGGTAGGCAAAAGTGCCAAAAGGACAAGTGAAAGTCGTTTTATCTTGGTCATTTTGAGCGATACAGATTTGATTGTACCCGGAATAACCATCAAGAAAGCAATAATAGGAGTGACCTGCTAACCTTTCAAGCATTTGATCAATGAAGGGCAAAGGAAAGTGATCCTTCCTAGTTGCTTTGTTCAGGCGTCGATAGTCGATGCAGACTCTGTATCCGGTCACTGTTCGCTGGGGCACTAGCTCTCCTTCACTGTTCGCAACAACTGTGACTCCACTTTTCTTTGGGACTACTTGGACTGGTGAGACCCATTTGCTGTCTGAAATTGGGTAGATGACACCACAGTCCAAGAGTTTGATGACCTCTTGTTTCACAACTTCCATCATCGGAGGATGGAGGCGACGTTGGGCTTCGCGAGAGGGCTTTGCATCATCTTCTAGTAAGATTCGATGCACACAGGTCGTAGGGCTGATTCCCTTGATATCTGACAGAGTCCATCCAATGGCTGTCTTGTACTTTGTCAAGACCTGTACCAGTCTATCTTCCTGTGACTCGGTTAGTGCAGAAGACACTATGACGGGCAGAGTGTCGTCCGAGCCAAGATAGGCATACTTCAGGTGGTCAGGCAAAATTTTGAGCTCAAGAACTGGGGCCTGAATCACTGAAGGAGGAGTGGCATTAGTACTAATTGGAAATGACGAGGGTACCTGATGATTCACCATTCTGGGGGTCTCATTTAGGGTCATGACTTCATCACAAATTCGAGGTTCTAGTTCGTAATCTGTATCCTCAACCAAGGCGTCCCCTGATTGCGTTAGGCCAACTCCTTTCTGGATTATCATGTTGAGTGTGTCTTCTCGAATTGAATCAAAATGTTTCTCTGCGAGAGAAGTGCACACGTCAACAGAAAAAGTAGTATGAGTTGCGGAACTAGGGTACCTCATGGCATCAAAAATGTTGAAGCCAATCTCCTCTCCGTCTACTTCCGTAGTTAATGTTCCATTGAACACATCAATCTTTGTCTTGGCAGTTCTCATGAATGGTCTTCCCAACAGCATTAGTGGAGCTTGATTCGTAGGGGAATCCTCCATGTCTAGGACATAAAAGTCAGCTGGGAAGATGAGCTGGTTAACCTGCACAAGAACATCTTCTACGTATCCCTTAGGATACACATTAGAGCGATCGGCTAACTGAATGATAACATCGTCATGCTGTAATTTACCTAGACCTAGGGCAACATATAGTGAATATGGCATAACATTAATGGATGCGCCTAAGTCTAGCATGACTTTATCAAATGACTTGTTACCAATCACGCAGGGAACAGAAAAACTCCCTGGATCCTTCAACTTTGGGGGTAGCCGACGCTGGATTACAGCAGAAACTGTTTCACTCACCATCACAACCTCCTTCTCCCTCGTCTGGCGCCTTGGAGTGCATAACTCTTTCAGAAATTTTGCGTATTTCGGCACCTGTTTGATGCACTCGATCAAGGGCATGTTGATTTGCACCCTTTTGAAGATCTCCAAGATTTCCTAATCGGATTCATTCTTCTTAGATTTGGCAAGCCTACTTGGAAATGGTGCATGCACAAACGGGGAATTAGTAACAACCGAACTTGAAGGGATTGGGTTATTACCTTGTGTGTGGGTAGGTTGAACTGGCGGTTGTGTCATGGTGGTCTTAGTTGCCACCTTGTGCTTTTCAGCCTCAGAAACGGCTGGATCTGGTTCTATTTCTCCGAGCACTTTACCACTTCGAGTGGTGATTGCATTGGCTTCAGGCCTTACATTTGGGTTGGGCGTAGGTTGAGGTGGAAGCACCCCGCTAGCTTGGATCTTACCCATGAAGTCCACGACTTTGCCCATTTGGTCCTTGAGATCAGCGATGTCTTTTTGTTGATTTTGCTGACCTGTGACAAGAGCCTGAGTTGACGCCATTAGTGTTTGCTGCCCTTGGGAAAGAGCAGCCAGCATTTTATCATAATCAGGATTAGAAGATGAGGAAGTATGATTATTTGCATGATTATGAGAAAAGTTAGAAAATGGGACCGGGGGCCTTGGTTGCCATGTGGGCCTTGGTTGCCATGTGGGCCTTGGGAACTGGTCTGGGACACGGTTTGGCCCAGTCGACATGTGCTGAGGGTTTAGGACGTTGTTCGGATCTCTCCAACTGTAACCTTGGGTCCTTGGCCCTCCTTGAAAGCCTCCAATGGCGTGTGCCATTTCAGTTCCGGAGTCTTCCTCCCTTGCAGTGTAGGGACATTGTTCCTCAAGATGGCCTTGAGAGCATATGGAACAAACTGGAGCTACCTGTTTCTTTAGCTCAAGCATATTCGAAAGCATAGAGGTGATTTTATCTAACTTTGAATCATTTATAGCATGGGAACTTACCTCATGTACCTTTCTAGAAATGGGATCGGCACCTTCGTATTGTGCATCATTGAGTGCACGGCTTTCAAGTAGTGCACGACCATCTACTAGGCTCCGAGCTAAGAAACTTCCATTAGCTGCAGCATCGAGCAATCCTCTATCCCAACCTTTGAGTCCTTCATAAAAGTAGGTTAAAAGATAGCCTTCTGTGATCCCGTGAGTAGGGCATGAAGCACAAAGTTCCTTAAACCTCTCATAGTACTGGCTGAAATTCTCATCATGTTCTTTCTGCTTGATTCCAGTGATCTCCTTTCTTAAGACCGTAATCTTTGAGGCAGGGAAGTACTTGGTAAGAAACTCCTGAACCAACTTCTCCCAAGAGTCAATATGATTGGGTGGGAGACTTAAAAGCCATACCCGTGCTCTTTCTTCCAAGGACAATGGGAAAGCTTTCAGCTTCATGATTTCCAAGTCCGCATCATCCGGACACATACTACTAATGATGAATTGGAACTCCGTTAAGTGTTTGTGTGGATCTTCATTTCTGATTCCACGGAACTTGGGTAGTTGATGAAGAACTCCACTCTTAAGCTCAATATCTTTCTTGTTGGTTCGAGGCTCGGGATACTGGATGCAGAAGTCTGTAGTGCCATTTGTGTTTGCACATGTCTGCTCCCGGATACTCAGGTTTCGTGCCATGGTTATCGGTGTTCCGAAAATCTGTTCTTCTTCTGAATTACTCTTCTCGCTTTTGGACTCACCGAATATTGGGGATGGAGGTTCGGACGAACTGGTTTGCTTAAGTGCGTCTCTGAATGTGGCGTTGCTTGGTGAGATGTCAAGTTGTCTTCTCAGCCGATCGAGCTTAGATTGATGAGCACGCATTCATAAGTTCGTACCTCTATGAAAACAAAACTCTAAGTTAGAAGGCAAGTATACACAAGAAAAGATAATAAGTGTAAGATAGTAGAGATTTGCATAAAATAGCACATAAATAGAAACCAGAATTACCAAAAAGTTACGTTAATGGAAAGAAAATACACAAGTTTCAAATGCAAACTAATAATGCAATAAGTAGAGTTTTAGAGTGTCATGAATAACTTTCCCCTTCCGCTTCTCATAGTACTTTCCTGGGCGTACGGCCTGCGCGTACTGATAACCACCATTCCACCATTCAACATTAATCATGGCCAGTTGAGATAGATGTAACGCGAGAAGCAAGGATAATTTTAAGAGCACCCCGAGGCTAGCTTGGCATATACTCCATTGGTGTTCCCTTTCTTAATCCAAAACTTGTCACCAGTCATAACTCTCCTAGACACCATAATTAATCCAAATGATGACGTAGAGAATTACCAAACCCTAGTGTTTACAAACTCCGCCCCAACCTCATGTCCATAGATTCGAGTCTATGGTATGTGGTGATGAAATCCACACATCATGAAGGGTTAAGGAGAAAGTAAATAAGAGGGGCACTACCTGTTCCCGAAAGTAAGATTTTGAAGAAAAAGGGACTAAGAGATTCATGCAACTCTAAAACAATTAATAGGAAACAATACTTACACTTTAGGAAATTCAAAGATGAATAAAGTTTCATAAAAAAAATTTAAATTTTTTTTTTAATTTTTTTTTTAATTTTTTAATTTTATTTATTTATTCCGAATTTTCTTTTTTTTCATTTAAAATTTAAAGTTTAACAAGACATAAACAAATAATTGATTACATAAAAATAAAATAAGTGTAAACATAAAGTTAGTGGAACATAAAGGTTATGTAATAAAATTAAAAGAAAGTTAATGGAATAAAGTTAATGTAATATAATTAAAGTTAAGGGAATAAAGAAAAAGTGTGAATATTAAGTTAAGGGAATAAAGAAAAAGTGTGAATATTAAGTTAATGGAATAAAGTATAATGGAATAAATAAAAATAAAAGTAAAGAAAAGTGAACATATAAAATATGCATTTATGAACAAGTATCAAATTTATTATGAACAAATATATATAAAAAAAATTATGAACATTTATGAACAAGTATAAATTAGAAATTAAGAAAAAGTAAAGTATGAGCATTATAAACAAACATAATAAGAATAATAATAAGATGGATAATTAAAATATAAACAAGTAAGTAAATGTTATAAACAAATATAATATTAAAAAAATAAAATTTATAAACAAGTATAATATGCACAATTTATATACATACACTAACAAATTAAAATGATTTTCAATTTCCCCGGCAACGGCGCCAAAAATTGACTACGCTCAAACTACGCATTAAATTGAACATGTAATTCGAGTGTTATGCAATTTAAACCCTTTTTGTGTAGATGTAGTATTGATAAATAGGGATCGTTCTTAACCGGGGAAATTAGGGAACATTAATAATATGTTAGTGGATTATGAATAAAAGAATAATGAATTAGAGAATTAAATAATAAAAGAATTAAACAATCAAAGAATTAATAAATTAAAGAATAGATGAACAAGATAATAATAAATTAATGAATTACAAAGAATTAATAAATTAACGAATTAAAGAATGAAATAATAGAAGAATAAAGGACTTAGTTAATCAAAGAATAAAGGAATTAATTAATCAAAGAATCAATAAATTAAATAATAAAGGAATGAAAGAATAAAAGCATCAAAGAATAAAAGAATAAAGAATAAAAGAATAAAGAATAAACAAGGGGGGTTTTGAAGAGGTTTGTAATTATGTAAATAAGTAAAAGCATAGATAAACTCATTCTATTTCTATTCTAACTTATGCACAAAGTAGACTTCCCGTAAACACAAACTTCAACAACATACTACAATTGCAAATATTTGAATTAATCACGAAATTATACCTTCACAAACTCATATTTCTTCATACATTATTCATATTATAAATGCACCGAACAGCGGATTTTTACTTATAATATAATTACCTTAAGTTTGTGATTTAATGCGCCGAACATCGGTCATACATTAAATCTCTCCAAATCTACTCTAAATGCCCCGAACAGCGGATCAACATTTAGTTTCGAAATGAAGTTTAAGCTCTAAAATGTAAGAAGTAAATGATTTTTAGAAAGTAAAACACATGGAGATTATACTCAATTTTCACAAAAGATAGGAAGGAGAAACCAATACATATATTGCATTATAATTAGAACCAATAACAAATAAGAGAGTTTAAGAGAATGGAGAGCAAATGTTACACTTTTCAGATTGGATGAGAACAATGGATTGTTTTTCACAAGGAACACCGAACAGCGGCTGGAACCTTATGAAGATGGAAGAAGATTAAACAAGGAAATTCGGACTTGAACTCTCAAAATTGTATTGGAACTATTTTGCCAAAATTTCTCCTAAAAGAAGCTCAATTTTGTGCTACTTGGAAGTGGTTTCAACAAGTGAAATCAACTCCTATTTATAGGTGGAGAAAGCTACCAAAAATAATATAAAAATACAATAAAAAAAATGGAATAATGGAATGATGAGTAATAAAGATTTGTGATGATGTTTAGAGGTGGTTTGAGTTGTAAAGTTGTAAAATTGGGTTGGAAAGTTGTTGGAAGGTGGCTGGAAATTGAGTGGGATCTGCTGGAAAATAGGGCAGGAATTTTCGGTGGCTGGCTGCTGAAATGGGAAGCTGGCGCTCGGCAGGTGACCGCTGAAGAGAGGACATGCGATTCGGCAGGCGCGCGCCGAATTGAATCTGGGCTGGAGGAAGCTGGGCTGACACGCGGGCTTCGCCTGGGCTGGAGGAATTGGGCTGACACGCGACGCGGGCCTGGGCTGGAGGAAGCTGGGCTGACACGCGGGCTGAGACTTGGGCTTGCGACGCCTGGGCTGCTGGCTGTGCGGGCTTGGATTCTTTTAGAAATGGGTTGGGCTGCACAGGAACAATTAATTAATTTAAAACTAAATTAATTATTCCACCGAATTTCGTCCATATTTTATTCGTTATAATTCTGATCGAAACGATTCTTTCGCCAAAATGCTCCAAATTACAACCTTTATTTTTCTAAACATAAAAATCACAAAATAATTTATTTTATCAATTTATTTAATATTTTAATATTAAAAGTCAAGTATAAAGGGTATAAAATAATATAAAATAATGCTTATTTAATGTCCTATCAAATACCCCCACACTTAAACTTTGCTAGTCCCTAGCAAATACTAAAATCAAACTACGAATTCAAAACAAGTAGACCCTTAACCATTTGTCTCAAATTTCATTGTTATAATTATGGCATAAAAGTTTTTCACTTAAAACATTTAAGCAAACGGAATTCAAAAGTTAATATATGGTAACAAAAATGTTCAACAAGTAAGATAATGAGTAAATATGGTGAAATGGAGTTCTGCACGAATAAGACAAGTATGAATCAACTCACAAGGATATGCACTCATAAATTCACTCAATTTGTGAGGGTTTGTGTTTGCACTCAAAGTATGTGAGAAATACTCACATAATCGAAATGAAGTACTTTTGCAAAATTTCAAACAAACACCTCAAGATAAAAACAAAACATACTTGCACAAATGAACCAAAACCATAAGCTTACTCAAGTGATTGACTCAACTAATCAAAATTTACCATCTTAAGGATCATAAGGTCTTTACGAAGGTTGTAATGGGGCTAAGTTTAGAGGCAAGGAATATATAGGACAAGTGGTGCTCAAATTCGTTCCAAGACTCAATAGACTCCCAAAACGTATCATAACTTCCCAACCTTAGTGCAATGATGTCAGTAATCCATCCCTTCGAACATAGGCCTAATTTCATCTTGTTGGGCCTCGAATTCATTTTTTTGTGCCAGATTTACAAATGTAAAGGACTTAACTCAAACATTCATAATCAAATCTTATTACCTTGATAAAAACTTCAATATATCTTTCTTTCTTTTTTTTTCTTCTCTTTTTTTTTTTTATTTATTTTTTTTTTCATTTTTTTTTTCTCATATATCAAGGTAATAACATGTGTCAAAAATACAACAATGTTTGAGTAAGTAAATCCACAAAATACACATAAAAGTCTTTCAATATCATCATTTTCTCTTTACATAATCATTATGTCTTCAACCGAGTCCTTGGAACAAAGGTAGAAGATGTCTATACTAAGCTCAAGTGTTTAGATAATCATGGTGAGGAAAGAAAGGCTTAATGTGGGCTCAAAAGGGGTAAAACTAAGGGGGTCGCAACTTGTGCGCACAAAATAGGGAACATGGATGTTTGAATTTGTGGTGTTAACCCTAATGCCTTAATCATTTCCAAAATCAGAGAATTTATTGACTTAAAAGCTTTGAAAATCACATAGAATAAGTTCTAGTGCTCTAGAGTTCATTAAAAGCTATGGCAAGCAGTTATGAGGCATATGTATATCAATTTAAACAAAGAACTTATGAATCACTCATCAAAGATGTATATAAGTTCTAAAGCTCACATAAGGTTCAAATGATTCATACTTATCATATCATGCTTATTTATGTACCAATTTACATGCATTATCTTCAAGTAGTAACACTTAATCACAAAATATTAACAAACAAATTCAAGTTGTAGTGATTATCTTTATGGCCATAACATAATCATTTCCATTTACTTATATCATTGACAAGTTAAAGGGCAACTTGATGACTCGCAAAAAACACTACGTTAAAACAAAAAGACTCAAGAAAGCAATAATAATTTTTTTGTTTTTTGTTTTTTTTTTATTTAATTTTTTTTTTTTTGAGAAAGAAATAAAACAATTGCAAATGGAAATAAAACAAGCAAATGGAAATAAAACAATTGTAAATTAAGAAAGACTTAATAAATCAATTTCAAATGCACAAATAAATTTGTAAACCATTCCCCCATACTTAAATTCTACATTGTCCTCAATGTAGGAAAATACGAAGTAATTTAAACATAGAATCAAAGTAAGGAAGATGATTTAAGAAAATGAAATAAGAAAGAAAAACATAAAAGAGAGTGAAGGGTTGAAAGAAAGCAAATCTGTGTTGATGACTCCTTCACACTCGCGAACACATTGGGTTGCCTCCCAACAAGCGCTTGAAGTTTAACGTCCATCCAGCCTAGACCAAATTTAGTTCATCTGATGGGACGTCGTAGCACTCTTTCTGACTCCACATCGTGTTCGCCAATTGCCTCGATATAAGGCTTCAATCTATGGCCATTGACCTTGAACTCTTTTCCAGTTCCAACGTGTTTTATCTGTATGGCTCCATGGGCAAAAATATTAGTGATAACAAAAGGTCCTACCCATCTAGAACATAACTTACCAGGAAAGAGTCTGAGCCGAGAGTTGAAAAGCAAAACTTTCTGGCCAATGTCAAATGCTTTACTCCTGATCTGTTTGTCATGAAATGCCTTTGCCTTTTCCTTGTAGATCAGAGTGCTTTCAAATGCATCATTTCTTATTTCCTCAAGCTCACTCAGCTGGAGCTTCCGATGCAGACCGGCGTCATCTAGCTTGATGTTGAACGTTTTGACGGCCCACCATGCTTTATGCTCTAGTTCCACCGGAAGGTGACATGCTTTTCCGTACACCAACCTATAGGGAGACATTCCTATAGGTGTCTTGTAGGCCGTCCTGTATGCCCAAAGTGCATCATCCAACCGTTGGCTCCAATCCTTTCGATTAGGACCCACAGTTCGCTCTAGTATCTTCTTGATCTCTCTATTACTGACTTCCGCCATTCCACTCGTTTGAGGATGGTAAGGTGTAGATACTCGATGAGTGACACCATACCGTTTCAGTAAAGCTTCAATGGTCTTGTTGCAGAAATGACTTCCTCCATCACTTATTAGGACCCGCGGGATCCCAAACCTGGAAAGAATGTTAGTTCGGAGGAAATCTGCAACAGTTTTAGAGTCATTAGTCCTGGTGGCCTTAGCTGACAGGACCCATCCCAATCCCCCGGGGATTAACGAGGGATGACCCTGCTCCCGTCTGACACGGAGTGTCAGACAAGGGATATTTCCGACCTTTGCCCTCCCGGGCTATCAGAGTACGCCAGGATCCGGAGGAGGCATGTGATATCTCGGTCCCTGCTACAGTCCACATCCGATGTCAACCTGAAGGGCAGTCAAAACATTAAAAACTGTGAGTGGACAAAACAAAGAGTTTATAAAAACATTTAATAAGGAAGACATTTGTACCCTCCACTAAAAAGCATGCATGCATTCGAAAACCATTTATCCAAAACAACCATATGTGGGACTAAGCCCAAAGCAGATATAAACTAAGGTCGAAAGGACCACAATGAAAACGACCATACGGGCCACTGCCCAAATCTTGTGCACACCTGTACACACCATATATCATATATCATATATCCATCACATACATATATATAAGTCACACAACCAATCCTGTCACGGTATCCAAAGCTACGCGCGCGCTACCCGGGTCTCAATCCGAGTCATCTCAAAGTCAAGATCAATGTCCGCAGACCACTGACCCTACCCGAGGTAATGGTAATCATAGCCTTCCTGAGAGTAAGGAACCCAACTGGGGGGTGACTCCACTCAGTCGGTGCTCCGTGACTACTCCGGGGTCCACCCAGGCCAACGACCCTCCCCGGAGGAGAAAATAGAAGTAAAGGAAGGTAGACGAACATATATATACATAACATAAACATTCATGACCGGTTCCCCTGAACCGCCATGATCCATAATATCCATAATTAGGTAACATGCCGGTTCCCGTAAACCGTCATGTACTGTAATAACATAACCAGGTAACATGCCGGTTCCCATGAACCGTCATGTACCGTAATAACCAACAAGGGTTCATGCCGGTTCCCATAAACCGTCATGAACCTGGGAATCCATTTAAGGTTCCCTGACCTGAAATCAAAACCGTAAAGTGACTGGGTCTCGTACCCGAACATAGGACGCCAACTGGGCACCGTGCCCGGAATCTGAGGTCATATGCCCGAGACAAAACCAAATGGGTCTCATACCCGAGTTTATCATTTTGAAAGCCAAATTCAGTTCATTTAAATCAATAAAGAAATACAGACCCGTATAAGCACCGTATAAGGCCGAAACCTCGAAATACGTGCTTATACGTAACCACATACAAATGCACCCATGGCATCATCAAACAAGTAAATAAACATATAATAAACATTTATGCATGCACCAATTTAGAAAACAAGGTCCACTCACAGACCGTCCGAGCTGCCGCCTCGATTTGCGTGCCATTCGGCTCCCCGAGCCGATCACCATTACCGGGACTCCCAAACCTGTCCAAATTTTAATAGAAGGTTAATAACTACTTAATTAACCTCCCATCAAAGCCCCGTAATTTTCCCGAACTTTTAACTATTTTTAAGCCGACCCTAAACCTTCCGACACCCCGAAAACTATCGAAACGATGTCCGATTGACGCGAGACCAGTCCCAAAATCTTTGTTACATCGAATAGAAGATTTCCCGTGTTGGACACTTTCCCAAATTACTGTTCACGCGCCCTCACGCGCCCCAAGAAGGTCGAAAATACTGTTCATCGGCTCCAACCTCCAGCAGACCGGTTTTACTGTTCATGGCCGGTTCACCTGGTTTGGCCGGTCCAACTGGACCGGCGTGACCGGTTCACAGCCCTAGACACCCCATTTGTCATCCTAGTTCTTCCTTTTCGATTCCTTTCTTCCTATTTTGATGTTTTCCATCCATTTCAATCCCTAAAACTACCTAAAAACACCTAAATCCTAAGGTTTGATTTTGAACCAAATGGTTCAAAATTCTCAAAATGCAGCCATGGCTTCACAGCAGTCCCTAGCTTCCTAAAACCTTCCTAACATGTCCCTAGCAACTCAATGGACTCATTAAAATCATTAGAAATGAACCATAACATCAAAAATGTAAAAATGGATCAAAAGGGCCTCACCGTGAACCTCACGGGTTCTTGTCCCTCTCGCCGCCGTGGATGGCGGTTCTGGCCGCCCAGCCACCTCCTCAGTCCCCTCTTCCATCCCTGGTTGCTTGAATGAAGGATGGATGGGTTTTGGGTTGCACAGATGGAAGGATGGTGGATGTGAGATCGGGTAGTTTTGTGTGTGTGTGTTTGAAATGAGGAAGAATGGAATGCACGGTGCATGAAGGAAAAGAGAGGGCATGTGGATGGGTGACACTTGTCACTCATCCATAGGGTAGGTATTAAATATCTGGGCCCCCACTAAGTCCAAAAGTTAACTCGTTTCCGTAATTCGCGCAATAGTACGTTCGAACTTCCGTGAACCGTAACTTCGCCGTCGAACGTCCAAATTCGACGTGCCGCCTGTCTACGGATTCGTATCGTCCGTATCTACGTAACGGTCTTCGGCCCTCGGCCATCGGACCTCCTGGTCAAAAAGTCAACTTTTGACCTACTATTCACCCAAATTACCAAAATGCCCCTAAACTTCCGAACGTCATAACTTCTTCTACGAACATCGGAATTGAACGTGCCACCTGTCTATGAACTCGTGACGTCACGAACTACGTCACGGTCATCGGTCAAAGTCCATTTGACCGCCCGATCGAAAAGTCAACGTTTTGCCACCATCAGGGGCAAAACGGTCATTTCGCATTGTTCGTCCGATTTCGCTCTACTAATCACGGATTAGCCTCACTAATCGTGATTAGTCACTAATCTAACCATGAAATTTGGGACGGGTCGTTACATTAGCTTCCACCCATTTTGATACATAATCAACGACAAGTAAGATATAGAGATAGCCATTAGATTGAGGAAACGGACCCATAAAATCGATACCCCAAACATCAAATATTTCAACAGTAAGAACATAATGTTGTGGCATTTCATCCCTGCGTCCTAAGTTTCCTGATCTCTGACATTTATCACAGGCTAAGCAAAATGAATGTGCATCTTTAAAAAGTGTGGGCCAATATAGTCCAGATTCTAAGATTTTGAGTGCAGTTTTTCTAGATCCAAAGTGGCCTCCACAAGCATGGCTATGGCAGAACTCTAGGACTGACCTATGTTCAATATCAGGGACACATCTCCTAATCAATAAATCTGCACAGTGTTTCCACAAATAAGGTTCATCCCAAATATAGTGCCTAGCATGCTTCTTAAGTTTATCTTTTTGTGCACGGGAGAGGGTGGTGGGCAACTGCTTGGTGACTAAATAATTGACAATATCAGCATACCAAGGAGTACCTCCCTCGATTCTGAAGAGTTGTTCGTCTGGAAACATCTCTTGAATCGCCACAGGATCTCGCTCATGTGCAATGCGACTCAAATGATCCGCCACCACGTTCTCTACGCCTTTCTTATCTTTAATCTCGATGTCAAACTCTTGAAGAAGAAGAATCCATCGGATCAGTCTTGGTTTCGCTTCCTTCTTGGCTAGGAGATACTTCAGTGCTGCATGATCAGTGTAAATAATGACTTTAGTTCGAAGTAGATAAGAACGAAATTTATCTAAAGCAAATACAACAGCAAGCAACTCCTTTTCTGTAGTGGTGTAGTTCATCTGGGCATCATTTAAGGTTCTGGATGCATAGTAGATGGCGTAGGGCTTCTTATCCCGCCTTTGTCCGAGTACGGCTCCAACTGCATAATCAGAGGCATCGCACATTAGTTCAAAGGGTAAGGACCAATCAGGGGCACAAAGAATGGGGGCAGTGGTTAAGAGATTTTTAAGCTTCTCAAAAGCTTCCTGACAGTCTGCATCAAAGACGAAGGGTGTCTCTTTCTGAAGCAGTCGGCACAAGGGCCTTGCAATGTGGGAGAAGTCTTGGATAAATCTTCTGTAAAATCCTGCGTGACCAAGAAATGAACGGATTCCTCTCACCGAAGTGGGAGAGGGTAAGTGGCGCACAGTATCAACTTTAGATTTATCGACTTCAATTCCTCTTTCAGAGACAATATGGCCCAAGACTATCCCTTGTCTAACCATGAAATGGCATTTCTCCCAGTTAAGCACCAGATTAGTTTCGACACACCTTTGTAAGATAAGTGCTAAGTGTTCTAAGCATGCATCAAAACTATCCCCAAAGACACTAAAATCGTCCATAAATACTTCAATTATTTTTTCGACGTATTCAGAGAAAATAGAAAGCATGCATCTTTGGAAAGTACCTGGGGCGTTACATAAACCGAAAGGCATTCTTCGGTAGGCAAAAGTGCCAAAAGGACAAGTGAAAGTCGTTTTATCTTGGTCATTTTGAGCGATACAGATTTGATTGTACCCGGAATAACCATCAAGAAAGCAATAATAGGAGTGACCTGCTAACCTTTCAAGCATTTGATCAATGAAGGGCAAAGGAAAGTGATCCTTCCTAGTTGCTTTGTTCAGGCGTCGATAGTCGATGCAGACTCTGTATCCGGTCACTGTTCGCTGGGGCACTAGCTCTCCTTCACTGTTCGCAACAACTGTGACTCCACTTTTCTTTGGGACTACTTGGACTGGTGAGACCCATTTGCTGTCTGAAATTGGGTAGATGACACCACAGTCCAAGAGTTTGATGACCTCTTGTTTCACAACTTCCATCATCGGAGGATGGAGGCGACGTTGGGCTTCGCGAGAGGGCTTTGCATCATCTTCTAGTAAGATTCGATGCACACAGGTCGTAGGGCTGATTCCCTTGATATCTGACAGAGTCCATCCAATGGCTGTCTTGTACTTTGTCAAGACCTGTACCAGTCTATCTTCCTGTGACTCGGTTAGTGCAGAAGACACTATGACGGGCAGAGTGTCGTCCGAGCCAAGATAGGCATACTTCAGGTGGTCAGGCAAAATTTTGAGCTCAAGAACTGGGGCCTGAATCACTGAAGGAGGAGTGGCATTAGTACTAATTGGAAATGACGAGGGTACCTGATGATTCACCATTCTGGGGGTCTCATTTAGGGTCATGACTTCATCACAAATTCGAGGTTCTAGTTCGTAATCTGTATCCTCAACCAAGGCGTCCCCTGATTGCGTTAGGCCAACTCCTTTCTGGATTATCATGTTGAGTGTGTCTTCTCGAATTGAATCAAAATGTTTCTCTGCGAGAGAAGTGCACACGTCAACAGAAAAAGTAGTATGAGTTGCGGAACTAGGGTACCTCATGGCATCAAAAATGTTGAAGCCAATCTCCTCTCCGTCTACTTCCGTAGTTAATGTTCCATTGAACACATCAATCTTTGTCTTGGCAGTTCTCATGAATGGTCTTCCCAACAGCATTAGTGGAGCTTGATTCGTAGGGGAATCCTCCATGTCTAGGACATAAAAGTCAGCTGGGAAGATGAGCTGGTTAACCTGCACAAGAACATCTTCTACGTATCCCTTAGGATACACATTAGAGCGATCGGCTAACTGAATGATAACATCGTCATGCTGTAATTTACCTAGACCTAGGGCAACATATAGTGAATATGGCATAACATTAATGGATGCGCCTAAGTCTAGCATGACTTTATCAAATGACTTGTTACCAATCACGCAGGGAACAGAAAAACTCCCTGGATCCTTCAACTTTGGGGGTAGCCGACGCTGGATTACAGCAGAAACTGTTTCACTCACCATCACAACCTCCTTCTCCCTCGTCTGGCGCCTTGGAGTGCATAACTCTTTCAGAAATTTTGCGTATTTCGGCACCTGTTTGGTGCACTCGATCAAGGGCATGTTGATTTGCACCCTTTTGAAGATCTCCAAGATTTCCTAATCGGATTCATTCTTCTTAGATTTGGCAAGCCTACTTGGAAATGGTGCATGCACAAACGGGGAATTAGTAACAACCGAACTTGAAGGGATTGGGTTATTACCTTGTGTGTGGGTAGGTTGAACTGGCGGTTGTGTCATGGTGGTCTTAGTTGCCACCTTGTGCTTTTCAGCCTCAGAAACGGCTGGATCTGGTTCTATTTCTCCGAGCACTTTACCACTTCGAGTGGTGATTGCATTGGCTTCAGGCCTTACATTTGGGTTGGGCGTAGGTTGAGGTGGAAGCACCCCGCTAGCTTGGATCTTACCCATGAAGTCCACGACTTTGCCCATTTGGTCCTTGAGATCAGCGATGTCTTTTTGTTGATTTTGCTGACCTGTGACAAGAGCCTGAGTTGACGCCATTAGTGTTTGCTGCCCTTGGGAAAGAGCAGCCAGCATTTTATCATAATCAGGATTAGAAGATGAGGAAGTATGATTATTTGCATGATTATGAGAAAAGTTAGAAAATGGGACCGGGGGCCTTGGTTGCCATGTGGGCCTTGGTTGCCATGTGGGCCTTGGGAACTGGTCTGGGACACGGTTTGGCCCAGTCGACATGTGCTGAGGGTTTAGGACGTTGTTCGGATCTCTCCAACTGTAACCTTGGGTCCTTGGCCCTCCTTGAAAGCCTCCAATGGCGTGTGCCATTTCAGTTCCGGAGTCTTCCTCCCTTGCAGTGTAGGGACATTGTTCCTCAAGATGGCCTTGAGAGCATATGGAACAAACTGGAGCTACCTGTTTCTTTAGCTCAAGCATATTCGAAAGCATAGAGGTGATTTTATCTAACTTTGAATCATTTATAGCATGGGAACTTACCTCATGTACCTTTCTAGAAATGGGATCGGCACCTTCGTATTGTGCATCATTGAGTGCACGGCTTTCAAGTAGTGCACGACCATCTACTAGGCTCCGAGCTAAGAAACTTCCATTAGCTGCAGCATCGAGCAATCCTCTATCCCAACCTTTGAGTCCTTCATAAAAGTAGGTTAAAAGATAGCCTTCTGTGATCCCGTGAGTAGGGCATGAAGCACAAAGTTCCTTAAACCTCTCATAGTACTGGCTGAAATTCTCATCATGTTCTTTCTGCTTGATTCCAGTGATCTCCTTTCTTAAGACCGTAATCTTTGAGGCAGGGAAGTACTTGGTAAGAAACTCCTGAACCAACTTCTCCCAAGAGTCAATATGATTGGGTGGGAGACTTAAAAGCCATACCCGTGCTCTTTCTTCCAAGGACAATGGGAAAGCTTTCAGCTTCATGATTTCCAAGTCCGCATCATCCGGACACATACTACTAATGATGAATTGGAACTCCGTTAAGTGTTTGTGTGGATCTTCATTTCTGATTCCACGGAACTTGGGTAGTTGATGAAGAACTCCACTCTTAAGCTCAATATCTTTCTTGTTGGTTCGAGGCTCGGGATACTGGATGCAGAAGTCTGTAGTGCCATTTGTGTTTGCACATGTCTGCTCCCGGATACTCAGGTTTCGTGCCATGGTTATCGGTGTTCCGAAAATCTGTTCTTCTTCTGAATTACTCTTCTCACTTTTGGACTCACCGAATATTGGGGATGGAGGTTCGGACGAACTGGTTTGCTTAAGTGCGTCTCTGAATGTGGCGTTGCTTGGTGAGATGTCAAGTTGTCTTCTCAGCCGATCGAGCTTAGATTGATGAGCACGCATTCATAAGTTCGTACCTCTATGAAAACAAAACTCTAAGTTAGAAGGCAAGTATACACAAGAAAAGATAATAAGTGTAAGATAGTAGAGATTTGCATAAAATAGCACATAAATAGAAACCAGAATTACCAAAAAGTTACGTTAATGGAAAGAAAATACACAAGTTTCAAATGCAAACTAATAATGCAATAAGTAGAGTTTTAGAGTGTCATGAATAACTTTCCCCTTCCGCTTCTCATAGTACTTTCCTGGGCGTACGGCCTGCGCGTACTGATAACCACCATTCCACCATTCAACATTAATCATGGCCAGTTGAGATAGATGTAACGCGAGAAGCAAGGATAATTTTAAGAGCACCCCGAGGCTAGCTTGGCATATACTCCATTGGTGTTCCCTTTCTTAATCCAAAACTTGTCACCAGTCATAACTCTCCTAGACACCATAATTAATCCAAATGATGACGTAGAGAATTACCAAACCCTAGTGTTTACAAACTCCGCCCCAACCTCATGTCCATAGATTCGAGTCTATGGTATGTGGTGATGAAATCCACACATCATGAAGGGTTAAGGAGAAAGTAAATAAGAGGGGCACTACCTGTTCCCGAAAGTAAGATTTTGAAGAAAAAGGGACTAAGAGATTCATGCAACTCTAAAACAATTAATAGGAAACAATACTTACACTTTAGGAAATTCAAAGATGAATAAAGTTTCATAAAAAAAATTTAAATTTTTTTTTTAATTTTTTTTTTAATTTTTTTATTTTATTTATTTATTCCGAATTTTCTTTTTTTTCATTTAAAATTTAAAGTTTAACAAGACATAAACAAATAATTGATTACATAAAAATAAAATAAGTGTAAACATAAAGTTAGTGGAACATAAAGGTTATGTAATAAAATTAAAAGAAAGTTAATGGAATAAAGTTAATGTAATATAATTAAAGTTAAGGGAATAAAGAAAAAGTGTGAATATTAAGTTAAGGGAATAAAGAAAAAGTGTGAATATTAAGTTAATGGAATAAAGTATAATGGAATAAATAAAAATAAAAGTAAAGAAAAGTGAACATATAAAATATGCATTTATGAACAAGTATCAAATTTATTATGAACAAATATATATAAAAAAAATTATGAACATTTATGAACAAGTATAAATTAGAAATTAAGAAAAAGTAAAGTATGAGCATTATAAACAAACATAATAAGAATAATAATAAGATGGATAATTAAAATATAAACAAGTAAGTAAATGTTATAAACAAATATAATATTAAAAAAATAAAATTTATAAACAAGTATAATATGCACAATTTATATACATACACTAACAAATTAAAATGATTTTCAATTTCCCCGGCAACGGCGCCAAAAATTGACTACGCTCAAACTACGCATTAAATTGAACATGTAATTCGAGTGTTATGCAATTTAAACCCTTTTTGTGTAGATGTAGTATTGATAAATAGGGATCGTTCTTAACCGGGGAAATTAGGGAACATTAATAATATGTTAGTGGATTATGAATAAAAGAATAATGAATTAGAGAATTAAATAATAAAAGAATTAAACAATCAAAGAATTAATAAATTAAAGAATAGATGAACAAGATAATAATAAATTAATGAATTACAAAGAATTAATAAATTAACGAATTAAAGAATGAAATAATAGAAGAATAAAGGACTTAGTTAATCAAAGAATAAAGGAATTAATTAATCAAAGAATCAATAAATTAAATAATAAAGGAATGAAAGAATAAAAGCATCAAAGAATAAAAGAATAAAGAATAAAAGAATAAAGAATAAACAAGGGGGGTTTTGAAGAGGTTTGTAATTATGTAAATAAGTAAAAGCATAGATAAACTCATTCTATTTCTATTCTAACTTATGCACAAAGTAGACTTCCCGTAAACACAAACTTCAACAACATACTACAATTGCAAATATTTGAATTAATCACGAAATTATACCTTCACAAACTCATATTTCTTCATACATTATTCATATTATAAATGCACCGAACAGCGGATTTTTACTTATAATATAATTACCTTAAGTTTGTGATTTAATGCGCCGAACAGCGGTCATACATTAAATCTCTCCAAATCTACTCTAAATGCCCCGAACAGCGGATCAACATTTAGTTTCGAAATGAAGTTTAAGCTCTAAAATGTAAGAAGTAAATGATTTTTAGAAAGTAAAACACATGGAGATTATACTCAATTTTCACAAAAGATAGGAAGGAGAAACCAATACATATATTGCATTATAATTAGAACCAATAACAAATAAGAGAGTTTAAGAGAATGGAGAGCAAATGTTACACTTTTCAGATTGGATGAGAACAATGGATTGTTTTTCACAAGGAACACCGAACAGCGGCTGGAACCTTATGAAGATGGAAGAAGATTAAACAAGGAAATTCGGACTTGAACTCTCAAAATTGTATTGGAACTATTTTGCCAAAATTTCTCCTAAAAGAAGCTCAATTTTGTGCTACTTGGAAGTGGTTTCAACAAGTGAAATCAACTCCTATTTATAGGTGGAGAAAGCTACCAAAAATAATATAAAAATACAATAAAAAAAATGGAATAATGGAATGATGAGTAATAAAGATTTGTGATGATGTTTAGAGGTGGTTTGAGTTGTAAAGTTGTAAAATTGGGTTGGAAAGTTGTTGGAAGGTGGCTGGAAATTGAGTGGGATCTGCTGGAAAATAGGGCAGGAATTTTCGGTGGCTGGCTGCTGAAATGGGAAGCTGGCGCTCGGCAGGTGACCGCTGAAGAGAGGACATGCGATTCGGCAGGCGCGCGCCGAATTGAATCTGGGCTGGAGGAAGCTGGGCTGACACGCGGGCTTCGCCTGGGCTGGAGGAATTGGGCTGACACGCGACGCGGGCCTGGGCTGGAGGAAGCTGGGCTGACACGCGGGCTGAGACTTGGGCTTGCGACGCCTGGGCTGCTGGCTGTGCGGGCTTGGATTCTTTTAGAAATGGGTTGGGCTGCACAGGAACAATTAATTAATTTAAAACTAAATTAATTATTCCACCGAATTTCGTCCATATTTTATTCGTTATAATTCTGATCGAAACGATTCTTTCGCCAAAATGCTCCAAATTACAACCTTTATTTTTCTAAACATAAAAATCACAAAATAATTTATTTTATCAATTTATTTAATATTTTAATATTAAAAGTCAAGTATAAAGGGTATAAAATAATATAAAATAATGCTTATTTAACGTCCTATCATTATCGCCTATGCATCCCGGCAGCTGAAGACTCATGAGTTGAACTACCCTACCCATGATTTGGAGTTGGCGGCGGTGGTTCATGCTCTCAAAATCTGGAGACATTATCTGTTCGGCGCAACGTGTCGGATATACACCGACCACCAGAGTCTTAAATACTTATTCACTCAGAAGGAGCTCAACATGAGACAACGGAGATGGTTGGAGCTGCTGAAGGACTATGGCTGTACGATCGAGTACCATCCGGGTAAGGCCAATGTGGTGGCGGATGCACTCAGCAGGAAATCAGCGGGAACTATTGCACACCTAGGGATGGTGTATCTTCCCTTGTTAGTGGAACTCCGGAAGGCGGGAGTTATTTTGGGTACGGATGCGCATGGAGCTTTGTTGGCCAGCTTCCATGTGCGAACAGTACTGATTGATCGGATCATTGAAGCACAACTGCAGGATCCGATACTCTGTATTTACAGAATTGAGGTCGATGCGGATGGGAGACAGGATTTTACCATCCGGGACGATGAAGCACTGGTGAAATTGGGCCGTTTGTGCGTACCTGCAGTGGCAGAGTTACGGGCCGAGATACTTGAGGAGGCCCACAGTTCGGCCTATGCTATGCATCCGGGAGGTACAAAGATGTACCGTACCCTCCGGAACCATTATTGGTGGCCAGGAATGAAGAAGGATATTGCTGAGTTCGTGAGCAAATGCTTAACCTGTCAGCAGGTTAAGGCGGAACGGCAGAGACCGTATGGGGCTATGCAGCCACTTCCGATTCCTGAGTGGAAGTGGGATCACATCACCATGAACTTCGTCTTTAAGTTACCGAGGACTCAGAGTGGAGTGGACGGAGTATGGGTGATCGTGGATCGGTTAACCAAATCAGCCCATTTTCTGCCAGTTCAGGAAACCTATAAACCTAACCGACTGGCTCAGTTGTTTGTGAAGTAAATCATACGACTTCATGGTACGCCGGAATCGATCGTGTCTGATCGTGACCCGCGTTTCACTTCCAGGTTCTGGCGAAGTTTGCAAGCTACTTTGGGAACAACCTTACGTTTCAGTACTGCTTTCCATCCACAGACCGATGGACAGTCTGAGAGAACCATTCAAACCCTGGAGGACATGATGAGGTCATGTGTACTACAGTTTCAAGACTCTTGGGATACTCATTTGCCATTGATGGAATTCGCTTACAACAACAGCTATCAGGCAAGCATCGGGATGGCACCTTATGAGGCACTGTATGGCCGACAGTGCAGGACACCTATCTGCTGGACGGAGGTAGGAGAGCGAGCGGCTGTAGGGCCGGAGATGATGGACTTAACCATGGAAACTGTTCGCGTGATCAAGGAGAGATTGAAGGTGGCACAGGATCGCCAGAAGAGTTATGCCGACCGACGGATTCGAGACTTGGAGTTTGAAGTGGGAGATTTTGTCTTCCTGAAGTTGTCTCCGTGGAAAGGGATTATCCGTTTTGGCCGACGGGGGAAACTGAGTCCGCGTTTTATCGGACCTTATGAGATTGTGGAGAGAATTGGCAGAGTTGCATACAGATTGGCGCTACCCCCAGAACTATCAAGAGTTCACGATGTTTTCCACGTATCGATGTTGCGGATGTACGTACGTGATGCTTCTCATATACTTGGGGAACAACCTGTCGAACTACGGGAGGATTTGAGCTTTGAAGAACAACCAGTACAGATCTTGGATCGGAAGGACAAGGTACTACGACGAAAGACGATCCCTCTCGTGAAAATTCTCTGGAGAAACCAGAACGTGGAAGAAGCCACATGGGAGCCTGAGGCTCAGATGCGAGAACAATTTCCTCATTTGTTTCTTTGAAATTTCGGGACGAAATTTCTTAAGGGGGGAAGGTTGTAACACCCCGGAAATTCGAGGATTCCCATATTGTAATTTAATGTGTGATTTGACGATTTTACCCCTGTGAATGGTATGGTCAAATTGTTGACTTTTTGATTGATGAACTAAATGAACTTTGACCTATGACCGTGACGTAGTTCGGGACGTCACGAGTTCATAGACAGGTGGCACGTCCAATTCGGACGATCAGGGTAAAAGTTATGACCTTCGGAAGTTCAGGGGCATTACCGTAATTTGGACTCTCGGGGGAAAATGTTGACTTTTCTTTTGACAACTAATTTTCAGTTGACTCAAGGACCGTTGGGTAGGCCTCGACGTCCTGAGTCCGTAGACAGGCGGCACGCCGAAATCGGACTTCGTACGAGGAAGTTATGGTCAGAAACGTGAATTCGGGAAGTTCGGGTCTCGGTTTTCGTGTCGAATATTATATTCAGAAATTCTGATTGAAGGACACCTGGGGAGTGACAAGTGTCACTCACCCATTGGCTAGATTGGATCAGATCCACTATTGGATTATTAAACATTTGAATCAGCTTTAAATTTCAGCCTTTGGATTGAAAACCCCAGATCTAATCTCAGCCCTTGATCTAATCTGGAGATCAAATCTGGGCCGTTCAATTCTTTGAGCAGCTTTTCCCTCCATTTCTATATAATTCTCACCCGAACCCACACACACTGCCCATTTCATCCATCACACCCGCACTACTCCCTGTCCTTGTGTCTGTGTGTTGCTGGACTCACGGGGAAGGACGGAGGCACGGCGGTGGACGGCGGCAGACAGCGGCAAGGTGAGCTGTTTTTCAAAACCCGAAACCGTTTTAAAAACTCAGAATTTGGAAGCTTGTTTCCAGCATGTGTTGTCGAGTTCTAGTGTCCCTAATCGACTCTCTGGATTAGTAGGAAACTTTGGGACGTGTTTGTGTGACCGGAGGTGACCTGAACGGAGTTTGAACGGCGACGGGAACCGGCTCTGTTCTTCGAGGTAGGCCTTCGAACCTGTCTGTGTTTGTCAATTTTGATTAGCTAGAACCCTTTCTGGGATTAAGACGAGTAGTTAGGAACAAACCTGAACGAAAATGATTGAGAAATGGTGAAATGGTGACCGGGTCTTGATCGCGGGTCTGATCGACCCGAGTTGCAGAAATACGGGTCAACCCGTCTGAGGACAGAGGTGATGACGTGGCACCCTGTCAGCCTGTCAGATGACGTGGACCAACCGTGAGCCGACACGTGTCACATGTCAGTGCACAGTCAGCACTGACATGTCAGTGACGTGGCCTAATCAGGGACTGCCACGTGTCACTGACATGTCAGTGACGTGGACCAGTGTCGTGCTGACACGTGGCACATGTCAGATCTGACACGTGGCCTGACAGATCTGTGTGGTGGACCAATCAGATGTTGACACGTGGCACCTGTCAGAGTCTGACATGTCAGACCGGACAGCTGTCAGATGACGTCAGCAGGAACTGTTCCTGCGTTGACCAGCGCGTGGGGGCGCGTGTGAATAGTGTTTCTGGTGGGACCACCACCATTCTTTAGGTTTCGACGATCCGGATCCAATGGCGGTGGTTTCGGGTCGATCGGAGATCTTTAAGTTGGTCAAAATAAGGTTTATTGCCTTGGAAAGCGCGTTCGGGCGGCTTTCCCGGGTCGGTTTCGACCTAGGCTTTCATGGTTGAATGTTGGGGGTTTAATTTGACCTTTACGAATACTTGGACTTGACAGGGATTGTACATTTGTACCAGGACGAGGGTATACGTTCGGTTTCTAGCAGGATTGTACTGTGAGTGGGCCATTTTCTTAAACCCTTGTGTGCATAAATGTTTTCTGGTTTTATTATACTTATTCACATGCTAAAACGATGATGGTTTTGATGATATGGAAAATATGGTTATGGCACGTTTCACGGTATTTGGGCTTGGGACCCGTCCGATGAAACTGAATGATTGGTTCGGATTCTATCTATGTATATATATGTTTGCATGTGGATATCAATAAAATGTATTTGTTACTGCACTGTATAGATCCTTCCATATTGTATTGTCTCCTCTGGATGAGGTACCCCGGAGAGGTCACGGACGTCTAGAACGTCCAGCGTCTATGACGCTAAGCATCGGGGATGGTGTACCCGAACGGGGTTCGGGGATTGAACTCGGAAATTGAGACCCGAGTGGCACGCGTAGCCTTGTGATTGTGACCTTATTGGACGTCAGGGACGTCAGACATTAGGGATGTCGGGATTGGAGTGTATAGTGCAGCAACTAAAATTATGGTTATGGTTTTATTATATGCCTTATGGTTCATATTATATGGTTATTGATTTTGAATTATGTTGCACGCATGTTTGGAAAACGGAGGGGTAAATTATATGTTTTAATTATCAAACGATTTCATAAACTTGTGTTTCGGTCCACTCACCCTTAATGTTTTGATAACCCCTCCAGGTCGGGAAACTGAGGTAGAGGAGGAACCAGAGGCTGAGGCATAGATCTACTTCTGCGTACCTGAACCCCTGCTGGGCGGTGTACCCGCAGGTTTACTTTAGAGTCGTGCTCGCAATTTGTAATTTTGAATTATATCCCTTGTCTGACATTCGTTTAATTCGGATTTGATGTATGACTTTAATTTGGTTATTTATGCTTTTAAATGTAATGGAGGTTAAAATTGGTATGAATTATTGGGTGTCAGACGGGAGCAGGGCACGTCCCCTTGTGGTCCCTGTGGGATCGGGGCGGGTCCTGTCATTGCAGGTAATTCTTAAGTCCTGTGTTCGATGCTCTGTTTTCCCGTCAAGTTTCAAAGTGGAAGTCGTGAGTCTAGGGGTTGAATCGTTGGGTCTAGAGAGGTCTAGGGGACTAGGTGAGGTCTGGGAGTCCTCTGGTTGTGCTGCCGTGATGGGGAGTGAACGGTAGGGGTTGGCACGACGGAGGGACTCTGTGTGTTCTGTTTTGGACGTGAGTTTCAGACGGGGAGTCGTGGACTTGGGGGGTGAGTCGACGGTTAAGGTGAGTTGGGTTAGGTTCAGTGAGGTCCTAGGAAGCGTCTGGAGTTGCCACCGTGACGGGGGAGGACCTGGGTGGCCGGAGAAGGAAACAGGGGAGTTCGGGCCGTCTGGTTTCGAGCTTGAATCGATGAGCTACGGGATGAATCGAGGTTTTTGGAGATGGAGAATAGATAGGGTAGGACTAGACGAAGCTCTAGGTGAAGAAAGGAGGTGCAATGGTGGCCGGACGGCGGAGAACAGTTCTCGCCGGTCCGAGTTGCAGCACTGGAGCGAACCGGGTTTGCTCGAGGTTGATGGTGGTACTGTAGCTGGCGCGTGAGGGCCACGCACATCCACTTTGGGCGGCGCGTGGGGGCGCGTGTGGCGGTTCTGGGGAAAACGGTCAACATGGTTTTTGGTCTAGGTGTGGTGACGAGTCTATTGGAGTTGGTTTCGGGTTCATCGGACGTCATTTGAGTATAGCTTCGCGAGGGTGAAGGGTTAAGGTTCCGATTCGTTACGTTTAGGACCCGGGGATTTTGAGGGAAATTAGGTGGACCTTCGTAGACGTGGTAGTGACATACTTTGGTGGTTGTTGACAGGATCGGGAGTTCCCGAGGAAGCTGAGGAGCGTACGAGACGTTCGGGTCGCGATTGAGGGCTCAGTACTGTGAGTGGACCCTTTCCTTAAACTCGAACATGCATAACTGCTTTTCTAGAATTGTTTTATATCTGTGATTTCATGCTTGTTGGATTTATGATGTGGTTTTATATAATTGCACGGTTTTCGAGAAATAACTATTTGACACGTTTTACGAGAAATGCTTGATTTCTGATTATGATGCCATGGTTCAAACAATAAATGGTTTTCAATGATTATAAAGGGATTTTGGAACATGATTTCGATGATCAAGGTTTTTGGTTTTAGAATAGCGGAAGTTGGTTTTAAAGTTGGAAAGTGGATTTCCGGATTTGGGTTCAGAATGACGGTTCTGGATGCCGGAAGAGCTTCGGACCAGTGGTTTCGGATTCGGGTTTGGATATGGATTTAGAAATGGTTTTCAAATGGTTGTGATTGGATTTGCTGGATCTGGTTATTGGGTTTAAAGACCCGGATACTGATTGACGGGGGACGGGCCCAGATTGGGTTTAAAGACCCGGATTGAGTTTAAAGACTCGGGAGTTTAAAGACTCGGATATATTGATATTTCCCCCGTAGGCCTATTGAGTTTAAAGACTCGGATAGGTCCAGCAGGTTTGATCGGAAAATGATGATTTGAGATTCACGATTTCTGATACGGTTTTATGATGCTTACGACATGGTTTCTTTGACTGTTTTATAGTGTTTCTGTTTCTTATGATATTTGAAGACGATTGATCGATAACTGTTTTCATAACTGGGTTATGCATGTGGTTTCAAAACGGAGGGCCAAACCCGGTTTTCTTCTAAAATGGTTTTGGAAACTTGTTTTTTTTTTATTTATGGTCCACTCACACCTCCTGTTTTTAATTGCCCCCCAGGTTATGGAGCTAGCGCGGGGTTCCAGCATCGAGGCAGCGTCTGAGGCATAGAAGTCACGGAAGGGATCCCAGAGTATTTTGTTTAAACTTTTCCGTTTGCGTGCACTGTTTATCGGTTTTTCTTTTCTGTGTATGTGGGACTATGCTCTGTAAACTTTTAACTTCGGGATGTTTATAGTTTCTCCTGCGTCTGACTGTGCTTGTTGGGTGTTTTACTTTAGTCACGTGTCAGGGTGTCAGACGGGAGCAGGATTTACCTCGGTTTTCGGAGTGAAACCGGGGTGGGTCCTGACAATTGGTATCAGAGCATAGGTTTGTCGAGTTTGTTGAGTTTGTCAGTTTTTGAGGTTGTGTTTCGGTTGCTTGACTACTTCTATGCCTCTTTCAGCGTGCGATTGACGATGCCTCCGAGACGTGGACCATTTCCACGACCTGAAGACGAAGCGGCGAGAGGAACTGAGAGTAATACGATTGAGCGAGCCCAACGGCTCCTCGGGGCTACTACTTTAAGTGGCGGGGCTGATCCTGAGGAAGCTCAGAGGTGGATTACGAGACTTGAGCGGATTTTTGCCGTGATGCATTGCCCGCCGGAGGAGCGAGTGTTGTTGGCTACGTTCTTACTAGATGGTGCGGCGTATGAGTGGTGGTATACCCTCGAGTTGTCTGGTTGGGATGCCCATACTGTGACCTGGGAGACGTTTAGGGAACGGTTCCTGGAGCAGTACTATCCTCGTTCTTTCCGGGATGCCAAGGAGGCTGAGTTTCTGCAGCTTCAACAAGGGAATCTGAGTGTAGCTGAGTATGAACGGAAATTTCAGGTGTTATCTCGTTTTGCTCCTGCGTTTGTGGCTACTGAGGCCGAGAAGTGTCGTAGGTTTGAGTTGGGCCTGCGAGGTGAGATTCGTGCCATCGTGACGGCTGGATCGTTTGCTACCCTCCGGGAGTTGTCGGATGCTGCGGTAAGGGTTGAGGCGAGTTTGCCGGTGCGACGCAGAGAACCATCTTTTTCTGGAGCTTCGAGTCAGAGGACACCGAAAAGAGGTAACTTCGGTGGAGCATCATCGTCGGGCGATGATCGTTTCGGTAGACCTGGTAGTTTCCAGAGTTCAGGATTTCGAGGTTACCGAGCACAACCGACTCCGCAAGCTAGTGCGACGTCTGTTGCGTCGACAGGGCGACCAGGTCTTTCCGGTCGGGATGTTTTTTTCTACTGCGGAGAGCGTGGTCATTTTCGACGTGAGTGTCCACTGTTGCCACAGGAAGGTGGTGTAGGTCGAGGAGCAACAAAGCCTGGACAGAGTACAGCGTCAGGGACAGCGGGCACTAGAGGAGGTGGTGGTGCCACTAGCAGTTCGAGAGGACGTGGTAGAGCGTCGGGATCTCAGGCCCGAGTGTTCTCGATGACTCAGCAGGAGGTTCAGTCGGAACTAAATGTGGGGACAGGTACTTGTATTATCCTTGATTGTGTTGTACCCATGTTTGTTGCTGGATCCCAGGGTAGAGTCTAGGATGTTCCCTAGATGACCTAGAGTGGTACGGTGTGTTCCGTTGAAGGCGGAAGGAACAGGAAAGGAGTGATAAGAACTGATCGATATGAGGTTATGGAAGGAAGAGAACCCACAATCTAGAGTTTGCCTTAAGGACTTTGTAGATTTATTTCGATAGTGGTCGAAGTAACAACTGAGGGAGGAGCTAACCAGTACGTAGTGGTTGTATGTGAGGATGTACTCTGTGAATTCTATCGGGTACAGCCACATGAGGTATTTTAAAATACCTTTGTTGTCTGTTCATAGAGTTTCCCTTGCGTACACCATAACATGTTTGTGGTGCCGAGACGTGGTACACAGGTAGTGGGGATGGAGTGAAATACCCAAGGTGGAGATGATAGATAGGAAACTTGAAAGAAGTTGTTAACTTAGTCGTGACTTATCACCGAGTAGGAGACTCTAGGTGTCGAGAACTAGCTGTGGAATTTCGGGGACGAAATTCTTTTTAGGTGGGTAGATTGTAACAACCCGTCCCGAGAGCTGGGATTAGTAGTGTGAGTAAGATGGGATTAGTGAGCTTAATCGGTAGTTAGTTGGTCCCGATAAGGTCGTTAGGGTAGAATGACGATTTTGCCCCTAGTTCGGGCAAAACGTTGACTTTTAGTTCGGGTGGTCCGATGGACTTTGACCAGTAACCAGGACGTAGTTTAGGACGTCACGAATCCATAGGCAGGTGGCACGCCCGATTCCGACATCTGAGGATAAAGCTATGATGTTCGGAAGATTGAGGGCATAACCGTAATTTGGCGAAGTTAAGGGGGAAAAGTTGACTTTTTGTACGAACGGGTTTTGGTAAGTTGACCTAAGATCGTTAGATAGATCTCATTGTCCTGAGTTCGATGACAGGCGGCACGTATTCATCGGACTTACGATGTGTGAGATACGGGTCTAGAACGGTAGTGGCATAATCGTAATTTTGAGGTAAAAGGAGGGGCAGTTTGATCTTTTGTGCTCTGGAAATTGTGCAGAGAAAGGGCAGACGGACGGTTGGGATTGGGCCATGTGGGAGAGTATGGAGTGGATGGGTGACATGTGGCAAGTGTGTAGTGGGTTCTGGGGAGTTCTCATGTGTGCACGGTCCAAATAATTGGGGTGCAACCGTGCAAGTGTGCGTGGTTGTTCGCAGAGAAAAACAGGAACAGAGGGAGATTGTGAGGCAAATTGAGGGGTGATTGTGGTTGCTGATGAGTTGTGAGTGTGTGAGGAGTGATCAGAAGAAGGTTGAGAGATTCTGGGGTGGTGTTGCTAAGGTTAGAAGGGTGCTGGTGGTGTGTGAGTGAGTTGAGAACAAGGAGGAGGTGCGAGCGGGCTTTGTGGACCCCAGAGGAAGCGGCGGCGAGCACGGCGGTGACTGGTTGCAGGTAATTCTTAAGTCCTGTGTTCAATGCTCTGTTTTCCCGTCAAGTTTCAAAGTGGAAGTCGTGAGTCTAGGGGTTGAATCGTTGGGTCTAGAGAGGTCTAGGGGACTAGGTGAGGTCTGGGAGTCCTCTGGTTGTGCTGCCGTGATGGGGAGTGAACGGTAGGGGTTGGCACGACGGAGGGACTCTGTGTGTTCTGTTTTGGACGTGAGTTTCAGACGGGGAGTCGTGGACTTGGGGGGTGAGTCGACGGTTAAGGTGAGTTGGGTTAGGTTCAGTGAGGTCCTAGGAAGCGGCTGGAGTTGCCACCGTGACGGGGGAGGACCTGGGTGGCCGGAGAAGGAAACAGGGGAGTTCGGGCCGTCTGGTTTCGAGCTTGAATCGATGAGCTACGGGATGAATCGAGGTTTTTGGAGATGGGGAATAGATAGGGTAGGACTAGACGAAGCTCTAGGTGAAGAAAGGAGGTGCAATGGTGGCCGGACGGCGGAGAACAGTTCTCGCCGGTCCGAGTTGCAGCACTGGTGCGAACCGGGTTTGCTCGAGGTTGATGGTGGTACTGTAGCTGGCGCGTGAGGGCCACGCACATCCACTTTGGGCGGCGCGTGGGGGCGCGTGCGGCGGTTCTGGGAAAAACGGTCAACATGGTTTTTGGTCTAGGTGTGGTGACGAGTCCATTGGAGTTGGTTTCGGTTTCATCGGACGTCATTTGAGAATAGCTTCGCGAGGGTGAAGGGTTAAGGTTCCGATTCGTTACGTTTAGGACCCGGGGATTTTGAGGGAAATTAGGTGGACCTTCGTAGACGTGGTAGTGACATACTATGGTGGTTGTTGACAGGATCGGGAGTTCCCGAGGAAGCTGAGGAACGTACGAGACGTTCGGGACGCGATTGAGGGCTCGGTACTGTGAGTGGACCCTTTCCTTAAACTCGAACATGCATAACTGCTTTTCTAGAATTGTTTTATATCTGTGATTTCATGCTTGTTGGATTTATGATGTGGTTTTATATAATTGCACGGTTTTCGAGAAATAACTATTTGACACGTTTTACGAGAAATGCTTGATTTCTGATTATGATGCCATGGTTTTGGAATTTCAAACAATAAATGGTTTTCAATGATTATAAAGGGATTTTGGAACATGATTTCGATGATCAAGGTTTTTGGTTTTAGAATAGCGGAAGTTGGTTTTAAAGTTGGAAAGTGGATTTCCGGATTTGGGTTCAGAATGACGGTTCTGGATGCCGGAAGAGCTTCGGACCAGTGGTTTCGGATTCGGGTTTGGATATGGATTTAGAAATGGTTTTCAAATGGTTGTGATTGGATTTGCTGGATCTGGTTATTGGGTTTAAAGACCCGGATACTGATTGACGGGGGACGGGCCCGGATTGGGTTTAAAGACCCGGATTGAGTTTAAAGACTCGGGAGTTTAAAGACTCGGATATATTGATATTTCCCCCGTAGGCCTATTGAGTTTAAAGACTCGGGAGTTTAAAGAGTCGGATATTATTGAGGCCTGAATTGAGTTTAAAGACTCGGGAGTTTAAAGACTCGGATAGATCCAGCAGGTTTGATCGGAAAATGATGATTTGAGATTCACGATTTCTGATACGGTTTTATGATGCTTACGACATGGTTTATATGACTGTTTTATAGTGTTTCTGTTTCTTATGATGTTTTATGACGATTGATCGATAACTGTTTTCATAACTGGGTTATGCATGTGGTTTCAAAACGGAGGGCCAAACCCGGTTTTCTTCTAAAATGGTTTTGGAAACTTGTTTTTTTTTTTTATTTATGGTCCACTCACACCTCCTGTTTTTAATTGCCCTCCAGGTTATGGAGCTAGCGCGGGGTTCCAGCGTCGAGGCAGCGTCTGAGGCATAGAAGTCACAGAAGTCACAGAAGGGATCCCAGAGTATTTTGTTTAAACTTTTCCGTTTGCGTGCACTGTTTATCGGTTTTTCTTTTCTGTGTATGTGAGACTATGCTCTGTAAACTTTTAACTTCGGGATGTTTATAGTTTCTTCTGCGTCTGACTGTGCTTGTTGGGTGTTTTACTTTAGTCACGTGTCGGGGTGTCAGACAGGAGCAGGATTTACCTCGGTTTTCGGGGTGAAACCAGGGTGGGTCCTGACACTAGTGGCTCGCGGATTCACTCAAACATTTGAGGTGGACTACAAAGAAACATTTGCTTCTGTTGCAAAAATGAACTCAATTAGGGTTTTATTGTCTGTTGCTGTCAATAAGGGTTGGTCCCTATACCAAATGGACGTGAAGAACGCCTTTCTACATGGTGATCTTGAAGAAGAAGTCTACATGCGCTTGCCCCCTGGACATCCTCAAAGCCAGGACCCTGATTTGGTGTGTAAGTTACATAAGTTAATTTATGGACTGAAGCAATCGCATCGTGCTTGGTATGCTAAATTAAGTTCAGTTCTTCATAGTGTTGGTTTAAAAAGGAGTGGTACTGATTCATCATTATTCGTTCGTACTGGAACTGGTGGGAAATTAGTTGTGTTGATATATGTGGATGACTTAATAATTACAGGTGATAATGCTGCAGAGATCTCCAAACTCAAACAGTCACTTCAACAAAGATTTGCGATTAAAGACCTTGGGGTGTTAAAGTATTTTCTTAGGATCGAAATGACATCTTCTCATACGAGTTTATTTCTTAATCAACGGAAATACGTCATGGACCTCCTCAAGGATGCTAATATGAGTGATGCTAAGCCTGTCCTTACTCCTCTCGATAGCAACCTCAAACTTGACTTGGGAGGCACTCCACTCTCGGATATCAGCTCCTATCAGAGGCTTGTTGGTAAATTGATCTACCTAACGATCACCAGACCAGACATCTCATATTCAGTGAGTATTGCCAGTCAATTCATGCATTCTCCCACCATCGAGCATCTGAACCTTGTAAAAAGGATCTTACGTTACTTAAAAGGGTCTGTTGGTCGTGGCATTCTCATGACGAAGAACAACCACACTCACATCATGGGGTACTGCGATGCAGATTGGGCAGGAAATGCCATCGATCGAAAGTCCACAAGTGGTTACTGCACCTTTGTTGGTGGAAACTTGGTCACCTGGAAATGTAAGAAGCAAACGGTCATTGCCAAATCCAGTGCCGAAGCTGAGAACCGTGCAATGGCTTCAATAACGTGTGAGTTGATCTAGCTCAAGGGTTATCTGTGTGATTTAGGGTTTCCTGCAACCCTTCCTATGTCCCTATTCTGTGAAAACCAGGCCGCCATGCATATAGCATCCAACCCGGTGTTTCACGAGCGAACGAAACATATTGAGGTTGGCTGCCATTACGTTCGTGAACAGGTGCAGTCGCAAGTAATTCAGACACACTACACAAGAAGTTCCAACCAATTGGCCGACATTTTCACAAAGCCCTTAGCTTCTCATCAGTTTCAACGACTTCTATCCAAGCTTGAATCCATCAACCTTCTGGATCCAGCTTGAGGGGGAGTATTGGAACCCTTAATTCAAGGAATTGTTGTCACCTCCCTTAATTCAAGGAGTTGTTCCTTTATTGGAACCCTTAATTCAACTCCCTTAATTCAAGGAGTTGTTCCTTTATTGGAACCCTTAATTCAAGGAGTTGTTGTCATCTCCCTTAATTCAAGGAGTTGTTCCTTAATTCAAAGAGTTATTGTCAATTCCCTTAATTCAAAGAGTTGTTAATTAGCTTCCCTAAGCCTATATATTGTTGTACAATTGTAATAATCATATGAGAGAAATACAATTCATCCTTTGAAATTCAATAAAAAGGTTCCAGAGACATTGGTTTGGTCATAGCTTTTGTGTTAGTAACTACATCTCCTGCTTTCCTAAACCCATTCCCTCTTACCTTTCTCTAGTTTGAAATGCATATTGTATGCTGTCATGGCACCTTTTCTGTTGTTTTAGGGAATGAATGTTAGATAGGGATCCTGAGTCTCTACATTTGAAAACGGGAATAACTTCACGGGTGGATTGTAAACACAAAATGCAAAACTCAGAAAATATTTTGAACCATGTTTCTCTTTTTGATAGAATCATTATGTTGTAAGTCTTCCAAATATCTATACACAAATCGTGATCTCAACACTTGGTTTTTGATGGCCTTGCTCGATTCGCGAAAGAATTTTGGACCGAAAGGGATCATCAGTTCATCTCCTTATTCATGCAGTAGAATTCAAGAAGTTTGTGAACCATTTAACAGAGTCCTTAGGGTATCTCTTGAGCTTGTCCTTATAATCAACAAAGTAGAGACCAAATCTGGAAGTGAACCCAGCAGCCCACTCCCAATTATCCATTAGAGACCATGCAAAATAGCCTTTCACATTGCACCCATCTTCTCTGTTCAACCAAAACAGAACAATAAATCAGCTTTTCAAATTTCAAACTCATAATCTGGACATAGAGTAGGTTATAAAACATGGTTAATATATACTTGATAGAAGCAAGCAGATTTGTTAGATAGTCATGGTGGTATTTAACCCTTTTCGTGTCCTTTAGAGCATCCTTGAGGGAAATAAATGGGCTATTCGGGTCATCCATGCCTGGGAATATAACGGAAGAAGAAAAAGATTAGCTCATGAAATGCATGTCCCATGAAAATGAATTCCTTTTGAAAGATTACCATTTTCAGTGATAATGACTGGAGGATTGCCATACTTTTGCTTGATATAGTTCATTAATTTTCTCATCCCTTCAGGCACTATGTATAACCAGATAGAATTCGCCTGCAATTTTCCATGACCAGAATTCGGATCAGGGCAAAACTCAAGTAGTAAGAACAATGCAGTAACTTATGAGAGCGTACATACCCTATCTCCAATAGACTTCCCGTTTTTGAATGCTGAAAACAAGCCCAAAAAAAATGATATTTTCAGCTAGCAAGAAAAAGTTAGATTTAACAGAAATATGTGACGTGTTCAATGCGAACTTACGAAGGGTAATGGCACCAGAGTCTCCAAGTGAGTCATTGAGTAGACCTCCGACAAGCCCAGAAGTATCATTTTTACCATAGAAGGTAGTGTAGTGGTTAATGCCAACAAAATCCAATGACCCCTTCACTAGAGTAGCCTCAGTCTTCGAAAAGATTGGAAGCCGGCCTCCAACCCTGCTTCTCATAGATTTTGGATAGTCCCCGAAAATAAAAGGCTCGAGGAACCTGCGTTTCCACAGATTTTAAGACAGTTTTGGCAGCAACCAACCAGTGTAAAACTCAAGAAATTTGAATGCAAATTTTAAGGTTACCAGCCAAGCTGAAAATCTTGGGCCCTTTGAGTTGCTACGATATCTGATGTGGAGTTTGTTACTGGTTCGTACCAGATAACATCAAATGATGCCCCAACTGATCCATGTTGTCTTGACTGAAAATGAATCAAGTTCCAGTTCAGTTCATGAGAATAAGGTAGTGTATGATAACTTATTTCTCTGCGCTTTCTTACTTTATATTTTTTCCTGTAAATATCAACCGCAGTTGCATGAGAAAGGATGACATTGTGAGCAACAATGTAAGGTTCGGTCGCAGAGTTTCCAGCCCTGCAGAAAAGGCGAAGCAGGATAGAGCACCTTCCTGGTGCCTGGAGACCAACATCATATCCTTGAATTGAAAATGTGTGTGGCTCATTGAACGTGATCCAATGCTTCACCCTGTCACCAAATTTTTCAAAGCATGTGTCTGCGAATGTTGCAAAGTCCTTTCTGCAATTCACTAAGGTCATATGTATCACTTCAATCGAGAAGGCTGGTGCTAACAATCAATGGAAATTAAAGTAAGGAGAAAATTGTGAACATTGTTTTTACATGATTTGAGGATTGAGCCACCCCTTGTATCTGTCTTCCAGGGCTTGAGGGAGGTCCCAGTGATAGAGGGTCACATATGGTTCAATTCCTGAAAGTGTATATCATCTGTAAATGGACCCGCCCCTTATACCAGAAAATGGTAAAAGGCATTACCTTTGGCCAGCAGTGAATTTATGAGCTTATTGTAGTGATCAACACCTGCCTGATTGATTTTTCCAGTTCCATCTGATTCAATGAAATTCTCTTACAGCTAAAATTTTGAATATTTTTTGTAATGTGAAGTTTAAATTGACATCTGCAAGTAGTGGTTGAGCTTACTGGGAAAAATCCGAGACCAGGATATGGAAAACCTGTAAGCATCCATTCCCATGTCCTTCATAAGTTGCACATCCTCCTGCTTGCCAATAGTTCAACTTTTGTAAAATAGCCATAATGAATCAAAGGCATCATCACATTATTTTTCTTGAACCAAATAAAATCTACAGAAATAGTTTGAGTAGACTTGCATTATAGCGGTGATACTGATCCACCGCAACATCTGCATTACTGAAATCAGCTATTTTACCTGCAGCACAAAATGCAAGAGAAGAATTTTAAAAAATGTAATAATAAAACGATCAAAATAATTCCCAATTAAGAAATTAAGATTAAAAAATGTAGAAATTAGTACCAAAGGTGTGTGAGAAGATGTCCCAGACAGAAGGCCCTCTTCCATCCTCTTTAACTGCACCTTCATACTGACAAAAACCAGAAAAAAACTTTAACCATGTATATATATATATATATATTCTAATTAAGAATTTTTGTATTCAAACACATCCTCCATTAATCATAAAAAAGATAGTAATCTTGATCTCGTCAGACAGTTAAACAAATATTCGAAAAATACCCTTATAAGATCTTTGAAAAATCCGACAGAACTTTCCTAATAAAATGCTTGAATTGTCATCTCACTTGTCAAACAATGGATAAATAGCAATTGTAATTCATCGATCCAAGGTCACTGCCCATACCAATCTACTGGCCCTGATGACGAAGTATATCCTGGTTTGATAACTTCGATCTTAGTTGTTACCCAACTTGAATCATTGAATTGGATAATCTATTAAATTCCTTGACTATCATTGACTCACACATCATGCATGAATGTTTTTATCTAATTCAGTGTCCATAACTTAATTTACTTGAGACTCGTTAATCTTATTCTGAGTCATAACCTGATATCTTGGTTCTCCTAACTCTTTTGAGTGCGTATCTGATATTTCTGGTCCTTCTCGAGCCCTAATATGATATTTCCAGCTTTTCTCAAGCTCTAGCCTGATATATCCGACTCTTCACATACCCTATTCTGATATCTTCGGCTCTTCTTGAACCCTAATATGATATCTCTGGTTCTTCCAGAGTCCTAATTCGAGATTTTTGGTTCTTCTCGAGCCGTAATCAGATATATTCGGCTCTTCCTGATGAGTAAGTCCTAGTATCAAGTAATCCTTAAATATCTTATAAATCTTACTTCCTTGACTCTCGAGTACATATACACGCCCCATAATAAATCGATACAAACTAAACTTGCTCAAATAAAGGTTTAAATGAACTCCACTGGCCTTGAAGTCGTCATAAATAGATCCGAAGCGCTGTAAAACCTTGGATACACATGATCGTGGGTCGGAAAATGGTACCATGCGCTGAAAGAAGACCGACGATCACCCCACGCGTTGGAAGAAGACCGGCGACTACCCCACGCACCATCACATGCTTAGGAGGACCGAGAAACTTGCCACGCATCGGCAACACACTTTCATGTGCCTCCACATATCCCTCACGCGTCTGTACTAATGTAGTGGATTATTCCGTCTCTCTGACGGAATATTCCTTCAATACTGACAGAATATCCCAACAGTGAGGAATATTCATTCCAACTTAATGGCGTTACGATTCCGTTATAACGCTTTTACTGTTGCGCGGATTACGCTAATGTCGTTCGTATATTCTGTCAAATTCTTGACGGAGTGACTAACGGCGTCACTGAACCATGTCACTAGAGAAGGTGACGGGCACCATCGTGTCATTGCCGGAAGCTGGGTCTCCTCGTTGGAAAACCTCCATTTTTGGTTGAACTTCAATTCTTCCTATCTTACTCATTTCTCAACCAATTTAATCATTTCAATAATGAAAATTCATATACTCAATCAAAGGAATTCAAATCCAAGATCCAATACTACCTGGGTTGGCTCGAAATTTTTTGGACTTTTCCTCCTTTCGCCTCCAGCCTTTCTCGCAGTTCCTTCACTTCGAATTTCAATGGGTTTTGCTTGCATGGATGAGAGGATGACAATGGTAACTTTTATTCCTTGAATTTGAGTCAAAATTGAAGGTTGACTTATTTGGGTGCACGGTTGTGTGCGTGTGCTTCTGTTATTCCATGAAAGAAAGAAGTACGAGGATAATGACTTCCTTAATTGTGGTTGTGGCCAATTTAAAACCAAAATCATGATGGTGACACATAGTCACAATCCAAGCCATTGACCCTAAAACAATTGGTCCTCACCCTTATGCAAAAGGACCAAAATGCTCTTATACCGGTATACGAACGTACCGTTCTAGACTCATAACTCCTTTGTTTAGAATTTGTTTCCACGTATCATTTGTCTACGAATTTGTGAGTTCGAGTCCCATGTAACAATCCAAGAGAAACTTCCAAAATTCTTCACAATTTCCAATTGACTTCCAATTCCCTTGTAAACTTGAGAGCAAAATCGTCATTTTCAATTAGATTCTCAAATTTAATCTGAATTTTAGGTCATATTGTTACAAATTGTGACCATACGCTTAAGTTTACGAACCAATAACATTTTGTAACCGTTGCATAAAACATTTGAAAATATGAAAATCGCATAGAAAACCCCAATATCAAGGTCAATGTTTATCCCATTGCATGCCCAGAAATCCAACAATCATGAATGGAGAATTGTAGGGGAAAAAAATGCAAAACTAAAATGCATTCATTTCCGATAGACGGGAAAGTAAGTAAATTTTAAAATCATGAGCACAAATTTTTAATTTAGTAGTAATTAAAGGGTAAAAAAGTGATGTAAGACCAACCTGGAAAGCAGAAGAAGCAGAGCCAAAGACGAAACCTTTGGGAAAGCTAGCCCTGTTGATGTCTGAGAGACATGTTGGCAACCCAATCACCATTAGAAAAGCTGTAACCAGAGCAATGCCTCTTTCCCAAACCCCCATGGCTACTAGCTAGCCTCTCTCTCTCTCTCTCTCTCTCTCAATGAGCTTAATTAATTAGCTTCTAATCCCAACTTAAATTAGACTGAGACTGGGAATTGGCTAAGGGTTTAAATTTCATATAATTTGTTAAAATAACAATGTCATGTTGCATAATTATATATGCCTCTTAGTTTGACTCCTACATTACTTAGGGATTAGTGCTTATGGACCATATATGGTTCGGCCAATTGGCAGAATGAAAGAGGTTCAGTTTGGGTAATAAATCACTAATCAAAGTCCTTATCATGGAGAGGAGGATTTGATTTTTCCCAAACCCTAGTACGGGTAGAACGAAGTTGTCTCGCAATTTGGTCAACAATTTTCTAACTTCAACCTAAGGATGTTATTTAGTTTGGTTGGACAAAATAGCGGCAATTTGAATTAATTTTTTTGATTCACTTTTACACTTATCAAAGTGAAAATTCAAAACAAATTGATCATTTTGATTTGGGTTTGTTTTTTCCGAATTTTTTTTGAACAATTCATCAAATGCATACAAGGCTTTTTATCCAAGATACACTCGAAACATCAATTTTAGTTTCAGAATGGTCCCTAAATTTGATTTTGATCCAAAATGGTCCCTAAACCCCCATTTTCCGTCTATTTTCATAAATCTTTGTTAAATTGAGGGGCAAACTTTTCATTCCTGTCAGCCTCCTTACTCTCTGATTCAGTTTTTTTAGCAGCACTCTCTCTCTGGCTGTCAGAAGAGTCCAGCTTCCTCCAAGCCTTCAGTGTAATGACCCGTCCCAAATCCTTAGGATTAATTAAGAGTTAATTATGGATTAGAAAGGCTAATCGAGGATTAGTCGAAGATTATTGGACGCTCATGGCGAAATTACTATTTTGTCCCTAGACTAGGGCGAAAAGTTGACTTTTGACCCGGGAGGTCCGATGCATGAGAGCCGAGGACCGTTACGTAGATCGAGTCAATACAAGTCCGTAGACAGGCGACATGTTGAAATCAGACGTTCGACGGGAAAGTTACGGTTCACGGAAATTTCGAGGAAGTATTGCACGAATTATGAGACGGTGGACTTTTGTCCTCAGTGGGCCCAGATATTTTGAAACAGGCCCAATGTATGAGTGACAAGTGTCACTCATCCATTGCTCCCATTACACAGATACATGCATCTGTATTCCCTTCCTCATTCGACTGACCAAACACCATGATGAACCCAAAACCAAACCCAAACCCCCATTCTCCTTTTCTGGATCGATGGATGACACTGTGAGGCTGAGTGAGAGGCTGAGTGGAGGCCAGGGACGGCAGGACCGCCGTGAACGGCAGAGGAACCCCATAACCCAGGTAAACCCGATGACCCCTTTGGATTTGAATTTTTAAATTCCAGTTTTGGACGTTTAAGGGTTGTTCTAATGATTGGGTGATGTTTGTGGGAGATGTACAAGTTGAGGGGGATCAGGAACGGAGGCTGGGGACGGCTGAGCAGCCCAGACAAACGGCCGTGAGAAGTTTCGGTGGCTAACGGCCGAAATCGATTTTCGACAAGGTAAGCCCAAACTAGTTCCCTAAACCTATTTCTAAGGATCCTAGGAGCTTAATGGAACCATTAGGATGAAGTTTTGGCCCGTGGAAATGCCCAAATCATAGGATGAACAATTGGGCTTAAAATGGTTTAATGAACCAATGAGTTTTATGATTATTTTCATTGATTTGATTGCATAAAACAATTCCTAGGATAGATTAGAGAGAATTGGTGGAAAGAAAAAGGAAAAAGGGATGAAAAATAAGGGAGAAAATGGACTGAATCGGTCACGGTGGTTCGATCAGACCGGACGAACCAGTGAACCGATTCAGACCGGTTCACGTGAGGAAGAAGATGAACAGGTGCAGGCGCATGAAGCCCACGTGCAGCGCTTTTGGGCGGAGCGTGGGGGCGTTTTTGGGGAAGTGTTCAATATGTGAAATCATCCTTTGATGTAACGAGCATTTTAGGACTGGTTTCGAGTCGATCAGACATCATTTCGATATAGTTCGGGATGTCCGAAGGTTTAGAATCAAGTTTAAAATATGTTAAAAATTCCGAAAAAAAATTGGGGGCTTTATGAGAGGTTATTGGAGTAGTTAGTAACCCTCTAGTATGATTTGGATAGGTCCAGGAACCCCGGAGATGGTGATTTAGCTGGGAGAGGCTTATGACACTTGTATCGAGGCATATCAAGGACAGCGGACCTTGATTTCTAAATTGATGCATGCATAACTATTTTATATGTGTTTATAAACATGATTTGAGATGCCATGAGTGCATTTGATTGTGGTATTTAGTAATTACATATTTGCACGTATTTTGAGATTTCTGGTTTTATATCGTGCTTATACGTGCTGGTATTTCTATGATAGTTTTATGGAATGGTTTTGGATTTGAAAATATAGAATCGGGCATGAGACCCATTTGACTTGGAAACTATCGGACTTGGAGTTCATTTGAGTTATAAGATCGGGCCGAGGGCCCAGTTGGTTTACGAATCAAGCATGAGGCCCAATTGTGTTTCATAAAAGTGATTTCGGGTCGAGGACCCATATATGGATTTATGGATTTGAATAAATGGATTTATGATAGTTTTATGGAAAACCCCGGGCATAGCCCTTTGAACGGTTTTGAGATACTTTGTGAAACAGTTTTCCATATACCATCCTCACGAACGGTTGCCCTCGAAACGTCATGTAATATGCTGGAGTGGCTGGTTGTCTCCTCTAGATGTCTCGTAGTATCCCGGAGTAGTCAAGGGGCATTGCCTACGAGGAGTCATTGCACGGAGCTACCGGTCCGTATAGTGACTTAGGAGCAGGATTGCCAGAGATTAAAACCTCCCGCCATGAAGGGTTATTGATCTGCAAGTCATTGACCTGGGTTACCCTGAGGAAACTTGGGATTGAGACACTAAGTAGCACGCGTAGCTTGGAACCATGAAAGTGGTGTGGATTGTGACATCTGGGATGTCAGGCATCAGGGATGCCGAGGATTGGATTTGGGCTGAGACCCACTTGTATTGGTTTTGGACTGAGACCCACATGTATCAGATTTGGGCTGAGACCCACGTGATTTGATTTGGGTAGAGTCCTTACGGAATTGGTTTTGGGCTGAGTTCCTACTTGATTAGTTTTGGGCTAAGTTCCCATATACTTGGTTTATGGTTTTGGGCTAAGGCCATAATGAGTTAATTATTGATAAATGGTTTTCAAATACATGCATGCTTTTTAGTGAAGGACATAAATGTCTTTTTGTGAAATGAATTTTATAAAATGTTGTTTCGTCCACTCACAACTTTCAATGGTTTTAATGCCCTTCAGGTTGATCGCGGATGCGGGCTGTAGCAGAGACCGAGACATCACACTCGTCCTGCGATCCTAGCGCACTCTGGAAGCCCCGGTTGGGTTAAGGTTGAAATTATCCCTTGTCTGATACTTCGTGTCAGACGGGAGCAGTCACACCCCACGATAATCTAGGGGATTTGGGACGGGTCTTGTCATTTAGAATCTGATTTCTCATTACCACCATCAAGTTCGAGAATTTCACTGGAACTACAACTGGGATGATAAGAAACCAGCTCTTTATGCTTCGATATCTCCAAATCCTCCTAAGAAACCCTCAATTTCTTCACATTTAGGGATAAATTCCTCCTCAAAAGCCTAAATTCTGACGCTTGCACCTCTGAAAACCTTAGATCAGTGTCCTGCCCCAAATTGATTACGCCCATACCATTTTTTAAGGCCATGATTATGTCGTTCCCTTACCCTAAGGTCCTCGTAATGTTGACCGTCACTGCTCCGATTGACTTTTGGTAGTAGAGTGATCCCTTTGGTGGTAGGTGGATTGGAGTCTTCAGACGGGGTCTGGAACACCTCTTGAGATGATCTGTTGTTTTTGTTGTGACCTTCATCGTCATCCTCGAAGCTTTCGACAACGGAACCATGATGATTGTGGTGAAGGTTACATCAAGACTAGAGCCTCACTCAGAGGACAAGTAGTCTAGGTGTTTGAAGCTCTTGGCAGCGTGATAAAACCCACTCCTAAAACACTTTGATACTCGTTCCGATCTTGTTCCCATCTTACAAGTACTCCAAAGTACCGAAACTACCATCAAAACATGTCAGACCAGGGATACTCATACTGCTCGCCTACTCATGCATCCGCCTCTCAATTCGCCCCGATTGTCGTGCAACGACTTGGAGGGTTATCGAAAACATAAAAAGTGTGAGTGGACAAAAATAAACATTTAAAAACGTTTACCAAGGAAACAACATTTTCCCTCCATTTTTAAAAATATGCATGCATTGAACAAACGAAAAAAATCAAAAAAAATCATTTAAAATCACATGGACACAAATATCGGTAAATCAAACCAATGTGAAAACTTCTAAACACAAGCATCGATAATCCAACACAACCAACCAATCCTCGATGCTCGAATACCAATCTCGATAAAAGCAAATTGCATAGGCAACCTCGGAAACTGCAATAAGCACCATCCGAGTCAGATATAAGAAACTGTCTCGACACCAATGAACATAATCCATGGATTAAATCATGCAAGCCTTATAACCAGACACAACCAATTCTCAAACTCAAGTATCAGTCGCAACAAACAATATCACTACGCATAGGCTAACTTGGGAACTGCACGAAGCACCATCTGAGTCATGTCCGGGAACTGCACTAACACATCGTCCATACACGCCTCGAAAATGGACGTAGCACCATCCAGAATGTAATAAGTCCGGGTCATGTTCGGTAACATAACTCATGCACCATCCAGACACATCTAAGAAATAATCAATTCTCAAGCCTCAGGAAAATAAAGTCGTGCTCTGAACGTCTCAGCGCTGACCATATCTGAGGATGGTTGACCTTGGAAAAACAGTTCACAAACCACAAAAACTCATTTAACATAATTCTTGACTCAAACCAAGTCAACACACTTTGAAGACCGGGCCTAAACCCAAAACACAGTGTACACAAAATACCGTAAAATAACCGTGCCCAAAACCAATCAACAAATCCAGAAAAATCATCAAATAATTATTTAGAAATCATATTCAAATCATTGTCACGACTCACATACATCATGCAATAAAGCAATTAAAAACTATTACTATGCATGCATAATAATTTATAAAATAAAGTCCACTCATACACCATTCTCATAGTTGACTTCCGAGCTATTTGCTCCTCCGTAAATTCCAAAAATTGTATCGCCTGTCGAAAATGACCATTAAAGGCCATTAATGTCCAAACTAATCTTACATTTAAATCTCCTATTTTATCGTGATAAAATACAAATTAAAAACGTACACATAACACTTTGGAGACCCTAAACTACCCAAGACGGTGTCCAATCGACTCGAAATTGATGACAATAGGTAACAATGAAAGCATCGAAAAATATGTTGACCAAACTTCGAGATAAGGTGGCACGTGCCTCCACGCACCATAAATAGCTCCATACACAGGTCTTCTTTGTCCTCTTGCTGGGTTGACCCACGAGTCTACGGGTAGGATCCAACTCAGGCAGCCCGATTCGACTCTAAAGCCCTATTTTCTTGTCCATTTCCTTCCCTTCAGCTGTTTACCTCAATCTAATCTAGACTAGGATAAGTTATATGACCTCAAAACTTAGAAAAACTTACCTTCAAACCTCAACTCAAGCTCCAAACGTCAGTCGATCGTTGTCCCACTGTTTCCTGGCCTTCCCGCGTACCAAACTTCTAGTTCTCTGGCTCCCTAGGATAGTGAGAGCTTAAGAAAGCTATTAGGGACCTTAATTTGAAGTCTGGATGTCTCAAAATAAGCAGGGTTCACGAGTGAGAAATTTCAGTTTTCCGGTCTCATGGTTTCTTCCTTCTCTTTCCTTTATCTCGTTGTTTACCTTTTCCCTTTCTCTTCTCCCTCTCTCTCTTGATGGTTATATTCTTCTCCATCTGTATGGTGGTCTTAGGTGTGAAGGTTTTCCAAAAACAACTCAAACTCTTACCGAAAACACAAAACACATATATTAAAACACACCCACAATCCTTAAGTCGGTGCATCCAAAGGCCAAAATGAGGACGTGATAAGGAGGGGACACTTGTCACCATTCTAAAAAACGAACAAAATATATTTCTTGCTAAATTACCAAAATACCTTTTATGTCAAAATTTCCAAAATGCCCCTAACTAATTTAGACCCGCACCAAACTCATTCAATCTCTGATTCCGGCATACCGCCTCTCTATGGATTTAAAATTCCGAGACTTACATAACAGTCATCTCGAAAAATTCAAAAAAGTGCTCGAGGAAAAAAGTCAACTTTTTTACCTTCAAGGGTAAAATCCTCAATTTTCTTTTTAATTTTTCGAAATTATATTTTTTGAATTTTCGACCCTTATAATCTACCATCCTTAAAGAATTTCATCCTCAAAATTCAAATCCGTCTGTCCGATAACTGGAATTACCGGGCTATAACCATGCCTCGGGTTCCTACCTGAACCCTCATTTGACATTCAAAATAGTAACTAATTTTTCAATCTTTCGGCTCTTCCCGAACCCTAGTTCCCCATTTCTTACTCCTTCCGAGTCCTAATTCGATGTTCCATAATCCATACCACCACCGACATGCACAACCACCCAACAATAACATGGCTATCAACACCATATCCTCCGACGGACAATGCATGACCTCAAAGATCCTCTCCATGCGAGTAATCCACTCGTCCGCCTCATCTGGTCTCGCCTCACCTATAAACTCAATTGCATCCTGACCGCTGAGCTCTCTCGATATTTGTGCCCTTTCTATCTCTATCCATCTCTTCAAGCTATGCAGGGAGCTCACGTCTTCGGGGCATGATGTCGACAAACACCAATCAATACAAACCTTGCTTTGATACCAAGTTGACAGGACCCGCTCCTAAAACACTTTGATACGCGTGTCTGATCTTGCTCATATCTAACAAGTACCAAAAATACCATCAACACATGTCATACTAGGGATACTCATTCTACTCGTCTATTCATGCCTCATCCTCTCAATCCGCCATGATTTTCAATACAAACCTTGCTTTGATACCAAGTTGACAGGACCCGCTCCTAAAACACTTTGATACTCGTGTCTGATCTTTCTCATATCTAACAAGTACCAAAAATACCATCAACACATGTCATACTAGGGATCCTCATTCTACTCGTCTATTCATGCCTCCTCCTCTCAATCCGCCATGATTTTCGTGTAAATGCCTGGACGGTTATCGAAAACATAAAAAGTGTGAGTGAAGAAAAAAACATTTAAAAAAAATATGTTTATCAAGGAAAACAACATTTACTCTCTGGTTTCTAAATTATGCATGCATAGAACAAACGAAAACAATCCAACTTGGAATTCAAATCGAACAAACCATATAAAATTACATAGACACAGATATCAATAAATCAGACCAATGTGAAAACATCTAAATACAAGCATCGATAATCCAAGACAACCAACCAATCCTCAATGCTCGAATACCAATCTCGATAAGCAAACTGCATAGGCAACCTTGGGAACCGCACTAAGCAACATCCGAGTCACATCCAAGAACATGTCACAACATCAATGAACATAATCCATGGATTAAATCATGCAAGCCTTATAATCAGGCACAACCAATTCTCAAATTCAAGTACCAGCCGCAATGAATAATAGCACTATGCATAGGCTAACTCGAGAATTGCACGAAGCATCATCCGAGTCAAGTTCGGGAACTGCACTAATGCACTATCTGACCACGAGAACGACACGTAGCACCATTCAGGCTATAATAATATCCCTCAAACTGCACGTAGCACCATCAAAGTCATGTATAGGAACTGTACGTACTACCATCTAGACACATCTATAACTAATCAATTTTCCACCCTCAAGTAAACAGAGTAGCGCGCTGACTTTATCCAAGGATGGTAGACGGTGGAAAAAAAGTTCACAAACCATGAAAACTCATTTAACACAATTCTTGACTCAAAACCAACTCAACACACTCTCAAGACTGGGTCTTAGCCCAAAACACAGTTTCCAAAAAATACCGTAAAATAAGCGTGTCCAAAACCAATCAATAAATCTAGAAACCAATCAATCAATAAATCTAGAAAGCGTGTCCTAAACCCGGCTCCACGTCCAAGACTATCCATCACAATCGGTGTCTCGAGGAGGGTTATCAACCACATCACAATCACATCAAGCATAGTCACAATTCCAAAATCAACACCCAATCACTACACATACTCAATAATCACCATTCTATATCGTATATCAAATTCATAATCAAAACCCAGTTCAGAGACCAAAATCAAATCTGAAATACTTGCCTAGTGCCCATGAGATTTCCTGGTGTTGTGCAAAGGCTTCTAATTATGAAAATTGTGCCAATTCCAATTTTGATTTGTCACCTACTTGTTTCATGATTTTCCACAAAATGGTGACGAAATGTATAACTTGTACAAATCTTTCCATTTTCCAATTTGTTTCATGCGATTGCTCTGATCGATGTCATTCCAGATATAATAGCTCATCATTTTTACATGAGTCAACAACAAATGTATGCAGTGTGGGGATTTCCATTTCTAAAGGAAGAACTGGGCAAAATCGCCCTCTAAAGATTTAACTAGCGTTGGGACTAGTTCTTGTTTGTATACCCATATTCTATATTATATTAAACTCCTATTTTGTAGTTGTTGCACACCTACTAAAATACAGGGGAGTAAATGATGAAGACTAAAAAAACGATTTAAATTATCTAATAAATCACTTAATGAAAGTAGATTGTCTTTCCAAGAAGAAAGAGTTGACCCGTATCATTTTGACTTGATTTTGATTTCTCTATTTTTTCAAGAATACTGAGTTGGGCTTTTCTCCTATATGTATAGACTCAGTACCAAATGCTTGGCAATCCTCGGTAGAGCTTATTTATGACTTCGATGCTCAAAACTCCGATTTAAGTAGTCATTTATTTGGTACCTCCCAAGGAGCAGGAACTGCCATTTTAACCCTTCTGGGATGGCTACAACTACAGTACCTGCCAAACTTAAACAAAAAATTCCCATAGCAAAAACAAATCTAGTGAAAGAGGAAAGTAAATGAAGATGGTGAATGAGGAGGAAGTGGAAGGAAGGAAAAAAAAGATTAAGGGCGGAAATAACAAGAAAGAAAACAAAGTGACAAGTTTGCTCCTTTATTTAATAGAGGATTATTAAAAAAAAAAAAATAGATGGAAAAGGACTAATGTGAGATGAAAGGGGGGTTCAGGATCATTTTGGGTCAAAGTTGAGTTTATGGTCAATTTTGAGACTAAAATTGATGCTCTTGATGCATCTTGAGTAAAAAGTCTTCATACAAAATGTTACTAATGCAAGATTTACGAAGACAAAGATCACTCGGTTGATTCAAATTTTTGCCACTGACTCATCAATGTATAGAAGAAAAAAAATCTCAAAAATTTAACCAATAAATAGAGACCAAATCTACAAGTGTATCCAGAAGTCCACTCCCAATGATCCATAAGAGACCATGCATAATAGCCTTTCACATTGCACCCTTCTTCTCTGCATACATTCAACAAAACACACAACAATGAAATCAGCTTTAATTTAAGCCTCCATCATCATAATATCAATCCGTATACGACTCTAAATTCGTGGATGAGGTTTGTTAATTAGTCAACATTACTTGATTGCCGTTAGAAAATTCGTGAGATAGTCATCGTAGTATTGAATTCTTTTCTCATCTCTAAGAGCAGCTTCAACTGGAATGTATTGGTTGTTTGGATCATCCATACTTGTAAAAAGTAGAAATTTTTACACATGTTACATGACTCTCCTATTTATAGTTAAAAGTAGAAATTCACGAAAATTTTCAAATGACTAACTCTTATGGGTCGCCTACAAATAATAATGTAGATTTTTGTTGATAATTATAATTTTGATTTTCCCAACAATATATCTAATGCAAAATTCTGAATTAGTTTTGACCGATCAAGCTCATGATTTTTCTTATTTATTTATTTTTACACCAACCAACTTAGCTCGATCTTAAATTATTTACCATTTTCAGTGATGATGACGGTAGGGTTGTTTTAAAATCTTAAATCTTCTTTCTTTATAAAGCAACAAGACGAGCCCAATTATAAACGCATTTGTTCTTGTGGCGACCGCCTAGTACTCTACCATTAGCAAATCTTGGCATTTTTTTAAGTACGCGTTCTAGAATGAATATACTCGCCTTACCGGAATTTGGGAATTTGAATCCTCTGCATACCGTTTAGATTAGTTCGAACTAAGTATCCTAGTATCCGAAAACTGATTAAAAAGCTCCTTTTTGGTGGGGAATTAAGTAATAATGGCATGGCAAAGACTCCAGAGGCATTGGTTTGGTCACAGCTTTCGTGTTGGTAACTGCATCTCCTGTCTTATTCCTAAACCCCTTCCCTCTTATGTTTCTCTGGTTTGAAATGCATATGATATGCTCTCATGGCACCTTTTTCTGTTGTTTTAGGGAATGTTAGATATAGGGATTTCGAGCATCTACATTTGAAAACGGGAATAACTTACCGGGTGGATTGTGAACACAAAACGAAAAGCTCGGCAAATATGTTGAACCATGTTTCTCTTTTTGATAGAATCATAATGTTGTATTTCTTCCAAATATCTATACACAAATCGTGATCTCAACACTTGGTTTTTGATGGCCTTGCTCGATTCGCGAAAGAATTTTGGAACGAAAGGGATCATCAGTTCATCACCTTATTCATGCAGTAGAATTCAAGAAGTTTGTGAACCATTTAACAGAGTCCTTAGGGTATCTCTTGAGCTTGTCCTTATAATCAACAAAGTAGAGACCAAATCTGGTAGTGAACCCAGCAGCCCACTCCCAATTATCCATTAGAGACCATGCAAAATAGCCTTTCACATTGCACCCATCTTCTCTGTTCAACCAAAACAGAACACTAAATTAGCTCCTCAAATTTCAAACTCATAATCTGGACGTAAGAGTAGATCAATTCAAAGATAAAGCACGGTTAATATATACTTGATAGATGCAAGCAGATTTGTTAGATAGTCATGGTGATATTTAACCCTTTTCGTGTCCTTTAGAGCATCCTTGAGGGAAATGAATGGGCTATTCGGGTCATCCATGCCTGCGATAAAACGGAAGAAGAAGAAGATTAGCTCATGAAATGCAAGTCCTATAAAATGGAATTCCGTTTGAAAGATTACCATTTTCAGTGATTATGACTGGAGGATTGCCATACTTTTGCTTGATATAGTTCATTAATTTTCTCATCCCTTCAGGCACTATGTATAACCAGATAGAATTCGCCTGCAATTTTCCATGACCAGAATTCGAATCAGGGAAAAAAACTCAAACAATAAGAACACTGCAGTAATTTACGAGAGTTTACATACCCTATCTCCAATAGGCTTCCAGTCTTTGAATGCTGAAAACAAGCCAAAAAAATATATATATCTTCAGCTAGCAAGAAAGATTTAACATAAATATGGCGTGTTCAATGCAAACTTACGAAGGGTAATGGCACCAGAGTCTCCAAGTGAGTCATTGAGTAGACCTCCGACAAAACGAGAAGTATCGTTTCTACCATAGAATGTAGTGTAGTGGTTAATGCCAACAAAATCCAAGGACCCCTTCACTAGAGTAGCCTCAGTCTTCGAAAAGGTTGGAAGCCGGCCTCCAACCCTACTTCTCATAGATTTTGGATAGTCCCCGAAAATAAAAGGCTCAAGGAACCTGCGTTTCAACAGATTTTAGGACAGTTTTGACAGCAACCAATGTAAAACTTAGAAATTCGAATGCAAACTTTAAGGTTACCAGCCAAGCTGAAAATCTTGGGCCCTTTGAGTTGCTATGATATCTGATGTGGAGTTTGTTACTGGTTCGTACCAGATAACATCAAATGATGCCCCAACTGATCCATGTTGTTTTGACTGAAAATGAATCAAGTGCCAATTTAGTTCTTGAGAGTTAAGTGTATGATAATTTATTTCTCTGCGCTTTCTTACCTTATATTTTTTCCTGTAAATATCAGCCGCAGTTGCATGTGAAAGGATGACATTGTGAGCAACAATGTAAGGTTCGGTCGCAGAGTTTCCAGCCCTGCAGAAAAGGCGAAGCAGGATAGAGCACCTTCCGGGTGCCTGGAGACCAACATCATATCCTTGAATCGAAAATGTGTGTGGTTCATTGAACGTGATCCAATGCTTCACCCTGTCACCGAATTTTTCAAAGCATGTGTCTGCGAATGTTGCAAAGTCCTTTCTGCAATTCACTAAGGTCATATGTATCACTTCAATCTAAAAGGCTGGTTCTAACAATCAAAGGAAATTATATTAAGGTACAAAATTGTGAACATTGTTTTTACATGATTTGAGGGTTAAGCCACCCCTTGTATCTGTCTTCCAGAGCTTGAGGGAGGTCCCAGTGATAGAGGGTCACATATGGTTCAATTCCTGCGAGTTTAGATCATCTATAATGGATCCGACCCATAAATTATACCCCAAAATGGTAAAAGGCATTACCTTTGGCCAGCAGTGAATTGATGAGCTTATTGTAGTGATCAACACCGGCCTGATTGATTTTGCCAGTTCCATCTGATTCAATGAAATTCTCCTGGTTAAAAACTTTGAATATTTTTTCTGAAGTGAAGTTTAAATTGACATCTGGAAGCCGTGGTTGAGCTTACTGGGGAAAATCCGAGACCAGGATATGGAAAACCTGTAAGCATCCATTCCCATGTCCTTCATAAGTTGCACATCTTCCTGCTTGCCAATAGTTCAACTTTTGTAAAATAGTCATAAGGCATCATCACATTATTTTTCTTGAACCAAATAAAAATCTACAGAAATAGTTTGAGTAGACTTGCATTATAGCGGTGATACTGATCCACCGCAACATCTGCATTACTGAAATCAACTATTTTACCTGCAGCACAAAATGCAAGATAGAAGAATTTTAAAAAATGTAATAATAAGACGATCAAAATGATTCCTAATTAAGAAACAAAAATGTAGAAATTAGTACCAAAGGTGTGTGAGAAGATGTCCCAGACAGAAGGCCCTCTTCCATCCTCTTTAACTGCACCTTCATACTGACAAAAACCAGAAGAAAACTTTAACCATATATATTCTAATTAACAATTTTTATATTCAAACACATCCTCCATTAATCATAAAAATGATAGTAATCTTGATAGAGTGAATTTTAGCCTACCCAGATTACAGTTTAATTAATTACTGTGGTAAATGTCAGATTTCGGGGAATGAAAAATGAAAATACATGAATACATGAATACCAAAAAGTCGTAATGTCCACGTTTAAAGAAGTTTAAAGTTGGAGACTTGGAGTCCTCTTAATTTGACTAATTACTAAAAGTGCAATTTTTGTTTCCTCGTTGTGCAATAATTACCTCACCATGACATTATAAATATCTTTACGTGAGTCACTGTGGATCTGCCGACGGCAGTGACTGTGACCTTACGCTTAAATTACTAACCAATAACACTTCGTAACCGTTACATAAAATATTTGAAAAATAAAAATATGAAAATCGAATAGAAAATCCCAATATCACGCTCAATGTTTGTTCCATTCGCATGTCCAGAAATCCAACAATCATGAACAGAGAATTGTAGGGGGGAAAAATGCAAAACTAAAATGCATTCATTTGTGATAGATGAGAAAATAAGTAGAGTTTAAAATCATGAGCATAAATCTTTAATTTAGTAGTAATTAAAAGGGTAAAAGAGTGATATAATTAAGACCAACCTGGAAAGCAGAAGAAGCAGTGCCAAAGACGAAACCTTTGGGAAAGCTAGCCCTGTTGATGTCTGAGAGACATGTTGACAACCCAATCACCATTAAAAAAACTGTAACCAGAGCAATGCCTCTTTCCCAAACCCCCATGGCTACTAGCCCCTCTCTCTCTCTCTAAATGAGCTTAATTTGCTTCTAATCCCAACTTAAGTAGGCTGAAACTGGGAATTGGCTAGGGGTTTAGAGAAAAATGTAGGAAGTAATAGAGAGAGAGGGGATATTTATATAGGGGGAGTGAAAAGACCAGATTTGCAGTGAGATAATGTGAACTGGGCAGTGGAAATAAATAGACAAGTGGTGGTGGCTGTGGCGGCTGTGGTGGCGGTGGTGGTGGCCAATGCCAAAAGTATTTCGCCTACAAAGTCCAAACAAACACTGAGAGAGAGAGAGAGAGTGGTTTTATGGGCAGTGTGTGTGGGAAAGGGATATGTTATGATGAGATACAAAGTCTGAGTTCACACGGTTGGATTCGTTCTTACATGATACCAGAATGAATGACATGGGATTTTGGATTGCTTTGAATTAAATTTAATTGAATATCCATTTTTGGTGTGACCTTCCACATTGCCATTGCTTTTATCAATCTTCCAAGAGTGGGGATGGATTGCTTTTGCTTCCCACCCTAACTTTCATTTTGGAATGTAATGTATCATGTCATATCCCTTCTTCTAGGAAATATATATTAATACAAATATTTAATACTAAAAATTCTACATTTGTCCCCGTTTGGTTGCATGTAACGAGGGAATGGGAATGACAAGAGATGGAAATACTTATCTGAAATGTGTGTTTGGAATGAGGGGACTTGAATTACTGATTAGGGTGTGGTATTTCATATTCCATGCTTTGGATGGAATGATGAAATTACATCTCATACCATTTTGGTTGAGCCAAAATTCGAAAGAAATAAATTATTCCAAATAAACTAAAATTCAATTAATTGAATTTTCTTTGGCAATAAAAAAAATTAATAAATAATTATGCTATCTTTCACGCAAAACCTGCATTTCATTCAAACATTTTTGTTTACATCTCAGGCTTTTAAAAACAAAACCAATGATAGGCTTTAAATGACCAATATTTAATTTGTAACTAAAATTGTTCTTAAGTTTTTATGAAAAGTTTATGAAAAGTGCAATATGGGAAAAAAAATATTTATAATATTATAACCAATCCATGATAGGACCCCATCCGAAAACTCCTAAACCAACATGTCTAGTCTTACTCCCATATGACAAAATAAATTAAAATTCCCAAAATACTATTATACACGTGTCAAACCAGAAATAAACTCTCGAGCCCCACACAAGAAAAAATGCAACCTAACCGTCATAGGTAATGCATCCGCCTAAGAAGTAGCCCCTAACACCAAACAACAGCCTTGAGGGATTTCCAAAACCAACAACATCCAAGTGGATAAAAATAAATATTTACAACACATTTTCCGAGGAAATATTAATCACCCTTAAATTCTAAAATACGCATGCTTATAAATAAAATATTCATAATCAAGCTATAAAATCATAATAAAAAATAAACATTTACAACACATTTTCCGAGGAAATATTAATCATCCTTAAATTCTAAAATACGCATACTTATAAAGAAAATATTCATAATCAAGCTATAAAATCATGAGAATTTCAAATATAAAATTGAAATTATAAATCGGGGACTCACAAAATGTAAAACATAACATGTATAATAATATATATGGCCCACATTTCCCTGAATTCCCGTTTATAAAACCATATGGAAAACTTGGACACAAATACATGTAATCTGTAAGACCCGTGTCGTGGAGGGAACGGTGAACGATCCCACATTCCTGCGAGGGGAATGGTCTGGAAGGAGATTAGTGGTGTGTCTTAAAGGTGTAGGCACACACCTATCTAGCACGAGGCCTTCTAAGAGCTCACTGGCTTTGGATTCCGAGGGAACTCCAAAGTTAAGCGAGTGGAGGCTGGTGCAATCCCATGATGGGTGACCCACTGGGAAGTTGCACTGTGAGCTCCCGGGAACAAAACCCTGCGGGTGTGATGGTGCGCCCTGCCCAGAGGGGACAATATCGTGTTAGATAGAGTGGACCGCTGCGCAAATCTGATCTAAACGAGGCATTTTGGGAGCTCAAGTGGCTTTGGAGGGGATTGGAACCCCAAAGTTAAGCGAGTTGAGGTTGGTGCAATTTCATGATGGGTGACCCCTTGGGAAGTTGCATTGTGAGCTCCTGAAAACAAAACCATGAGGGCAAGGGCAAGGAGGCCCAAAGCAGATAATATCGTGCTAGATGAGTCGGGACCTGACAGAGGAGGGTCAGGTCCTGACATAATCAAGCCCGACTAATCCTCAACTCCCCCTAGTTGCCGCACATAAATCGTGATCGCCGACTAGGAATAATCTCTCGAGCTGTAGTCGGTAACTACATGGCTAGAAAAACCCGTACTACGTGTAGACATCCCTTAAGAGTTGGTGGAGACACACTCCATAATGTCAGTCCAGGAAATACAACCCCTAGGATTTGATTGAGACACTCCATGATAGAAATCTAGGAAACGGTAATCATAGTGTACTCGAGGATAGTCGACAGTGGAAAACAGTTCAAATAGTGAAACCAAAACTTTGCTTTTAAATAAAATCAATGACCTCAAATCCAAGTCAAAATAATTTAACCGGGACTTAAGTCCAAAACACTGTTTCCACAAAAGTCCATAAAAACATGTGTGTAGAATAACTAACCGGATAGTTATTCTAAATCCATAAATCTGCATATAACATGCAACAATATCCAGCACAATTATTCAAACCATTTCAATCTAGATAATATCATAAAATATCTAAAACAGTTAAATATGCATGCATCTCGGTTAATAAACAATGTCCATTCATAGATTGTCCAATCGAGCTTCGTCCCGAGGTGTACGGTCCCTAAGGTCCCTTGAGCGATATTTCCTTGAATCTTTCGAGTCAAACTCGATGCATTCAGCCAACTTTCAAACTCAATCCCTGCGTCAATCCCGCGTCCAAATCCTTCCATTTTTAAAATCAACAATCAAGGGTGCACCAGTTTACCTAGGTTTCTAGGTTCCAATACAATCCTCTATTGCCCTTTCTCAGTCTTTACCTTAATCTCTCACACTCACTCTCCTCACGTTTCCCAGGTTGGTAGATACAAAGAAAGATGAGAGGAGATGGTGGTGGTAGGGTGTGTGTTTCGATAGCCCTCGCCATTTGGCCCAAAAGCCCATGGGCTTATGAGGGCCCTAATAGCCCTGGTGGACAAAAGTCTGGCCCAGCCCGCTATGGGATGTGGGCTAGTCCGGCCTGAGATTTAACGGGTTGGACTTGGATTTAAGGTTTTCAAACTTGATAGGCTCAATCGGCCCATATCCGATAAGCCCAACCAGACCCGCACATATAAGGCCAGCCCGTAGGCCCGAATGTATAGCCCAAATAACCTAAAGCACTAAACCCACCCAAGCCATTTTTTTTAACAATAGCCTAAATAACCTAAAGGAGCTAATGTAACGACCCGTCCCAAATTTCTAGATTAGATCAGTGACTAATCACGATTAGTGAGGTTAATCGGTGATTAGTTAGGCAAAAACGGACGAATAATGCAAAATGACCGTTTTGCCCCTAGGCGTGGGCAAAACGTTGACTTTTCATTCTGGCGGTCAAATAGACTCGTGACGTAGTTTAGGACGTCACGAGTTCATAGACAGGTGGAACGTTTAATTCCTACATTAGAGGAAGAAGTTATGGTGTTCGGTAGTTTAAGGGCATTTTGGTAATTTTAGTTAAAAAGAGGCAAATGTTGACTTTTTGACCGAGAGGTCCGTTGGCTGAGGGCTGAAGACTGTTACGTAGATCAGGACGATACGAATCCATAGATAGGCGGCACGTCGAATTCCGACGTTCGACGGCGAAATTACGGTTCACGGACGTTTCGGGGCACTATTGCACGTTTTACGAAATGTCTTAACTTTTGTTCTTAAGTGGGCCAGAAATTTTACAAGGGCCCAATGGATGAGTGACAAGTGTCACCCATCCATTGCACAGCCCACACATATTCATGCATCTCACCCTTCTTCATCGATCATTCATTTTCCTTCCACCTAAACACCAAACTGATCCATTATCCCTCCCCAAATCCAAACCTGAACCCAGTTGATCTTGCCCGTGAAGCCCAGAGGCTGAGAGAATGAAGGAGGGATGGTGGTGGCCGGCTGGAAGCCACGCCGCCGTGGACGGCGGCCTTGAACCCGAACATGTTACCCGGTTAGGCCCAAAACCCATGTATTTTCGATTATATCATTATGGGATGTTTTGGGTGATTAGGAAATGGTTTTTAGGTTGTTAGGAAGGTATTAAAGAGGTTTTGGGTGGTGGTTTGGGCTGAGCAGCCGTGAGGGTGGCTGGGAAAAACTTGAACCGTGAAGTTCAATTTGGAACCTTGGGTTTTAGATGGTTTTAATTAGTTTTAAGGATTGGGAATGATAGGGAATGAAGAAATAGGAATTATAGGATTAATTAGGGCTTGAATCGGACCAAATCAAAGATGGAAAACCTCTGAACCGGTCACGTCGGTTCAGACCGGTTCAGTGCAGGAAAACCGGTTCAGCTGAAGCTTGATGACGATGAACAGTGCACAGGCCATTCTTGGGGCGCGTGAGGGAGCGTGGCTCATAACTTGAGGTAGTGATCAACATACGAAATCATCTATTCGATGTAACGAAAATTTTGGGACTGGTTTCGTGTCAATCGGACATCGTTTCGATAGGTTTCGGGGTATCCGAAGGTTTAGGATCGACTTTAAAAATAGTTAAAAATTTCGGAAAATTATGGGACTTCAATGAGAGGTTAATGAGGCTATTAGTAACCCTCTAAATGAATTTGGACAGGTTTGGGAGTCCCGGTGATGGTGATTGACCCGGGAGACGCTTATGACACGCGTATCGAGGCGCGACTTCGGACGGTCTGTGAGTGGACCTTGATTTCTAAACTGTGATGCATGCATAAATGTTTTATATGGATTATGAATGTGATTTTATGATGTTGAATTTGATGGTTGTGAATTATATGCTTTCACGCATTTCGAGGCGATTTACGTGCTTGCAAGTAAATCGAGATTTTCCGGTTTTACTCTGATTTTCCATTCTTATGGTTTTGGAAATAGTTTAATGAAATGATTTTGGATTTGAAAAGGAAAACTTGGGTATGAGACCCATTTGAATTACGAACTCTCGGACTCGAGGTCCAGTTGATTTAACGAGGCATCGAGCTGGAGGCACAATTGGTTTACGATTCGAACCAAAGGTCCAGTTTGTATGTGGATTCGGGCCTAGGGCCCAGTTATGTGTTATGATGGTGATTTCGGGTCAGGGACCCTATAAATGGTTTTACGGGTTATGACGGTTTATGGGAACCGGCATGAACCCTTGAAAGGATTTTACGGGTCATGACGGTTTATGAGAACTGCTATGAACCTTTGAAAGGTTTTATGGTTCATGACGGCTAGTGAGGGCCGGGCATGAATCCTGGAAAGGTTTAAAGAATGATTTCAAAAGGTTTTTCATATTCCATCCTTTATATATGATTGTCTCCTCCGGGAAGAGTCGTTGGCCTGGGTGGACCCCGGAGTAGTCACGGAGCACTGACTGAGTGGAGTCGCCTCCCAGATGGGTTCCTTACTCTCAGGATGGGCATGGTTCGTTACCTCCAGGGAGGGTCATTGATCTACGGACATTGACCTTGGTGGACCCTGGAGAGACTTGGGTTTGAGACCCCGGTTAGCACGCGTGTAACTTTATTTTACCGTGACAGGTTCTTCGATATGAAATATAATGGATAAACATGATTTCAGTGGTTTGAGAAATTATGTTTTATGATGATAAATGGATTTGGGCTGAGATCCCACATATGTTTACTATGTTATGGTTTTCTGTAAATGGTTTTGGGCAGGAGCTCGTGTTACTTGTATTTACGGAACTTGGGGCTGAGACCCTAATTATGGTTGTTTAAACATATATGATTGGATAAATGGTTTCACTATGCATGCATGCTTTTTAGTGAAGGTGTTTGATCCTGAAATGACCAACTCGATGAGACCCGCTGGGGGTTCTAGGACCAGCCGCGTGGTGTCTCGGGCCCGCCGGGGGCGTTGTGGTTCGGCAGGGATCCTGCAAAACTTAGACACCGGTGGGGTGTTGGCCAAAGGGGCTCCGATGCCTAAGTTAGTATCTGAATGCCGAGCGGCAAGTAAATACAGTGCTCTGGATCGGTTCTGAGAGTCTTACCTTTGTGAAGGGTTTCGGGGTATTTATAGTAGCCATAACTGCGGTAGGTGGGCTACTGTTACGGGAGCAGGTGGTGCTTTGTGGCTGAGAGCCGTCTGACAAGACCTGGACATCCGGAGGAGGCGCCAGCTGGAGTCCCAACCTGCCTCCGTCAGGGAGTTGGTGTGGCAGAGTTGGTTAGGTGACTGTCGCAGCCAGCTGTTGTCTGTTCACTGTCAGGTGCCGAATGGCGGGTCTGCAGTATGGTGCCGATCGGCGGACCGTGGGTCGTGAGGGTGCCGATCAGGCGATCGGTCGGTGGCCTTCCTGTCCTGGTGGGACCTGTGCTAGGGTGGTCGGTCGATATGGTATCAACATAAGGGTATAAAGGTCTTTCATGAAATGTGTTTTTATAAACTTATTACTTTTTGTCCACTCACAGTTTTTATGTTTTTAATACCCTTCAGGTTGGATACGATGTGGACTGTAGTAGAGACCGAAATATCACATGCCTCCTCCGGATCCTGGCGTACTCTGATAGCCCGGGAGGGCAAAAGTTGGAAATTTCCCTTGTCTGACACTCCGTGTCAAACGGGATCAGGGTCGTTCCTCGTTAATCCCTGGGGGATTGAGGACGGGTCCTGACAGCTAAACCCACCCAAAACCAATAGAATCCAAAGTCCAACCCTAAGCCCAACCCAATACAACCCTCTTGGCCCAAATTATTATAGTTACTCTAGCCTACCTTTACAAAATACAATACAACCTCTAGCTCTCACAACACAAAATAACCCTCCTCGCGCGCACACACACAACCTTTTGCTACTTTAAAATTTGAAAAATAGCTTATTTCTAAAAGCTCACTTGAGCTCGGCCCGAGTGGGCTTAGTTGACCCGATCCGAAAAGCCCAATAAAAGCCCGGCCCGATAACGATTTTGGGTTCTTATTTATGTAAGTTTGCCCAGCTCAAGCCATAACTTTAAAAATTATTTAATAAGCCCAATCCAGCCCGACTCAAGCCCAAAAAATTTGGGCCGAGCAATGCCAAGGGCTATGTTTTGGGTGTGTTTGCACAAAGAAATAGAGAGATAAAATGAAGTTAAGGACCAAGGATTTGAGAGGGTTGGGATGATGACACTTGTCACCTGGATTATTCTCATTTAGTCCATTCATTATTTCACTTTTTATTTCCTTAATTAGGATTTGGGAATGTAGCTCAACAACGAATTCTGGGCAAGTTTTTGGTTTCTTTATTTTGTCAAACTTTAATGAGTAAAGCAAGGGAAATAAGATTTGAACTTTGAAGCAATGCAATTGGAATGTAGCGATGATGATGAGTCATCTTACGTCGCCACTGAGTCAGCCCAACAAGACGAAGCCCAAGAACGAGAAACTACACAACTATGGGCCTACTGTCACTAGCCCGGAAAAACCATAATAGATGGAGAAAGAGAGTCCACTAATGAGGCCCAAACTAAGACAACGGCTCTGATGAGCCGAAGTGATCGGCTGCATAATTCTTCCCTGCAAGGCTGCAACAGATTTAGATTTTCTGTAGCCCTAAACCAGTGAGGCTTCGGTGATCGGAAAAATGGAAGCTGAAGAAGAAGCTCCACCTCTAGCAGTTGAAATTAACCAATCCTTGGAACCCTACTCTCCGCAGCAATCCAATTCAAGTGGACACAAAGAAGGAGACGCTCCCGTTGGTGTCACCGTCATCACTGGCTACCTCGGTGCCGGAAAGTCTACTGTAAGCTCAATTCTTTTTCATCTTAAAGTTTCCGTTTTTAGAAAAGATAAGAGCTTTGAGTATGTTTGATTGGTTTGTGATACTCAGGTGGTTAATCATATATTAAATTCTCAACACGGGAAGAGAATTGCTGTCATATTAAACGAGTTTGGTGAGGAAATTGGTGTAGAAAGAGCAATGATAAACGAAGGAGATGGGGGTGCGCTTGTTGAAGAGTGGGTTGAGTTAGCAAATGGGTGTATATGTTGCACTGTCAAGCACAGTTTAGTACAAGCACTAGAGCAACTTGTTCAAAGAAAAGAAAGGTCTATAAAATTAAAACTATAGTCAAATTTGTCTGCTTTTTTGTGATTGTGAGGGTCATGGCAATGTTATGTGTGTTCTTGGTTTGATTTGGCTGTAGACTTGATCATATATTGCTGGAGACTACTGGGTTAGCCAACCCGGCTCCGCTTGCTTCGGTTCTGTGGTTGGATGATCAGCTAGAATCCTCTGTCAAGCTTGATTCAATTATTACCGTAAGTTCTGATATGATGTTACGGTTCATTTTTCTAATTGTTTGTCTAATTTTGTGTCAATGTTAATAACAGATGCCTACGGTTTTAGCAATTGGTCATGAGATTTGAGTTACACTATTATGTATTTATAGTACCAGTTGAATTTAAGAACATAACTCGGTCAGTTAGTTATGTTCTGTCAGTTCTTCGGTTTTCATGTATTTCAAACACGAGCAGAGCTATGTTGTGTCCTCTCTAGAGTAGCTTTGTAATATATGTTACTATGTTAGTGGCAAAAGTTTATTCCTCAATGTCTGAAATAGGTCGTGGATGCCAAGAACCTCCGTTTTCAGCTCACTGAGAATCAGAGTGTGTCTACATTTCCTGAAGCATATCGTCAGATTGCATTTGCGGTATGTTCATTCTATCCCACTAAGGACTCTTTTTGGATTCAAAATCAAGACGATTTCTGGATTGCATTGTGCTTGTACTTCATATCTTATGAGTTTTGTGTTTGTTGTAGGACGTTATAATTCTTAACAAGGTTGATTTGGTTTCTCCAGAGGGTTCTGTGAATTGTCTGGAGGAATTGGAGAAGGAAATCCATAGTATTAACTCACTTGCTACTATCATTCGTTCTGTTCGTGGTCAAGTTGACTTGTCCAATATATTGGACTGTCGGGCCTATGATGCCACAGTTAGTCATGCATATCTCCATTCTTCTATTTACATATATTTGTAGTTCATACTTAGCTTTAAATAATACAAATTTTCCTTCTCAGCATGCCACTCATTTAGAATCATTATTGGAAGAAAGTCGTGCTTTATCTACGCGGGATCTTCATGATAGTGGTGTCAAAACCTTATGCATTTCTGAGCCATGCCAGGTTGATCTTGAAGAGGTATTCTTGAGAAATAGTTATCAATCTTCTTATACAACTTGTTTGAAATCAAATACTGCTAACCAGTAAAGGTTCCCATTAATCTCACTTTATAAGTATAGATTATTTTAATTTGAGTTGAAGTTCTGGGATGCAATTTTAAGAAATTTGTCACTGTCCTTATATATTTAGTATGTGAATCTGTTTAGTTCAGTTCAAGCACAATAGCTTATTTAATTATTTGTTGTTTAATGTCTCGATGTTACAACTTTTGAAAATTTCTATAAATATATACATCAGTCTGTAATCGTTGTTGGTCTTATTATAAAGGTTCGATTATGGATTGAGGAAATTCTTTGGGAGAAGAAACATGGCATGGATGTATACCGCTGCAAAGGGCTTTTGAGGATTCACACTTCAACTCAATTACATATTTTGCAGGTACCGTTTAACATTAAACTTATGCGATTGCTTCTCTTGAAAAGTTTAGTCTTATTATGCTGCATTAGATAGTAGTGCCACTTGATGCTCTAACTCAGTTCCTCCCAAATCATTCATTGCTCAAGACTCAAGAATGAAAATTGCACATAGAAAAAATAATTGATCGCCTTTTGGCTTGAGTTAGAGTTAGAGGTCGAAGCATATACTCTTAACATAGTGTGATAAAAGCAATGATACCAAATGCACTTGATATTCGAATTTGGTAGTTGGCAGATATTGTATGCTGTTACTGTGGTCTGTGCGTTAACTACGTAATTTTATTTCCATAATATCCGGCAGGCAGTGAAGGAGATATATGAGATTGTGCCAACTCGTGAATGGAAAAAGGCAGAAAATCAGATGAACAAGATAGTGTTCATAGGTAACCCTCTGCTCACATTATGTTTTCTCAAACTGATTTATTTACTGTATTTATTTGTTCCTTTCTTTTTCACCTGCAGGTCATAACCTAAACGAGAACATCCTTACCGAGTCTTTTAGAGCTTGCGAAGTTAGTTGATTATAGTTTTTTCTGTTACAACTGTTTTTTTTTTTTCAATTTTTTCTGTTAGACGGATACATTATGAACTCTCTCTTTACGTGGTAACAACTTCACCCTTGGAAGGGCAAAATTTTATTCGACTTTTCTGAATATAAAAAATCAAATATCCTGTTCTGCCATGTTCATATCGATACAAAAGAACTAGAACAGAAAAAACATAAAACCTTAAACTCTAGGCCGTTTCTACTTTCTGCCATATCAATTTGTTCCTCCATCTTCAACCGTAGGTGGCATCAATCTTCCTCGTTCACAATGGGGTATTCCACAAACATTACCTTTGTTCTTTTGTTGTCGTTGAGCACATGGGCAGGACCTTTCCCTTCACTGGAACTCTGATATGTATGGCTGGAGACTGAAGTAATAGGCCATGATGTATTTTTGAGTAGGTTTGAGATGGCCTGTAAATTGTTGAAAACAAGCAATCAGGTTTAAATGAAGCTCAAATTAACACATAAATGAAAGCCAGCTTACCACTGGAGAGCTGAGCTGGGTCATGTTCATACGCATTCATTTCTTTGATGTGTACATTCCTATTAGGCCAATACAGAAAAATGGGCAGCTACCTATGCCTTTCTTGGCCATCTTGGCTCGATGATTTTGTACCATTATTGAATTATTCCGATTCGACTTTGTAAAAAAAAAAAAAAATTCCGATTAGACTTCGTCATCTTTACGAACAGGGCACGCCGAATTAAATTGTGCCGAGTCGTATATTAAATTAATCCAATATTAAAAAATTTAGAAATTAGATGGATTTGGAGGGCCTATGCAGATTCTTCAACATTCCCATCAACGTTAAAATATTAACAGCGAAAGAATAGTATAAACTAACGAAAAAAAAAGATTAAAAAGTTGGCAATGTCTTGAAATTAACAACGAAAAATTATATAAATTCAAGAAAGGAGAATGAGAAGTCGGCAATGTCACGAAATTAACAACAAAAGCTCAAAAAATGAGAATTGGCACTCTGGTGAAATCACAGCGCCTTAAATTTTGCAAACCTTCCATTATTGGCAATCGCAAAGTGGTGTGTCCACCTCGACAGGCGGCAGTAGAGGAGGCCAAGGTTTGTAATACTTGTCTGGTGGGTTATCTTATTGAGAAGCATTTGCCTTTCTCTTTGGTCAACAATCTCTCTTGGAAAATTTGGGCCCATCGGGGTCTTGTTGAAGTCCTCCTCAATGATAATGGTTTCTATTTCTTCAAGTTCTCTACTCTTGAGGAGTGTCTCTCTGTGCTTGAAGATGGACTTTGGCACCTGCGAGGTAAAACTTTGTTTCTTTCCCAATGGCACTTGGGTATGGTTTCGTCTCGTAATGCTCATGTCAAAGATCATGTGTGGGTCAAGCTTTTCAATGTCCCCTTGGAGCACTGAAGCCCCGAAGGTGTTTCCCATGTGGCTAGTGTTGTTGGGAAGCCATTGTGGGTGGATTCCTTAACGGAGTCAAAAAAACGTATCTCCTTCATGCGAGTGTGTGTTGAAATTGACGCTTCTGAGCCTCTTATTGATGGTTTTGACCTTGTGGTTGAGCAGGATGATGGTGGGGAATTTGGTCGTACTGTGGCGATCAAAGTGGAATATCAGGACCGTCCACCTCTGTGCTCGTTGTGTTGTGTGTTTGGACACGGGGAGCCCACTTGCCCTCGTCGGGCTGGACTGGGTGATTCTGAACCTATTAAGCCCAATTCTGCTTCTCCGATTGGGTTCGTTTTTGCTGATGAGCAAGTTGTGGGTCCGTTATTAGAGAAGGATCATGAACCTCTTTGTTTGGAGACTGGTGGTGATGGGAAGGAGGATTTCCTCTCTCCACCAAAGCGAACCCATAGGAGGCAGAAAATGAATGGGTCACTCCAAGTTAAGTCTGCTGCAGCCTCTTCACTACCATCGTCGACTTGTGCATCACCGGTGACTCCTATTTCCAACAAATTTGATTCTATTGTCTTACCTGATGAGGCGGAGTCCGAGGGTGACTTCTTGGCGACAGCGTCTCCTGACTCTTCTCAGTGGCCTGCTAGGATTAAGGGTAGAGATATTGACGCCTTACAGGTTTTGGTGATCTCTGGGAAGAAGAAAAAAGGGAAATTTGGTAAGCCCAAGACCAAAGGCAATAAGAAAGTGAAGGGAAAGAAATCCCAGGTACGATCTACCCCCTCATATTCTTAATTTTTTTTGCAGCTTGGAATGTTCGTGGTCTTAACGACCCAAATCACCAGTTGGAAATCCGTGACTTTATTGCTTCTAATAATCTTTCTTTAGTTGGTCTTGTTGAAACGAGAGTTCGTCATAGTAACTTTGATGGTATTGTTCGCACTTTGTTTTCTAATTGGATGGTCCTTCACAACTATTGTTCTCATTATAATGGAAGGATTTGGGTTTGTTGGAATCCGAATGTGGTTTCTGTTTCTCAGATTGGGGCTTCTTACCAAGTTCTTCACTGTCGTGTTCAATTGTTGAATATTGGTGCTTACTTTAGGTGCTCTTTTGTCTATGCTTCTAATGATGAATTGGTCAGGCGTGGCCTTTGGGACGATTTAAGAAATGTTTCTATTCTTTGTTCTGAGCCTTGGTGTTTCCTTGGAGACCTTAATTCGGTACGGTTCTGTTCTGAAAGTGAAGGGAGTCCTGGGCTTCGGTTTTCAGCTATTAATGAGTTGGCTAATTGTCTTCTTGATTCTGGTTTAGACGACTTGGGTTATTTTGGGCATCAATTGACGTGGTGCAATAAACAATATGGTGGTGTTTTAGTCTCGAGGAAGCTTGATCATGTCCTTGTTAACTCTCTTTGGTTCTCGATGTTCCCCAATAGTTCTGCTAGATTTTTGCCTCCTAGAGGCTCTGACCATTCCCCTGGGGTCGTCTCCATGGCCTTAGATGTTGGACAAAGGAGGTGTCAGTTTAAGTTCTTTGATTTTTACAGTAAACATGAGAATTTCCCTCCCATAGTCTCCCAGGCATTCAATTCCTCAATTAGGGGTTCTCAGCAATACCAGGTTGCGTGTAAATTAAGACTTGTGAAGGCGGAGTTGAAGCTCCTCAATTGCTCCCCTTCGCTCTAGGTCTCTGCGGCTGTGAAATTAGCTAAAGAGGCTCTTGACTTGTGCCAGAGTTCTTTGGTTGCTAGCCCCCTAGATTTGGACTTGGTGGACCAAGAAAGGAGGTTTGTAACGATCCGTCCCGAATTCCGGGATTAGATTAGTGACTAATGAAGGATTAGTGAGATTAATCAGTGATTAGTTGAGCGAAATCGGACAGACGGTGTAAAATGACCATTTTTGCCCTAGACATGGGCAAAATGTTGACTCAAACGTATGAGGACCGATGACCGTGACGTAGATTGGGACGTCACGAGTCCGTAGACAGGCGGCACGTCGAAATCGAACGTCGAACGAGGAAGTTATGGTCATAGGAGCGAAATCAACAAAACTTACTGTGACGACTCGTCCCGAATTAATGGGATTAATTAAGGATTAATGATAGATTAGCGAGGTAATCGGAGATTAGACAAGGATTAGCGGACATTCGGGTGAAATGACGATTTTGCCCCTAGAATGGGCAAAACGTTGACTTTTTGTTCAGGCTGTTAAATGGACTTTGGCCAATGACTATGACGTAGTTCGGGACGTCACGAGTTCATAGACAGGTGGCACGCTCGATTCCGACGTTCGTGGAAAAAGTTATGACGTTCTGAAGTCCAAGGGCATTTTGGTAATTTGGACGAATAGGAGTGAATAGTTGACTTTTGACCCGGGAGGTCCGATGACCAAGGGCCGAGTACCGTTATGTTGATCGGGACGATACGAATCCGTAGACAGGCGGCACGTCGAATTCGGACGTTCGACGACGAAGTTACGGTTCACGGAAGTTCAAGTGCATTATTGCATGTTTTTCGAGACGGGAGCTTATTTGGCATTTAGTGGGCCCCCGCCTTTTTCTCAGACCTAATGGATGAATGACAGATGTCATTCATCCATTCCTCATCATTTTCTCTCATGCATATCTACCCTTCCCCGTTCATCAACCATTTCCCCATTTTTTAACCCAAAACCCGATCTCCCATGTCGACCCCAATCCAAAACCCAAACCCTTGTACCATGTTTGAGAGGCCAGAGAGTGAACTGCGGACAGATGGAGGTGGTGACTGGCCCAGGCAGAGCCTACGTGCACGGCGAAGGAGGGAACGATGCACAGGTATCGGTTTTAACCGAATTTCATCCGTTTTCCATTTCTTGCATTATGGGTCGATTTGGATGGTTTTCATGAGTTAAATAAGTTATTAGGATTGTGTTAAGAAGGTTTTGAGGGAGATTGGACGTTGAGAAACCTCTGAGGAGGTTTTGGAAAATCAAACTGTGGGTTTTTAGGGGTTTTAGGTGGATTTGATCATCCAAACAAACTCCTAGGATCAAAATAAGAATTTAGGGATTGATTAGGAAGGGAATCGGACCAAAATGTGAGGAGAAAACCATTGGACCGGTCACGCCGGTCCAAGTTACAGAGGAAAACCGAACCGGTCGGTCTGGACCGGTTCATTAGTTAGAGAAGATGAACAGTGCACTGCGCGTGAGGCCCATGCGCAGTGCAATCATTGGGCGCGTGCTCCCTCTTTTGGGGAAGTGTCCAACATGTCAAATCATCTATTCGATGTAACGAACATTTTGGGACTGGTTTCGTGTCAATCGGACATCGTTTCGATATAATTCGGGACGTCCGAATGTTTAGGTTCGCGTTTAAAAATAGTAAAAAAATCGAGAAAATTACGGGGCTATAGTGAGGGGTTATATAAGTAGTTAGTAACCCTCTAAATTAATTTGGACAGGTTCGGGAATCCCGGAGGCTATGATTGGCCCAGGAAGACGTTATGGCGCGCGTATCGAGGCGCGGCTTCGGACGGTCAGTGAGTGGACCTTTCTTTCGAAATCTATGCGTGCATAAATGTTCTATAATTGTTTTAGAACATGTTTTGTGATGCCATGAGTGTATTTGTTTGTGGTAGCTTAGGATCGACATATTTGCACGTTTTTCGAGATTTCGGCTTTATGTCGTACCTTTGCGTACTGTGTTTTCAATGACGATTTAAGGAATGGATTTTGGATTTAGAAATATGAAATCGGGCACGAGACCCATTTGATTTACGAACTCTCGGACTTTGAGTCCATTTGATTTGACGAGAAATCAGACCGTGGGTCTATTTGAGTTATACGATCAAACCGAGGGTCCCATTGGTTTACGAATCTGGGCTTGAGGCCCATTTGGTTGTAATATCGAGCTGGAGGCCCATTTGACTGTAGTATCGGGCTTGAGGCCCTGTTGATTTGTGGTTTCGGGCTTAGGGCCCAGTTAGCTGTGGATTTAGGCCGAAGCCTGTGAAATGGATTTGAATCGGATTCGAGGAATCCTATTGAAATGAATCGGGCATGAGACCCAGTTGAGAAATGTTTTGAGAAAGAAAGAAAGAGTTTTGAAAATGATTACGAACCCTCCATTTGATTATATGGTCTCCTCTAGACGTCGACCTGGAGAGTCATGATCCACAGACCAGAATGGGTATCCCTATAGGGATTTCGTTCTAGGAATGGGGGTTACTATTTATGTTGTGGTCCCGAACCAGATTCTGGAGAGATGTGTGGACTAGATCCGGAGTCAAAGCTCAGACTAGATCCAGAGATTGAGCCTCCCAAATGGAGAATTTCTGGGAGAAGACTCGTAGTGAGACCCCGAGTAGTGTGCACACTAGTATAGAGATTTATCGTGACTTTTATCGGGGATGTGTTCCCTAGGGGTTGTGTGCCCCGAGTTGGCATCTTCTCCGGAAGTGGTTATACGTACAAGTACGTATGTGGTTTATGACTTGGGGGCGGAGACCCCATACTTGATGTGCTTTGTATTTCACTGAAAACGGTTTTGGGCTGAGACCCACGTACGTTGATTTGGGCTGAGTTCCCACATGTATTGTTTCATGGTTTTAGAAGTTGTGATTTCGGGTCGGGGACCCAAATGGATTTATGGGTCATGACGGTTTATGGGAACCAGACATGAACCCTCGAAAGGTTTTGAGAATACATTTTCAAATAGTTTTATGAACGTTTTGATAAACGGTTTTCGAATGCATGCGTATGTATTTATGAAGGGCATGAATGTCTTTGTATGAAAATGTTTTTATGAAAATATTATTTTGTCCACTCACGACTTTTAATGTTTTAATGCACTTCAGGTTGATCGCGGCTGCGGGCTGTAGCAGTGACGAGACATCACTCCCCTCCTCCTATGATCCTGACGTAATCTGATAGCACCGACGAGGGCTAGAGATGGACTTTTCCCTGGTCTGACACGTGGTGTCAGACGAGATCAGGCGGGTCCCACGTTAATCCCGGGGGATTTTGGGATCGGTCTTGACAAGTTGGTATCAGAGCGGGTTTGCTCATGGTACTCTGATACCAAAGTGGTATCAGAGCATGTTTTGCTCGTGGAGTACGCGCAGGTCGAGGATGTGATGTCTCTGAGGTCGTAACAGCCTGTCATCATCCTGATAGTTAGGGCATTAGTACGAGGATTCTGTAGAATCGAACCTTAGTTAGATGGTGTTTGACACGTGATACGATAGTTTAAGGTTCGATTGGCATGGAATGCCACGTGTTTCGAGGAAGTGTATCCCGAGGAGGATCGATATTATGGGAATCTAACGGCTTAGAGCCGTAGTATTACTGGAAATAGGATCCAATGGATCAGTAGAGACAGTATGAAGACTTGAGGGTCGTGACCCTACTGTCGTGTCAGATAGAGGATGTACGGATTAGTACCAGTTGACAGGACCGCCCCCGAAGGGATATTGATAACCATGCCCGGACCTGCTCCCGTTTGGAAAGTCGATTGAAGTTCCCAAATTACCCTCAGTACTTGCCAAACCAGGGATATCCACACACGTACTCACTCATGTCTCCGCCTCTCGATCAGCCTCGATCAACGCGCCACGACCTGGAGGGTCAATAAAAACACAAAAGGTGTGAGTGGACAAAAATAAATCAGTTTATAAAACAGTTACAGAAAACGTTTCTACCCTCCACGTAAAACCAATGCATGCATTCGAAAAACATTTCACAATCCTTTTCATTTCCAATATACGAAAAACCGTGTATGAAAATCAAATCATTTTCCTTTTCTTAACCTTCGGGTCTTAGCCCGCAATCATAAACACAGCGCCTCCGCCCAAAATCATGAATCAAATCCAAGTACGTAACATAATCCAAAATCCATCAAAACCACGTAAACCGGGCCACCGCACAACATATCCGAAAATATCAGAATTCAACAACAATTTTCAAGTCAATCAGTTTTACTGGATTTCAATCACCGAGTCTTTAAACTCACATATATCAGGCCTTCGCGGGATATCAACAAGTCTTTAAACTCAGAACATAATCAATAGGCCTCGGAGGGTATCACAATAACCGAGTCTTGAAACTCACGAGTCTTTAAACTCAATACGGGTCTTTAAACCCAATCCGGGCCTGCCCCCGTCATCAATTAACCGAGTCTTTAAACTCAAAACGTGCTTCAGCAATAGCACCGGGTCTTTAAACCCAAAACATATGCAATTCATAATAAGTCCGGATCCATCATGATCCAAATTCCAAATCAATTTGAAATCACATTTTGTTATAATATGATTCATGTCCGAATTTCACATTCAAATCTCAAATCATATCCGTCATCCATTCCCGAATTCGAATTCGCAATAATGATTCTGTAAGCCGGCATCCGGAACCGTCATTTCGAACCCAAACCAGAAATCCACTTTCAAGTTTCCGAAAACCGAAATCTCATTCATCAAAATTACTTTTATGCCCTAGGCATCGAGCCCGAAATCACCTTTTCCAGAATCCATTTTAAATCTTGAAATCAAATCGTATTTCAAATCCCAAGTTCAATTCATCAAAATCATGATCAATCACAACATACTCAAAATCTCGTAAAACGTGCAAATCCGTGATAGTCTCGAAATCCGTGTCAAACCGTAAGTCATACTCACAATCATAATCAAAACATCCTTAAGATATCATACGCACAAATCATGCAAAATCGTTCATCAAACCATCGTCAAAACATAAGAGAAACCACAGTCTCGAAATACGTGCAGTTTCGTATTGCATATCAAAATACGTATAAATACGAAAATCGTAATCATCACAAGTCATAATCATAATCATAGAAATTATAGAAACATTTATTCATGCATTAAACTTTAGAAAGCAAAGTCCACTCACACACCGTCCATAACGCCCGTTTTCGCGCTGCACACGTTTCCGTAATTTTCGACATTTTCCAGAAGTCTCAAATCCTGTCTGAAATCATTCTTTAGTGTTACTAAGGACCCAAATAACATCATACTAATTTCCCATAATTTTCCAGGAATTAAACGTTAGTTAAATACGTAACATAAACCTTCGGACCCTCGAAACAACAATGAAACGGTGTCCGATTAATTCGAAATCAACGCTAAAATGTTCGTTACATTGTATAGGACAAAAGTTGTGTTAAACTCACCTTGAGAATTGGGCCCACGTGCCCTCAAGCGGCGCCGTGAGTGGTTGCGCGTGAAACTCACGCGCCTGCTACAGTAGTCACACTGTTCATCGTTCTCACCCGACTATCAGCTAAACGGGTCATTTAACCCGCGTATTGACCCGGTCCAATCCCTGCGAATCTCAATTCGTTTTCTTCAATTGATTCAGTCTAAAGCATTGTTATGAATCTAATTATGGGCCTGTAACTTTAATTTCATTATACCTTACCATAAATCGTCAATTCCAGCTTGAGTTTCCGATGAACCTCCGACCACTGTTCATTCCTTGAAGTTCATCAATCCTCGTCGTTTTTCTGAAATTGATCGAACCAAAAGCTTCGCAGGACTACCAGAAACCTGTCTTCGATCTCAATTGCAAGCTCGAATCCCTCAAATCATTCCTACTCAACTAGAATCTCTAAAGCTGAACTCAAATGTCGTATGGGTTCATCTCTTCACCAATTTCTTCACTGTCGATCCCGTTCGACTCGTTTGGACGTCTAGAAGCTCAACCTCACCTCTGATTCCATCAATTTTCCGGCCAAATTAAAATTTGATTTTGAGTTCATAATTGGGGTTTTCGGGCGGGTTCAGTGTTCCTGGGGTCTTCCTCCCCGTTTTTCGTCACCATTTTAATCTCTATGTTTCTCTCATTCCTCTCCAGCTCTCATTTTTTCTCAAACCGTTATTGGGGAGGTCGAACTAGCAATGGTTCAACGGTCTTTGTTTTTCCATTTCAAAGCATCAGCACATTTCACTGTGCATCTGTTCCCCGCACTCCACCTCAACCAACACAACTCGTGCTCTATCTTCTGCCTCTGTCCCCTCACTAAAATGCATAAACAATTCGACCACAACGGTGCTTCATTCCCAACCTCACACGTGCACACACACACACACACACACACACACACACACACACACACACACACACACACACACACACACACACACACACACACACACACACACACACACACACACACACACACACACACACACACACACACACACACACTCCTGCCCATACTTTGTTTTTCACCTCAGACACACCAGCACCGTTTTAAAAACACCAACCCGCACACTGTGCACTTGTTTCAAGCACACCTACTCACGCCCCAAAGCCACTAACCATTAAACAATCCCCCGGACATACCACCCAGGCATGGTGGTTCAGCCCCCTGCTTCCCGGTTTCAAACAGTGCCTCTGTGCGAATTTACTATTTTGCCCTCCTGCACAAAATTACCAAAATGCCCTTCTCGTTCTAGACCCGTATCTCAACCGTCTGATGTCCGTTTTCAGCGTGTCGCCTGTCTACGGACTCAGGGCATCGAGACCTACCTAATGGTCCCTGAATTGTGTGAAAATTAGTGGTCAATAAAAAAGTCAACATTTTTCCCGTTTTCGTCCTAATTACGAAAATGCCCTTGAACTTCCGAACGTCATAACTTCTTCCCTGATTGTCGGAATTGGGCGTGCCACCTGTTTATGAACTCGTGACATCCCGAACTACGTTACAGTCATTGGCCAAATTCCGTTTGACCCCCCGAGCAAAAATTCAACTGTTCGCCCATTACCTAGGGGCAAAATCGTCATTTTCTTCAAATTTTCCAAATTTCCCTTTTTCGAACGTCCGGATCGTTACACCAGTAGTGATAAGAGGTCAGGGTCGCCCAATATACGATGACCCTGTACGACTACAGTCACGACAGTGTGGAATAGGAGCGTGCGATTCTATTCGGCGTGATGAACCATGTTTCAATGTGTCGAATCCCGGTGGGATGTCGACTGGCAGGAGATGTCCGGAGTAGTTGTGGTGTGACGCGTTAGGATGCGATTGCGCACGTAGCGTTTGTGCAGTATTGGACCCGGAGTACAGCCAATTCCATGTGGAGGCCAGCGGCGGAGAGCCGTAGAGTTACGAGAGGATTAGATCCTCAGCGTGTAGTTGTTGGCTAGTTTGGTACCTGTATTGGAGTACGACGACTCTTCGGAGTCGAAAGCGATGGATAGCTCAGGATGGTTGGGCTGCAGCCGACAACCGGGGTTTGTGATAACCCTGGTTAATGATTGATTGGACGACTTACCAGGAGTGTGGTACTTGTCGATCAGATCCTGAGGTGGACCGATCGGTGTATGTTGGGTTTTGAGCAGTTGGTACCGGTGGTGTGTTGACCGCGTAGTCTTGGGAGTCTTGATAGCAGAGTGTTTGTGAGTTTGGTCTACACAAGGTTGTGACAGACGCTGCTATCGTTGGACGTAGTCAAGTCTTATTAAGCGGGATAGGCTCGGGCTGCCGTGACAATTGTGACGATAGGATTTGTCAGTCATGACGATGATGCGAGGTGCGTGAGTGACGCACAGTACGAGTAGTGATTCTGGATTCGACTCATTGACGGTTGAGTCCGATCGCAGAATGAGACGCTAACGTTGGGTGTTGGCACACTTGCCACGCTCCAGTGAAGGTGGTTGTTATAAGTGGGACAGAGAGGATCCCGAGTGGCTTAGTGTGAGGTACGGGAGTACTTGGTATGGAGACCAGTATGGAGACCAGTTTCCTCAGTGATGGAGACTAGTTTCCCCTATGATGGAGACTAGTTTCCCCTATGATGGAGATCAGTTTCCCTAGTAATGGAGACTAGTTCCCCCAGTGCTGCGAGATTGAGTCGCGAGGGTGTGCCCAGAAGTTGTAACGTTTGAGGTGAAACGTGAGTTATAGGTGCGAACGGATGACGTAAGTGACATCTTGTGACATAGGGGTCGATTTTTCGGATTTGGTAGTACGCGACTCAAGGTTAAATCACGTGAATTCCACTCGGAATGAGTGTACCTACCTAAACGGTATTCGTGGACGCGTGGATGGTGTCTGGTTGAGCTGAGGACTTGAGAGTCCATTACGGATTGGTGTTGGTTGACTACGGTTGACCATACCTCGTGAGTTGGAGACTTGGAAATTCATTATATATAGGATCACGGGAATACTCGTGTGATGAGTGACAAGACCCATCCCGATTATCCCTCGATAGTCGTGATGAATCCTGCTCCCGTCTGACAATAACTAAAAATTACCGAAAGTAACCACACTTATATACATACATCACACAACAAATCCCGAACACATTGTCAGACAAGGGATAGTTAAGTTTTACAGACCAATGACGTCACAAGTTTGACTAGTCAAATACAGAGCATAGGTACTATTACAGATAGGGGTCAAATTCCTACTCTGTAGAGTGTCTGAGTGCGCAACGGTCTGTTTATTCTTTTGCCTCGCTTGCCTCGTTTCTAGCCCTCGTACCTGTGCACTGACCTGGAGGGTGCATAAAACAGTAAAGGTGTGAGTGGACAAAAATAAAGTTTGATAAGTACATTTACCAAAACACATTTCTTACCCTCCATTTTTCACAAACATGCATGCATAACAGAAACTCATGTGTAATAATATGAAATCAATTTATGATAAAAAGCATCATTTTCTAAAGTCTCTGGACACAGATATCAATAAATCATAATACCACCAATCCTCAATATCCAATCACATTATCCACATAACCCGTCACGATATCAATGCAACGCGTGCCACTCGGTGTCTCACGTCCGAGTACATCCCCCAGGATCTACGACGTCTAGGGGGATATCAACTCTAGGATCAACGACGTCTAGAGGATATCATCATAATCCCACGCTCCTGCGAGTGAGCCTCCCTCGGAGCTACTCATCTCCAGGCAGTGGATCGTGACTACTCCAGGATCTACGACGTCCGGAGGAGACTATTAAATCACAGAGGATGGTATATGTGGAACAGGTCACCCAAAACCAGTAATCTCATTTTAAAATTATTTATGTCTCAAATCAAGTCAAAACATTTCAATAGGGCCTATGCCCAAGACATAGCTTTCACAAATCAAGTTCCACAAAACCATCATTAAACAGTGTCCAAGATTCACTTTAGAAATCAAATCATTAATTTAATCATATGCACATGTGACTCCAAATCCGAGTCAAAATTACTATTCACTTGGGTCACAAGCCCAAAAATATCATTTTCACGCAAATCCGTGCAACCGTCAACCTGAGTTGCCACGATCACGTGAATCCATAAAATCAATTCCTGACTCATAACCGGAGTCCAAACATCATTAATAATCATTTTCAGTCCCGGGCCCACGCCCAAAACATCAATTTCGTCATTTCTCGAAACTCGTGCCAAAATATAATATAATAATCATAAAACCGAGAAAATCGAGAAATCACCGAATCAAAACATCAATCATGTCAAATCATAGAAAATCATATAATAAAGCATTTTAAACCAGATATGCATGCATCACGGTTAGAAAACCAAAAGTCCACTCACACATACCGTCCCGATTGCTCAGCCTCGAGCTGTTCGTTTTCCTCCGAAGTCCCGGGAATATTCCAGCCTGTCAAACAAAGTGATTTAAGGTAACTAGACTATCATATAATCCTTAAACAGGAATCCCTTAATTGTCGGAATTTTATAATATTATTTTAATATAATTTAAACGTGTCGGGTACTCGGAACTACACTGAAACCATATCCGATTGACCCGAAACCAACGCGGAAAGGTTCGTATCATCGAGAACATCAAGTTTCATGTTGAACACTTTGCCGGAAACCTCCCCACGCGTCGTCACGCGCCTAGCACAGTACTACTACAGTGCGTCGTTCTCGCCCGTTTGACTGATAAACGGGTTGAAATACCCGCGATAGGATCCGATGCAATCTCAGTCAATTCGACCTTATCTCGATTCGTTCTTTCAACTGATCTCATCTAATCCATTTTCATTTCAGTTCTGTGAATTCAATTACCTCAATTAAGGTCCAAATCTTCACGACTCACGATCGAATTTCGACGGGTCTCTTAATCGGGTTTCACGATTCCGTGCCTGATTTTCCAATTAATTCACGTGGTTAGCATCGTGAGAGTATAAGTAACATTTCTACAAGATCAATTTCGTAAAACCTTACCTCTAACTGACTGAACTCAAGGTCGATTTTTGGCAGCCATGGCAGCGTCTGTTCTTCCTCAATTCGACACGATTTCTTCTCGTTTTTGTTGCAAAGCTCTTCGTTTTGATCCTAGCAACTTAATGAAATCCTCAATTGCTCTTCTCCTGGCTCCCAAATCCGAATTCGATTTTTCCCCAATTTTTCTGAATTTTCGAAGCAAAATTCTCTCAGTTCTCTGAACCTCTCGAGTCCCTCTCTCTCAGTTCTCCTACTTAGACGTTCAATTGCATAATGACGACGAGTTTGGGGTTTATCACGGGCCAATTAAACATAATGATGATTTTAGTCATGATTTAGGGTTAAATGTCAAAAGGGTACATCATGGTGTTTTCCATGAAATCCGGTCTCCGTGTAATCTGGGGGAAGAATAGGACAAAGGACAGGTGTCATTGTCTGTGCAAGGTTAAAAGACCATTTTGCCCTTGGTTGGACAAATTGCCATTTTGCCCCTAGGCTTCCGTGACCCGTAACGTTCGTATCCGAACCCCGTTTTCGACGTGCCGCCTGTCGTTGTACTCAGGGCATCGAGACCTACCTAAAGGTCTTCGAATCGTGTGAAAATTAGTTGGCAAACAAAAAGTCAAAATTCCCCCCCCTCCCCCCCCTTTTTGCCCAAATTCCGAAAATGCCCTTGGGCTTCCGAACGTCATAACTTTTTCCCTGATCATCGGAATTGGACGTGCCGTCTGTCTATGGACTTGTGACGTCCCGAACTACGTCACGGTCATCGGTCAACGTCCGTTTGACTCACCAATCAAAAAGTCAACAATTTGACCATACTATTCACAAGGGTAAAAACGTCATTTATTCATTATGTTACAAAATTACATTTTCCGAATTTCCGGGGCGTTACATGAGTGAGCCCAGTATTTGGAAAGAAAGCATGTTTCCAACGCGATTGGAACTTTGGAATCAAGAGAAGTAGTGATTGAGATGATGACAGGAGTACTTGATTCCGCATTGGTGATGAGTATTCCGAGGTCACTGAGTGTGACGATGTAGCAGATAGTGTTGAGTGCCGGAGGATGACATTGGATGAACTTTGATGTCATCATCTTGGATTCGTCCCTAGGTAGGACGACAAGGAGTGATGTGACAGCTAAGTGTGCAAAGATGGTGTAAGAACGGAACACCTAGGCTGTGGGTCAATCTTGTTTGACTTGACGAGTAGATGGTATTTAATGTCACGGGATATGACGAGTGAGTGTCCGAGGTGTTGGACTGATGTTCGCTGGGTGACGGACAGTTGGGGTCCGGACCATGATTGGAATGCGGATAGTAGTTTGTGGTTGGACATTGCCAGAGTGCAGTCCTTGAGTAGGTCGGGTGACACACCGATATTGGTGTGATGTGGGTACACCGGTGTGTTGTGTACGTTGGACAATGGGATTGACCGTGATCAATCAATATGTCGGGTTGAGGGTGTCCCAAGAGTTTGAGTATGTTGTAAATTGGATAGAGTCCTAGAAGGACGTGAGTGGCGATCAGATTAGATCTGATAGTAACGGGTTGAAACTCAAGGTGAGTCTAGATGTCAGCGGAGATCGCTGAGTGATACGAGATACGATACGAGGACTCGAGAGCGAGTTGAGATCAGAGTAGAGCAGCGAAGCGCAGTGGAGCCTGGAGTTATCGGCTGGTCATGATGGTTGTGACCTGTGATAGTTACGGATTGATAGGTATCCGATGAGTTCGGATTGATAGGGATTGACGAGACTTTAAGGGGAGTCAGTTTGGACATTAGAATCAGTTTTGAGTAGAGGAATTTGAGAGAGTTGATTCGTGCAAGTATCGAGAGTTAGTTCGGGCATAGGTCTGAGGATGACTTGTGAGATGGGATTCGTGCCAATGTGAAACCAGAATCTAGAGAATGTTGTCTGATCGGATGTTGAGCTGGATGCCAGCTTGGCTGTGATAGCCTTAGTGGGGATGCATTTTCAGCCTTACGACTGTCAGATGGAACCTGTCAGAGGGGCAGACTGAAAAGCCATTTGGATGTCAGCTTGGTATTGCTGACCTTTCAAAGTGAGGGTTAGGTGAGATCGACGAGTGTCGATATGTTGTCTCGAGTGAGACGTACGTGCTAACGAGTAGTTCTCGAGAGTGAGTTGGAGCTTTGGAGGCTCTAGTGGCGGTACGTACCGAGGACGATACCATCGCGTACGAGGTGTGTGTCGGACGTGTACTGTTACGCGGATACCCTTGTGTGTGGGTGCAACGATCCGAGTCGAGGGATATGATTGGATTCCACAATTTGGTTGTGGAATCGGGTCGATTTGAATTTCGAGGACTAAATTATTTAAGGGGGAAGATTGTGACGACCCGTCCCCAATTAACAGGATTAATTAAGGATTAATGACGGATTAGCGAGGCTAATCGGAGATTAAACAAGAATTAGCGGACATTCGGGCGAAATGACGATTTTGCCCTTGGAATGGGCAAAACGTTGACTTTTCATTCAGGCGGTCAAATGGAATTTGGCCAATGACTGTGACGTCGTTCGGGACGTCATGAGTTTATAGACAGGTGGCACGCACGATTCCGAAGTTCATGGAAAAAGTTATGACGTTCGGAAGTCCAAGGGCATTTTGGTAATTTGGACGAATAAGAGTGAATAGTTGACTTTTGATCCGGGAGGTTCGATGACCGAGGGTCGAGTACCGTTACGATGATCGGGACGATACGAATGGGTAGACAGGCGGCACATCGAATTCGGACATTCGACGGCGAAGTTACGGTTCAAGGAAGTTCGAGTGCACTATTGCACGTTTTTCGAGACGGGGGCTTATTTGGAATTTAGTGGGCCCCAACCTTTTTCTCAGACCCAATGGATGAATGACAGATGCCATTCATCCATTCCCCATCATTTTCTCTCATGCATATCTACCCTTCCCCGTGCACGGCGGAGGAGGGAACGATGCACAGGTATCGATTTTAACCGAATTTCATCCATTTTTCATTTCTTGCATTTTGGGTCGATTTGGATGGTTTTCATGAGTTAAATAAGTTATTAGGATTGTGTTAGGAAGGTTTTGAGGGAGATTGGATGTTGAGAAACCTCTGGGGAGGTTTTGGAAAATCGAACCGTGGGTTTTTAGTGGTTTTAGGTGGATTTGATCATCCAAACAAACTCCTACGATCAAAATAAGAATTTAGGGATTGATTAGGAAGGGAATCAGACCAAAATGAGAGGGGAAAACCATTGGACCGGTCACGCCGGTCCAAGTTACAGAGGAAAACCGAACCGGTCGATCTGGACCGGTTCAACAGTTAGAGAAGATGAACAGTGCACCGCGCGTGAGGCCCACACGCAGTGCAATCATTGGGCGCGTGCTCCCTCTTTTGGAGAAGTGTTCAACATGTCAAATTATCTATTCGATGTAACGAATATTTTGGGACTGGTTTCGTGTCAATCGGACATCGTTTCGATATAGTTCGGGACGTCCGAAGGTTTAGGTTAGCGTTTAAAAATAGTTAAAAAATCGAAAAAATTACGGGGCTTTAGTGAGGGGTTTTATAAGTAGTTAGTAATCTTCTAAATTAATTTGGACAGGTTCGGGAATCCCGGAGGCTACGATTGTCTCGGGAAGACGTTATGGCGCGCTTATCGAGGCGCAGCTTCGGACGGTCTGTGAGTGGACCTTTCTTTCAAAATCTATGCATGCATAAATGTTTTATAATTGTTTTAGAACATGTTTTGTGATGCCATGAGTGCATTTGTTTGTGGTAGCTTAGGATCGACATATTTCCACGTTTTTCGATATTTCGGATTTATGTCGTACCTTTGCTTACTGTGTTTTCAATGACGATTTAAGGAATGGATTTTGAATTTTGAAATATGAAATCGGGCACGAGACCCATTTGATTTACGAACTCTCGGACTTGGAGTCCATTTGATTTCATGAGAAATCGGACCGAGGGTCCATTTGAGTTATACGATCGAACCGAGGGTCCCATTGGTTTACGAATCCGGGCTTGAGGCCCATTTGGTTATAATATCGGGCTGGAGACGCATTTGATTGTAGTATCGGGCTTGAGGCCCTGTTGATTTGTGGTTTCAGGCTTAGGGCCCAATTAGCTGTGGATTTAGGCCGAGGTCTGTGAAATGGATTTGAATCAAATTCGAGGAATCCTATTGAAATGAATCGAGCATGAGACCCAGTTGAGAAATGTTTTGAGAAAGAAAGAAAGAGTTTTGAAAATGATTACGAACCCTCCACTTGATTATATGGTCTCCTCCAGACGTCGACCTGGAGAGTCACGATCCACAGACCATAATGGGTATCCCCATAGGGATCCCGTTCCAAGAGTGGGGGTTACTATTTATGTTGTGGTCTCGGACCAGATTCCGGAGAGATGTGTGGACTAGATCCGGAGTTAGAGGTCGGACTAGATCCAGAGATTAAGCCTCCCAGATGGAGAATTCCTGGGAGAAGACTCGGAGTGAGACCCCGAGTAGTGTGCACACTAGTATAGAGATTTATCGTGACTTTTATCGGGGATGTGTGCCCCGAGTTGGCATCTTCTCCAGAAGTGCCTAGGATGGGTTATACGTACAAGTACGTATGTGGTTTTATGACTTGGGGGCGGAGACCCCGTACTTGATGTGCTTTGTATTTCACTGAAAACGGTTTTGGGCTGAGACCCATGTACGTTGATTTGGGCTGAGTTCCCACATGTATTGTTTCATGGTTTTAGAAGTTGTGATTTCGGGTCGGGGACCCAAATGGATTTATGGGACATGACGGTTTATGGGAACCGGGGATGAACCCTTGAAAGGTTTTGAGAATACATTTTCAAATAGTTTTATGAACGTTTTGATAAACGGTTTTCGAATGCATGCGTATGTATTTATGAAGGGCATGAATGTCTTTGTATGAAAATGTTTTTATTAAAATATTATTTTCTCCACTCACGACTTTTAATGTTTTAATGCCCTTCAGGTTGATCACGGATGCAGGCTGTAGCAGAGACGAGACATCACTCTCCTACTCCTACAATCCTGACGTACTCTGATAGCACCGGCGAGGGCTAGAGATGGAATTTTCCCTGGTCTGACACGTGGTGTCAGACAGGATCAGGTGGGTCCCACGTTAATCCCGGGGGATTTTGGGACCGATCCTGACACTTACTGACAGGACCCACCCCCAATCCCCCTGGATTAAGGGCTAAATCCTGCTCCCGTCTAACTTACGCATGACACGAAGGCTAAACTGACGTCCAACCTCCATGTGACACGTAAGTCGAACAAGGAATCTCGATCCGATCGTCCAAAAACTTCCAGACTTCCCAGAGTGCGCAGAATCTACTGTGGTTCGCGTATGTGATGTCTCCGTCTCTCTCGACCAACATCCCGCACTGCAACAACCTGGAGGGTATCGAAAACATGAAAAGACTATGAGTGGACAAAAATAAACAATAATGTAGAAAACAGTTCAGAGAAATTACATTTTTACCCTCCACGCAAAACCAATGCATGCATATCAATGTTACGAAAACAGATCATATCAAGTTCATATCACAACCCACCAATGAAAACCATTATTGGAAAACCCAAATCAAATCAGTTATTCAAATCCAGGGTCTCAGCCTAAAATCACAAATCAAATCCGTTATTCAAATCTCAAGGTACGGGAACTCGGTCCCAAAACTCATCAAATCCAAATCATTCGGGCCACTGCCCAAAACATCTTAAAACCAGTGAAAAACTTGTGAAAATATCAATCATACAAGTTTGTTGGATCTCAAGTGCGCCCGAGTCTTTAAACTCAAAACCATGCGCATAATCAGGCCTTCCAGGGATATCAACGAGTCTTTAAACTCAAAACACAATCACAGGCCTCGACGGGTATCATATCCGAGTCTTTAAACTCAAAACATATACCGAGTCTTTAAACTCAAAACATATCAATCTAGGGCCCTCCCCCGTCAATCAACCGAGTCTTTAAACTCAAAATCAGATCCAGCGGTTTTTCTTTTCTATTTTTCCGGGTCTTTAAACCCAAAATCGTTTTTCAATCAACAAGGAAAACCACAGAAAATCTATCTCCGAATTCTCAACAATGATTCCGTAAGCTAGCATCCGGAACCATCATCACGAACCCAGATCTAGATTTCCTTTCCAAGTCTTAAAACCAAATCCGAAATATCATTTCCAAAATCCAATTTTAAAACCGAAATCTCAATGACATGAACAGGGCTCCAAGCCCGAAATCACTTTTCTGAAATCCATTTCAAATCATTGCAATCAAATCATATTTCAAATCTCAAAAGCAAATCATCGCAACCATCATCAAATCACAAGATAAATCGCAACCTCAGAAACGTACAATTCTATAAACATCTCGAAAATCGTGCCAAATCGTAAATCATCAAAATTATAAACAAATCATAGAATCACGTATAGAAAACACATAAAAACATATATGCATGCATTATAAGTTCGAAAGTAAAGTCCACTCACACACAACCGTTAAATTGAACTTAGGATGGTGGCTGAGGGTTCTACGACCTTCCATGTAACGACCCGTCCCAAATTCCTAGATTAGATTATCGACTAATCATGATTAGTGAGGCTAATCGGTGATTAGTTAGGCGAAATCGGACGAACGATGCAAAATGACCGTTTTGCCCCTAATGGTGGCAAAACGTTAACTTTTCATTCGGGCGGTCAAATGGACTTTGATCGATGATCGTGATGTAGTTCGTGACGTCACGAGTTCATAGACAAGTGGCACGTTCAATTCCGACATCCAAGGAGGAAGTTATGACGTTCAGAAGTTTAGGGGCATTTTAGTAATTTTGGTTAAAAGGCCCAAATAGTTGACTTTTGACCGGGATGTCTGATGGCCGAGGGCCGAGAACTATTACGTAGATAAGGACGATACGAATCCATAGACAGGTGGCACGTCGAATTTGGACGTTCGACGGCGAAGTTATGGTTCACGGAAGTTCCAAGTTACTATCCATGACGACACGTTTTACGAGGACCGTTTGTCTTTAGTGGGCCCAGTTACTTTTCAGCAACCAATGGATGAGTGACAAGTGTCACTCATCCACTGGCCACTAGCCTACATTCATGCATTTACATCATCGATCATTTCTTTCCATTTCAAACCATTCCACCCGATCTCATCATTCAAACCAATCCAATCCAAACCCCATTTTATCAAGCCTGTGAGGACCATGGAGTTAGAGGAGGACTGAGGTGGTTGGTGACCGGCCAGGAACGGCGCCGCCGTGGACGGCGGAGGGGCAAGGCACGGTAAGCCCGATAAACCCATTTATTCTCCTATTTTCAATTTCTTGCATTATGGGTCGTTTTGAGTGATTAGGAATTGGTTTTTAGGTTGTTAGGAAAGTAATAGGAAGGTTTTGGGTGGCTGTTTGGGCTGAGCAGCCGTGTAGGCTGATCGGGAAAAATGTACCGTGAGGTTCAAAATTAAACCATGAGATTTTGATGGTTTTTGATGTTTTAAGTAATGGATTTAGGTTTCTAGGATTTAACTAGGAATTATAGGATTGAATTGGGGTTGAATCAGACCAAATTGAGATGGGAAAACGCTTGGACCGGTCACGCCGGTCCAGGCGGACCGAATTTGCAGGAAAAACCAGACCGGCCGGTTCAGACCGGCTGCGCGAGGAAGAAGACGGTACTGTAGCAGCGCGTGAGTCCCACACACAGGCAACTTCCAGGGGCGCGTGTGGGCGCGTGCTAGGGTTTTTGGGGATGTGTCCAACATACGAAATCATCTATTCGATGTAACGAACATTTTGGGACTGGTTTCGAGTCGATCGGACACCGTCTTGATATGTTTCGGGGCATCGGAAGGTTTAGGATCGATTTTAAAAATAGTTAGAAATTCCGGAAAATTACAGGGCTTTAGTGAGGGGTTATATAAGTAGTTAGTAACCCTCTAAATTAATTTGGACAGGTTCGGGAATCCCGGAGGTGACGATTGACCCGGGAGACGATTATGGCACGCGTATCGAGGCGCGACTTCGGACGGTCTGTGAGTGGACTTTGATTTCTAAATTGTGATGCATGCATAAATGTTTTATATGGATTATGAATATGATTTTATGATGTTGATTTGGATGCTTGTGATTTATATGATTTCATGCTTTACGAGGCGATTTACGTGCTTGCACGTAAATCGAGGTTTTCAGGTTTTACACTGATTTTCCGTACTTATGGTTTTGGATATGATTTCATGAAATGATTTTGGATTTGAAAAGGTAAACTCGGGTTTGAGACCCATTTGATTTACGGATTCGGGCTGGAGGCCCAGTTGGTTTACGATTCGGACCGGAGGTCCAGTTTCTATGTGGATTCGGGCCTAGCGCCCAATTATGTGTTACACATGGTTTTTACGGGTCATGACGGTTTATGGGAACCGGCATGAACCCTTGAAATGGTTTTTACGGGGCATGACGGTTTATAGGAACCAGCATGAACCCATGAAAGGTTTTATGGTTCATGACGGCTTATGATGGGCCGGGCATGAATCCTGGAAAGGTTTAAAGAATGATTTCAAAAAGTTTTTCATATTCCATCCTTTATATGTGATTGTCTCCTCCGGGGAGGGTCGTTGGCCTGGGTGGACCCCAGAGTAGTCACGGAGCACTGACTGAGTGGAGTCGCCCCCCAATTGGGTTCCTTACTCTCAGGATGGGCATGGTTCGTTACCTCCAGGTAGGGTCATTAATCTACGGACATTGACCTGGGTGGACTCTGGAGAGACTTGGGTTTGAGACCCCGGTTAGCACACGTGTAGCTCTATTTCACCGTGACAGGTTCTGGATATGAATATAATGGATAAACATGATTTCAATTGGTTTGGGAAATTGTGTTTATAATGATAAATGGATTTGGGCTGAGATCCCACCTATGTTTACTATACTATGGTTTTCTGTAAATGGTTTTGGGCAGGAGCCCGGGTGACTTGTATTTATAGAATTTGGGGCTGAGACCCTAATTATGGATGTTTTAACATATATGATTGGATAAATGGTTTTACGATGCATGCATGCTTTTTAGTGAAGGGTATAAAGGTCTTTTATGGAAATGTTTTGATAAACTTATTACTTTTTGTCCACTCACAGTCTTTCTGTTTTTAATACCCTTCAGGTTGACATCAGATGTGGACTGTAGCAGAGATCGAGACATCACATGCCTCCTCCGGATCCTAGCGTACTCTGATAGCCCGGGAGGGCAAAGGTCGGAAATATCCCTTGTCTGACACTTCGTGTCAGACGGGAGCAGGGTCATCTCGCACTAATCCCGGGGGGATTGTGATGGGTCCTGTCAGCGTGGTATCAGAGCAGGGTTGCTCATGTTACTCTGAATTTCGGAGCGTATTTTGCGCGATACTCCGTACGCAGGTCGAGGATGTGATATCTCAATGGGCTACAGTTCGTTATCAACCTGATGTTCGGGTTCCAGTACGATAGTTAGTAGGATTGAATCGTGGAACGTCTTGGTTTGGCACTGGATGCCGGGGTTGCCATAGTTCTATCATGGATGACAGTGTAGGACCCTCCGAAGGGATGCACGTCGTAGTACGTTAGCATTTTGATCATGAGACGGTTAGTTGGGATCGTCTCTCACGATGTCGTAGGATCGGTTCCGACGACTGGTTTGTAGTTGTGACTATCCGATGATCGGATTTGGTGGAGTTAGATGGATTTACTGCTGGGAGCAGTCAGGTTATGGATTACATTGCAGTTGGCGGTTAGTAGCCGGATTCGAGGAATCCTAGTTGGACTTACGGTAGGGATGGATTGACGTCTTTACGATGCCAAGACCGCGTAGTCGGTTAGATTGTTGATTTTACTGCTTTTCGCAGTTGGGTTCGGTGGAACCCTAGGTGTGATCGTGGAATCCTATGGTAGGATGTATGGTTCGGAAAGGTAAGTGAGCGAGTGTTGTGACTTTGATGACTATTCGGATTTGGGTTCGTTAGTCGTTCTAGTCATATCAGCTTTTGATGGAACTGCAATTCGCAGTCGAGGTTGTACTTATTGGTTAGACCTACTTGGTTGTCGTGCTACGCAGTTGTGGTTTGGTTCAACTAAGGTCGTGGATGACCTGGTAGATGACATTGGTTGAGTCAAGTTACGACTGGTTAGTGATTAGTTGGACAAGTTATCAGGATTGGTACTTGTCGATGGAATCTCAGAGTTGGGATACAGAGTAATTAGTACGGGCGATTGATTCCGTTTGATACGTAGTCTGGATATCGAGATGTCTGGTAGTTAGGCCTGCATGAGGTTGTGGCAGACGCTACTATCGATGGATGTAGTCGAGTCTTATCAGGTCGAGTAGACTCAGGTTGCCGTGACGATTGTGATGATGGGATTGTCAGTCGTGACGATGATACGAGGTGTGTGAGTAACACATATGTATGAGCAGTGATTCTGGATTCGACTCGGTTACGGCTGAGTGCGATCGCAGAATGAGACGGGGACGTTCAGGGGATGTTTCCTTTTCTCGTATGAGTTGTCAGGGTGACGGTACCCAGAGTTGTTGGGTACAATGGAGGCAGAGTTTCTCCAATTTGAGTAGAGGTACGAGATCGTCGTTCGGTATGAGCAGAGATCCAGGGTTTTCTGATTCGCACACCTTGTGTTGATGCTGATGCTTGTGTGCTGGAGATAATGCGTTGGTGCTGGTACTAGCGCTGGTGCTGGTGCTGGTGTTTGTGATGACGGTGAGTCGCGAATCGGGATGTGACTCCGTCAAGATGAGCATGTATTCGGTATTTGTGGTTCGGGAGTGGATCACGAATAGTGATGGACCGGATTAGATCCAGTGGCAAATAAGACTTGAGGAACGAGTATTGTCACCGGGTTTAGCGACCAGTTGGTCGGTGTTGGCTAGAGTTGGTCAGATATGGTAGTATACAGAGATTTGACTGTAGATCACAGCAGGAGTCTGTTGTGACTCTCCAGTCGAGTGATACATCAGGATATGATGACTTGACATCCTTTTGGGTGTACATAAACGATCGTAAATGGGCATGTGTTCATAACCAGTCTAACGGGCACACGTGGTCGATGTCCGAGTGTGTTGGTTCCGACATGGTTGGAACTACGGAATCGAGAGAGGTTGCGATCGAGGTGACGAGTGGAATACGGGTTTTTCCGCATTGGTAATGAGTGTTTCGAAGTCGTTTTGGGTGACTTCTCAGGTTCTGCCATGGTATATGATGTAGATGTTGTTGGTTGCCACTAGTACACCGGTTGTGTATTGGTTGGTGGACCCGGGATTTTGTCTTGGGTCATCAAGTGGAGTTGAGTATATCGAAGTTAAGTGACTAAGATTTCTCATGTTCTGCTTGGTGGCAGACGATGTTGGATTATGTGACGTGGTGAATGCAATGAGTTTTGGTTGTATTCACGTAGGATGACTTTTGATGTCATTGTTTTGAATCATCTTTAGTTTTCCTCGGTGGAATGCCAAGGATTGATACGAGGTAATCCGTGAGAACCCACAGTCTCGACGTGTCTCATCGTTCACTAATCTGTTTAGATGTGGGAATTGGTTTAGGACTTTGGGTATCGTTATGGATCTGGATCGTGATCTGGATGATCCAGATAGGTGGAGAGTTTATCACTCTTACTTGGATGTTTGAGTTGAGGATGATGGGACTAAACTTCTTTTCGAGGTGAATCCTGTATGGTATATTACTCAGGTGAGTAAATGTCTGACGAGGTCGGATTTTGTCAGCCTTAGATGAGTTGATGTTGGGATTGGCTTCCCTATGAAGTCAATCGAACGTATTGTGGTAATTGTTTGAGTAGGTAACTGATAGGTTTGATTTTGGTGCGTCTGGATAGACGTGAACGATATTTCGAGTTTTGGAATCAGATAGCTGGATGACGATTCAGGATTTGATTTTGGAACTTGAAAGAGGATTTCTGGATTTGGGTTTTGGAATTGGATTCTGGGTGACGATTCAGGATTTGATTTTGGAGCTCGACAGTGGATTTTCTTTTATGGATTTGGGTTCGGAATGGTCATTCCTAATGCCGGGTTACGGAATGATGATTTCAGATTCGAATTTGGACATAGTTATGGATATGATTTCTGGGTTTGGATTCAGAATTTCTTACGAAATTGCGGATTCAGATTCGGATTTGGAAATAGATAATGGGTTGGAGTTTCGATTTGTCTAGATCGGACAGATGGACTCCATAATTGAAACATGTTTTGGATACAACCTAGGTGGTTGTAGACTGGTTGGTGGGTAGATGTACATATTTTGTACGTTGTTCGAGGTACGATACCGGGCAGACTTGTGATGCCTGGTGACGGTATATAGGTTATACCAGTGGTACGTTGGTGAACGTGTTGGTAGTCGGGTTGGTTCTGATACCATCGGATTAGTGGAGGTCGTGGACTGGACATTGGATACTGTGCATTGAGTCATGGTACTTCTGATGGGTTTAGTTACACACACGTCGAGTGAATTGTTGGTTAGTGTATACTCAGGTTGAGTGAGTTGGTGGTTAGTGTAACCACGAGTGAGTATAGTGACAGTTTTCGATTGACGACTATCAAGTGGTGATAGCTTGTCGGAGGTGTCAGCGTGGATCGTTGAGTGGAGATTTAGTAAGGAACCGTCGAGTTGTTGTGTCAACAAAACGGTAGATTTGACTAGTGGTGTCAATTCAGAGCGTACGACTTCTGCTATTCGACGTAGTCGAATGTAGACGATGCAACGTGAGTGTTAGTGGTACGTCTGGTTGCAGACAAGTAAGTATAGTTTGGTTACGAGTGTACACGAGTTGCGAGGTTGAATTAGTTCCACGAGGTGGATGTGGAATCAGGAAGTTATAACGTTCGGAAGTTTAGGGGCATTTTACTAATTTTGGTTAAAAGGCCCAAATAGTTGACTTTTGACCGGGATGTCCGATGGCCGAGGGCCGAGGACTATTACGTAGATAAGGACGATACGAATCCATAGACAGGCGGCACGTCGAATTTGGACGTTCGACGGCGAAGTTACGGTTCACGGAAGTTTCAAGTTACTATTCATGACGACACGTTTTACGAGGACCGTTTGTTTTTAGTGGGTCCAGTTACTTTTCAGCAACCAATGGATGAGTGACAAGTGTCACTCATCCACTGACCACTAGCCTACATTCATGCATTTACATCATCGATCATTTCTTTCCATTTCAAACCATTCCACCCGATCTCATCATTCAAACCAATCCAATCCAAACCCCATTTTATCAAGCATGTGAGGACCAGGGAGTGAGAGGAGGACTGAGGTGGTTGGTGACCGGCCAGGAATGGCGCCGCCGTGGACGGCGGAGGGGCAAGGCACGGTAAGCCCGATAAACCCATTTATTCTCCTATTTTCAATTTCTTGCATTATGGGCCGTTTTGAGTGATTAGGAATTGGTTTTTAGGTTGTTAGAAAAGTAATAGGAAGGTTTTGGGTGGCGGTTTGGGCTGAGCAGCCGTGTAGGCTGATCGGGAAAAATAAACTGTGAGGTTCAAAATTAAACCAAGAGATTTTGATGGTTTTTGATGTTTTAAGTAATGGATTTAGGTTTCTAGGATTAAACTAGGAATTATAGGATTGAATTGGGGTTGAATCGGACCAAATTAAGACAGGAAAACGCTTGGACCGGTCACGCCGGTCCAGGCGGACCGGATTTGCAAGAAAACCGTGACCGGATTTGCAAGAAAAACCGGACCAGCCGGTTCAGACCGGCTGCGCGAGGAAGAAGACGGTACTGTAGCGGCGCGTGAGGCCCACGTGCAGGCAACTTCCAGGGGCGCGTGTGGGCGCGTGCTAGGGTTTTTGGGGATGTGTCCAACATACGAAATCATCTATTCGATGTAACGAACATTTTGGGACTGGTTTCGAGTCGATCGGACACCGTCTCGATATGTTTCGGGGCATCGGAAGGTTTAGGATCGATTTTAAAAATAGTTAGAAATTCCGGAAAATTACTGGGCTTTAGTGAGGGGTTATATAAGTAGTTAGTAACCCTCTAAATTAATTTGGACAGGTTCGGGAATCCCAGATGTGACGATTGACCCGGGAGACGATTATGGCACGCGTATCGAGGCGCGGCTTCGGACGGTCTGTGAGTGGACTTTGATTTCTAAACTGTGATGAATGCATAAATTTTTTATATGGATTATGAATATGATTTTATGATGTTGATTTGGATGCTTGTGATTTATATGATTTCATGCTTTACGAGGCGATTTACGTGCTTGCACCAAAATCGAGGTTTCCGGTTTTACACTGATTTTCCGTACTTATGGTTTTGGATATGATTTCATGAAATGATTTTGGATTTGAAAAGGTAAACTCGGGTTCGAGACCCATTTGTTTTGCGGATTCGGGCCGGAGGCCCAGTTGGTTTACGATTCGGACCGGAGGTCCAGTTTCTATGTGGATTCGGGCCTAGCGCCCAATTATGTGTTACACATGGTTTTTACGGGTCATGACGGTTTATGGGAACCGGCATGAACCCTTGAAATGGTTTTTACGGGGCATGACGGTTTATGGGAACCAGCATGAACCCATGAAAGGTTTTATGGTTCATGACGGCTTATGATGGGCCGGGCATGAATCCTGGAAAGGTTTAAAGAATGATTTCAAAAAGTTTTCCATATTCCATCCTTTATATGTGATTGTCTCCTCCGGGGAGGGTCGTTGGCCTGGGTGGACCCCGGAGTAGTCACGGAGCACTGACTGAGTGGAGTCGCCCCCCAGTTGGGTTCCTTACTCTCAGGATGGGCATGGTTCGTTACCTCCAGAGAGGGTCATTAATCTACCGACATTGACCTGGGTGGACCCTGGAGAGACTTGGGTTTGAGACCCCGGTTAGCACACGTGTAGCTCTATTTCACCGTGACAGGTTCTGGATATGAATATAATGGATAAACATGATTTCAATTGGTTTGGGAAATTGTGTTTATAATGATAAATGGATTTGGGCTGAGATCCCATGTATGTTTACTATACTATGGTTTTCTGTAAATGGTTTTGGGCAGGAGCCCGGGTGACTTGTATTTACAGAATTTGGGGCTGAGACCCTAATTATGGATGTTTTAACATATATGATTGGATAAATGGTTTTACGATGCATGCATGCTTTTTAGTGAAGGGTATAAAGGTCTTTTATGGAAATGTTTTGATAAACTTATTACTTTTTGTCCACTCACAGTCTTTCTATTTTTAATACCCTTCAGGTTGACATCGGATGTGGACTGTAGTAGAGATCGAGACATCACATGCCTCCTCCGGATCCTGGCATACTCTGATAGCCCGGGAGGGCAAAGGTCAGAAATATCCCTTGTCTGACACTTCGTGTCAGACGGGAGCAGGGTCATCCCGCACTAATCTCGGGGGGATTGGGATGGGTCCTGTCATTCCAGCAAGGGACAAGTGTCCCAAATCTGGTGGGTCACCATCCCTAGGCAGCCACATATCACAATTTCACTGGCATAAATCCCAATGCATCAGAATGACCACAATGCCCCCATAAATATCAAATTACCATTTTGCCCCTCTCACTTCTAGAATCATAACTCAATCGTCCGACGTCTGATGCCAACGTGCCACCTATCATTGTACTCTGGGCATCGAGACCTACCTAACGGTCCTCGAAATGCATGGAAAGTCCATGTCGTTTGAAAGGTCAACAAATTTCCCTTATTCAGCAAAATTACCAAAGTACCCTCGAACTTCCGAACGTCATAACTTTTTCCTCGAATGTCGGAATCGGACGTGCCACCTGTTTGTGAACTTGTGATGTCCCAAACTACGTCACGGTCATTGGTCAAAGTCCATTTGACCGCCCCGAATAAAAGTCAACGTTTTACCCACGACTAGGGGCAAAACGGTCATTTTGCATCGTTCGTCCGATTTCGCCCAACTAATCACCGAGTAACCCTACTATTCATGATTAGTTACTAACTTAATCCCGAATTTCGGGATGGGTCGTTACAATTTTCCCCCCTTAAAGAATTTTGTCCTCGAATTTCCCAATTATCTCTAATTCACATCCACCTCATGGAAAACATTTCGACCCCGCAACACGTGTACACTCGTACACCAGCTAAGCTCAATGTAGCGTAGGACCAACAACATAATCTCATCCCGCAGGGCAAATACAATCCTGCGACATACAAGTTCAATGTCCATAACTTTCAACTCCCTCAGCGAACCATGACGCTGGAAATGTCACGGCGTGGTAACATCACGCAAGGCCACTAGTGGTTACACTCACCACTAACTCACTCATCCCGAGTATACATATACCGTCATCTTACGCAATCATGTGGTGTACTGAAACACATTGTATACTAGCCAAGAAGTGATCACACATCTCAACACTAAGGTTTCACTAGCCATCTGTGGCTAAGAGAACCTGCTCAAGGATCACTGAACCAACAAAATTACTCTGTCCAGTTCATGCTCTCAACCAAATCCAGTGGTGTTGGAACTAAGCCGATCACCAACACGTACAACCTCACACCACTGGTACCCCCTAGGTGCCGTCACCAGGCACCACACAACCCGTCCAGTACAGATTCTCGTACACCGTACAGAGTACGTACATCCCCCAACGAGTCCAGTCTAAATCACCAACCAATCTGGATCCCATGGTCACCCGAATAGTAACACAACACTCACGCCCCAACACATCATTCAAGATGTACCAATCCAAGCACGCTCACCAAGGCGTGTACAGTCTTGCCAAAAGGGCATCTAATCTCATTCAAAATTACCGAGGCGCACCAACCCCGAATCTATCGGATACCCGCTCAAACGGTTACCACATCACATCAGATTGACTTCGAAAAGAAGCCAATCCCAATCGCCCGTATCTACGACTGGCCAATTAGACCCTATTGGATATCCACTCATCCACAGGTCAAACCTCGAGTCAACTCATAAACATTCCCACTCGCCCGAGTACGGATTAACTTCAAAAGGAAGTTCAATCCAATTATTCCCATATCTACACCTTTATGATAGAGCGATAAACTCTCCACCTAGCCTGATCAAGGCGGTCATAATTCAAATCCAGTACCACGTCACCCGACTGGTAACACCACGATCCTAGAACGTCACCCCGTCCAAGGCCCACAACCTCATAAACCAGGTCCACCTAGGATCCACACATGCTCACAGCTAGCAATCTACCTGGAACATGATCGTAGGGTCTTACACCCACTAGATTTCTTGTCAACCACCCAACACTCCTCAACTATTTTCACATCCAATAATTCACTCAACAACGTAACACATCCATTCTGTGGGTCCCTTCCATTTACCTAACATCGATCCCTGCCACTCCACCTAGGAGAGACCAAGGATGATCCAATACGATGTCACCAACACCCAAAGCGAGTGCAAGCACTGCTCACTGCACCCACCATACCAAGTAATCCAACATCGTCGGCCAGGGCAGAGAATAAAAGGTCATCCCTAATGACTTCGGAATACCTAATACCAATGCGAAAACGAGCACTCCTCTCGTCCCACAGTCACAACTCCCCTTGAAACTAAGATTCCACCCATGTTGGGAAAAGACACAATCCCCATGAGATGTCAAGTCCAACCACCAGACTCCCTACATCCGTAACTCACTTGGACAACCACGTGTCCGCAATCAATCCAATACTCAGACCTCATGTCTATTAATGACTATTTATGCACATACACCGATTCCGACTGGGAATTACTCAACTCTTGTCACCTCGTCACTGTTGGGACTTATCCCAATACCTCACAATCTCCGCTGGATCCTATCCAGTCCATGAGTCAACCACTACTGAATCTCAAATACCGACGCACGATCATCATGGCAGAGTCACACCCCAACTCGTGGTTCAACACAATCTCACTCACTGACACTAGCACCAGCGCTAGTACCAGCACCAACGTACAATCATCCACACTAGCACACCGTGTGCAAAGTGGGTAGCCCTGGATCTCCGCTCATACCGAGTGACGATCCCGCATCACTACTCGTACCCCGCAACCATGGGTACCACCATCCTAGCAATCCACATCAGGATAGATGAACGCTCCCTGAACGCCCCCTGATCCTCAACTACTACCACTACACCAAGTACCCCTGATAATCAGTTATCTCCACAAGACTACCGTCCCATAAAACCAAGCCATAATTTCCTAACTCCTCAATTCCTGTCCATATTCCGGTCCTCGGCATCCTAAGTGCCAAACTTTCCTCACTCCGACTTTCTAGTTCCCCTCGAGCCTTGGTACCTTACCATGACTCATCTCACATTCCTAACCCAAAATCCTGACTCCTCGTGAGTCCTACATCCACATCTCGACTCCTCCTGGGTCCAATCTCATACCAAACCGATCATGTCATCACTGACATACCCAGTCCCCTAGCAATTTCCAATGCTCAACCACATTCTAAGTGACCAATAGGGCCTAAGAGATAGTACAAGTTGCCCAATTATGCGGCCTTCCGGCCACCGGTCTCGTTCGTCCTTGCGACCCTTGCAGTTCCATATCTAACAAATCGCAGTTCACAGTGTACACTACCCGACATCTGACCCTCAAAACAGGGTCAATCTCACCCGAGATCTAACACGAGGTCCCAAGCACCCTCGCCTACTCGTCTCACTACCAGGTCGCGCACGAGGCTTACGCTTCGGAGGCATGATGTGGCAACAGAATCAGCAACCTAGTGCTCTGATACCAAATTGACAGGACCGCCCCCAAATAGGGCATTGTTAACCGTGCCCGGTCCTGCTACCCGCCTGGCAAGACGACTGAAATTCCCAAGTTACCCTCAGTACTTGCCAGACCAGGGATAGCCACACGTGCTTACTCATGCCTCCGCCTCTCGATCAGCCTCGACCAACGCGCCACGACCTGGAGGGTCAATAAAAACCAAAAGGTGTGAGTGGACAAAAATAAATCAGTTTATAAAAACAGTTATAAAATTCGTTTTTACCCTCCGCGTAAAACCAATGCATGCATACAAAAATCATTTCGCAGTCGGTTAACATTTTCAACATAAGAAAATCCGTGTATCAAATTCCAACAGAAGGAAAACTCATAGGAAACTCAAAATCATTTTTCCTTTCCCAACCATCGGGTCTTAGCCCGCAATCATAAACACCGGGCCTCAGCCCCAACCACGTATCAAACCCCATAACACAACATAATCCAAAACCATCAACCATAAAACCGGGCCATTGCCCCACACATCCGAAACATCATAAATTAACAATGAATCACAAGTCACTCATTTTGCTGGATTTCAAGTGCGCCCGAGTCTTTAAACTCAAAACCATGCGCATAATCAGGCCTTCCCGGGATTTCAACGAGTCTTTAAACTCAGAACATAATCAATAGGCCTTGGGGGTATCACAATAACCGAGTCTTTAAACTCACGAGTCTTTAAACTCATTAAGGGCCCTCCCCCGTCATCAATTAACCGAGTCTTTAAACTCAAAACGTGCTCCAGCAATAGCACCGGGTCTTTAAACCCAAAACAGTTTTCAACGGGTCTTTAAACCCAAAACATTTTTCAATCACAACAACTCGGGATCCATCCCGAAATCGCATTTTTCACAACAGGACTCATGGTCCGAATTTCCACATTCAAATCCCCAAATCATACTTCACAAAACATATTCAAATCATCATTAAACACGGGGCATGTATAATCACACCAAATCACTTATTAAATCGTCTTCCATTCCCGGATTCGAATTCACAATAATGATTCCGTAAGCAGGCATCCGGAAGCATCATCCCAAACCCAAACCAAGAATCCGTTTTCAAACTTCCGAAAATCGAAGTCTCGTTATTCAAAATTACTTTTGTGCCCCGAGCATCAAGCCCAAAATCACTTTTTTCAAAATCCGTTTTAAATCCTTGAAAACACCTCATATTTCAAATCTCAAGGTCAAGACATCAAAACCACAATCATAATCACCAAAATCACAGTCCAATCAAAGCATACTCGAAATCTCGTAAAACGTGCAAATCTGGGACATTCCCGAAAAACGTGTCAAAACCGTAAACCGTACTCACAACCGAAATCAAAACATCTTAAAAACATGATACACACAAGTCATATAAAATCTTTCGTTAAACCATCATCCAAAACATAAGGGAAACCATATCTCGAAATACGTGCAAATTCGTGTGCATATCAAAAATACATATAAATACAAAAATCGAAATCAATCACAAATCATAATCATAGAAATCATAGAAATATTTATGCATGCATTAAATTTTGAAAGCAACGTCCACTCACACACCATTCTTAAGGCTCGGTTTAGAGCCGCACGCATTCCCGTAATTTCCGGCATTTTCCAGAAAACCCGAATCCTGTCCAAAATCACACTCCAGGGTCAGTAAGGTCTCAAATAACACGGTACCAATTCCCCATAATTTTCCAGGAATTATTCGTTAATTAAAAATGTAACCTAAACCTTCGGACCCTTGGAATAACATCGAAACGGTGTCCGATAAATTCGAAACCAACGTTAAAATGTTCGTTACATTGTATAGGACAAAAGTCATGTTGGACATACCTCTAAAATCAGGCCCACGCGCCCTCACGGGCCGCCGTGAGTGGTTGCGCGTGGAGGCCACGCGCCTGTTATAATGCCTGTACAGTTCTTCGTCCCAACCCGACTAGCTGATAAACGGGCCGCTCGACCCGCGTGATGACCCGTTTCGATCCCTGCAAATCTCAAGTTGTTTCCCTCAATTGTTTCAGTCTAGAGCATCTTCATAATCCTAATTACGGTTTTGTAACTTAACTTTCAACAACCCTTACCTTAATCCGTCCATCCTAGCTCGATTTTCCGACGAACAATCGACCACTGTTCATCACTGGAAGTGCATCAATACTCATCGTTTTCTTCAATTGCTTCACTCAGTAGCATCGCATGATCCATAAGAACATGCTTCTGAGCTCAATTTCAAGGTCTCAAGCCTCCAACCATCTGGACTCCACCACGACCTGTTCCCAGAAACTAAACTCCAGTCTGGGGTCAAAACACGACCAATCCCATTCGATTTTTGCGTGGTTGCAGTCGACACCAGCTCAAGAAGCTGATCATGATCTCTGTTTGGGCCCTCACATCTCACATCTTACAAATTAACATTTTAATTTTTCCCTCCAATTTCTAAAATTTCGATTTCAGACTCTCTGCTCTCTCAAACTCCCCAGTGCCTCTCTGTTTCTCTACGTCCTCCCCAAAACCCATTAGACCACTTCACTCCCTCAAACAATGTAGCCCGTGCTCTGCCCAAACCTCTCAATTTCCAAAAACAATTTTACAAATGCTCTGCTCTCAAGTTCCAATAGCACGCCCGGTTTCAGTCTCAGTTCAAACCCCCCGTGCTCTGCAATCTGTCCCAGCCACGGCAAGGTGTTCCCACGATCTCAACTGACCCCAAAGCACTCACAATTAACAATTCATTTCACTCAGCCCAACCATTTTTCTTCATAAACAAAGCCATATGTAACACCCCAGAAATTCGGGGATTTTAATATTGTAATTTAATGTATGAATTGACGTTTTTACCCTTGTGAATGGTATGGCCAAATTGTTGACTTTTTGATTTGTGGGTCAAACGGACTTTGACCAATGACCGTGACGTAGTTCAGGATGTCACGAGTCCATAGACAGGTGGCACGTCCAATTCGGACGCTCAGGGAGGAAGTTATGACTATCGGAAGTTCAGGGGCATTACCGTAATTTGGACTTTAGGGGCGAAAATGTTGACTTTTCGTTTGGAAACTAATTTTCACTCGACCCAAGGACCGTTAGGTAGGTCTCGATGCCCTGAGTCCGTAGACAGGCGGCACGCAGAAATCGGACTTCGTATGGCTGAGTTACAGGTCTAGAAAGTGAGGGGCATTTTGGTAATTATTGAACTAGGGGCATTTTGGTCATTTTGCCCTGGTTACTGTAGCAACCGCGGGGGACCATGGGCGGCACCACCATGTGCGGTGGTTCAGTGTGCAATTGTTTATGCAATTGTGTGCTGGAAAGGAAGGGCTGTCTATTGCTTTAGATCGTGGGCTGAACCATCCACGTGCACGGTCGAATTGATTAATGAAGATTCGAAGCTTTTTCGGGGAACAATGTTCAGTGGACAGTGAGGCTTCCACGAGCCTCTGGGACGGCTTGAAATGTTTTAAACTGATTAAGTAGTGAATGAGCTTCACTCTGCAGTTGAAAGGACAGAAAATAGGAGAGGAACCAGAGAGAAGCCATTTCGGGAAATTTTGGAGGAAAATTGAGTTTTCAATTTCTGGTGATCGTTGGACCAAACCAAGGCCTGGTTTATCTTTCTGGGAGCAATTGGAACTTAGCCATATCAAATTCGAGAGGAACCAGCCACTGTTGGCTTGGAACTGAGGTTCCTGTTTCAGTGGAGTTGCAGAGATTTGGACGATCACTTACAGGTAATACCATGGTAAATTGGTCATTTGTTTTAGTTCGTTTTAGCCTTAGGAAGCTTACTGGGAGGTTAATTTGATTTTGGTTTGGAAACCAGTGAGTTCTGGTGATTGACCCGATTGGTTGATCACGGGTCGATGGGTCGATTGGGGACTTATCGAGGTTGATTAATGACTGAGAACTTAAATTTGATGTGTAAATAACATGTTAGGATCAAATTGGATTGAAATCAAGTTGAAATTCAGGGTTAATTGCTCGGGTCATATCGCGGGCTGAAGGTCCAAATAGCAGGGCTATCGGGTGAGGAAGGTGACACTGTAGCAGCTACAGTGTCAGGCGCGTGACTTTCACGTGCAGCCACTTTGGGCGGCGTGTGAGGGCGCGTTGGGGCTTATCTCCGATCACGATCAACATGACTTTTGTTGCTCTCACCATTCTGAACATTTTTGGTGAATTAACCATGTTGATCTGGGATTGTTAGGAGGGTCAGTCTAGGGCCGGTTGTCTCGGGAAACGTGTTGACGGTTTCCCCGAGCCGGTTTCTGTTTCGGACTTTTTGGTCAAATGTTTAAGACTTGTTGTGGCCCTTACGTGTGATTTGGACTGACATGAATTGTACGATAATCCCGGTACAAGTTCGTACGCGCAGGTTCACCGCGGGATCGTACTGTAAGTGGGCCTGATTTCATTAAACACTTGCATGCTTAAATGTTTTCCGATTTACTTATATGTTCACATGCTGGAATCAAGAAATGGTTTTGATGATATTGAAATTATGGTTATGGCACGTTTCACGGTAATTGGGTTTGAACCCCGTCTGATGAAACTTAAAGTTCGGTTTGGATTTTATCTATGTATATATATGTTTTGCATGTGGATATCAATAAAATGTATTTGGTACTGCACTGTATAGATCCATTCTTATGATACTGTCTCCTCCGGATGTGGTACCCCGGAGTGGTCATAACGCATTGCCTGCCAGGGGTCATTCTACGGAGGAACCGGACCGTAAAATGACTCAGGAGTAGGATTGCTTATTTGATGTCAGGGACGTCGAGTGTCTAGGACGCTAGGCATTTGAGATGCCTTACCCGGACAGGGTTCGGGGATTGGACTCGGAACTGAGACCCGAGTGGCACGCGTAGCCTTGAGACTGTGACCTTATTGGACGTCAGGGACGTCAAACATCGGAGATGTCAGGATTGGAGTGTATAGTGCAGTGGCTAAAATTATGTTATGATTTTATTACATACCTCATGGTTCATATTATATGATTTATGGTTTTAAATTCTAATGCATGCATGTTTGGAAAACGGAGGGGTAAATTATATGTTTTACTTACTAAACGATTTTATAAACTTGAGTTTCGGCCCACTCACCCTTAATGTTTTAGTAACCCCTCCAGGTCGTGCTACTGAGGTAGAGGAGGAACCTGAGGCGGAGGCATAGATCTACTTCTGCGTACCTGAATCCCTGTTGGGTGATTTTACCCGCAGGTTTATGTTAGAGTCGTGCTCGCAACTTGTAGTTTTGGATTTCATCCCTTGTCTGACATCTGTTTATTTCGGATTTGATGTAAAACTTTAATTTGGTTTTTATGCATTTGAACGTTTAAGGTTAAAATTGGAACATTATTTTGGGTGTCAGACGGGAGCAAGGCACGTCCCCATGTGGTCCCAGAGAGGATCGGGGCGGGTCCTGTTACCATACCCATGCTCTGTTTGAAGAATCTCCCCCACACACGGTTGTCCCAAGTGCAGCAGCCAAATTACCATTTTGCCTTCACCTGTCAAATTACCAAAATGCCCCTCACGCGTCCTAGACCCGTAACTTGGTCATTCGAGCTCCGATCGACGCGTGCCGCCTATCGTTGTACTCGGGGCCTCGAGACGAACCTAACGGCCTTCGAGTCGTGTGAAAATCAATTGTATTTCAAAAAGTCAACATTTTCCCCCCAATCGTCCAAATTACGGAAATTCCCTTGCACTTCCGAACGTCATAACTTTCACCACGAAAGTCGGAATCGAACGTGCCACCTGTCTATGAACTCGTGACGTCCCAAACTACGTCACGGTTATTGGTCAAAGTCCATTTGACCATCCCGAATAAAAGTCAACGTTTTACCCACGACTAGAGGCAAAACGGTCATTTTGCATCGTTCGTCCGATTTCGCCCAACTAATCACCGAGTAACCCTACTATTCATGATTAGTTACTAACTTAATCCTGAATTCTGGGATGGTTCGTTACAAGGTTGATCACAGATGCGGCCTGTAGTAGAGACCGAGACATCGCACTCCTCCACCGATCCTGGCGTGCTCTAGGAGCCCCATATGGGCTAAGGTATGAATTATCCCTTGTGTGACACTTCATGTCAGACAGGAGCATGGCACATCCCGCGTTAATTCCGGGGGGATTGGGATGGGTCGTGTCAAGGTTACTCTTCAATTATTCTTCTTGCCTCCAAAGGGAGAAAAGTTTCCTTAAGCAAAAGTCTCGTATTCATTGGATTGCTAATGGGGATATGAATTTGGCTTTTTTTCACAATTCTGTCAAGAAGCGTACGAATGTTAATCGTATTAGCTCCATTACTCTTATGGATAGGTCTAACATCTCTGATCCTGCAAAAATTCGTATTAAGGCAGTTCAGTTCTTCACTAATCTTCTTGGTTCTCATTCAGGAGGTCAGCCTGTGGATCTTGAAAGCATTGGGGGTTGTAAAGTTTCTTCCGGCTCTGCTTTTGACATGGTTAGGGATGTCTCTAGTGAGGAGATCAAACTTGCTTACTTTCAGTTGAACCCGAATAAAGCCCCTGGGCTGGATGGTTTCAAGGGTAAGTTTTTCCAAGCTGCATGGCCGATCATTGGGTCTCATATTATTCTTGCTGTTAAGGAATTCTTTTGTACAAGTAAGTTGTTGCGTGAGTTCAATTCTACCATTATTACTTTGGTTCCCAAGGTCCCTACCCCTTCACATATGGGTGACTTTCGACCTATTTCCTGCTGTAATACAATTTATAAGATTGTTGCCAAGATTATTGTTGATCGTATTAAGCCTGTTTTGCCTGAGATTATATGTGCCCATCAAGCATCTTTTGTAAGGGGTCGTAGAATTGGGGATAATATCCTTTAGTGCAGGAGCTTATGAAAGGTTACCACTTACATGGAGGTACTCCAAGATGCACTATTAAAGTTGATATCAGGAAGACGTATGATACTGTTGGTTGGGAGTTTGTGCTCCAAGCGTTATCTGCTCTGAACTTCCATCATATCCTTATTGGGTGGGTGAGGGCTTGTATCTCGTCTCCTAGATTTTCAGTTGCAGTTAATGGGGAGTTGGTTGGCTTCTTTCCTAGTTCTCGGGGTTTGTGACAAGGTGAACCAATTTCCCCTTATCTTTTTGTGATCGCTATGGAGATCTTCTCTAGGTCTTTATGCAGGTGGATTGAGAGGGCTCCCTTCTTTCGGTTTCACTGAAGGTGCGAAAAGGTCAGTATTACTCACCTTACTTTTGTTGATGACCTTATGTTGTTTATGCATGGTGACTATGATTCTGTTAGGGTTATTAACGACTCTCTGAATGATTTTGGCCTTGTCTCGGGGCTCTGTGCAAATGCGGGAAAAAGTAATGTTTATTTGGCAGGGGTTGATCAATGGGAGGCTGACAGGATTTTAAGTTTGCTTGGGTATCAAATGGGAACTATTCCTTTTCGTTACCTTGGTATTCCGCTTATTACCACCAAACTTGGATTTAATGATTGTAGGCCTCTCTTAGAGCGTATTGAGTGTCGTATTATGGGGTAGGAGACTAAACCTCTCTCCTTTGCTGGGCGCCTCCAACTTATTAAGTCAGTTCTTTACAATCTCCAAGTTTTTTGGGCTTATCACCTTTTCCTTCCTAAAGGGGTTTTGAACCAGATTGAGCAAATTGTTAGGTGCTTTCTTTGGTCTGGCAAAGCTTTAGGTAGCTATTGTGCTAAGGTTGCTTGGAGCATTGTTTGCTTGCCAAAGGATGAAGGGGGCTTAGGCTTGCAGGACCTTCATAAGTGGAATCATGTGTTAATGGCTCGCCACATTTGGAACTTGTTTGGGAATTTGAGGGAAAATGTCTGGTGTCAGTGGGTCAATGCTTACTATATTAAAGGAAACTGTTTCTGGAATTTGGAGTGTCCCTCTATCTGTTCTTGGAATTGGCGGAAGCTATTGAAGATTCGTTTGTTAGTCAAACCTTTTATTAAGGCCAAGGTGGGGGATGGTTCTCATATCTTCTTGTGGCGTGACTCTTGGCTTTCTAATGATCCCTTACTTGATCATTGTGGTGACTATGTTACGATTTTGTCTGGGATTGATGGTAATTCCAAGCTTTCTGATGTTATTGATGGGTCTAACTGGGTATGGCCCTCCTCCTCCTTTGCTTGTGTTCGTGAGATTCATTCTGCAGCGGCTTCAGCTTCTATCGTGCCTGGTGCCTCTAATTCCTTTTATTCGGAACCTGGGATCAATGGGTATTTCTCGGCTCTTCCCTTATGGAATAGTATTCGTTTGAGTTCTCCGAAGGTCCCTTGGGCACATCTTATTTGTTTCCCTCAAGCCATTCCCCGTGGTAGTTTTGTGTCGTGGTTGGCCTTGTCTTTGCGGCTTTCCACTCTTAATCGTATTTGTATCTACTCAATGGGAACTTCACCAGTTTGTGTTCTCTGTGGCATGGCATTAGAGAGCCATGACCACCTGTTCTTTGAATGCTCTTTTGGTGGAGGGATTTGGAGAGCCTTAATGGTTAAGTGTGGTGTTCCTTGGCTGCAGCTTCCTTGGAGTTCTCTTATTGCGTTGTTAGCTCGCTCATGGTGTGGTAGGTCTCTAGTTATGGTTGTGAGCAAGATTACTTTTGGTTGTTGTGTTTATGGTATTTTGAAGGAGTAGAATGCTCGATTGTTTGTGGGTTATCCCAGTAGTCCCTCGTCTGTGTTGTTATCAAGGATGAAAATATCGATATCGACGGATATATCGCTAGTCAAATTTACGGATATCTCGCTCCAAATATCGATATCGATATCGATATCGTTTATGGTCAACAAAAATGACGGAAATTCGGTCTAAAAGTTGGAAATTTGGAATGAAACTTTGGGAAAAAATTAAGTATCCAATGATGGCTATATAGGACTAATAAAAACTATAAAATGACTTTGATATAATAAATATATGATGAATCATATGATAGAATATAAGTCTGGCGATAACTGACAGTAGAAAATTTTAAAGATAAACTTAAAATAAAACATAATTTTAGTGATAATGTTGCACTAAAAATACTTTGCACATTACATTTCATTAAAAATAAGTAGACTGTCTACCAGATTGAAAATTAGATTGGTCTCCATCTACCAAGACACAAAAATTTTGCCAAGATGACTGAAGTTGTAAAAAAATTGAAAATAAATTAGATGGAAAGAAAATCAAAATAACATCATTATTTAATTGAATTGCAAATTTTTAATTATAATTTATTTTTAGAATTCCTTTAATTAATTAAACAATAAGGAAAGATCCTTTAATTAATTAAACAAAACTGAATTATGCATACATATGGAATGAGATAGGACCCACTACAAATTAATTGGACTGATGGAGCCTTCATTTTTTTTTATTCTCTCTCTCTCTTTCTTTCTCCCTCTCCCCGAAAAACTCCTTCTTCTTCATCTTTTCTGCAACTACACAACCAAACCCAATCCAATCATGGCTAAACCAAGTCTTACCTAAAATTGGACTATGAATTGGACAAGACGAAGAAAGCTCATCCCTCTTTTTCCAGCATCAGAACTGGAAACGGGCGAATCAAGGCTCGAAGGTACGGTGACCTCGATAACTATCAATAAAATCGGTAGTTATCGGTGAATATCGTCGATAATCTCTGATTTCAGACGAAATCATGAATATTAGGGGAAGAAATTTTTTTCCCCCCTTGTTTCGATGCCGCCACCCAATTTTGACGATATATCCATGGAAATATCGACGATAGTGTCGATATTTACTTCCATGGTTGTTATCTATTTCTAATATGATTAGGGATTATCTTTATTCTCTAAATTTTCCTACTACTAGGGCAAACTCCTTTGTTTTCTTGAATTGGAATATTTCCATGTAGTTGGTGTCTGTTTCGCTCTTGGGTTGCTTTCCCTTGAGCTTGTCTTCTGGCTTTTGCCATTTTTCTTTAATACAATTTGATTTATCCAAAAAAAAAAAAAAAACTTATTTGGATAGAACGGTGTCGTCTTCGCTCTTGCGGAACAACGAATCACCATGAGACTACTAGTGCTTGATTTTCCAGCTGAAACCATCCCTCCTCCAGTCAAAAAGGTACTTTTCAATCTCTATTTTTTTTTTTCTTTCTTTGAACATTAATAAAATTTCTTTACAAGATTTAAAAGATTTTTTTAATTACTCTGAGATCTTGATAATGAATTGCGTATTCTGGAATTAATTGAGTTGAACTTACCCTTGAAAGAGCACAAATTTATTATACTTTTTCTGAATCAAAACATCAACTATCTTGTTCTGCTATATCCATATCGATACAAAAGAACTAGAACAGAAAAAATATCAAACTAGGAACCCTAAACTCGACGCTGCCATATCAATTTGTTCCTCCATCTTCAACCCGGCCGCAAATCCCAGTTGATATTTGTAACTCTACTCATCTGAAATCCCTTTGTTCACAATTCGGCATACCACATACCTTTCGATCTGAAACAAAGAAAATATAAATATCACCAAACCATTCAACAAACCATAGCATTACAAGATATTTTCTTCATAGTTTATGAAGCATGCATACCTTTGTTCTTAGGTTGTCATTGAGCACATGAGCAGGAACTTCTCTAGGGTTAAGTCTGTACTCCGACATCACAAAGGAAGTTTTTTTCCCTTTTGGTGCCTGCCCCTTATAGAATTCCAATATTTTCTTGAACCCGAAAGTTATGTGGCCTTTCTTGTAGTTAACCTCTTCTTCCTTACCAATCACCTTCCAGTAACCACCATTTGTAGGCCTTCTAGTGACCTTCCCTTCACTGTAACTCTGATCTATATAGCTGAAGTAATAGGCCTCGTTGAATTTCCAACCATGCCTGAAATCGCCTGTGAATTGTCGAACAACAAACAATTAGGTAAGCTCAAAATAACACAGAATTTAAGTTCAGAAAATCAGGCTCAAATTAAAACAGAATTCAAAGCCTTTGCAGCTTACCGCTGGGGAGCTGAGCCGGGTCGTGTTCATACACATTGATCTCTTTGATAACATCGGTGACTGGTAATATACGGTCCAAAATTCTATTAAACAGAAAAAACACAACTGTTTGCCCATCAGTAGGCATAAATTGAAAGCCTAGATGAACGTCTGCTTCTTTCTTCCCCTCTGCAACTTCTGAAAGCTTCAATAGATCGTATTCTTTCTCAATACCAGGAACATCAGAAGTTGAAGAAGCTGAGGATGCCATGGAAACAAGGACAACAACAAGCTGGTGTTTGGTGTTGGTTTTGAGCTTGAGTTTGTGAGCTGTGTCATAGAGGCCTTTGTTTATTTTAAATTTTACATAAATAGGGAAAAGAAACCACAAGTCTATGGAAACAAGAAAGGGCATGCTAGGTTTCATAGGAAACCAAATAGAAAGTAATCCAGATTGTTTTGGGTTCTATTTCAAATTGTACAATTAAATTAAATCTTAATGTGTAGCTTCCTACTAAGGCCAATTCAGAAAAAATCGGCAGCTACGTACGCCCTTTTTGGCCTTTTGGCTACAATCACCTTAGAAAAATTTACAATTTCATACTAACTCAATTTCGATTCAGAATATCTTTGCACTTACGATTATTTATAGATTCCTATTAGACTGCCTCATTTTTACTAACAACATAGAATTAAAACATCATTTTTACGAAAACAAACATAGAACTTGAACGTGCTGAGTGTTATATTAAATTAATCTAATACTAAAAACAAATTTGGAATTAGACTGATTTGGAGAGTCTACGCAAATTCTCAGGAAATTAACAACGAAAAATAGCATAAATTCAATAACGAGGGATGAGAAATCGGCTATCTCGTAAAATTAACAACGAAAATTAGTATAAATTCGAGACAGGAGAATGAGAAGTCGGCAATGTCATGAAATTAACAAGGAACGACAGTATAAATGCAATAAAGGAGGACGAGAAACTCACCGGAAAGAGAAAGTGGGATGGGGTTGTGCGACAGAGTGGGGAGGGCACTGTGAGATTTCAGTCTTGATTTCGATATCTGTTGTGACGGTTTCGAAAAGGAGACTAGTGGCATTTGTAATATTTTCTAAGAGTAATGGAGGGGCAGCCGCTTAAATTTTCGTAAGTTCGAGTCGGGTGGGTTGGTCGAATTCGGGTACGGATTAAAGAATTTAGGTGACGCATTTGATCAAGATTTTAATGAATTTTAATGTGTTCTAAATAATTTAGAATTGTACCCATTTTTAGCCTTTACCCGAACAACACCGAACTCCTCGCAGTGGGACGATTAAATGGGGTGTATTTGATTAAGATTTTTAATATTTTAAAGACTTTTTTAAATGACAAATTTTAAAGATATTTTAAAAGTTCTACAAATTGGTATAGATTTTTGGTTATTATTCAAACACTTTCTTAAAATCCAATTATGGATTTTCTCTTTATTTGGACCGTTTTGGTGGACATATATTAACAAATTTCGGTGAACATCGTGATTTCTCCATTTTATTCTCTCTTTTTACAATAGTTTCTTTCATCTGAACATAGTAACTGAACATATCATTTCATCATCATCATTTTGAGTCGTATATTGAGCAGAGACTGGTATCAAATACGCACACTTATTACATTTTTTTATTAGAATTGATCACATCTTAGAATTGATCTATTACATGTTTTTGAATACGTCAGAGGCTTTGGAATCGTTTCAAGGTGGTTCTGGAATTTTCTGGAATTTTCTTTATTTTTTTGGAAAATATGAGATTACTATGAAGTTTTCGTCACTAAAAGCTAAGCTCATTTTTGGTGACGAAAAGCTTAAAGAACACCGCCGCAAAAAAAGAAGCAAAATGATGAATTTTTGAAAAATTATGCAGAAAAAATTAACACAAAATAAATATTTTTTGGCAACCTTTTGATGCATGTTTCTTTAAATTAGTTTTTACTATGGCATGAACCATTCGTATAAAGAATCACGAGTCTATTTGAAGAAAATGTTATAGGAAGAATGAGACGTTTTTGAGAAAAATATCTTGTGGGATTCTAAGTAAATCCCTCAACTTGAGGCTAGACATTTTTTGTCTCATAATATGTATATTTCTAATGCTCAATCTCACAAAGTCCACAACTTAAACAAATCCTTAAAAAATAAGTCATAATTGAATACCTCAAGATTTTTTTTGAGAATTTTAATAATATTAAAAGTTTTAATTGAATACACCAGGATTTTTTAAAAATCTTTTTAAATATTTAAATATCTTAATTGAGTACACTTATATTTTTAAAATCTTTAAAAATATTTAAATGCCCTAATTGAATACAACCTCCTCAGACAACATCATCGCCTATCATAATTGTCGTAGAGACGAGTATGAAGAAGTAGTTTGCGAAGAGACTGAGAGGGAGGGAGTGAAAAAAGAAGAAGATGTAATTATTATACCTTAATAATAAAATTTACAATATAATAAACTGAGTGAGTTTAGAAACCCAGCAAAAAAGAATGAGTGGGTATAGGTATTTATAATAAAATATAATAATTATCATGGGTATTTGTTGGAATGGGTTTAGAATTTTATAATAAAATATAATAATTATTGATTATAATTTAACTAATAATACTATATTCAAATTTTGCGAAACAATTCTAAAGAATACGATTCTATCACCACAGATTTTCATTTGAAAACGATTATTATCATTTTCATTTGAAAACGATTATTATCATTTTCATTATTATTATTGGCATTATTATTCTAATTCACGTTTTTACGACTTCACCCTTTTATTTATAATCGTTAATTTATCAATATAACAAAGAATCATTGTATTTACATGTTAATTATAAACCATTGTTTATTACTAATTATTTAGTAAACATTTTCTTACATATATTATAAGTTTATTATCAATTAATATGTGCTCTAAATGAAGTAATATTTTAATTTATGTTTATATTTAAGATTTGATATTATTAGTCATCATTAGATTGTATTGTATCATATTATATGTCATATATTTATTATATCAAAGTCATTTTATAATTTTTATTTGTTTTATATAACTATTATTGAGTTCTTATATTTTTGCCAGAGTTTCATTAAAAAATTCTAATTTTTGGACTAAATTTTCACTATTTTTGTTAAGTGTAAACGATAATGATATCCATCTTTATCATTGGACGCAAGTCGGTTGGTCATTGATTTTACATGTTAACAAGATGAGTTTTTTTGTTTTTTGTTTTTTGTTTTGAATTCTATCCATTTTATGATCATTTATTATGTGTTTTGGTCTTCGAAATTAAATGAATCATGGTCCAAATCTTTTTTTTTTTGGATAATGGGTCCAGATCTTATTTTCTGGTTTTTGAAGATTTTATTTTTTATTGGGTAATTGGAGTTCTAGATAGATGGCTTTATTTTGGAGGCCTTTTCAAGTCAGATTTTTCCAGATAGAAATGTGTAAAGAGTTTGACAATGTAGACCCTTTTTCTTCTTCTCAAGGAATGATCTTTGAAAATATTGGCATCATGGGTCCATTACTGATCTGATGTATGAAGATTTCAAATTTTCTGGCTTTTCAACATTAGTTTACTGTAGGTTGAATTACAGCTAGTACGTCTTTTCAAGTTTTTTTCTGATTTATTGAAAAAGTATTGCTGCTGAGAGTTCGACAAAGTATGATGGGGTTCTTGCCTTCTCGGTATCTTTGCCTCCCATGCTACCTTTGATAATTTTTTTCTTGTGAAAGTGTGATTATTAGCTTCGAAATGCTCTGCTTTTGCACCCTGGCTTATGATCTGATTTTGTTCTACTGTTTTGTTTGGTTGGTTTCAAAGTTTTCAAGTTGATTGTCTTAACATCGATCCCTTTACAAGTTGGTTTGCTGGTTTCAATTCGAACTCTTTTTATTAAGAGTTTTCTTTTGTTATCATTGAGACATGTTTTATAGTAATCTCCACTTTCGTGGACGATGTCGTTGTTTCCGGTTAAACGGTGTGTCCATGCCTTTGTATATTCGCTTTTCTAGCTTTCTTGCTTTACTACTGTTAATATTTTAATTTAGTTTTAATCTTTTTTTTTATTAAGTTTGCACTCATTTTGCTGATTCATTTCATTCGAGTTGGATCTCTATTAAGAATGTTTATCCTCTTCATCTCATAATATGTGCGCTGTCCTCTTTTTCCTTACTTTAGTTTTTTTCCCGTTGGATTTTTACAGGAATTTTTTTTAATGAGGCAGTACAAAACGCAATTTTCAAGCTCCATCAGGTTGCATAATAAATTAGAGATGGTTCTCATTGCATTTACAATATATAAGGAACACTAATGTATTTTATTTTACTTTTTAGTTCCATGTGAACCTAATCAGACTATAGATCTTTTCAGATCTAAGTATTGATTCTAATGTTCATGGGTGTTTTAGAATAAAACAACTCCTTTAGAAAAACAATAATAATTTAGAATTGTATTGTGTTTTAATTGATTTCTATTTATTTCTTATGATTTCAACGTATTAGATTTGTTTGAATTTTGAGGTGTTTTGGCATATCTAGCTTGACATTTAAAAAAAAATTAAAGGGCCAAAATTATCCCATTTCATTATCCGACCCCCAGTTCATCCCAAGTTCATACCAAAAAAAGAACTTTGATTCGAAAAAGAAGGAAAACAATGCGCATACCTTGTTTTTACACGGTGGAGATGCTTGATGGAAATCGCATAGCCGTCTACACCTCCGCACTACCACTTGCTGGAAAATCACCTAGTGAAAAGAATAGGATTTCCCCAAAGCACGAGGGTGAAAAATTGAAAGTGATTTCTCACAAACCTACCTCTTTCTATTTATAGAGGCACTATCAACACATGAAGGGTTGCCTTGGTAAAAACGTTGCATTTATTACCACCCGTCACCTGTTTCACTCTCATTGGCTTCACAAGCGCCCACACGCACACGATGGAAACTAAGTGGTCGTAGGGCGAGCCACACATATGGCGACCCTTGACCTACTCCACCCACGTCGACCAACTAACGCATTACCTAGCACACCACAGTAATGACAGTTCAGCCTATATCTTGTCGAACCTATGGAACCAAACCATCCCAGAGCATATACCAGTTAGTACGTCATGAATGCACTGACTTGGGTCTGCTTCTGTGACCAATTTGAGCACCCACGGATGACCTACTACTTCGCTCAGTACTCTCCCTCACTTGGGGAACTTGGGAGACTAGAGTTACATCCTTACACCGAGTTTGGGATAGTTTACAAGTCCCCAACTAAGAAATTCCACATCGGTCAAGAATTTTGGGGACTTCTGTTGATACCATATTGGACCATACTCCTTGGGCCTAAAACCTCAAACCAATACACACTTATGAGCTCAAACGGCCCAAGCCTACACTACCAAAAAACCCTAGCAAGGGTTGTTCACCAGCTGACATGTGGACAAATCCTCTTCATCCATTAGGAGGCGGCCACGTGTCAATCCCACAACAGAAACACATTCTCCCACATCGAAATAACTCATTATTTATCCCTCACACACTTATACAAAAGGGATCCATTTTCCAATAAAGGTAACTAAACATTACTATTCACACCTACTTGCAAATTATTGTTCACCACTTACTCCTTATACACACCGACCTACACTAACTTGGACATTAGAGTATCCTTACGCTGACACTACACCGGTGTCTACGTTTGACCAACGACCAGTCCCCCCTCTTTTGACAAGTCAATTCAAGGACACGTGGCTGAGAAGAATCTCATCCCTAAATTGGCACATTTTGTACATCAATAGATACTATTAATGTTCTGATTCTATATGACGAGTAAACGTACAACTCAATGAAAAATGGTTACCGACTTCTCCGATTACTCTGATTACATTCTTCATTATTTTTAAGAAAATGTGCTCTTAATATAAAATGCGGTATGAAAAATTTGTTAATTTGTTATTATTTTTAGGATAAACTACATAAAAGTACCCAAATTATAGACGCGATTTCAAAAAGTACCCTAACTATAAAAAGTTTCAATTACGTACCCAAACTATCAAAACATAACATTTAGATACTCGTCGTTAATATTCTGTTAAAAAAATCTATTAAATGTCCAAGTGGCATTTATGAGACAATTTTTCATGCTGAGTTGGACACCATGTGGAAAAAAAATTAAATATTAAATTATATGAAAAATAATTAATAATTTAATTATATTAAAAATAAATAAATTTAAAAATAAAAAATAAAAATCAAATCCCTCGTCTTCTCCGTCCTCTCCACCTTCATTGAACAACTCAATTTCCCATGGCTTCAAAACCCAGATCCAAAACCCATATCTATCATTGATTTCATCATCAATATCATCTTGTTGTACTTTTCATCATCGATTTCATTTTTCTGGGCAACCATTTTTCTACAAATGGCAAGAAATCCAAAACGCTTTCTGGCTTCCTCAATGAGGTCACAGATGGCCACTTGCAACTTTTGCGTGCTCATTTCCTATCAAACCCAGAAACCCAAATATGTAAAGACCCGTCCCGAATATCGGGATTAAATATTAATAAATTATGGATTTAGTATAATTAATCGGGGGTTAGTTGAGATGAATCGGATGGACGGTGTAAAATGATCGTTTTGCCCTTGAATTTGGATAAAATGTTGACTTTTGACTTGGGGAGTCAAACATACGAGGGTCGAGGACCGTTACGTAAATCGGGACGTCATGAGTCTGTAGACAGGCGGCACGTCGAAATCGGACGTCGAACGGAGAAGTTATGGTCACAGGATCGAAATTGGGAATATACGTCTCGGGATTCGAATTAAATATTAATTAAATATGGTTGGTAGATATTTTAATGTGGGACCCTTGGATCAATGACACTTGTCACTCATCCCATTGGTCCTTGCCTCTAAATTGTGGATCTAAGTGTGATTGGATGGCTTAATATTAAAATAATATTTTATTAATTTTATATTTTCCCTCACATTTCTCTCTCCCTCCTCGCACATCAGTTCTTCATCGTCTTCTTCATTTCCTTCTTCAAACCGTGAACCCCCCAAACACTAACCCCTCCAAACCTCACCATTAGTGTTTAGCATGTGAATGAAAAAGAGAGTGTGAGGTGCGGCGATGACGGTGGTGTTGTTTGTAACGCCCCGAAAATCCAAAACTTGTACAATATTAAAATAATGTGAAAATGACGTTTTTACCCTTGATGACATATGGCTAAAAGTTGACTTTTTGTTTAAAATACTTTTTGCTCATTTCTCGAGTACCGTTGTGTAGGTCTTAGAACGCTGAATCCGTAGACAGGTGGCACGTCGAAAACGGAGTTTGTATGAAAAAGTTATGGGTCTGGGAAGTTCAGGGGCAAAATGGTCATTTGTGACCTCAAGGGTAAAATGGTAATTTTATGTGGATTGTGATTAAACGGTGAATGAGATGATTATCACCTGCTGATTCATTTCAGCAAATGAGTCATTAGCTTTATCAAGTGACAAGTGTCACTTGTTAAAAGAGATTAGTGGCATGGATTAATTAATTCATTGAGGTTAACAAACATGTGAATATTTGATGAACAGTACACGAACAGTACACGACCAAAACCTTCAAACACAGCACAGAGAACCTTCATGCTTCTCCTTCACCTTGATCGATTTTCTGTAGAAACCGTGTAATTGAATACGTAATTAGGGTTAATTGGAGAGTGAAAGACTGAAAGGAAACCAGACAAACCCAAGAACTACCCGACTGAACCTAACCGAAAATCCCTCAAAATCTTCATTTTCGAACTTGAATTTTGAGATGGTTTCGTTCCAATTTGAAGTCATATTAAGCTTTCTGGGAACTGGACGAACCAAACTGAATCAATTGGGAAGGCAATTGGTGGAGAAACCGTGACAAACAGACCCTGCGACGGTTTTGAAAAATCGAGCTTGAGTTCAGTGACTTAGAGGTAATAACTCATGAAATTGATCTCGAATTCGTGTTTATAATAGTCCTATGATGCTTCTGGTATGAACAATTGAAGGAAACAGGTGATTTTTGGGTAGAACCCGAATTAGAACCCGTCGGGTGTTCATCCTGATTCGAGGAGGTTTAGGGTTTATTTAATCAAATTCAAGATATGGAACTGTAAATTAGATTGAACTGATATTAATGAATGAAAGAATGGACGAAATTGAGTTGAAATTGAAGGAAGGCGAGTCGGGTCTGATCGCGGGTTGTAGACCCGTTTATCAGAGAAACGGGTGAGAGTGATGCACTATAGCAGGCACTGTTCACGGCGCATGGCTGTCACGCGCAGCCGCTTGCGGCGGCCCGTGAGGGCGCGTGGCCGGTAATCTGAGGAAGGGTCCAACAACAATTTTGATACTCTCGATGATACAGACCTATTAGCGTTGATTTCGGGTCAATCGGATATGAACTGAGAGTAGTTTTGTGTACCCGAAGCGTATAGGTTACGTTTAAAATAATATTATTTTATTCCGACGATTAGAAAATTCGTACAGGGGATTATGTGATAAGCTAGTAATATTATATTACTTGTTTGACAGGCCCGAATACTTTCAGGACGTCGGAAGAATACGAACAGCTCGAAACGGAACAATCTGGACGGTGTGTGAGTGGACTTTTGTTTTCTACCCTGAATGCATGCATATATATTTTAAATGCTTTATAATATGATTGGAAATGATTTGGTATAATTAATGTTTCGATATGATGATTTCCGGATTTCTGGGAATATTATATTATTTTATATGCTTTTGGGCACGATTTTCGAGAAAATTGTGAAACTGATATTTCGAGCTAAGGCTCGAGGTTTGAACTTGATTTTGACTCGGATTATGAGTCTGGTGTTGGATTTGATGGATTTATGTCATAAATAAGATTGTGATTACGCAGGTTTGCGTGGATTGGTTTATTTATTTGAGAAAAGTGTGATAAAAAATGGTTTTGATATTACATGCAACTGTTTTCACTGGTTTTCGTGATGATGATATATGAGGGCTTTCGGTGTGGATATGTTTCCCCCCGAAATGGACCCTGGAGATAACGCTCGCCTCCGGGATGGAAGTGTTTACCCCGGAGAGGTCACGTAGCACGGTATGTTGTCGTGCAGCCAAATGGAGGCTCGACTCAGACCAGATGTGCTGGATTATATGAAGGTCAGTCAGTGATATGTTCATGACGACCTGGATTGCCGGCTGGTGATGTGTTCACAGCGGCGGATGCTCGGGATTTGAGCGGTCCTTGAGCCTATTGATTTGCACGCGTTGCAGGGATAACGTGACTCTATATTGGACCTGGATTCTGTGTTTTTATTGATGTTTGAGATTTATATTCATATCTTAATTATTTGATTTAGAAGTTATGATATGCATGCATGTTTGTGAAAACTGGAGGGTAAGACTATATTTTGATAAATGTATTTCTAAACTTGATTTTTGTCCACTCACACTTTTGATGTTTTATTTGCCCTCCAGGCCAGTGTACAGGTACTGAGGCTAATATCGAGGCGGAGGAATAAACAGACCGTTGCGTACTCAGACACTTCGCAGCGTAGGATTTTGATCCCTACTTGTAAATATTTCCTATGCTCTGTAAACCTGTTGACTAGGTCAACGGTCTCGGAATACTGAACTATCCCTTGTCTGACAATGTTATCGTTTATATGTGTTATATGTATATATTTGAAACTACTTTTGGTACTTTCGAGTTATTGTCAGACGGGAGCAGGATCTGTCACGGTTATCGAGGGATAATCGGGATGGGTCTTGTCAAATTGGTATCAGAGCACTAGGTTGCGATCTGAGTCTTGCACCTTGTGTGCATGTCTGGTTAACTGATCTGTTTTACGTACATATACCTCTATATGCCTCCGCGACGCGAGCCTCGTGCACAGCCTGGCGAAGAAATGGAGGGTCCAGACGTAGAGAGAGCTCAATGTGTGGGGGCCACGAGTTTTACGGGTCAGACTAACCCAGATGAGGCGTATGATTGGGTTACACAGTTGGAACGGATTTTCGAGATCATGCGATGTCCACCATGAGACATGGTTCCTTTAGCCACGTTTATGCTGAGTAGTCAGGCGTATCGATGGTGGCGTGGATTGCAGTTGACGGGATTGGATGCCAACGCCCTGAGTTGGGAGGACTTCAGGCATCGTTTCCTAGATCAGTTTTATCCTCGTTCTTTCCGTAATGCCAAGGAAGTGGAGTTTCTTCAACTGAAACAAGGAGATCTATCTGTGGCTGATTATGAGCAAAAGTTCTTGAACCTAGCCAATTTTGCCCCTCTGTATGTGTCTACCGAGGACGACAAGTGCAGGAGGTTTGAGCAGGGGTTAAAGAATAAGATCCGTGGTGCCGTGACAGTGGGATCATATGACAGGACCTGCCCCGATCCCACAGGGACCACAAGGGGACGTGCCCTGCTCCCGTCTGACACCCAAAAATTCATACCAATTTTAACCTCAAAACATTTAAAAGCATAAATAACCAAATTAAAGTCATACATCAAATCCGAATTAAACGAATGTCAGACAAGGGATATAATCCAAAATTACAAATTTGCGAGCACGACTCTAAAGTAAACTTGCGGGTACACCGCCCAGCAGGAGTTCAGGTACGCAGAAGTAGATCTATGCCTCAGCCTCTGGTTCCTCCTCTACCTCAGTTTCCCGACCTGGAGGGGTTATCAAAACATTAAGGGTGAGTGGACCGAAACTCAAGTTTATGAAATCGTTTGATAAATAAAACATATAATTTACCCCTCCGTTTTCCAAACATGCGTGCATCATAATTCAAAATCATAAACCATATAATATGAACCATAAGGCATACAATATAACCATAACCATAATTTTAGCCACTGCACTATACACTCCAATCCCGACATCCCTGATGTCTGACGTCCCTGACGTCCAATAAGGTCACAATCACAAGGCTACGCGTGCCACTCGGGTCTCAATTTCCGAGTTCTTTCCCCGAACCCCGTTCGGGTACAGCATCCCCGATGCTTAGCGTCATAGACGCTGGACGTTCTAGACGTCCGTGACCTCTCCGGGGTACCTCATCCGGAGGAGACAATATAATATGGAAGGATCTATACAGTGCAGTAACAAATACATTTTATTGATATCCACATGCAAACATATATATACATAGATAGAATCCGAACCAATCATTCAGTTTCATCGGACGGGTCTCAAGCCCAAATATCGTGAAACGTGCCATAACCATATTTTCCATATCATCAAAACCATCATTGTTTTAGCATGTGAATAAGTATAATAAAACCAGAAAACATTTATGCACACAAGGGTTTAAGAAAATGGCCCACTCACAGTACAGTCCTGCCGAAAACCGAACGTATACCCTCGTTCTGGTACGATTACACAACCCCTGTCATATCCAAAGTATTCGTAAAGATCAATACAAACCCCTAACATTCAACCATGAAAGCCTAGGTTGAAACCGGCCCGGGAAAGCCGCCCGAACGCGCTTTCCAAGGCAATAAACCTTATTTTGACCAACTTAATGATCTCCGATCGACCCGAAACCACCGCCATTGGATCCGGATCGTCGAAACCTAAAGAATGGTGGTGGTCCCACCAGAAACACTGTTCACACGCGCCCCCGCGCGCCGGTCAACGCGGCGGTCAACGCAGGAACAGTTCCTGCTGACGTCACTGCTGACGTCAGCATGACGTCATGCTGACGTCAGCATGACGTCATGCTGACGTCATCTGACAGCTGTCAGGTCTGACATGTCAGACCCTGACAGGTGCCACGTGTCAACATCTGATTGGTCCACCATACTGATCTGTCAGACCACGTGTCAGATCTGACATGTGCCACGTGTCAGCACGGCACTGGTCCACGTCACTGACATGTCAGTGACACGTGGCAGTCCCTGACTGGTCCACGTCACTGACAGACTGACAGGGTGCCACGTCATCACCGCTGTCCTCAGACGGGTTGACCCGAATACCTGTAACTCGGGTCGATCAGACCCGCGATCAAGACCCGGTCACCATTTCACCATTTCTCAATCATTTTCGTTCAGGTTTGTTCCTAACTACTCGTCTTAATCCCAGAAATAGTTCTAGCTAATTAAAATTAATAAACAAGGGCTGAATCGAAGACTCACCTCGATGAACAGACCCGGGTTCCCGTCGCCGTTTGCACTCCGTTCAGGCTACCTCCGGTCACGCAATTGATCCCAAAAGGTTCCTAACAGTTCCTAGAGTTGATTAGGGTAAATAAAAACCAAAACCAAACGTTGGAATTCAAGTTACCAATTTCTGGGTTTTAAAACCGTTTCGGGTTTTCCCCGGTTCCTACCTCACCGCCGTCCTCCGCCGTGGTCACTGCCGCCTGCCGCCACACACGTCCAGCCCAAGGGCACACAGAATAAGGATCAGATGCAGTTGTGGTGTGATGTTATGGAATGGACAGTACGTGGGTGTCGGGTAAGGAAATATATAGAAATGGAGGGAAAGCTGCTCAAAGAAATGAACGGCCCAGATTGAATCTCAGAATGAGATCAAGGGCTGAGATCAGATCTGGGGTTTTCAATCCAAAGGCTGGAATTTAAAGCTGATTCAAATGTTAAATAATCCAATAGTGGATCTGATCCAATCTAGCCAATGGGTGAGTGACACTTGTCACTCACCAGGTGTCCTCCAATCAGATTTCCTGAATATAATATTCGACACGAAAACCGAGACACGAACTTCCCGAATTCACGTTTCTGACCATAACTTCCTCGTACGAAGTCCGATTTCGGCGTGCCGCCTGTCTACGGACTCAGGACGTCGAGGCCTACCCAACGGTCCTTGAGTCAACTGAAAATTAGTTGTCAAAAGAAAAGTCAACATTTTCCCCCGAGAGTCCAAATTACGGTAATGCCCCTGAACTTCCGAAAGTCATAACTTTTACCCTGATCGTCCGAATTGGACGTGCCACCTGTCTATGAACTCGTGACGTCCCGAACTACGTCACGGTCATAGGTCAAAGTTCATTTAGTTCATCAATCAAAAAGTCAACAATTTGACCATACCATTCACAGGGGTAAAATCGTCAAATCACACATTAAATTACAATATGGGAATCCTCGAATTTCCGGGGTGTTACAACCTTCCCCCCTTAAGAAATTTCGTCCCGAAATTTCAAAGAAACAAATGAGGAAATTGTTCTCGCATCTGAGCCTCAGGCTCCCATGTGGCTTCTTCCACATTCTGGTTTCTCCAGAGAATCTTCACGAGAGGGATCGTCTTTCGTCGTAGTACCTTGTCCTTCCGATCCAAAATCTGTACTGGTTGTTCTTCAAAGCTCAAATCCTCCCGCAGTTCAACAGGTTGTTCCCTAAGTACATGAGAAGCATCACGTACGTACATCCGCAACATCGATACGAGGAAAACATCGTGAACTCTTGATAGTTCTGGAGGTAGTGCCAATCTGTATGCAACTCTGCCAATTCTCTCCACGATTTCATAAGGTCCGATAAAACGCGGACTCAGTTTCCCCCGTCGGCCAAAACGGATAATCCCTTTCCACGGAGACAACTTCAGGAAGACAAAATCTCCCACTTCAAACTCCAAGTCTCGAATCCGTCGGTCGGCATAACTCTTCTGGCGATCCTGTGCCACCTTCAATCTCTCCTTGATCACGCGAACAGTTTCCATGGTTAAGTCCATCATCTCCGGCCCTACAGCCGTTCGCTCTCCTACCTCCGTCCAGCAGATAGGTGTCCTGTACTGTCGGCCATACAGCGCCTCATAAGGTGCCATCCCGATGCTTGTCTGATAGCTGTTGTTGTAAGCGAATTCCATCAATGGCAAATGAGTATCCCAAGAGTCTTGAAACTGTAGTACACATGACCTCATCATGTCCTCCAGGGTTTGAATGGTTCTCTCAGACTGTCCATCGGTCTGTGGATGGAAAGCAGTACTGAAACGTAAGGTTGTTCCCAAAGTAGCTTGCAAACTCCGCCAGAACCTGGAAGTGAAACGCGGATCACGATCGGACACGATCGATTCCGGCGTACCATGAAGTCGTATGATTTCCTTCACAAACAACTGAGCCAGTCGGTTAGGTTTATAGGTTTCCTGAACTGGCAGAAAATGGGCTGATTTGGTTAACCGATCCACGATCACCCATACTCCGTCCACTCCACTCTGAGTCCTCGGTAACTTAAAGACGAAGTCCATGGTGATGTGATCCCACTTCCACTCAGGAATCGGAAGTGGATGCATAGCCCCATACGGTCTCTGCCGTTCCGCCTTAACCTGCTGACAGGTTAAGCATTTGCTCACGAACTCAGCAATATCCTTCTTCATTCCTGGCCACCAATAATGGTTCCGGAGGGTACGGTACATCTTTGTACCTCCCGGATGCATAGCATAGGCCGAACTGTGGGCCTCCTCAAGTATCTCGGCCCGTAACTCTGCCACTGCAGGTACGCACAAACGGCCCAATTTCACCAGTGCTCCATCGTCCCGGATGGTAAAATCCTGTCTCCCATCCGCATCGACCTCAATTCTGTAAATACAGAGTATCGGATCCTGAAGTTGTGCTTCAATGATCCGATCAATCAGTACTGGTCGCACATGGAAGCTGGCCAACAAAGCTCCATGCTTGTCCGTACCCAAAATAACTCCCGCCTTCCGGAGTTCCACCAGCAAGGGAAGATACACCATCCCCAGGTGTGCAATAGTTCCCGCTGATTTCCTGCTGAGTGCATCCGCCACCACATTGGCCTTACCCGGATGGTACTCGATCGTACAGTCATAGTCCTTCAGCAGCTCCAACCATCTCCGTTGTCTCATGTTGAGCTCCTTCTGAGTGAATAAGTATTTAAGACTCTGGTGGTCGGTGTAAATCCGACACGTTGCGCCGAATAGATAATGTCTCCAGATCTTTAGAGCATGAACCACCGCTGCCAACTCCAAATCATGGGTAGGGTAGTTCAACTCATGAGTCTTCAGCTGCCGGGATGCATAGGCGATAACCTTGCCAGTTTGCATCAACACGCAGCCCAAACCTTGCAGCGATGCATCACTGAAGACCACAAACTCCCCACTGTCATCCGGCAATGCAAGGACAGGTGCAGTGGTCAATCGATCTTTCAACTCTTGAAAGCTCCGATCGCACTGCTCGTCCCAGATAAACTTTACTCCCTTCCGAGTCAAACGAGTCAATGGTGCAGCAATTTTGGAGAAACCCTCCACGAATCTCCGGTAGTAACCCGCTAATCCGACGAAACTCCGCACCTCGGTCACTGTTGTCGGTTTAGCCCAGTTGGTCACCGCTTCTGTTTTCTGGGGATCCACGCAAATCCCATCCGTCGATATCACGTGTCCCAGAAAACCAATACTGCTCAGCCAAAACTGACACTTGCTCAGCTTGGCATACAATTGTTCTTGTCTCAGTCTCTCCAAGACCAACCGTAGATGTTCTTCATGTGCACGGGCACTCCTCGAGTATACCAAAATATCATCGATGAACACAATCACGAACTTATCCAGGTAGGGTCGGAAGACCCGGTTCATCAGATCCATGAATGCTGCTGGAGCATTCGTCAATCCAAATGGCATAACGAGGAACTCGTAGTGCCCGTAACGGGTTCGAAAAGCAGTTTTCGGAATATCCTCCTCCGAAATCCTCAGTTGGTGATACCCAGATCGCAAATCAATTTTCGAGAAGCACTGAGCTCCCCGCAACTGGTCGAAAAGGTCATCGATCCTGGGTAGAGGATACTGGTTCCTCAGTGTCACCTTGTTGAGTTGTCGATAGTCGATACATAAACGGAGACTTCCTTCCTTCTTCTTTACGAACAACACCGGTGCTCCCCACGGTGAAGTACTCGGTCGAACATATCCCAAATCTACCAACTCCTGCAATTGAGTCTTGAGTTCTCGTAACTCGGCCGGTGCCATCCGGTATGGTGCCTGGGATATAGGTCGGGTACCCGGGAGTAGTTCAATAGTAAACTCAATCTCCCGCGATGGTGGCAACCCAGGTAAGTCTTCCAGGAATACATCCGGAAACTCACAGACCACCGGTATTTCGTCGATAACCGGAGTATCGACCCGTTCCGACACGACATGCGCCAGATAACCCTGGCATCCCTTCCGTAGAAGTTTGGTAGCAGTAAGTGACGAAATCACTTCAGGAGGCGAACCATCACGTTCCCCCTGAAAGATAACTTCCGGCAAACCCGGGCTCCGCAAAATCACTTGCTTGCTACAGCAGTCGATGAGCGATCCGTGCTCCGACAGCCAATCCATCCCTAGGATTATATCGAAGTCGTGGATATCCAAAATAATTAAGTCTGCTGGTAAATCCACATCCTCAATTCTTACTGGGCACCTCCGAATCACCTGATTCACGAGGTACACGGTACCCATCGGGGTGCCAACATCCATTTCGCAATCTAAGACTGATACCACACAATCAAGCATACCAGCACAACTCCTCGAAATAAAAGAATGTGTAGCCCCCGCATCCATTAATACACGTACAAGAAAATTAAAGATATGTAGTGTACCTGTGACCACGCCTGGAGCAGTCCTCGCCTGCTGCTGGGTCATTGCAAACACTTGGGCCCTCGGCCCTCCGTTCCGTCCGCGCCCGCGCGCGCCACGCCCAGCACCACGGTCACCTCCCTGACCGCGACCTCCATTAGTGTGGGAAGCCGTGCTCTGCACCACACTCGAGCCCCCAGCGTCGTTGTTCTTGGACAACTGCGGACAATCACAGGCATAGTGGCCTTCCTCTCCGCAAGCAAAACAAGTTACTGGCCTTGGCCTGCCCGAATGCCCACCAGATGCACCGCTCCAAGATGAGTGCTGCCCAGAGTTGTGTTCAGATCCTCTGCCCTGAGAGCCTCCACGTCGACCCGACCAGCCACGACCCTTGAAGGATGAGGGTGCTCCCCTGTAGGTCCCTCCCCTGTTGTTCTTACGGCCCGATGGCCCATGATGTGGGCGATCCTGACGTCGCCCCTCCCCCGAAGGTTGTCGTGATTGGTGTGCCGCCAGACTGGCCTCGACACGCACCGCTGCGTCGACCATATCCCTTAGAGAAGCATGAGTGGTAGCAGTCACACTGGCCCGGATCTCCCCTCGGAGTCCAAGCTCAAACCGCTGACATTTGTCCTCCTCCGTGCTTACGAATGAGGCAGCGAACCGGGAAAGTTTCCCGAAAGTTTGCTCGTAGTCTGAAACAGACATGTCACCCTGCTCCAGCCGCAGGAATTCCGCCTCCCGCGCCGCGCGAAAGGATCGCGGGTAGTACTGGTCCAGAAACCTGGAACGGAAAGCTTCCCAGGTAGTGGTATGGACAGACCACCCAGACATTTCGAGTCCGTGCCACCACTGGTAGGCTCCTCCTTCCAGCAAGAAGGCCGCCAAAGTCACTCGTTCACCCGGAGGGCAGTGCATCACCGAGAAGATCCTCTCCCACTTGGTGATCCAGTCGTGAGCATCCTCGGGGTTTGATCCCCCGCAGAAAGGAGTGGCTCCCAAACGTTGAGCCCTTTCGATGCTCGCGCATTCCATCTCTCTTTCTAGATCCTCGTCCGTACGAGTATGAGGAATTCTCCTAGGAGGCATAACCAACTGTTAAGAGGCATAGATCAGAAAACAATATTCTTAAAAGTCGAAAAGTAACTAGTACTAATCGCTAGTCTAGCATGCAGACCAATACCCTAGTACTAACCACAACCTAGTGCTCTGATACCAAGCTGACAGGACCCGCCCCGATCCCACAGGGACCACAAGGGGACGTGCCCTGCTCCCGTCTGACACCCAAAAATTCATACCAATTTTAACCTCAAAACATTTAAAAGCATAAATAACCAAATTAAAGTCATACATCAAATCCAAATTAAACGAATGTCAGACAAGGGATATAATCCAAAATTACAAATTTGCGAGCACGACTCTAAAGTAAACCTGCGGGTACACCGCCCAGCAGGGGTTCAGGTACGCAGAAGTAGATCTATGCCTCAGCCTCTGGTTCCTCCTCTACCTCAGTTTCCCGACCTGAAGTGGTTATCAAAACATTAAGGGTGAGTGGACCGAAACTCAAGTTTATGAAATCGTTTGATAAATAAAACATATAATTTACCCCTCCGTTTTCCAAACATGCGTGCATCATAATTCAAAATCATAAACCATATAATATGAACCATAAGGCATACAATATAACCATAACCATAATTTTAGCCACTGCACTATACACTCCAATCCCGACATCCCTGATGTCTGACGTCCCTGACGTCCAATAAGGTCACAATCACAAGGCTACGCGTGCCACTCGGGTCTCAATTTCCGAGTTCTTTCCCCGAACCCCGTTCGGGTACAGCATCCCCGATGCTTAGCGTCATAGACGCTGGACGTTCTAGACGTCCGTGACCTCTCCGGGGTACCTCATCCGGAGGAGACAATATAATATGGAAGGATCTATACAGTGCAGTAACAAATACATTTTATTGATATCCACATGCAAACATATATATACATAGATAGAATCCGAACCAATCATTCAGTTTCATCGGACGGGTCTCAAGCCCAAATATCGTGAAACATGCCATAACCATATTTTCCATATCATCAAAACCATCATTGTTTTAGCATGTGAATAAGTATAATAAAACCAGAAAACATTTATGCACACAAGGGTTTAAGAAAATGGCCCACTCACAGTACAGTCCTGCCGAAAACCGAACGTATACCCTCGTTCTGGTACGATTACACAACCCCTGTCATATCCAAAGTATTCGTAAAGATCAATACAAACCCCTAACATTCAACCATGAAAGCCTAGGTCGAAACCGGCCCGGGAAAGCCGCCCGAACGCGCTTTCCAAGGAAATAAACCTTATTTTGACCAACTTAATGATCTCCGATCGACCCGAAACCATCGCCATTGGATCCGGATCGTCGAAACCTAAAGAATGGTGGTGGTCCCACCAGAAACACTGTTCACACGCGCCCCCACGCGCCGGTCAACGCAGGAACAGTTCCTGCTGACGTCACTGCTGACGTCAGCATGACGTCATGCTGACGTCATCTGACAGCTGTCAGGTCTGACATGTCAGACCCTGACAGGTGCCACGTGTCAACATCTGATTGGTCCACCATACTGATCTGTCAGACCACGTGTCAGATCTGACATGTGCCACGTGTCAGCACGGCACTGGTCCACGTCACTGACATGTCAGTGACACGTGGCAGTCCCTGACTGGTCCACGTCACTGACAGACTGACAGGGTGCCACGTCATCACCGCTGTCCTCAGACGGGTTGACCCGAATACCTGTAACTCGGGTCGATCAGACCCGCGATCAAGACCCGGTCACCATTTCACCATTTCTCAATCATTTTCGTTCAGGTTTGTTCCTAACTACTCGTCTTAATCCCAGAAATAGTTCTAGCTAATTAAAATTAATAAACAAGGGCTGAATCGAAGACTCACCTCGATGAACAGACTCGGGTTCCCGTCGCCGTTTGCACTCCGTTCAGGCTACCTCCGGTCACGCAATTGATCCCAAAAGGTTCCTAACAGTTCCTAGAGTTGATTAGGGTAAATAAAAACCAAAACCAAACGTTGGAATTCAAGTTACCAATTTCTGGGTTTTAAAACCGTTTCGGGTTTTCCCCGGTTCCTACCTCACCGCCGTCCTCCGCCGTGGTCACTGCCGCCTGCCGCCACACACGTCCAGCCGAAGGGCACACAGAATAAGGATCAGATGCAGTTGTGGTGTGATGTTATGGAATGGGCAGTACGTGGGTGTCGGGTAAGGAAATATATAGAAATGGAGGGAAAGCTGCTCAAAGAAATGAACGGCCCAGATTGAATCTCAGAATGAGATCAAGGGCTGAGATCAGATCTGGGGTTTTCAATCCAAAGGCTGGAATTTAAAGCTGATTCAAATGTTAAATAATCCAATAGTGGATCTGATCCAATCTAGCCAATGGGTGAGTGACACTTGTCACTCACCAGGTGTCCTCCAATCAGATTTCCTGAATATAATATTCGACACGAAAACCGAGACACGAACTGAATTCACGTTTCTGACCATAACTTCCTCGTACGAAGTCCGATTTCGGCGTGCCGCCTGTCTACAGACTCAGGACGTCGAGGCCTACCCAACGGTCCTTGAGTCAACTGAAAATTAGTTGTCAAAAGAAAAGTCAACATTTTCCCCCGAGAGTCCAAATTACGGTAATGCCCCTGAACTTCCGAAAGTCATAACTTTTACCCTGATCGTCCGAATTGGACGTGCCACCTGTCTATGAACTCGTGACGTCCCGAACTACGTCACGGTCATAGGTCAAAGTTCATTTAGTTCATCAATCAAAAAGTCAACAATTTGACCATACCATTCACAGGGGTAAAATCGTCAAATCACACATTAAATTACAATATGGGAATCCTCGAATTTCCGGGGTGTTACATCATATGCTTCTCTGAGGGAGTTGTCCGATGCAGCTGCCAGAGTTGAGGTGACTTTACCAGTACCACAGCAGTTCTCAGGCTATGGTCGGCGCCGAGAACGACAGTATCAGGGAGCGCCGAGTCAGAGATGGCCAAAAAGGGGCGGTTCTAGTTCTAGATCATCTGGTGGTACTCGTTCGAGTTATGGTCGTGGGAATGCACCTAGATTTGGGTCTCAATCTTCGGCAACAGTGCAGTCTAGTGAAGCAGCATCAGTGGGATCAGCCAACCGACAGAACAGCGGGCTCAATCGGGGTAGTGTGCTTGTTTGCTTTTACTGTCGGGAGCCGGGCCATTTTAAGAAGGACTGCCCACGTTTGGTTGGTAGTGGTACCGGTTGGGGTACTGCCGAGTAGAGTCGGAGTACGGCATCGACTTCTGATACGACTGGGGGAAGAGGAGCTGGCCGAGGACTTGGTAACTCACGAGGACATGGTCAGACTTCGGGACCACAGTCTAGAGTATTTTCTGTTACTCAACAGGAGGCTCGATCTACCCCAGGAGTGGTGACAGGTATGATTCCTATTTTTGGTCATGATGCCCGTACCTTAATAGACCCGGGAGCTACTCATTCATTTGTTTCTCGCACTTATGCAACCTTAGCTGATAGAGAGATTTCTGCACTTGGTTGTGATATGGGAGTCGGTAGGCCGATTGGTGATATTTATGTAGTCAACCAAGTGATACGAGAGTATCCTGTCTTGATCGGGAGTGTGCATCTCGTGGTTGACTTAATTGTGTTAGATTTATGTGATTTTGATGTTATCCTTGGGATGGATTGGTTGACCACCCATCATGCCTCTATCGAATGTTTCGATAAGAGGGTGATACTACGGAGTCCAGGATTACCGGAAGTCATATTCCAGGGAGAGCGGCAAATGTTACCCGCCAAAGTCATATCGGCTCTTATTGAATTGTGATGTAACGACCTGTCTCGAAAATCGGTGGTTACTTGGGTGCTTTCGGACGGACGGTTCGAAATGACGGTTTTGGCCTTCGAATGGGTAAAAAGTTGACTTTTAGTTCAGGCGGTCAAATGGACGTTGGCTGATGACTGTGACATATTTCGAGACGTCACGAGTTCATAGATAGGTGGCACGTCCGATTCCGACATTCGAGGTAAAAGTTATGATGTTCGGAAGTTCAGGGGTATTTTAGTAATTTGGTTGAAAAGGGACAAACTGTTGACTTTTTATACGACATGTGTTTTTCACGTACTTCGAGGACCATTAGGTAGGTCTCGATTGCCTGAGTACAACGACAGGCGGCATGCTATCATCAGACTTCGGATGGCTCGGATTTTGGTCTAAATATGTGAGAGGCAAAATGGTAATTTGCAGGGGCAAGGGAAATTTGGTCTTTTTGGCTGTGCCCAATTATAGTGGGACATGTGGATGCCTTGGGAAGTGTGCCCACAAGATTTTGGACACCTGGCTTACCCTGGATGGTTATGGAACTCTCTCACCGTCTCTCAATATTTTAAAAATGGGTTTGCATGATATTTGGAAGGGAATAACAGAGAACAGAACGAAAAAACAGAGAGAAACCCACCCCTTTACTTCCTTTGATCTTCATCAATTATTCATACCTTGTGAAGGAAAATGAGAGACTAGAGGATGAGGATTGTGGTGGTGCCACCGTGATGAGCAGTCGTGTACGGTGGCCATGGACCCGTGAACTGGACCGTGAAATCCCCTGTTTCACTTCAAAATGGAAAGTTATGATTTAGTGTCTAAGGATGCATATGGTTAATGGGGGAAAGGTTCTGGACGTGAAGACGAGTCGGATGAGCTTCGCCTTGAGGCCTGCTGTGGACGGTGGCCAGCAAGCCGTGAACGGTAAGATTCAGAGGTCAAACTGAATATCGATTTTTAGTGTTTATTGGTCAAGTCTAACTATTGGGACACGATTCTGGAGGTTATACGATTCGACTGGGACTACAAGTGAGGCTGGAGAGGGTCAGACTAGTGGAGTGACATGGTTGCAGAGCACAAGGTATTCTTTGGATCGGGAAGGTATAATTCTGGACTTATTTTTGTTGGTTTAAGTTTGTAGATAGATAGATAACACTAAGACAAAGCTTTAGGAAGAAGAAGGGTTGAAATCGGGTTGGAAAAAGGATGAAATGGCCGTGAACCGCCCTCTTCGGTTCAGTTGGACCTGGCTAAATCGAACCGGTCTAGACCCGGTTCGGCGAGAGTTCGGGGATGACCTGTGCTAGCACGCGAGGTCCACGAGCAGCCCCTTTGGGAGGCACATGGGGGCGCGTGGCACCTCTGATGGTGAAGTGTTCAACATGACTTTTTATCGTATTGATGTAACGAACATTTTGGGCCTGATTTCGAATCAATTGGATATCGTTTCGATATGTTTCGGGATGTCCGAAAGTTTAAAGGCTAGGTTAAAAATAGTTAAAAATTCGGGAAAATTACGGGGTTTTAGTATAAACATTGTGAAGTGGTTAGTGACCTTCTTATGGGATTTGGACAGGTTCAGGAAAGCCGGTGATAAGGGATTAGCCAGGAACGATGTAATTGCACGCGTATCGAGGCAGCGACACGAATGGTCTGTGAGTGGACTTTGCTTTCTAACTTATGATGCATGCATAAATGTTTTATATATTTTCTATACGTAATTTCTATGTTTATGATTGTGATATCTGTGATTTACAGTTTTGCATGTATTTCGAGATATTTACGTAATTGCATGTAACGCTCCGGAAAATGTGAAAAATGAAAATTTAGAAAAATTGAGGAAAATGACGATTTTGCCCCTGGAATTGGGCAAACGGTTGACTTTTTATTCGAGTGGTCAAACGAGCTTTGACCGATGACTGTGACGTAGTTCGGGACGTCACGAGTTCATAGACAGGTGACACGCCCGATTCCGACATTCGAGGAAAAAGTTATGACGTGCGGAAGTTTGAGGGTAATTTGGTAAATTGGTCAAACGGGGCCATTTGTTGACTTTTTGATCGGGACATTGTTTGGACTTTCCGGGAAGACCGTTGGATAGGTCTCGGGACGCTGAATCCGTAGACAGGCGGCATGCGTCAATCGGAGTCCGGACGAAAAAGTTATGGGTCTAGAATTGTGAGGGGCATTTTGGTAATTGGTTATGGCAGGGGTAAAATAGTAATTTACCACAGCAAGTGATTAAGACGGTTACATAGGTGAATCAGCTAATGTAGATAAGGATTGGTCATTTGGTGACACTTGTCACCATAAGTGAGGGATTAGTGGCTCTTGGTTGCTTTGGTGTACAATTAACTTACTTAATTAATCAAACTGTTGCCTTCATGTTAATTAGCACCTAGTTAGTACTCGACTAAGAACAAAGAAAAACAGAGAACACACCATTTTCTTCTATAATTGATTGATCATGATTCAAAACCAACATATACCATTGTGAAAAAGAGAAAAAACAGAGAGAATTAGACGAGGGAAACTGAGTGAAATGAATTGAGAGGAAGGCTGGGAAGATTGAGAACTGAGACAAAAACCCGAAAATGAACTATGAACAATTAATGTCGAATTTGATTGTTTAGATTCTTTTGATTGAAATTGACTGAACAATTAGTCTTCTGGGAGCTCGACGAAGTGAACCGAATCAATTGGGAAGCCAGTTGATTGGAAATTGACGAAGAACAGCCCCTGCGACTGTGTCGAAATTGGAGCTTGAGTTCGTCGACTTGGAGGTAAGGATTTCTGAAATTGATTTCACATTCATGCTTAAAATGGACGTAGAATGCTTCCTGTATGAACAATTGAAGGGTACGGGTTGCTTTTAGGTAAAACCCGATTAGGGACCCGTCGGGTTTTGAGGTTGAGTCGTGGACTTTGGGGGGTTTCACGAAATTAAGTTTACAGACCCTTAATCCATATTAACTTGATGCTAATGAGTGAAAGAAACAGTGAAATCGAGTTCGAATTGGTGAAGAACTAATCGGATCTGATCGCGGGTCGTAGGATCCGTTTATCAGAGAAACGGGTAGAGAAGGACACTGTAGCAATCACTGTAGCACGGCGCGTGGACTCACGCGCAGCCGCTTGTGGCAGCGCGTGAGGGCGCGTGGTACGTTTTCTAAGGAAAGTTTCAACAGGTGTTTTACTCCCTGTAATGTAACGGACATTTTAAAATTGGTTTCGAGTCAATCGGACACCGGCTCGATAATGTTTCGAGGGTCCGACAATTTAAGTTATATTTTAAAATAATATTAAGTCCCGGAAAATTATGGGAAATTGACATGATGTAAATTGACTTGTTTATAACCCTGTATACTGATTTGAACAGGATTCGGGATTCTTGGTAAGTGTCGGAAATTACAGAAACGCGTGCAGCTCAGGAAGCGAGCGGTTTGGACGGTGTGTGAGTGGACTTTTGTTTTCTACCCTGAATGCATGCATATATGTTTTAAATGCCTTATAATATGATTTGAAATGATTTGGTATGATTGATGTTCTGATATGGTGAATTCCGGATTTTGGGGAATATTATATTATTTTAATCGGTGTTTTGGCACATTTTTCGAGGAAATGTGCAAATGGTATTTTGGGCTAGGCCCGGAGTTAAAAAGGTTTCCAAAAGAGTATTTTGACTTAATTGGTGAGTCAAGGATGGCTTTGGGTTATTATAATGTTTTCTATGTGCGGATTTACGTATAAATGCTATTTGGGCTTGAGTCCCGGTTGGTAACGATTTTGACTTGGTTTGAAGTCAAGGATTTGATTGAGATATTTTGGGATATGATTCCGGGATGATTTTCATTGCGATTGTGATTGTGAATACCCAGACGGTCGAAGCTAGGGGTGTTCCCAGACGACTGGAGCTCGGGGATATGATTGTGATTGGTCCCAGGCAGCCGAGGCTAGGGGTGTTCCCAGACGGCTGGTACTTGGGGTGAGATATATTCCCAGATAGCCGAGGCTTGGGGTGTTCCCAGACGGCTAACGCTCGGGGTGATGCGTGCCGGGGCAGTCGGAGCTCGGGGTGACTTTCCAGACGACTGAGGCACGGGTTATCGCCTACGCGTAGTGCCGGTGTGACAGTGTAATGATTTGTGCACTTGTGAACAGTGCGGTTTGATTGATTGATTGATTGAGTAATTGATTGTGACCTTGTGCATGGTACTGTTTGATGTTGATTATGATTATGATTGCGTACTGGTATTAAGTACGAGTTCTGGTCTGTTCGGCCAGGTGATTATGTGTTCGTATGTTTTGGCCTGAGAGCCGGGATTTAACTTGTTATGTGGTTTGGTTGGAAGGCCAGTGTTGGTGTTTCATATGTTTTTCCCTATGCATGCAGGTTTGATAAACTGGAGGGTAAACAATGTGTTTTGATAAATGTATTTCTAAACTTGATTTTTGTCCACTCACACTTTTCTGTTTTAATGACCCTCCAAGCCGTGACACGACATTCGGGGCTAACCGAGAGGCGGAGGCATAAGTGGAGAAAATCCCTTGTCTGATAGGTGCTGAAGGATAGTTTCGGGACTTCAGTTGACTTGTCAGACGGGAGCAGGACCAGGCACAGTTATCGAGGTCCAGTTGGGACGGGTCCTGTCATTGCACGTTTTACGAAATATGGTTTTATGCTATGATTTGATAATGGTTTCGATGACACGATTTGGGGATTTGAAATATGATTTGATTTTGAAAAGTGATTTCGATAAACGTGATTTCGATTTCGGAATTGGATTTCAGAAATATGATTCAGGATTCGGTTTTGGAACTTGAAAGTGGATTTCTGGATTTGGACTCAGAATGATGATTCCGGATGCAGATTTGGCTTCGGAATGATGATTTCGGATTCGGATTTGGAAATGGATTATGGATGTGATAAAATGGTTTTTGATTGGATTTGCTGGATCTGGTATTGGGTTTAAAGACTCGGATATGATATGTGACGGAGGCGTGCCCGGATATGTGATTGGGTTTAAAGACCCGGATTGAGTTTAAAGACTCGGATATTGTGATTTCCCCCGTAGGCCTATTGAGTTTAAAGACTCGAATTATATTGAGACCTGGATTGAGTTTAAAGACTCAGATTGATATTGAGTTTAAAGACTCGGATAGATCCAACAGGTTCGATTGATTGAAATGGATTTCAAATATGTTTGGATTTCTGTGATGACTTGATGGTTTTCAATAATAAAGGTTTACAAATGGTTTTCAGATGATTTGGGCTGAGGCCCGGGATTTGAGAAAATGAAATGATTTCTGGCTTTTGGTTTCATAAATGGTTATATTAACTTGAATATGAAATGGTTTCATGAAATGGGTTTTATATGCATGCATTGGTTTTTAAAGGGATGGTATAAATGTCTTTTCTTACAAACTGGTTTTCTAACTTATTATTTATTTTTATCCACTCACAGTCTTTTATGTTTTTTATACCTTCCAGGTTGATGCGGTGCGGGCTGTTGTTAGTGAGACGGAGACATCACACACGCGATCCACAGTAAGGCTGCGAACTCTGGTTAACTCAAGTTGGTTTTTGGTACGTTGACCTGAGTATCCATCATCTAGCTTGCGTGTTCCACGGGGGTTGAACGGGTGTTTAGCCTTCGTGTCGCACGTGAGTTAGACGGGAGCATGACTTATCCCTTAAATCCCGGGGGATTGGGGGTGGGTCGTGTCATGTGATTCATGGCTTTACTGGATTATGTAGGTGGATTTCAGATTTATGGGATTTATGAAATGGTATTTCAGTGTTCGTGGTTTTGGGCAGTGGCCCACATACTTGGATTTAAGGTTTTAGGCTGAGTTCCCATATACTTGGATTTATGGTTTTGGGCTATGACCCTAATGATTTAATTAAAGTAAATGGTTTGATTATTTGTTTTCGAATGCATGCACACTTTTTAGTGAAGAGCATAAATGTCTTCTTATGAAATGTGTTTTATTAAATTATTTATTTTCGTCCTCACAACTTTTAATGGTTTTAATGCCCTTCAAGTTGATCACGAATGCGAGCTGTAGCAGAGACCGAGACATCGCATTCCTCCACTAATCCTGACACGCTCTGGAAGCCCCGAACGTGCTGAGATTTTGAGTTATTCCTTGTTTGACACTTCGTGTCAGATGGGTGCATGGCACATCCCGCGATATTCTCGGGGGGGGGGGGGGGGGGGGGGGGGGGGATTGGGATGGGTCGTGTCAAAATCAATCCCTAAGTTCAGAAAAGTAAGACGGTGATGCGAAGAAAAATGAAGATTTGAAGTGAATCGATCAAATCGAATCAATTGGCTCCAGCATAGAGTATGAATCGAATTGGTCGCACCACGAGGAGGACCCAGAGATTGAGAGTACTGAAAGAATTAGTAGTTGTTTAGTTAGAAGAAAAATGAAGATTCGAAGTGAAATCACCAACCTAGAGGAGTAAGACGGTGATGCGAAGGGTTTGGATTCAACGCGAGCCGCAACTACTCCTAGTGTTCCATCAGAGTTTCTCTCACTCTCTTCCTCTGCAACTTCGTATCTACATCTCAAACCCAAAATCTGGATCAGATCTAACCTTGATCTGATTCCACTATGTCCTGCTTAGCCTTCTCTCTCCAACTTGTCAATGGATCCGTTATCTTACTCCAAACTTGCAAGTGGTTTCCGTCGACACGAGCTCTCATCACTATCTCCTTTTTTCGCCAAACTCGCTTGGCCTTCGTTGCCGCTAAACAACAACAGCTCCACACCTCCAAAGATCAACACCACAACAACCACTCTGACTCCTCTGACCCCTCTGCCGACTCCATTGTCTCCCTGGGTGATGGCCTTCTAGCCGCGTCAAGTGGCCAGCTCATCGTCGCCCTCTCGTTGCCTTACTCTGCTCTTTGCTTGCGTGGGAATTTGTTCCTTTTGTATTTTTTGTGTGTGTTTCTTTTTTACTATACCTCGCGATCTCATTTTCCTAATAATGATGTATATCCGAGTTTGGCATGGTAATGCGAGTTTTGGATTTATGGGTTTGGAGTTTTGGATTTCTTTCCATTTGCGTTGTTGGCTTATTATACCTCATGTCTAAGAGGGTTTGAAAGTTTGAAACGGTTGAACTGGAGATGGGTCGGGTTTGGGGATCTAAGAAGCTTTCGGAGTTGCAGAGTTCTTCAAGCTCTGCTAATATTCGGGTTATCATTTCCTCCATCGGTTGGGTTGGGTTGGGTTTTGAAGTTGATTGAGGGAGTAAATGGATTTCCAAAAGATGAAATTGATGATGAAAAGCACAAGATGATGAAATTGATGATGAACTCAATGATAGATCTAGGGTTGGAGCTAGGTTTTGGGTATGGATTTTTTATCTGGGTTTTGAAGCCATGGGAAATTGAACAGTTCGGTGGAGGTGGAGAGGACGGAGAAGACGATGGATTTGATTTTGATTTTTTAATTTTTAATTCATTTATTTTTAATATAATTAAATTATTAATTATTTTTCATATAATTTAATATTTAATTAGTTTTTTATCCACATGGTGTCAAACTCAGCATGAAAAATTGTCCCATAAATGCCACTTGGACATTTAACATATTTTTTTAACAGATTACTAACGGTGGGTACCTAAATGTTATGTTTTGATAGTTTGAGTATAGTTAGGGTACTTTTTAAAATCACGCATATAGTTTGGGTACTTTTATATAGTTTATCCTTATTTTTATTAAGGTCTGTTGATGTGGTGTTGAATTAGGAGCAGGTTTGTTTCCAATCCACCCATGTAGATGTACCACTTAACCAAAACCACTTAACAAAGTGATAAATAAGAGACACATACTGGAGTTGAAAATAATTAGTAACATTTGAATGTTATATGGTTATTAAATGTACGTATCAATAAAAATAATTACCTAATTGATGAGTACATTTTCATTGATCATTTACTTTCTCATTATTTGTAAGTAAACATGTGTTCTTTCACCGATTACCTACTCCCCCAACACTTGTAAGTACATAATATAAAATTTGGCACAAAACCTGGTATACCTATATTATATTTGATTATGGCTAGTTGAAATATGTAGATGTGCAACCACATAATAAAGTGGTCAATAAGAAAATATACTTACTAGATCCGAAATTTATCGATGCATTAATTTTAATTTTGGGACCTAACCTATCATGATCCAATATGGACTCAAACTCAAATTTTTATGATCACCAAAAACCTTAAATAATAGTCAAGACTTATAATATTTGACCATAATAACTGACCATATTTAATGTGACATTTAATATGGTATGATATGCCAATAAATTAAAATATATTCTATATATTTTAGTTTTAAAATTTTTTCTTTTCCAAAAAAAAATGTCACATTAAGTGAATTAAATTAAATGATCAATTAATGTGTTCAAATAAAATCATTATAAATGATAATTAATAGGCATTAAATTAGCTTATTGAAGTGTTTTTGGTAAATAATTAAATAAACAATTATTTACTTACACATACCGCATAACTGAAGTCCGTCATTAATATGGAGTAACAATTGGAGCAACAGAGGTAACATAAGACATTCTAATAGTACATTGAAACGATTTTCGATTGTGTGAACAAAGTGAGATTAGATATCTGATTAGAGAGCATTTTGAATAATAAGCCGCAAATTAATAATCAACTACTTAAATGTAATGTTATTAGTTTCAAGTTAAAATGAGATTACTAACATGAACACAAACTTATTGGAAATAATGATTGGAGCAATGGAGGTAACAAAAGACATGTTCTTACACTATACTTAGAATTGTATGAATAAAGTGAGATTTAATATCTGATTTCGGAAGCATTTTATGTAATAAGTCTTAATTTATTTTAAGTTAAAATGGGCCGAGATGCTGAAATTGTGCTTACAGCCCAAACTTAGACCCGAGCCGGGTTTCAAAGACCGAGTCGACTGTTGAGGTTTGAGAGCGGCAACCCTAACCTCTACAACATCATCCCTCCCTCTCCCCCTCTCTTATCATCGTTCTCGCGACTTTGCCGGCATCGAATTCACCTGCAGCCGCGAAGGGCATCGGTTTCTCCGGTTCATCTGATCGATTTCTCTTCTCGGCTGTCAGGTTTTTCATCTTACTCCCATTTTTTAATTTCTTTGACAGTTAATTTCTTTAGCTCATCGGTGTAATTGCCTCAAAGGTGGAGCGCGGAGGCAGTGGGCGGGCAGAACTCAGTGTAAAAGCAAGGGGGAATTAGAGGGGACACAAAGGTAAGCAATTACTTATTGAAGCACTTAAGAGGGCAAGATGGTAGATGTTTTTCGCTTGAAGATGGAAGTTTAATGGAGGTTTTCAGGAGTTGGGGTGGTCAATAGATCGGCCTCTGATTGAAACAGTGTCTTTCTTGCTAATGGATTATACTGTATATGCGAACTAGGAGCTGCCGGAACTTCCATTTTGAATCCTGAGAAGTTGGTATATATTTGGGTTGGAGCATATTAGACTCGTTAAGTTTGTAATCAAAAGAGGCATTTTTCTTTCTGCAGATGGCGTTGGTTGTGGTTTGTGGGCAACCTAGTAGTGGGAAGTCAACTGCTGCACTCTGTCTAGCCGAGGCGCTCAAAGAATCAGAATCGAACCTAATAGTTAGGGTTATTGATGAAACTTCCTTTCATCTTGACCGGAATCAGAGCTATGCCAACATGCCCGCAGAGAAGAATTTACGAGGAGTGTTAAGATCTGAAGTTGATAGATCAGTGTCAAAGGACAGTATCATAATAGTGGATTCTTTGAACAGCATCAAGGGGTACAGGTACGAGCTGTGGTGTTTGGCTCGTGCTGCAGGAATAAGATACTGTGTTTTATACTGTGATGCAGATGAAACCCATTGTAGAAAATGGAACAAAGTGCGCAGGGAGGAGGGAGAAGATGGTTACAATGATAAGATATTTGATGATTTGGTGAGAAGATTTGAGGCACCAGAGAGAAGAAATCGGTGGGATTCCCCATTATTTGAGTTATGGCCACATAAAGATGGAGTAGAGAAAACTTCCGCTGCCATTGTAGATGCTATTTCATTTTTGACAAAGAAGGCAGACTCAACGTCCCGGGATGTGAAAACTTTGCAGCCAACGATTGCTACACAGAATACGCGGTTTTCTGAGGCAAATTCTCTGTATGAGTTGGACAGAGCTACACAGGAGGTGATCAGTGCCATTGTGGAGGCACAATCCCAGGCACTTGGAGGGCCTTTAAATGGAGTTTCTGTTGGCCAGGGATTACCTTCTGTCAATATTTCAAGATCAGTAGGGCTTCCTGAGCTTCGCAGGCTGCGACGAACTTTCATAAAATTGACAGGGCAGACGAGTTTAAGCGGGCCACCGCCGCCTTCTGATGCAGACAATGCAAAGAGGATGTTTGTTGATTACTTGAACAGGGAAATGGACACAGCTTGAAGGAGGAAAACAAGGTGATGTTGTGGTTTTTGCATTGCCCGTCTAGGTTGTGCCAGATTCTTCTGCTAGCCCAAACCCGAACCGAACACCTGAATTTTGCGTAGAAATATACCAATGTCTCTTGTTCCTCACTGTACTACACAAATCCTACAATGTACTATTCTGATATTGCTTTATTTCTTTTCTCACTTTCATGTATAGACTTCTCCAGTTGTGTTCCTTCAGTAACTTCATGTACTTGCTGATTAAATCTCTGATTAAATTTGGTTTAACGTCCTTTGTACTTTTTTTTTTTGGTTTAAATAATAAATTATGGAGACAGAATAAGCCTGAGACTGAGAGCCACATGGGTTTGATGTTATGGAATTAAAGCTGTCATTTTTTTTTTCATAGTTAAGAATCTTCTCTAATCCCTATCTAATCCAAAAGTTGACCATTAAATAATCCAAATCTGTTCATAAAAAACAAACAAAAAGCATAGGCTTGGCTTAAACCACCATTATTGGCGCAGCCGCACAGCTCATATTCTAGCACCACCACTCTTGATCTATACAGTAGGCAAAAGAAATAACATTCTCAACTAACAAGCCTCCAAATTGGCAAAAGTAATTAACAAAAAAAAAAATTGGCAAAAGTAACTCCACAATCCATATGTATATTAAGTAAAATGATGGCAACCTTCAAGGGTTGGTCACCAGCTAACACCAACCCAATTCATAAATTTTACCTTTTCATCTAAATTAAGTAATGTTTTATCTGTTTTGAATCGATTTCAATAAATTAATGACATGTATACTTATTTAAATACGAAGAAAATCACTAATTGGTATAAGAAATAACAGGCATGACATCAATTAATCCTCTTCATTTATAATCTTTCATGAATTGTATTACTATTTTAAAGGAATCGTCACATATTTTCTTGCACATGTTAGAATATATAGAAAAGTTAAGGATTAGGAATTCGGACATCCATATATAGATATAGAGAAATCAGAAATCAATTTTTCTTTATGTTGTTAGTAAACATAAAATCGAACCAGAAAGAAAGATTTTAATGTTGTCTATAAATAAATATTAAAAAATTAAAAATTATTTCTCTTATATAAAAAGTTAAGAACAGTAAATTTATAATACTTTTAACTTTTAAATAAGCAAACATGTGATGGGAATTTTTTTTTTCAACAAAAAGAAACATGTCATGAGGGTAACTAACTGGGTATGTATGCGCATAGCAGATGAACACTATTCATTTCGTCTTGGCAAATATGGGTTGTGTGGTGTGGCTACACATAATTGTTTCCATTTCTGCATAGCATAGCACCATACAAACATGACGTGTACTTTTCCCCCCTGTCGGGGAATGACGACAAAAGTAAAAAGACAGCAAAAAAGTAAATGGGAAATTCTGGAAACTATTTGACAGTGACGTGGTCGAAATAAATGGCATACAAATTGGAATTATTGGAGAGGGCTACGCTGTGATTGGTCGGCAGCAACACGAGGATAAAATTTACCCAAATAGAGTCTTAAAATAAATAAAACAAATTAATCTTTTTATTTTATTTTAGCGAAGATACACCATACATAACAGTTGAATTACAAAAATAAATATTTAAATACATAATATTTTGTCAAAATTTTCAATCTAATAAAAAAATATCACGCACTAAATTATTACATAAAATAAAATTCGACTGGAACTGATCCTCCGCTCTGAGAATAATTCTTAGTAATTATTTTATTTGTATCATATAATAATCGTATACTTCGTGTAATTTAATATTGTTAAGCTGTCAACTTTATTTTCGATCGCAAAGGCTAGTATGGTAATTAGCCCACGTCATGCCGTAGACATAAAACAACCAAAAAAACAAAATTAACTAATTGAAAAAAGAAAAAGAAAAAAAAAAGTGCAAAACACAATAAATAACAATGATTCCTCATTTAATTCATTTTCAGTTAAATATATTATTTTAATTTAATGATTGTTTCTGTCTAAATCTGCGAGCCTGGATCTGATTAACTGAGTCATATTAATAGTCAGCACGAACACAAAAGCGGGCAAAGAGAAAACTCAAAAATAACTAAAATTTCTATAAATTTGGACTCACATTAAGCTGGATTCTTTCTCTGATTTAAGGCTTTTGAATCTCACTCCTTCGACGACCCCATAACCGGTAAGCGTTTCCCAAAACCCTAATTGTCAGCCATCAGGATGAATTTATTTTTACCGTTGTTGAATTCGTCTCAATTTGGATTTATCGCTGTTTGTTTATTATATATAGGATGGTAGTGGTTGCTTTTGCTTTTGATTGGATCTGAAATGAATTTTTTGTTTTCCATTTCGGGATCTGGGATTTGGTCACTGGTTATTGAGAAAGGAAAGTGATGACATTCATTTTGTGCTTATATTTGCTCTGTTTGGTTGCTGGGAAGGCGTTGAAAATTGAAAAGGGAATTTGGAATCTGTTGTGAGATTCACTGGCGGTTTTCTCAGTAACTATATGGGGACTTTTTCCTTGCGACAATTGTTGGGATAAAATTGATTTGGTGGATCTTCGGTTTTTACTGCAGGTTGGTCTTGCTGAACACTTGTCAAAGTCCGTTTCTTTTTCTAATTGGGCATTAATTGGCGCTGGTCGGTTTTAAAAATTTCTGATTCATAATTGAGTACTAAATTCTGTGTTGAGCTGTGATCTTGACTTTATGTTTGAGCTTGGCTCATGATGGTTCTACAAACTAATCTAGGAGTCTGATGGCATAATAGGAAAGCGAAGATTTGCAGATGTTATTTGGAAGAAGTGGAATTTATTGTCTCAATGCTTGTAGGAATTCTCCGGGTTCAGGGCATTATATATAGAAGCTGGTATGTTATGATAGGTTATGGTTTTCGTTGTTCTTGGAGATTTAAGTTGAAGGACTTGGTGGTTTAGTGGGGGTTATATTTGAATTCATAAGTCGGGGTTGCTCAATTTGGACATGAGAAGCTCCTGGTTCAATAAACTCTCTCTCATTTTTGGCCCTAGACCGCCACTCAATTGGTTACTCTTGTGCCTCGTTAGTGTACTTGCATTAATTGCGGTGCTGGGATCATCTTCTTCAAGTACATTTGACTCTTTAACTCCCAATTCAGTACCCGACATCTATACAAATTATAGGAGGCTGAAGGAGCAGGCGGCTGTTGATTATCTGGAGCTGAGGTCTCTCTCTCTGGGGGCTAGTCGACAAAGAGAGCTTGCCCTTTGTGGCAGAGAAAGAGAAAATGATGTGCCTTGTTACAATGTTTCAGCAAACCTTTTAGCTAGGTTTAAAGATGGGGAGGAGTTTGATCGGCATTGTGAAGTATCAAGAAATAGGGAACGGTGCCTGGTTCGCCCTCCTAAGGACTATAAGATCCCCCTCAGGTGGCCTGCTGGTAGGGATGTCATATGGAGTGGAAACGTGAAGATAACCAAAGATCAATTTCTTTCATCTGGAAGCATGACCAAAAGGTGCTTCTCAGTTAGATATTATTTATAATTTTTAATTAATTTATGAACGTTTATCAGCTGCATTGATTTAAAACATTTTGATTTCTCAACTGTATGCAAATTGAATTTGTTTCCATGATTGTTTTCTTTATTTCATTAGTGACATTCTGAGTGAATAATTATGTATTTGCACACATTGTGTAACTTCTCAACAAATTATCTAGGTTGATGTTACTAGAAGAAAATCAAATTGCCTTTCATTCTGAGGATGGCTTGATTTTTGATGGTGTCAAGGATTATTCTCTTCAAATCGCAAAGATGCTAGGTTTGGAAAGTGACTCTGACTATCTCCAAGCTGGTGTAAGTCTTCTTTGTGAGTTACAGTTATAATTATCTATTCTTACTTTCTAGGGCATGCGAGTGTTAGATTTCAAAGAGGTCAGAGATTATCAATTACATGTGTCAGTTTTTCTCTCATAGTCTAAAATCTACATTGTTTGTTTTTTGTGATAAATGTAAGTCTGACATCTGCATTTATTTTAATTATATCTGTGCTAAACTACAGGTGCAAACTGTACTAGATATTGGTTGCGGGTTCGGTAGTTTTGGAGCTCATTTAGTATCGCTAAATGTAATGGCTATATGTATTGCGGCATATGAGGCAACTGGAAGTCAAGTTCAGTTGACCCTTGAGAGAGGTCTTCCAGCAATGATTGGGAACTTCATTACAAAACAGCTTCCATATCCAGCATTGTCATTTGAAATGGTTCACTGTGCTCAATGCGGTATTGTTTGGGATAAAAAAGGTAATTGGGGTTTCTTACATTTTTTGTCTTCCTATGGGCCTTGGGGTCAATCATTGTTAACCATAATTAATTTATGAATCAGATTGGATGTCGCTTTTAGAAGTTGACCGGGTACTCAAGCCCGGAGGCTACTTTGTTTTAACCTCATCCACAAGCCAGCCATTTGGAAGTTCATCGAGCATGAAGAGTAGCATGTCAATACCAATGGAGGAATTGACCTGGAAAATCTGTTGGACTCTAAAAGCTCAGCAATATGATACTTTAATCTGGCAGAAAACTGTGGATTCTGATTGTTATACATCGCGGTGAGAATAATAACAACTTGTTCATGGTCTCTTGTGAATAATTGTAAAATTGACATTTGAAAATCTAGTATTGTTGAAAGCTCAGGTATTGACTTGTGCCATCGAGTTAGTGTATTTCAAGAACCACACTTATTTTTCTGTTCCATTGAAAAAAACCTTAATAAGTTTCTTTCTGTTATTTATTTTAGCAAGCAGGCTGCTCCACTTTGTAATGAAGCGCACGAAGTTCGATCATATTATAAGCCTCTTGTGTCATGTATAAGTGGTACCACCAGCAAACGCTGGACTCCAATCCGAAATAGGTCCTCTAGTCCCCATCAGTTGAGCTCAGCTGAGCTTGAAGTTCATGGAAAGTATTGTTCCATCATCTTTTCTTTTCCTCTCTCACAGAGGGTGTGGTTGGTTTCAATTGCATTAATGTGCTAAGACAGTTCAATTCTACGCTTCACTTCATGGGCTCTGCCATCATATTGATACCTTTTATCTTTGCAGGAGTTCAGCGAGAAGATTTCTTTGAGGACTTGCAGGTTTGGAGATCAGCTCTAAAAAACTATTGGTCTTTGCTTACACCATTGATTTTCTCTGACCACCCGAAGAGACCAGGCGATGAAGACCCATTACCTCCCTTCAACATGATACGCAATGTGATGGACATGAATGCTCACTACGGGGGTTTAAATGCTGCTTTTCTGGAGGAAAGAAAATCAGTGTGGGTGATGAATGTTGTACCTGTCAATGCTCCCTATACACTTCCTCTCATACTAGATCAAGGTCTTGCTGGTGTTTTGCATGATTGGTAAGTCATTGGTTTCAGTTCCTTCAGAAAACTACTGGGCACTTTGATATCAGAAGCTTCTTTTATTGTTGCTACAATGCACCATTTTTTTGACACAATTTGTAGACAACTAGATTAGTTCACTTTTTAATGGTTGAGATCTAGTGTGTGTGTATACATATATATCCTAGACTCATGCACCTGCGTATGCATGTGGATGTTAATTTTTTTCATTTTGAATTTATTACTTATAATTTTTAAGAGATAAGGTGAAATGAAAATAAATTCAGAAAAAAAAAATTTAAAAAAAAAAAATTTGCGTGGGAGTAACTACCCACTACTCCACTAAAATGTTTAATTTTTGATTTTCATAATTTAAATATTATCTCCTTATGTATTAAATGTAAAGATTATTAATTCGTCCAAAAAAGTTAATCAAGCCTTTTGAGTCTCTTGGCTTTATATATAATATATATATATATATGTCTTCTCTAAATTTGTGCCTGCAATTCTTTGTTTTCTTCAATCTAAGTTATTGAGGTGGAATCATAGTTGTGATCTATGTGTTGGTACAGGTGCGAACCTTTCCCCACATATCCTCGAACATATGATTTGGTGCACGCGAATGGACTACTCTCACATCTTTCATCAGAGAGGTGCAGCATGATGGACTTATTCTTGGAGATAGACCGGATTCTGCGACCTGAGGTACTTTCATTTTGCCGTATTTCTACACTAGAAGATATTTTGTGTAGCCTTACAACCATCAAGGCCTCATCACGTCAATTTTGTGATATTTTATTATAACCTTGTTCAATGTTCCGGTTTTATATATGATATTGGCCTATTTGAGACATGAATTATGATTGGATTTCTAGGGATGGATTGTTCTGTGTGATAAAGTGGGAGCCATAGAGATGGCACGCATGTTTGCTACACAAATACGTTGGGAAGCAAGGGTGATTGGCCTTCAGAATGGCAGTGACCAAAGACTACTTGTTTGCCAAAAACCATTTGTGAAGAAATGATTGTTTAACTTCGTGCGATCTCATTATTAATTGGGGAAGTGTACAATTCTTTTTCCTCTTTTTGCTCTGGTAATTTCTCTCATCTTTCAAGAATTGAAATTCCAATAGTGATATGGATCTAGTTAATCCCGAATTTGACTTGTTTTTTTCGTGTTCATTCACAGATTATGATCGATTTAGCAACAAAATGTCATGCTCGAACTGAAGAACGTCGAAGATGCTCACAAAGAGTCAATACAGTGAGTGTGAGCATGTTGAAACTTTAGATTAGAAGAATATGGCACAGAAGTAGCTGCAACTCATAATTTTTTTGTTAAGGCGTTTGTAGCAAGTCATTCTTTTTCGTGCAATTTTTTTTTTTGTTGGGTCTTATTAATTTGTTTATTCATTTTGATATTTAACGTCACGTTTTTGTAAGAACAAATTCTACCCCGGCTCCTCTTGAGAGTAAAGAATGTCATATCATGTCTGCAAAATGTAAGAGTTCTAATTAGAATGTGTGATAACTCTGTCATTCAGCAATCAATTCGTTGATGGTTTATAATGAAATAATAAATTTACATGCTTTTTCATTTTGCATTTATTTATCTCGTTGCTATCAATGCCAACTCTTATTGTCCGATTTTGTTTATTCTTAATCTTTTGTCAAAACAATATCAATGTCGGAGTCGTAGGGGTCTTAGGCAAGTGGATCCTATGTCTCCATATTTTTTCGGCATTGTTATGGAGGTCTTTTCTCGTATGATGCACCCGCGTATTTCTTTGTCTCCTTTTGGTTATTATTGACGATGTGACAAGGTTCGTCTTTCTCACCTTACTTTTGTTGATGACCTCTTTGTTTTTTCTCATGGTGATGAGATCTCTGTTGCTATCCTGAAAGCTACTTTGAATGATTTTGCTTCTATTTCGAGATTGGTGTCTAATCTTAATAAAAGCTGCATTTACACTGTCGGAATGAGTAATAGGAGGGCTTTATACTTTCGCGAGTGCTTCAGTGTGATTCAAGGATTGTTACCGGTGAGATACCTTGATGTTCCCCTTTATCACTTCGCACTTGAGTTATAGGGATTGTGTTGCCCTTATTGAAAAGGTTGAGAATTGTATTTGTGGATGGGAGCATCGTACGCTATCCTTTTCTGGTCGGTTGGTCCTTATTTAGTATGTTTTATGTAGTGTGATTATCTTTTTGGCTTCCCATCTTTTTATACCTAAAAGGGTTTGTAGGGACATTGAGCGTATCTTCCGTCGGTTCCTCTGGTCTAGGCATGTTGTTGGATCCTATCATGCCAAAGTGGCATGGAAGAAGGTTTGTCTGCCCAAGAATGAAGGAGGGTTGGGTATCCGACGTATTTCTCTTTGGAATATTACTTCAATGGCTAGATTCATTTGGTATTTATTTGCTCCGGGTGGTAATAACCTTTGGGTAAGATGGGTTAAGAAGTACTACATTGGTGATAATAGTTTTTGGGAAGTGAATGCTCCTAGCATTTGTTCTTCGAACTGGCGATCGCTCTTGGCTATGTGTAGTATTATTAAACATTTCATCAAGGCAGATATTGGCAATGGAGATGACATCTTTGTTTGGATAGATTGCTGGAGTCATTTGGGTTATCTTCTTTATAAATTTGGTAGCTCTATTGTACAGATTTCTGGAATCCACTTGAAAACTCGTCTTTATGGAACAATAGAGCTAGCTCCTCATGCCAAGTAAGCTTCCCTGCCTCTGATGAGTTTGTGTGGAATACATCCATTAATGGCCAGTATTCTGCCTCTTATTTATGGAACAAAATTAGGTTGATTGGTCTAGTTTGTCCCTGGTATCATGTTGTGTGGTTTCCTGGTGCTATTCCTAGATCTAGCTTTATTCTCTAGTTAGCTTTCCAGTCTAAGCTCTCTACCTTGGATCGTATTACCTGCTACTCTAACCCTACTTCCATTTTGTGTGTTTTGTGTGGGGTGGATGTTGAGACTCATGATCATTTGTTCTTCAAGTGCTCTTTTAGTGCTGTGATTTGCAGGCATTTAACAGGTATTGCAGGTATTATGTGGATTTCTTCGTCTTAGCCTATCCCTATTAGTGCGGTTGTTGCTCTGTGGAAGGGAAAATCTTTAGCTAAGGTTGCTAGGAGATTTGCAGGCATTTAACAGGTATTGCAGGTATTATGTGGATTTCTTCGTCTTGCTATCTCAACTTACTCTTTGTGATTTGAGAGAAATAATAGACTTTTTGATAATGATAAGAAACCACCTGGTGTAGTTTCTGACCATGTTCTCTCTTTAATCTGTAGTAAACTCAGTACTTTCAAGTTTAAGCACTACCCTTCCAATGTTTTGTCTGGGAGGTGAAATGTTCCTTATGTGTAATATTTTTCTGCTATCTTTTTCTTTGTTTTTGTGCTCCTCGCCTTGCTGCTAGTTTGTTGTGAATCTTTTGGCTCTTATTAGTTTCTTTTGTTTCTTCTTTGTAAGTTTGCTCCTGATTCTTCTGCCACTTTGTTGTGAGCCCTTCGACTTATTTTCCTAGACTTGGTCCCTTAATGCATTTTGATTTAACAAAAAAGAAAAACATTGATAAATTCCTCCCCGTCCTGTCAAATAGATGTAGAGAACTGCATAACTTGAAAAAAGATTGTTATAAAATAAACGCTCGCTTTTGTCACAGAGGATAAAGCAGATTGTTCAAATTATATATAAACAGGATACAATGAATTACAAAGAACGAAGCATCGGCAATTTAGCATTAGCATCAGAAGCAGGAGCGTCCTCAAGCATCAATACTGCTGCGTCCTTATAGAAGGCCATACAGTCCTCCTAGAGGTCCAAGCAGGTACCCTCTAGTTAGAAACGACAGTGCGCCTTACTTTTTGCCTTATTGTAAAATCATTTCAGAAAACTTCATTCATGTACAGGCTCTTATTCAAACAACTCAAACTAGAATGTGACAATGAATAAACTAATGTTACCTGGTTCGTGGGTCCGTTCGGTACGAAAAATGGGTTTTGATACAGGGCACAATAGATTAAGAAGATCCAAGTACGTTATGGTATATATAATTAGCACAAAATTTTGAGGAAATGACTCTATAAACTCAAAATTTATTCAGTTCGCATAAGTAACTATGTCATCTTTTACTTTCAATTTACCTTAAATTTTTGGGTCGGTCGATTTGGATGGGAATTGTACCCCATTTGGGAGGTACCGACCTTCTCTTTTCTATTATCTGTCACTCAATGCATTATGAATGAACACAAATAAGCTCTAAAATCATTTACACAATGAATACCGACCTCCTTTCTGATAATCGAACTCGAGACATCCCACATAAAGTGTGGAAAAAAATACCACAAAGCCATAGCACGCTAAGCTCTAAAATCCTTGGATTATAAGCAGATCTGTCATATAGATCTTTAGATGCCTAATAGTGGTTTTCTAAATCTTTCAAATTTCTGACTCATTTCCTGGTTATTCTGAAGTCCAAACCTGGTACAATCAGCTACCTAGCAGTTTCATCGTTCTTTTAGTTCACAGTAACTAACAAATCGTACAGTAATTTTAATAGTCAACAGACGCACACAACAACAACATCATCAGAGAAAGAGAGAGATAGGGCGCTCAACAATTTTGTAACCAGAGATTCGTTCTTCAATGCTTTGAATGTCCTGTATTAAGAAGAGAAATTAGGTGAACAAGCCAAAGCGTTTTCATACAAAAATATCATAACAAACCAGCACGGCTTTGATGCTTACTTTCCTTTGGGAACAGCATCTACAAGAGACTCGTTGAACCATAGAAAATTCAAGTGCCTTACTCCAAATATGGACTTCTGTAATTTGTGTAGAAAGATATACAGTAATCTACTACCAGCGCACAATCTCATCATCATGGTCCCTTGATTTGAATATAATGCAGTCAATTCTTTCAACCTCATAAGATTTTTACTTGAATTAGCATGCCTCACAAATCACAATTGTTTAGCAACTAGATGTTTACGTGAATCAACCTACCTCATAATTGTTTAGCAATTAGATGATAAGAAAAATCAACCATCGGACAGATATTAGAGAGGTAAAGGAAGCACCAGCTAGAAATGTGCATTTTCGAATTGACAAGCACCAAAATAAATCAGCTACGGAAACTCGAACCCAAACTCAAATATTCAGTAAGTCAACTAACTTGCATAACAAGCCTCTTTCAGTGCAGCTCAAATGGAGCACTACACATTTAGAAGGGGAAAAAAAAAGCGAAAACCAACTCTAAGCCTAACTAAGGTTGAGAAATTTGAACTGAAATTCCTAGCACTCTTTCGTGCTCTTTATCTCCTATTTTCTTTCCTTTGCAACCAATTTTCCTACAATTCTATGGTTTCTATATTCTAGGGTTTCTTTATCTCCAGCAATTTCATTTCTTTAATTAGTTTTGCTTAATCATATGGTCCCAAGTATTTCCTTACATTGCATAGTCCTCTTTTACCTTTTTTTTTTCCTTTTTCCTTTTTTTTCCTTTTCTAAGATTTGTTGCAAATGAACCATTCTCTATCAGTAATCGTGGTATGCAATTGGCACACCAAAGAGTCCACTTCGACCTCGACTTCTGTCTCTAAATCCTTGCTTCAAAAACCTACCCAAAAAAACAAAAAGAGTAAATAACTTTTAAACAAAAAGAAAAACAAGGAGTACTAGTACAAAACTCAACAGCAATAGCATGAAAATCATGTATAAATTGATGCATATCACTTATGGTATAAGATTTAGGTTTCCTTCAACATCTTAAATCTATATAACTGGAAATTTCTAAGAACATTTATAATTGAAAACACAACTCAATTAAGCAAATCGTCCAAAAGCTACCTTAGTTATATACGTTAGGTCTTCATTCTAAGGATATGCTGATGATCATTGCATTCTTACTTGCATATGGCATGAGATGTTCAATCATTTGGAATCCATTGGAACGTTAACACGGTAAAAAATGCAATTTCCTAAACAATAAGATCCATACAAGCCAACAAGTTATTTTGTGTAATATGAAAATCCATTAAATAATAGATGTAACATCTCGGACTAATAATTCATTTTTGAAATTAGTTTTACGAAATTATATAATTAGGTAGTTTTTCTCGGACATGACCAAAATTAGCCCTCACCATTTGGCCCAAAAGCCCATGGGCTTATGGAGGCCCGATAAGCCCGATGAACAAAAGCCCGGCCCGAGAGTTAGCGGGCTGGGCTTGGACTTATGGTGTTCAAACCCGATAGGCCCGAGCCCGATAAAACCCGGTAAGCCTAGCCCGACCCGCCCGTAATAAACCCGACCCATAAGCCCGAAAATATAAAATACTTATTATTTAAAAATTAATACTCAATTCATTCCTAATACTAATATTTCAATCCAAACTCAAATCTCAGCCCTAAACCCACCTAATTTATTTTAAAAAGCCCAATACCCAATACAAACCCTAACCACTCCTCTACCGACTTAATAGGCCCAATGTTTTTGCACCCTTAAGTATTTTATTTTAACAATGCCATGTTTTTGCACCCTTGATTATTTTTTTTCATTTTTTATTTTTTTTCATGCATATATATTTTTATAATTTTAAAATTTGAGACATAATTTATTGCAAAAGCCTACGAAAGCCCGATCCAAATGAGCTTAATAGGCCCGACCCGAAAGCCCGATATAAACTCGGCCCAATAAAAGCCCTGAGCTCTTTTTTATGTCATTAAACCCGCCCGGCCCGACCCGCAAATTTAAAAATTATTTAATAAGCCCGATCTGGCCCGGCCCGGCCCAATGCCGAAGGCTAACCAAAATAGTTATAATACCCAGCTGGAATTAGTAGGCCCACATATCGAAAGTCTCGGAATATCTTAAATAAAATAATATAAAATATTACCTTTCCTGGTGGTAAAAGGATTGCATATGAGGTTAATTGTTGATATATAAGTCCACGTATAAGAGATTCTCATCACTTTGCTACTCAGAGAGTGACGGTTACCTTTTTTGCTTTGAAAGCGATGTCTGTGGTGGCGCCAGGGCAATTAAACACCAGAGAGTTTCCTTCTAGTTCGTTGACTTCTCCTCGAAGCATCGATTGCTTTGAGAAGATCAAGAAAATTGGGCAGGGCTCGTACGGCGAGGTGTTCATGGCCAGAGAAAGAATTTCTGGGGAGATTGTGGCTTTGAAGAAACTTCTCATCGAACGGAAAAAAGGGAGATTTCCGATTACGGCGATGCGGGAAATTATGATCCTCCGCAAGCTTGATCATGAGAATGTTGTGAAGATGAAAGAGGTTGTGACTTCGTCTGCCGGCGCCCGCTACGGAATCTACATGGTTCTTGAGTACATGGATCATGACTTGAAAGGCCTAGTCAATCGTCTCGGATCGCGATTGACCGTTCCTCAAATCAAGTGTTACATGAAGCAGTTACTGACTGGGCTACATTACTGTCATCTCAACGGCGTCCTTCATCGCGACATCAAAAGCTCCAATCTTTTGATAAACAATGAGGGAAAATTGAAGCTGGCGGATTTCGGGCTTGCAAAGCCCTTTCATGGAAACAAGAATGGCGGTCATCTGACGAATTGTGTGGTGACTTTGTGGTATCGGCCGCTGGAGTTGCTGCTCGGAGCCACTAAATACGGCCCCGCCGTTGATATGTGGTCGGTTGGTTGTATCTTCGCCGAACTTCTTCAAGGCGGAAAGCCAATTTTGCAGGGAAGGAATGAGGCTGAGCAAGTGAGCAAAATTTTTGAGCTTTGTGGGTCCCCTGATGAGAAGAACTGGCCGGGGGTTTCGAAGCTTCCGTTGTATAACAATTTGAGGCCATTAAGGGCCATAAAACGCCGGGTCAGGGAAGCTTTGAGCAGACATTGCGACGACCCTCATGCTTTGGATTTATTGGATCGTTTGCTGACTCTTGATCCGAACCAAAGATGGAGTGCAATGCAAGCACTGGATGCAGAGTATTTCTGGGTCGATCCTATGCCATGTGATCCAAAGAGTCTTCCCAAGTTTGAATCTTCATATGAATTACAATCAGTCAAGCAGCAGCAGCAGCGGCAGCGTCCACAAGGATCGGCATCAATGTCGCAGCATTCTTATAAGCCTCCTGCTCACCATCCATATAGAAGGCCATACAGCCCTCCTAGAGGTCCAAGCAGATACCGTCCAGCTAGAAACGAGAGAGGGCCTTACCACCAAAAACAGCCTCGACCGTATGCTGGCTGTAGAGATTTTTCTGGTGGTTATTATGGCTATGGAGCTGGTCCTTATCCTTGTAGCAAGTACCTGGAATATGGAAAGGTAGAACTTGCAGCTACTAGGTCGCTGGAACAAGGCTGTAAGAAGTTATACTGATGATGCAAGTGAAGCAAAGATGGTTATGTAAATAGAATTCAATTCCATTTTATTGTTGAACATTAACATTCTATAGATTCATAATGTCCAAGATTCTATAGATTCTAAATTTTGTCTTCAACATTCTACGGATTGTGAATTTTGTTTTCAACATTCAATAGATTATGAATATTGGGTTTCACAATCTATAGATTATGAATATTGTGTTCAACATACTATAGATTATGAATCTCGAGTTTATGGAAATGAAAAAAGGGTACAGATTCTTCCGTTTCTTGAATGCCAATCAACTTTTTTTTTTACCAAAATAAGGTTCTTAGTTCTTACTATTGCCTCATTCTTTCCTCGTTGTAACAAGACTTTCATTTTTTGATACAAAAAATGATTATTTCTCATGTCTTGGATCAATATAATCAACACAGCTTCTGCTTCAACAATTTGGTAAATGTCAATTCTAAAAGCATCATTTTCACATATAAATAGCATCATCATTCAAAATTTCAAGAGTATGGTAAATGATTTCTTACCAAGAAGAATGCATGTCATTCGACATTAAGCATATAAAAGCTCCCGTCTTTTTGTGGCTCAACTGCTCTATTCCTTCTTCTATCACTGGTAGCCATTTTCTCCCCATATCTCAGAAAAATATCGGCCAAATCAACCAACCCAACCTCTCTCAATTTCTTCCCCACCTCTTCAAACATCTCCACCCCTTCCTCACTTGAGTAATAATGCAAAAAATTATTATAATCAAATCTAGGAACCTCAAGTCCTCTTTTAACCACGCTCTCCACATACTTGCTGGCTTCTAATGACTTCGCGTCCTTCACCAAACCACCAACAAAAATGGTATCAAAATGCACAAGAGGGTCCGATCCCTTCCTTCCTCTCTTCCCCAAATGCCCTTACAACAACATGATGTAAGTGTGCATGTTAGGCTCACACCCTCTTTTTATCATCTCCCTAAACACTTCTGTTGCTTCCCGCGTCTTCCTCAACCTCAAAAGCCCCTTGACCAACCCGTGGTACATGGTGATATCCGGATTTTCGATCCCATCCACAATCACATATGCCAATCTAACTCTACCACTTGATAAAAGCCCGTAAACAAGTGATGCCAATGTTGAATTATCCGCTGGGATCTTTCTCTTCTGCATTTCCTCGAACACTTCATGGGTTTCCTCAATCTTGCCCCTTTTGCACGTCCATTCAATCACCTGTAAGTTGAAAGACCCAAATCATCCATTCTATTCACCCTCATCATCTGAAAAACCTTCAAGGCCTCAACGTATCGATTCATCTTGAAAAGGATCTCCATCATTTTCTCTACGGCTTCAACATCCGGCTCAAAACCTTCACCCACCATCAAATTCCAAAATTTTGAAGCCTCAATCAAATCACCCACAGCACAAAACCCTTGAATCAAACACCTGTAAGTGACCCCATCAGGCCAAATTGTCTCCTTGAACTTTAAAACCCCAAATTTGGCCTCAACTACAAGCTTAGACCCACAAAGAACTCCAACCACCATGTTCAAAGTCGCCAAATTGTACTCAAATCCATACCCATTCATCACGTGACAAAAATCAACATACTTTTTCCACTCCCTGACCTTGGCCAAAGTCTTCAGAGCAACGATAAAAGTCTTATCATTCACCAAACGGCGACGTCCCATTCCGTGAAGCATTTCCCAGAAAAGCGCAATGTTCCTGGCCTTGCTGAAGATGTCTACCATTTAGTTAAACGAGACGGCGGTGTGTGTGAAATTGGGGTGGGCTTGGGTGTCTTGGAAGAAAAGATAGACGGGCCGCCATGAAAATGGGAAACTGTTGCGGACCTGGAGAAAGAAATCATGGGTGAGATTGAAGCTGGAGGAGTTGAGGTTTGAGTGGAGGCCTGTCGCGGGCGACTTTTGTTGTTGGTAGCGGATGGTGCAGAGTCGGAGGAGGTGGGCCGGGTCGACTGGAGATGGGGTAACGAGTTAGGGCTGGGTTAACTCGGTTGTAATGAAGCGGAAAAGGTCTAGGACTGGTTTTGCGAGACTGCTTCCTTGTCTGATTATCATTCCCACTTTTCTGATTGTCGACGATGTTGGTTAGATGAGAAGGTTGTTCATTGTCAACTTGAAGTTGTAGGCCTCTTACTTTGTGGGCTTCAAATCAAAGAGTTGGGCCATAATGTACGGGCAACCCCGGCCCATGAGTTCATTCATTTCTTTAACATAAATAATTTTTTTTTAATTTTTTACAAACAAAAGTACTTTTCCAATTTTCTAACCAACTTGAAAAATGTCCAAAATTTGAACCCTTAATCTTGTTGATAAAATTGTTTTAAAATGGCGCATAATTACGATTTAAGTAAAGAAAAATTGTATATAGCCCAAGAATGATGGAGATCCTAATAATGATTCAAGAGTAGGAGAAATCGGTGGCATCGTCATTCATCTCAAATGCAATCTATTTCAATGCACATTGTACTTTGAATTATCAAGAAAATTTGTGAACAAATGGCACACAAGAACCACATATCTTTAAGTTGCTTAATTATTTTGAATCCTCCTCCCAGTGATATTAATTTTTGCTAAAATTTGAAATAAGATAAATTGTAAGAGTAATAAGAAAAGTAATAACAAGAAAAATTAACCAAAAAAAAAAACAACAAACAATTAACAACAAAAGAGAAGGAACATGACCCCACCATATGTCCTTGTCGACACTAAAAAAAATAGGACCAATGTTCTTGTTTACATTGATTTTAATTTTTTTTTGAAAAAATTATATTACTATGATTATTATTTCATAACGCTAAATTCATCACTAAATCAATCGTCTAATTCCATTAATTAAAAATAAAACAAAGTTCCATTGCTTATGTGACATTCTTGGTTATGACATATAATCACGGATTGAAATATCGACCAATATGGCCGATATATCGTCAAAATTGACCGGCGGCAGGTAAGAGGGCGGGGAAAAAAATTGAGCAAAATATCGACATGTTTTCTTGATTTAAGCCCATCGATCTCTTTATTTAATTAAAACGATTGAGATACGAACAAATTTCATGAAAATCAGACGTAAAACGATTGAGTTACAATCGGGTCATGCTGCGCGGGTCAAAAAATCTGAATTACAGACCAGCGCGAGGAGGAAGAAGACTGTTTTTAACTTAGTAAGTATGCTTTATATATTATTTGCTTACTTAAAATCACAACTGGTCTTATTAGTTGAGTTGGTTTTGTTCATTAAAGCAGTTGCACATTCACTTGTGTTCGACCCCCCTTGCATGCATGTTTTTTTTTTCATTTATTCTCCCCATTTTGAATTATATTTTTCATTTATTTCCTATTTTGAATTATATTTTTCATTTATTTCCTATTTTGAATTATATTTTTCATTTATTCCCTATTTTGAACTATATTGTTCATTTATTCCTTATTTTGAACTATATTTTTCATTTTTTCCTTATTTTGAACTATATTTTTTATTTTTTCCAATTTTAAATATATCAATCCTTTCCAATTTTAAATATATCAATTTTTTTCAATTTTTAAACAAATATTGACTCTGTTTTTTTCTTTTTTCCAATTTTAAATATATTTACTCATTTTATAATTTTTCTTCCATTCAAATTTTTTTTATGCTTATTGTTATGTTTTTAATTATATTAACATTCAATTATAGTAATTCACTTCAATTTATGTTTATGTTTATATTTTTACATTAGTAGTCATCGGCAGAACCTTATTGTATCATATTATTCATCATATATTTATTATATCAAAGTCATTTTATAGTTTTTATCAGTCCTATATAACCATCATTGGGTACATAAGTTTTTTCCAAAATTTCATTCTAAATTTCCAACTTTTAGATCGAATTTCTGTCATTTTTGTTGACCGTAAACGATATCGATATTTGGGGCGAGATATCCGTAAATTTAACTAGCGATATATCCGTCGATACCGATATTTCAATCCTTGCATATAATCCTATTGGGATCATTACAACCTGTCCGTTTTAGATGTCGCAATACCACCCTTCAAAATATTCTATGAGAAATAAAATTGTCCTTGTGACAAAGAAAACATTGCCACCCTTACCATCATCGTACCATTTTAAATATCTCTACTTGCATGTAATTAATGAAGACCTATAAATTTTCTTTTTGATAATAAGTACCCAAACAAAAATTTACAGTTAAATTAATTTGTTGGTAAGATATAATTTTTTAAATTTTAATAAAAATTATTGGTAAGAAAGGTGTTAATCGGTAAGGAATGCAGACGGGAAATAAACGGTGTTAATTGATAAGGAATGCAGACGGGAAATTCCGAAAGAACCCCTCCGACGGAAGGGCAAGGATTCAAAGGGCTTCCTCACAGAAATCACAAATTGCGCGCTTCCTAGTTTCCTCTTTCAAACAACCCGAACGTAAGGTGCAGATGAGGTCAGGGGCACCCCAAGAGTTGCTCGGTCTTTAACAGCGCGCGTCCTTTCCTTATTTAAACCCGCCATTCCCAATTTCCTCGCATCCCAACCCCTATTTTAGTTTCAGTAGCCATTCATCGTCTTCTTCCTCCCAAAAAACGCTCAAGCTCATAAAAGTTCTGCGCCACCAGCACTGCCACCTTTCCATCACTCATTTTCCCTCCATCGTCTCTCTCTGATACCAAACGATGTCGTCGCCCGAGAAGGAGAGAGAGGCCCAGGTTTACATGGCCAAGCTCGCCGAGCAGGCCGAGCGTTACGAAGGTATCATAACTCTCATACGCATTTTCTCTTTTGTTTCTCCGTCAATTACTCTATGGCTTTAATTGATATACACCTGTTTTGTTTTTCATCGCCGGCATTGATCCTATTGTGAGTGTCTCATCATTGTATCGGATATTACAGTTCATGATGAAATTTCAAATTGTTTTTAAAATTTTAATTTTTATGATTGAATGTTTGATTATTATGAATCAAATGGGCCTTATACTGTTTGAAGTTGAAATATGTTAATCTGTGTGGATGGAGGTGCGTAGTAGTTTACACGGGGTGAAGGATATCTGCCATTGATGGTGGTTAGGCTCCCAGAGGACTCTGATTACGTCAAATGTGCCTTTTGTAGCTCGAATATGGCTATGTTAGTCCATCCCGTGGTCATTTATGGCCAGCCGTAGATTGACGTTGGTCTTTATTTAGGTTTGGAACTTTGAATTTTTGATCGTTCCTTTCCTGCACCTAGGGAGGCTTGTGTGGTAAAAGGTTGAAATTTTAACAAAGACTAATTGTTGGAATGAGTCATTGACTATATCTCCTCTCCCTAAAATATCATGTTTAATGAACGATGCAGAAATGGTTGAGTGTATGAAGAAAGTTGCCAAACTTGACCTAGAGCTGACTGTGGAGGAGAGGAATCTTCTTTCTGTTGGATACAAAAATGTCATAGGTGCTCGAAGGGCCTCTTGGCGTATCATGTCTTCCATTGAGCAAAAGGAAGAGTCTAAGGGGAATGAGCACAATGTCAAACTGATCAAGGGTTACCGCCAAAAGGTGGAGGAGGAACTCTCTAAGATTTGCAATGACATTCTGTCAATCATAGACAAGCACCTTATCCCCTCTTCCTCCTCTGGAGAGGCCACTGTTTTCTACTACAAGATGTGAGTCATGTTGCCCATATTTCTACTAAAGGTCAACTCCAATCATTTTAGCCAAACCAACTCAACATGCTCAGATTTCATTTTTTTATCTCCAGTTCATTTTCTTTGTTGTGATTATTTACTTGTATGTATGGAATTTTTTCTGTCATTTGGTTTTGGCATTCTATTTCCTCCATGTTTGCTCTGCAATTCATTTGTGTTTGGAAAGATTTGTTCTTCTAATATGCTATGGCATGCATGTTTCAGGAAAGGTGACTACTACCGGTACCTTGCTGAGTTCAAGATCGACCAGGACAGAAAAGAGTCAGCTGAGCAGTCACTCAAGGGATACGAGGCATGTTAAATTGACCACTAAGTTCACACTACCTTGTTAATCAATCCTTACATAGGTTACATTATTTTGTCACTCCCTCATTTGATGTGCTCTCCTATTGCCATATCCTTTCTCAGGTTGCTTCATCAACTGCAAACACAGATCTCCCATCAACCCACCCAATACGTCTTGGTCTAGCTCTCAACTTTTCTGTCTTCTACTATGAGATCATGAATTCTCCTGAGAGGTATTAATTTACATCTATTGTTATATATGAATATAGCCATTTAATTAACTCTTGAAATGTGGTTATTGAAACTTGCAGGGCTTGCCATTTGGCTAAACAAGCATTTGATGAGGCAATCGCAGAGTTGGACACCTTGAGTGAGGAGTCATACAAGGACAGCACCCTTATTATGCAATTGTTGAGAGACAACCTCACTCTTTGGACCTCTGATTTACCTGAAGATGGAGGTACAGCAAACTCGGATACTTGATTGACATACATTTAATTATATTTTCAGGAAAGCACATAATGTCAAATTGCCAGAGTAACATGCATTGGCAAGATTTATTTTTCCCATTCCTAGTTCCAAATAGTATAAGTTCATTCCATTTTTAACTTACCACACAATTAGAAAGACTTCAAAAGACTGCTATTCATCTTCAACTCCTCTTTTTGTGGAACGGGCTGTTCTACCGTGGTGTTGCGGGAATTGAACTCGTAAGCAGTATTAGGGTTAGTATCATAGCGAAAATGTGTGTGGTAGGGGCAAAGGTATCTGTATGGTAGAAGTTTGTGTTCAAACATGATTCAGATGCAAGAGATTTATTTGTAACTGCCTTTGTGCAGGTGATGACAATTTCAAAGGCGATGAATCCAAATCTGCTGCAGAACCTGCAACTGCCGGGGTAAATGCTTAAAGTTTTCACTTTGGGGATGCTTTGGTATGGCTTGTCAGCCGTCAATTTCTTTTTCTTTTTCACCTTTTACTGTTTAACATTACAGAATTGTAGTTAAAATAAACACAGTGAATGTATATATGCAGCATTGAGAGGTATCTGAAATAGCCCGGGACATGGCAAATGGAAAGACTTTGCAAAAGGCAACCTTTTAGCTTTTCTTACTCAGTTTTCGCCTGGGGATTTGAATGAAGGATGATGTAGGCATATTTTTTTTAAGATATTGATCCATCTAGGTTCCAAAGGAGATAGGATTTGATCAATTATCTGCTCTTTTTTTTTTTCTTTTTTTTTAAATATTTATGCTTTTGCTACATGTTCTTTTATATATACTTCTTATATTAAGCAATGGACTTCTTTTTCTCTTAATTTGAATAGCTTGTGCTTCAATGTATTTTAGGTCGTTTTGAGAAGTAGCTACAAGGCTAGTCCGGCTTTGTAGAGAATGTAATGTTTTTAATAAGGACCGGAAAGTGGAATGTTGATTTTTAATTTGGAATTAGGATTGCTGACATTGGTCATTTGGAAAATGATTGTTGGGGAACAAAGCATACGGTGGATTTGCCAAATAAGTTTAATAATATTTATAACCTATTTTGGATCAGATTAAATCAGTGTTAGTAGTTAATAAAAAATAACAAAATATAACCTCTAGATCACTGTAATGACGAAATTGATAGAACTGATCGAACGAAATATGATATAAATAAATTTCATTTAGTTATTACGGAGTTAATCAAAAGTAACTAAATTTTGATTAACAAAAGATGACATTGTAATGGCAAAATTGATAAAGTTGATCAAAACGAAATATAGCGTAAATACGCTTCATTGAGTTGTTACAGAGTTAATCAAAAGTAACTAAATATAACCTCACTTGACCAATGATAATAGTAAAATTGATATATTTAATTAAGCGAATTAGAAAGTGAATTGATAAAGTTGATCAAAACGAAATATAGCGTAAATACGCTTCATTGAGTTGTTACAAAATTAATCAAAAGTAATTAAATATGACCTCACTTGACCAATGATAATAGTAAAATTGATATATTTAATTAAACGAACTAGAAAGTGAATTGATAAAATTGATCAAACAAAATATAGCGTCAAATGTGAATAAACAAAGATTTCATTTAGTTGTTACGAAGTTAAACAAAAGTAGCTAAATATGGACACTTAGTCAATTGTAATGGCAAAATTGATAGAGTTGATCAAACGAAACATGAAATAAAAACTAAATCAAAAAATTCCATTGCCGGGATTCGAAACTGGTCGACTAGGTGGAAGCCAGATATCCTAACCGCTGGACGACAATAGATGCTTATGTCATTGGTTATTATTAATCCACTATCAATCCATAACTAATCAACAAAAGTAAGTTCAAGCTCCGTAGATAAAGTCTGCAACTTGGGCTACTCAATCTTGAGCCAGAAATTTAGAGGCGCAATTTTTTTTTATTAAGATAAAAAAATTTAAAATAATTATACGGTAGTCAGCTACAAATCTATAATTAAGAATTGAAATTCTCAAAAAAAAAAAAAAAAAAAAGCAAGAAACAAAACTCCATATCAACTACTGGTCGAGTGATTCAACGCCGTAGTGTCAAATTATTAGCCAACATCATCGAGAAAGGTAAGCCGAATTCAACACAAATCAGCAAGCATCATCGAGAGAGGTGAGCCGAATTCAACAAAAAGCTAAAGCACCTTGTAAGTTAAACAATCCTTTGAAAAATGGGGGAAAATACCACTTGCCAGTAGTGCTAGCAATTAGTAATTTTTATAGTTTGCGGAGACGAACATGCTTCCCTCAAAGAATTGAGAAACAGAGGAATTATACGATTCCAGAGGCAAGCAAAACAAGGGAAATATTTGAAATGTGATGGCATTGGCATATATGCTTGAAAGGGTTTGTAATTGTATCCATTTCACTTTCTAACATTATTTTTATTGTAAGGAAAGAGAAATTGCGTATCAGTTGAGCTATTAAAATTAAAACGGTGAACCAACTTCAGTCTCCCGTTTTCAATTTTGTCCCTCAATCACTGATAACTAATCCCATACATAACAGTAAAAACCACCAAGAAATTATCTAGTCACGAAAGACAAAAGAACTACCATCCTATAGCATAGGCTGAACAAATAGGTTCAAAGAAACGTCTATACAAAGGTAATCGGTTAGGGTTCTTCCTTGACGAAGAAACTTTGGGGCAAGGAAAAATCCTCCTCACGATTCAAGATTTCCATCTCCTCCTCGTCTGGTTTCTGCAATTCAAGGGAAAGAGCAACAAGAGATAGAAGCATAATAAATTAGTCCCTTGCGGCCTTTGAATGTTCCATAAGGATTATTTTTAGTCATTTTTATATTATGTGACCATCTCTCTTATCAGATTGTCCGATATAGCTGTTATGTTTTCAAATATTTCGCTTTCACTTGATGAATGCCTATCCCCCGACTAGGCAGCTTCATGGGCCGCGATCTTCCCAGTCTCCTATTTTCTTTGTTTTATTCTTTGATGATTTCTTTTTTCACTATTAAACCACACAAAATCCAAGTGTGAAGATCCCCGTCCTTTTAATGTTCCTATTGACTTAGATTGGAACGAATATACACCATTCTATGAGTCTACGCAAGCAACCATTGCTGGATGAGGACAATAAAAGTTTGATAGTTCCATCATAACAAAAGTAAATTGAGAAACATGGAAAAAACAGACAGAATGGAATAAATCAGATACCAGCATTTCCAAATTATAGAACCGCTCAAGCAATTGAAGAACCTCGTCAGCAGAGAAGTAACGATCAAAGCTGTGAAAATAACACAGTAAAGAGTAAGCTATGCATCAAAAATGAGGCTCGAAGGATTAAGTGTTGTAAACCAATGAACATATGCGCAGCAGCACAAACCTTCTTCGAAGAAATTCCATCAAGCCATAAAGGACAAAATGCCGATGTATGCCTGCACAATTGAGTTGATTGCTTATACTATACTTGATGCTCATGTATTCTTATGTATATGCACATAACATGGTGAAATAAGAACAAAAAATGCAAGAATTATGCTACACGCACGCGGGAGATTGTGAGCCGTTGATAATGGTCATGTGAGCTACCAACAATCCTCAGAATGGACATGATATTGTCTTATTAATTACCTAAGCATATCTTTCCTTCTAATGCAGAAGTTGATTGCATTAACTAATATAACTCCCCTTATATTGACTAGAAGTCTACAAACATGGACTTCCAATGAAACTAAAAGTAAATATGATAAGAATACTTCTGAATTTTCCTACTATTAGCTACAAAAATGACGACTTTCGCTCCAAATGTTAATCCCAACAAAAAATATCAACTCCATGGAGCATTTTCTGGGTGAAATATCATCCGTTTGGAAATTGAACAATGTAATTAGACACAGATGCCCATTGATAACTTTTTTTTACACCCAAAATTGAAAACTTTACATATCATTATACCAAAACAACTTAATATATAATCAGAATTGGAAATTCAAATATAAAGAAATTGAAATTAATAATTTAAAAAAAAAAACCTGCCTTGCAATTTGAAGGGTGGATAAATTTCAAGAGCTTCTAGCAGTCTGAGCTCCAATTCAACCTGTGATTGCTCCTATGAGCCATACACATTGATTATAAATAAAATCAACATAAATCTTCAATTATATATATATACATGTATGTAGAGAGAGCGAGAGAGAGAGACCTTTGGGAGAGAAGAAGCAGAGGAAGGGGGAGCTTTGCAGGGGGAGTGTACGGACATACCGTCTTGTTCCTCTTCACGTCCTTGGCCGTCCATTTAATTTCAAATTCAATCAATCAATTTTATAAAATTCTTTGAGAGAAGAAAATATCTCAACTTGACTCCAGAAGCTTAAGTCTTTTCAAACATTTATCAGGTTTTATTGAATTTATAAAGTGAAAGCGAAACCAATCTTATTTTCTGTTTTTATTTTTCTTTGCTAGGTTTCTGGTTTGATCCGAAAAAGGTTCTCTCCAATTGAAGTGGTCTGTTGTTGGGCTCCTGCTGCAAAGCCCAACTTTGTCCTCGTCTTTAGAAGTGACCTGCTACTCAAACTCTTGACTTCGTTGACTTCTTGTTGAATTGCACTTAGGCCTAAGTTGTTTCAAATTTAACTTCTTGTTTTATAAATTAAAATTGTATTAAAGGGTGAGTCCTAAAGAAACCCACTGGGGCTATAACAATAGACCAACAAAATTAGAAACAACAACCCACAAACCTAGAAACAACAACCCAAAAAGGGTAGCAACAAGAAGCTAGGGATGGACAGCAAAAGCCAAATAGGCTCAATAGAAAAGCAAACCAAAACTACGAGCTAAGCAAGGGTAAGTTCCAGGCACTAACAACCTGAATATTATCAACAGTTAATTTAAATTTAATATTACAAAGCCTCATACGGATCATATCAATAATACTAGAAATTATACTAGAGGGAAAGCAGCGGATATTAGTAAAAACTCGATTATTGTGCTCCCTCCATACGCAATGAATTGTCACCTCAAGAGCAAGCTTTTTGATAGTAACCTCAAGAGATTTCTGTAATGCCCCTGAACACCGAGGGTTGTATTTAAATAATATTTTAATGAAAAATGACGATTTTGCCCATAATAGTGATTTTTTATAACTTTTTCGATTCGTTTGACCTATGAACTTTTCAGGATCGTGGTTACGTAGGGTTTGAAATGTGGATTCTTTAGGCGGTTGGTACATGTTGATTGGATCTCGGGACTTAGTGTTATGTTCAAAAATTAGGTGAGGGGTATTTTGGCCATTTGCCACCCTAAAGGCAAAATAGTCTTTTGACACTATGGAGAGATCTAGGTGGGTACTAGGGAGTTTCCATGTGTCCTTATCTTTTAAGGGCTGGTGCCACCGCCATACTTTGGATTAATGTGTGTGTGTGTGTGTGTTTTTTTCATTTTGTTGATCGACTGAGAGAAAAAAAAGGCAGGAGACAGAGAGGAAAGAAGGAAGAAATAGAGAAGGAAGAGAAGAGAAGGTGTGAGCTGGAACCAGAGAGGGTGTGACTGTGAGGGAAGAAGAACCCGCGAGAGAGAAAATCTTCCAATTAAAGGACTTGTGCTCCTAGGTTTTTATGTGGGGGGAACACAGAACTGAGGTGCTAGAAACGTTCTTCGAGCACGTACAAAGCTTCATAGCAGTAGAAATGAGGAGCTGGACGTGGAATCGATCCAAGAACAGAGGCCGAACTCTGGGAAGATTTTTGAAGGTTCATGTATGAACTTGTGACGTTTTCTTTTGTTTCTGAGTCTGTAGATCTGTTCTAGAGTGTGATTAGGTTAGTTTGGTCGAAGAATGGAAAAAAACGGGTGAGAAATGAAGGTTTTAGGACTGAGTTGACTCGATGGGTCGGAAACTTGGAAACTAGAGAAATGAGTCAACTCGTCGCGAGCTTGATGATGACGTGGCAGAGAAGCTCTGACATCTGCTGATGTGGCATCTAACGTGACAGCTGATGTGGCAGGTGACCTGGTTGACACTTGGATGCCATGTGGCTGACTTGTCAGAACTGTCAGCTTGCATGGTAGACGCATTAGCAACAAATTGTACCCATGCGTACATGCGCATGGGACACCACATGTGAGCGCGTGATCGCAAGTGAGTAGACCATCAGACTTCTACCAGCGCGTGGCGGAAATTCTAGAGACACCGTAACGTGTTTTTGATTGTTTTTGTTCTTCTGAACACATTGGTGATGGTTTCGAGGAGATCAGACACCGTCTCGAAGGGTTTTTTTAGGAGTTTTAATTTATTCCTCGCGTTGTACAATCCGTAAGAAATTTGTATTTAAATCCTGGGACTTACAGTTTTCTTTAAGACCTTGTCTAGGACTGTTATGACCTAAATTTGTTATGGACTGACAGGCAATATGGATTCAGGAGTTGTGGGAGACCAACTAAACCGTGGTTGAGCAACGCTAGCACACTTGTGAGTGGGCTTTTCTTTCACTTAAACTTATGCATGCATAACTAAATATTTTATTGGTTTCCTACGTGTTTTCATAATGTTTGATTTATTAAATTTCTATACGGATTTTGAGGATTTTTATGAATAATTAAGGAAAAATGTTATTAACATGTTTTGCGAGGAAATTGGGTTTATTAAACCCCAAATATTTAGTGAGTTATGGAAACTAGTTTTATGTGTATTTTGTCATGTTTATATGATTTGGATAATGATTGGTAGACTTGGACTTATATAAATGTCTGGAACCAGTCATGGTTGTTTTAGGTGGTTATGGTTGAATTGTAATTGTGATGATTATGAGATGTAATGTGGAGACCCTCCTCGTGATGCTAGATTGGGTGGACGGTCTCGGACGTCGAGGTAAAACTTTGTAATTCCCGAGACCGATATTGGAGTAGTCTTAGACGTCGAGGTAATGCTCTATAGTTCTTGAGACTAGGACCGTGACTCAGATGTCGAGGTAATACTCCATAGTTCCTGATCCGGTCCACACTCAAACGACCAGTCTGGGACTCCGTAGTTCCCAATTGATCTTAGCCTACCAGTAGAGCATATTTCATATGGTATTTGTCTTGCGGTCATCAAGGATGGGTTGATGGTTGGTATAAGGATCTGTGCTGGATTCTCATTTGCCTTTATGTGTTAACTTGTTTTATAGTATTGCTACATTTCTTATAAGCATACATAACCTAAGATTTCTTGGTTGATTTCCTGTTTTACCAAAAAGGTTTAATTTCTGGTATGCATGCCTTATTTTATAAAACGGATGGTGACTTGTATGTTATAAATAGATTTTCAGAGTTATTGTATCATAAACTTATTTTTCGTCCACTCACAATTTCGTGTTTTAAACTACCCTCCAAGCAGTGATGAGGCGTCGAGGATCGGTTCCTGGCGGAGACATATAAATAAGTGGGACTCTACGCACTCTACAGTTTGCTAGGGTAGACCTAGACTTTTCTTTTTGTGTGAATTTAATAGCACTTATGCCCTGTAAATAAGTATGTTAGCCCTTGTCTGACAAAAGTATTTTGGTTAGTGCTTTTATCTTGGTTTACACTAGTTGTTTGAGTCATTTTTCAGACGGGAACATGATCTCCCTGGTTTCCGGGAGGGGTCCTATCAATCTCCCTCAGCCTCTTCGTCTCAGTCAAACCCATCCCCGAAGCTCCCATCTCTCGCCTCACGAACCCTATATCAGATGGGCCCATGGCCCCACTCCTCAATCTCTCCTTCTCCATCGATCTTTCTCTTTTTTTTTTCTCTCTCTCTCTCTCTCTCTCTCTCTCTCTCTATCTCTCTCTCTCTCTCTCTGTCTCCCCTTCTCCCTCGATCTCTATCCCCCACCCCCCACCCCCCAATCTCTCCGTCTTAATCGAAAAATCGGTTAAATCGGTTCAAAATCAATTCAAAGTCAAACCAAACCAATTGAACTGATTTTCGGTTCAAATGATTTTGGGGGTGAGAACTAGACCAAATAGAATCAAATCAGAACCAATTCTCCGCCGATTCGATTCTGGCAAAAAAATCGAACTGAAAAATAGATTAACACCCCTAACTTCAGCCCACCCGACATTGATGAGTCAACTTAAAATTTTATGTAATGTTAGTTTATATAGTCTACTTATTAATTTATTTTACACTTGTGACAGGACCCATCCCAATCCCCCCGGGATTACCGTGGAATGTGTCCTGCTCCTGTTCAACAAGGGGTGTCAGACAAGGGATAACCAAAAGTCACTGCCCAAACGGGGCTCCCAGAGTGCGCAAGGATCGATGGAGGAGGCGTGCAATGTCCCAGTCTCAGCTGCAGTCGCATCCGTAATCAACCTGAAGGACATTAAAACCAAAAGCTGTGAGTGGACAAAAATAAATAAGTTCATTAACACATTTCATAAGACATTTATGCCCTCCAATAAAAACATATGCATGCCACGAAAACCAGTAATCAAATCATTTGTTCAACCAAGCCATCAGGGCCTTAGTTCAAAAATCGTTAACTCAAAACCAAGTGTGGGAACTCAGCCCAAAACTGTGGAATACCACATTCAGACATATTAAAACCATGTGGGCCACCGCCCAAGCCATAAACATAAATCCATAAATCCAAAACCATTTAGGGTCCCCGACCCGAAATACCATTTCAATAACCAATAATCCATTTATACCACATAAACACAAATCCAACCGAAAAGCCATTTCATAGATTCATTTATCCATATTTACCACATTACCATCACCAGTATCCCAGATGCTTAGCATCCCAGACGTCATATCTCACGGTATAATAAGCGACGCGTGCTGCCCGGGGTCTCTCCGGGTCCATATCTCTGACATCACAGATGTCTGACGTCTCAGACGTCAATCATAGCAATCCAGCTCCTGAGTCATCATACAGTCCGGCTGCTCCGTACAATGACCCCTCGCAGGCAATGCACCGTGACTTCCCTAGTGTCCCAGACACCGGGAGGAGACCATCATATATCCTTGTATCCAGATGGTATATGGAAAACAGTTTTATTAAATTATTTCACAACATTACAATGGGCCCTACCCGAAATCACTTTTATTAAACATAGGGTCCCAGACCCGAAATCACATTTATTAACATAGGGTCCCAGACCCGAAATCATATTTATTACCCAATTGGGCCTCATGCCCGATTTTGTAACCACTGGGCCCACGACCCGATTTTGTAAACCAACTGGGCCCCTGGCCCGATTATATAACCCAAATGGGTCTTAGTCCAAATTTATAAACAACTGGGCCCCAGACCCGATTTCATAAAGCAATTGGGCCCTTGGCCCGATTACGTAACTCAAATGGACTCCAAGTCCGAGGTTTCCAAAACAATTGGGCCTCAAGCCCGAGTTCATCTTTCCAATTTCAAAACCATTTCATCATATTATATTCAAGTCATAAGTATGGAAAATCCGTGCAAAACCGGAAAAATCTCGATTTACGTGCAAGCACGTAAATCGCCTCGAAATACGTGAAACCATATAATTTACCAACAGTCAAATCAACATCATACAATCACAATCATAATCCATATAAAACATTTAAGCATGCATTGAATTTATGAAACCAAAGTCCACTCACAGACCGTTTAACGATACGCCTCGATACGCGTGCCATAGGCCCTCCCGGGCCACACCACTATCACCGTGACTCCCAATCATGTCCAAATCACATTAGAGGGTTACTAACCTCTTCATTAACATCCTATCAAAGTCCCGTAATTTTCCCGAATTTTTAACTATTTTTAAACTTGATTTAAAACCTTCGGACGTCCTGAACAATATCCAATCCCAAAATGTTTGTTACATTGAATAGATTAAAAGTCATGTTGAAAGTTTCCCCAAAATACCCTCCACGTGCCCTCACGCGCCGCCCAAAGGGGCTGCGCGTGAAGTCCACGCGCAGTGAACAGTGTCATCGTCTACCTTCGCGAACCGGGTTCACAGTCCAGTCGAACCGGAGGCCGGTTCTCAGTCAGTTCTCAACCATTTTTAGTTCTGTTTGTTCCCACATCTTCGTCTCATTAATTCCAGTTGATCCAAGGTTTAAAAACTAAGAGATAAACTCGAATCACTACCTGTTCGTGGAGGAGTGTAGATCGGCCACCTGCAACCGTCGTGCCTGCACGATCCCGGCCACCATTCGTCTTGGTTTTGTACTCAATAGACTCCTGAGACCGTCAGAAACAACTCCCAATTAACATAATCGAACTACCAGCCTCAAAACTCACACTGCCATTTTTACCCGAAAACTCAATGGCCCAGATTCAATCTGGGGTTTGAAATGGATGGTGAGGATCTCAGGAGAGAAAATTAATTAAATAAACCAATGGCCAACAAGGATCCAGATTTTAGGGAATGTAGAGGATGAGTGACATTTGGCACTCATCCAAGGGTCCAGATTCATCGATCACTATTTTCAGGACCCACCCCAGTTTCACCCCGAAATCTCAGGTAAATCTAAATTACGATTATGCCCTCAACCTTCCGAACATCATAACTTCCTCCTCGGATGTCGAAATCGGGCGTGTCACCTGTCTACGAATTCGTGACGTCCCAAACTACGTCATAGTCACCGGTCAAAGTCCATTTGACCATTCGAACTAAAAGTCAACTATTTGCCCAACCAGGGGCAAAATCGTCATTTACTCACGAATCCCATCTTAATCACGGCCTTAACCCTAATCTCTGGGATGGGTCGTTACAACTATTCATTATTTTATTATTATTTTAATCAAAACCTCGGTTCGTTCGGTTACTCGATTTTATTCCCTTGACCATAACTTCGTCGTCGAAACTCCTATTTCGGCATGTCGCATGTCTACGGATTAGTATCGACGAGACCTACGTAACGGTTCTTGGCCCTCACCCATCGGACCTCCCTGGTCAAAAGTCAACATTTGGCCCCTAATATGCCAAATTACCAAAATGCCCCTCGACTTCCGAACATCATAACTTTCTCCTCGAATGTCGGAATCGAACGTGCCACCTGTCTATGAACTCGTGACGTCCCGAACTACGTCACGGTCATCGATCAAAGTCCGTTTGACCACCCGATCAAAAAGTCCGTTTGACCACCCGATCAAAAAGTCAACATTTTGCCCACGACTAGGGGCAAAACGGTCATTTTGCACATTTTTTCCGATTTCGCCCTACTAACCACCGATCAACCTCACTAATTGAGATTAGTCACTAATCTAATCCCAGAATTCGGGACGGGTCGTTATAACCTTCCCTCCTTAATTAATTTCGTCCTCGAAATTCCAACTGATCTAAACTCAAGCGTTCTTCCCTCCTTAATTAGTTTCATTCTCGAAACTCGACTACCCTGATTCCACAAACACCTCGTGGAAAGTGGAATTGACCTCGCAACACGTGTACACCCGTACACCAACTAATCAGAACAAAAACTTGTCTGCACTCGACGTATCACTAGTACTCATAACGCAACGACTACATTCGACCCCGTCGGATGACTAAAACCACCTGTTTCGAATTGACACCACTTGTCCAATCTACCCCTTTCGTTGACGCAACAACTCGACGGTTCCTTTCTCAATCACCAATCTATCCTGGTATCTACTCCCACTGGGAGACATCAGACCTCACTTAACACTCCACGTTTGTCAGGGCCCACCCCTAATCCCCAGGGATTAGGGGCTAAACCCCGCTCCCGTCTAACGTACGCATGACACGAGGCTAAACAACTGCCTAACCTCCGTGTGACACGTAAGTCGGACAAGGGAGTTCCAAACCAACCACCTCAACAACCTCAAACTTCTCAGAGTGCGCAGAGTCTACTGTGGATCGTATGTGTGATGTCTCCATCTCTCTCTCGACCAACAGCCCGCACTGCAGCAACCTGGAGGGTATCGAAAACACGAAAAGACTGTGAGTGGACAAAATAAAGTTTAAATTCAAAACAGTTATCAGAAAATACAAACAGTTATACCCTCCGTATTAAAAATCAATGCATGCATATCAATTACGTCATAAAACAATATACGAAAACCAAACACATTTTCCTTTTTCCAATCCCGGGCCTCAGCCCAAAATCACCGAAAACCATCAAATCCGGGCCACTGCCCAAAACATCATCATCAAAGCTAGTGAAACCCAAAACACATTTAAAGCCACGTTCTCATCCATCGAACCTGCTGGATCTATCCGAGTCTTTAAACTCCCGAGTCTTTAAACTCAATCCAGGCCTTAATCATATCCGAGTCTTTAAACTCCCGAGTCTTTAAACTCAAGGCCTACGGGGGAAAATCAATATATATCCGAGTCTTTAAACTCCCGAGTCTTTAAACTCAATCCGGGTCTTTAAACCCAATCCGGCCGGTCCCCCGTCCAATATATCCGGGTCTTTAAACCCAATATCCAGATCCAGCAAATCCAATCTCAAAATCATTTGAAAACCATTTACCAATGCACATCCAAACCCGAATCCGAAATCACTGGTCTGAAGCCCTTCCGGCATCCAGAACCGTCATTCCGAATCCAGACCCAGAACTCATTTCCTTCTCATTTCCCGGTCCGAGTCCGCAACCATCATTCCGTAAGCTAGCATCCGGAATAACCATTCCGAACCCAAACCCGAAATCCGCTTCAAGTCCCGAATCGAATCCCGAATCGTCACCCGGAATTTCGATCCCGAACTCGAGATCTCATTTCTGAAAACACCTTTGAACTGGGCCTCAGGCCCGAAAATACTTTTCAAAATCCTTTTTACTTTCCTTGAAATCCGACCGTATTTCAAATCCCGAAATCAACCATTAAAACCAGGTTCAAATTACAATAGGTATCAAAACCTCGTAAAACGTGAAAACCGTCATTTTCCTCGACAAACGTGCACAAACCACAAACCATCACAACTATAAATCAAATCATAGAAGCTAGTATAGAAATCATATAAAAACATATATGCATGCATCAAGAGTTAGAAAACAAAGTCCACTCACAGACCATTTCGACGTCGCCTCGATACGCGCGCACCTATGTCATTCCCTGCCAAACCATTATCCTCAGCTGTCCCGAACCTGTCCAAATCCCATAAAGAGATCACTACCTACTTCATAAAGGTCATACTAAAGCCCCATAATTTTCCCGGATTTTTAACTATTTTTAACCCAGCCCTAAAACCTTCGGACAATCCGAAACCTATCGAGACGATATCCGATCGACTCGAAACCAACGCCAAAATGTTCGTTACAACAAATCCTTTAAAAGTCATGTTGACTAATTTCCCGAATTACCCCTCACGCGCCCCCACGCACGTCCAGAAGGTTCTGCGCGTGAAATCCACGCGCGTGAACAGTGTCACCAGCAACCTCAGGTGAACCCGGTTCACCTGGTTTGAACCGGTCCGGTCCAGCCGTGAACCGGCGTTCACGGTTTTCATCCCATTTTCATCCATTTTTAATCCCGTTGAATCCCTTAGTTTCGTCCTAACCTCCTTAATCCATTCCCCACCAGAAAACCCAACATCGAAGTCCTTAGCTCGTCGACTTCGAATTTGAAAACATTTACCCGAAACCCCTGTTTCGGTTCCCAGCTAATCCAACATTCCCCCCATCGCGGCAACAACTTATTCGACTCCTAGGGACCTCCTGAGTCTCATAACACCCACCAAAAGCCTCGACTCGTACCCAAAACCCACAACTATTGGATTGAACCAAACTGGGAAAACAGAGGACCGTGGACAATTACCTGTGTTCTGACCTCCGCCGTGCACGCCGCTGTGCTCCTCTCGGTTCACAAAGCTCCGCTCAGGTCCCTGAACACTTCCACCCGTCCAATTCTGGAGATTGATCGATCGGGGTGCACAACCGTGCACAAAACCCCTGCCCTGTTCTCTGGTTTTTCCTCACTTCTCACACACCTCACACCCTCATCGTCACACCCAAATCCTCACAGACACAATCACTCCCTCTCCTAGCTCTCCTTTGAACATCACAGAGCCTCACAACACTCTCCCGGTTCGATCAATTCCTCCCTCAGCTCACCTCTGTTTTTTTTTCCCCCCTTCGGCTAAGTTCAACACACACACACACGACACAATTTTAAACACCCTCATGCACGGCCTAGAACCCACTAGAGCCCTGCCACATGTCACAATCTTCTCCCTTCTCACACAAAATCTCCTCTCTGCCTTGGACAAGTGTCTCAATCCGATTGCACCATGCCCCCCAGCCAAAAGACCAAAATACCCTTCTTAACTTCAAAATTACCATTTTACCCTTACCGTTTTAGACCCGTAACTTGCCCGTCCTAACGCCGATAAACACGTGCCGCCTGTCGTTGAATTCAGGACGACGAGATCTACCCAACGGTCCAAGGTCAACATGTCAAAACTCGATAGTAGGAAAAGTCAACTCTTTCCCCCCTAATTTAGTCAAATTACGGTTATGCCCTCAACCTTCCGAACATCATAACTTTTCCTCCGGTTGTCCAAATCGAACCTGCCACCTGGCTACGGACTCGTGACGTCCTAAACTACGTCACAGTCAAGGACTAACACTCATCCAATCGATAGTACAAAAAGTCAACTTTTCGTCTACTATTCACAAGGGCAAAATCGTCCATTTACACAAAATTTTATAAAATTACCTTTTTACCCTTCCCGAAGGTATGGGTTGTTACAATCTACCCTCCTAAAAAGAATTTCGTCCCCGAAATTCCACAGCTAGTTCCCGACACCTAGGGTCTCCTACCGGGTAATCAACACTAAGTCAACAACAACTTTTCCTAGGTTCCCTGTCTATCATCTCCACCTTGGGTATTTCACACCATCCCCAACTACTGTTACCATGGTCAACCCTCTCTTAGTGACAATTGTCTGGTGTACGCAAGGGAAACTCTATGAACAGAAAACAAAGGTATTTTACAATACCTCATATGGAGTACCCGATAAAATTCACAGAGCACATCCGCGCGTACAACCACCGCACCTCCCTCGGCTGCTACGTCGGCCACTAACGGAATAAATCTACAAAGTCCTAAAGGCAAACTCTAGCTTGTGGGTTCTCTCCTTCAATAACCTCATATCGTTCAATTATAGTCACTCCTTTCCAATTCCTTCCACGGAACTCACGAGGGTCCCTGACCATCCCTGCGACCTTAATCCCACCGATGGTCAACCTGTCCATACCGTTACGAAGCCTAGGTTCATCGAGCGTTAGCTGCTCTACTCTAATCACTCAACGACATCCTACCCAAACAACCACCACCTCGGCTGCACCTAGCATCACCATTTCCAATCTGGCCGTAAATCGGCCCAAACCACAAGGACTACGATCCAGTAAGTCCATAGGGTACCTCAAACCATCCTTGTCGTTCGGGTTACCCAAACCCGCAATGACTACTCAACCTTACTGATCAAAGGTCACCGAGCCAAAACCACCTGGCCCAACCGGCCACCCACAATCAGCCTCCTTGGTCCCGTATCTTACTAACTCCACGAGCTACTTTCAGGCCCCTCGGGCCGACCAGCCTACTCGTCCATAGCTCACCGGCTACGTTCCAGGTTACTTCTACACTACTATTACTATAGTATCCAGGTTGCTGACGGGCTGTTCCACATCGAGACATCACATCCACAGTAGTTCCACACCACCCCAGTCGACATACCAACGACTCTAGGAACTAACCCATACGCAGACCACTCAAAACCTCGCTCTGATACCAATTGTCAGGGCCCACCCCTAATCCCCCGGGATTAGGGGCTAAACCCCGCTCCCGTCTAACGTACGCATGACACGAGGCTAAACAACTGCCTAACCTCCGTGTGACACGTAAGTCGGACAAGGGAGTTCCAAACCAACCACCTCAACAACCTCAAACTTCTCAGAGTGCGCAGAGTCTACTGTGGATCGTATGTGTGATGTCTCCATCTCTCTCTCGACCAACAGCCCGCACTGCAGCAACCTGGAGGGTATCGAAAACACGAAAAGACTGTGAGTGGACAAAATAAAGTTTAAATTCAAAACAGTTATCAGAAAACACAAACAGTTATACCCTCCGTATTAAAAATCAATGCATGCATATCAATTACGTCATAAAACAATATACGAAAACCAAACACATTTTCCTTTTTCCAATCCCGGGCCTCAGCCCAAAATCACCGAAAACCATCAAATCCGGGCCACTGCCCAAAACATCATCATCAAAGCTAGTGAAACCCAAAACACATTTAAAGCCACGTTCTCATCCATCGAACCTGCTGGATCTATCCGAGTCTTTAAACTCCCGAGTCTTTAAACTCAATCCAGGCCTTAATCATATCCGAGTCTTTAAACTCCCGAGTCTTTAAACTCAAGGCCTACGGGGGAAAATCAATATATATCCGAGTCTTTAAACTCCCGAGTCTTTAAACTCAATCCGGGTCTTTAAACCCAATCCGGCCGGTCCCCCGTCCAATATATCCGGGTCTTTAAACCCAATATCCAGATCCAGCAAATCCAATCTCAAAATCATTTGAAAACCATTTACCAATGCACATCCAAACCCGAATCCGAAATCACTGGTCTGAAGCCCTTCCGGCATCCAGAACCGTCATTCCGAATCCAGACCCAGAACTCATTTCCTTCTCATTTCCCGGTCCGAGTCCGCAACCATCATTCCGTAAGCTAGCATCCGGAATAACCATTCCGAACCCAAACCCGAAATCCGCTTCAAGTCCCGAATCGAATCCCGAATCGTCACCCGGAATTTCGATCCCGAACTCGAGATCTCATTTCTGAAAACACCTTTGAACTGGGCCTCAGGCCCGAAAATACTTTTCAAAATCCTTTTTACTTTCCTTGAAATCCGACCGTATTTCAAATCCCGAAATCAACCATTAAAACCAGGTTCAAATTACAATAGGTATCAAAACCTCGTAAAACGTGAAAACCGTCATTTTCCTCGACAAACGTGCACAAACCACAAACCATCACAACTATAAATCAAATCATAGAAGCTAGTATAGAAATCATATAAAAACATATATGCATGCATCAAGAGTTAGAAAACAAAGTCCACTCACAGACCATTTCGACGTCGCCTCGATACGCGCGCACCTATGTCATTCCCTGCCAAACCATTATCCTCAGCTGTCCCGAACCTGTCCAAATCCCATAAAGAGATCACTACCTACTTCATAAAGGTCATACTAAAGCCCCATAATTTTCCCGGATTTTTAACTATTTTTAACCCAGCCCTAAAACCTTCGGACAATCCGAAACCTATCGAGACGATATCCGATCGACTCGAAACCAACGCCAAAATGTTCGTTACAACAAATCCTTTAAAAGTCATGTTGACTAATTTCCCGAATTACCCCTCACGCGCCCCCACGCGCGTCCAGAAGGTTCTGCGCGTGAAATCCACGCGCGTGAACAGTGTCACCAGCAACCTCAGGTGAACCCGGTTCACCTGGTTTGAACCGGTCCGGTCCAGCCGTGAACCGGCGTTCACGGTTTTCATCCCATTTTCATCCATTTTTAATCCCGTTGAATCCCTTAGTTTCGTCCTAACCTCCTTAATCCATTCCCCACCAGAAAACCCAACATCGAAGTCCTTAGCTCGTCGACTTCGAATTTGAAAACATTTACCCGAAACCCCTGTTTCGGTTCCCAGCTAATCCAACATTCCCCCCATCGCGGCAACAACTTATTCGACTCCTAGGGACCTCCTGAGTCTCATAACACCCACCAAAAGCCTCGACTCGTACCCAAAACCCACAACTATTGGATTGAACCAAACTGGGAAAACAGAGGACCGTGGACAATTACCTGTGTTCTGACCTCCGCCGTGCACGCCGCTGTGCTCCTCTCGGTTCACAAAGCTCCGCTCAGGTCCCTGAACACTTCCACCCGTCCAATTCTGGAGATTGATCGATCGGGGTGCACAACCGTGCACAAAACCCCTGCCCTGTTCTCTGGTTTTTCCTCACTTCTCACACACCTCACACCCTCATCGTCACACCCAAATCCTCACAGACACAATCACTCCCTCTCCTAGCTCTCCTTTGAACATCACAGAGCCTCACAACACTCTCCCGGTTCGATCAATTCCTCCCTCAGCTCACCTCTGTTTTTTTTCCCCCCTTCGGCTAAGTTCAACACACACACACACGACACAATTTTAAACACCCTCATGCACGGCCTAGAACCCACTAGAGCCCTGCCACATGTCACAATCTTCTCCCTTCTCACACAAAATCTCCTCTCTGCCTTGGACAAGTGTCTCAATCCGATTGCACCATGCCCCCCAGCCAAAAGACCAAAATACCCTTCTTAACTTCAAAATTACCATTTTACCCTTACCGTTTTAGACCCGTAACTTGCCCGTCCTAACGCCGATAAACACGTGCCGCCTGTCGTTGAATTCAGGACGACGAGATCTACCCAACGGTCCAAGGTCAACATGTCAAAACTCGATAGTAGGAAAAGTCAACTCTTTCCCCCCTAATTTAGTCAAATTACGGTTATGCCCTCAACCTTCCGAACATCATAACTTTTCCTCCGGTTGTCCAAATCGAACCTGCCACCTGGCTACGGACTCGTGACGTCCTAAACTACGTCACAGTCAAGGACTAACACTCATCCAATCGATAGTACAAAAAGTCAACTTTTTGTCTACTATTCACAAGGGCAAAATCGTCCATTTACACAAAATTTTATAAAATTACCTTTTTACCCTTCCCGAAGGTATGGGTTGTTACAACGTTCACACATACCGACAATCTGTCACCATTTGGCAGTTGTCAGTCGAAAACTGACACTAGACTCACTCGTGGCTACACAAGCCACCAACTTACTTAACTTAAATATACACGTACCGACATTTCACCCGACTCGTGTGTAAAAAGACTCATTGGAAATACCATGACCCATTGCATAGTAATGTCCGGTCCACGACTAATCCAATGGTATCGAAACCAATCCGACTACCAACACGCTCACCGACACACCTCGGGTATAACCCATCGACCAGACTACAACCACCCATGTCATAGCCAAACACGTTCCAATAATGGAGTACATTTGCCCAATCCAGCATGAGACAAATTGAAACTCCACCCATCATCTAGTTCCAATTCCGAATCCGAATCCGCAATTTTGTACGAAATCCTGAATCCAAACTCAGACATCACATTTTTAATCCATTTCCAAATCCGAATCCGAAATCATTATTCCGTAAGCTAGCATTTGGAATAATCATTCCGTACCCAAATCCGGAAATCCATTTTTCAAGTTCCAAAATCGAATCCTGAATCGTCACTCAGAAATTCGATTCCAAAACCCGAAATCTCGTTCACGTCTACCAAGACACACCAAAACCGAACCTATTGGTTACCTGTTCAATACATTCGATTGACTTCATAGGGAAGCCAATCCAACCTCCACACGTCTAAGGTTGACAAAAACTGACCACATCGGGAACCTATTCACTCGAGTAAGATACTATACGGGCTTCACTTCGAAAAGAAGTTCAACCCCACCATTTACGACTCACACATCGAAGTTCGTATCGATCCTTGTCATTCCACCTAGGAAAAACCAAGGATGATCCAAAATGATGACGTCAATACTCATCCTACGTAGATGCAAACAAAACTCGCTGCCCTCACCATGCCATGTAAGCCAACATCGTCTGCCACCAAGCAGAAAATGAGAAATATCGTTTACCAAATTTTGAACACACAACTCCTCCTGATGACCCCAAAACACACATGGGCCCACCAACCAATACACGTTCAACATACTGGTAACTACAACCAACGTCTTCCAGGGCAGAAAACAAAAAGTCAACCCCAATGACTTCGGAATACCTATTATCGATGCAGAACGATCACTCCTCTCGTCCCACACAATCGCAACTCCACTCGAAACTAAGGTTCCAACCGTGTTGGAAACAGACATGCTCCCAATGAGATGTCAAGTCCAACCACTGGACTCCCTACATCCCCAACTCACTTGGACAACCACGTGTCCAGAATCGATCTGTTATTGTTTCGTTCGCACATCCCAACCTTCACAGGTTCAACACTCGGTTTTCCAAGTTCTCAATTACCACTCCCCACATCTATACCACCAATGGTTTTCCTCGTCTTTTCCAATTCCAATCATTTCCTTTTCCTTTCTAGAGATATTAGAAACACACAATCACACCAATCTCGGAGTTGCCAACAACTCCCCAAATCCACTAATTCTCATGACGTAGGGGACGTCATCCCAAGATTACTCAAGTCTCAATCATACCTTTTTATCCACTCATCACTTGTCATTTTACCACCGTCAGGACTAATCCCAACACATCACAATCTCAACTGGATCCCATCCAGTCCATCACTCAACCACTACCAAATCTCAAATACCGAACATATGTCCATTATGACGGAGTCACGCCCCAACTCGTGGCTCGTCTTCAACACAATCACCGACACTAGCACCAGCGCTAGTTCCAGAATCAACACACTATCAACAACACTAGTATCAGTACACAGGCATCCATACTAGTATCGGCACAAAAGTACCAACATACAAACATCCACACTTGCACACCGTGTGCAAATCGGATAACCCTGGATCTCCGCTCATACCGAACTACAATCTGAACCTCTACTCGTACCCCACAACTATGGGTACCACCATTCTGACAATCCACATCAGGATAATGAACGTTCCCTGAACGCCCCCTGATCCTCAAGTACCACACCTACACTAAATACCCTCGATAGCCAGTCATCTCCACATGACTATCGACCAACGGTCATTGCTATCGAGATCCTTATCCACACATCACACTATTACCCGGTCTAGCTCGGGATTCCATAATTTATCTCAGAACTGTATCCATAGATCGAATCCCATAGTTCTGACTAGACTCACTAGAGTCATCCACATGGTCATCCATGACCTCAGCCGCTCGTCGCAGCACAAGTTATCATCCACTAGTCACAATTAAGGTTTACCTTTTTAATACTAGGGTTCCACAATTACACCCTATGGTTCCACTGAACCCAACAACTCTCCGTAATAAAATTCACAACCTGACCGACCCCGCGGTCTAGACATCGTATAGACGTCGAATCCAAACCTACCATCAACTCAATGTGGGTTCCACCACTAAGGTCATCGGCCAACCCCGATGTACCAACATCCCTCACACTAGCGATCACCACAAGGGTTCCCATTTTAGACCATTACTCTAATGAGGTTCCCCGAACCTAGCTGCACCTAGCATCACAACAATCCAATATCACATGACTGAACCGAAGGTCCCACATTACCATTTCATCACAATCAACCCCACTTGGGTCGAATCAAATTAACACACGGCGTATCGGGCCAAACACACTCTATCCGCGATTAATACCTAAAAACTATCTATCAGGTTGATAACGAACTGCAGCCCAAAGAGACATCACACCCTCGACCTGCGCGCACAAAAAGAGCAACCATGCTCTGATACCAAGTTGACAGGACCCATCCCAATCCCCCTGGGATTACCGTGGAATGTTCCATGCTCCCGTCCAACAAGGGGTGTCAGACAAGGGATAACCAAAAGTCACTGCCCAAACGGGGCTCCCAGAGTGCGCAAGGATCGATGGAGGAGGCGTGCAATGTCCTAGTCTCTGCTGCAGTCGCATCTGTAATCAACCTGAAGGGCATTAAAACCAAAAGCTGTGAGTGGACAAAAATAAATAAGTTCATTAACACATTTCATAAGACATTTATGCCCTCCAATAAAAACATATGCATGCCACGAAAACCAGTAACCAAATCATTTGTTCAACCAAGCCATTAGGGTCTTAGCCCAAAAACCGTTAACTCAAAACCAAGTGTAGGAACTCAGCCCAAAACTGTGGAATACCACATTCAGACATATTAAAACCATGTGGGCCACCACCCAAGCCATAAACATAAATCCATAAATCCAAAACCATTTAGGGTCCCCGACCCGAAATACCATTTCAATAACCAATAATCCATTTATACCACATAAACACAAATCCAACCGAAAAGCCATTTCATAAATTCATTTATCCATATTTACCACATTACCATCACCAGCATCCCAGATGCTTAGCATCCCAGACGTCATATCTCACGGTATAATAAGCGACGCGTGCTGCCCGGGGTCTCTCCGGGTCCATATCTCTGACATCACAGATGTCTGACGTCCCAGACGTCAATCATAGCAATCCAGCTCCTGAGTCATCATACGGTCCGGCTGCTCCCTACAATGACCCCTCGCAGGCAATGCACCGTGACTTCCCCAGTGTCCCAGACACCGGGAGGAGACCATCATATATCCTTGTATCCAGATGGTATATGGAAAACAGTTTTATTAAATTATTTCACAACATTACAATGGGCCCTACCCGAAATCACTTTTATTAAACATAGGGTCCCAGACCCGAAATCACATTTATTAACATAGGGTCCCAGACCCGAAATCATATTTATTACCCAACTGGGCCTCATGCCCGATTTTGTAACCACTGGGCCCACGACCCGATTTTGCAAACCAACTGGGCCCCTGGCCCGATTATATAACTAAAATGGGTCTTAGCCCGATTTCATAAACAACTGGGCCCCTGGCCCGATTACGTAACTCAAATGGACTCCAAGTCCTAGGTTTCCAAAACAATTGGGCCTCAAGCCCGAGTTCATCTTTCCAATTTCAAAACCATTTCATCATATTATATTCAAGTCATAAGTATGGAAAATCCATGCAAAACTGAAAAAACCTCGATTTACGTGCAAGCACGTAAATTGCCTTGAAATACGTGAAACCGTATAATTTACCAACAATCAAATCAACATCATACAATCACAATCATAATCCATATAAAACATTTAAGCATGCATTGAATTTATGAAACCAAAGTCCACTCACAGACCGTTTAACGATACGCCTCGATACGCATGCCATAGGCCCTCCCGGGCCACACCACTATCACCGGGATTCCCAATCCTGTCCACATCACATTAGAGAGTCACTAACCTCTTCATTAACATCCTATCAAAGTCCCGTATATTTCCCGAATTTTTAACTATTTTCAAACTTGATTTAAAACCTTCGGACGTCCCGAATAATATCGAAACGGTGTCCGATTGACACGAAACCATTCCCAAAATGTTTGTTACATTGAATAGATTAAAAGTCATGTTGAAATTTCCCCAAAATACCCTCCACGCGCTCTCACGCGCCGCCCAAAGGGGCTGCGCGTGAAGTCCACGCGCGGTGAATAGTGTCATCGTCTACCTTTGCGAACCGGGTTCACAGTCCAGTCGAACCGGCGGCCGGTTCTCAGTCAATTCTCAACCATTTTAGTTCTGTTTGTTCCCACATCTTCGTCTCATTAATTCCAGTTGATCCAAGGTTTAAAAACTAAGAGATAAACTCGATTCACTACCTGTTCGTGGAGGAGTGCAGATAGGCACAACTCCCAATTAACATAATTGAACTACCAACCTCAAAACTCACACTGCCATTTTTACCCGAAAACAGACTCACGGGTTTGGGGGCTTACCTCGTCGTCGTGGTCACCATCGTGGCCACCCCTAGGCCTAAACTGACCTCAGGAACATCCTTCATCCCTCTAACACGATCACAACCAACCAACAACGATTTCCATTTTTTTTAATTGTACAGAGTCCTCTGTTTTCCCCCACCGCCGTCCCTGCCGTCTCTCGTCGCCTCTCAACCCACTCCACAAGGTTAGTCTCTTACCAGAGTATAGGGAAGGGTAGGATAGTGAGTGATGGTGTGTTTGTTTCTCCATGGGGTGACAGGACCCATCCCAATCCCCCCGGGATTAACGTGGGATGACCTTGCTCCCGTCTGACACGGAGTGTCAGACAAGGGATATTTCCGACCTTTGCCCTCCCGGGCTATCAGAGTACGCCAGGATCCGGAGGAGGTATGTGATATCTCGGTCTCTGCTACAGTCCACATCCAATGTCAACCTGAAGGGCAGTCAAAACATTAAAAGTTGTGAGTGGACAAAAATAAAGAGTTTATAAAACATTTCATAAGAAGACATTTGTACCCTCCACTAAAAAGCATGCATGCATTCGAAAACCGTTTAACCAAAGAAACCATATGTGGGAACTAAGCCTAAAACCAAGATTGAAAGAACCATAATGAAAACGACCATACGGAACTCAGCCCAAACCATATTAAAACCACGTACATGGGCCACTGCCCAAAACCTGTGCATATCACATATCATATATCTCATATACCATACATCATATATACATATAATTCACATAACCAATCCTGTCACGGTTTCCAAAGCTACGTGCGTGCTACCCAGGTCTCAATCCGAGTCTTCTCAAAGTCAAGATCAATGTCCGTAGACCACTGACCCTACCCGAGGTAATAGTAATCATAGCCTTCCCGAGAGTAAGGAACCCAACTGGGGGGTGACTCCACTCAGTCGGTGCTCCATGACTACTCCGGGGTCCACCTAGGCCAACGACCCTCCCCGGAGGAGATAATAGAAGTTAAGGAAGGTAGATGAACATATATATACATAACATAATATCCATGCCCGGTTCCCCTGAACCGTCATCATCCATAATATCCATAACCAAGGTAACATGTCGGTTCCCATAAACCGTCATGTACCGTAATAACATAATTAGGGTTCATGCCGGTCCCCATAAACCGTCAAGAACCAGAATGACCTGACAAAGGTTCATGCCAGTTCCCATAAACCGTCATGAGCCACAATGACCTTTCCAGAGTTCATGCCGGATCTCGTAAACCGTCATGAACTTGGAAATCCATCTAGGGTCCCTGACCCAAAATCATCAGTGTAAAACAACTGGGTCTCGTGCCCGAACATATGACTCAACTGGGCACCGTGCCCGATATCTAAGGGTCAGTCATGACTCCGATCATAGTGATGCGTGCAACCATCCATCCAGGACCGCCGTCAATCCTGGTATGTCGCCGTGAACGTATCAACTGACGCGACCGCCACAAGATCATGGTGCACTCATCACCGATCGATATCCTGAACCGTCAGCACTCCGAAGTCGAGCCTCCCCTGGCTGCTCGACCACGAATCGTGCATCGTGACCTCTCCGGAAGGAACACATCTCAATCCGGAGGCGAGCGTCCTATCGTCGATCGCCGTGCACATAGCACCCGTCGCGACCACAATTTAGACCCGAAGGTCGTAAATAGCGTCATATGCCCGAGACAAAACCAAATGGGTCTCATACCCGAGTTTATCTTTTTAGAAATCCAAAATCATTTCATTAAAACCAATAAAGAAATACTGACCCGTATAGGCACCGTATAGTCCCGAAACCTCGAAATACGTGCCTATACGTAACTACACATCCAAATGCACTCATGGAATCACAAACAAGTATTTAAAACATATAATAAACATTTATGCATGCACCAATTTAGAAAATAAGGTCTACTTACAGACTGTCCGAGCTGCCGCCTCGATTTGCGTGCCATTCGGCTCCCCGAGCCGATCACCATTACCGGGACTCCCAAACCTATCCAAATTTTAATAGAAGGTTACTAACTACTTAATTAACCTCCTACCAAAGCCCCGTAATTTTCCGTATTTTTAACTATTTTTAATCCCGAACCTAAACCTTCCGATGCCCCAAAACATATCGAGACGGTGTCTGATTGACACGAAACCAGTCCCAAAATGTTCGTTACATCGAATAGAAGATTTCACATGTTGAACACATCCCAAAATTCCTCCCCACGCGCCCGCATGCGCCGTCTGAAGTGGCTGCGCGTGGGCCTCACGCGCCGCTACAGTACCCGTCTTCAACCTCCGCGACTGGTGCGAACCGGTCCGGTTACTGTGCTGAACCGGTGTAACCGGTTCAGCGTCCCTACTCCCTCATTTTCGGTCCGTTTGCCTCCATTCCAATTTCTAAATTCCTATTTCTTCATTTCCTATCTAACCCAATCAATCAAACTACCTAAAACCTTCGAAATCCGACCGGTTCAATTTTGAACCTCACGGTTCAATTTTCCCGATTGCACCCAGGGCTGCTCAGCCCTTCACCGCCGTCCAAACCACCCTCTACACCTTCCTACAACCTCAATAAACTCATCCTAATCAACTAATAGCAACCATAATGTCTAAATCGAAAAATAGAAGAAAAATGGGTTTATCGGGCTTACCGTGCATTCCTCCCCCGCCATCCACGGCGGCGCCGTTCCTGGCCGGCCACCAGCGTCCACCGGTCCATCCTCACTCTCTGGTCTCTCTTATATGATCATTGGAAAGGGTTGAATGGGTTTGGGTGAGAAATGGGATCGGGTTTGGTTGGAGGAAAAATGGAAAATGGATGCACGGGTGAATGGTTTGGTGCATGAATGAAATATGGTGTCCATTGGATGGGTGACACTTGTCACTCATCCATTGGGCATCAGGACAAATATCTGGGCCCACTAGAGACAAAATTTCACTTTTCGTCTCGTAAAACGTGTCGCTGGGAATAGTATCCCGAAACTTTCGTGAACCGTAACTTTGCTGTCGAACGTCCGAATTTGACGTGCCACCTGTCTGCGAATTCGTATCGTCCTTATCTACGTAACGGTCTTTGGGCCTCGGCCATCGGACCTCCCGGTCAAAAAGTCAACATTTTCCCCTTTTTAACCAAAATTACCAAAATGCCCCTAAACTTCCCAACGTCATAACTTATTCCTCGAACGTCGGATTTGAACGTGCCACCTATCTATGAACTCGTGACATCACGAACTACGTCACGGTCATCGGTTAAAGTCCATTTGACCGCCCGAATGAAAAGTCAACGTTTTGCCACCATCAGGGGCAAAACGGTCATTTTGCATCGTTCGACTAATTTCGCCTAACTAATCACTGATTAGCCTCACTAATCGTGATTAGTCACTAATCTAATCTAGGAATTTGGGACGGGTCATTACAACCTTCCCTCCTTAATTAATTTCGTCCTCGAAATTCTAACCGACCTAATCTAACCGTTCTTCCCTCCTTAATTTTGTTTCATTCGCGAAACTCCAACTATCCTGATTCCACATCCATCTCGTGGAAAGTAGAATCGACCTCAAAACACGTGCACGCTCGTACACCAACTAACCAGAACAATCCTTACTCGTCTGCAACCCGACATACCACTAACGCTCACGTCACATCGTCTACATTCGACCACGTTGAATGACAGAAATTGTACGCTCCGAACTGACACCACCTGTCAGTATCAGAGTAGCCCAAGTATCCTATGATCGACCCACTTGTCAAATCTACCCTTTATCTAACATAAACAACTCTACGGTTCCTTCCTCAATCTCTAACCTATCCTGAAGTCTGCTCCCACTGGGAGTCACCAAACCGCACTCAACGATCTACATTGACACCTCCGACAAACTGTCACCACTTGACAGCCGTCAGTCGACAACTGACACTATACCCACTTACCACCAACTCACTCAACCTGTGTGTAACTAGACCCATCAGAAATACCGTGACCCAACGCACAGTATCTAATGTCCAGTCCACGACCTCAACTAATCCGATGGTATCGGAACTAAGCCGACTACCAACACATTCACCAATGTACCCCTGGTATAACCTATATACCGTCACTAGGCACGACAAGTCTGCCTAGTATCGTATCTCGAACAACGTACAAGATACGTACATCAATACCAACTTGACTACAACTACAACAATAACAACAACACGACCACCTAGGTGGTAGCCAACACGTTCCTATTATGGAGTCCATTTGTCCAATCCCGGATTAGACAAATCGAAACTCCAACCCCTCATCTCTTTCCAAATCCGAATCCGAATCCGCAATTTCGTAAGAAATCCCGAATCCAAACTCTAAAATCATATCCATAGCCATGTCCAAATCCGAATCCAAAATCATTATTCCGTAAGCTAGCATTTGGAATAACCATTCCGAACCCAAATCCATAAAAAGAAAATCCACAGTCAAACTCTAGAATCAAATCCTGAATCGTCACCCAGAATCCGATTCCAAAACCCAAATACAAAAATCCTCTTTCAAGTTCCAAAATCACATCCTGAATCGTCATCCAGAAATCTGATTCCAAAACCTGAAATCTCGTTCACGTCTACCGAGACACACTATACCCGAACCTATCGGATATCTGCTCAACTGATTACCACATTACCATCGATTAACTTCCTAGGGAAGCCACTCACAATATACGTACATCCAAAGCTAACCAAATCCGACCTCATCAGACACTTACTCATCGGACAACTACTCAGGCGAGTAGTAAGCCATATGGGATTTACCTCGAAAAGAAGTTCAGTCCTATCATCCTCAACTCAAACATCCTAGTAAGAGTGATAACCTCTCCACCTATCTGATTATCAAGATCACCGGCACCAGTACTAGCACTAGTACTAGTACACCATCAGCCCATACACTAACATTAGCACACCTGTGCAAAACATACAACCCTGGATCTCCGCTCATACCAAGCGACGACCCCGTACCTCTACTCGAATAGGAGAAACTCTGCCTCCCTCGTACCCGACAACTCTGGGTACAGTCACCCTGACAACTCATGCGAGAAAAGGAAACATCACTTGAACGTCACCGATTCCCAACAACCATAACTACGACCACACTAGGTAGTAGCGCCTTCCACAAACTCATGCAGACCTAACTACCAGGTATCACTATCGAGGCTCCGCGTCCAACGGAATCACTCGACCGTACTAAATACTCCGTATCCCACTCAGGGATTCCATCGACAAGTACCAACCCTGGTAACCTGTCCAACTAATCACTAACCAGTCGTAACTCGACTCAACCAATGTCGTCTACCAGGTCGTCCACGACCTTAGTTGCACCAATAGTCCATCACAGCTAAAGTAGCACGACAACCAACTAGGTCTAACCGATAAGTACAACCCCGACTGCGAAGTGCAGTCCCAACACAAGCTGACATGACTAGACCAACTAACGAATCCAAATCCGAATAGTCATCCAAGTCACACCACTCGTCAACTCACATTTCTGAACCATACACCCAAAAGTAGGGTTCCACAATCACACTCTAGGGTCACTTTGAACCCAACTGCGAAAAGCAGTAAACTTAACAATCTGACCGACCCCGCGGTCTTGACATCGTAAGGACGTCAATCCAATCATACCGTCAATCCAACTAGGATTTCACGAAACCGACAGCTAACTGCCGACCGCAGTAAATCCATCTAACCCAACCAAAGTCCGACCATCGAGTGGTCGCAACTCCAAACCAGTCTTCGGAACCGACCCTACGACATCGTGAAGACGATCCCAACTAACCGTCTCACGATCCAAAACTCTAACGTAATACTACGTTCACCATTCGTAGGGCTCCACACTGTCAATCCCGACAGAACTATGGCAACCCCGACATCTAGTGCCAAACCAAGACGTTCCATGATTCCATCCTACTAACTATCGTACTAGCACCCTAACTATCAGGTTGATAACGAACTGTAGCCACTTGAGATATCACATCCTCGACCTGCGTAAGGAGTAGTACACAAAACACTCTGGAATTCAGGGTAACACAAGCAATCATGCTCTGATACCACGCTGACAGGACCCATCCCAATCCCCTCGGGATTAACGTGGGATGACCCTGCTCCCATCTGACACGGAGTGTCAGACAAGGGATATTTCCGACCTTTGTCCTCCCGGGCTATCAGAGTACGCCAGGATCCGGAGGAGGTATGTGATATCTCGGTCTCTGCTACAGTCCACATCCAATGTCAACCTGAAGGGCAGTCAAAACATTAAAAGCTATGAGTGGACAAAAATAAAGAGTTTATAAAACATTTCATAAGAAGACATTTGTACCCTCCACTAAAAAGCATGCATGCATTCGAAAACCGTTTAACCAAAGAAACCATATGTGGGAACTAAGCCCAAAACCAAGATTGAAAGAACCATAATGAAAACGACCATACGGGACTCAGCCCAAACCATAGTAAAACCACGTACATGGGCCACTGCCCAAAACCTGTGCATATCACATATCATATATCTCATATACCATACATCACATATACATATAATTCACATAACCAATCCTGTCACGGTTTCTAAAGCTACACGCGTGCTACCCAGGTCTCAATCCGAGTCTTCTCAAAGTCAAGATCAATGTCCGTAGACCACTGACCCTACCCGAGGTAATAGTAATCATAGCCTTCCTGAGAGTAAGGAACCCAACTGGGGGGTAACTCCACTCAGTCGGTGCTCCATGACTACTCCGGGGTCCACCCAGGCCAACGACCCTCCCCGGAGGAGATAATAGAAGTTAAGGAAGGTAGATGAACATATATATACATAACATAATATCCATGCCCGGTTCCCCTGAACCGTCATCATCCATAATATCCATAACCAAGGTAACATGTCGGTTCCCATAAACCGTCATGTACCGTAATAACATAACCAGGTAACATGCCGGTTCCCATAAACCGTCATGTACCGTAATAACATAACCGAGGTAACATGTCGGTTCCCATAAACCGTCATGTACCGTAATAACATAACCAGGGTTCATGCCGGTCCCCATAAACCGTCAAGAACCAGAATGACCTGACAAAGGTTCATGCCGGTTCCCATAAACCGTCATGAGCCACAATGACCTTTCCAGAGTTCATGCCGGATCCCGTAAACCATCATGAACTTGGAAATCCATCTAGGGTCCCTGACCCAAAATCATCAGTGTAAAACAACTGGGTCTCGTGCCCGAACATATGACTCAACTGGGCACCGTGCCCGATATCTAAGGGTCAGTCACGACTCCGATGATAGTGATGCGTGCAACCATCCATCCAGGACTGCCCTCAATCCTGGTATGTCGTCGTGAACGTATCAACTGACGCGACCACCACAAGATCATGGTGCACTCATCACCGATCGATATCCTGAACCGTCAGCACTCTGAAGTCGAGCCTCCTCGGGCTGCTCGACCACGAATCGTGCATCGTGACCTCTCCGGAAGGAACACATCCCAATCCGGAGGCGAGCGTCCTATCGTCGATCGCCGTGCACATAGCACCCGTCGCGACCACGATTTAGACCTGAAGGTCGTAAATAGCGTCATATGCCCGAGACAAAACCAAATGGGTCTCATACCCGAGTTTATCTTTTTAGAAATCCAAAATCATTTCATTAAAACCAATAAAGAAATACTGACCCGTATAGGCACCGTATAGGGCCGAAACCTCGAAATACGTGCTTATACGTAACTACACATCCAAATGCACTCATGGAATCACAAACAAGTATTTAAAACATATAATAAACATTTATGCATGCACCAATTTAGAAAACAAGGTCCACTCACAGACCGTCCGAGCTGCCGCCTCGATTTGCGTGCCATTCGGCTCCCCGAGCCGATCACCATTACCGGGACTCCCAAACTTGTCCAAATTTTAATAGAAGGTTACTAACTACTTAATTAACCTCCTACCAAAGCCCCGTAATTTTTCCGTATTTTTAACTATTTTTAATCCCGAACCTAAACCTTCCGATGCCCCGAAACATATCGAGACGGTGTCTGATTGACACGAAACCAGTCCCAAAATGTTCGTTACATCGAATAGAAGATTTCACATGTTGAATACATCCCCAAATTCTCCCCCACGCGCCCGCACGCGCTGCCTGAAGTGGCTGCGCGTGGGCCTCACGCGCCGCTACAGTACCCGTCTTCAACCTCCGCGACTGGTGCGAACCGGTCCGGTTACTGTGCTGAACCGGCGTAACCGGTTCAGCGTCCCTACTCCCTCATTTTCGGTCCGTTTGCCTCCATTCCAATTTCTAAATTCCTATTTCTTCATTTCCTATCTAACCGAATCAATCAAACTACCTAAAACCTTCGAAATCCGACCGGTTCAATTTTCCCGATTGCACCCAGGGCTGCTCAGCCCTTCACCGCCGTCCAAACCACCCTCTACACCTTCCTACAACCTCAATAAACTCATCCTAATCAACTAATAGCAACCATAATGTCTAAATCGAAAAATAGAAGAAAAATGGGTTTATCGGGCTTACCGTGCATTCCTCCCCCGCCGTCCACGGCGGCGCCGTTCCTGGCCGGCCACCAGCGTCCACCGGTCCATCCTCACTCTCTGGTCTCTCTTATATGATCATTGGAAAGGGTTGAATGGGTTTGGGTGAGAAATGGGATCGGGTTTGGTTGGAGGAAAAATGGAAAATGGATGCACGGGTGAATGGTTTGGTGCATGAATGAAATATGGTGTCCATTGGATGGGTGACACTTGTCACTCATCCATTGGGCATCAGGACAAATATCTGGGCCCACTAGAGACAAAACTGCACTTTTCGTCTCGTAAAACGTGTCGCCGGGAATAGTATCCCGAAACTTTCGTGAACCGTAACTTCACCGTCGAACGTCCGAATTTGACGTGCCGCCTGTCTACGAATTTATATCGTCCTTATCTACGTAACGGTCTTTGTCCCTCGGCCATCGGACCTCCCGGTCAAAAAGTCAACATTTGCCCCCTTTTAACCAAAATTACCAAAATGCCCCTAAATTTCCCAACGTCATAACTTCTTCCTCGAACGTCGGATTTGAACGTGTCACCTGTCTATGAACTCGTGACATCACGAACTACGTCACGGTCATCGGTCAAAGTCCATTTGACCGCCTGAATGAAAAGTCAACATTTTGCCACCATCAGGGGCAAAACGGTCATTTTGCATCGTTCGTCCGATTTCGCCTAACTAATCACCGATTATCCTCACTAATCGTGATTAGTCACTAATCTAATCTAGGAATTTGGGACGGGTCGTTACATGGGGAGCTGGGTGTGGGTGTGTATGTGCACGTGTTCTGTTTTCCGGTCACCACCGCCGCCCACGGTGGTCACGCCGCCACATGCGACTCAAACTCCTCTCAGTCTCCCTGTGTTCGCTCACGGTTCCACGAACAGAGAAGGGGTTGTGTGTGTATGTGTTTCGGGTGGGAGAAAGGACAGAGTGAGAGAGATGAGTGTGATCAGAGATAAAGGAAAGAAAGAGATAAGATCAATGGCCCAGATTCAATCAGTGGTTTGAAATGGATGGTGAGGATTTAAGGAGAGAAAATTAATTAAATAAACCAATGGCCAACAAGGATCCAGATTTTAGGGAGTGTAGAGGATGAGTGACACTTGGCACTCATCCAAGGGTCCAGATTCATCGATCACTATTCATTATTTTATTATTATTTTAATCAAAACCTCGGTTCGTTCGGTTACTCGATTTTATTCCCGTGACCATAACTTCGTCGTCGAAACTCCGATTTCGGCATGCCGCCTGTCTACGGATTCGTATCGACGAGACCTACGTAACGGTCATTGGCCCTCGCCCATCGGACCTCCTTGGTCAAAAGTCAACATTTGGCCCCTAATATGCCAAAATACCAAAATGCCCCTCGACTTCCGAATATCATAACTTTCTCCTCGAATGTCGGAATCGAACGTGCCACCTGTCTATGAACTCGTGACGTCCCGAACTACGTCACGATCATCGGTCAAAGTACGTTTGACCGTCTGATCAAAAAGTCAACATTTTGCCCACAACCAGGGGCAAAACGGTCATTTTGCACATTTTGTCCGATTTCGCCCGACTAACCACCGATCAACCTCACTAATCGAGATTAGTCACTAATATAATCCCGGAATTCGGGACGGGTCGTTACACTTGAATAAGAGAGATGATGATATTTTTGGAGATGATATGATATCTTATCCATGTAAAAGAGGAATTTGTTGCAATTAAAGTGTTATTGTATTTTATCTGCATGATTACTTATTTATTTTTTTTGCATAAAGTATATATTTTTTTAATTAATAAAATTCACTTAATATCATAGAAATTTGATAAAAGAAATTTTCCATGAGAGGTACCATGCAAGTATTATTCTTTAATGTGAATCTAAATAGTAGTTTTAAACAAGAATCTTGTTTAAACTTTGATTTAAAATATAAATATAATATTTGCGTAATAATTTTAACTAAATAAATAAATACATATGTATATATTAGCATTGCGTTACGATGTATAGATTATCCAAAATACATAGACCTCTTCGCCAACCAAAAAAAAATACATAGACCTCAGTGATTTAACAGTCTTCTTGAAATGATGAAGACAACGAAGAGGATGACGACAAGGTATAAGCAAGACGACCATGGTGCCAATAATGTTGTGTAGGGCTGACAAGGACAACCCTAATTGACATCACTTTGTAACAACTTCTAAAGTCGTCCATTGCCAACGTTCAACATCACGCGCCCTCCATTTTCTTCTTCTTATTACATTGTAGCAAAACCAGATCAAAAAACAAATTACATTGCAGCAAAAAGGCAAATAATTCATTTCTTTAGTATGCGATTCATTTGATACCGACAGGGCCGTCCAACGGAGACAGAAGCCTAAGACGGAATTTCATGTTTTCGTCATTTAAAAAGAATTAATTATAAATAGTTATATAGAAAAAAAAAATTATCCTAAATAATTCATCTTACATGCCAAATAACAATTAAATTCAAATAAAATAATTATATTATATTTATTTTAAAAAATATCACTCCATAAATAAGAGAAAATATTTAATTTTGTGTGTTTTAATCCAATCCAATTTTCCCCCCTTTTTTTTGTCATAATTTAAACTTTCTGTTGATAACAAAAGAAATAAACTATTAATATATATTTTTAAAAAATATAGCTTTGCATAGAATTGTGAAAGCCTAAATAATATATATGGGCCTTATTTGTAAAAAAATAAGTAACTTTATTAAGTTTTGGACCTTAAAATAATATTAGTATTTGGGTCATAATATATATTTTAAATTATGTTTTGAGGCCTCAAATATTTAAATTTGATGTTTATCATAAATAAATTTACACATGAATTAAATTTTAAAGCCTTTCCATAATGCGAGACCCAAGTCTTAAGCCTTGTTTGCCTTGGGCTTGGACCAGCTTTGATACCAATGACCTAATTATTTAGATAATCATAATTCACAATATTTAACGATCATAATTAAATATACAATATTAAATTTAACGACCAATTCTTTAATAATATTTTGTTTTTGTTAATTTTAATTAGGTTTATATTATTCGTATTTTATTATAAATTTTGAGACTTTTTTATTCGAACTGACCTCAACATTGATTCAAATAAATAATTAAAAAATATATATAATTTGACTCTAAATGCTTAATGAAAGAACACGGTTTTATATAGCTTTTCAATAACACATGTCACATGACATCACTAAGCCTAATTATTTTCTTAATTTTGTATGCATTGTTTAAGCTTAATTATGCGCATGGCATAACCCTTAGCCACAAAACAAAGAGTACTTTAGTTTGGAGAAGAAGCTATAAGACAAAAAAGAACAAAAAAAATTAAAAATTTAAAATTTAAAATTTTAAAAAAAAAAGAAAGAATATTTTAGTTTGCAGGCCAGACAGCCATTGCCATTGCCATTGCCATGTGCTCTCTCTTTCGCTCACCATCTGTTTCAGTTAAGAGTCTTCCTCTTTATTATTGCAGGCTTTTACAACTTCAACAATCTCCATGATTTTTCTCACTCTCTCTCCCCACCAAAAGAAAGAGACCCCAAAGTCTCATACTTCTTCACTCAGAGAAGCTCACTCTTTCCCTCAACATCATCACTGGATCATAAATTTTAAAATTCTCTTCTGCGAGTACTTACAAGTTCTCAAAACCCAGAAATAATCTCCATTTTTGCCAACCCATCAAGAAAAAGGGAAACAAGAATTGATTTTTCTCTGTTTCCTCCGCTTCATGCATATAATATAAACAAAACCATCTCCTCGTTTTCAACGTTCACATATGCTTTAATATCATTGCTTGCCTTTTTGTTTCTTCCCAATTACTCGAAGCCTCTGCAATTCGTTGACAATTTCTCCTTGGAGATCTGAAAATGGCTTCTGTGACCAACTCCGTCCACTCTCAAATCCGCACTGCTCAAATTTCATCGCTTTACTTATCTCCCAGTAAGATTTCTTCACCGTCTTCTGCTGCCTTCAAGGTCCAGTCACTTTGCTTCAGAGCCTCCAGCTTGGCCTTTTCGCCTCTGCCGGAGGAAATTACACCTTTGGCGGCAGCTGAGTTTTCCGGCAAGGCCTTGAGATTTTCCGAGTGGAGGCAGCAGCTGAGACGGCGAGGCTCTGTTGAGTTTTCGGTTGCTAAGGCTGCAGCTGCGGATGCGGATGGTGCTGAGATTGAGCTTGCTGCTGGGTTCGACTTGCTAATCTTTTCTTTATGTTCCCTTTTTATTATTAAAGTTTGAAGCTTTTTCATCATATGATTGGTTGCTGAGAAATTGAGGGAAAGCTAAGGAAAAGACTAATCATAGTTCCATGATTTCTGTTGCTTTTGCCCTTCAAAAGTCCAAAAGTTTGACCGACTGAAATTTTAAAAAATAACCCTTTTGAATTTGTTTGTTTACAAGAAATTTTCGTGATTGCAGGTATGGAAAGCCCTCAAACAGCTTTTCTGAGAAATTTCCCTTCTTGATCACTGGCTTCTTTTTCTTTATGTGGTAAGAATTCAGAATTTTTCATTAATTTCTCCGCTCTATTTATTCATATACCTCAATAGGTCAATGCAGATGTTCATGTTTTTTTTTTCGGCTTTTTATTTTTTATTCAGGTACTTATTAAATGTCATCTTCAACATTCTCAACAAGAAGGTCTACAATTATTTCCCATATCCATAGTATGTTTATTCCCCAAGTCTTCACATTTATTTGGTTTCTACACAAATTGACTGTTACTCACAATCTGTGGGATTTCTGCCCTTCTGCAGTTTTGTTTCTGTTATACATCTCCTTGTTGGGGTCGTCTACTGTCTTGTTTCATGGTCTGTTGGATTACCCAAGCGCGCAGTAAGTATCAGTTTCTGCCATTGTTATCTTCTGTCTTCAATCCACAATCCGGCTTTAACCAAACGTGTATGAATTTTCCGTTGATCCAGCCGATTGACAAGGAGCAGCTGGCACTGCTGACCCCTGTTGCATTCTGTCACGCCCTCGGACATGTCATGTCCAATGTTTCATTTGCAGCTGTTGCGGTGTCTTTCACACACACCATCAAAGGTTTTATGATCAAGTTTACTTCTGTATTGTTAGTAAAGATGAGACACAGACACAATCAAGTTTACGTTTTCAGCTGTTTTTGACATTTATGCTGTATTTTTCGACAGCCTTGGAGCCGTTCTTCAACGCATCTGCTTCTCAGTTTGTTTTAGGCCATCATATTCCCTTGTCCCTCTGGCTCTCATTGGCCCCTGTTGTTATTGGTGTGTCCATGGCATCATTGACTGAACTCTCTTTCAACTGGCTTGGCTTCGGGAGTGCGATGATTTCAAACATTGCATTCACCTACAGAAGCATCTATTCGAAGAAAGCAATGGTATAAGCATCATCTGATCGAGCCGTTTTTTCACTTGAATCGACTTAATTTATTCTTGTTAAATAAGATTTATTTTGGCTTCAACAGACAGGAATGGACAGCACAAATGTGTATGCTTACATTTCAATAATTGCTCTCTTGGTTTGCATCCCACCAGCATTACTCGTAAGTTCATCTTTTCACAGACACTGGTTTGAAGTATCGACATTTCTCTTTAAAGTCAGATCTGTTAAAAGTCGCATTGTTTTTATGCCAGATTGAGGGACCTAAACTGCTGCAATATGGATTTAAGGATGCTATAGCCAAAGTAGGCCTCTCCAAATTTGTGACCGATCTTTTCTGGATTGGAATGTTTTACCATCTCTACAATCAGGTAAGCTGTTGACATAAGAGTCTGCAAACACAACTCCTCCTCCAATGCAAATTATGAGCAAAACACATGATGTTTGTTGCATTTTACAATTGCAGCTTGCTACCAACACTTTGGAGCGGGTTGCTCCGCTAACACATGCAGTCGGGAATGTGTTGAAGCGTGTGTTTGTGATCGGCTTCTCTATTGTTGTGTTTGGTAAGTGCTTTCACCTCAGTTTGTGAGCCAGTATGAACACAAGTACCGGATTTTTAGGCTTTCATGGGTTCGTTGTTGGCTTCATGTTTGGCAGGCAACAGGATCTCTACACAAACTGGGATTGGAACTGCAATTGCAATTGCTGGTGTTGCCATCTACTCACTAATCAAAGCAAACATGGAAGAGGAGAAGCGGGTAATTTTTTTCGTTCGTTTTTCTTTTTGTCCCAACTATTTTCTAGTTGTAATAAGTCTTCAGTTGAACTCATGTATGATATCTTACATCTTCAGAAGGCTGCAGCAGTTTCTACATCATAAGTTGGCAGCATTGGATGCGGGAGCACAGATACGGGGTTGACGCTGCTTGTTTAAATTTGGTGGATCAACTTAAGAGGAAAAATAATAAGAAACTAACGTCGAGTCGCGAGGACTGGAGGAGGCTGTGAAATTGAGAAGCTCATCGAATTTTGAATTTGTTGTATTGTTCACAGGCACTACTAAATTGTAATGCAATTTGATTCAATTTGCTTAATATCGATCATCAATTTCCAATTATCTCAAGTTCATGCTAATCCATGGAGAATTTACAAATCGAGCACAAAAAATTGAAGTTACAGAAGAAATGGTAACCCTACTTCGTGACAATACCATTGACATTTATTTAGAGCAAAAAGGGAGGCATCGATGAGACTCCTGTTGAGTACGCAATGAAAAGTGAAAGAAAAACAATTTCCTAGAATTATTGGCAGCAAGTGCTGTTTTGTTTCTTCGCTTAACAATTTCCTAATTTTTCATTTTCCCTCAAAAAGCGCAAAAAGAATACATAAAGGAAACAAAATTAAGATCTAGCTATGATCCTAGCATTAATCCTGCTAAGACTAGAAGGAATAGAATCAGGTAATATACAATGTACGGATGAGAGTTACATTGAAAGAGACGAGTGTGAGGCGAGTCTCTTATGTTTTAGCTTTCTGAACCAGAAAGAAGACCTGCATAGCAGAAACATAACAATCTATCACAAAAGCAGTTGGCTTTTCAGCAAAGAACTTAAAGAAGTATAAACTCCTCAATAAATTCCCCAGGGATGTGTCAACGTTACCTATTGGGCATATCCGGTGCTGTAATTGAGAGTAAACAACAAGTCCCTGCGTGTCTCTACACCCATTGGAATATTGAACCTTCTAGCCACGGAATTCACACGATCGTCGCTGTCATAGTCCATTTCTCGCATACATCGCCTTCTCACCTTTTTCAGGATTTCCTTTGATGGTTCAAATCCAGCATTTACCTGTCCAAAAGCTTTGTTATATTCTTCATAGTTCATATAGGTAGCAGACCGTGTTCAATGAACAAGGTGAACCCATCAATCACAAAATGAATGGAAATAGTTACCATGTCATCTATCACTGCAACAGCTGCTTTTGGGTCTTTGTTGATGAGATGAGCATCTACAAGTAACGAATATGACTTTGGATTGGGCTTGACGCCCAGACTTACAAAGTGCTCAAATATTTTTAAAGCATCAGGAGCCTGCCATATAATCCATACAACTAGTTCAGCAAAGTTTTGCATGTTTTATGTGCGTGACTTAGATGCAAATTTTGACACTGCCTCACGTCTTTACGCAGCTTATGGGTGTGAATGTATGCCCCTAAGAACTAGATGTTTCTCCAAGCAACTGGCTCAACACCAGAAGCCCGAAGCCGGTCCTAAGAATATGGCTAACATTAGGGGCAGGAAAGGGCTATTCAATTCATAACTCAAAAATAAAAGCATGAGGCACAACACATTAGCTAAGTCAGAGTGAAAGAGAATGCAATTCACCTGCTTGAACTTTCCAAAGGCATACATAAGTGCATTGTAAGAGTGAATATCAGGTGTCAATGCAAAGGTTGAACTAATTGCCTCAAAAGTTTCGTAAGCTCGTTCAAATTGCCAGGTATTTGCACACCCTAATATGATACAATTTAGAGCAGCAACGGACTTGTAAGGAGGGTCTGCCCGGCTCAAATTCTCTAACTGATAATACACCTGGGAAATATCAATATGCTTCAAGTTAGAAAGATGCAAAAGAAAAAATTCATAAAACCATTCACTGGATAGTGCAGAATATACCCAAATGCATTGCAACTATTTTCCTGAGACAGCATTAGTTTTATCTAATTATATTCAGGTCCATAATACATTCCTCTATATTTTTTTAAAAGTAAAAATCCACAATATTTTCCTAAACCAGAAGAAATATCAAGATTAAATTATAGAGCAATGGACCAGAAACTGGAAACTCCTTGCCCTGCTTTCTTCTTTTCTGATTCTGACAGACAATTACAAGATATATTGTAAGTGACTTGCTATTTTCTTTGCAATGCTGTTCTTATATAACAAGTTCCAAATTGAAACAGTGACCAAACAACTATCTTAGTGATCCATAATGAGAAACAAAAATTGGCAGTCATGCATGTGGAAAGTTTAAAGATGCATAACAGCTTAAAATTTGTGCATATTTTAAGGCAAATGAAGGTCAAAATCTTCGTCAGTCTCCCTAATTCTCAGACAAGAGGTTGCGTCCTACAAGCCTGACTCTGGATTTTCACTAATATGAATGTGTCCAAATGAAATAGCACTATACAGAACAATAGCTAAGAGGTAATCAAGACTCATTAGCCTGCACAATTAAAAAATATACAATTTGGGACATAGAAAGAAATACATACTTTGTCTAAAGTTCCAAAACCTCCCTTGGAGCATGCCACAACTAGGGGATTTAAAGAGGTAAATGGAGAGAAGAGTTCTTCGGCTTCTTTATCAAAATTACCATAAGCAGACTCATATTCATGAAGAGTACTAAAAGCTCTCTGTAAATTCCCTATTGATGCAAGGGTACATATCTTCGCACGGTAAGATTCTGGATTAGGAACCTTCTTCTGGCGTAATGAGCGCCGTAAGATTGCCCATGATGCATCCAATAAAGTAGTACTATGTGTCCGTCCGGAAGTGGCAAGTGCTGATACAAGTAATCCTTCATCAACAGAAAGGAATACAGCAGGTCTTGCTTGCTCACCCCTAGCAATCCATTTGGCCATAAACTCCAAGGCATGAAATGCCAACTTGCTATTATCCCCTTGCAGGGCAACTTCTGCAATTTGGTTGCACAAGTTCCAGGGAGGACAAAGGGCTTTGTTCTGATCCATTGACTGATAAAACAAAAACAACAAACTTACACAAGTGATATTAAGCAAAATTTAACCTTGGTCCTGAAGTAGTGGATCACTGTACCTTGCACTTGTCAATTACTGAAACCAAAGTATCTAGTTTTCCCTTATTGATACAGCCACGCGCACAATCTTTGAAAACCGTCATCGATAACATATAACCAGATTTTAAAGTCAAATCTATATACTTTAATGCAGCGTCAATCCGGCCCATTTGCAACAACATGCCAACAACCAAGTCATATGACTCATCATCCGGCGGAGATTCGTTCCCTGTCTCCGACATCCTGATACATTAAAGTGAAATTGATTTTTTAACATATGAATCAAGAATCATGCATGTACTAACATGTCGTTCTAGAAGAACCCTCAAAAATGCAAAATTAAAAGGCGCCAACGGCTCTAATGGTAGTTCAAAATGACAACATTATTCCAGTAATACCGACACTACTAACCACTAAGACAACACTAATTGTACAAGTTTCAACTAAATGCAAATTATCATTTCATCAATGTAACAGCAACGGATAACAGAATCATAATCATAATGAACAAAGGCCTAACCTTTCAAGCAATTTTTCGGCGGCATCGATCTCTTTCGCCTGGTGCATAGCCTTGAGGACGAGATTAAACGACGCAGTGTTAGGCGTGATACCATAGTCCTCCATGTGGGCCACCATATCGAGCATATCCCCAGGAGAAGCTCCGATCATCAAATTGGCCCTCAAGTAATGGTTATACATGTTCACATCGGGCTTATTGGGCTTCCCATTCTTGTCCAAAGACCGAATCCAGAACTCGAACAACTGCTTCATGTCCGGCCATCTCTGCGAGGTCATCCAATCGGCGAACACATTCATTAAGCTCTGCACGTCCAAGGTCTGCGACAAGTCTTGGATGCGAGAGTTAGGAGACTGGTTGAGAAACCCGATGGGAAGCAGAGACGGAGACGTGGACGAGTTGGGTATCGGACTCCTCCAGTTCTCGTTGTACAAAGGGCTTCCTGAGGCTGGGTTCGGAGGGAGTGGAGTCGAGGGGATGGGATGAGTTGGCTCAGCTAGTTGGGGCTCTTGAGAGAGAAAAGCGTAGGTTGTGATGGTCTTCAAACCCGGATTCGGGTTCAGGGCTTTGGCCAGCGTTCGGGCCCGCACAAGGATCGCCATTTGCGATGCCATTGAAGGAGCTCAGCCACGGTGAAAGTGAACTCGGTTTCGTTAGGGTTTTGAGGTTTGTATCCCCTGGTCAAGAACCTGTGAAATGGTTATCCTGGTTATTAGCGCGGCTTGTTTCTGGGAAGGCTACTATGGTAAGTTTGCATTTTCCAATGGCAGTTTGGATATTATAAAAAAATGCAGTGGTACACTGGTCAGTGAAGGGATGTCCATAGTCGAATCGTGTTGGGTTATCCGTGTCATGCTTTACCCAAATATGTATAATTTATTGAATAACGGAGTTGTATTCAAAACTTAATTAACTACGATTTATTTAATTTTTTAAAATTATTGATTTTTTAATTATATGAATTTATGTTATCTGATACAATCCGTACCGAAAATACGAATTGAAAAATCTAGAACTACCATTTTCAACCATTTAGCCCAACTTGAAACTCTCAACGTATTTGTATTGGACTATTGATTTAGAATTTGACCTTGTAAGATGGTTTTTGTTTTTGTGCCTAAGCTTGGGGGCCGTGAGTTAGGGGCCCAAATGTTAGAGAAAAAATCTAAGCCCGTAATCCCTTTCCTTTTTTAGACCCTAAAAGAAAACTAAATTTGGGTAATTAAATCCATTTGGGAGCACAAGCATACCTAGAATTGCTTATGGCCTCACAGGAACTAAGGTCTGGACTTTGGCCTAACGAGGAGGCCCAATCTCTCTCTACTGATGTTACTCACACATCGATAGCACGTGAACCATCTCGATGTTACTTGCACACTCATCCCTCAACGAATCCCTTCGCGACCTTGAACTAGAGAACCAGCTCGACCTTCTCACCCCCTTGCTTCAGCCATGGACTGTGAACCCTCCCTTCCACCACTCTCAGAACTCAATGCTCAGCACTCACTCTTCTGAGTAAACCCATTAGCTCTCCCTCAGCTACCAGAACCGTGAGTGATAGAGACATATTCGACTATGTGGTGAACACGATGGCCATTGCCCTATCACCAATGAACTTCGAACCATGGCCCTTCCTGCAACTGCAACCTCGTCGTCTCGACTGTGCGACCACCGTGCTTGACTCGTGGACCTTGCAAAGCTTCGAAATATGGCGTCGCCCCTGCGACCCAGTTGCGAACCGATTATAACACCTCGGATATTCGAGAGAATAAAAATGACCATTTTGCCCTTGAAAGTCAAAGTGTTGACTTTTTAACCAGGACCTCTTTTAGATAATTTGAAAACACTATTACAAAGGTCTCGGCCTCCCGAGTACATTGACAGACAGTACGTTGAAAAGGAGTTCAAAAAATTATGATATAGGTTAAGGAGGAGCAAGGGTATTTTGGTAAATAAACATCTATGGGGCTTTTTAGTCATTTTGCAAAGAAAGTCTAGAGGATTCTAAAATAATCTCCACATCACTTTTCCACCCTCCTCACCGACTTGGTCTGATATGTGACGACCCGTCCCGAATTAGCGGGATTAATTATGGATTAGCGAGACTAATTGGAGATTAGATGAGGATTAGCGGACGTTCGGGCGAAATGACGATTTTGCCCATAGAATGGGCTAATCGTTGACTTTTCATTCGAACGGTCTTTGGCCAATGCCCGTGACGTAGTTCGTGATGTCACGAGTTCATAGACAGGTGGCACGCTCGATTCCGACGTTTGAGGAAAAAGTTATGATGTTCGGAAGTTCAAGGGCATTTTGGTAATTTGGGCCAAAAGTTGACTTTTTGACCGAGGGATCCGATGGCCGAGGGCCGAAGATCGTTACGTAGATCGAGACGATACGAATCCGTAGACAGGTGGCACGTCGAATTCGGACGTTCGACGACGAAGTTATGGTTCACGGAAGTTCAAGTGCACTATTGCACGAATTACGAAACGAGTTCACTTTTGGACTCTAGTTGACAGGACCCGCCCCGATCCCCCCGGGACCACCCGGGACGTGCCCTGCTCCCGTCTGACACCCGACATTAAAATACCACAAATACCCTTAATGAAGATGAAATGCATAAAGAAAAACCAAAGTTAAGTCATACATAGCACGCCACACAAATACTCGAATACAAATAGTGTCAGACAAGGGATAGTTCCCGAATACAGTTTATTGAGCACGACTCTAGACACACTACGTGCCAACCTACCCAGCAGTAGGGTTCAGGTACGCAACGTAAACATATGCCTCTTCCTCCTCGGGATCCTCCTCTTCCTCCTCCTCAGGATCCTCCTCCTCGATAGCACTACCTGGAGGGGTAGTAAAACAACAAAGGTGAGTGGGCCGAAACTCAAGGTTTACAAAGTAGTTTACCATTTCGAAAATATATAGCTTTTCCCCTCCGTTTTCCGAAAAGACATGCATAGTATCATAAACCACAAAACCATATAATCATAAGCAGAATAATATCAACATAATATAATCTTAGTCACTGCACTATACATCCCAACCCTGACATCCCATATGCCTGACGCCCCAGACGCCCAATAAGGTCACAGTCTCAAGGCTACGCGTGCCACCCGGGGTCTCAATCCCGAGTCCAAATCCCGAACCTAGTCCGAGCATGGCATTCTAGATGCCTGACGTCCCAGACGTCCAATAGTAGCAATCCTGCTCCTGAGTCACTCTACGGTCCGGTCCCTCCGTAGAATGACTCCTCACAGGCAATGCGCCGTGACCACTCCGGTGTACCTACATCCGGAGGAGATAGAATCCTAGGGTAGATCTATACAGTGCAGTACCACAGATAATATCGAGATCCATTATACATATATATGACTCCAAACCATTCATAAACAACCAGACGGGTCTCATGCCCAAACATCGTAATACGTGCCATAAATCATACACAAGATAAACAGATACTTTTACTTGAATCACATATAGATATAGTAGAAAGTAAAATAGTTATGCATGCCGAAGTTTAGTGAAATCAAAGGCCCACTCACAGTACAATCCCGCTGCAATCCCGAGCGTAAAGCCCCGTCCAAGGGTTAAAGTACAATTCCTGTCATGCCCAAAACATACGTAAAGGTCACTTTAAGTCCCCACTAAACAACTAAGAAACCCTAGACTGAAACCGGCCCGGGAAAGCCGTCCAAACACGCTTCCCAAGGCGTCAAACCCTAATTTGACCAACTTAACGATCTCCGATCGACACGAAACCACCGACATTGGATCCGTATCGTCGAAACCTTGAAAATGGCACTGGTCCCACACAAAATACTGTTCACACGCGCCCCCCACGCGCCGGTCAACCCTCTGGTCAACAGTGCTACAGTGATGCTGACGTCAGCATGACGTCACTGCTGACGTTAGCATGACGTCATCACTGACAGTGTCAGAGGACACGTGTCAACAGCCCATTGGTCCCTGGTCTGACAATATTCTGACATGATGACGTCATCATGACGTCACTGCTGACGTCAGCATGATGACGTCATCAGCTACAGTAACCGGGTCTGAGAACCGGGTCACCGCAGACCCACGGTTCGACCCGACCAGTTCTCATCAACCCGACCACCAAAATCGATGGGATTTGTTCCTATGAACTCGTCTGAACATGTTCTATGGCTCTGTGTAATTAAAACAGGTTTTTAAGTTGAAGGTACCACCTGAAAATCGACGGGAAACCGGCTGCCGGCTCTGGTTCGTCTTCTCCGGCGAGCCGTCAAGCTTCCAGCCACAAACTCTGGTCCAAAATGCTCGTCTAGTCCCCTAGGTTATGTCTCAAAAGCAACCAAACAATTCTAACGTTAAAAACGGAAGTTTCGAAACAGGGAAGGAAATCGGTGTCTCTCGGGTTTGCAGGCTTACCGCCGCCGTGTCGCCGCCGTGGGCTGCCCAGTCCGGTCCTGAGTCGTCCAGAGGTCACACTGATCCTAGCCCTACGTTTGTTTGAGCCCAGAAGTCATGGTTTGGATGGTTGGACAGTTTCGGGTGGTTTGGTTTCCTTCTCGGGTTTGTGGGTTGCCCGGCCGTGCAGGGTGGCCGTGGTGGTGGTGATGGCCGTCTGGAGGTTGCTGGTGGTTGCCTGGTGCTGCCTGGTGAGGGAGGTTGGGTGGTGAGCTGCTAGTGTGATTGTTTGAAGGATGAGAGGGTGCACGGTTAAGAGAATGAAAATGTGGGAGTATGGTTTGATGAGTTTAAAACAGAATAGGCATTAGAAACCAACGGCTAGGATTGAGTCTGACTTAAGGATGAAAGGTGAGGATTTAAGGAAATTAAATTAATTAATTACTCTAAAGGCAGACATAGATCCAGATTGTTGGGGATGATGTGGATGAGGTAGATGAGTGACATGTGTCACTCATCAAGGGTCCAGATTGATTGGGTTAAAGTAAATCAGATTCTAATATTTTATTATTATTTTAAGTTCCGAGTCTCGGTTAGTTCGGTTACGTTCTTGACCATAACTTTTTCGTCGCAAGTCCGAATTCGGCGTGCCGCCTGTCTACGGATTCGTATCGACGAGACCTACGTAACGGTCATTGGCCCTCATCCGTTGGACTTCCCGGGTCAAAAGTCAACATTTGGCCCCCAAATGGCCAAATTACCAAAATACCCCTCGACTTCCGAACGTCACAACTTCTTCCTCGAACGTCGGAATCGAACGTGCCACCTGCCTATGAACTCGTGACGTCCAAAACTACGTCACGGTCACGTGTCAAAGTCCTAAATACTTCCCGAGGTAAAAGTCAACTTTTTCCCCCCTCAGGGGCAAAACGGTCATTTTACAATAAAATAAGAATTACGAAAGTTCGGGTCGTTACACTAGTGGGCCCAGATATTTGTCCTGATGCCCAATGGATGGGTGACACTTTGGATGAGTGACAAGTGTGCAACCCAAAACCCATCCATTCCGACCAGGACTGAGACCAGAGAGTGGAGAGAATGTTGGAAGTGGTGGCCGGCCCAGGAAGGCGCCGCCGTGGGCGGTGGAGCCACGATCCCATGCGGGTGCACGGTAAGGCCATTTTCCCCCTTTTAATTGATTTTGATATTATGGTTGCTTTTGGACGATTAGGATGAGTTAGTTAGGTTGTTAGGATAGTTTTAAGGTGGTTTTGGTGGTGGTTGACGGCTGAGAAGCCTTGGGAGGAAAAATGGAAAAACTGAACCGTGAAGTTGGTTCAGAAATCAAACCTCGGGTTCTATGGGTTTTTCTTTGTTTTGATCATCCAAACATGTTCTTAGGATCATATTAGGAAGTTTAGAATCAATTAGGAAGAAAAAGGACCGAAAATGAGGGAGTAGGAGGGTCGGACCGGTCACGCCGGTCCAGCTGGACCGAACTGCACAGTCGAACCGGCCGGACCGGTCTGTCGCAGGGAAGAAGATAAACTGTTCACTGACGCGTGAGGCCCACGCGTAGCCACTTCAGGCGGCCCGTGCGGGAGCGTGGGGAGGAATTTGAGGAGGGTTCCAACATGTCAAATCATCTATTCAATGTAACGAACATTTTGGGACTGATTTCGTGTCAATCAGACATCGTTTCGATATAGTTCGGGACGTCCGAAGGTTTAGGTTCTGTTTTAAAAATAGTTAGAAAATCGGAAAAATTATGGGACTTCAATGGGAGGTTAATGAGGCTATTAGTAACCCTCTAAATGAATTTGGGCAGGTTCGGGAATCCCGGAGGCGACGATTGACCCGGGAGACGATTATGGCACGCTCATCGAGGCGCGATTTCGGACGGTCTGTGAGTGGACCCTTCTTTCAAAATTGATGCATGCATAAATGTTTTATAAGTATTTTAATATATGTTTTGTGTTTCCATGAGTTCAATTGTTTGTGGTAGCCTAGGATTTACGTATTTGCACGTATTTCGAGATTTCTAGTTTTATACCATGCATGTACGTTCTAGGTTTTCAACGAAGGTTTAATAAATGGATTTTGGATTTAGAAACGTGAACCCGGGCGTGAGACCCAATTGATTTATAAAATCTCGGACTTGGAGTCCATTTGATTTGACGAGGAATCGGACCTAGGGTCCATTTGAGCTATACGATCGGACCGAGGGTCCAGTTGGTTTACGATTCGGGTTTGAGGCCCAGTTAGTTGTACTATCGGGCTTAATGTCCCGTTGATTGATGATATCGGGCCTGAGACCCATTTAGTTGAGATATCGGGCTTAGGGCCCTATTGGTTGTAAAATCGGACTTGAGGTCCTGTTGAGTTATGGTTCGGGCTTAGGGCCCAGTTATTCTTGTTATCGGGCTTGAGTCCCAGTTCAGTTTGTGAAATGAGTATTCGGGCATGTGACCCTATTCAACTGAGGATTTAGGCCAAGGCCTGTGAAATGAATTTGAATCAGATTCGAGGAATCCTATTGAGATGAATCGGGTATAAGACCTAGTTGAGAAATGTATTTGAGAAAGAAAGAAAAGAGTATTTGAAAAGATATGAATGAACCTTCCATATGATTTATATGGTCTCCTCCAACGTCGACCTGAAGATTCACGATCCACAGACCAGAGTGGGTATCCCCGTAGGGATCCCGTTCTAGGAGTGGTGGTTACTTATGTTGTGGTCCCGGACCAGATTCCGGTGAGATGAGTGGACTAGATCCAGAGAGAGAGCTCGGACTAGATCCAGAGATTGAGTCTCCCATATGGAGATTCCTGGGAGAAGACTCGGAGTGAGACCCAGAGTAGTGTGCACACTAATATAGAGATTGATATCGTGACTATTTCGGGGATGTGTTCCCTAAGGGCTGTGTGCCCCGAGTTGGCATCTTCTCGGAAGTGCCGCGGATGGGTTATACGTATGTTGATACGTATGAGGTTTTATGGAAAAGTGATTTGAGGGCGGAGACCCTATGTTTTATGATTAGAAAGTGATTTGGGGCTGCGACCCCGTATACGAAATTTGGGGCGGAGACCCCCTTATTTGAATTTGTGAAAGTGATTTGGGGGCGGAGACCCCGTACTTGATGTGATTTGGACTGAGTCCCTATTGATTTGACCTACGGGTTTTTTATTGTGATTTCGGGTCGAGGACCCAAATGGATTTATGGTTCATGACGGTTTATGGGAACCGGCATGAACTTTTGAAAGGTGGTTGTGGGTCATGTCGGTTTATGGGAACCGGGCATGAACCCTTGAATGATTTCAAAAATATGTTTGATGAATTGATTGATTTTAAGAATGTTTTACTAAACGGTTTTTGGAATGCATGCGTATGTATTTATGAAGGGCATAAATGTCTTTGTATGAAAATGTTTTTAAATGAAAAGTTTAAATTGTCCACTCACAGTTTTCGTGCTTTAATGCCCTTCAGGTTGATCGCTTGTCAGGACCCGACCCTCTTTTGTCAGGTCCCGATTCATCTAGCACGATATTGTCCGCTTTGGGCCTCGCCCTCACGGTTTTGTTTTCGGGAGCTCATGGTGCAACTTCCCAAGGGGTCACCCATCTGGAATTGCACCAGCCTTAACTCGCTTAACTTTGGGGTTCCAATCCCCCCCAAAGCCACTGAGCTCCCAAAAGGCCTCATGCTAGATAGGTGTGTGCCTACACCTTTAAGGCACACCACCATTCCTTTCCCAGACCATTCCCCCCTCGCAGGAATGTGGGATTGTTCACCGTTCCCTCCAGGACACGGGTCTTACAATCCACCCCCCTTAGGACCCAGCGTCCTCGCTGGCACACTTCCCGGTCGGGGTCTGACTCTGATACCAAATTGTCAGGACCCGACCCTCTTCTGTCAGGTCCCGATTCATCTAGCACGATATTTTCCGCTTTGGGCCTCGCCCTCACGGTTTTGTTTTCGGGAACTCATGGTGCAACTTCCCAGGGGGTCACCCATCTGGAATTGCACCAGCCTCAACTCGCTTAACTTTGGGGTTCCAATCCCCCCCAAAGCCACTGAACTCCCAAAAGGCCTCATGCTAGATAGGTGTGTGCCTACACCTTTAAGGCACACCACCATTCCTTTCCCAGACCATTCCCCCCTCGTAGGAATGTGGGATTGTTCACCGTTCCCTCCAGAACACGGGTCTTACATCGCGGATGCGGGCTGTATCAGAGACGAGACATCACTCCCCTCCTCCTACGATCCTGACGCACTCTGACAGCCCCGACGAGGGCTAGAGATGGACTTTTCCCTGGTCTGACACTTAGTGTCAGACGGGATCAGGCGGGTCCCACGTTAATCCCACGGGATTCGGGGTCGGTCCTGACATGATATGTATATATATACATATATATATATATATATATATATATATATGTATGTGTGTGTGTGTTGTTGGTGCTGGTATGGGCTGGTTCGGGGAAGATCAACCGAAAAATGGAGAAATCCATTTTCCACCATACTGTGAAAGGAATCTCCGGAGAGATGAGGGTGAGAGACATAGATAGAGAAGGAAAGTAAAGGAAATAAGAAATGAGAGAAAGAGGAAAGAACTACGTGGAACCCACGATGAAATCATGAGGACCCGAGAGCCCACTTTCGGGTTTTCTCATTTTGGATCAAGAGAACCAGGGATAAGTGACTAGGCACGTTTTTTAGGACACTACGACCGTTTGGGGATGAGAGGTAAGCGATGGATGCTCGAAGAGGCATGGATTAGCTTGGGGAAGCCATAGCCGAAGGTTCCCTCAATCAGACCACACGTTCAGGTATGTTTCTTCCCATTTAAACATCGTAGAACTCTCCTTGAAATTGAGTAGGTGCAAAAGGACTAATGGAATGTCTGTTTTGGACATGAAATGGCCGAGTCGCAATCACAGGTTGGGCCGACCCGAAACCAGGTAAACATGCTAACCTGCTGGAGGCAGGGGATAACCTGCAGTCGCGTGACCACCACACGCATGGACCTTTTCCCAGTGCGCGACGACACATGCAGCGGAGTTAGGTGGTCCGATCAACAGGAATATTGTTCCTTATATTTTTCTGGATTTAATGGTACCTAGATTGTTTTATTTGGAGATTTTTTTAGTATGGTTTTAGGTGTGCAAAAAAGTGTGTTTATATTGGGTTTTATTTGTGTTTAATAATCATTACAGGATTTTAAATAGACTAATTGGTTAATTAACCTAGATTGTTTTGTGGGTTTAAGGATAGCAAATGAGGTGGTTAGCCTTGAATTATTGTATGATTTAACTAAAGGATCACTATAAGTATTTTAGTTTTGTAATTAAGAACTTGAGTAGTAATTAATGCCATACTTAGTTATGATTATGATCTTAGTCAAGTAGTATTATATATATATGATCTTACTTATGACTAAAGTTTAGGGATTATGTGTGTGGATTAATAAGCTATGGTCTAGTTTGGTAGTTCGTAAGGATTAATTAAAGGAAACTTTGAATTGCACACTAAAGTATTAATGTAACAATCCGTCCTGAAGTTACAGATTAATTAAGGATTAATGGGACTAATCGGGAATTAATCGTGGATTTTCGGAAGGTCAATGTAAAATGACGATTTTACCCTTGAAAATGGGTAAAAAGTTAACTTTTGACCCGGGAGGTCAAATGCACAAAGACCGAGGATTGTTACGTAGATCAGGATATTATGAGTCCGTAGACAAGCGCCACGTCGAATTCGGACGTTCGACGAAGAAGTTACAGTTCACGAAAGGAAAATGGTACTATTCACATTTTACGATAAAATTGTACAAGTGGTTGTTTTGGATTGGGTTGAAATCTGTGGTCGGGGGGGGGGGGGGGGGGCACTTGATAAGTGACAAGTGTCACCCATTTGGTTGCCCCAAACCCCAGTTGTTTGGGATATTTGTTCTCCATCTTTTTTGTTCTTTCTAACTCGAAACCCACACAAACCCACCCCAAAACTCAAACAAACAACCCCCAATCCTCACCCATTGTTGTTGGCTTGAACGGGAAAGTGAGAGAGTGAGAAGGGACGATCACGGTGGTGGCAACGGTTTGGACAACCGTGGACGGTGGCAGGAAACCCGAAATGGTAATGTTTTGTTTTCAAATTTTGAAGTTTGGATTTTAGGGATTGTTAGACTGTTTGGTTGATCAAATCTTGTTCCTTGGAAGTGTGTGAGGCTGTAGGGATCGATTTCTAAGGCTGAGGTGGTTGGAATCGATGGACGGCGAGGTTACTGGTGGCCAGATTTTTCAAGCTTGGACAGGTAAATTCTAGCCCGTTTTTCTTGATTTTGAGGTTGTCGGATTGTTTCTGGGTGGTAGACGAGTCTAGGGGATCAAAAATGGGGGTCGGATGAGTGAAATCCGGTTGGGTCAGGTCGCGGGTCCAGTTGACCCGATTGTAGGGGTTCGGGTTGACCCGTCGAGAGGTTGAAGTTGATGACGTCAGTAGGTGACGTCATCATTTGTTAGAGGTGTCAGGCCACATAGCCAATTAGGGGCTGCTAAGTGGCAACTATCAGGTCCAATCAACACTAACTAGTGTCAGACACGTAGACCAATCAGGTTGTAACGACCTGTCCCGAATTCCTGAATTAGATTAGTGACTAATCATGATTAGTGAGGTTAATCGATGATTAGTTGGGCGAAATCGGACGAATGATGCAAAATGACCGTTTTGCCCCTAGGCGTAGGTAAAACGTTGACTTTTGTTTAGGTGGTCAAATGGACTTTGATCGATGACTGTTACGTAATTCGGGATGTCACGAGTTCATAGACAGGTGGCACGTTCGATTCCGACATTCGAGGAAGAAGTTATGACATTCGGAAGTTCAAGGGTAATTTTGGTAATTTTGGTTAAAATGGGCAAATAGTTGACTTTTGGATTGGGAGGTCCGATGGCCGAGGTGGACCAGCTGGTTCACCTGAGGAAGGATAAAACTGTGCAGGGCGCGTAAGGCCCACGAACAGTGGCTTCTCGGGGCTCGTGAGGGCGCGTGGCCCATGTTTTTAGGATACTTCCAACACACGAAATCTTCTATTTGATGTAACGAACATTTTGGGACTTGTTTCGTGTCAATCGAACATCGTTTCGATAGGTTTCGGGGTGTCCGAAGGTTTAGGTTCGGTTTTAAAAATAGTTAAAAATTCTGAAAAATTACGGGGTTTTAGTGGGAGGTTAATTAAGTAGTTAGTAACCTTCTATTACGATTTGGACAGGTTTGGGAGTCCCGGTTATAGTGATTGGCTCGACAGAGCCGTATGGCACGCAAATCGAAGCGACAGCTCGGACGGTCTGTGAGTGGACCTTGTTTTCTAAATTGGTGCATGCATAAATGTTTATTATATTTTATAAGTACTTGTTTGTGATGCCATGACTGCATTTGGATGTGGTTACGTATTGGCACGTATTTCGAGGTTTCGGCCCTATACGGTGCCAATACAGATTTGTATTATTTTATTGGTCTGAATGAAATGGTTTTGGATTTTCAAAGGATAAACTCGGGTATGAAACCCATTTGGTTTTGTCTCGGGCATATGACGTTATTGATGGCCTTTGAGTCTAAATCGTGGTCGCGATGAGTGTTATGTGCACGGTGACGGACGATACGACGCTCGCCTCTGGATTAGGATATGTTCCTTCCGGAGAGGTCAAGACGCACGATCTGTGGTCGGGTAGCCGATGGAGGCCCCACTTCGGAGTGCTGACGGTTCAGGATATCGATCGGTGATGAGTGCACCATAATCTAGCGGTGGTCGCGTCAGTTGATTAGTTCACAGCGACATACCAGGATTGAGGGCGGTCCTGGATGGATGGTTGCACGCATCACTATGATCGGAGTTGTGACTGACCCTGAGATATCAGGCACGATGCCCAGCTGAGTCATATGTTCGGGCATGAGATCCAGTTTACTTTACAGTTATGATTTTGGGTCGGGGACCCTAATGGATTTCCAAGTTCATGACGGTTTATGGGAACCAACATGAACCCTTGGAAGGTTTTTATGATTCATGACGGTTTATGGGAATCGGGCATGAATCCGTTGAAAGGTTTTAAGGATGATTTTGTTATATATATATATATATATGTATGTATATTCATATACCTTCCTTTACTTGTACTATCTCCTCCGGGGAGGGTTGTTGGCCTGGGTGGACCCCGAAGTAGTCACGGAGCACCCACTGAGTGGAGTCACCCCCCCAGTTGGGTTCCTTACTCTTAGAAAGGCTTGTACTATAACCTCAGAGCGGGTCATTGGTGTACGGACAATGACCTTAACCTTGAAAGACTTGGGTTCGAGACCCCGGGTAGCACGAGCGTAGCTTTGGAAACCGTGACAGGATTGGTTGTGTGAATTATATGTATATATGACGTTTATCATATATGGTTATGAGATATGATATGTGATATGCACAAGTTTTGGGCAGTGGCCCATGTACGTGGTTTAATTATGGTTTTGGGCTGAGTCCCACATGGATTTGGGCAGTGGCCCGTACGGTTGATTCTTTATGATTCTTTCATTATGATTTTGGGCTTAGTTCCCAATTATGGTTCTTTCGGATAAACGGTTTTCGAATGCATGCATGCTTTTTAGTGAAGGGTACAAATGTCTTCGTTAAAATGTTTTTATAAACTGGTTGTTTTGTCCACTCACAGTTTTTAATGTTTTGATTGCCCTTCTGGTTGATAGCGGATGTGGACTGTAGTAGAGACCGAGATATCACATACCTCCTCCAGATCCTGGCATACTCTAATAGGCCGAGAGGGCAAAGGTCAGAAATATCCCTTGTCTGACACTTCGTGTCAGACGGGAGCAAGGTTGTCCCGCGTTAATCCCGGGGGGATTGGGACGGATACTGTCAGTGTGGTATCAGAGCATGGTTTGCACGTAGGATACTTAGGACGCTCTGATACTGTCAGAGTGGTATCAGAGTGGGGGTTGTCTCTATTCGAGCAACCATGTAGCTCTTGGAGTAATGCGCAGGTCCAGGATGTAATGCCTCAATGGGCTGCAGTTCGTTATCAACCTGATAGTTAGGATGCCGGTACGATAGTTAGTAGGATTGAATAGTGGAATGTCTTAGTTCGGCATTTGATGCCGAAGTTTCCATAGTTCTATCAGGGTTGGCAGTGTGGGACCCTACGGAAGGATGAACGTAATAGTACTTGAGAGTTTTGATCGTGAGACGGTTAGTTGGGATCGTCTTTCACGATGTCGTAGGATCGGTTCCGACGACTGGTTCAGAATTGTGACCATCGGATGGTCAAATATTGTTAAGTTAGACGGATATGCTGCTGGGAGCAATCGGATTCGAGAAATTCTAGTTGGATTGATGTCTTTACGATGCCCAGACCTCGAAGTTGGTCAGATTGTGGATTACACTGCAGTTGATAGTTAACAGGTGGGTTCAGAGGAACTCTAGGTGTGATCGTGGAACCCTACCTTAGGGTGTATGGTTCGAAAATGTGAGTTGGCGAGTGGTTTGACTTTGACGACTTTTCGGAGATGAGACCGTCAGTTGGTCATGTCATATTTGGACATGTACGGTCAAGTTCGGGTTGGTCATGTCATGTTCGGTCTGGTCATGTCAGCCTTAGTGATGGGACTGCACTCTGCAGTCGAGGTTGTACTTATCGGTTAGACCTAGTTGGTTGTCGTTCTACTTAGTTGTGATGGATAGCTGGTGCAGCTAAGGTCATGGGTGACCTAGTAGACGACATTTGTCGAGTCGAGTTACGACTAGTTAGAGATTGGTTGGACAGGTTACCAGGGTTGGTACTTGTCGATGGAATCTCGGAGTGCGGATAAATGAGTAGTTGGTATGGGCGATTAATTCCGTTGGATGCGGATTCTCGATAGTGGTGTCTAGCGGTTAGGTCTGTACGAGTCTGTGGCAGGCACTACTACCGAGAGTGGTTGTAGTTATGGCTGTTGGGAATCGGGGATGCTCGGGGAGCGTTTCCTTTTCTCGTGCGAGTTGTCAGGGTGACTGTACCCAGAGTTTTTGGGTACGAGGGAGGTAGAGTTTCTCCAATTCGAGCAGAGGTACGGGATCGTCGCTCGGTACGAGCGGAGATCCAGGGTTGTCTGATTCGCACACTTTGTGCTGATGCTGACAGGTGGTGCTAGTACTAGTGCTGGTGCTGGTACCGGTGATTGTGATGACGATGAGTTACGAGTCGAGATGTGACTCCGTCGAGATGAGCATATATTCGTTATATGTGGTTTGGGAGTGGGTCACGGATAGTTATGGACTGGATAGGATCCAACGGTAGTTGAGACATAAGGATCGATCTGTCGCGGGATTTAACGACCAGTTGGTCAGTGTTGGCCAGAGTTGGTCAAATATGGTTGTATGCAGAGATTTGTCTAAGGTGTTATGACCCGTCCCAAATTCCTAGATTAGATTAGTGACTAATCACGATTAATGAGGTTAATCGGTGATTAGTAGAGCGAAATCGGACGAACGGTGCGAAATGATCGTTTTGCCATGATTGTGGCAAAACGTTGACTTTTCAATCGGACGGTCAAATGGACTTTGACCGATGACCGTGACGTAGTTCGTGATGTCACGAGTTCATAGACAGGTGGCACGTTCAATTCCGACGTTCGAGTAGGAATTTATGACGTTCGGAAGTTTAGGAGCATTTTGGTAATTTGGGTAAATAGGAGGTCAAATGTTGACTTTTTGACCAGGAGGTCCGATGGCCAAGGGCCGAAGACCGTTACGTAAATGGAGACGATAAGAATCCGTAGAAAGGTGGCACGTCGAATTCGGACGTTCGACGGCGAAGTTACGGTTCACGGAAGTTCCAAGTTACTATTCACGATGACACGTTTTACGAGGACAGTTTGTCTTTAGTGGGCCCAGTTGCTTTTTAGCAACCAATGGATGAGTGACAAGTGTCACTCATCCACTGGACAACACATTACATACATGCACTTCACCGTGCATTTTCATTTTCTTCGTTCAAACACACACCCATCACCCGATCTCACCCAACCATTCAAACCAATCCAACCCAATCCCAGAGGAGCAGGCCTGAGTGACCAGAGGGGTCATGAGAGACTAAGGATGGCTGCTGGGCGGCCAGAACCTCCGTGGACGGCGGCGTGGAGGCAAAGAACTCGTGTGGGTGCACGGTATGGCCATTTTCCCTTTTAATTTGATTTTGATGTTATGGGTGCTTATGGACGGTTAGTATGAGTTTAGGGGATTAATAGGAAGCTATTAGGAGGGTTTTGGTGGTGGTTGACGGCTGAGCAGCCATGTAGGCTGATCGGGAAAAATCGAACCGTGAGGTTCAAATTGGACCGGTCGGATTTCGTAGGTTTTAGGTTGTTTAGTTAATTAGGATTGATAGGAAAGATTAAAAGAGGAATTTAGGAATTGGAATGGAAGCAAACGGACCGAAAATGAGGGAGAAGGAGACATGGATCGGTTACGCCGGTCCAAGTTGCAGGAAAAACCGGACCGGACCGGTTCGGACCGGTCTGACCGATGTAGGGGATGACAGGTGACGTCATCCTGCTGACGTCATCATGTCAGGGATGACGTCAGCATTGTTAGATCTGATAATGTCAGCTGACATGTCAGAAAATGGGCCAATAGGAGTGCGACACGTTTCACATGTCAGTGCACAGTCAGCACTGACATGTCAGTGACGTGGCTCAATCAGGGGCTGACGCGTGGCACAGACGTGGACCAGTGCCGTGATGACACGTGGCACATGTCAAACTGCCACGTGGCACATGTCAAACTGCCACGTGGCACTGACAACACAGTGACGTGGACCAATGGGAGCTTGACACGTGGCACCTGTCAGAGTCTGACATGTCAGACCTGACAGCTGTCAGATGACGTCAGCATGACGTCATGCTGACGTCAGCGATAACGTCAGCAGGTACTGTAGCTGTCGCATGAAGCCCACGCGCAGCCACTTCAGGCGGCGCGTGCGGGCGCGTGGGGGAGAATTTGGGGAAAGTTCCAACATGTGAAATCTTCTATTCGATGTAACGAACATTTTGGGACTGGTTTCGTGTCGATCGGACACCGTCTCGATATGTTTCGGGGCATCGGAAGGTTTAGGTTCGAGATTAAAAATAGTTAAAAATACGGGAAAATTACGGGGCTTTAGTGGGAGGTTAATTAAGTAGTTAGTAACCTTCTATTACGATTTGGACAGGTTTGGGAGTCCCGGTGACGGTGATCGGCTCGGGGAGCCGTATGGCTCGCAAATCGAGGCGGCAGCTCAGACGGTCTGTGAGTGGACCTTGTTTTCTAAATTGGTGCATGCATAAATGTTTATTATCTGTTTTATTACTTGTTTGATGATGCCATGGGTGCATTTGTATGTGGTCACGTATAAGCACGTATTTCGAGGTTTCAGCCTTATACGGTGCTTATACGGGTCTGTATTTCTTTATTGGTTATAATGAAATGGTTTTGGATTTCTAAAAGGATAAACTCGGGTATGAGACCCATTTGGTTTTGTCTCGGGCATATGACTTCAGATTCCGGGCACAGTGCCCAGCTGATGTCCTATGTTCGGGCACGAGACCCAGTCACTTTACGGCTTTGATTTCAGGTCAGATCAGGGAACCTTAAATGGATTCCCAGGTTCATGACGGTTTATGGGAACCGGCATGAACCTTTGTTGGTTATTACGGTACATGACGGTTTATGGGAACCGGCATGTTACCTGGTTATGTTATTACGGTACATGACAGTTTATGGGAACCGGCATGTTACCTGATTATGGATATTATGGATCATGACGGTTCATGGGAACCGGACATGAATGTTAATGTTATGTATATATATGTTCATCTACCTTCCTTTACATGTTCTACTATCTCCTCTGGGGAGGGTCGTTGGCCTGGGTGGACCCCGGAGTAGTCACGGAGCACCGACTGAGTGGAGTCACCCCCCAGTTGGGTTCCTTACTCTCAGGAAGACTATGGTTACTATTACCTCTAGTAGGGTCAGTGGTCTGCGGACATTGACCTTGACTTTGAGAAGACTCGGATTGAGACCCGGGTAGCACGCGCGTAGCTTTGGATACCGTGACAGGATTGGTTGTGTGACTTATATGTATATATATGATATATGATATATGATATGTGGTGTGCACAGGTGTGCATAGGATTTGAGCAGTGGCTCGTGTACTTGGTTTCTTTATGGTTTGGGGCCGAGTCCCTTATGGATTTGGGCAGTGGCCGTATGGTCGTTTTCATTGTGGTCCTTTCGACCTTGGTTTATATCTACTTTGGGCTTAGTCCCACATATGGTTTGTTTTGGACAAATGGTTTTCGAATGCATGCATGCTTTTTAGTGGAGGGTACAAATGTCTTATGAAATGTTTTTATAAACTCTTTGTTTTGTCCACTCAGAGTTTTTAATGTTTTGACTACCCTTCAGGTTGACATCGGATGTGGACTGTAGCAGAGACCGAGATATCACATACCTCCTCCGGATCCTGGCGTACTCTGATAGCCCGGGAGGGCAAAGGTCGGAAATATCCCTTGTCTGACACTTCGTGTCAGACGGGAGCAGGGTCATCCCGCACTAATCCCGGGGGGCATTGGGATGGGTCCTGTCATAAGGAGTCTGTTGTGACTTTTCAGTCGAGCGGTACATCAGATTAGGATGAATTGACATCCTTTTGAATGTACATATACGGTCGTAAATGGGCATGTGTCCGTAAACAGTCAAAAAGGGGACACGTGGATGATGTCCGAGTATGTTGGTTCCGACATGGTTGGAGCTTCGAAATCGCGAAAGGTTGTAATTAAGGTGACACGAGGAATGCTGGTATTCTGTTTTGGTAATGGGTATTTCGAAGTCATTAGGGCGACTTCTCAGGTTCTGCCATGGCAGAGGATGGTAGATGACATTTGTGTCACTAGTACATTGGTCGTATATTGGTTGGTGAACCCGGGATTTATCTTGGGTCATCAAGTGGAGTTGACTATATCGAAGTTAGGCGACTGATATTTCTCATTCTCTGCTTGGTGGCAGACGATGATGGTTTATATGGCGTGGTGAATGCAATGAGTTTTGGTTGCATTCACGTAGGATGAGTTTTTGATGTCATCGTATTGGATCATCCTTGATTTTTCCTAGGTGGAATTCCAAGGATTGATACGAGGTAATTGGAGAGAACCCACAGTCTCGGCGTGTTTCATCGTTGACTGATCTGTTTAGATGTGGGAATTGGTTGACGAACGATGTGCCAGTATGCAGATTCGTTGAGGGTATAAGATCCTATGATCAGATCTCAGGTGAATTGTTAGCGGAGTGAGCTTGTGTAGATCACGATGTGGATCGGGATTGTGACGTTGTGGACTTTGGACGTCGTGACGATCGAGGATCGTGATGTTCATGGTCGAGTGACGTAGTGATGGATCTGGATCGTGATCTTGATGATCCAGATAGGCGGAGAGTTTATCACTCTTACTTTGATGTTTGAGTTGAGGATGTTGGGACTGAACTTCTTTTCGAAGTGAATCCCGTATGGTATATTACTCGGGCGAGTAAGTTTCCAATGAGGTCGGATTTTTTCAGCCTTAGAGATATGTGGATGTTGGGATTGGCTTCCCTATGAAGTCAATCAAATGTAATGTGTAATCGATTGAGCAGGTAACCGATAGGTTCGGATTTGGTGCGAGAACGAGATTTCGGGTTTTAGAATCGGATTTCTAGATGAAGATTTAGGATTCGATTTTGGAACTTGAGAGTGGAATTATGGATTTGGGTTCGTAATGGTTATTCTGGATTGCTAGCTTACACAATAATGATTTCGAATTCGGATTTGGAAATGGATGTTGAGTGGGAGTTGTGATATGTCTGGTACAGGATTGGACAGATGGACTCTAGAATTGAAACGTGATTGGATTTGACCTAGGTGGTTGTAGTCTGATTGATGGATAGATGTACGTACCTTGTACGTAGTTCGAGGTACGATACCGGGCAGACTTGTGGTGCCTGGTGACTGTATATAGGTTATACCGGTGGTACGTTGGTGAATGTGCTGGTAGTCGGCTTAGTTCCTATACCATTGGATTTGTTGAGGACGTGAACTGGACATTGGATACTGTGCATTGGGTCATAGTAGTTCTGGTGGGTCTAGTTACACACAGGTCGAGTGAAATGTTGGTAAGTGTTTACTCAGGTTGAGTGAGTTGGTGGTTAGTGTAACCACAATGGAGTATAGTGTCAGTTTTCGACTGACGACTGTCGAGTGGTGACGGTTTGTCGGATGTGTCAACGTGGATTGTTGAGTGAGGTCTGATGACTCCCAGTGGGAGCAGACGTCAGGATAGATTGAGATTGAGAAAGGAACCGTCGAGTTGTTGTGTCAACGAAATGGTAGATTTGACAAGTGGTGTCAATTCGGAACATGTGATTACTATCTTTCGACGTGGTCGAATGTAGTCGATGTGACATGAGTATTAGTGTAATGTTTGGGTACGAATAAGTTTTGTGTTCGCTATAGGGTGTACGAGTGTACACATGAGATAAGATTGGTTTTGCTTCCACTAGGTGGATATGGAACCAGGATAGTTGGAATTTCGAGAACGGAACTAAATTAAGGAGGGAAGAATGGTTGGAATTTCGAGGGCAAAATTAATTAAGGAGGAAAGGTTGTAACGACCCGTCCTGAATTCCTGGATTAGATTAGTGACTAATCATGATTAGTGAGGTTAATCGGTGATTAGTTGGGCGAAATCGAACGAACGATGCAAAATGACCGTTTTGCCCCTAGGCGTGGGTAAAACGTTGACTTTTCATTTAGGTGGTCAAATGGACTTTAACTGATGACTATAACGTAGTTCGGGACGTCACGAGTTCATAGACAGGTGGCACGTTCGATTCCAACATTCGAGGAAGAAGTTATGACGTTCGAAAGTTCAAGGGTAATTTTGGTTAAAAGGGGCAAATAGTTGACTTTTGGATCCGAAGGTTCGATGGCTGAGGCCCGAGGACCGTTACGTAGATTGGGACGATAAGAATCCATAAACAGGCGGCACATCGAATTCGGACGTTCGACGGTGAAGTTACGGTTCAAGGAAGTTTCGGGGAACTATTGCGCGTTTTACGAAATGACTTAACTTTTGGATTCTAGTGGACCCCAGATATTTAGTTCATGCCCAATGGATGAGTGACAAGTGTCACCCATCCACAGGCCATCCTTATACCTTCATGCATCGACCATTTTCTTCATTTCAAACCCAAAACCCGATCTCATTTCATCCCTTCATCTCTGTACAACCCAAACCATTCCCTTCACATGGTTCAACCTGAGTTTGAGGCAGATAGGGAGACTGAGGACTGAGGGGAGGTTGCAGGACGGCCAGAACTGCCGTGGACGGCGGCGTGGAGGAGAAACCCGACGAGGTACTCGGTTTGCTCCTTTCTCTTTGATTTTTGATTTATGACGTTGGGCTTGGTTTTTAGTGATTGCAATGGGTTTGTTAGGTCACTTAGGAGGTATAGAGAAGGTTTTTGATGGGGTTTAATGGCTGTGAAGCCTGGGAACAAAATGGAGGTTTTGAACCGTGAGAGGGATGATCGAACCGTGGGTTTTGAGTGGGTTTTTGATGTTTTAATTCCTATATTTAGATTCATAGGGATGTAAAGAAGATTTTAGGATTGATTAGGAAGGGAATCGAACCAAAACAAGAAGGGAAAACCAGTGGACCGATCACGCCGGTCCGGTTTGGCTCAAACCAGGTGCACCAGCCGGTTCACTGAGGAAGGAGAAAACTGTGCAAGGAGCGTAAGACCCACGCGCAGTGGCTTCTCAGGGCGCGTGAGGGCGCGTGGTCCATGTTTTGAGGATACTTCCAACACACAAAATCTTCTATTTGATTTAACGAACATTTTGGGACTTATTTCGTGTCAATCAAACATCGTTTCGATAGGTTTCGGGGTGTCCGAAGGTTTAGGTTCGACTTTAAAAATAGTTAAAAATTCTGGAAAATTACGGGGCTTTAGTAGGAGGTTAATTAAGTAGTTAGTAACCTTCTATTAAGATTTGGACAGGTTTGGTAGTCCCGGTGACGGTGATTGGCTCCGGAGAGCCTTATGACACGCAAATCGAAACAACAGCTCGGACGGTCTGTGAGTGGTCATTGTTTTCTAAATTGGTGCATGCATAAATGTTATTATATGTTTTAAATACTTGTTTGTGATGCCATGAGTGCATTTGGATGTGGTTACGTATTGGCACGTATTTCGAGGTTTAGGCCCTATACGATGCCAATACGGATTTGTATTCCTTTGTTGGTCTGAATGTAATGGTTTTGGATTTCCAAAAGGATAAACTCGGGTATGAAACCTATTTGGTTTTTTCTCGGGCATATGACGCTATTGATGGCCTTCGAGTCTAAATCGTGGTCGCGATGAGTGCTATGTGCACGGCGGCGGACGATACGACGCTCGCCTCCGGATTAGGATATGTTCCTTCCGAAGAGGTCACGACGCACGATCTGTGGACGGGTAGCCGATGGAGGCTCGACTTCAGAGTGCTGACGGTTTAGGATATCGATCGGTGATGAGTGCACCATAATCTAGTGGTGGTCGCGTTGGTTAATTCGTTCACGGCGACATACAAGGATTGAGGGCGGTTTTGGATGGACGGTTGCACGCATCACTATGATTGGAGTCGTGACTGACCCTGAGATATCGGGTACGATGCCCAGCTGAGTCATATGTTCAGGCACGAGATCCAGTTTACTTTACATTATGATTTCGAGTCGGGGACCCTAATGGATTTCCAAGTTCATGACGGTTTATGGGAACCGGCATGAACTCTTGGAAGGTTTTTATGATTCATGACGGTTTATGGGAATCGGGCGTGAATCCGTTGAAAGGTTTTAAGGATGATTTCGTTATATATATATGTATGTATATTCATATACCTTCCTTTACTTGTACTATCTCTTCCGGGGAGGTTCGTTGGCCTGTGGACTCCGGAGTAATCACGGAATACCGACTGAGTGGAGTTACCCCCCAGTTGGGTTCCTTACTCTCAGAAAGGCTTGTACTATAACCTCAGGGCGGGTCATTGATCTACGGACAATGACCTTAACCTTGAAAGACTTAGGTTTGAGACCCCGGGTAGCACGTGCGTAGCTTTGGAAACCGTGACAGGATTGGTTGTGTGAATTATATGTATATATGACGTATATGATATATGGTTATGAGATATGATATGTGATATGCACAGGTTTTGGGCAGTGGCCCGTGTACGTGGTCTAATTATGGTTTTGGGCTGAGTCCCACATGGATTTGGGTAGTGGCCCGTACGGTTGATTCTTTATGATTCTTTAATTATGATTTTGGGCTTAGTTCCCAGTTATGGTTCTTTCGGATAAACGGTTTTCGAATGCATGCATGCTTTTTAGTGAAGGGTACAAATGTCTTCGTTAAAATATTTCTATAAACTGGTTATTTTGTCCACTCACACCTTTTAATGTTTTGACAGCCCTTCAGGTTGACAGCGGATGTAGACTGTAGTAGAGACCGAGATATCACATACCTCCTCCGGATCCTGGCGTACTCTGATAGCCCGAGAGGGCAAAAGTCGGAAATATCCCTTGTCTGACACTTCGTGTCAGACGGGAGCAGGGTCGTCCTACGTTAATCCCGGGGGGATTAGGACGGGTCCTGTCATAGGTGCTAACACGTGGCACTGTTAGACCTGACACGTGTTAGACCTGTCAGCATGACATCAGCATGACGTCAACCGTTGACTTGGACCGTTAACTACTGACATCAGCGTTGACTTTGACTAGCGTTGACCAAGAACTTTGACTCACGCGTGGGGGCGCATGGGCATGACTTTCAAGGTGGACTGATATTGTTCGAAAGGCTTCAACGATCTGAATCCAATGGTGGTGGTTTCAAGTTGATCTGAAATCGTTAGGTTGGTCAAATAGAGGTTTTTAGCCTAGGGATACATGTCCAGGACAATTTTACTTTTTCAAAAATTTTGGGGGTGTTTGACACGACCCATCCCAATCCCCCCGGGATTACGCGAGATGTGCCATGCTCCCGTCTAACCCACATGCGACACGAAGGCCAGACACCCGTCTAACCCCTGTGTAACGCGAAGGCCAAACAAGGGATAACCTGAACCAACAGCCCACTCGGGCTTTCAGAGTGCACCTGGATCAGTGGTGGAGTGTGATATCTCGATCACCGCTACAGCCCTCACCGCGATCTACCTGAAGGGTATTAGAAAACATAAAACCTGTGAATGGACGAAAATAAATAATTTGATAAAAACTCATTTCAATACGAAGACATTTATGCCCTTCACTTAAAACTATGCATGCATTCATAAGCCATTTAAATTAAATATAATAAAAATATTTATAAAACCAAAGCCATTTCTTTCCTCAAATCATTAGGGCCTTAGTCCAAAACCATAAAATCAACCAAGTGTGGGAATTTCGCCCAAAACCGTAAAACACCGAAATCTGTAAATCCAAATCCATGTGGGCCACTGCCCAAATGCATTTATTAAACACAGAAACACCATTTCATAAATCCAATAAATCATATTTACCAAATACTCATCCTTGGCATCCCAGATGCCTAAAGTCCCTGACGCTTGACGTCCTAGACGTCATATCACGGTCTAAGCAATGCGTGTTGTCTGGGGTCTCTCCGGGTTAATCTCTGATATCCCAGATGTCTGACGTCCAAGATGTCTAATAATAACAATCCTGCTCTTGACTAATTATACAGTCTGGTCGTTCCGTGCAATCATCCCTCGTAGGCAATGTGTCGTGACTTCCCTAGTGTCTCAAACATCTAGAGGAGACCATCCACATATCCTCATCTAAGGATGGTATATGGAAAACATCTTTATAAAATCATTTCAAAACATCTCAAAAGGGCCATGCCCGAAATTTCCATAAAACTACCGTAAATCCATAAATCCAAATACTCAAATTCAAATCCGTTTTAGGGTCTTCGAACTCGAATTACATTTATAAACCACAAATGGGACTCATGCTCGATATCATAATCAACTGGGCATCTAGCCCGATCATGTAAACCAAATGGGCCTCCAGCCTAATATCTCGTTAAATCAAATGGACTCCAAGTCCGATTTCATATTTCCAAATCCAAACCGTTCCATTGATCTACAATTGAAAACACAAGCACATATAAATCCAACATAAAACTATACTCCTCAAAATAAGTGCAAATACGTAAATACCAAATACCACAAATATACGTACTCAAGGCACACAAAACATAGATATAAAACATATAAAACATTTATCCATGCATTATATTTAGAAAATAAAAGTCCACTCACATACTGTCCTTACTGCTACCTCAATATGCTTGTCATAAGCTTCCCTGAGACTAATCCACCATCTCCGAGACTTCCAATCCTGACCAAATAACACCCGAAGGTCACTTATCAACTATATAATTCTATAGGATAAAACCCCAAAACTCTCAGAATAGTCAACGTGTCCCGGACACATTTCTCGAGGTGAAAAACCTCGATTTGACAAACCTAAAGATCTCCGATTGACCTGAAACTACCACCATTGGATTCAGATCATCAAAACTCTTCGAATGACATTGGTTTCACCTCAAAATTCATACTCACGTGCCCTCATGCACGTGGTCAACATACAGTCAACGCTGCTGACGTCGACAAAGTCAACGCTAACGTCACCTGACAAATCTGATAGCTGTCAAATCTAACAGTGCCATATGTCATCATGTCATTGGTCCACGTCACTGACATGTCAGTGACACGTGGCAGCTCATGATTAGGCCACGTCACTAACATGTCATGTCAGGACCCACCCCGGTTTCATCCCGAAATCCGAGGTGAATCCTGCTCCCGTCTGACTCCCCGACACAACACCAAAGTAAAACTCTCACGTAACCACCAAAGTACTCAGTCAGACGCAGAAGAAACTATACAATACATCCCGAAGTTAAAAGTTTACAGAGCTTAGTCCCAAATACACAGAAAAGAAAACCGATAAACTAGATACACGCACGCGGAAAGATTTACAACACTCCGGGATCCCTCTCGCGACTTCTATGCCTCAGACGCTGCCTCGACGCCGAAACCCCGCTCTAGCTCCACGACCTGGAGGGTAATTTAAAACAGAAGGTGTGAGTGGACCAGAATAAAAGAAAAGTTTCCCAAAACCACTTTATAAGAAAACCGGGTTTAGCCCTCCGTTTTGAAATCTCATGCATAACTCAGTTATTAAAACAGTTATAAACCAATCACCATAAACCATCATAAAAGACAGAAACACTATAAATACAGTTATAGAAATCATATCATAAGCATCATCAAACCGTATTATAAACCGTGCGTATCAAATCATCATTTTCCGATCAAACCTGCTGGACCTATCCGAGTCTTTAAACTCCCGAGTCTTTAAACTCAATCCAGGCCTCAATAATATCCTAGTCTTTAAACTCAACAGGCCTACGGGGGAAATATCAATATATCCGAGTCTTTAAACTCAATCCGGGTCTTTAAACCCAATCCGGGCCCGTCCCCCGTCAATCAATATCCGGGTCTTTAAACCCAATATCCAGATCCAGCAAATCCAATCCAAAACCGTTTGAAAAGCTTTTCCAAATCCACATCCAGACCCGAATCCGAAACCACTAGTCCGATGCTCGTCCGGCATCCCAAACCGTCATTCCGAACCCAAATCCGGAATTCCACTTTTCAACTTTAAAATCAATCTCGTTTACCGAAATCCGATTTCAAAACCGAAAATCTCTTTAATCACCAAATCATATTTCAAAATCCCTTTATAACCATTGAAGACCATCTTATGTTTGAAATCCCAAAACCATAGCTTCATATTCCAAAATCACACTTTTCTCGTAAAACGTGCCAAATACGTTATTTTCCGAAAAACGTGCAATTATATAAAATCAACACTTCATATTAATCAATCATGAATTCACATATAAAACCATAAAACAATCATAGAAAAGCAGTTATGCATGCTTAAGTTTGAGAAGGGGTCCACTCACAGTACCGAGCCCTCAATCGCGTTCCGAACGTCTCGTACGTTCCTCAGCTTCCTCGGGAAGTCCCGATCCTGTCAACAACCGCCAAAGCACGTTACTAACGTGTCTACTAAGACTCTCCTAATTTCCCACAAAAATCCCCGGGTCCTAAACGTAACGAACTGGAACCCTAAACCTTCACCCTCGCGGAACTAACCTCAAACGACGCCCGAACCACCCGAAACCAAGTCCAACAGACTCGTCACAACTCCTAGACCAAAAACCTAGTTGACACTTTCCCCAAACACCGCCGCACGTGCCCCCACGCGCCGCCCAAAGTGGCTGCGCGTGGCCCTCACGCGCCAGCTACAGTACCTTTGTCTTCCTCGCGTCGACCCGGTTCAGCACAGTGCCTGCAAATCGAACCGGAGTCAGCGGTTCTCCGCCGTACTTGCACCAAATCGATCCCTCTCTTCACCCACAGCTTCGTCCCGTCCTAAGGAACTCATCCCTCTCACTCAAACTCCTCGTCTCAGCCTCTAACCCGTCAACTCAAGCTCAAACAGAAACCCGAACACGTGCTCTTTTTCCTTCTCCGGCCACCCAAGTCTTCCCCCGTCACGGTGGTTACCCCAAATCTTCCTAGGACTGTCCTAAACCTCACCCAACTCACCAAGACCGTCGACTCTCACCCAAAACCCACGACTTAAAGTCTGAAGCAAAAGGGAAAAACAGAGTACACAGGGTACTCTCCGTTGTCTAGACTCCATCGTGCACTCCTCCGCCACGGCTGCACAACTAGAAGAACTCTAGGACCCTACTAAGTCCCCTAGGCCTCACTAGACTCCTCGATTCAACCCCTAACACCACGACTCTCGACTTGAAACTCGACGGAAAAACAGAGTATCGAAAGGGAAAATATGAAATTACCTGCCGTCCTGACACCGTCGTGAGCTCAGCCGTGAGGCAGTAGCTCCTCCCGTCCACCTCCAGCCTCTGGACACCTCCTCTGGCCTCGATTGGTCGAACACGGCACAACCACCACCACGATCTCTCTGTTCACTCTGGTTTCTTCCCTGGTTTTCCCGTGACTCAACTTGCACTCACACACAGTCACTACACCTCCAAACCTCCTCACTACCTCCCTCTCACTCTCTGATCACTTATCCCCTCAGCAATTAACACAAACTCACACAATCACCGTCCCAATCTCCCAATTCATCAGCCTCTGTTTCTGTCTGGGTCGAAGAACACACACTGCACGATTTAATCCCAAATTATTGGACCCGTGCACACAATCCTGGAACCAACCAGAACCCCTACACGTGTCACCAATCCCTCAACTCCTCTCCCAAGTGGCTCAATCTCAGCCCTCCATCTGTCCCTCTCTGTTACACAAATCCCAGATCACAAAAGACCAAAATGCCCTTCCTTTATCACCAAAATTACAACTTTTCCACTACCTTTCTAGACCCGTAACTCCCACATCGTAAGTCCGATGAATACGTGCCGCCTGTCGTTGAATTCAGGACGATAAGATCTCTCTAACGGTCCTAGGTCAACAAGTCAAAACCCGTTCATACGAAAAGTCAACTTTCCCCCCTATTTACCCAATTTACGGTTATGCCCTCAACCTTCCGAATATCATAACTTCCTCCTCGGATGTCGGAATCGGGCGTACCACCTGTCTACGGATTCGTGACGCCCTAAACTACGTCCTAGTCATCGGTCAAAACCCAATTGACCACCCGAACTAAAAGTCCACTTTTTGCCCGGACCAGGGGCAAAATCGTCATTCTACACTAACGACCACAACGAGACCAACTAACCACCGATTAAGCTCACTAATCCCATCTTAATCACTATCTTAACCCTAATTTCTGGGACGGGTCGTTACATGTCAGTGTTGACTAAGTACTAACATATGACACGTGTCGTCGTCCCATAGGCCCACCTCTGACAGTTGTCAGATGTTGACATCCCCCCTGACATCATCATCGTCTTCAACCTCCGTTCGAGTCGTACATACCGGCGAACCCGATCCAGCCACCGTTTCACCATTTCTCTACCTTTTTCATTCCCATTTCTTCCTAAAGCTTCGTTTAAGTCTACCCTATCGATCTATGGATCCAAAATGGTGAAATTAGACTTAGATTTTACCTACGAACCCTTGAACAGTACGACCAAACTTCCTCCGTTGATTTCTCTCCATTTTGGCCACCGTTTCCTGCGGTTCCGAGCTCCCTAAGCTCGTCTCACTCCCCAGTACCTCGTCCAATCCGCCAAATTGATTAATACCAGCTCAAATGAAACTTTCCATTTTTGAACTTAAACAGGGCTTTCGAGTTTCGGTTTCCTTACCTCGCCCTCGCGATTACCGTCGTGGCCACCATCACGATCGTCTCCCCTCATTCTCTCTTTTTCATTCACACACCATCTGCATCAGAAGAGGATTGAAGGGGGTTTGTGTAGGTTTGGGTTACAAGGGATATGGGTTTCACGGGTTTGGGATGAAAAACAGAAATGAGAGATGAAGATGACTAATGAGGATAAGGACCCAAAAATATTGGGTTCTGGGCCAATCAGATGGGTGACACTTGTCACTCATTTGGTGGGTCCTCCCCAGATCTTTCCCCAATCCAAATATGCCACGTGTCGAAATCTTCGGTTTGAATGAATAGTACCATAAAACTTCCTAGACTCGTAACTTTCCCATCGAACGTCTAATTTTGACGTGTCACCCGTCTACATAATCGCAACGCCCCGATCTACGTCACGGTCATTGGTCAAAGTCCATTTGACTCGGGTGGTCAAAAGTCAACATTTTGCCCAAGCCTAGGGGCAAAATCTTCATTTTACACTGTCCCTCTGAAATCTCACAACTAATCGCCGGTTAGTCCCGTTAATCCGTAATTACTCACTAAACTAATCCTGAAATTTGGGATGGGTCGTTATAGTGTTTTCCTAGGACTTCTTTTGGTTGGTGGTGACCTTTAAGTATGTTTTGGACAGGTCCGGACAACCTAGAGAGTTCAGTATAGCCGGAACGGCTTACGGCGTAGCTTGCAGGCACGTAGCAAGGACGGTCTGTGGGTGGACACTTGATTTAGAAATATGATGCATGCATAACTATTTTATATGTTTTATATCTACGATTTGAGATGTCTTGAGTGCATATGGTTATGGTATTTGATATTACGTATAAATATGATGTTGCACGTATATCGAGGATTTGTGGTTTTTATACGTGCTTATGGTTTCAAATGATTTGAACAATGAAATGATCTCGAATTTGGAAACATTATTCTGGGCTTGAGGCGCAGTTGGTTTTACTAGATATCGGGCTTGAAGCCCAGTTGATTTTTCGGTATCGGACTTAAAGCCCCGTTGGTTATGATATTAGGCATGAGTCCCATTTGTGGTTTATGAAATGTGATTTCGAGTTTGGAGACCCTAATGGGATTTGGTTTTGGTTTTGATTTTGGAAGTTATACCTCGGGCTGAGACCCTGTTGAAATGTTTATAAACTTGAATTGAGGTATAAATGGTTTTACGATGGTTTTCCACTGGTTGGATTTTGATTTTTAAATATACCATCCTTATGAGTGGATTATCTCCTCCAGATGTCAAGGACACTAGAGTAGTCACGGTGCATTGCTTGAGAGGGGCCGCCCTACGGAGAAACCCTAAAGAGGTTCACGTAGAGAGGCTCAGGATCAGGATTGCTATTGATTAGACATCTGAGATGTCATACCCCGGCCAGTGATCCGGGAAGGCATACCATTATGGTACCGCCCGGACGCTGGTGGACCTAGGGGATTACTTGGACTTGAGACCCCCGAGCAGCACACGTAGCCTTAGAACGCGACTGTAACGACCGTCCTGAATTATCGGGATTAATTAAGACTAATGATGGATTAGCCTCGCTAATCGGAGGATAATCGAGGATTAGCGGACGTTCATGGAAAAATGACGATTTTTCCCTAGAATGGGCAAAACGTTGACTTTTCATTCAGGCAGTCAAATGGACTTTAGCTTATGATTGTAACGTAGTTCGGGACGTCATGTGTTCATAGACGATCGGAAGAAGTTATGACGATCCGAAGTTCGGGGGTATTTTGGTAATTTGGTTGAAAAGGGGCCAACGGTTGAATTTTGATCCGGGAGGTCAGATAGCCGTGGGCCGAGGACCGTTACGTAGATCGGGACGGTATGAATCCGTAGACAGGCAACACATCAAATTCAGACGTTCGACGGAGAAGTTCGGTTCAGGAAATTCGAACGTACTATTGCACATTTTTCGAGATGGAAGTCTTTTTCGCATTTAGTGGGCCCCAGATCTTTCTCAGGCCCAATGGTTGAATGAAAAATGTCATTCATCCATTCCTCATCATTTTTCCTTCATGCATATCCATCCCTTTCCTTCATCGATCATTTTCCCCATTACCAAACCCAAACTCGATCACCCTTCCACCCCAAATCCAAACCCTTCAACCCTATGACCCTGATTGAGACCAAGAGGATGAACTGAGGAGTTGAGGAAGGTGGTGGCTGGCCAAGGCAGCGCCGCGGTGAACGGCGGAGGGCAACTCGAACCAAAGGTATCGGTTTTAACCGATTTTCCCCATTTTTCAATTTTAAACATTTTGGCCTGTTTTTAATGATTAGGATGGATTTATTGGGTTAGTAGGAGTGTAATAGGATGATTTTGAGGAAGGTTAGAGGTTGAGGAACCCCTGGGGTAGTTTTGGGAAAACTGAACCGTGGAGGGAAGTTTGGACCAGTTGGGTTTTGTAGGTTTTAGAGGATTTGGTTCATAGGTTTAGGTTCCTAGGATCAAAACAAGAAGAATAGAATCGATGAGGGAGGAAAAGGATGAAAATTAGACCGGGTAGGAGGCTAGACCGGTCACGCCGGTCCAAGTTGCAGGGGGGAATCAAGTTGTGAGGACAGGGATGACCCTGTGCAGTGGCGCGTGAGGCCCACGTGCAGGGCCATCTTGGGGTGCGTGCAGGCGTGTGGTGAGGAATTTGAGGGTGGTTCCAACATGTGAAATCATCTATTCGATGTAACGAACATTTTGGAACTGGTTTCGAATCAATCGAACATCGTCTCGATATAGTTCAGGTTGTCCGAAGGTTTCGATACGCGTTTAGAAATAGTTAAAAATCCCGAAAAATTAGGGGGTAAGTAGTTAGTAACCCTGTAAAGTGATTTGGACAGGTTTGGGAACCCCAGAGATGACGATTGACCTGGGAAGGCGTACGACACTTGTATCGAGGCGGCAGCGCGGACAGTCTGTGAGTGGACTTTCTTTCTGAAATCGATGCATGCATAAATGTTTTATATATGTTTTAATGTATGTTTTGTGATGCCCTGAGTGCATTTTGGTGTGTGTTTACGTATGGGCACGTACTTTGAGGTTTTCGGGTTTTATACGTGCTTATGCTTTCGGTTTTCATGAAATGGTTTTGAAAAGGAAAAATTGGGCATGAGACCCATTTGGATTGGATTTTGACTCGGGCATGAGACCCTATTGATGACCTACGAGTCTGAATCGTGGTCGCATCGGGTGCTGTGTGCATGGCGACAGACGCCTGACGCTCACCTCCAGATTAGGATACGTTCCTTCCGGAAAGATCATGATGCACGTCCCGTTGTTGAGCAGCCACTAGAGGCTCGACTTCGGAGTGCTGATGGTTTAGGGGGTCGATCGGTGACGTGTGCACCATGGTCTCGAGATGGTCGCGGCAGTGATGTGTTCAAGGCGACATACCAGGATTGAGAGCGGTCCTGAATTAATGGTTGCACGCATCAATATGATTAGGATCGTGACTGACCCTGAGATATCGGGCTCGATGCCCAATTGATTAGAGTTTGGGCTCGATGCCCAGTTGATTAGAGTTCGGGCTCGATGCCCAGTTATTGTGAAATCGAGCTAGAGGCCCTGTTGAGTTCTATGTTCGGGCTAGAAGCCCAGTTGCTTTATGTTATCGGGCGTGAGTCCCGTTTTATGGTTTTTCTTATACTAGTATGTATATTCCCTCCTTATGAGCTTATTGATTGGTCTCCTCCAGACATCGACCTGGAGAGTCATGATCCACATACTAGAGTGGGTATCCCCATAGGGATCCTGTTCCAAGAGTGGGCGTTATGATGTGGCCCCGAACCAGATTCCGGAGAGATGATCAGACTAGGTCCGAAGATAGAGCCTCCCAGATGGAGAATTCCTGGGAGAAGACTCGAAGTGAGACCCCGAGTAGTAGGCATACTTATATATATAGAGAAATGGTGACATATATCGGGGATATGTTCCCTAGGGGTTGTGTGCCCCAAGTTGGCATCTTCTCCGGAAGTGCCTAGGATGGGTTATATATGTATATTTGTATATGTGTACGCGTTTTCACTGAGACGGCGTTGGGCTGAGACCCACGCGTATTGATTTTGGGCCGAGACCCATATGAGATGGCTTTGGGACGAGTTCCCACGTGTTTTGGTTTGGACGGAGGTCCCATGTATTGATTTACGAATTTCGGGCCAAGGCCCCAAATTGTTTTATAGTTCATGACGGTTTATGGGGACCGGGCATAAACACTAGAAATGGTTTTTGAATGCATGCATATTTTTTTAATGAAGGGCATAAAGGTCTTTTATGAAATGTTTTTATAAAATATTTTTTTTGTCCACTCACAGCTTTTGTATTGTCAATGCCCTTCAGGTTGATCGCGGATGCTGCTGTAGTAGAGACGAGACATTCACATTCCTCCTTCGGATCCTGGCGCCCTCTGATAGCCCGGTTGGGCAAAGGACGAAGATATCCCTTGCCTGACACTTCGTGTCAAACGAGAGCAGGCACGTCCCACGCTAATCCCGAGGGATTTGGGGCGGGTCTTGTCAGCGACAATATTGATTAGGCATATGGGATGCCAAGGATTGGTTAACTACATTTTCCTGGATTGGTTATTCTGTGTTTACTGATTTGGGCAACGACCCACATGATATTGTTTTTGGCTGAGTTTCCACACGATATTGAAATGGTTTTGGGCTAAGGCCCTATTGAGTGGAATGAAGAAATGGATTTGATTGAGAAGCATTTTTCACTGAGTTTTGATTTGGAAAACCTATCATTTGATTTAAAGCAATTGGTTGAAATAACTGGTTTTCTGATGCATGTATGATTTTTAATAAGGGTTATAAATGTCTTTCATGAAATGTGTTTTATAAACTATTTAATTTCGTTCACTCACAGCTTTTCCAGTTTTTAATACAATTCAGGTTAATAGCGGATGTGGGTTACAAAGGAGACGGAGACATCACATGCTGCCACCAATCCTAGTGCACTATGGGTGCCTTGAGAAGGTTTAAGTGTATCCTTGGTCTGACACGGGGTGTCAGACGGAGCATGACACATCTCGCGTTAATCCAGGGAGGATTGGGATGGATCATGTCAATTAAAGAGAGTTTTTTTTAACTATAATCTGAGTAAAACCAATTGGTGGATATTCACAAAAGTAAAACTTGTGGTATTGACTATACTTATATTAACCTCGATACTTATGATTGTGGATGTTAAGTAAAGTTTGTGAACCCAATTATAATCATAGTCGAATATAGATTAGTATATTTATAAGATAACGTTAAATGGAAATGTTAAGATAGAAACGAGTTGTAATTGATGAATTCTTCTCCTTGTCTCGGAGTGGGTTGGATGTGAGCAGTAACCCCGCAAGAACGAATTAGATTTGGTTAAGTGAATAAATTACACGTAATCAAGATTAGTGACATCCCATGTCTGGCCTAAGTTGTCAGACGAAAGCAGAACTGATCCAGTTTTCTTGACAATTAAGGATGAGTCATGTCACGGTTCTGACTCGAGATGAATCACGGCTTGGACCAAGTAAAGTCAAACCCATTTCAACTGTTGAGTAGTTTTTGAGGGACGTATTGGCCTCCACTGACCTCTTTTCGTGTGATTCGAGGCGAGGAATGAATGAGGTAAAATCTGAGACCAACTACCATTTGATTAGCTTACTTAAGTCGTGTAGGCCTTGATTGATTCACTGATTTTCTGGAATTTTGGGAGGAACTCAAATTGCAATCGGACCCAGCACAAACCTGACTTGGACCCGCATTCAACTCGATAGATTTGGGTTCCCTAGCAGTAAGAACGATCCCTCTAACTTTGTTAATGATATTAGTTGGTATTAGAACGATTTTCTGAGTCGATTGTTTGGGTCTTGCGTGCAAGGTGCGACGACCAACGATGTCACTGGATTTCAAAGCCGTCAACTTTCCGGCTTTGTTATAGCCGAAACAGGTAATTTCTAGATCTGACGAAAATCCTCACGATGAATAGATACTGAATGACTAATTGCATGTTGAAATCAGACTAAAAATTGAGGGATTTAGGCCTCGTTAGAAAACTGAATTTTTTCAGCGAGTTTTCCAGTTTCCAGCCTCCGGCGCTAGCGGCGGTTGGATCACCATCTTCCGCGGAGCTCCAGCGAGGATGGTCGGTTGACAGTCAACAGTCAATGCGATTAGTCAACCATTAATTCTAACGGTTAACTAACGGAATATTTCAAGGGAATATTCTAGGGGGAATTCTAGAAGAATGTTCTAGGAAATATTTTGTAGGGAATATTCCAGAGAGAGAATATTCCAGAATGTGCATGTGCGTATTTAGGGATGTCTTTGAACCGCTTAAACACGTTTAAGCCGTTTTAACGTTGTTTAACTCGTTTTAAATAAGACTTTTTACCATTTTACCTGGAATTCAAATAGTAACCATATGATCCAAATTATTCAGGAGTGTGACAAGTGTGGACTTACGTGGTTTGAAACGTCGGGTGATCTCGACTCCCCAACTAGTTAGTGAGTGGACTCCCTTCCTTAAAACCGATTTCATATAATTTATTACTCGTACATTTTACGATGTTTGCACATTTGATAACTATAGAGCATGCATGATTTATTATGTGATAATGGTGATATATGATTGTTATGGATGGTTGCTTTGCATACACGGTTACCTTGATTGTAACGACCCGTCCCGAATTATCAGGATTAATTAAGACTTAATGACGGATTAGAGAGGCTAATCGGGGATTAAACGAGGATTAACGAACGTTCAGGTTGAAATTACGATTTTCCCCTAAATGGGGGTGAAAATTTGACTATTGACCCGGGAGGTTCGATGGCTGAGGATCGAGGACTGTTTCGTAGATCAAGTCGATAAGAAGCCGTAGACAGGTGGCACGTTGAAATCGGACCTTCGACGAGAAAGTTACGGTTCATGAAAGTTCTGAGGAAGTATTGCGCATTTTACGAGACAGCTTAAGGTTTGTCTCAAGTGGGCCCCAGATATTTTCTCAGGCCCAATGGATGAGTGACAAGTGTCACTCATCCATTTCCCACCTTCCCACATACATGCATCGACCATCTTCTTTGTTTTTCCAAACCAAACCCGAAACCCACGTACAAGCCACCCCAAAACTCAGACCCTCCTTCCCCAATCCTCACCTACTGTTTTTTGGCCATGAAGGAAGGTTAGAGAGGAGGCTGAGATGATGAGGATGGTGGCAGGATTGGCCAGGCCGCCGTGCACGGTAGAGAGGAGGTATGCTCGATTTTGTTATTTTAAATTCAAGAATTCGATTTGGGCATTATGGACGGTTTTGAATGTTTGGATGAGGTTTATTAGGTTGTTGGGAGTGTATAGAGGAGGGTTTGGATGGCTGCGAGGGGCTGAGCAACCCAGAGGGTGATCGGGAAACTTTGAACCGTGACGGACAAATTGAACCCGTGAGTTTTAGTAGGTTTTTAGGTGTTTTGCTTCCATATTTAGGTTCCTAGGAATGAAATAGGAAGATTGGAATTGAAAAGGAAGAGATTGGACGAAAAATAAGGAAAATATAGGGTCGGACCGGTCGTCGCTGGGTTGAAAACAATCTACAATGCTAACGCGTGGCTCCCACGCGCAACACCTTTAGGCAACGCGTGTGGACGTGTGGGCCACCTTTTGGGGGTAGTTCCAACATGTGAAATCATCTATTCGATGTAACGAATATTTTGGGACTAGTTTCGTGTCGATCAGACGTCGTTTCGATATAGTTCGGGATATCCGAAGGTTTAGGATAGGTTTTAAAAATAGTTAAAAATTTCGAAAAATTACGGGGCTTTAGTGAGGGGTTATTTAAGTAGTTAGTAACCCTCTATTACGATTTGGACAGGTTTGGAAGTCTCGGTGACGCTGATTGGCCCAGGAGAGGCTTATGGCGCTCGTATCGAGGAGCGGCTTCGGACGGTCCGTGAGTGGACTTGGTTTATGAATTCGATGCATGCATAAATACTTTATAATTGTTTTAGACCGTGTTTTGTGATGCCATGAGTGCATTTTATTGTGGTAGCTTATGATTGACATATTTGCACGTTTTCGAGGTTTTCGGCTTTATGTCGTACCTTTGCGTACTGCGTTTTCAATGATGAATTGATGAATGGATTTTGAATTTGGAAATATGAAATCGGGCATGAGACCCATTTGATTTAGGAACTCTTGGACTTAGATTCCATTGATTTGATGAGAAATCGGGTTAGAGGCCCATTTGAGTTATACCATCGGGCCGAGGGCCCCGTTAGTTTACGAATCTGAGCTTGAGGCCCAGTTGGTTGTAATCTTGGGCTTAAGGCCCCGTTGATTTATGATTTCGGGCTTGAGGCCCTGTTAGTTGTGATATCGGGCTAGAGGCCCAGTAGATCTTGAAATTGGGCTTGAGTCCCAGTTCGATTTATGAAATGAGAATTTGGGCATAAGACCCTATTGAACTGTGGATTTAGGCCGAGGCCTGTGAAAATGGATTTGATTCGAATTTGAGGAATCCTGTTGAGATGAATTGGGTATGAGACCCAATTAAGAAAGGAAATGATTTGAACATGTTCAAACCCTCCGACTTGAGTTATTTGGTCTCCTCTAGATGTCGACCTAGAGAGTCATGATCCACTGACCAGAATGGGTATCCCCATAGGGAGCCCATTCCTGGAGTGAGAGTTATGATGTGGTCTCGGACCAGATTCCGGAGAGATGCTCGGACTAGATCTGGAGATAGAGCTCGGACTAAATCCGGAGATAGAGCCTCCCAGACGGAGAATTCCTGGGGGTAGACTCGGAGTGAGATCCCGAGTAATGTGCACAGTAGTATAGACATGAATCGTGACATATATCGGGGATATGTTCCCTAGGGGCTGTGTGCCCTGAGTTGGCATCTTATTGGAAGTGCCTAGGATGGTTATACGTATGCGTATACGTATGAGGTTTTACGAAAAGTGGTTTGGGGCGGAGACCTCATATTCTATGTTTTGATATTTCACTGAGAATGGTTTTGGGATGAGACCCACGTGACGTGATTTGGGAAAAGTCCCGCATGATTGGTTTTAGGCTGAGTCCCTACGGAAACTAGTTAGGGCTGAGTTCCCATGTGGTTTGATTTACTGTTTTGGGCCAAGGCCCCAATTGATTTTGTGAATGTTTTGATAAATAGTTTTCGAATGCATGCATGCTTTTTAGTAAAGGGCATAAATGTTTTCTTGTGAAAGGTTTTTATTAAAATATTTGTTTTGTCCACTCACGACTTTTGATTTTTTGAATGCCCTTCAGGTTGATCGCGAATGCGGGCTGTAGCAGAGACCCAGACATCACACTCTTCCTCCAGATCTTGCCGCTCTCTGGTAGTCCCAGTGGGGCTAAGGACGAAACTATCCCTGGTTCGACCCTTCGTGTTAGACGGGAGCAGGCACGTTTCACGTTAATCCTGGGGGATTTGGGACGGGTCCTGTCACTGATATACTGTGATATGATATTATGTTATGCCTAGTCGTATGTTAGTGAGTCACATGTTGCATTGCATATGAGTCCACAGGAGCATTGATGAGACTAAGATAGTGATAGAACTCACTTAGGAGTCGGTAGTATCTAGTACCCGTTTATAAGTCATAGCCCAGTCCTCCACGTGATTGTTCACCTGCGCTACTCGCTATACTAGCTAAAAAATGCTAGCCATGTCCCCGAGCTCTAAGGGACTCAAGGTGACAGGACCCGCCACGATCCCACGGGGACCACAAGGGGACGTGCTCTGCTCCCGTCTGACACCCAAAATAACATACCAATTTTAACCTCAAACATTCAAATGCATAAATAACCAAATTTAAAGTTATACATCAAATCCGAAATAAACAGATGTCAGACAAGGGATGAAAACAAATTACAAATTGCGAGCACGACTCTAAAATAAACCTGCGGGTAAACCACCCCACAGGGGTTCAGGTATGCAGAAGTAGATCTATGCCTCAGCCTCAGGATCCTCCTCTACCTCAATAGCACAGCCTGGAGGGGTTACCAAAACATTAAGGGTGAGTGGGCCGAAACTCAAATTTATAAAACCGTTTAATAAGTAAAACATATAATTTACCCCTCCGTTTTCCAAACATGCATGCATCAGAATTTAAAACCATAAATCATATAATATGAACCATAAGGCATGTAATAAAACCATAAACATAATTTTAGCCACTGCACTATACACTCCGATCCTGACATCCCAGATGTCTGACGTCCCTGACGTCCAATAAGGTCACAGTCTCAAGGCTACGCGTGCCACTCGGGGTCTCAATCCTGAATCCAATCCCCGAACCCTGTCCGGGTACGGCATCTCAAATGCCTAGCGTCCTAGATGCTCGACGTCCCTGACGTCAAATTATAGCAATCCTGCTCCTGAGTCATTTTACGGTCCGGTTCCTCCGTAGAATGACCCCTCGCAGGCAATGCGCCGTGACCGCTCTGGGGTACCACATCCGGAGGAGACAGTATCACAAGAACGGATCTATACAGTGCAGTACCAAATACATTTGATTGATATCCACATGCAAAACAATATACATAGATAAATTCCAAAACCAATCTTTAAGTTTCATCATACGGGTCTTAAACCCAAAAACCGTGAAACGTGCCATAACCATAATTTCAATATCATCAAAACCGTTTTTTGATTCCAGCATGTGAATATATAAGTAAATCAGAAAACATTTAAGCATGGAATGGTTTAATGAAATCGGGCCCACTCACAGTACGATCCCGCTGCGAATCTGCTCGTACGGACCTGTACCGGGATTATCGTACAATTCCTTTCAGTCCAAATCACACGTAAGGGTCACTACAAGTCTTAAACATTTATCCAAAAAGTCCGAAACAGAAACCGGCTCGGGGAAACCGTCCAACATGTTTCCCGAGACAACTGGCCCTAAACTGACCCATCAAACTATCTCAGATCAACATGGTTAATTCACCAACAATGTTTAGAATGATGAGGGGAATAAAAGTCATGTTGATCGTGATCAGAGATAAGGCCCAACGCGCCCTCACGCGCCGCCCAAAGTGGCTGCGCGTGAAAGTCACCCGCCTGACACTGTAGCTACAGTGTCACCACCTTCACCCGTTTGTCTGTAATACGGGCCTGCCACCCGCGGCTTGACCCGGTTAATTACCCAACAATTCTTAATCAAATTCCTTCGTTTTTGATTCTATTATCTTCCATAAACATCTAATTTAGGTTCTGAGTCAATAATTTGCCTCGACAAGTCCCTAATCGACCATTCGACCCGTGATCAACCAAACGGGTCGATCACCATAACTTGCTGGTTTCCCAACCATTGTCTAATTAACTTAACACGGAGCATCCTAGGGCTAATACGAACTATAAGGAATGATCAATTGAACAAAACGTTACCTGGAAGTAGCCGTCCAAACCTCTGAAATTCCTCTGAAAATGGCAGTCTCCGTCCCAGTTCCACCGTGGCTGTTTGCCCTCGATTTCGGTATGGATGTGTTCTAAACACTCCCAGAAAGCTCACACAGTGTTTAGATTGGTCCAACAGACCGTATAAATTGAAATCAGAAATTCCCTCCAATTTTCCCGAAACTCAATCTCTGGTTTTTCTCTCCAATTTTCAGCTCCTTCAACAGGAGAGTGAAGCTCACTCAAATTCTATTCTGTTTAAACCAACTGAGCCCTCCTAGAAGCTCGTGGAAGTCCAATCTGTCCACTGAGATTTGTTCCCCGAAAAGCTTCGAATCTTCAAATTAAAAATGGAGGCTTTGCTGGATGAATCCAGCCATGTGCTGATGCCTATAAGGCTTTAAACAATCTCTACTTTCCAGCATACGACTAGAATAAACAATTGGCACTCAGAACCACCGCACATGGTGGTGCAGGCTGTGTTCCCCCGCGGTTGCTACAGTGACCAGGGGTAAAATGACCAAAATGCCCCTAGTTCAGAAATTACCAAAATGCCCTTCACTTTCCAAACCCGTAACTCAGCCATACGACGTCTGATTCCAGCGAGCCGCCTGTCAACGGACTCAGGACATCGAGACCTACCTAACGGTCCCTGAGTCGTTTGAAAATCGGCGGCCAAACGAAAAGTCAACATTTTCGCCCTTATCGTCCAAATTACGGTAATGCCCCTGAACTTCCGATAGTCATAACTTTTTCCCTGATCGTCCGAATTGGACGTGCCACCTGTCTATGGACTCGTGACGTCCCGAACTACGTCACAGCCATTGGTCAAAGTCCGTTTGACCCACCAATCAAAAAGTCACAAATTGGGCAATACAATTCACAGGGGTAAAACGTCAATTCATTCATTAGTTTACAATATTGAAATCCTCGAATTTCCGGGGTGTTACACAAGGTGATAGTGTAACGACCCGTCCTGAATTTAGGGATTAGATTAGTGACTAATCGTGATTAGTGAGGTTAATCTGTGATTAGTGGGCGAAATCGGACGAACGATGCAAAATTACTGTTTTACCCCTAGGCGTGGGTAACACGTTGACTTTTCGTTCAAGCTGTCAAATGGACTTTGGCCAATGACTGTGACATATTTTGGGACGTCACGAGTTCATAGACAGGTGGCACATTCAATTCCGACATTCGAGGAAGAAGTTATGACGTTCAGAAGTTTAAGGGCAATTTGGTAATTTTGGTTAAAAGGGGCAAATAGTTGACTTTTGACTTGGGAGGTCCGATGGCTGAGGGTCGACGACCGTTACGTAGATCGAGACTATACGAATCCATAGACAGGCGGCACGCTGAAATCGAACTTCGAACGGGAAAGTTATGGGTCACGGAAGTTCAATTTCACTATGCATGTACTTCGAGATAATGATGACTTGGCTTATTCTAATTGGGCAGATATTTTAAGTGGGACCCATGAAGTGTCACTCATCCCATTAGTCAATTCCCCTAAATTGTGGATCTATCCTAATTAAATATTATTATTATTATTATTATTTTAATCTAATCTATCTTCACTCAATCTTAGCCCTCCATTCCAATTAATCAATCAAATCCTCACCATTCATTTAATCCTCTCTTCTCTCATCTGATCAACATTTTCATTTCTTCTTCTTCTTCAAACAAACCCGAACCACCATTTTATTTCTTCTTCTTCTTCTTCTTTGCTCTCCATACAAACACACACCTCGCCATCATAATGACCCTCAGTGCTCGTGTGTGTGACCGTGAGAGGGTGAGGAAACGACGGCCAGAGCCACGACGGCCCACGACGGGGAAACCTGAAACCATGGGTGAGTTTTCAAAACTTCGAACTTTGGCTTTAGGACTTGTGGGTTAATTCTAATACTTAGGTTGGCTTTCTGGTGAGCTGGAGGACTTGTTGGGATCAAAAGAAGTGGCTGGGAAGGCCTGGAATGGACGATGGATGGCGGAGGAACTCACCACCGCCATGGCCGATCTTGAAGGTACGATTTCCTTCGAGTTTTAGTGTTTTCAAGACCCAAAATGATAGGGTTTGAGATTAGGAACATTTAGGGATTAAAATGGGTTGAAATGGATCAAAAATATGATGGTTTAGACCTTGAACCGGTCCAGACTGGTTCGGCCGGTCCAGGAACCAGAGAACCTGGTTCAGTCGCTGGGGAAGATGATGAATAGTGTATGTGCGTGGGCTCACGCGCAGAGGCTTCTCAGGGCGCGTGTCCCATCTTTTGGAAATTTCTTCAACATGTGAAATTATCTATTCGATGTAACGAACATTTTGGGACTGGTTTCGTGTCGATCGGACATCGTTTCGATAGGTTTCGGGGTGTCCGAAGGTTTAGGATCGGGATTAAAAATAGTTAAAAATTTTGGAAAATTACGGGGCTTTAGTGGGAGGTTATTTAAGTAGTTAGTAACCTTCTATTACGATTTGAACAGGTTTGGGAGTCCTGGTGACGACGATTGGCTCGGGAGAGCCGTATGGCACGCGTATCGAGGCGGCAGCTTGGACGGTCTGTGAGTGGACCTTGTTTTCTAAATTGGTGCATGCATAAATGTTTATTATATGTTTTAATACTTGTTTGGTGATGTCGTGAGTGCATTTGTGTGTGGTTATGTATTGGCACGTATTTCGAGGTTTCGGCCTTATACGGTACCAATATGGGTTTGTACTTTCTATGATGGTCTAAATGAAATGGTTTTGAATTTCAAAAGGATAAACTCGGGCATGAGGCCTATTTGGTTTTGACTCGGGCATATGACTCTATTTACGACCTACGGGTCTGAATCGTGGTCGCGGCGAGTGCTATGTGCACGGCGACCGACGATACGACGCTCGCCTCCGGATTGGGATGTGTTCCTTTCGGAGAGGTCACGACGCACGATTCATGATCAGGCAGCCGAGGGAGGCTCGACTTCGGAGTGCTGATGGTTCAGGATATCAATCGGTGATGAGTGCACCATGATCTTGTAGTGGTCACGTTGGTTGATTCGTTCACGGCGACATACCAGGATTAAGGGCGGTCTTGGATGGATGGTTGCACGTATCACTATGATCAGAGTCATGACTAACCCTGAGATATCGGGCATGATGCCAGTTGAGTCATATGTTCGGGCACGAGACCCAATTACTTTACATTTATGATTTCGGGTCGGGGACCCTAATGGATTTCCAGGTTCATGACGTTTTATGGGAACCGGCCTGTACCCTTGAAAGGTCTTTATGATTCATGAAGGTTTAGGGGGACCAGGAATGAATCCGTTGAAAGGTTTTATGGATGATGTCGTTATATATATGTATATATATTCATATACCTTCCTTTACTTAAATCTATCTCATCTGGGGAGGGTCGTTGGCCTGGGTGGACCCCGGAGTAGTTACGGAGCACTGACTGAGTTGAGTCGCCCCCGTTGGGTGCCTTACTCTAAGGAAGGCTTGTATCATAACCTCAGGGCGGGTCATTTGTCTACAGACATTGACCTTGGACTCTGAAAGACTTGGGTTTGAGACCCCAGGTAGCACGCGCGTAGTTTTGGAAACCGTGACAGGATTGGTTGTGTGATTATATGTAAATATGTGATATATGATATATGATATGTGATGTGTACAGGTTTTGGACTGAGTCCCGTATGGATACGGGCAGTGGCCCGTATGGTTCGTATCTTTATGGATTTGGGCAGTGGCCCGTATGGTTGATTCTTTATGGTTCTTTTGGATAAATGGTTTTTGAATACATGCATGCTTTTTAGTGAAGGGTACAAATGTTCTTATGAATTTTTTTTATAAACTCTTTGTTTTGTCCACTCACAGCTTTTAATGTTTTGACTGCCCTTTAGGTTGACAGCGGATGTGGACTGTAGTAGAAACTGAGATATCACATACCTCCTTCGGATCCTGGCGTACTCTGATAGCCCGAGAGGGCAAATGTTGGAAATTTCCCTTATTTGACACTTCCTGTCAGACGGGAGCAGGGTCGTCCCGGGTTAATCCCAGGAGGATTGGGACGGGTCTTGTCAGACAGTGCATAGCACCGAGTCTTTCATGTGGTCGATGTACACAAGCAAGATACCTAGTTGTGTTACTAGTATGAGACTCGATGCGACTCAAGAGAAATTTTATATAGGTTGGCATTGTGACATATTTATGGTTTCTGCATGGCTCATCTGTGCCTATTAGTTAAATTATTACTTAATGATCATTATTATTATATCTCATATTACGTGCAAGTATGTTATAACTGTTTTGGTTTTTATTAAAAAACGAGGGGTTACAAGTTATTTGTTGAAAATGGTTTTACACTAAAATGACAACGGGTTCCACTCACCCTTTGTGTTTTTAAACCCCTCAGGTTTATGTAGCGCACATGTACTTCAAGGAATTCAGATGTTGCTCTAACACTCATTCTCGGGCGCGGAGTGAAGCTGACGAAACAATCGAGTATCAACTGATAGGTCGTTAATTAAGTATAATTTAATATTATTTTATACCCTTTATACTTGACTTTTAATATTAAAATTGGAGAAAATAATATATTTTGTGAGATTTTTGCAGAATTAAATAAAGTTTGGAATTTGGAGCGCTTTGGCGAAAGAATCGTCTCAATCGGAATTATAACGAAAAAATTATGGGCGAAATTAGGTGAAATTATAGTAATTTTTAAATTGAGAAATTCAGCTGCATCCCAGAAAATTCGTCCAACCCATATCTATTTTGCGGCAGCCTGGTGCAAAAATCCCAACCCAATCTCTTCGCTCCAGCCCAATCGTCGGCTCGAAATTCCAGGCCAGACCGAAGCTCAAGCCCAGAAGCCCACGCGGCGTAAACCCAGCCATCCAGCCTTTCAGCCAGCACTGGCCGATTGCAAGCTCTCCCGTGCGGCGCGCATACCAAGCCTGAACTGTCAGCCTTGGCGCGCGTTCGCTGAAACACTGTACTCCTGCCAGCACGCCTCCACCAACTCCAACCCACTTCTGTCAGTAGCGCCTGGCTGAAATGCAGGCAGCCCATTTCCTGCTTCCACCTGCTCCCTTTTGTATCAATTTTTGGCAGATTTCCAGCACATTTTTAGTCCCAAACCATCCTTAATATCATCATTGTTCATCATTTCATTTTTTATATTTGATTTTGTATTTTTATTTGAATATTTTTAGCACTCCCTCTGTAAATAGGGAGGTCATTTCACTTGTTAAGAGTCCCCCTTTTGCACATTTTTAGTCCATAGTTAGTTCATTTTCTTTATTTTGTAGTTCCATGCTTAGTTCTTCTTTTTCTCTTTATAGATTCATTTTTGGGGACCATTTGTAACTTATTGTAATTTTTCTTCTTAATTAGTTTTCCTTTAAACCTTGTCTTTTAATTTATATTTTTAGATTCATTTCTCAAGTTTCATTTCCTTTTAATTTTAGTTCTTAAATTTTCTTTGTAAACTTTTCTTTTTAACTTCTTTGACTTCTCTTTTAAATATGAATTTATGCTTTCCGTAAGAAAATCTTAGGCCGAGTATTTCCGAAGTAATTCTAGAATTTAAATCTGAATTTTTATGTTTTATCTTCCATCTTCATAAGGTTTCTTCTGTTGTTCAGAGAATTTTATGAATAACATTCCATTGTTTCCATCTACTTTCGGAATCACAAACTATTCTTGGGTTCCAAAAGTGTAATTTTATTCTCTTTACTTAAATTCTTGTTATTGTTTCGGTTTACTTATAATTCAATACATGTGATGGTATTTTCTTTCTAAACTTTTGTAAGTATGAATGCAATCTTCATGTGTTTTACTTTCTGATTTTTTTTTACTTCATATATCTTAGTGCTTAAACTTCAATTTGATGCTATATGTTTTATCCGTTGTTCGGTGCATTTAGACTATAATTGAAAAGATTAAATGTTGATCGTTGTGGCGCATTTGATTATAAACTTAAGGTGAATCATATTGTAAATGTTTGAAGCATATTAATGTTGGACGTAATAGGACCCACCCCGATTATCACCTCGATAACCGGGACGAACCCTGCTCCCGTCTGAAAATCACACTTAAAATACCAAAATAACCTCAAAGCAACCACAAAGCATACATTGTCAGACCAGGGAGAAGTTATAATACAACTAGTCAACAGTAATACAAAGCATAGTAACAGTACAGGATAAGAACAAAAGTCCTACTGTGAGCTGACTAAACACGCAACGGAAAACTCTATGCCTCTGCCTTTGCCTCTGGTTCGACGTTAACCCCGATGCTTGCACCACGACTTGGAGGGTAATTAAAACCTTAAAAGTGTGAGTGGACTAAAAATAAATAAGAGTTTCAAAAACAGTTTTATAAACAAACTAGGATTTTGACCCACCGTTTTAAAAACATGCATGCATAACTAAGTATCAGAAAACAACTATATAAACTGTATGATAATCGCTATGAAAACATCATCATAAAACATGAAATACCAAATATCATCATCCAATCGAACCTGCGGGATCTATCCGAGTCTTTAAACTCCCAAGTCTTTAAACTCAATCCAGGCCTCAATATAATCCGAGTCTTTAAACTCCTGAGTCTTTAAACTCAACATGCCTACGGGGGAAAAATCATAGCATCCGAGTCTTTAAACTCTCGAGTCTTTAAACTCAATCCGGGTCTTTAAATCCAATCTGGGCCCGCCCCCATCATATCATAATCCGGGTCTTTAAAACCAATAACCAGATCCAGCAAATCCAATCCAAACCGTTTTTAAATCATTTCTGAATCCATGTCCAAACCCGAATTCGAAATCACTATTCTGAAGCCATGCTGGCGTTCAGAACCGTCATTCCGAATCCAAATCCAGAAATCCCTTTTTCCAGGCTTTAAAACCAAATCTCGATCTCCGAAATCCGATTCTAAAACCGAAAACCTTGATTATCAAATCATGTTTCAAAACTCATTTATAGTCATTGAAAATCAGTTATATATTTAAATCCCAAAATCATAGCATCAGAATCATAATCAAATCATATCTTGTAAAACGTGCCGAAATACGTATAAATCTAAGAAACGCCTCGAAAAATGTGAAATAATGTAAAACAGATATAGAATAATCAATAACATAAAATCATATTTAAAACCATAGAAAAGTATATAAGAACAGTTATGCATGCTCGGTTAGAAATAAAAGTCCACTCACTAGGTCTGAAAGCGTCAATCGCGCTCCGTACGCTCCTCGACTGTCTCAGGGGTATCCCGACTTGTCAAATACCACAATACCGGGTCACAAACACTTCATTTAAGCTCGCCCTAATTTCCCCAATTTTTCGGGATTTTTAAACGTAATTAAATTAACCCCTAAACCTTCGGGCACTCAAAACTAACTCGAGACGGTGTCCGATCGACTTAAAACTTGTCCCAAAATGTTTGTTACATCAATTAGAGTGAAAACCATGTTGGACACTTCCCCAGAACATGCTCCACACGCCACCCAAAGGGGCTGCGTGTGGAAGCCAAGCGTCTTCTACTGTTCATCGTCAACCTCCAGCCAACCCAATTCAGGCCGGTCCAGACCGGTCCGGTCCAACCAAGCCGGCGAGGCTGGTTTTCACCCATTTTCAGTCCATTTCCAGTTCTTTGTTCATCATTAGGATCGTCCTTGAGTTTATGATCGATTCCCTTGACAAAATCACGAAATAAAACACGAAACCTTACCGTCCAAACGTCGAACCAAAGCTCTGAATTTCCAGTCATGGTTCCCGGCCACTAGCCGCCTTCTTAGGGCACAAGTTCGACTCCTCAGCTCAAATACAACTTCCTACAACTATTAGGACCAATAGAACACTTCAACAATACTCCAAAACCCACGACTTTCGATTTGAAACAAAACTGGAAAAACAGGGGAACCGAATCTCACCCATTTCATGGTCTCCGTCGTGGCCTCCGCCGTGCTCCTTTAGGTTCAATACGTGGTCCTCAGCCTTCCTAGCAGTCGCTCAAACCAAGTTGGATCAATTTGATCGATTGTGGTTGCACCACGACCCTCGACTCCCTCTCTATTTTCACTTCTTTGGGTTCAATACGTGGTCCTCAGCCAACCTTCCAACCTTTCCTATTCACGATCAAACATATCACTCAACCGCCCTTAATCACTCACTCAAACCCAAAGCACTCACACACTGAAACTGATCGATTACAATCACAGTCTCACGGTCTCTGTTTTTCTCTCAGTAGCACAATTAAGTCCTCATTTTAATTGTAACCGTGTATAGAAGTAGGCTAGAAACCTCTAGGAAGTCACCAGGTGTCAAACACCCTATGGACACAGCCCAAAAATGTAACGACCCGTCCCGAATTCCTAGATTAGATTAGTGACTAATCAAGATTAGTGAGGTTAATCGGTGATTAGTTAAGCGAAATCGGACGAACGATGCAAAATGACTGTTTTGCCCTTGTTTGTGGGCAAAATGTTGACTTTTCGTTCGGGCAGTCAAATGGACTTTGACTGATGACTGTGACGTAGTTCGTGACGTCACGAGTTCATAGACAGGTGGTACGTTCAATTCCGACGTTCGAGGAGGAAGTTATGACGTTCGGAAGATAAGGGGCATTTTGGTAATTATGGTTAAAAAGGGGCAAATGTTGACTTTTTTACCGGGAGGTCCGATGGTCGAGGGCCGAGAACCGTTACGTAGATCGGGATGTTACGAATCCATAGACAGGTGGCACGTTGAAATTGGACTTCGAACGAGGAAGTTATAAGTCACGGAAGTTCGATTTCACTATGCACGTACTTCGAGATGTTGATGATTTGGAAATATCTGATTGGGCAGATATTTTGAGTGGGTCCCATGGATGAGTGACAAGTTTCACTCATCCCATTGGTCCAAACCCCTAAAATGTGGATCTAGTTTAATTAAATAATAATATTTGGATTATTTTATAATTAATCTATCCTACAATTAATCCTAGCCCTTCATTCCAAACTCATCTTTTAATCCACACCACTCATCTAATCTAATCCTCTCCTCTCTCATCAGACATTTTCTTCTTCATTTTCCCTCACAAACCCGAAAACCCCATAACCCATATTCTCCATTTTTTCTTCAAACACACAACACATATTCCCTCATCACCTGTGACTGAGACCAGAGAGATAGTGTGAGTGAGGCGAGGAAGGACTAGACGGAGACGGCCAGAGCCACGGCGGCTCACGGCGGGAGGAAACCCGAAAAGGTAGGTTTTGTGTTTGAAATTCGAAACTTCGGTTTTATTGGTCATGGATTAAAACTAATGGTTTGGTCGTGTTTCTGGGGACCATAGGAACTTAATAGGATCAAAATGAGCGGCTGAGGACGACGGTGCAGCCGAGACGGACGGCCGAAAACTGGGTTATTGTTCTTGGCATCACAGGTAATCATCTCGACCCATTTTCTAGTTTTTAAGCTCATAGAGACTTAGATTAAGCTTAAACGAGTCGAATGGGAGAAACAACAGTGAAAATGGTGGTCGGAGTGAAGAGAACCGGCCGGGTCAAGCCGCGGGTCACGGTGACCCGGTTTCAGAATTCGGGTCGACCAGACCAAGGTCAGGGATGACTGATGACGTCATCCTGCTGACGTCATCATGTCAGGGATGACGTCAACATTGTCAGATCTGACAATGTCAGCTGACATGTCAGAATATGGACCAATGAGAGCTTGACACGTGGCACTGTCAGAGGTGTCAGTGCTGACGTCATCCCTGACATGATGAAAAGGTTTCAAGGTTTCGAGGTTTCGGCCTTATACGGTGCTTATACGGGTCTGTCTTTCCTTATTGGTTTAAATGAAAAGGTTTTGAATTTCTAAAAGGATAAACTCGGGTATGAGACCCATTTGGTTTGGTCTCGGGCATATGACGCTATGGATGACCTACGGGTCTGAATCGTGGTCCCGACGGGTGCTATGTGCACGGCGATCGACGATATGACGCTCGCCTCCGGATTGGGATGTGTTCCTTCCGGAGAGGTCACGATGCACGATTCGTGGTCGGGTAGCCTGGGGAGGCTCGACTTCGGAGGGCTGGCGGTTTAGGATAGCGATCGGTGATGAGTGCACCATGATCTTGTGGTGGTCGCGTTGGTTGATACGTTCACTGCGACATACCAGGATTGAGGGCGGTCGTGGATGGATGGTTGCACGCATCACTACGATCGGAGTCGTGACTGACCTTGAGATATAGGGCAGGATGCCCAACTGATGTCATATGTTCGGGTACGAGACCCTGTTGCTTTAGGGTTATGATTTCGGGTCAGGGACCCTAGATGGATTTCCAAGTTCATGGCGGTTTATGGGAACCGGCATGAATCCTGGAAAGGTTATTGTGGTACATGACGGTTTATGGGAACTGGCATGAACCCTTGTTATATTATGGTGGTACATGATGGTTTATGGGAACCGTGCATGGAGGATGTTTTCTATATATATATATATATATATATATATATGAATGGAATGGATATTATGGATCATGACGGTTCAGAGGAACCGGGCATGGATATTTATGTTATGTATATATATATATGTTCATATACCTTCCTTTACTTCTATTATCTCCTCCGGGGAAGGTCGTTGGCATGAGTAGACCCCAGAGTAGTCACGGAGCACTGACTGAGTGAGAGTCGCCCCAGTTGGGTTCCTTACTCTCAGGAAGGCTATGGTTACTATAACCTCAGGTAGGGTCAGTGGTCTGCGGACATTGACTTTGACTTTGAGAAGACTTGGGTTTGAGACCCCAGGTAGCACGCGCGTAGCTTTGGGAACCGTGACAGGATTGGTTGTGTGAATTATATGTATATATGATATATGATTATATGAGATGTGATGTGTGTTTAAACAGGTTTTGGGCAGTGGCCTGTATGGTTGGTTTCTTATGTTTTGGGCTGAATCCCTTATGGATTTGGGCAGTGGCTCGTATGGTCGATTTCATTATGGTTTTGGGCTTAGTTCCCACATATGGTTTCTTTGGTTAAATGGTTTTCGAATGCATGCATGCTTTTTAATGAAGGGTACAAATGTCTTTATGGAAATGTTTTTATAAACTCTTGTTTTTTCCACTCACAGCTTTTAATGTTTTGATTGCCCTTCAGGTTGACATCGGATGTGGACTGTAGCAGAGACCGAGATATCACATACCTCCTCCGGATCCTAGTGTACTCTAATAGCCTGGGAGGGCAAAGGTCGGAAATATCCCTTGTTTGACACTTCGTGTCAGACGGGAGCAGGGTCATCACGCGTTAATCCCGGGGGGATTGGGATGGGTCCTGTCAAAAAATATCCAATCCCAGCTTCCCAAATGGCCTTATCTGATTGGGCACAATCCCAGATGGCCGTATCTAGAACCATAACTTAACCGTCCGATGTCCGATGATGGCGTACTGCCTGTGACACGACCGATCCCAATCCCCCCGGGATTACAGTGGAATGTGTCATGCTCCCGTCTGACACGAAGTGTCAGACAAGGGATAACCTGATGCCACTGCCCAAACGGGGCTTCCAGAGTGCGTAAGGATCGATGGAGGAGGTGTACAATGTCCCAGTCTCTGCTGCAGTCGCATCCGTAATCAACCTGAAAGGCATTAAAACCAATAAAAGCTGTGAGTGGACGAAAATCATTAAGTCCATTAACACATTTCATAAGACATTTATGCCCTTCAATAAAACGTATGCATGCCTCGAAAACCAGTAATCAAAACATTTATTTAACTAAGCCATTAGGGCCTTAGCCCAAAACCGTAAACCAAAACCAAGTGTGGGAACTCAGCCCAAAACTGTAGGATACCAAATCCGTAAATACCAAATCATTGGGGCCACCGCCCAAATCTATAACCGTAAACCAACCAAAAAACCATTTCATAGATCCAATAGTTCATATTTACCACATTACCATCACCGGCATCCCAGATGCCTAGCGTCCCATACGCCTGACGTCTCCGACGTCATATCTCACGGTATAATAATAAGCAACGCGTGCTGCCCGAGATCTCTCCGGGTCCATATCTCTGACATCCCAGATGTCTGACGTCCCAGACGTCTAATCATAGCAATCCTGCTCCTGAGTCACTATACGGTCCGGTAGCTCCGTACAATGACCCCTCGCAAGCAATGCACCGTGACTTCCCCAGTGTCCCAGACACCTAGAGGAGACCATCACATATCCCCGAATCAAGATGGTATATGGAAACAGTTTTATCAAATCATTTCACAACATTACAATGGGCCCTGGCCGAAATCTCCATAAAACATAACAATTCCATTTAGGGTCCCCGACTCGAAATCACATTTATTAAGCATAGGGTCCCAGACCCGAAATCACATTTATAACCCAACTGGGCCTCATGCCCAATTTTATGAACCACTGGGCCCAAGGCCAGAATTTGCAAACCAACTGGGCCCCTGGCCCGATTATATAACTCAAATGGGTCTTAGCCCGATTTCAGAAATAACTGGGCCCCTAACCCGATTTCATAAAGCAGTTGGGCCCCTGGCCCGATCACGTAACTCAATTGGACTCCAAGTCCGAGGTTTCCAAAACAATTGGGCCTCATGCCCGAGTTTCTCTTTCCAATTTCAAAACCATTTCATGAAATCATATCCAAAGTCATAAGTATGGAAAATCCGTGTAAAACCGGAAAACCTCGATTTACGTGCAAGCACGTAAATCACCTCGAAATGCGTGAAACCGTATAATTTACCAATATCCAAATCAACATCATACAATCACAATCATAATCCATATGAAATAGTTGTGCATGCATAGAATTTATAAAACTAAAGTCTACTCACAGACCGTCCGAGCTGCCGCCTCGATTTGGGTGCCATAGGCTCTCCCTAGCCAATCACTGTCACCGGGACTCCCGAACCTGTCCAAATCGTAATAGAAGGTTACTAACTACCTTATTAACCTCCTACCAAAGCCCCGTAATTTTCCCAAACTTTTAACTATTTTTAAATCGATCCTAAACCTTCGGACAACTCGAAACCTATTGAAACGATGTCCGATTGACGCGAGACCAGTCCCAAAATGTTCGTTACATCGAATAAAAGATTTCGTATGTTGAACACTTTCCCAAATTACTGTTCACGCGCCCCTAGAAGGCTTGGTTTACTGTTCTTCATCCCTAACCTTGGTCGAACCGGTTCACCTGCAACTGAACCGACCTGGACCGGTTCAGCACCTAAAACTCGTCCATTTTTTTTCCTTTTCCTTCCTTTTTAATCCCTAAAGCTTCCTACGTTCATTTCCTATCTTTTAGACCATTAAAACGAAGCAAAACCGTAAAACCCGTACCTTAACCCGTCGTTCATGGCGGCCGGAGTTTCCCCCGCCGTTCACGGCCATTTCCAGCCATTCCAACCTTCAAAAACAATCCTATTAGACTCCTAGAGTGCCCATAAATATTTCCCAATCCTAAGAATTAGCTAAAAACCTACAAAACCGAAACTTGGATTTTGAATATTTTACCTTACGGTTTGGCCTCCCCGCCGTGGCCACCGCCGTAGGCCACCGTCCTTTGTCCGAGTCCTTCATCAACTCAACCCTTCCTTACTTCCTCACACTCACTCACGGGCTCACAAGAGGAATGGTGGTGAAGTGTCGTGGTATGTGTGTTTGTGTTTGAAGAACATAGAAGAAAAAGAAGAAATAGATGAATGGGTTTCGGGTTATGAGGAAATGAAGAAATGAAGATGATTTGATCTGATGAGAGAAAGAGATGGAGGTGATGACTGATGAAATGGAGGGATGAGATGGAAAGGTTGTGATGAGATGGACGGCTGATAACAAAAGAAGAAACTAAATCTTATTTAAATCACTTAGTGGAGACTTTAGCTAAAAATTAATTAACTAGTGGAACTTGATCCAATCTAGCCAACGGATGAGTGACACTTGTCACTCATCCAAGTGTCCCCTAACCACTTTCCCACTATTTCAGAATTAAATAATCGACATGGTTTTCGAGACGTAAACTTCACCGATTTCACGTTCCAGACCATAACTTTCCCGTACAAAGTCCGATTTCGGCTTGCAGCCTTTCTATGGATTCGTATTGACTCGCTCTATGTAACGGTCCTTGACCCTCGTCCATTGAACCTCCCGGGTCAAAAGTCAACATTTGGCCCCTTTTAATCAAAATTACCAAAATGCCCCTAAACTTCCGAACGTTATAACTTCTTCCTCGAATGTCGGAATTGAACGTACCACCTGTCTATGAACTCGTGACGTCCCAATCTACGTCACGGTCATCGGTCAAAGTCCATTTGACCGTTCGAATAAAAAGTCAACGTTTTACCCACGGGGGCAAAACGGTCATTTTGCATCGTTCGTCCGATTTCGCCCAACTAATCACCGATCAACCCCACTAATCATGATTAGTACTAATCTAATCCCGGAATTCGGGACGGGTCGTTACAGCCTGTCGTTGTACTCAGGACGTCGAGACCTATCTAACGGTCTTCGATTTGCGTGAAGACTAATGGTCAAACAAAAAGTCAACAATTTCTCTCTTTTTAACCAAATTACGAAACTGCCCTCGACCTTCCGAACACCATAATTCCTTCCCCGATTGTCCGAATCGGACGTACCACCTGTCTACGGACTTGTGACGTCCCGAACTACGTCACGGTCATCGGCCAACGTCCGTTCGACCTGCCAATCAAAAAGTCAACATTTGACCACACTATTCACAAGGGTAAAATCGTCATTTTATACAAATTGTTTTCCACATTTACATTTTTGCCCTTTTTTAAGGTCCGGGTTGTTACATGACGCACATTAATGGTTGATGCATTTATATTATTGAAAGATATATGCAAGTATTTGAGATGATGAAGGTAGGATTTCGTGATTGGTTTGTTATGAGAAAAATGTTAGAGTGTTGGTAAAATTTGTATTTGGAGGAAGTCTATTTTAGAAGTTGTTTAAATAATGCGATTGTTAATTTGAAATTACTTACGTAAAAGTGTCGGTTTTGTATATGAAACTACTCTATGGTTTGTAAGTTCTAATTAGCATGAGTATTTGCATTTTAATTCCTAGTTTGGTTAAAAATGTAGTTTAGATTACACTTTGTTCAAACACACACCCCCCCACCAAAAAAGAAAATTTTATTCTTTTATTCTTTATTCATTAATTTTTTTATTCTTTAATTTTTTTATTCTTTCATTTTTTTAATTCAATTATTCTTTAATTCATTCTTTTACCAATTATTCTTTCTCACTAACATATTACTAATGTTCCATAATTTCTCCGGTTAAGAACGATCTCTATTTACCAATACTACATCTACACAAAAATGTTTAAATTGCATAATACTCAAATTACGTGTTTTAATTTAATGCGTAGTTTGAGCATTATCATCGACAAGTAAGGTTGTAGTGTATGGTCATCAAATAATTCCGTCCATGCTCTAAGCTTTCGATTTGAGGTGAAATGTGATCGTTTTTTATTGGTTAGGTTTCACTCGACTCCCCAAAACGCGTCATTTTCAATTCAAATGGCTTCGTTATCTAGACATCATCGTCTAGATGTCAGGTAGCATGCCTCGACTTTCATGCCACAAATGTACTTTCCAGGTCAGGATGTGTCATTATCTACCCCAAAAATTCATTACATATTACAAAATGCGATCAATATATAATAATTTCATTCCAAAATCTGTCAAATATAAAATTCACTCATTTATTAAACGTGTTATAAATTAACTAGATAATAAGCCGAGATTTTAATTTTATGGATTAATCTAGATAAATTTCGTGCGAGTCTCAAGCCATTTCTTTAGTTTGTAAAAAATTACAACCTTTTGAGTGGTCAATGACCAAGTTAGCACCTTCCGGTCTTTGGGCCATCCCAAACTCCGGCCGTTTTTAAATGTCCAGCCCGCGTTTAACACTTTAAGCTTAAATTTAGGCCTAAATATCCAGATAAGAATTTTGGGTTACAAGGGCCCAACTCATAGGGTCAACTTAGCTTTACCAGCCCCAATATTTTTAGCTTTCTATTGAAACCCAAAATTTCCTCATTGTTTTGGGGTTTGATAAGGACCCAGTTGTTTGGATTACAGCCGATCAATTTTAGAAACACAAGTGAAGACCACTCGAATTAATTTACAAAAAATTAAATAAACTACTACTTAATCACTATATTTACTAAATTCATATTTGGTTACTGTAATCTTGATTTTATGAAATCTACAATTGAACTTTGCATATCATTCAAGCAACAAACCAAGCGGCAATCGATTGTGCTGGTTGTGTTTCGTGGGGCCATGCAGACCAAACCCAGCAAGCTTAACAAACAGTTTGATGAGAGCATCATCACATGGTTGGATGTTAGCAAGATCAAAATGATCACACGTTTTCCCAAGTTTCCTTTTTGGTTGTCTAAATTTCATAACCTACTCAAGAAATGTCTTTTTTTTTCTTACTCGTTCGTGTGTTTGGTTGGAAATAAAGTCATGAGCCAATATATTCCATAGATTGTAAAGAAAATTTATGGCAATTGTAGCACGTTTCGGTAAAATTGATCATTATTTATTTTAAGGGGAGCATGACTTTTACTTTTTCCAGCGGCAACAAAAAATCTTTTGCCTTAGAATGTTAATGTGATTTTCATACAAAGCTGGTAAAAGTAGTGGGCTTAACTGTTTTTTAATTTTATTGGAAGAGATATCATTATATATTATAAGAAATTGTACAATTATACTATCAAAATCAAGTTATAACAGTAAGATCCACATGCTAAAATGACAATACTAATACAGATAAAGTCGCACTAACAACTAACAAACTAATTTCACTAAAATTATGCAAAATTACAAATCAAGCCCACAAAACCCAAAACAATCAAAACTTTAATAGCGCCTATAACCCTAAACAAACTACATCCACGAAAAGAAATAATTACCGTCGTCAACCCCATAACATCTGGTTTTAAAAAACTGAAAAAACATAGCAGATTTGAGAAAGACTTGATCTCCAACAATCCAATTGCGTTGAAAAGTAAATAAAGGACAAAAAGTCACAATCTAACTAATGTGACCAAAATCAACGAAAGATATTACTAGAAAACTCATTCAACGGTAAGGTAGAAGATTTGAGGAAAGAATAAATTTTGAAGGAAGATTTTGGGTAAATGGATGAATTGAAAAAAATAGTAAAATAATATGATAGGAAACTCAAGAAAACTTTTGATTTTTTTGATTTTGGGTAGGAGGATGAATTGAAAAATAAGATTTTGGGTAAGGAATATTTAATTAAATCTTTTGATTCTCGTAGTTTTATAATAGCAGAGATAATTATACTAAGTGTATTGATGAATGATTACTTTGATTTGATCGAAAACTTTTAATAGTTCTTTTTTTTTTGCCAAAGAAAACTTTTTATTGTTGAAGGTTCTATAGTTGTATAATATTCCGTTTTCATTTGGAATAAGAAGGAAAAAGATGGAAGGACAGAGCATCTAGCCTTTGTTCGTGTGGTCCAAATATTCTGTTTTTGGGTCGGATTGGAATTTCAAATCCCAAAAACAAACACTTTTGGGACTTTTATATATCCAATAAAGTCATCTAAAAGCAGCCCAAAAAATTTCAAACAATACTTTGCTAGTGTTTCTCCTTTCGGCCTCCACCCAATATGATTTGCTTGCATTGACCCCATACAAAAATTAAGGAAATAATTAATTAGTTAATTAAAATTTAGAACCCTAATTTGTCAGAATTCTCATTAATTCATATTACCAATGTTTATTGTTAATCTGCTGAGAGGGCTTCGTCATCTTGTTTTTTGCAGAATGTTTTCAGATGGTCACTCGGTAATAGAAAAGCATGGCTATTGGATTGTGTGCAGTACGATGCATAGCAGACTCTAGGGAAGTACGTACGTGTTACACGTCCATTGGTCGTGGTGTTCGTAAAGTTATTATTTATTCAATAGTGTGCTTACTTTGCTGACATATGGCATAGCTTTGAGTTGTTTGCTGTACTAGGTTGAGTAATGTCCACAAAAAGCCAAATCCTCTGCAGTTATTGAGGACCAAGAGAGTGGGAGACTATGCTTAGGCTTAGGCTTAGGCTTAGGCTTAGGTCACATACCTAAGTCCTAACCTATCATGCATACACAATGGTAAGTTCAATGATTCAAGCGGACATAAGTAATCCACATACTTGATATTGTATTAAACAAAAACCTTATTCATACAAATACAATGTTTTTATTAAATTCAGACGACAAATCAATCCAACTGTAACATTTAATTTGTAGTGTAGTGTATCTATGTATGTTTTATTCATATCATATGACAAATAGGTACATTAACTTAGTATCAAGACTTGTTACGTCGATGAATTTTTCAATCCACTTGTGTAAAGATCACCACTTGCCAAATAAGTTGGTCATAACTTTTGCATATAAACAGGGTATAGATGGAGAAGAGGAATATATCATAATTATTTTATTCACGAAAGTTTCACTGGAAAGAATACACAAATGCCTAGCTTTGCAGCTCAGAGTTTTTGTATGTCACCCAATGTGCAAAAGCCATGTCCACAACAGCGAAAATGATTTATGGACCAAAAGCCATGCCCCCAAATGGTCGATAGTGCTAGGCTGCTAGCTAATTGTGACAAATTTGACAACACAGAACAAAAAAGATCTCTTCAAGAACCTCCTATGGTGGGGCCTCCCCCACAGAATTCATCAACCCATCCTAAACTAAGTTGGGTTAACTTTGATCATCCGCATGAGTTTAAGGCCGTTGGAATTGGAAAGAAGCGTCAAGTACATGACAAGAAAAAAGCTTCAGCTCGCTCAGTTCAGCCCAGCCCCCTAGATCTTTTTTTTTTTTGCTTTGAGCCCAGCCCCCTAGATCACTCTCCCCTATTCTTAAACAAATATTTACTGCAATTCAAAACAGTATTTTGCCACTTAATAATATAAAAACCAAAAAGCAAGCTTAATTAAAAAAGTTTAAAACCATATCAAATACAGATGGCCACCGTCCTCTTCATATTATTTTGCCTGGCTTCCTACTAGAAGTCTCTCTCTCTCTCTCTCAATCGCATTTTCTCTGGTTTTTGCTCATCAATCATGGCTGCTTTAGTATATGTGGTGCTTTTATTGGCCCTGACTGGTCATTCAAGTAAGCTCCTTGGCCTAATTAAGCTGTGTTTTCTATCTCTCTCTCTCTTTCCAATCTTAGAGGTGACGGCTATAAATTATTACAACCTCTTTTTTTCCAACCAAGGAACAGCTTTTCTTTGATTAGAAAGTTCCAATCTTTCTTATTTTTCTTCAAAGGTGAAAACTTTTTTTATTATCTTTGAAGAATTTGAAGAAATTGAAGAAAAAGGTCATGAATTGAAGTGGTTTGGCTGAGAACTTTTTCTTCAGAGTTTCAATCTTTCCTATTTTCCTTCAAAGATGATTTGTTTTGAAATTTATATGAAGAAATTGAAGATAAGTGACATGAATTGAAGTGGTTTTGGTGTTAAAGTTAACTGATATTTTCCCCTTTTTTTATGGAATATGCAGGTGCTGCTTATTGCGTATGCAAAGATGGGGTGGGTGACTCAGCACTTCAGAAGGCACTGGATTATGCCTGCGGAGCTGGAGCTGATTGCTCCCCCATCCTTCAAAACGGTGCGTGCTACAACCCCAACACTGTGAAGGATCACTGCAGCTATGCAGTCAACAGCTACTTCCAGAAGAAGGGCCAAACTGCACAAAGCTGTGATTTTGCAGGAGCTGCTACTCAAAGCCAAACTGCGCCAAGTAAATTTCAATCCTTTTATATCTTCCCACCTTCTAGGTGCACCAATTTTGCAAAATTATTTCTTCTTGTCACTGATTTCATTGTTGTGTTTTTTCTTTCCCCCCTTGTTCTTGATGATTAACAGCCACAAGTTCCAGTTGTGTTTATCCTTCAAGTGCGAGGTATTTAATCTTAATTTACTCAGCATTTCCCCCGTCTTTGAATCCCCAAATATAATTCATTATAATTCAAGTGATTAAGGGTATTTACTCGCAATCAGGGTTTTGCGTATTAAATAACAAGTAAAAGGAATCTAGGATGAGGTTAGGTGCAACCTCTCAATCTGTAATTGAATGTTGCAATTACTGAAATTAAATGGTAGATTTGAAATGGGTTTTCTTGAATAAGCAACAAACAGCTGCTGCTGAACTAAGTAAAATGTTTCCAAATTTCAAAGAGTTAATGAGCATTTTTAGATAGTGAATTAAGAGAAGTAGATCTACCACCAGACACCAGCCTGCCATGGTTAATAACTTAAATAATGTCTTAGATTCATTTCTTTTGTTAAGTCACAGCTGTGAGCTGTCATGATCTTGTTTTACTTCATGCCAATTTCTTTAATTTCTTTTTAAGTACTATTATTGTTATTATGCTTTGATAATTAATTTGATTTTGTTGATTGTTTGTTTGTTTGTTCTATTTTGTTGATCAGCCAAGCAGGAACTGGCAGCCCAACTTCAAACTCAAGCACAACTCCAAGCGGGATAACCCCAACCCCAACCACCGGGACAACCCCAAGCACAGGGACAGGTACAAGCATAGGGACAGGTACAGGTACAACCACCGGCACCACACCTCCCTCATCAGTGTTTGGAATCAGCCCCACCACGGGCATCACCGACAACTCCGGCGGGGTCGCTTCCTTCAAAGCCTCCACACGCTCCTCGGTTTTTTGCTCTCTAGCTTCAACTCTCTGGTTTGCAGTGTTTTTAGTGTATTAAGATTATTGGGGTAGTCATGTAAGATTATGACATTTGGGTTTGGAAGGAAACATCTGCAGAGGCAAAATCCTAATTTCCATTAGGGTTATTTTTACGTATTTGTTTTTGTTTTCTTCCACAACCAATGTGAAAAAGAAGCTGGGGAATTGGATTCCATTTTGAGTTGGGGGTAGACGAACTTGATCTCTTCTTAGATGTTTTTTTTTTCCCTTTTGTATATGTATAAGAGGCAGTATTTTTTAATTTGATGGAAAAATGCTACCCTTGCCAGTATTCTACTCAAGCATGTCTTGATTTATTTTCTTCGAATTTGGGTAAATTGAACTTAAAATTTCTTATAACACCCTGAATTTAAGAAGTTTTTCTTTGTGATCACTCTTATAACACCCTAGACTAAAAAGTTTTATCTAAAAAGTTTCTCTTTGTGATCACACTGATCAAAGATAAATTGATCAAGAAATTAAAGCTAGGAAAGGTGGCATTGGGCATAAGAGACCAATCAACTTACGTATCATGCACTACCTAGTTTGTGCATAGGTTTTTTGTTGGCGCACCAATCTCCAAAAGACAAAGAAGAAAGGGACTTGCTTCCTTTCTTTAGGTCACATCAATAGCGCGCAAATCATAACACTAAGATGGTATCAAACTTCTGATGTTCATCTTGAATCTGTCATGAGAAGAGCTTGTAAACTGCAACTCTAGCTCGAGTAACTAAAAGGATGTATTTTATTATTTACCATCTTTATTCTCTTGATCTGTTCTTTTAGTTTTGGTTGCATGTCGAATTCTTGCCCATCTTTATTATCTATGTTTGATAAAATAATCCAAGTTCGATTCTTTTAGTTCTAATTATATCTCAGATTCCTTACCATTTTATACTTGGACCAACACATTTTGGTTAATACATAAATTTTCCCTACAAACCTTCATAGCACAGTACTTACACATAAAAAAACTCGTTATATAGAATTTACATTGGGATGAAACAAATTCCTTTTTTTTTTTTGGAATTTCTAAATTTTAATTTTTACGAATTCAAACAAGAAATTTATCCATAAAAATTTTAGAACTTTGATTTTTTTTTTTTTATTTATAAGATCCTTTATAATTTTCTCTGATCGAAACATAGTATTAATGTCTGTTGATGGTTGAGTTTTTGCCTATGCTTTCTTTTTCCTAATTAAATTTCATTTGGTGCATTAAATGGTTGAATATTTTATGGTTAGAATCCGCTTGGTTGTCAAAAATAAAAAACCACGGGACAAGAATATTGCCTTTGACGTGCATGGCCGAAAAGAAGGAAAACAAAGTTATAATTAAATAAAGCATGTAATTTTTATGAAAGAAAAGTTGGACCTTTGAGAGATAAAGACGACTCCGGAACTACCCAACAACCAAATAAGCCACCACAAAATCTAAACTCTAAAGCATGACAAAACGCATCACTTTTTAGTATTTATTTAATTATTTATGATAATAAACTCAGCTCTGTAATTTAGCAAAAGAACTGTATGCAATCGGCTCATACTCTGTGTTTCATTAGGAAAAAAAGAACACACGACACTAAATTCCTCTTTCAGATTGCTGTCATTTTTTTCTTTCCATTATTGTTAAATTATACAATTATAAATGACCCCTGGATGGTTCTAAAAGGAATCCGGAGCCGTCCGTACATATTTTATTTTAACATACTATTGTGTCAGCAAGGTTAATTAATTTCACTCAACCACTTGAATTTCCAACCGATTTGGAATCTACAGAATTACAACGATGGCAAGTAAAAGCTACTGCAAGCTAGTTCTTTAAGTTTCTACTAATGATAATACATCCCATCATGCTACAAAATCCTAATTTGTTTATGAAAATTGTGAGAGAATGCTACGGATTCAAGGGATGGGGAAAAAATAAAGTTCAGTAAGAAGAAGATGAAAAGTAAACCTCGATTCAAACTTGAGAAATACATTGAGCCTCTTTGTACTGGTCTTGTTGAACAAACTCCACAATCATTTTAACGACAGAGTTCGGTTTTTCCACGTGAGGAAGATGTCCGCAATCTGGTATTTGTCGTATAACTGCATTTGGCAATTCACGGTGCAATCTCTGCGGTATACAAGATATAAAACCACAGGTTTATCAAACTGTGTTAGAATCGTCTTATGGGGGAAAAAATGAAACACTGCGCATATAAGATCATTAAAATTTTGCACCATCAACAATTCCATTCATATTTAACGAGATATGGTAGTTATTGTTGCACCGTAATCTTTATTTATGCCCATAATGAGAAGAAAAATAGTACCACTCCAAGCTTGCTGCTAATAATTCGATCGTCCTCACCCCATATGATAAGTGTCTTCTGCTTAACCTACCAAACAAAATCAGGAAGATGCTATAAACAATTCACAGGTTTTGGACATTTACAATGAAGAAAACATCAAGAGATACTCATGTGAGCTTAGGACTACAATCACTTTCGTCTTTTCCTATTTACCCAAATAGGAGTAGCAAAAATCACATATTCAAGGGATCCTTTCTTAAATCAAATGAAAAAAATGAAATTTGATACATACCAATCCTATTTGAGAACTAACATTGTAACCCCCACTCGTCATGAAATCCAAAGTTGCATCCTCCCACCAAGGAAATAGACAATGCAAGCGGCCCACCTAGATAAGATGACAAGAAACAGCATAGTTGGATCTCTCCAGCCTTAGAAGACCTAAAAAGGTTTGGGAATTAAAAAGGTTAACTTAACTATATGAATAATGTATTATCTTTTTATCAAATATAAATCCTTACATTAGTCCAATCTAAACTGGTACTGAGTGATATGCCACTGAAGCACAAAATGTTTGCATATAACCGCAGTGGGATACTCTTCAACATATATACCTGAGTCAAAAAATTGCCCGTGGTCATTTTAATGATCACATCACAAGATGTATCAAGAGAAAATTGTCTATTCTAGATTCTATGACATACAGCTAAAGGATCATGAGATATTAAGCATTCATTTTGATTATATTGAAACTAAATAAAATGAGAAATATGGCTTTGGCCATGAGCATAGAGTCCAAGACATTATAGTCTCTAGAACACGATCTTAACAGAGAAATGGTGAAATAACATGTAAATAAGAAGAGATTTAAGAAAACAGTGAGTTGAGTAAACACTCACTCCAGCATAGGCTAACATTTTAGGCATGGTAGCTAGACTTCCGGTGCCTTCCGTATACACACTTGCATCAATCAAAATCAGCCTTTCAACCTGATAATTAAGCAAACTTCTAAATTTCAAGTAACACGCAAGGTACTAATTACAACAGCACTTTTCAAGCAGAAAGTGGAGGTTTTTATTTTTAATTTTCCAAATGAGAAAGCACTTACAGCTTCTGGATGGCTGACTGCAAAGTCAATTGCCACAGCAGCACCAAGGCTTGGTCCGACCAATATCATCGGCTTTTTAATGTAGGACTTCCAAAGCTGACGTGAATTTGAAACAATTCATTCTTAGTCTCATCAAAGATGGAAACTGAACAAATTCAATAAATATTGGGGATAGCTTCTTTCCACAAATGACGGCTACAAACTTTACTTCATATACAAAAAAATAAGAATGAAACAACACCATTAACACGAAATAATCAACAAATAATAATATGCACCTGAAAAAAATGGTCACGCTTAGAGGTCACATTACAAGAGGGAAGGCTTTCTGACCATAAAAAGGAGAAAATTTTAAAGCTAAAATACAAAAAGATAAATAAATCAAAATATCCTCCTTGCTCTCAAACAATGAAAGGAGCAAACCTAAATCAGAGAAGCCCCAACCCAAAATGTCAACAGCCCAAGTCTCCAGGCCGGCTTCCTCAAGCAATGGGTAGGTGTATCTCCATTCTAAACAGGAGCTGAATAATAAGAGACAGTGAGCTTAAAGGCACATGTATAATACTAATATATGGATCAAAATTTAATCTTGAACAATGAAGGACCTGTCAAAGCCATGGAGAAGAACCACAGGACTTGTCTTGCTCTGTACCAATGGCTTCACACAACTACTCGCTACATAACTTTCTCCAAAGCTCACCTGCATTATTCATTGCAAGTCACCCAAAAAACAACAATTACCGAACAAAAATGATGATTAAACTTAGACACTTAGACTCCCCACCATAATTAAACACAGTCTCCCACTATTTCCCAATCGCTAAACAAATTTCCGTCTCCATTTTCCAGATAAACAAACAGAAAAAATATTGTCTAAATGAAAGTACTGTAAAGAAAAAATTGACTAAATGGATGAGAGGGATAAAGTTACAGCTTACGGGTAGCCTCTCAATTCGTGCGGCGAGCTTCCGAGCAAATGGGTCTTTGATCTTCTCTACCTGTTGCGGAAGGAAAGAAGGGAACCCGGCAGTGGATCGAACCCGGAACCCACTTTGAATTGTGCATTTTGCGACAGGCAAATAGCCTTCTGTGAGAGTTAGCATCTTTTGTCAACGGCGGGTGAGTTTAACATGGGGCAGTGTGATGCAGATGCAGCGGTTTGTGTGTAGCAGTCTATCCCGAGGAAGAAGACGGTCTGTGTAGTCTATTTGTTTTATGTTTGTGTGGCGGGAGCTTCACGTGAAAGCGGTGCGATATGAGCTGCACTAGTTTTCTGGACGGGCCTAAACAATGAAGTTACCCAGTACCAGCGGACCCAAGAAGGCCCAACAATGCAGAAATATTATTTAAGCTGAAGAGTTTACGTCACTTAATATTATGGTCCAATAATATTATTTTTTATATGTTATATAGAAGGTCTTAAATTTGACTCTCTGAAGAATTCATGATATTTTGATCCTCTAAATTGACTATATTTAGTGATCATGTTGATGTGGCAATCAATGAATGGTCTAATATAAATATAGAATAATTTCATTTATTAAAATAATATCATTCATTGATTAACACATTAACATGGTCACTAATGTGGTCAATTTAGAGGGTCCAAATAGCATTATTCTTGTCAAATTGATCTAGTTTGGTTAGTGTCCTAAGAGCACTACCAGTAGGGTAGTCAAATTTAATTTTCGGACAAATTTAACCAAAAATTTATCAAAAAACATTAAATAGATATGCAACTGATTAGTCAAATTTAACATAAAATTTAACTTTTCTATTAAAGCTAGCTATTAGTAGCTAGCCGTTTCCCGCTAGCTATTTTTTCATCTCGTTTCTCTCTCGTCTATCGTTCATTCTCTTCATCCTCTCTTCTTCACAAACTTTCTTCTTCATTCTCAAAACTCATCATCGTTTGAATTCATAATATTTAAATTTTCGTAAATTATCGAAAAATTCAAAGAAAAATAAATAAATTTCCAATTTTTTTTCGTTTATGGGTCTCTAATTGACTCGAACTTTTCATGTAGAGATGTGAAAAGTTTGATTCTTTCCAGTATTTGAGAAATTGAGGTTTGATGTTTCGCAGCTTTCAAGTGATGATCGGGAAAGTCGAGTTGCCATGAATAGAATTTGGGTATGATAATTTTAACACGTTCAACAATTAGGAGGTAGAAAAAAGAAAAGTTAGAAGCTTTACGATAAATCATAGTGGTAACATTGAGTAAAATAATGCTCGCTACTATATCTTGAAGGCGAAAATTATCCTTAACACATATATCGCCTCCCAAATAAGGATTTGAAGTTCAAGGTTGTTACTCTTTTTTCCTCTTGAGATGGATTTTCATTTGAAATTTTAGCTATTGCATTTAGCTCCGAATTCATTCTATCCAATTTAACTGTTAAATTGGATATATCTATTTGAGCTATTAAAAACCTAGCTATATATGTATGCCCAAATTATGGGCTGGATTGATTTTACATCCAAAATAGACATATTTATTTGAATCGTTAAAAATTACGTTAAAAAGTAGTCGTTGTAAGAAAATTATGTTTTTATACATTCAAATTTGAAAAAAATGAATTGATATTCAAAGTTTGTGGAAATATAGAGAGCCTGATTTTGGTACCTATAAAAATTGATTAGTTATTAATAACTTTTGAGTCATTTTAAATAAAAAAAATTCTAAAAATTTAACTAATCTGATGTGAATGCTCGAATCTACTGTCCAGTAGATTAGAGTTAAGATAGAATATCTTTATATGAAGAATTTATTTAAAACTCATCATATTCCTATAACAATTTAAATTAAATATTGAGTTTTTGAATTTAAGGTAAAAATGATTATGGGAGTTGATTTTGACACTCAACAAATTATTTGTTGCACCCCACTCTCTTAATTTAATGTTTCTTACGTTTTTATGAATCAAACTTCAAAACTTGCACATCTTCCTTTTGAATATAATAGTTTTTTTTGTTATGTAAAACGTTTGGACTTTTTTTTTTCTCAATAAACTCTACTCTCCCCATTCATATCTTGCCAATCTCATATCTTTATCATTTTCTATATAGGACTAAACACTATACAAAGCTCTTCATTAATTTTCTAACAAAATTCTTCTTTATTACTAATTACGTTTTTTCTAGTGCCATCACCAATGGATAGTTATCGACTCCTAAAATGTTACTAAACATTTTCAACGCAAGAGTAAGATTTATAGAGAAAAAAAGGTCTATATGTTTTACATAAACAAAAGAAATAAAAATAAAATGTATTAAATTCAATAAGAAAAATGAACAATTTGAAAATTTGATTCATAAACAAATAAAAATAGAAACAAAAACATTCAAATAAAAAAAGAGAGTGCATCAAGTAATTTATAAGGTGCCAAAATCAACTCTCTTGATTAAATATTTTTATATAACTCTTATATTACACAACAACTTGTGAAGTGAAAAGGTAGGAAAATGAGGCAACCTTCATTCATCGTTGGGTTTGGAGCGGACACTTGGATTAGAGAGGAAATATGACGAAATATTATTGAGAGTATGGATGGTTGTCAACTTTACTCTTTATAAATTGAATTCAAAATTTCTTAATACACATTAAAATGTGATAGAAATATCATTAGATTGATTGTACTACTATCAATAATGACATCATTGTTTATCGGAAGTAGCTACTAACTTACCTTGAAAATTCGCCAAGCAAAGTCCATAGATCTCAGACTTTTTGATCTGGACACTTTTTGGACATTCTGTAGGGCCGTTACAAAGATCTCAGACTCCTGAGTCCATAGATAAGCGGCATGCCGAAATCGGAGATCGAATAGGTTCGTTATGGGTCAAAAGTGACTAGGGCCATTTTGGTAATTTTGGAGAAGCACCTAGGATATTCTAAAATTTTCTTCATTTTTCCCTCCCATATGTCTTCCACCGACTTAGTTCTCCTATATATATGTGTGTGTTGTGTGTATTTGGTGTTCGGTGGATGGTGGCTGAAAAAAAGAAAAGGCAAAGCAAAGGAAGAAAAACAGAGAGTAAGAAGGAGAGAGCCAGAGAAGAAGAAGAAGGAAGGAAGGAAGGACGAGCAAGAGGAATCAAGAGGAAGGAGAAAAAGAGAAGAAAACGAATAACATCAGTGAAGGAGAGGAGGAAAACTGTGAGGAAAAACAAGGAACCCATGTGTTCCTATTTTAGGTTTTCTAGTTTTGTACCAGGAAACTTGGGAACATGCATGTTAGTATCATCCTGGAGGTTCTAAGATCAATCTGAGGCAGGTAGAAAGGATTTTGGACATGAGAAAGGCCATAAGATTGGTTGGAGAGCCATGGCCAAAAATTTATGGCATCAGACCATGTTATCAAGGTAAGTGTTTTTGGTTTTGACATCATAGATCTTCTCATGAGATTGTATATATGTAGTTAGACAATTAAAACATGAAAAACATACGTGAAAATTGGGTTTTAGAACCGAGTCAAGGTCGCACGTGACAGGACCGCCCCCGAAAAAGGGCATTGATAACCGAGCCCGGTCCTGCTCCCGTCTGGCAAGTTGACTGAAATTCCCAACTTACCCTCAATGCTTGCCAAACCAGGGATAGCCACAAGCGTACTTACTCATGCCTCTGCCTCTCGACCAGCCTCGATCAACGCGCCACGACCTGGAGGGTCAATAAAAACCAAAAGGTGTGAGTGGAAAAAAATAAATCAGTTTATAAAACAGTTACAAAAAGACGTTTTTACCCTCCACGTAAAACCAATGCATGCATTCAAAAATCATTCCACAATTCTTTTCATTTCCAACATTCGAAAAACCGTGTATGAAAATCAAAATCCTTTTCCTTTTTCTTAACCTTCGGGTCTTAGCCCGCAATCATAAACACAGGGCCTCAGCCCAAAACCATGAATCAAAACCAAATACACAACATGATCCAAAACCATCAACCACATATACCGGGCCACTGTACAACTCAACCGAAACATCAGATATTAACAATAAATCACAAGTCAATCATTTTGCTGGATATCAAGTGCGCCCGTGTCTTTAAACTCAAAACCATGCGCATAATCAGGCCTTCTCGGGATATCAACGAGTCTTTAAACTCAAAACATAATCAATAGGCCTCGGGGGTATCACAATATCCGAGTCTTTAAACTCACGAGTCTTTAAACTCAATCCGGGTCTTTAAACCCAATTTCGGGCCCAACCCCTTCATCAATTGACCGAGTCTTTAAACTCAAAACATGCTCCAGCAATAGTACCGGGTCTTTAAACCCAAAACAGTTGTAAATCACAACAAAACTCGGGATCCATCGTGATCCAAATTCCAAATCCAATCCGAAAACACATTTTTTTCATAACAGGACTCATGTCCGAATTTCCACTTCCAAATCCCCAAATCTTACTTCACAAAACATAATCAAATCATCATTAAAACGGGGCATACATAATCATATCAAATCACTTTTATCAACCATTACCCATTCCCGAATTCGAATTCGCAATAACGATTCCGTAAGTCGGCATCCGGAAACATCATCCCGAACCCAAACCAGAAATTCATTTACAAACCTCCGAAAACCGAAATCTCGTTATTCAAAATTACTTTTATGCCCCGAGCATCAAGCCCGAAATCTCCTTTTTCAAAATCCGTTTGAAATCCTTGAAAACACCTCATTTTCAAATCCCAAGGTCCAAAACATCAAAACCACAATCAAAGCACCAGAAATCGCGGTCAGACCACAACATACTTGAAATCTCGTAAAACGTACAAATCCGTGAAGAATCTCGAAATCCTTGTCAAAACCGTAAACCATACTCACAATCGCAATCCAACATCTTAAAAACATAATACGCACAAATCACATAAAATCATTCATTAAACCATCATCAATCATAAAAGAACCCTTAGTCTCGAAATACGTGCAATCTCGTGTGCATATAAAAAATACGTATAAATATGGAAATCGAAATCATCACAAGTCATATCATAATCATAGAAATCATAGAAATATTTATGCATGCATTAAATTTTGAAAGCAACGTCCACTCACACACCGTCCTTAGTGCTCGGTTTTGCGCCGCACGCATTCCCGTAATTCCCTCCATTTTCCAGGTATCTCAAATCCTATCCGAGAACATACTTTAGCGTCATTAAGAAATCAAGGAACAATATACTAATTTCCCATAATTTTCCGGGAATTAATCGTTAATTAAAAACGTAACGTAAACCTTCGGACCCTCGGAACAACATCGAAACGGTGTCCGATAAATTCGAAACCAATGCTAAAATATTCGTTACATTGTATACGATAAAAGTCGTTTTGAGCTCACCTTGAAAAACCGTCCCACGCGCCGCCGTGAGTGGCTGCGCGTGACACCCACGCGCTTGCTACAGTGCGGACACTGTTCAACTTCCTCACCCGATTCCACTGTAAAACGGGTCTGCGACCGTGTGTTCGACCCGGTTCAATCCCTGCGATAAACCATCTAATTCCTTCAATTGAACCCTCAAATAGCATCGCAATGAACTTAATTAAAGGTCTGTGACATCCATTTCAGTCGTCACGGCCTAAAACTAAATCAATCGATCTCAAGTTCTAATCAAGGTTCATCGTCCCCGTTCACCACACAGTTACCCATTTCCTCAATTGATTAGTTGGGAAGCACCGTAGACTTACTTAGAAGATTATGTTGAAATCAATTTTGCAAGAGCTTACCTCCAATTGCACGAACACAAGCTCGTGATTTCTGAAATTTCATCAAGTCTGATCATGGCTCCGCGAGCTTCGAATTTCAACTTTCTTGACTTCGATCGACTAAGGAAGGTCCCAGAAAGCTCATTCGAACCTTAATTGGACTTGGGCTGGCCTAAACTGGGTTTTCGAATTTGAAATTTCCCAGGGACGGTTTTCGGGTTTCTGGGTGTATTTTCACTCAGTCATTCCACTACACCACACAACTCGACTCTGATCACTCACTCACCCTGCCTCTAACTCACACCCAACTTGTTCTAATGGAAGAATAACTAACCTGTTCTCACACTCTGTTTTTCCCTCAGAGACACCCTCACTGTTTTGAAGTCACCAGCCCGCAATTGTGCACCCTCAGACCCAAATACCAGCACCCCCACCTTCTCTGAGTCCAGGCACAAGTACCACTCGATCACACACTGAACAAAGTCGGCTCTCCCTCTCTGTCCCTGCTCAACACATTCACAGAGCACGGCTGCCTCCCACTCAGGGCAAAAACCACCCCCCATGCTCTGATCAATCCACTCAGTCGCATAAAAAATCCAATACACACAGCCCAACCAATTTGCTGCATAAACAAACCATACACGTGCCCTGCCACCTCCAATTCTGATCTCTCACCTAGTTAAACAAATCAGAACAAACAAATGGTGCTCTGTCCTCCAGACAACACCCACACTGTCTCCAAATACCTACCCAGTAACGTGTACCCGTTTTCTGCCCAAAACACCTCATTCTGCATAAACAATTGCTAACACTAAGCCCAAACATTTTGTTCCATAAACAAATCCACCCATGCATTGTTTTTTGAGAAGATCCCAGCACCATACACGGCTGTCTCACAAGCAGCAGCCAAAATTACCATTTTACCCTCATTTGACAAATTACCAAAATGCCCCTCACGCATCCAGACCCGTAACTTAGTCATCCGAACTCCAATTGACGCGTGCCGCCTGTCTACGGACTCAAGGCATCGAGACCTTCCTAACGGTCTTCGGTCCTCAGCCATCGGACTTTCTGGTAAAAAAGTCAACATTTTCCCCCATTTCGTCAGAATTACGAAAATGCCCTTGGACTTCCGAACGTCATAACTTCCACCTCGAACGTCGCAATCGATCGTGCCACCTGTCAATGAACTCGTGACGTCCAAAATTACGTCACGATCATCGGTCAAAGTCCATTTGACCGGCAGAATTAAAAGTCAACGTTTTACCCACGACCAGGGGCAAAACGGTCATTTTGTATCGTTCGTCTGATTCCGCCTAACTAATCACCGATTAACCCCGCTAATCATGATTAGTTACTAATCTAATCCCAAATTCCAGGATGGGTCGTTACAGCAGGTCATCCGACCCGAAACAAGGACCCGTTTGGAGGTTGAAGGCAACCTCTGCGTAAGCGCGGGAAGTCCACGCGCAGAGGCTATCAACGGTGCGTGAGGGCATGTGTGGAGGTGCTCTGTCGTCCGTCCAACATGTTTTTTCATGTTTTCGATGATACGAATCCAACGATACAGTTTTCGAGATGATTGAACATTATCTCGGGGTAGTTTGGACTGTTCAAGGTATTATACATATTTTAAAATTAATATTTTAATTTAGAAAGTTGGATAATTTTAATATAAGACTAATTTGGATGTTAATAGTTTATAATAGTAAAATTATGATGAATGAACGATTTTATAGAAATTATGAGAAGGCGTGCATCAAAGTGAATGATTACATGTACGATATAATAATGGCCTTATTATATGAATTATATTGGCATAGTGTTAATTATAATAATGGAGTTTAAGGCTCAAACGGAGTCAAATTAGCAGATTCCACTGCCTGACGGGTTTAGTGGGTTGGACTCTGTGTGGTTAACCTACAAGATGTGAATACGATTAAAATTAGGAAAATCTATTGTCTGACAAAGATTAAGAGTAAGTCTTAGTAAGTTCGAGATTTTTGTCAAACGGTAGCAGGACCAACATGATTATCGAAGTAGTTTAAGGGCGGGTCTTGTCATAATGAAGAAAAAGAGAGAAAATTGTGGACCTAAAGAGTACGATGGTGAATTTGACGCCAATGGTGGACTTGGTGTAACGACCCGTTCTGAATTCTAGGATTAGATTAGTGACACTAATCCGTGATTAGTTGGGCGAAATCGGACGAACGATGCAAAATGACCGTTTTGCCCCTAGAACAGGTAAAACGTTAACTTTTCGTTCGGGCGGTCAAATGGACTTTGGTCGATGATAGTGACGTAGTTCGTGACGTTACGAGTTCATAGAAAGGTGGCACGTTCAATTCCGACGTTCGAGGTAAAAGTTATGACGTTCGGAAGTTAAGGGGCATTTTGGTAATTTTGGTTAAAAGGGTCAAAATGTTAACTTTTGGACTAGGAGGTCGGATGGCCGAGGGCCGAGGACCGTTACGTAGATCGGGACGATACGAATCCATAGAAAGGTGGCACGCTGAAATCGGACTTCGAACGGGAGAGTTATAGGTCACGGAAGGTCGATTTCACTATGCACGTACTTCGAGACGTATGTCATTTGGCAATTAGTGGGCCCAGATATTTTGAGGAGGCCCAATGGATGAGTGACAAGTGTCACCCATCCATTGTCCCATGAAATTGTTTTCATGCATCGACCATTTCCCTTGTCTTCACAAACACAACCCGATCTCATTTCATTCTTTCATCTTTGTGCAACCCAAACCATTCCACTTGAGCCAACCTGAGGACGAGACAGAGGATGACTGAGGACTGAGAGGAGGCTGCTGGAAGCCTGAACCGCCGTCCACGACGGCGTGGAGGAGGAAAACCCGATTGGTATCGGTTTTGTCTCATCTTCCATTTTCTTTTGGTTTAATCATTAGGGATGGTTTTAATCGATTTTAATGAGCTTAATGAGTTAGTAGGAAGTTAATAGGATGACTTTGTTAATGGTTTGAGGCTGGGGAAGCCTGAGGGATAAACTGGAATATTGGACCGAAAAGAGGGTAATCGGGTTCAATGGTTTGCATAGGTTTTTTATGTTTTAATTCCTATATTTAGATTCATAGGGATGTAAGGAAGATTGTAGGATTGATTAGGAAGGAAATCAGACCAAAATGGAGGAGGAAAACCAGCGGACCGGCCACGCCGGTCCAGACCGGTTCAGTGCCGGAAAAACCCGGTTTGCTGCGGGTTGAAGATGATGCTACTGTGCCCGCGCGTGGGCTTCACGCGCGTGAGGTTCTTGCGGTGCGTGGCACATAATTTGGGAAATTATTCAACATGTGAAATCTTCTATTCGATGTAACAAACATTTTGGGACTGGTTTCGTATCGATCGGACACCGTCTCGATAATGTTTGGGGCATCAGAAGGTTTCGGATCGGGATTTAAAATAGTTAAAAATTCAAGAAAATTACGGGGCTTCAATGAGAGGTTAATAAGATAGTTAGTAACCCTCTAGATTGATTTGTACAGGTTTGGGAGTCACGGTGACGACGATTTGTCCGGTGAGGCTTACGGCATGCAAATTGAGGCGGCATCATAGGACGGTTTGTGAGTGGACCTTGATTTCTAAACTGTGATGCATGCATAAATGTTTTATATGGATTATGAATGTGATTCTATGATGTTGAATTGGATGGTTGTGAATTTTATGGTTTCACGCTTTACGAGGCGATTTACGTGCTTGCACGTAAATCTAGGTTTTCCAGTTTTGCACTGATTTTCCGTACATGGTTTTGGATATGATTTCATGAAATGGTTTTGGAATTGAAAAGGTAAACTCGGGTTCGAAACCCATCTGTTTTGGAATCCTTTGGACTCGAAGTCCTTTTAGTTACGTTCTCGGGCCGGAGGCCTAATTGGTTCTTAAATTGATTTCGGATTTGGAAATATGGAATCGGGCATGAGACCCATTTGATTTACGAAATTGGGCACGAGGTCCAGTTGGTTTACGAATCGGGCCTGAGGTCTAGTTTGTATGTGGATTCGGGCCTAGGGCCCAGTTATGTGTTACGATGGTGATTTGGGGTTAGGGACCCACAAATGGTTTTTATGGTTCATGACGGTTTATGGGAACCAGCATGAACCCTGGAAAGGTTTTTATGGGTCATGACGGTTTATGGGAATCAACATGAACTCTTGAAAGGATTTTATGGTTCATGACGGCTTATGAGGGCCGGGCATGAATCCTTGAAAGGTTTAAAGAATGATTTCAAAAGGTTTTTCATATGCCATCCTTTATATATGATTGTCTCCTCCGGGGAGGGTCGTTGGCCTAGGTGGACCCCGGAGTAGTCACGAAGCACTAACTGAGTGGAGTCGCCCCCCAGTTGGGTTCTTTGCTCTCAGGAAGGGCATGGTTCGTAACCTCCAGGGAGGGTCATTGATCTACGGACATTGACCTAGGTGGACCCTGGAGAGACTTGGGTTTGAGACCCCAGTTAGCACGCGCGTATCTCTATATACCGTGACAGGTTCGGTGATATGAAATATAATGGATAAACATGATTTCAATTGGTTTGGGAAATTGTGTTTTATGATGATAAATGGATTTGGGCTGAGATCCCGCATATTTTTACTATGTTGTGGTTTTTTGTAAATGGTTTGGGCAGGAGCCCGTATGATTATGGTTGTTTAAACATATGTGATTGGATAAATAGTTTTACTATGCATGCATGCTTTTTAGTGAAGGGTATAAAGGTCTTTATAAAATGTTTTTACGAAACTTATTACTTTTTGTCCGCTCACAATCTTTCTATTTTCAATACCCTTCAGGTTGACTATGATGCGAACCGTAGCTGAGATCGAGATATCACATACCTCCTCCAGATCCTACCGTACTCTGGAAGCCTCCGGGCTAAAGGTTTTAATTTTCCCTGGTCTAACACTCCGTGTCAGACGGGATCAGGGGCGTTCCTCGTTAATCCTGGGTGGATTGAGGACGGGTCCTGACAGGTGGTATCAGAGCGGGGCTATCTCTATTCGAGCAACCGTGTAGCTCTTGGAGTAATACGCAGGTCGAGGATGTGATGTCTCAATGGGCTACAGTTCGTTATCAACCTAATAGTTAGGATGCCGATATGATAGTTAGTAGGATTGAATCGCAAATCATTTTGGTTCGGCACTTGATGCCGAGGTTGCCATAGTTCTGTCGTGGATGATAGTGTGGGACCCTATGAAGGGATGAATGTAACAGTACTTTGGAGTTTTGATCGTGAGACGGTTAGTTGGGATCGTCTTTCATGATGTCGTAGGATCAGTTCCGATGATTGGTTATGTGTTATGACCATTCGATGGTCGAATCTTGTTGAGTTGGTGGATTTACTGCTGGGAGCAGTCGGGTTCGTGGAACTCTAGTTGGATTGACGGTAGGATTGGATTGACGTACTTACGATGTCGGGACTGCGTAGTCGGTCAACTCGTGGATTATACTGCTTTCCGCAGTTGGGTTCTGGGAGACCTTAGAGCGTGATTATGGAACCCTACCTTAGGGTGTATGATTCGGAAAGGTGATTTGGCGAGTGGTTCGCCTTTGACGACTATTCGGGTTTGAGGCCGTTAGTCGGTCTAGTCATGTCAGCTTGTGAGACTGCACTCCGCAGTCGAGGTTGTGGTAATTGGTTAGACCTAGTTGGTTGTCGTACTACTTTAGTTGTGATGGATTGTTGGTGCAACTAAGGTCATGGATGACCTGGTAGACGACAGTGGTTTAGTCGAGTTACGACAGGTTAGAGATTGGTTGGACAAGTTACCAGGGTTGGTACTTGTCGATGGAATCCCAGAGTGGGGATACATAGTAGTAGTACGTGCGGTTGATTCCGTTGGATGCGGAGTCTCGATTGAGATGTCTGGTGATTAGGTCTGCACGTGTCTGTGGCAGCCACTACTACCGAGAGTGGTTGTAGTTATGGTTGTTGGGAATCGGGGACGTTCGAGGAATGTTTTATTTTCTCATATGAGACGTCAGGGTGGCTGTACCTAGAGTTGTTGGGTACAAGGGTGACAGAGTTTCTCCCATTCGAGCAGAGGTACAGGATCGTCGCTTGGTATGAGCGGAGATCCAGAGTTGTCTGATTTGCACACTTTATGTTGATGCTGACAGGTGGTGTACTGGTACTAGTGCTGGTGCCGGTGATTGTAATGACAGTGAGTCACGAGTCGGGATGTGACTCCGTCGAGATGAGCATATGTTCAGTACCTGTGGTTCGGGAGTGGATCACAGATAGTGATGGACTAGATTGGATCCAGCAGTAGTTAAGACGTGAGGATCGAGTATTGTCCTAGGGATTGGCAACCAATTGGTCAGATATGGTGGTATGCAGAGATTTGTCTGTAGATCACAGCAGGAGTCTGTTGTGACTCTTCAGTCGAGGGGTACATCAGATTAGGATGAATTGACGTCCTTTTGGATGTGCATACACGGTGTAAACCGATAGACGAACTTGGTAGTGAGTTAGACTGGTCTCGAACACGTGGATGGTGACCGGATGAGCCGAGGACTTGAGAGTCCATTTCGGATTAGTTATGGTTGACTGCGGTTGACCATACCTCCTGAGCTTCGGGTAGGCTTATTTGTGGAGGAATTTGATTGTATGAAATAGAATGGGTTATTATAGTAGTTATCAATGACCGTTGTTGGACGGAAAGGTTTGAGAATGACTTCTAGCTCAGGAATAGAAACCATTAAATGTGATTCCCACAGGGTTGGAACTTTGGAATCGTAAGAGTTGCGATCGAGGTGACGAGTGGAATGCGGGTTTTCCGTTTTGGTAATGAGTATATCAAAGTCATTTTGGGTGACTTCTCAAGTTCTGCTAAGGCAGCTGATGTTTGTTGCCACTAGTACATTGGTCGTGTATTGGTTGGTGGGCCCGGGATTTGTCTTGGGTCATCAGGAGGAGTTGAGTATTTCGAAGTTAGGTGACTGAGATTTCCCATTTTCTGCTGGTGGCAGACGATGTTGGATTACGTGGCATGGTAAGTGCAGCGAGTTTTGGTTGCATTCACGTAGGATGAGTTTTGATGTCATCGTGTTGGATCATCTTTGGTTTTTCCTCGGTGGAATGACAAGGATCGATACGAGGTAATTGGAGAAAAGCCCACAGTCTCAACGTGTCTCGCCGTTGACTGATCTGTTTAGATGTGGGAATTGGTTGGTGAACAATGTGTCAGTATGCAGATTCGTTGAGGGTATAAGACCCTATGGATTGGAATCTGGTAGTTAACTGTATGGATCCTAAGTGAATCAGGATCGTGGTGTTGAGGATATAGGGTATTGTGACGATCTATGACCGCGATATGGATCGGGACTATGATGTTGAGGACTTTGGACGTCGTGATGAATCTCGATCGTGACGTCTATGGTCGGTTGACGTAGTAATGGATCTAGATCGTGATCTTGATGATCCAGATAGGTGGAGAGTTTATCACTCTTACTTGGATGTTTGAGTTGTGGATGTTGGGACTGAACTTCTTTTCGAGGTAAATCCCATATGGCTTATTACTCGGGCGAGTAAGTGTCCGAGTCCGACGAGTTCGAATTTTGTCAGCCTTAGCGATGTGTGGATATTATGACTGGCTTCCCTATGAAGTCAATCGAACGTATTGAGGTAATCGTTTGAACATGTATCTGATAGGTTCGAATATAGTGCGTCTCGGTAGACGTGAACGAGATTTCAGGTTTTGGAATCGAATTTCTGGATGACGATTCAAGATTCGATTTTGGAACTTGAAAGTGGATTTCTGGATTTGGGTTCGAAATGGTTATTCCAAGTGCTAGCTTACGGAATGATGATTTCAGATTCAGATTTGGAAATGGATAATAGGTTGGAGTTTCGATTTGTCTAGTCCTGGATTGGACAGTTGGACTCCAGAATTGAAACGTGATTGGCTACGACCTAGGTGGTTGTAGGTTGGTTAATGGATAGATATACATACCTTGTACGTTATTTGAGGTACAATACTGGACATACTTGTGGTGCCTGGTGACGGTATATAGGTATACCAGTAGTACGTTCGTGAGCGTGTTAGTAGTCGGCTTAGTTCTGATACCATTAGATTAGTTGAGGACGTGAAATGGACATTGGATACTGTGCATTGGGTCATAGTATTTCTGGTGGGTCCAGTTACACACAGGTTGAGTAAGTTGGTGGTTAGTGTAACCACAAGTGAGTATAGTGTCAGTTTTCGACTGACGACTGTCAAGCGGTGACGGTTTGTCGGATGTGTCAACGTGGATCGATTAGTGAGATTTGGTGACTCCCGATGGGAGCAGATGGCAGGATAGATAGGTGATTAAGAAATGAACTGTAGAGTTGTTGTGTCAACGAAATGGTAGATTTGACAATTGGTGTCAATTCGGAACGTATGGCTACTGTCATTCGACGTGGTCGAGTGTGGTCGATACGACGTGAGTACTAGTGGTACGTCTGGGTGCAGACGAGTATTCTTCTGGTTAGTTGGTGTACTCGTCTACACGTGTTGCGAGGTCGATTGTACTTTCCACGAGGTGGTTGTGGAACTAAAATAGTTGGAATTTCGAGAACATAACTAAATTAAGGAGGGAAGAACGGTTGGAATTAGATCAGTTGGAATTTCGAGGACGAAATTAATTAAGGAAGGAAGGTTATAACGACCCGCCCTGAATTCTAGGATTAGATTAGAGACTAAACACGATTAGTGAGGCTAATCCTTGATTAGTTGGGCGAAATCGAACAAAAGATGCAAAATGACCGTTTTGCCCTTGAAATGGGTAAAACGTTGACTTTTCATTTAGGCGGTCAAATGGACTTTGGCTGATGACCATGACGTAGTTCATGACGTCACGAGTTCATAGATAGGTGGCACGTTCAATTCCGACGTTCGAGATAAAAGTTATGACGTTCGGAAGTTAAGGGGCATTTTGGTAATTTTGGTTAAAAGTGGCAAAATGTTGACTTTTGGACTGGGAGGTTCGATGGACGAGGGTCGAGGAACGTTACGTAGATCGGGCCGATACGAATCCGTAGACAGGCGGCACACTGAAATCGGACTTCGAACGGGAGAGTTATAGGTCACGGAAGGTCGATTTCACTATGCATGTACTTTGAGACGTATGTCATTTGGCAGTTAGTGGGCCCAGATATTTTGAGGAGGCCCAATGGATGAGTGACAAGTGTCACCCATCCATTTCCCCATGAAATTGTATTCATGCATCGACCATTTCCCTTGTCTTCACAAACACAACCCGATCTCATTTCATTCCTTCATCTCTGTGCAACCCAAACCATTCCCTTCCACTTGAGCCAACCTGAGGATGAGACAGAGGATGACTGAGGACTGAGAGGAGGTTGTTGGAAGCCTGAACCGCCGTCCACGGCGGCGTGGAGGAGGAAAACCCGATAGGTATCAGTTTTGTCTCATCTTCCATTTTCTTTTGGTTTAATCATTAGGGATGGTTTTAATCGATTTTAATGAGCTTAATGAGTTATTAGGAAGGTAATAGGATGACTTTGATAATGGTTTGAGGCTGGGGAATCCTGAGGGATAAACTGGAATATTGGACCGAAAAGGGGGTAATCGGGTTCAATGGTTTTTATAGGTTTTTGATGTTTTAATTCCTATATTTAGATTCATAGGGATGTAAGGAAGATTGTAGGATTGATTAGGAAGGTAATCGGACCAAAATGGAGGAGGAAAACCAGCGGACCGGTCACGCCGGTCCAGACCTGTTCGGTGCAGGAAAAACCTAGTTCGCTGCGGGTTGAAGATGATGCTATAGTACTTGCGTGTGGGCTTCACGCGCGTGAGGTTCTTCGGGAGCGTGACCCATAATTTGGGAAAATGTTCAACACATGAAATCTTCTATTCGATGTAACGAATATTGTGGGACTGGTTTCGTGTCGATCAGACACCGTCTCGATAATATTCGGGGCATCAGAAGGTTTCAAATCGGGATTTAAAATAGTTAAAAATTCGGAAAAATTACGGGGCTTCAATGAGAGGTTAATAAGGTAGTTAGTAACCCTCTAGATTGATTTGAACAGGTTTGGGAGTCACGGTGACGACGATTTGTCCGGTGAGGCTTACGGCATGCAAATTGAGGCGGCATCATAGGACGGTTTGTGAGTGGACCTTGATTTCTAAACTGTGATGCATGCATAAATGTTTTATATGGATTATGAATGTGATTCTATGATGTTGAATTGGATGGTTGTGAATTTTATGGTTTCACGCTTTACGAGGCGATTTACGTGCTTGCACGTAAATCTAGGTTTTCCAGTTTTGCACTGATTTTCCGTACATGGTTTTGGATATGATTTCATGAAATGGTTTTGGAATTGAAAAGGTAAACTCGGGTTCGAAACCCATCTGTTTTGGAATCCTTCGGACTCGAAGTCCTTTTAGTTACGTTCTCAGGCCGGAGGCCCAATTGGTTCTTAAATTGATTTCGGATTTGGAAATATGGAATCGGTCATGAGACCCATTTGATTTACGAAATCGGGCACGAGGCCCAGTTGGTTTAAAAATCGGGCCTGAGGTCCAATTTGTATGTGGATTTGGGCCTAGGGCCCAGTTATGTGTTACGATGGTGATTTGGGGTCAGGGACCCACAAATGGTTTTTATGGTTCATGACGGTTTATGGGAACTGGCATGAACCCTGGAAAGGTTTTATGGGTCATGACGGTTTATGGGAACCTGCATGAACCCTTGAAAGGATTTTATGGTTCATGGCGGCTTATGAGGGCCGGGTATGAATCCTTGAAAGGTTTAAAGAATGATTTCAAAAGGTTTTTTATATGTCATCCTTTATATATGATTGTCTCCTCCGGGGAGGGTCGTTGGCCTGGGTGGAACCCGGAGTAGTCACGGAGCACTGACTGAGTGGAGTCGCCCCCCAGTTGGGTTCCTTACTCTCGGGAAGGGCATGGTTCGTAACCTCTAGGGAGGGTCATTGATCTACGGACATTGACTTGGGTGGACCCTGGAGAGACTTAGGCTGGAGACTCCGGTTAGCACGCGCGTAGCTCTATATACCATGACAGGTTCGGTGATATGAAATATAATGGATAAACATGATTTCAATTGGTTTGGGAAATTGTGTTTTATGATGATAAATGGATTTGGGCTGAGATCTCGCATATGTTTACTATGTTGTGGTTTTCTGTAAATGGTTTGGGCAGGAGCCCGTATGATTATGGTTGTTTAAACATATGTGATTGGATAAATAGTTTTACTATGCATGCATGCTTTTTAGTGAAGGGTATAAAAGTCTTTATAAAATGTTTTTACGAAACTTATTACTTTTTGTCCACTCACGGTCTTTCTGTGTTCAATACCCTTCAGGTTGACTATGATGCGGACCGTAGCAAGGATCGAGATATCACATACCTCATCCGGATCCTAGCGTACTCTGGAAGCCTCCGAGCTAAAGGTTTTAATTTTCCCTAGTCTGACACTCCGTGTCAGACGGGATCAGGGGCGTTCCTCGTTAATCCCGGGTGGATTGAGGAGGGGTCCTAACACTTGGACTCCAAGCACCCACAAATTGAAGAAATTAAACTATAATCATAAAGGAGGGAAATGGTACAATCGTAAAACTAAAAATGGGGGAAGGGGGGGGGGGGGGTGGGGTGTCTTCTTTTGGGTCTTGTTGTTGAGCTCAGGGGGCTCGATCTCGGAATCAGTGGTAGGGTAGGTGACGAGATATCGAACTAGAGATTGAACTTGTACTTGAGGAGATTGTGGACGTACTAGTACTTGCTGGTCCAGTGTCTCATCTTGGGATTGGTCACGGAGATACGGAGCCAATCATTGTCGTTAGACTTGTTCATTTGGGTGTAGGCGATTAAACCCTTGTTTTCCTCTTTCGACCTCTGCGTCTAAGCTGCCCCATCTCTTAGTCTGATCTTCATCGTTAAAAGTGGGATCTACATGAGAGATTGAGAGAAGTGAGAAATTAAGAGATTGGAAGAGACTGGAGAGTAAAGAGAGAATACTAGATACAATGAGCAGATTGCACATTGGCCTTGGGTGTTTTTGTTTGGGATAAGTTATGATCAATCCTATACTTTCTAGTATAGGATTGCCCAATTAGCCAATAGGAAAATAATTTTAATTATAAAAAATAGAAATACTAATTCAATTTGGTAGGTACAGGACGATTTTCCAAAACCTCGAAACGAAAATCGTACTGACTTGAACAGGTACCATTACAGGACCTAACCCGAAAACACAAGAATAGTACACTCAGGTCCTGCTCCCGTCTGACAGAAAGTTTTACAGACAAGGCATAAACACAACTTCTGCTAATTCATGCCTTCGCCTCACAATATCAAAACATCAAATTAATGTCTCACTGGCAGGCATATCACAAGTTCACAACAAACACTAAACATTGATGCACTAGCACAAGAGCAATCATCACGTGCACCACATCAACCATCATAAGCACTGTATCGATCGTCATATCAATCATCATATTATAAGTGCACTACTGGTAGGCAATATAATCGGGAACTAAAGCCCTGCTCGACGTCCGAGTGACACAAACTTATGAGTCATCTCAATAATACAAGTCTCACACAGTACTAGTCTCAGGACTCGGAGCCCTCGACTCGACGTTTGAGACCAACCAATCAACTAGTATCATCATCACAACTTTACACCATCAATACCAACAGCACCTACATGTGTCACATCTCAATATCACATATCATCACAACATACTATATCACGAATACCGAGAAGCCACATATCCATAACATAACCCAAAACACAAGTCAAACCATCATCAGAATCTCGGGTTTCAGCCCCAAATACAACTCAAATGTCAATTGTCGTAACACGTGCCATGTCAGGACCCGGCCCTCCTTGGTTAGGATCCAACTCATCTAGCACGATATTGTCCATTTTGGTCCTCCTTACCCTTGTCCTCACGGTTTTATTTTCGGGAGCTCACGGTGCAAGTTCCTAGGGGGTCACCCATCATGGAATTGCACCAACCTCAACTCGCTTAACTTTGGGGTTCCAATCGAACCCAAACCCACTGAGCTCCCAAAAGACCTCGTGCTAGATAGGTGTGTGACTACACTTTTAAGGCACACCACCAATCCCCTCCCAAACCATTCCCCCATCGCAGGAATGTGAGATCATTCACCGTTCCCTCCAAGACACGGGTCTTACAATCCAATCCCCTTAGGGCTCATGTAACACCCCGGAAATTCGAGGATTATGATAATGTAATTTAATGTATGAATTGACGTTTTTAACCTTGTGATTGGTATGGCCAAATTGTTGACTTTTTGATTTGAGGGTCAAAGGGACTTTGACCAATGACCGTGACGTAGTTTGGGACGTCACGAGTCCGTAGGCAGGTGGCACGTCCAATTCGGACTATCAGGGTAAAAGTTATGACTATCGGAAGTTCAGGGGCGTTACCGTAAATTGGACTTTAGGGGCGAAAATGTTGACTTTTCGTTTGACAACTAATTTTCACTCGACCCAAGGACCGTTAGGTAGGTCTCGACGCCCTGAGTCCATAGACAAGCGACACGCCGAAATCGGACTTCGTATGGCTGAGTTACGGGTCTAGGAAGTGAGGGGCAGTTTGGTAATTATTTGAACAAGGGGCATTTTGGTCATTTTTCCCTGGTCACTGTAGCAACCGCGGGGAACCGATGGACGGCACCACCATGTGCGGTGGATCAGTGTGAGATTGTTTATGCTAGTATGTGCTGGAAAGTTTGGCTGTCTTTTGCTTTTGAACTTGGCCTGAACCGTCCACCCTGCACGGTTCGAATTGATTATTGTTGATTCGAAGCTTTTTTGGGGAACAATTTTCAGTGGAAAGATTGGACTTCCACGAGCCTCTGGGATGGCTGGGGTTGTTTAAAACTGGTTAGAACGTGAGTGAGCATCATTCTGATGCTGAAAGAACTGAGAACAGGTGAGGAAAACTAGAGAAACCATTTCGGGCAAAATTGGAGGGAAAAGTCGGGTTTTGATTTCTGGTGACTGTTGGACCAAACCAAGGCCTGGTTTAGTCTTCTGGGAGTGTTTGGAACTCAACCACATCGAAAGCTAAGGCCATCAGCCACGGTTGAGCTGGGACGGAGGTTGCCGTCTTCAGAGGAGTTGCAGAGCTTGGGACGACAATCTTCAGGTACTCTCTGACCCAATTGATCGTTCATATTAGTTCGTTTTGATCCTATTATACTACATGTGAAGTTAATTGAAGTTTGAACTAGAGACCAGGAAGTTCTAGTGATCAACCCGTTTTGTTGATCACGGGTCGAATGGCTAGTTAAAGGACTTGTCGAGGCAAATTAGTGTCACAAAACTTAAATTGGAAGGATAATAAACATGTTAGGATCAAATTGGATTGAAATCGAGTAGGAATTGATGGGTAATCAACCGGTTCAAGCCGCGGGTGGCAGGCCCGTATTACAGACAAACGGGTGAAGGTGGTGACACTGTAGCTACAGTGTCATGCGCGTGACTTTCACGCGCAACCACTTTAGGCGGCGCGTGAGGGCGCGTTGGACCTTATCTCCGATAACGATCAACATGACTTTTTTTCTTCTCATCATTCTGAACATTTTTGGTGAATTAACCATGTTGATCTGAGATAGTTTTGATGGGTCAGTTTAGGGCCGGTTGTCTCAGGAAACGTGTTGGACGGGTCCCCCGAGCCGGTTTCTATTTCGGACTTTTTGGTTAAAAGTTTAAGACTTGTAGTGACCCTTACGTGTGATTTGGACTGACAGGAATTGTACGATAATCCCGGTACAAGTTCGTACGCGCAGGTTCACCGCGGGATCGTACTGTGAGTGGGCCCGATTTCATTAAACCCTTGCATGCTTAAATGTTTTCCGATTTACTTATATGTTCACATGCTGGAATCAAGAAACGGTTTTGATAATATTAAAATTATGGTTATGGCACGTTTCACGGTATTTGGGCTTGAGCCCCGCCTGATGAAACTTAAAGATCGGTTTGGATTTTATCTATGTATATATATGATTTGCATGTGGATATCAATAAATGTATTTGGAACTGCACTGTATAAATCCATTCTTATGATACTGTTTCCTCCGGATGTGGTACCCCGGAGTGGTCATGGCGCATTACCTGCGAGGGGTCATTCTACGGAGGAACCGGACCGTAAAATGACTCAGGAGCAGGATTGCTTATTTGACGTCAGGGACGTCGAGCGTCTAGGACGCTAGGCATTTGAGATGCCGTACTCGGACAGGGTTCGGGGATTGGACTCGGAATTGAGACCCGAGTGGCACGCGTAGCCTTGAGACTATGACCTTATTGGACGTCAGGGACGTCAGACATCGGGGATGTCAGGATTGGAGTGTATAGTGCAGTGGTTATATTTATGCCTATGGTTTTATTACATGCCTTATAACTCATATTATATGGTTTATGGTTTTAAACTCTAATGCATGCATGTTTGGAAAACGGAGGGGTAAATTATATGTTTTACTTACTAAACGATTTTATAAACTTGAGTTTCGGCCCACTCACCCTTAATGTTTTGGTAACCCCTCCAGGTCGTGCTACTGAGGTAGAGGAGGAACCTGAGGCTGAGGCATAGATCTACTTCTGCGTACCTGAACCCCTGTTGGGTGGTTTACCCGCAGGTTTATTTTAGTGTCGTGCTCGCAACTTGTAATTTTGGATTTTATCCCTTGTCTGACATCTGTTTAATTAGGATTTGATGTATAACTTTAATTTGGTTATTTATGCATTTGATATTTCGAGGTTAAAATTGGTATTAATTTTGGGTGTCAGACGGGAGCAGGGCACGTCCCCTTGTGGTCCCTGTGGGATCGGGGCGGGTCCTGTCAGCTCAGCATCCTCGCTGACACACTTCCCGGTCGGGGTCTGGCTATGATACCATTCTGTCAGGACCCGACCCTCCTCGGTCATGACTCAACTCATCTAGCACGATATTGTCCGCTTTGGGCCTCCTTGCCCTTGCCCTCACGGTTTTGTTTTCAAGAGCTCACGATGCAACTTCCCAGAGGGTCACTCATCATGAAATTGCACCAACCTCAACTCGCTTAACTTTGAAGTTCCAACCAAACCCAAAGCCACTGAACTCCCAAAAGGCCTCGTGCTAGATAGGTGTGTGCCTACACCTTTAAGGCACACCACCAACCCCCTCCCAGACCATTCCCCTCGTAGGAATATGGGATCGTTCACCGTTCCCTCCAGGACACGGGTCTTACAATCCACCCCCCTTAGGGCCTAGGGTCCTCGCTGGCACACTTCTCGGTCGGGGTCTAGCTTTGATACCATTTTCTCTGGACCCGTGTGACGCCCCAGAAATTTGAAAAAGGATAATTTGAACAATTTGATGTAAAAGGACGATTTTGCCTCTAGTTATAAGGGCCCAAAGTGGATTGTTTGTTCGGGACTTTGTTTGCCTCTAGTTATAAGGGCCCACATTGGCTCAGAATGTAACACCTGTCTTTGAATTAAACTGCTTAGTGGCATTGTTGCCGCTAAACATAAACAAGCCATTAAATCAACTATATGTTTTCATGGTTGTCGGATTGATCTTAGAAGAACCCATAGAGACACAAGTGTAATTTCAGTGCACAGATAAGTGAACTAATGAGTGGAATTAATGAGGGGAAACACGAGAGGAATAACTGAGACCCAAAGCAAGAATTCCGAAATATTACCCAAAATCATTTAATGTCGAATTTGATTTCTTAAACGGTTTAGATCGCAATTGAAGTAATATTTAGCTTTCTGGGAGCTAGAAGACTCGAACCAGATCGATTAGAAGGACAATTGATGGTGAATTGATGAAGAACAGAACCTGCGATCTCTTGGAAATGTGGAGCTTGAGTTCGCATACTTAGAGGTAAAGATTATTGAAATTGATTTCAATTTCGTGCTTAGAATGGACGTAGGATGCTTCTGATGTAATCAATTGAAGGAAACACGTCGATCTTGGGTAGAACCCGAGTTCGGACCAGTCGGGTTTTGATGTCGAGTCGAGGGATTTAGGGCATGGTTTCATCAAATTGAGGTCACAGATCAAACATAAACGTAGAATAGATGAGAATGAGTGAAAGAACTGGAGGAATTGGGTTCAAATTGATAGAAAACAAACCGGGTTGCACCGCGGGTTTCAGACCCGAATACCAGGGAAACGGGTAATAGGAACGACACTGTAGTTACACTGTTCATAGCGCGTGGCTTTCACGCGCAGCCGCTTGCAGCGGCGTGTGAGGGCGCTTGGGTCATTTTTTGGGAAAGTGTTCAATAGGTGTTTTACTCTATGCAATGTAACGATCATTTTGGCGTTAGTTTCGAGTCAATCGGACACCGTCTCGATTATGTTTCGAGGGTCCGAAGGTTTATGTTATGTTTTAAAGTAATTTTAAATTCCCGGAAAATTATGGGGAATTGATATGATGTAAATTGAGTTGTTAGCAACCCTGCATAATGATTTTGGGTAGGATTCTAGATTCCTAGCAAGTGTCAGAAATTACGGAACTGTGTGCAGCTCGGGAAGCGAGCGAGTTGGACGGTGTGTGAGTGGACGTTTGTTTTCTAAATTGATATGCATGCATAGTTAAATGTTTTACATGATTGATTGCATGATTTGGTTTGCAATGATGTCATGATTCGTTTGGATGATTATTTATGATTGAATGATTATTTTAATCTGTATTTCGGGCACGTTTTATGAGAAATACGTAAATGATATTTTGGGCTAGGCCCGGAGTCAAAAAGGTTTCCAAAAGAGTATTTTGACTTAATGGGTGAGTCAAGGATGATTTCTGGATTATTACAATGTTTTGATAGGATTTTACGAATTTACGTATAAATGGTATTTGGGCTTGAGTCCCGGTTGGTATCGATTTTGACTTGGTTTGAAGTCAAGGATTTGATTGAGATGTTTTGGGATATGATCCTGGGATGATTTTCATTGTGATTGTGAGTGCCCAGACGGTCGAAGCTAGCGGTGTTCCCAGACGACCGAAGCTCGGAGATATGATTGTGATTGTTCCCAGGCAGCCGAAGCTAGGGGTGTTCCCAAATTATTGATGCTCGGGGTGATATGAGTTCCCAGGCAGCCGAAGCTCGGGGTGTTCCCAGACGACTGATGCTCGGGGTTATGGCCTACGCGTAGTGCGGATGTGACTATGTGATTGATTGTGCACTTGTGAATAGTGCGGATTGATGGATTGATTGATTGATTGGTTGTTACGTACTAGAATTGAGTACGGGTTTATGGTTTGTGTGGCCAGGTACTTATGTTTTCATATGTTTTTGGCCTGAGAGCCGGTGATTGTGATTCATATGTTTTCCCCTAGGCATGCATGGTTTGATAAACTGGAGGGTAAATGATGTCTTTTAAAATGTGTTTTAACGAATATATTTTTGTCCACTCACACTTTTTCTGTTTTTGATGACCCTCCAGGCCGTGGCACGACGTTCAAGGCTAACCGAGAGGCGGAGGCATAAGCGGAGATAATCCCTTGTCTGATAGGTGCTGAAGGATAATTTCGGGACTTCAGTTGACTTGTCAGACGGGAGCAGGACCGGGCACAGTTATCGAGGTCCAGTTGGGACGGGTCCTGTCAACCCGGCCCTCCTCTGTAACGACCAGTCCTGAATTTTGGGATTAGATTAGTGACTAATCGTGATTAGTGAGATTAATCCGTGATTAGTTGGGCGAAATCGGACGAACGATGCAAAATGACTGTTTTGCCCCCAAGCGTGGGTAAAACATTGACTTTTCGTTCTGGCGGTCAAATGGATTTTGATCGATGACCGTGACGTAGTTCGGGACGTCACGAGTTCATAGACAGGTGGCACATTGAATTCCGACATTCGAGGAAGAAGTTATGACGTTCGGAAGTTCAAGGGTATTTCGGTAATTTGGTTAAAAGGAGGCAAATAATTGACTTTTGACCTGGGAGGTCCGATGGCTGAGGGTCAATGACCGTTACGTAGATCGAGTCGATACGAATCCGTGGATAGACGGCACGCTGAAATCGAACTTCGAACGGGAAAATTATGGGTCACGGAAGTTCGGTTTCACTATGCACGTACTTCGAGACGGTGATGACTTGGCTTATTCTGATTGGGCAGAATAGTATTATTATTCCTAAAAAGGGGATCTCACTAATTAAAAAGTATTATTATTATTATTATTATTTTAATCTAATCTACTCATCACTAAATCCTAGCCCTCCATTTCAATTAATCTCTCAATCCTCACCATCCATCCCATCTCCCTCTCATCCTCACCGTTTATCTCACTCCCCTCTCATCAAAATAACATCTTCTCTATTCTTCAAACAAACCCGATCATCCATTTTCCATTCAACCCTCAAACATAACCCACACGACACACCACCACCACCCCCTTGCATCAATACTGTAATGTGAGGAAGAATGAGAGGCTGAGAGTGAAGGACGGTCGACGGGCCACGACGGTGGTCCACGACGGAGGAACCCGAAACCGTTGGAGGTTAGTTTGAAATTATGATTTCTTGTTCTAAAGGTTTTTGTTCGATTCTAAAGGTTGGGTCCTACTTCTGGAGACCTTAGGGAAAGCGTTGGATTGTTTTGGAGGACTAGGACAGCCAGAGACCACGGTGGAGGAGCAGTTGCAGGTGGCGATTCGGTTTTCGATCACGGAGGTATGCTATACCTCGTTTTATTGTGTTTTGAGGATGTAGATCGATTAGGTTTAACACTAGGAAGCTTTAGAAATGAAAAAGGGAAGGAATGAACCTAAAATGGACAAGTTTGGGCCTTGAATTGAACCGGTCCAGACCGGTTCGGTCCGGTTCAGACCAGTGGACCGGGTCTACTGGAGGACAGAGGAGATGAATAGTGCCTTGGCGCGTGGGCTCACGCGCAGAGGCTTCCTTGGGCGTGTGTGGACGCGTGGCCAACATTTTGGGGATGTCTTAAACACGTGAAATCATCTATTCGATGTAACGAACATTTTGGGACAGGTTTCGTATCGATCGGATATCGTTTCGATAGGTTTCGGGGTGTCTGAAGGTTTAGGATCGGGATTAAAAATAGTGAAAAATTCCAGAAAATTACGGGGATTTAGTGGGAGGTTATTTAAGTAGTTAGTAACCCTCTAAAATGATTTGGACAGGTTTGGGAGTCCCAGTAACAACGATTGGCTCAGAAGAGTCATATGACACGCATATCGAGGCAGCAGCTTGGACGGTCTGTGAGTGGACCTTGTTTTCTAAATTGGTGCATGCATAAATGTTTATTATATGTTTTAATACATGTTTTGTGATGCCATGAGTACATTTGAGTGTGGTTACGTATTGGCATGTATTTCGAGGTTTCGACCTTATACGGTGCATATACATGTTTGTACTTTCTATGATGGTTTAAATGAAATGGTTTTGGATTTCAAAAGGATAAACTCGGGCATAAGCCCCATTTGGTTTTGTCTCGGGCATGTGGCTCTATTTACGACCTACGAGTCTGAATCGTGGTCGCGGCGAGTGCTATGTGCATGGCGACCAACGATATGACGCTCGCCTCCGGACTAGGATATGTTCCTTCCGGAGAGGTCACGATGCACGATCTGTTGTCGGGCAGCCGATGGAGGCTCGACATCGGAGTGCTGACGGTTCAGGATATCGATCGGTGATGAGTGCAACATAATCTAGCGGTGGTCGCGTCGGTTGATTCGTTCACAGCGACATACCAGGATTGAGGGCGGTCCTGGATGGATGGTTGCACGCATCACTATGATCAGAGTCCTAACTGACCCTGAGATATCTGGCACGATGCCCAGTTGAGTCATGTGTTCGGGCATGAGACCCAGTTACTTTACATTTATGATTTTGGGTCGAGGGCCCTAATGGATTTCCAGGTTCATGACGGTTTATGGGAACCAGCATGAACCCTTGGAGGGTTTTATGGTTCATGACGGTTTATGGGGATCGGGTATGAACTCTTGAAAGGTTTTTATGATTCATGACGGTTTATGGGGACCGGACATGAATCCTTTGAAAGATTCTAAGGATGATTTCGTTATATATATGTATATATATATATATATATTCATATACATTTCTTTACTTGGATTGTCTCCTCCGAAGAGGGTCGTTGGCCTGGGTGGAGCCCGAAAGAGTCACGGGGCACTAACTGAGTGGAGTCGCCCCCATTGGGTTCCTTACTCTCAGGAACGCTTGTATCATAACCTCAGGACGGGTCATTGGTCTACGGACATTGACCTTGGACCCTGAGAGACTTGGGTTTGAGACCCCGGGTAGCACGCGCGTAGCTTTGGAAACCGTGACAGGATTGGTTGTGTGAATTATATGTATGTATGATATATGATATGTAATATACAATATATGATATGTGATGTGTATAGGTTTTGGGCTGAGTCCCGTATGGATTTGGGCAGTGGCCCATATGGTTGGTTCGTGATGGTTCTTTCGGTTATGGTTTTGGGCTTAGTTCCCACATATGGTTCTTTTGGATTAAATAGTTTTCGAATGCATGCATCCTTTTTAGTGAAGGGTACAAATGTCTTCGTTAAAATGTTTTTATAAACTCTTTGTTTTTTCCACTCACAGCTTTTAATGTTTTGACTGCCCTTCAGGTTGACAGCGAATGTGGACTGTAGAAGAGACTGAGATATCACATACCTCCTCCGGATCCTGGCGTACTCTGATAGCCCGAGAGAGCTAAGGTTGGAAATTTCCCTTGTCTGACACTTAGTGTCAGACGGGAGCAAGGTTATCCCGCGTTAATCCCAGGGGAATTGGGATGGATCCTGTCATCCTCGGTTAGGACCCAACTCATCTAGCATGATATTTTCCGTTTTGGGCCTCTTTTCCCTTGCCCTCACGGTTTTGTTTTCAGGAGCTCACGGTGTAACATCTCAGGGGGTCACCCATCATGAAATTACACCAACCTCAGCTCACTTAACTTTGGGGTTCCAACCGAACCCAAAGACACTGAGCTCCCAATAGGTCTCGTGCTAGATAGGTGTGTGCCTACATGTAACGACCCGTATTTTATTATTATTTAATTAAATGGAAATTATATGTAAAATGACAATTTTGCCCCTAGTCAAGGCAAAATATTAACTTTTGATCCGGAACGTCGTATGACCTTAAACCTTTGACCATTTCGTAGATCGGGCCGCCCTGAATTCGTAGACAGGTGGCATGCCAAATTTGGAGACCCGGAGCGAAAGTTATGGGTCACAGACTTTACGGAGTACTATTACATTTTTCGAGAAACGGGACAGGTAAACTGAATTGACTGGTCAACTTAGACTCTTGAACCAATCAGATGAGTGACAAATGTCACTCATCTACCTGGCCCAAAAGCCCAAATAATTGGGTGCATGAATCTCCTTGTTTTCTCTTTGAAGTGAAACCCCTATGCTCACAACCAAACCATTCCTCCTTCCCCTTTCATTTTCTCTCAGCCCAGATCGATCCTTCATCCTCACTGAACATCATTTGCATCATCACCATTCTTGCCGTCCTCCGTCCCGTCCGCCTGCAGCCACCAGCAACCATCCCGACCACCCAAAAATCGTGACGGGCCAACACACACAGGGACATCGATCGTGCAACCCACCCCACTTACCTTCAGTCTCAAGCTCAAGGGAGAACACAGAGACGCTAGGACGCCTGACTGGACCTCACAACGGGCTGGTTCGAAGCTGACGCCGCCTAACGCGACAGAGAGGAAGCCGGGAAACTGGGTTGGTTCTTCTTCGAGCTAAAGGTAATGATTTCGACCCTTCTTCAAGTTTTGATGATTTTAGACCTTTAGAGTAGGTGTAGACGAGTTGTTAGGGCCAAACCGCGATGAAAATGGTGATCGAAGGAAGGTTTTCTGGGCGGGCCATGGCCGTGGGTCACGGCGGCTCTGCCACTGGTTCTTCGGTAGGGTCCAACCGAGCAGCGCCGCAGGCCAAACGAACCGTGCTTTGGGTCTTCGGTAGGAGTCCACCGATGATGACATCATCATTCTCACACTATTCTAACAGCATGATGACATCATCTTGTCAGAGATGTCAGAGCAGGGACCAATCAGGGAATGACACGTGTCGTCTGACACATGTCAGAGAATGACGTTGTATGTCATCAGACGTCAGCATTACTGTAGCACCGTTGACCGTGGGTTGACCAGGCGCGTGAGGTGCGCGTGTGAATAGTACTTTTTGTGGGGACGGTATCATTTTCAAGTTTTCGACGATACGAATCCAATGGTGGTGGTTTCGTGTCGATCAGAGATCGTTAGGTTGGTCAAATTGAGGAAATTAGCCTCGGGAAGCGTGTTCGGAGAGCGTTCCCGGGCCGGTTTCGTTCTAAGTTTGGATGCTAGACCTAGTAGGGTCAATTTGTGACCCTTAAGTATGTTTGGGCAGGTTCGGACGTTGTTATTAGCTTCAGGACAGGTGTAAATGGTTCTTTAGCGCAGCAAGAACTAGTTGTGAGTGGACCGTTGATTTCATAACTAAATACATGCATAACTGTTTTACTTGTTTTCTAAATTGTTTTATGCTAAATGTTTTATGATATTGGGATTTGAGAATTGGATTACGGATTTCAAGAAATTCATAGATATCGAGCCTGAAACCCATTTGACGAGTGTTGACTCGGGTTTTAGAGAGAGTTAACGGTATTCCAAAATGAATTGTGAACTAATGAAAGTATTGATGATTTGAGACTTTTGACCTAAAGATTTGGTTTATAACGAATTCTGGGTAAAGGTTTGACATGATTTGAAAAGATGGTTTTGCAAAGGTTTTCATACGTATATGTATATACCCTTCCAGCATGCAGATTGGTCTCATCCAGACGTCGACCTCGAGGGTCACGATCCACTGACCAGAATGGGTGTCCCCATAGGGACCCCGTTCCAGGAGTGGGAGATTGTAGTGGTTCTGGACCAGATTTCGGAGAGTTACTTGAACTAGATTCGGGAGAGAGCTCGGACTAGGTTCAGAGATAGAACCTCCCAGATGGAGAATTCCTGGGAGTAGACTCGGAGTGAGACCCCGAGTGGTGTGCATGCCTTTTAGATACGAATCGTGACCATTTTCGGCGATTTGTTCCCTAGGGGCTGTGTGCCTCGAGTTGGCATCGAACTTGCTTTCGACGCCGAGGAAGGGATTGTGGATACATAGTTACTTTGGAATTGATGCTATACGTGCCCAGATGTAATTTTGTATAGGTATATGTATATGTATAGAAATGTTACATGTTTTTATAATAGATCGTATTTCTATGTTTTCTACTAAATGCATGTATATTTACAGAAACGAAGGGTCAAATTATATATATGTTCTAAATGAATTTATAACTATTTTATTTTTGGTCCACTCACACTTTGAATGTTTTCTTGACTCTTCAGGAGAGGAAACCGAGGAGGGCATCGACTCTGGGGCCGAGGCATAAATATCACCGTTGCGTTCACACCACCTTGAGGGGTAGGTTTTATCTTTAGTTTGTATTAGTATGAACATAATGCTCATTTCCCTTGTCTGACATGTTGTATTATGAAACACACCGGTGTGTCTCTAGAACCCCTAGTAGGGGTATTTGTGTAATAAAACCCTTGGAAAGGTATTTGTGGTATTTTGGTTCACTTGTCAAATAGGAGCAGGCTTCCCCAGTGGTCCCTAGGGGGAAAACGGGGTGGGTCCTGTCACTACACCTTTAAGGCACACCACCAATCCCCTCCCAGACCATTCCCCCCTCGCAGGAATGCGGGATCATTCATCGTTCCCTACATGACACAGTTCTTACAATCCAACCCCCTTAGGGCCCAGCGTCCTCGCTGGCACACTTCCCGGTTGGGATCTGGCTCAGATACCATTCTGTCAGGACCCGACCCTCCTCGGTCAGGACTCAACTCATCTAGCACGATATTGTTCGCTTTGGGCCTCCTTGCCCTTGCCCTCACGGTTTTGTTTTCGGGAGCTCATGGTGCAACTTCCCAGGGGGTCACCCATCATGGAATTGCACCAACCTCAACTAGCTTAACTTTAGGGTTCCAACCGAATCCAAAGTCACTGAGCTCTCAAAATGCCTCGGGCTAGATAGGTGTGTGCCTACACCTTTAAGGCACGCCACCAATCCCCTCCCAAACCATTCCCTCTAGGACACGGGTCTTACATGCCATTAAGGCTACTTTCGTCAAAATCGCCTAGAAATCATTTGAAATTCATAATTATTCCAAAATCACATTATTTCAAGTCACAAAACAAGTTCAATTCGATATCACAATCAAAACGATATTCGAAACCAGTTTACCCAAACCTCGTAAAATGTGCAAAAAAATATTAATTAAATATTGGTAAAATACCAAAAATTCATATAAACTCCCAATCACTCCAATGTCATCAAAATCACATAGAAACACATTTAAATCATGTATGTATGCATGCATAAAATTTTAGGGAAAGAAATTCCACTCACACTCATGTACAAGTCGGTGCACACAATCATAAGGATAAGGGACACATGTCCCAATCCAATTCAGCCACAAGGAAAAGATCTCACAAGGTTAATTTACCAAAATGCCCCTTCATTAACCAAATTATCAAAATGCCCCTATAATTACCTAGAACGAGGACGAACCCAACTGAACTCTGTTTCCGATATGTTGCCTGCCGACGTACTCGAGAAGCCAAGACCTTCGTAACGGTCTTTTCGAATTATCAAAACGAGGTCCCAGTAAAAAGTCAACATTTTGACTTCGACCAAGAAAAATCAACTCTTTAACTTAGGGGCAAAATAGTCAATTTCATCAGACCCTTTTCTAATTTTGGCGTACCACCTTCCTACGTACTCAGGATTTCGAGACCATCGCAATGGTCCTTTCAGAACCCCCAAACGGTGTTCCAATAAAAAAGTCAACATTTTGGCTTTTCCAAGGGCAAAAATTGTCAAATTCTATGTTTCCTCGAGAAAGATACCTTCAAGAAGGTGAAGGTATGACTAAATTTTCATTTGTTCACATTACTTTATTCCATAATGTTTTAACCCTTGTTTTCAATAGAGTCTGGATGGTGTTTGTGGGTGTCACCTCTGTTAAACCCTCAAGAGACAAAAATCCTTCTACTAGGCACACCTAGGGATTTAAATGTTCAATCTTAGGAAGATTGAGTCTTTATTTTGATTTTGCCTTTGTAGTTTTTTTGCTAGAGGACTTGCAAATGATAGGTTTGGGTGACATGACCCACCCTAATCCTCCGGGATTAAGGGTTAAATCCTACTCCCGTCTAACTTACGCATGACATGAAGGCTAAACTGTCGCCCAACCTCCATGTGACATGTAAGTCGGACAAGGGATTCTCGATCCAACCATCCCAAAAGTAAACGGACTTCCCAGAGTGCACCGAACTACTGTGGATCGCGGGTGTGATGTCTCCGTCTCTCTCGACCAACAGCCCGTACCGCAACAACCTGGAGGGTATCGAAAACATGAAAAGACTGTGAGTGGACAAAAATAAAGTATAGTTCAAAAATAGTTCAATAAAACAATTACACTTTTACCCTCCATGTAAAAACCAATGCATGCATATCAAGTCATGTCATGAAACCATTTCATATTAAAAACCATCAACGAACACCATTCTCGAAAACCCGAATCAAATTCGTTATTCAAATCCAAGCCTCAGCCTCAAATCACAAGCAATCTCAAATACGGGAACTCAGTCCCAAAACTTATCACATCCAATTCATCCGGGCCACTGCCCAAAACATCGGAAAACCAGTGAAAAACCAGTGAAAATATCAATCATACAAGTTTACTGGATCTCAAGTGCGCCTGAGTCTTTAAACTCAAAACCATGCGCAATAACCAGGCCTTCCCGGGATATCAACGAGTCCTTAAACTCAAAACACAATCACAGGCCTTGGGGGGTATCACAATCACCGAGACTTTAAACTCAAAACATATCAATCCAGGGCCCTCCCCCCAGTCAATCAATCCGAGTCTTTAAACTCAAAACCAGATCCAGCGGTTTTTCTTTTCTTTTTCGGGTCTTTAAACCCAAAACCATTTTTCAAGTAACAGTGAAAACCATAGAAAATCCATATCCGAATTTGCAACAATGATTCATGTTCACCAAGCACTACAAAGAATAACGGTGCGAGGGGCTTCGACAGATGGGTTCACGGTTTCACAATTCCTTGTACTCTGTTTTCAGTCCAAAACCGTGCATCCTTCATTTTAAAACAAAGGAAGATGGTGACGAGGCTTCTAAAGCCATCCAGACACAACCACGCGTCACAATTGTTGTGAACAACCATTTCCAACAACCAAGTTTCTACTCCTTAGTGGGCACAGATCCCAATGCCTCAAAAGATCAAAATGCCCCTAAAGGGTAGATTACCATTTTGCCCCTCTAGTTCCTAGGCCCATAACTCTGTCGTCCAACTTCCGATTAACGCGTGCCGCCTGTCATTGTACTCAGGGGATCAAGACCTTTCTAACGGTCCTCGAAATGCATGAAAATTCCATGTCCTTTGAAAAGTCCACAAATTTCCCTCATTCCGTCAAAATTACCAAAGTACCCTCGAACTACCGAACGTCATAACTTTTCCCACGAATTTCGGAATCGGACGTGCCACCTGTCTATGAACTCGTGACGTCCCGAACTACGTCACGGTCATCACTCAAAGTCCATTTGACTGCTCGAACGAAAAGTCAACATTTTTGTCCATTTCAGGGGCAAAATCCTCATTTTTGCACCGTCCGTCCGAAATCGTCCAACTATTCACCGATTAACTTTACCAATCCGTCATTAACCACTAATCTAATCCCGATTTCCAGGACGGGTCGTTACATTGGGGGCCTTTATTAGGTCATATTTTATGCAATTTTTCCATGCATTTTTACCTTTGATTTAGTACTAATATCTTTCATCACATAGGAGAAAATGATAATTTTTGTGAGGGTGGTGCAGGATTGGATATTACATCGAATTACAAAGATTTCAGCATAAAAAAGGAAGAAATTCGGAGTTGCTTGAGCATATTTAAGGAGCAAAGAAAAATAACTTGAAAAATAAGAAGCTGTCACTATTCACGCATCACTGTTCATGTGAATAGTATCTGGTTTCCCTCTCTTACCTTATTTGCTCTCATGCTTTCTTACCTATATAAGCCTTCTTCACTCTCAAAATAACCCCTAGCGTCCACATAACAAAGAATCAGATCTACTCTTCCCTTTCATTCTCCTTATCTTCCATTTAGAAAACCTTAAAAAAAAAACTCATCTTTCTTTTTCCCTTCCATAACCATATCCTCTCTTCCATCATTTTCCATCTCTTTTCCATGTCAGGACCCGTCCCAAATATCACCTCGATACCCGGGACGAACCCTGCTCCCGTTTGACAATCACACTTAAAGTACCAGAATACCCTTAATATCACCGTAAGTATAACTATCAGACGCATGAGTAAATATAATACAACTGTAAGTCAGAGCATAGTTCTACAAAATGGGCACAAAATCCTACTATGCTAGTCCCGCAACGGAAGAACGTTGTAAGCTCTATGCCTCGATTCCTGCCTCAACGTTCACCCCAGCGCTATCACCACGACCTGGAGGGAAAATTTAAAACCAAAAGATGTGAGTGGACTAAAACAAATACAAGTTCTAAAAACAGTTCATTATCAAATCAGAGTTAAGGAAAATAATAATACTAATATTTGTTCCCTCCATTTTGAAAACATGCATGCCCAACTACGTATCAGAAAAACCACAACATAACCCATCATAAGAAACAGAAACACTATAAAACGGGTATAAAACTCATATCATAAGCATCATGAAATCGCATCATAAATCGTGAATATCAAATCATCATTTTACGATCAAACCTGCTGGGTCTATCCGAGTCTTTAAACTCAACCAGGCCTCAAATGTAATTCCGAGTCTTTAAACTCATTAGGCCTATGGGGGTAATATCATAAATGTCTGAGTCTTTAAACTCCCGAGTCTTTAAACTCAATCCGGGCCCGTCCCCCCATCCATCAGCATATCCGGGTCTTTAAACCCATATCCAGATCCAGCAAATCCAATCCAAATTCCATGTAAAACCATTTCTAAATCCATAGCAAAACTCGAATTCGAAATCCCCGGTTCGAAGCCCTTCCGGCGTTCAGAACCGTCATTCCGAACCCAAATCCGGAAATCCACCTTTAAATCAAAACCCGCGATTATCGAAAACCATGTTTCATAATCCATTTATCATCATTAGAAAACAATTATATATTGAAATCCCTAAGTATGACATCAAAATCCGAAATCCATCTTTTCCTCGAAAAACGTGCAAAATCCCGAAAATGTCTCGAAAAACGTGAAAGCATATCAATCACATATAATCACATATAACCATCATTAGAAAGCATAAAAACATACTTCAAATAGTAAAACATAATTAAAAACAGTTAGGCATGCTTGAACGAAAAGAAAGAGTCCACTCACAAATCTGAACGAGTCAATCGCGCTCTGTGCGCTCCTCGACCGTCTCAGGCGTCTCCCATCCTGTCAATATGCACCAAATAGGGTCACAAATACATCAAGGATACTAACCCTAATTTCCCCAATTTTTCAGGAATTTATTCATATTTTAATCTTAAACCCTAAACCGTCCTGGTTCCCGAACTACCTCATAACATCGTCCGATTAACCCGAAAATCATACCAATGGATTCCTTAGGACATTTAGAACCAAAACCATGTTGGAAGGTTGGCCGGACTCCTCCCCACGCGCCTCCACGCGCCGCCCAAAGTGGCTGCGCGTGGGCCTCACGCGCCTGCTACAGTGTTTCTTCTTCCTCGAGTCACCCGGTTCAACAGGCGTGACCAGTTCTCTGCAATTCCTCCACCATTTCAGTCCAATCCAATCCCTTTCGTCCAACCCTTAGCAATCTAACCCCGTCCTAACAATTGAAAATCGCAGCCTAAAACTTCACGATTTCTCCCTCGAAAAACATAGCCCGTGGCCCCTGTTTTGGCCGCCGGCCACCCAGGTCCTTCCCCGGCACGGCACCACACTCAAACGACTCCTGGGACCTCCAGGAGTCTCACCCTGACCTCCAAATACCTCAAATCTAGCCCTAAGTCCATGACTTTGGAAAATTAAAAAAACGGGAAAATAGGGGAATCGGGGTATACCTTCGATTCTGTCTCCGCCGTGTGCACCGCCGCGTACTACGGTGCTTGTTGAGTCCCTTGCAAGCTTCTGAGCCTCCTATCGCCTTGGTTTGAGCCACCACACGGCACAACCACCGCCAGAGGGTCACCGCCTCTCTGTTTTCCCAAAACTTCAAGCCGTCCACCGTCGTGCCTCCGTGCACGGTTACAGTCCAAAACTCGATCAACAACTCACCCTCGTCTCTCTATCACTTCCTCAATCCACAACCCACTCACTCACACCTTGAATCGATCGTAGTCTCCCCAATTTTTCCTCTCTGTTTTCTGTTGCTCACCGTCAAATACACGGTTCAAAATCACACAAATTGTGGCCGTGTGTATTTGAGACCGTCCTAGAACCATCCAGCCACTCACACGTGTCCAAAATCCTATGGAGCAAGCTAAAATATCCCAATCCACAGCTGCCACTTGCTCTGATCTGATTGGGCTGAGGAGAAAAAGACCAAATTGCCCCTAGTTATAAAATTACCGTTTTGCCCTTGAACTGTCCAGACCCGTAACTATTTCATCCGACGTCCGATGACAGCGTGCCGCCTGTCGTTGTACTCGGGACGTCGAGACCTATCTAACGGTCCTCGGTCTACATGAAAATCACCAGTCCACCAAAAAGTCAACATTTTCCTCAAATGGTCAAAATTACGGTAACGCCCATAATCTTCCGAACATCATAACCTTTTCTCCGGTTGTCCGAATTGAACCTGCCACTTGTCTACAGACTCGTGACGTCCTAAACTACGTCACGGTCAAGGGTCAACACTCATCCGACCGGTCAATCAAAAAGTCAACATTTGACGCACTATTCACAAGGGCAAAATCGTCCTTTATACAAATATTAACAAAAATTACATTTATACCCTTCCCGAAGGTACGGGTTGTTACATTCCATCTCCCTCTATCTCTTATCATAAAAGCCTCAAAATTCTTTCATCAAATTCATCATCCATCATCTTTGTTGTGTGGAAAAGAAGCCTTTTTCAACACTGGAGAAGAAGACTGTCTTCTACTTAGAGTTTGCTATATCCATGTCTTTAATTACTGTTTTTATGTTGATTAGATACATGTGTAGCTAATTTCTCATACAAGGTTCTTGATGTGCAAACTCTATCGTACACATTGGCCTTACCCGGATGGTACTCGATCGTACAGTCATAATCCTTCAGCAGCTCCAATCATCTCCGTTGTCTCATGTTAAGCTCCTTCTGAGTGAATAGGTATTTAAGACTCTGGTGGTCGGTGTATATCCGACACGTTGCGCCGAAAAAATAATGTCTCCAGATTTTTAGAGCATGAACCACCGTCGCCAACTCCAAATCATGGGTAGGGTAGTTCAACTCATGAGTCTTCAGCTGCCGGGATGCATATGCGATAACCTTGCCAGTCTGCATCAATACGCAGCCCAAACCTTGCAGTGAAGCGTCACTAAAGACCACGAATTCTCCACTGTCATCCGGCAATGCAAGGACATGTGCAGTGGTCAATCGATCTTTCAATTCTTGAAAACTCCGATCGCACTGCTCGTCCCAGATAAACTTCACTCCCTTCCGAGTCAAACGAGTCAATGGTGCAGCAATTTTGGAGAAACCCTCCACGAATCTCCGGTAGTAACCCGCCAATCCGACGAAACTCCGCACATCGGTCACTATTGTCGGTCTAGCCCAGTTGGTCACCGCTTCTGTTTTCTGGGGATCCACGCAAATCCCATCCGTTGATATCACGTGTCCCAGAAAACTAATACTGCTCAGCCAAAACTGACACTTGCTTAGCTTGGCGTACAACTGTTCCTGCTCAGCTTCTCCAAGACCAACCGTAGATGTTCCTCATGTGCACGGGCACTCCTCGAGTATACCAAGATATCATCGATGAACACAATCACGAACTTATCCAGGTAGGGTCGGAAGACCCGGTTCATCAGATCCATGAATGCTGCTGGAGCATTCGTTAAACCAAATGGCATAACCAGGAACTCGTAGTGTCCGTAACGGGTTCGAAAAGCAGTTTTCGGAATATCCTCCTCCGAAATCCTCAGTGGGTGATACCCAGACCGCAAATCAATTTTCGAGAAGCACTGAGCTCCCCGCAACTGGTCAAAAAGGTCATCGATCCTGGGTAGAGGATACTGGTTCCTCAGTGTCACCTTGTTGAGTTGTCGATAATCAATACACAAACGGAGACTTCCCTCTTTCTTCTTTACGAACAACACCGGTGCTCCCCACGGTGAAGTACTCGGTCAGACATATCCTAAATCCACCAACTCCTGCAATTGAGTCTTGAGTTCTCGTAACTCGGCCGGCGCCATCCGGTATGGTGCCTAGGATATAGGTCGGGTACCAGGGAGTAGTTCAATAGTAAACTCGATCTCCCGCGATGGCGGTAATCCAGGTAAGTCTTCCGGGAATACATCCGGAAACTCACATACCACCGGTATCACGTCGATACTTGGGGTATCAACCTGTTTCGACACGACATGCGCCAGATAACACTGGCATCCTTTCCGTAGAAGTTTGGTAGCAGTAGGTGAAGAAATCACTTCAGGAGGCGAACCGTCACGTTCCCCCTGAAAGATAACCCCCGGAAAACCCGGGCTCCGTAGAATCACTTGCTTGCTACATCAATCGATGAGCGATCCGTGCTCCGATAGCCAATCCATCCCTAGGATTATATCGAAGTCGTGGATATCCAGAATAATTAAGTCTGCTGGTAAACCCACATCCTCAATTCTTACCGGGCACCTCCGAATCACCTGATTCACAAGGTACACGATGCCCATCGGGGTGCCAACACCCATTTCGCAATCTAAAGCTGATACCACACAATCAAGCATACCAGCACAACTCTTCGAAATAAAAGAGTGTGTAGCCCCTGCATCCATCAATACACGTACAAGAAGGTTTAAGATATGTAGTGTACCTGTGACCACGCCTGGGGCAGTCCTCGCCTGCTGTTGGGTCATTGCAAATACTTGGGCCCTCGGCCCTCCGTTCCGTTCGCGCCCGCGCGCGCCACGCCCAGCACCACGGTCACCTCCCTGACCGCGACCTCCGTTAGTGTGGGAAGCCGTGCTCTGCACCACACTAGAGCCCACAGCGTCGTTGTTTTTGTATAACTGCGGGCAATCACAGGCATAGTGGCCCTCCTCTCCGCAAGAAAAACAAGTTACTGGCCTTGGCCTGTCCGAATGCCCACCAGAAGCACCGCTCCAAGATGAACGCTGCCCAGAGTTGTATCCTGATCCTCTGCCCTGAGAGCCTCTGCGTCGACCTGACCAGCCACGACCCTTGAAGGATGAGGGTGCTCCCCTGTAGCCCCCTCCCTTGTTGTTCTTCTGACCTGATGGCCCACGGTGTGGGCGATCCTGACGTCGCCCCTCGCCCGAAGGCTGTCGTGTCTGGTGTGCCGCCAGAATGGCCTCGACACGCACCGCAGCGTCGACCAAATCTCTCAGTGAAGCATGAGCAGTAGTCACACTTGTCCGGATCTCCCCTCGGAGTCCAAGCTCAAACCTTTGGCATTTGTCCTCCTCCGTGCTCACGAATGATGCAGCGAACCGGGATAGTTTTCCGAAAGTTTACTCGTAGTCCGCAACGGACATATCACCCTGCTCTAGCCTCAGGAACTCAGCCTCCCGCGCCGCGCGAAATGATCGCGGGTAGTACTGGTCCAGAAATCTGGAACGGAAAGCTTCCCAAGTAGTGGTATGGACAGACCACCCAGACATTTCGAGTCCGTGCCACCACTGGTAGGCTCCTCCTTCCAGTAAGAAGGCCGCCAAGGTCACTCGTTCGCCCGGAGGGCAGTGCATCACCAAGAAGATCCTCTCCCACTTGGTGACCCAATCATGAGCATCCTCGGGGTTTGATCCCCCGCAGAAAGGAGTGGCTCCCAAAAGTTGAGCCCTTTCAATGCTCGCGCATTCCATCTCCCTTTCCAGATCCTCGTCAGTTCGTGTATGAGGAATTCTCCTAGGAGGCATAACCAACTGTCAAGAGGCATAGATCAGATAACAATATTCTTAAAAGTCGAAAAGTAACTAGTACTAGTCACTAGTCTAGCATGCTGACCATAACCTAGTACTGACCACAACCTAGTGCTCTGATACCAAGCTGACAGGACCCGCCCCGATCCTCTCTGGGACCATATGGGGACGTGCCCTGCTCCCGTCTGACACCCAATAATTCATACCAATTTAAACCTCAAAACATCAAATGCATAAATAACCAAATTAAAGTCATACATCAAATCCGAATTAAACAAATGTCAGACAAGGGATGAAATCCAAAATTACAAGTTGCGAGCACGACTCTAACATAAACCTGCGGGTACACCACCCAGCAGGGGTTCAGGTACGTAGAAGTAGATCTATGCCTCAGCCTCAGGTTCCTCCTCTACCTCAGTATCACGACCTGGAGGGGTTACCAAAAACATTAAGGGTGAGTGGACCGAAACTCAAGTTTGTAAAATCATTTGTTAAGTAAAACATATAATTTACCCCTCCGTTTTCCAAACATGCATGCAACCGTATTTAAAACCATCAATCATATAATATGAACCAAAAGGCATATAATAAAACCATAATATCATTTTAGTCACTGCACTATACACTCCAACCCGACATTCCTGATGTCTGACGTCCCTGACGTCCAATAAGGTCACAATCACAAGGCTACGCGTGCCACTCGGGTCTCAATTCCGAGTTCAATCCCCGAACCCTGTTCGGTTACAGCATCCCCGATGCTTAGCGTCCTAGACGCTGGACGTACTAGACGTCTGTGACCTCTCCGGGGTACCTCATCCGGAGGAGACAGTATCATATGGAAGGATCTATACAGTGCAGTAACAAATACATTTTATTGATATCCACATGCAAGGCATATATTTATACATAGATAAAATCCAAACCAAACCTTATGTTCCATCGGACGGGTCTCAAGCCCAACTACCATGAAACGTGTCATAACCATAATTTCCATATCATCAGAACCGTTTATTTGATTTTAGCATGTGAATAAATAAGTAAATCGGAAAACATTTTGAGCATGCAAGTGTTTAATGAAATCGGGCCCACTCACTGTACGATCCCGCTGCGAATCTGCGCGTACGGACCTGTACCGGGATTATCGTACAATTCCTGTCAGTTCAATTCACACGTAAGGGTCACCACAAATCCTTAATATTTATTCAAAAGAAAGTTCGAAACAGAAACCGGTTCGGGGAAACTGTCGACACGTTTCCCAAAGCAACCGGCCCTAAACTGACCCTTCAAACTATCTCAGATCAACATGGATAATTGTAACGACCCGTCCCAAATTCCATGATTAGATTAGTGACTAATCACGATTAGTAAGGCTAATCCGTGATTAGTAGAGCGAAATCGGACGAACGATGCGAAATGACCGTTTTGCCCTTGGTGGTGGCAAAACGTTGACTTTTCAATCGGGCGGTCAACTGGACTTTGACCGATGACCGTGACGTAGTTCGTGACGTCACGAGTTCATAGACAGGTGGCACGTTCAATTCCGAAGTTCGAGGAGGAAGTTATGACGTTCGGAAGTTTAGGGGCATTTTGGTAATTTTGGTTAAATGGGGGTCAAATGTTGACTTTTTGATCGGGAGGTCCAATGGCCGAGGGCTGAAGACCGTTACGTAGATAAGGACGATACGAATCCATAGGCAGGCGGCACACTGAAATCGGACTTCGAACGGGAGAGTTATGGGTCACGGAAGTTCGATTTCACTATGCACGAACTTCGAGACGGGGACGATTTGGTGAAATCCGATTGGGCAGATATTTTAGTGGGCCCCATGGATGAGTGACAAGTGTCACTCATCCCATTGACTTGATCCCCCAATTTGTGGATCTATATAATTAATTAATATTATTTAATTAATTTTATAAACCAAACCCACCCACCATTCAATCTCAACCCTCCAATTCAATTCTAACTTTAAATCCACACCCTCCATCCCATCTCTCCTTCTCTCATCAGCCATCCTCCTTCATCTTTGTTCATCCTCCCACCCGAAACCCATAACCCCATTTTTCTTCATTTCTTCAAAAATCAAAACACATAATCACACTTCACCATTCATCACTTGTATGAGCTGGGAGTGACCGTGGGGGGAGTGTGAAGGGCTGAGGACAGAGAGGGTGGACGGTGGCCCACGGTGGAGGACACGGCGGAGGAGAACCCGTGAGGTAAGAAAATGTTCAAAAATTCGAAATTGGATTTTAATGGTTTTTACTCGATTCCATTAATTGGGTAAGGTTTCTAGGGATCCCAGGAGATGAATGAGATTGGTTTCGAGGCGTTGGACGGCTTGGAACAGCCGTGAACGGCGGGAGAAGTCACGGCCGTCATGCCTAGATTGAAGGTACGGGTTTTCGATGTTTTTTTCTTCCGTTTTAAGTTATAGGACGGTAGGTTAGGTTGAGACGAAGAGAATGGGCCAAACGGGAGGCATTTTGGTGGTCGGACGGTGGAGAACCGGCCGGGTCAAGTCGCTGGTCACGGCGACCCGGTTGCAGGGTTCGGGTCGACCCGTCGAGTGGTTGAAGGTGGTGACGTGGCATGATGACGTGGCACCTGTCAGATTGTCAGGTGACGTGGACCACTCATCAGCCGACACGTGTCACATGTCAGTGCACAGTCAGCACTGACATGTCAGTGACGTGGCCCAATCAGGGGCTGACACGTGGCACTGATGTGGACCAGTGTCGTGATGACACGTGGCACATGTCAGACTGCCACGTGGCACTGATAGCACAGTGACGTGGACCAATGAGAGCATGACACGTGGCACCTGTCAGAGTCTGACATGTCAGACCTGACAGATGTCAGATGACGTCATGCTGACGTCAACGGGTACTGTAGCGGCGCGTGAAGCCCAAGCGCAGCCACTTCAGGCGGCGCATGAGGGCGCGTGGCAGGGAATCTGGGGAAGGTTCCAACATACGAAATCATCTATTCGATGTAACGAACATTTTGGGACTGGTTTCGTGTCAATCGGACACCGTCTCGATATGTTTCGGGGCATCGGAAGGTTTAGGTTCGGTTTTAAAAATAGTTAAAAATACGGGAAAATTACGGGGCTTTAGTGGGAGGTTAATTAAGTAGTTAGTAACCTTCTATTACGATTTGGATAGGTTTGGGAGTCCCGGTGACGGTGATCAGCTTGGGGAGCCGTATGGCACGCAAATCGAGGCGGCAGCTTGGACGGTCTGTGAGTGGACCTTGTTTTCTAAATTGGTGCATGCATAAATGTTTGTTATATGTTTTAATACATGTTTGATGATGCCATGGGTGCATTTCTATGTGGTTACGTATAAGCACGTATTTCGAGGTTTCGGCCTTATACGGTGCTTATACGGGTCTGTATTTCTTTATTGATTTAAATGAACTGGATTTGGATTTCAAAAGGATAAACTCGGGTATGAGGCCCATTTGGTTTTGTCTCGGGCATATGACCTCAGATATCGGGCACGGTGCCCAACTGATGTCCTATGTTCGGGTACGAGACCCAAGCTACTTTACGGTTTTGATTTCAGGTCAGGGAACCTTAAATGGATTTCCCGGTTCATGACGGTTTATGGGAACCGGCATGAACTCTTAATATGGTATCATGGTTCATGACGGTTTATGGGAATCGGCATGAACCCTTGTTGATTATTACGGTACATGACGGTTTATGGGAACCGGCATGTTACCTCGGTTATGTTATTACGGTACATGACGGTTTATGGGAACCGGCATGCTACCTGGTTATGTTATTATGGATCATGACGGTTAAGGGGAACCGGGCATGGATATTATGTTATGTATATATATGTTCATCTACCTTCCTTTAGTTCTATTATCTCCTCCGGGGAGGGTCGTTGGCCTGGGTGGACCCCGGAGTAGTCACGGAGCACCGACTGAGTGGAGTCACCCCCCAGTTGGGTTCCTTACTCTCAGGAAGGCTATGGTTACTATTACCTTGGGTAGGGTCAGTGGTCTGCGGACATTGATCTTGACTTTGAGAAGACTCGGATTGAGACCCGGGTAGCACGCGCGTAGCTTTGGATACCGTGACAGGATTGGTTGTGTGACTTATATATATGATATATGATATATGATATGTGGTGTGCACAGGATTTGAGCAATGGCTCGTGTACTTGGTTTCTTTATGGTTTGGGGCCGAGTCCCGTATGGATTTGGGCAGTGGCCCGTATGGTCGTTTTCATTGTGGTCCTTTCGACCTTGATTTATATCTGCTTTGGGCTTAGTCCCACATATGGTTTGTTTTGGATAAATGGTTTTCGAATGCATGCATGCTTTTTAGTGGAGGGTACAAATGTCTTATGAAATGTTTTTATAAACTTTTGTTTTGTCCACTCACAGTTTTTAATGTTTTGACTGCCCTTCAGGTTGACATCGGATGTGGACTGTAGCAGAGACCGAGATATCACATGCCTCCTCCGGATCCTGGCGTACTCTGATAGCCCGGGAGGGCAAAGGTCGGAAATATCCCTTGTCTGACACTTCGTGTCAGACGGGAGCAGGGTCATCCCGCACTAATCCCGGGGGGATTGGGATGGGTCCTGTCAATAATTCACCAACAATGTTCAGAATGATGAGAGGAATAAAAGTCATGTTGATCGTGATCGGAGATAAGCCCCAACGCGTACTCACGCGCCGCCCAAAGTGGCTGCGCGTGAAAGTCACGCGCCTGACACTGTAGCTACAGTGTCAGCACCTTCACCCGTTTGTCTGTAATTTGGGCCTGCCACCCGCGGCTTAACCCGGTTAATTACCCGTCAATTCCTACTCGATTTCAATCCAATTTGATCCTAACATGTTATTTAAACATCTAATCTAAGTTCTGAGTTATTAATTAGCCAAATCAAATCCTTAAATGGCCCTTCGACCCGTGATCATCCAAACGGGTTGATCACCCCAACTCACTGGTTTCTAAACCAAAATCAAATTAACCTTACATGAAGCATCATAGTATCAAAACGAACTGGAAAACACACTCAATTGAACCAACACTCACCTGGAAGTAGTCGTCCAAACCTCTGAAATTCTTCTGAACACGGCAGCCACCGTCCCAGCTCACCCGTGGCTGGTTGCCTTCGATTTTGATATGGTTGTGTTCTAAACACTCCCAGAAAGCTTACTCTGCGATTAGATTGGTCCAACACACCGTAGAAATTAAACTCCCGATTTCCCTCCAAAAATCCCCGAAATGGTTTCTCTCTGGTTCCACTCTTATTTTCAGTCCTTTTAATACCGGAGTGAAGCTCACACACTATATAATCGGTTTAAACAATTTCAAGCCATCCCAGAGGCTCGTGGGTGTCCAATTTGTCCACTGAAAAATGTTCCCCAAAAAGCTTCGAACTTGAATTAACAATGGTGTCGTGCAAGGTGGATGCAACAGACCACGTTATAAAGCATCAGACACTCCCAACTTTCCAGCACACAATTGCATAATCAATTGCACGTTTGAGCCACCGCACATGGTGGTGCCGCCCATGTCCCCCCGCGGTTGCTACAGTAACCAGGGCAAAAAGACCAAAATGCCCCTGGTTCAACAATTACCAAAATACCACTCACTTCCTAGACCCGTAATTCAGCCATACGAAGTCCGATTTCGGCGTGTCCCCTGTCTACGGACTCAGGACGTCGAGACCTACCTATCGGTCCTTGAGTTGCGTGAAAATTAATTGCCAAACGAAAAGTCAACATTTTTGCCAGTGAAGTCCAACTTACGGGAATGCCCCTGAACTTCCGATAGTCATAACTTTTTCCCTGATCGTCCGAATTGGACGTGCCACCTGTCTATAAACTCGTGACGTCCCGAACTACGTCACGGTCATAGGTCAAAGTCCATTTGACCCACAAATCAAAAAGTCAACAATTTGGCCATCCATTCACAAGGGTAAAACGTCAATTGATACATTAAATTACAATATCGAAATCCTCGAATGTCCGGGGTGTTACACTCATGTCTAGATTCATCAGCTAGTTCACATCCCAAATATGACTCATCGGCTCGGCCACCAATATAAGAACAAATCCAGTTGCCATAGAGAAAGGATACAAAGAAAACAACGTGAAAGCTAAGAGCATCCACATCATACTAGCTAAAATTTTAGGCAAATTTAACTAAAAATGACCCAAAGGTTATTAATAGCTAACCAATTTTTACAGCTACCAAAATCAAATTTTATATTTTCACCAACTTTAAATATTAAATTAATTTTTCTTTCAAATTTAAATATATAACAACTTAATTTTCCTAAAAGGTTAGTTTTAAATAGTTCACATAAATATGTCTATTTTGAGTGCAAAATTGATTTAGCGCATTGTTGAAGCACAAAATGTTCCAACTTCGGAGTACTCTTCGTCCAATCACCATGTGATACGTGTCCCATTTCGTAACTTATAGACTAAGAAGAGCAGTAGGTCTTCCGTTAGGGTTGAGCACCGGTATGGTGTTGGCCTAAAGCTCTCCGACGGTCAAGTTAGTAATTTTGTTTGAAAGAGAGAACAGTAAGTAGTAACTTTGACAGAATAATAGTGAATAGTGAGTATGAAATACCTCATTGGGAAATGTGCACCCCCTTTTATATGGGTGAATGAGGTAGTCATTTTTTATATGTTCAATGTGGGATAAATGCACCTCGATTATCGTGTTGGCACGTGGCACATAGGTCAAGGGTAGGGATGTGTCCACGTGTCATTCCATGTTTGACCTTTTGCTAGGGTTGTGTAGGTTGTGTAGGCTTGGCCTATGTTTGGTATTTTGGGCATTAGGCATACGACCTAGTGAGTCTAGTTCAATATGGTGTCAACAGAAGTCCCCCAAGTTCTTGACCGAGATGGAATTTCTCAGTTGGGGACTTATCTTACTCTTCCAGACTTAGTGGGAAGTATACCTGCAATCCCTTAAGTCCCTTGGTCGAGAGAGGTTGTCGAGCTGTGTGTATGCCTTTTTACGGAAGTCCTTAGTGGTCGGTGTCCATATGGTAAGTCGACTAGTATTACGTTAGTAAGAGTTTGTTTATTTTTATCAAGGTTTAAGGTGAAGAATTCATTTGCCAAATTAGTCTAGTTAGTTAGTGAGAGTCCTAACCTACTGAACAATAGATTGGAGTTAAGATATCATATGTAATGATCTGTCCCAAAATTTCGACTAATTTGGGAATTTGAACGGGAAAAAGACAACAATTTGAACGTCATAACTTTTTCCACGAACGTCGGAATCGAGCGTGCCACCTGTCTATGAACTCGTGACGTCAAGAACTACGTCACAGTCATCGACCAAAGTCTATTTGACCGTCCGAACGAAAAATCAACAATTCGCCCATTCCAAGGGCAAAATCGTCATTTCGCCCGAACGTTCGCTAATCCTCGTCTAATCCCTGATTAGCCTCGCTAATCTGTCATTAATTCTTAATTAATCCCGCTAATTTGGGACGAGTCATCACAAACTTCCCCCCTTAAAGAATTTCGTTCTCGAAATTCAAATCGACCCGATTCCACAACTAAACTGTGGAATCCAACCTTGTCCCTCGACTCGGATCACCGCACCCACACAGAAGGGTACCCGTATAACAGTACACGTCTGACACACACCTCGTACGCGACGGTACGTATCTTCACCGGAGCCCCCAAAGCTCCAATTTATTTCGGAGAACTACACGTCAGTTCTTACGTCTCACTCGAGACAGAACATCGACACTCGTCGATCACGCCTATCACTCACTTTGATAGGTCAGCAATAACAGACTAACATCTAAACGGCTTTTCATTCTGACATTCTGACACGTTCCATCCTGCATTCGTGAGGCTGAAAACGCATCCTCACTAAGGCTATCACAGCCAAGCTGGCATCCTTCTCAGCATCAGATCAGAAACATCTAAAGATCCTGCCATCACAAGGGCATGAATCCCATCTCGTAGGTCATCCTCGGACCTATGCCCATACTGACTCTAAATACTTGCACGAATCAACTCTCTAGATTTCCTATACCCAAAACTGACTCTTCTTAGAGTCTCATCTATCTATACCTATCCGAACTCGTCGGATACCAATCAATCCATAACTATCACAGGTCATAACCATTGTGATCAGCCGATAACTCCCGGCTCCACTGCGCTTCGCAGCTCTACTCTGATCTTGACTCGCTCTCGAGTCCTTGCATCTTATCTCGCATCACTCGGCGATCTCTACTGACATCTAGACTCGCCTCGAGTCTCCATATGTCACTATCGAATCTAATCCGATCGCCACTCATGTCCATCTCGGACTCTATTCAACCTACCACATACTCACACTCTAGGGCGCTCTCAACCCGACATACCGATTGACCGTAGTCAATCCCATCATCCAACGTGCACAACACAACGATGCACCTATATCACATCAACATCGGGCTCCACTCGACCTACTCAAGGACTGCACTCTGGCAACGCCCAACCGCGTATTACCGTTCGCACACCAACTATGGTCCAGACCCCAACCGTCCGTCACCAGGCGAACATCAAATTCGTCACCTCGGACACTCACTCGTCACATCCTGTGACACTAAGCACCATCTACTCGTCAAGTCAATCAAATTTGACTCACAGCCTAGGTGTTCGATTCTTACACCCTCTTTGAACCCCTTAGCTGTCATAACACTCCTCGTCGTCCTACCTAGGGATGAATCCAAAATGATGAGATTTGATGTCATCGTCAAATGAACTTGATGCCATCATCTCATCTCAATTACAACTTTTCTTGATTCCGAAGTACCAATCAGGTTGGAATCGTATTTCTTATCCAAACACTCACTACACGAGTATTTCCTGCGTCCTATAGACCATCGATTTCCAAGTCTACACTCAGGAGGTATGGTCAACCATAGTCAACCAAAACCAATCCATAATGGACTCTCAAGTCCTCAGCTCAACCGGACATCATCCACGCGTCCGTAACCTCCAACTCGCCTATCCGTTTACTACCGTATATGCATATCTAATAAGGATGTCCAGTCATCCTAATAGGATGTACCGCCCAGCCGAAGAGTCATAACAGACTCCTGCTGTGATCTGCGGCCAAACTTTGCATACCACCATATCTGACCAATCCACCATTTTTTGTCATAAGACGTCACTTACGTCATCCATTCGTACCTGGATCTCGCGGTTCACCTCAAAAGTTACAACTTCTGGGCACACCCACGCGACTCAATCTCGCAGCACTGGGGGAACTAGTCTCCATTACTGTGGAAACTGATCTCCATCACATGGGAAATTGGTTTACATCACTGAGGAAACTGGTCTCCATCACTAGGAAACTGGTCTCCTTCACTGAGGAAACTGATCTCCATCACTGGGGAAAATAGTCTCCATACCAAGTACTCCCGTACTTCGCACTGAGCCACTCAGGATCCTCTTTGTCCCACTTATAACTACCACCTTCACAAGAGCGTGGTAAGTATGCCAACCTCCAACATCAGCATCTCATTCTGCGATCAGACTCAGCCGTCACCGAGTCGAATCCAGAATCACTGCTCGTACTGTGCGTCACTCACGCACCTCGTATCATCGTCACGACTGATGAATCCCATCGTTACAATCGTCACCGCAAACTGAGCCTATCCAGCTTGATAAGACTCGACTACGTCCATCGATAGCAGTGTCTGTCACAACCTCGTGCAGACCAATCACAGAAACACTCTGCTACCGAAACTCCAAAACCATGCGGTAGTCAACCGCCAGTACCAATCGTTCCACACGCAACATCCACTGATCGACCCACCTCTGGATCCGATCACAAGTACCACACTCCTGATAACTTGTCTAAACAATCACCTACTAGGGTTATCACAAACCCGACTACCTGCAGCCCTACCATCCTGACCGATCCCTCGATCTCGACTCCGAAGAGTCATCATACTCCCATACTGGTACCAAACCAGCCAACAACTACACGCTGAGGATCTCGTCCTCTCGTAACTCTACGGCTCTCCACCGCTGGCCTCCACAAGGAATTGGCCCTCATCGGTATCTATCATTGCTCATCCATGGCATGACACAATCAAACTCCATCATGCTACTCAGCATCCATAATGGGACTCCTCTACTAGTCGACATCCTCTGCCAGTCGGCAACCTGGAGGGATTCGACACACCGAAACATGGCATCATTACACCAACCAGAGTTACACATTCCTATTCCCAACCTTCGTGACTGTAGTCGTCCAGGATCATCGTGTATTGGGCAACCCTGACCTCTTACTACCCTGGTATTAATCCGTACATCCTCTATCTGACACGTCCAAACCGTCGAGCCAGTACGACTCTCAAGTCGTCATACTGTGTCTACCGGTAAGCATAGTCTTATCCACCGGTGACACCATGGCTCTAAGCCGTTATCTTTCACACAAATTCTGATCCTACTTGGGATCCAACCTCGAAACACGTGGAATTCTATGCCAATCAAACATTAGACTATCGTATCACGTGCCAAACACCATTTAACTAAGGTTTGATTCTACTGAATCCTCGTACTAATGCCCTAACTACCAGGTTGATGACGGGTTGTTACGACCTCAGAGACATCGCATCCTTGACCTGCGCGTACTCCACGAGAAAAACATGCTCTGATACCAACTTGGTATCAGAGTACCAAGAGTATCAAATAAGCCAACCTGCTCTGATACCACTTGTCAGGACCGGTCCCAAATCCCCCGGAATTAACGTGGGACACGCCCGATCCCGTCTGACACGAAGTGTCAGACCAGGAAAAATTTCATCTCTAGCTTTCACCGGGGCTATCAGAGTGCGTCAGGATCGTAGGAGGAGGAGTGTGATGTCTCGTCTCTGCTACAGCCCGCATCCACGATCAACCTGAAGGGCATTAAAACATTAAAAGTCGTGAGTGGACAAAATAATATTTTAATAAAAACATTTTCATACAAAGACATTTATGCCTTTCATAAATACATACGCATGCATTCGAAAACATTTATCAAACATTTGTGAAAACCTTTCAAGGGTTCATGCCCCGCCCCATAAACCGTCATGACCCATAAATCCAATTGGGTCCCCGATCCGAAATCACAACTCAAAAACCATAAACCATTATATGTGGGAACTCAGCCCAAATCCGTTCTCAGTGAAATACCAAAACATAGAATACGGGGTGTCCGCCCCAAACCATAACATGAAAAAAAGGGCCTCCGCCCTCAAATCACTTTCTGTACCACATACGGACGTATACGTATAACCCATCCTACGCACTTCCGGAGAAGATGCCAACTCGGGGCACACAACCCCTAGGGAACACATCCCCGACAAAATGTCACGATATCATATCTATCTAGTGTGCACACTACTCGGGGTCTCACTCCGAGTCTTCTCCCAGGAATCTCCATCTGAGAGGCTCAATCTCTGGACCTAGTCCGAGTTCTCTCTCTGGATCTGGTCCACATATCTCTCCGGAATCTGGTCCGAGACCACAACATAATACGTAACCCCCACTCCTGGAACGGGATCCCTATGGGGATACCCACTCTGGTCTGTGGATCGTGACTCTCCAAGTCGACGTCTGGATGAGACCATATAATTAAATGGAGGGTGGGTAATCATTTTCAAAACTCTTTCTTTCTTTCTCAAAACATTTCTCAACTGGGTCTCATACCCGATTCATTTCAATAGGATTCCTCGAATCAGATTCAAATCCATTTCACAGGCCTTGGCCAAAATCCACAGTTCAATAGGGTCTCATGCCCGAATTCTCATTTCATAAACCGAACTGGGACTCAAGCCCGATTTCACGAAGAACTGGGCCCTAAGCCCGAAACCATAAATCAACGGGACCTCACGTTCGATTTTGCAACCAACGGGGCCTTAAGCCCGATATCTCAACTAAAGGGGTCTCAGGCCCGATATCATAAATCAACGGGGCATCAAGCCCGACAGTACAACTAACTGGGCCTCAAACCCGAATCGTAAACCAACTGGGCCCCGGTCTGACCGTATAACACAAATGGACCCTCGGTCCGATTCCTCATCAATTCAAATGGACTCCAAGTCCGAGATTTGTAAATCAAAGGGGTCTCATGCCCGATTTCATAATTCTAAATCCAAAACCAATTCATGAAACTCTCATTGAAAACCTAGCATGTATAAGCATCGTATAAAACCGAAAATCTCGAAATACGTACAAATACGTAAATCCTAGGCTACCACAAACAAATTCGCTCAAGGCATCACAAAACATGTTCTAAAACAATTATAAAACATTTATGCATGCATCGAATTCGAAAGAAGGGTCCACTCACAGACCGTCCGAAGTTGCGCCTCGATAAGCATGCCATAATCGTCTCCCGAGTCAAACGCCGCCTCCGGGATTCCCGAACCTGTCCAAATTCATTTAGAGGGTTACTAACTGCTTATATAACCTCTCACTAAAGCCTCGTAATTTTCCGGAATTTCTAACTATTTTTAAACCCGAATCTAAACCTTCGGACGTCCCGAACTATATCGAAACGATGTCTGATTGACACGAAACCAGTCCCAAAATGTTCGTTGCATCGAATAGATGATTTCACGTGTTGGAACTTTCCCCAAAGGAGTGGGCACGCGTCCTCATGCGTCCAAGGATGGTCCTGTGCTTGGGCCTCACGCACCAAGACTGTTCATTGTCTTCTTCACGCAATCGACCGGTCCAGCCGGTTTTCCTGGTTCGGCCGGTCCAGTTGGACCGACGTGACCGGTTTGGCCCTCTAAACCCCTCATTTTCGGTCTTTTTCTTCCCTTTTTGATTCCAATCATCCTATCTCATCCCTAGCAAGCTTTTTGTATAAAGAAAACAAAGAAAACCCCTTTGAAACCACCTAGTTCACTTTCTCCCTCACGGTCTCAATTTTTCTCGGCCACCCCAGGGCTTCCTCAGCTACCAACCGCCACCAAATTCATCCTAACATCTTCTAACTAACCCATTAAGCCTATTCCAATGAATAAAAACGATCCATAATGCATAAATCAATTTAAAATGGAAATTGGGCCTAACCGTGAAATCTTCTCAGTTTCATGGCCGCCGTCCACGGCGGCGTCATTCTTGGCCAGCCTCCATCGTCATCTTGTCGCCTCTGCCTTCCCTTGGTCTCAGTCATGGTCATAAGGAATATGGGGTTTGGATGGGGATGAATGGGAGATCGGGTTTGGTTTGGTGAACAAAGAAAATGATCGATGAAGAGGAATAGAAGATGCATGAATGCAAAAGGAATGGCCAGTGGATGGGTGACACTTGTCACTCATCCATTGGTCCAATAACAAATATCTGGGCCCCACTTAATTCCAAAAAGCATCCGTCTCGACTTTCGTGCAATAGTACGTTCGTACTTCCGTGAACCGCAACTTCGCCATCGAACGTCCGAATTCGACGTGCCGCCTGTCTACGAATTCATATCGTCTCGATCTATGTAACGATACTCGGCCCTCGGACCTCCCGGGTCAAAAGTAAACTATTCGCTCATATTCGTCCAAATTACCAAAATGCCCTTGGACTTCCGAACGTCATAACTTTTTCCACGAACGTCGGAATCGAGCGTGCCACCTGTCTATGAACTCGTGACGTCAAGAACTATGTCACAGTCATTGGCCAAAGTCCATTTGACCGTCCGAACGAAAGTCAACAATTCGCCCATTCCAAGGGCAAAATCATCATTTCGCCCGAGCGTCCGCTAATCCTCGTCTAATCCCCGATTAGCCTCGCTAATTCATCATTAATTCTTAATTAATCCCGCTAATTTGGGATGGGTCGTCACACAGTGTGTTGGTAGGGTCAGTGTGACAGAACCCACCCCGGTTACCACCCCGATAACCGAGACGAACCCTGCTCCCGTCTGACAAACCCACTTAAACGTACCTCGCACCAGGGTTACAACGTACTCGCCTCTACAACTACATTGCTTACGCAAGGGAAACTCTACGAACGTGAAAGAAATAAAGGTATTTTAGAATAACTCATTTTAGAATACACAAACACAGTTCATAGAGTACATCATCGCGTACTTCCACCTAGACCTTCTGGGAACCAACTCAAGCTCTAAACCAAAAGCGATCCGATCCTGATTACTCAACCCTAAGGGAAATCCTACCTACCGACTCACTACTTCGCTTACACTTCCCACATATGCTCCGACCATCCCGTTGAAACAATCGACAAAGTCCTAAGACTGTTAGGACCAAGAAATCGAGTCAACAAGCGTCCAAAGTCCACGACTTTTGATTTAAACGAAAACGGGAAAACAGGGGACCGAAATATACCTTGCCTTCTGCTCACCGCCGTGAGTCTCGTGGTCCCCAAACCTCCCCTCTGGTCCTCCTCCGTCCTTAGAACACCACCACAAACCACGATTGATCGATTAACGCTGCACCACCACCAATACTCCCTCTCTGTTTTTCTGGTTTTCTACTCACCTCACACACTCACTCGACTCTCCTGAGTCTCCCAAAACACTCCCTTCACTATCAGCTTTCCTCTGATCACACACACACACACACACACTCCCAAAGGTTCACTCACCCTACAACTCGATCGATTTTCCCCCAGTCTCTGTCTCTGTGTTTCTCCCACAATGCACAGTTACACAACCGTTTAACGATTATACCGTAGGCTAGAACCCACTGGAATGTGGCCAGGTGTCACACACCTGATGGACCCATGACAGGACCCATCCCAATCCCCCCGGGATTAGTGCAGGATGACCCTGCTCCCGTCTGACACGAAGTGTCAGACAAGGGATATTTCCGACCTTTGCCCTCCCGGGCTATCAGAGTACGCCAGGATCCGGAGGAGGCATGTGATATCTCGGTCTCTGCTACAGTCCACATCCGATGTCAACCTGAAGGGCAGTCAAAACATTAAAAACTGTGAGTGGACAAAACAAAAGTTTATAAAAACATTTAATAAGGAAGACATTTGTACCCTCCACTAAAAAGCATGCATGCATTCGAAAACCATTTATCCAAAACAACCATATGTGGGACTAAGCCCAAAGCAGATATAAACTAAGGTCGAAAGGACCACAATAAAAACGACCATACGGGCCACTGCCCAAATCCATAAAGGACTCGGCCCCAAACCATAAAGAAACCAAGTACACGAGCCACTGCTCAAATCCTGTGCACACCTGTACACACCACATATCATATATCATATATACATCACATACATATATATAAGTCACACAACCAATCCTGTCACGGTATCCAAAGCCACGCGCGCGCTACCCGGGTCTCAATCCGAGTCATCTCAAAGTCAAGATCAATGTCCGTAGACCACTGACCCTACCCGAGGTAATAGTAATCATAGCCTTCCTGAGAGTAAGGAACCCAACTGGGGGGTGACTCCACTCAGTCGGTGCTCCGTGACTACTCCGGGGTCCACCCAGGCCAACGACCCTCCCCGGAGGAGATAGTAGAACATGTAAAGGAAGGTAGACGAACATATATCTACATAACATAAACATTCATGACCGGTTCCCCTGAACCGTCATGAATCCATAATATCCATAATCAGGTAACATGCCGGTTCCCATAAACCGTCATGTACCGTAATAACATAACCAGGTAACATGCCGGTTCCCATAAACCGTCATGTACCGTAATAACCAACAAGGGTTCATGCCGGTTCCCATAAACCGTCATGAACCACGATACCATAACAAGGGTTCATGCCGGTTCCCATAAACCGTCATGAACCTGGGAACCCATTTAAGGTTCCCTGACCTGAAATCAAAACCGTAAAGTGACTGGGTCTCGTACCCGAACATAGGACATCAGTTGGGCACCGTGCCCGATATCTGAGGTCATATGCCCGAGACAAAACCAAATGGGTCTCACACCCGAGTTTATCATTTTGAAATCCAAATCCATTTCATTTAAATCAATACAGAAATACAGACCCGTATAAGCACCGTATAAGGCCGAAACCTCAAAATACGTGCTTATACGTAACCACATACAAATGCACCCATGGCATCATCAAACAAGTAAATAAACATATAATAAACATTTATGCATGCACCAATTTAGAAAACAAGGTCCACTCACAGACCGTCCGAGCTGCCGCCTCGATTTGCGTGCCATACGGCTCCCCGAGCCGATCACCGTCACCGGGACTCCCAAACCTGTCCAAATTAATTTAGAGGGTTACTAACTACTTATATAACCCCTCACTAAAGCCCCGTAATTTTCCCGTATTTTTAACTATTTTTAATCCCGAACCTAAACCTTCCGATGCCCCGAAACATATCGAGACGGTGTCCGATCGACTCGAAACCAGTCCCAAAATGTTCGTTACATCGAATAGATGATTTCGTATGTTGGACAAATCCCCAGAAACCCCACCACGCGCTGCCACGCGCCGCCCAAAGGCCCCTGCGCGTGGGCTCACGCGCCGGTGAACAGTGCGTCGTTCCCAACGATCGAACTGGTCTGGGCCGGCCGGTCCGGTCTGACCTCTGCAACTGGACCGGCGTAACCGGTCCAGGCCTTCTTCTCCCTCATTTTTGGTCCGATTTCCTCCATTCCAATTCCTAAATTCCTATTTTAATCCTAGGAGTCTAATCATGCAAAGAAAACTAAGTTTAAGCCCCTAAATCGATCCGTTCTAAAATCCCTCACGGTCCCCATTTTTTCCGATTAACCCCCACGGCAGCTCAGCCCTTCACCGCCGTCCAAGGCTCCCCCACACACTCCTAGGGACCTAACAATTACCATCTAATCCCCAGATATCATCCCTAGTACCTAAAACCCGAAATGAAATTTTGAATGGAAGACTTACCCGCTCGGGTTTGTCTCCTCCCCGCCGCCGTGGACGGTGGTTCCGGCCGTCCAACAACCTCCACCAGTCCTCAGTCATCTCCTGTGCCAGCCTCAAGTGAAACCAAGTGAAGAGAATGGGTTGGGTTGTTCAGAGGAGAAGAAATGGTGTGAGATCGGGTAATGGTTTGAAATGGAAGGAATGATCGATGCATGTATGTGGGAAGGTGGGCAATGAATGGGTGACACTTGTCACTCATCCCTTGGCCTGCCAAAATATCTGGGTCCACACTAAAGACAAACTGTCCTCGTAAAACGTGTCGTCGTGAATAGTAACTGAGAACTTCTGTGAACCGTAACTTCGCCGTCGAACGTCCGAATTCGACGTGCCGCCTGTCTACGGATTCGTATCGTCCTCATCTACGTAACGGTCTTCGGCCCTCGGCCATCGGACCTCCTGGTCAAAAAGTCAACTTTTGACCTACTATTCACCCAAATTACCAAAATGCCCCTAAACTTCCGAACGTCATAACTTCTTCTACGAACATCGGAATTGAACGTGCCACCTGTCTATGAACTCGTGACGTCACGAACTACGTCACGGCCATCGGTCAAAGTCCATTTGACCGCCCGATTGAAAAGTCAACGTTTTGCCACCACCAGGGGCAAAACGGTCATTTCGCATCACTCGCCCGATTTCGCTCTACTAATCACGGATTAGCCTCACTAATCGTGATTACTCCTTAATCTAATCCTGGAATTTGGGACGGGTCGTTACAACCCATCCCAAAATATCCAATGAACACTGTCCACTTGTCCTTATCAGATTGGCAAGCTTCCCAAGGTGCAAAAAGACCTAGAAGGTGTCAGAAGTGTCGAAACTGGTAATAGGGGTGTTGTAGCGTGCCTAGGTTTGATCACAGGTGAGTTGGTTCGTTTGATGACAGGTTGGGAACTGTCAGGAGAAGTTGGATTGGTAGGAATTGGACACCGGGTAGGAGACCCAGGTGTGGGGTACGAGATGTGGAATTTCGGGACGAAATTCTTTTTAAGGAGGGTAGATTGTAACGACCCGTCCCGGGAGTCAGGATTAGAGTGGTGATTAGTGAAGAATTAGCTCGGTTTGTTAATTTTGAACATTTGGCGCAGAATGACGATTTTGCCCCATCCTTGGCATCACGGAATGAGCGGGAGTAGTACTGATCCAGAAATCGCTCCCTAAATGTCTCCAGGTCACTGTGTGGGCGTCCCACCCTGACAACTCGAGGGTGTACCACCACTCGTACGCCGCACCGTCTAGTAAAAAGGTGGCTAGTAGCACTCGATCCTCCGGTGGGCATCGCATCACTGTGAAAATCCGAACATCATAAATTCCTCCTCGGATGTCGGAATCGGGCGTGCTACCTGTCTACGGACTCGTGACGTCCCGAACTAGGTCACAGTCATCGGTCAATCCCCAATTGACAGTCCGAACTAAAAGTCAACATTTTGCCCATTCTAGGGGCAAAATCGTCATTCTGCGCCAAATGTTCAAAATTAACCAACCGAGCTAATCCGTCACTAATCACTACTATAATCCCGACTCCCGGGACGGATCGTTACACAGTGACCATATAAGGATTAAATATGTTTGGTTCACATAACGAGGCGATGTTTCCGAGTTGGTCGGTGTTCAATCCTTGTCTTATAAGTTTCTCGTATTATGTTTTAAAGTCCTAAGGGTACTTCAGGAACTTCGGTTTAGTTGTCAGATGGCAGTAAGACCTTATACTGTTATCAAAATGGTTTTAGGAAGACACCTGTCAAACTATCTTTGTATGAAGAATTTATTTAAAAATTGTCAAATTCATGTAATGATTAAATATTAAGTTTTTAAATTTTAGGGTAAATTGATTAAAGGAGTTGATTTTGGTACTCCATAAATTATTTATTACACTCTACTTTTTTATTTTGATGTTTCTTATGTTTTTATGAATTGAACATTTAAACTTATCCTTTTTCCTTTTGAATATATATATATATATATATATATATATTTTTGGTTATGTAAAATGTTTGGACTTTTTTTCTCGATAAATTCTACTCTCCCACTTCATATCTTTCTTACTTTCTATATAGGATTAGACACTACATAAAAATCTTCAGTAATTTTCTATCAAAATTCTTTTTTATTGCCTTAATTAAGGCCAATTACTTTTAATCTGATATAATCACCCGCAGGTCGTTATCAGCTTCCAATGAACAATTTTAGTGTGAGAGTAGGATTTATCAACTGAAATTAAGTCCAAATATTTTACATAAAAAAAGAAGAAAAAAAGAATCTATTAAATTTAAAAGGAATATGAGTAAGTTTAGAAGGCTCTTTGATTAATTAGAAAATAAGAAAACATTTAAATAAAAATGGAGCGCATCAAGTAATTCATAGGGTGTTAAAATCAACTCCCTTAATTAAATATTTTTATGTAAGTTACACAACAACCTGTGAAGTGAAAGAGAAGAAAAATGAGATAACCTTCTTTTGTTACTGGATGAATGTCAACTTCATTGAATTCAAAATTTCTTAATACATATTAAATTAATAGAAATATAATTGCATCGATTGTACTAGTATCAATAATCACATCATTGTTCATCGGAAGTAGCTACTAACTTACCTTGCAAATTCGCCAAGCAAAGTCCATATTCCTCGACCGTTGCAACGGGGAAATAGCGCCAAGCCAAAGCATGAATTTCACGGAAGATCAGACCAGTCCCTTTATCACGCTCCACGTGTAACTCGCACTTCATCCAGCGGTCAGATTCATCAGCTCGGTTCAGATTCCAAATCCGACCCATCGGCTCGCCCACCAACATATAAGAACAAATCCAGTTGCCAAAGAGAAAGGGTACAAAGAAAAAAGCGTGAGGGCTAAGGCAGTGTGAGAGACCGAGAGACGAACCGCCATGGATCCACAGCAGCAGAGATCAGGTCCACGAGTTCCACCTCTTCCGCCTCAGCCTGGACCTGAAGCCGGAGGCGGCGATTCCTCGTCCATTCTCTTTGTATTCCTCGCTTTCCTCGCCATCATCGGCATGGTAACCTCTCTCAAAACCTTGTGCTTTGCGCTCGTCCTCAGAACTATGGCGAGATCCTCTTTTTCTCACCATTTTCATCAGACTCGATTTTTTACTACTGGTTGATCTTATATTTGTGTTTATTCTTGTGTTCTATCTAGTTTTAGGTTTTTCCTTCGAGTTGAATCTACATCAGTTATTATGCTATATTAGTTTTAATGTGCATGATTTTCTGTCACTGTTAAGATTGATGCTCATCAGCTAATTTCTCTAGTTATTAATGCATTTGTTACTAAAATGCACATGTTAACTACTTCATCAATCCTGGCTTCGCCGAGCAGCTCTTGTTATTAAATGCATAAATTACATCACAGTGTGCACGTTTACTATTCCTTATATTGCTATATACCTCTTTATTTGTTCTAGAATGATTGAGAAGTATTTATGTGATTTATTTAGACATCGATTCCATTTTTAGCAATTACCTCAAACGTGATTGGTACTTGTAGAAGTTGGCTTGATACATGTTCATAACAACATTTTCAGGTTACTAGTCGAATACAAGGTAGATGATATCATTTGGAACGAGTCACAATCATGCTTTGATGATGATAGTTATAGTAGCTAAATTGATTTTGGATGACATTTTTCTAATTTTTATGGTACTTGCGAACTTTTGAGTAGCATGTTGAATTCTTAAAGATGTCTGATTTCGTGATGTTTACAGATGATTCTTCCATCAATATCAACTCTTAAAAGTAGCTTGTCCATTCTGCACCAAGTCCCAGAGGGTCATGTTGGGGTGTATTGGAGAGGAGGTGCTCTTCTGAAGATTATTACTGATCCAGGTAATTTGCATTGAGTTGTTGGTTGCATAGGGATGTAATTTCCTGCAGCTTCTGACTATTTTAAACTTCAGGTTTTCATCTCAAGCTGCCTTTGATAACCCATTTTGAACCTGTTCAAGTGACCCTTCAGACTGATCAGGTAGTTTGATGGTCCACATTTTGAAGATTGAAGGTTTGTCTTTCCATTCATATGCATTAAACCTTCTGCCGTAACTATTGCAGGTCAGGGATATTCCATGTGGTACCAAAGGGGGTGTCATGATCAATTTTGAGAAGATAGAGGTGGGCTATGAGATACTGTGTGAACATTACAAGAAGCTGAATTTGCAATACCCACAATGTGTATGCAACTGATTGGGATGCCTTTTTCAGGTTGTGAACCGTCTACGTAAGGACTTTGTGTATGACACACTTCTCAATTATGGTGTGCAATATGACAATACATGGATATATGACAAGATTCATCATGAGATCAATCAATTTTGCAGCTCCCATTCTCTTCAAGAAGTGTATATTGATGTGTTTGATCAGGTAAGGTGGAACACAAATGAGTCTGTCTCCAATTTTCTTTTGTAGTTGCTGTAAACCATATGCAATTTTCCCCATACCGACGATAATACCATACCTTGTTTTCCTTTTCTTTTAGAATGTAAACCTGAGGGTAGGTGTTAAGAAATGGTAATTTGTCGGCAATGGCATTAAATTTGATGTTTTGCACCTGAATTCAGTCATGCGGGCTAAAATAATGGCTCCACAAAGGAGCTGTTGATTAGGCGCTGTACGGTTGCACATATTCTTTGAACTTACGATGCTGTTAAGGATCTTTTAGCACTGGCCTTTCTCTTATAATTTCTGGAGCACACTTTCTTAATGGGCTAACATTCGTGGCTTGAAATTTTTATCGTTTAGTTATATTATAAACCTCATCAGTTCTTCCTTGTCTGTCGTCTAAAATATATATTCAAATCTTTCAGATTGATGAAAAGATGAAAGAAGCTCTTCAAGGTGACTGCACACGCTATGCTCCAGGTATCGAAATTATCAACGTGCGTGTTACAAAGCCTACTATACCAGAGAGTATAAGACGCAACTTTGAACAGATGGAAGAGGAACGAACAAAGGTAAAGATAACAAGATTTCTGTTAATTCTATTTCTTCATCGGCAATTTTATTTCAAACGTTTACACCGAATCTGGCTCAACCAATTATTTATCTATTCTGATTTTACTTCCTTCTTTTTCGGTTTTCTGTTGAATCTTTTATGCATTTTCCCTAGAGATCAGTGCTCTAATACATTTTGGGGCAGGCTTCATTTTGATAAAACGTTAGCTTCACGTACTGGATGTCCCCATTGGAGATTCATGCCTTAGAAAAAAAGAAATTTGTTGTAAGATTTAGGCTATCCTGTTTTAAGAGTCACCGCCTTGCTTTATTATATCATGGGTGTTGGGTTTTTCTGTGTAGGTCTTAATTGCTATAGAAAGACAGAGAGTGGTGGAGAAAGAGGCAGAAACCAAGAAGAAGATGGCTATAAGTGAAGCTGAGAAGAATGCAAATGTTAGTAAGATTCTCATGGAACAAAAGTTGACGGAGAAGGACAGCTCCAGAAGGCAACAGGAGATTGATAATCAGATGTATACAGCTCGGGAAAAGAGCCTCGCGGATGCTGATTTCTATAAGGTAATGAGAGAAGCTGAAGCAAACAAGTTGAAGCTGACTCCACAATTTCTCGAGCTCAAGTTCATTGAGGCCATTGCAGATAACACAAAAATCTTCTTTGGAGACAAGGTTAGGTCTTTCAGCCCCCATGTTTTATGTGCGTTTGTGTGTCTGCTTTATTCATTAGGTTTGGTCTCCAGGTACCCAATATGGTTTTGGACCAGAGGTTGCTGGGGAACTTTTTACAGGTTCCTAGAGAGGCATCAAAGCATGCGTCCGGGACTGTTGAGACAGAATCTGGGGACGATAGTCCGGAAGTCCAATTTGAGTGATGTATTGTCAACATGCTAGTCTTGGATTAAGAACATTCATACATACTCTGAACAAGTAGGTTGAATGAAAAACCATTGAATTTTCCACTAAATTTCTTTACTTGTGGTTGTAAGTGTTTAAAGCTTCTCTCAGTTTGCTAGTTTGCTTGCTAGCATACGTGTATATGTGATAATCACGTTAATGCATTGTTAAATCTATTAGTCGCGCTTGCTGCTTTAGTCTATGTTTCTCCAAATGGCAAGGGAATAGTTGGTCTTTTTACTTTGGGAAGGCAAGGCTCTGTAATCATCAGGTGCACAATCTTATGCTGATGATGAAAGGCTATATAGCTATTGGTCTCGTTAAGAATCTATAGGGTTGCTATCGCGCCCCTTGTTATGGGCAATGATTGAAATATCGATATCGACGGATATATCGTTCGCCGAATTTACGGATATCTCGTTCTAAATATCGATATTGATATCGTTTACGGTCAACAAAAATGACGGAAATTGGGTCCAAATGACAGAAATTTAGAATGAAATTTTGGGAAAAACTTAAGTACCCAATAATGGTTATGTAGAACTAATAAAAATTATAAAATGATTTTGATATAATAAATATATAATGAATTATATGATAGAATATAGATCTGCCGACCATTAACAGTATAAAATTTTAAAGATAAACTTAAATTAAAATATAATTCTATTGATAATATTGCATTAAAAATATTGTACACATTGAACTTGATCAAAACAAGTAGAGTGTCGATCAACTTGAAAATTAGATTGGTCTTGATCTACCTAGATACAAAAGTTATTGGTCTTGATCTATCTAGACATAAAAGTTTTGCTAATTGATACTATTTGACCAAAAGGAAATGTATTGTTGGGCATAGTATTCGTATATCTCCTTTGAATGACCTCATTTTTCCTCCATAGATATGCTAGTTCGGATTTACCCAACTAACTTCTCCATAATTTTCATTGAGATGAGGATCTTCATAGCCTTCATAATCATGTGGCATTTGAGGGAGATGGCTGTCTAATATGGGGTAACGATATGGACCATAAGCATATGGATCATTTGAGTTGTTACTAGGATCAGTGCCTAAACTCATTGACTCAAAACTAATTGTCATGGAATCCTCAGAAGATGAGTTTCCATAACCTTCATATATGTTGCGTGTCCGAGTGTAATCTTTTCCAACACCACCGATTCCTACTCCTCCTTCTCTACACCCATGATCATAATCTTGGGTGACATGAGTGAAATCCGCCTCTCCAGTAAATGGGCTCAAGGGTGCATATGTTTCGGTTACATGTTCATTTCCCCCGTCATCATCCCCTCGGTCATCCTTGTCTTCATCGTTTGTCTTAACATCATCTCCTCCATCATCATCATCATCATCATCATCTAGAGATTTATTTTGATGAAGTCCTTTATTAGTAGCATCAGCTCGTAAGTCACGTCTAGCGGTAGAACCAAACATTGATTTCTCCCATGAAGACATCTCCCGCTCACTTCCTACGTCCTCACTCCCCACTTCTTCATATAGCACTCCATCGACATTAACACCGTGTTCACTAGCAAGATGTGCTATTCGAGGGCCAGACCTTCCACTATCATCATCCAAGTGAGCTGGCATAATCCATGCTTAAAGTGGATCAGCCTCATTACCTTCCACATGTTGACCTGCAATTTCCAAAAGGTCAACGTAGTCTTCTTACACAACTTTACCAGCTTCAGCTTCTTCATCTCTTAATTTGAGTTTCATGTTGTAATAACAGAAAACAAGTTGTTCTAACTTAGAATATGCGAGACGATTTCTTTGCTTTGTATGAATTAAAGCAAATGTACTCCAATTTCTCTCACATGCCGAAGATGATGCCGTTTGTGATAATATACGAACTACAATTTGTTGCAAACTGAGAGAAGCTTGGCCATATAGTTCCCACCACTCAGTTGTCAATATCAAGTTTAATGTAAGAGGCATTATAAAGTGCTAAGTCATACAATATCAAGTTAAATGCAAGTAATATACCTGGGGGCATTTTCGTTCGTGATTGTACAACCATAGGTGAACGAAATGTTTTCCGACCATCTCTAAAATTGATCAACTACATTAAGGCCGATGTTAATATAATGCCATAGATGTACAGATTCAAAAATATCAAGGTTCATATATGGTAGTGAACTTACGTATACTCCAAAATTTTGTAAACCCACTTGCCCATTTGGATTCAATTTGAGGAATACTTGTTGAACTGATTGGACGAGGTATGAGTCATGCCCAACACCTACTTGATATTGATATCGGGGATTCAAGTAATAAGCTGCAAATCATGAATGAACTTTGCTTAGTAAACAACAATAAAATAAAATATTAACAAGTTCAATAAGATAGAAATATACCAGCGGCATGTAAGGGATGCACTAATATTTTTTCCCATCGCTCCTGTATAATTTTAAGGACCCACTTCTTCCCTTTAAGACGGGTTATCTTTTCTTTCATTCGATTGAACATATCATATAAGATTGGCATGGTTGGGACTACCTCTATATCAACAATTCGAAGGATGCAATATAATGGTTCATATATTGATTGCATCATCTCCAAGGACTGCTAGAATCTTTGGTCGAGGATATGAGCCTCAACCATCTTGCCTTCCACTTTCCTACTCAATGGGCTACCATGCCATTAATCACTGGTAAACAATCTTCTAAGGCCAACTTTATGCTTAACTATACTGTTTATACAAATATAGTTGGTTGCGAACCGAGTTGCACCAGGACGAAGCAAGTCTACTTGATAGAATTCATGCATCTGAGCTAGTAACCATAGATGATTATAAATGTAGTTAGTTACATGCCTGACATTTTTTATGATGAGCGTCATTATCACATACGCCGTCATTTTTTATACTCCATATGAAGATATTTATTTTTCACTTCATATGGAGAATGAGTGGACACGCATTCACCTGCAAACCAAAACATAAGTTAGAATTTAATACTATTTCATAAGCTAAATAAAAATGTATCATAAATAAATTTATTAAATACCTGCTCGTTGGGCTTCAATAATCATATTCTTAAAATGATGAGAGTTGGCTTTATTTGGAGCCACGCTTTTATATATAAAATTTTTGCTTATGTATTGATCCAACTTCTCTTTCATCCTTTTTCACATCGATTTTATAGTCTTCTGTTGACTTCGTGCGGTTTTGTAGAGTTTTGGTTCTGGAGGAATTGAAAATGGGTCACGCAAACTTTGTGATCGATGCATCTGTTGCGGTGGTTGACGAATGCTACTGCCTCCTTGAGCACCATGCATGGTACCAACTCCATAATTGTCGACACTTCGTCGTGCCTCATCTCTCGATGCATTTACAGTAAAGTGATATGCTGCTCTCTCAAATCTATGGACATCTGGTGGATAAGCGAATCCATCATCATCCTTTTCATCATCGCTATCATTAATCTGAATGCTCTGTTGAGTGTCCAGTGGATCTCATCTCAAGCCAGCTCGTATGTTCTCCCCAATCATATTCTTAGTCTGTTTAGCAGTATCTTTTGTCAGGACCGGCCCCGAATCCCCTGGGATTAACGTGGGACCCGCCTGATCCCGTTTGACACGAAGTGTCAGACCAGGGAAAATTCCATCATCGGCCCTCGCCGGGGCTGTCAGAGTGTGTCAGGATCGTAGGAGGAGGGGAGTGATGTCTCGTCTCTGCTACAGCCCGCATCCGCGTTCAACCTGAAGGGCATTAAAACACGAAAACTGTGAGTGGACAATTTAATATTTTCATTTAAAAACATTTTCATAAGAAGATATTTTATGCCCTTCATAAAAACATACGCATGCATATCAAAAACCGTTTAGTAAAACATTCATAAAATCAATCAGTTCATCAAACACATTTTTGAAATCATTCAAGGGTTCATGCTCGGTTCCCATAAACCGTCATGACCCCCAAATCCATTTGGGTCCTCGACCCGAAATCACAATCTAAAACCCGTAGGTCAAATCAATAGGGACTCAGCCCAAATCACATCAAGTACGGGGTCTCCGCCCCAAATCACTTTCTAAGTCAAAAAATGTAGGGTCTCCGCCCTCAAATCTCGTATACGGGGTCGCAACCCCAAATCACTTTCTAATCATAAAACATAGGGTCTCCGCCCTCAAATCACTTTTCCATAAAATCGCATACGTACCGTCATACGTATAACCCATCCGTGACACTTCCGAGAAGATGCCAACTCGGGGCACACAGCCCCTAAGGAACACATCCCCGATATAGTCACGATATCAAATCTATACTAGTGTGCACACTACTCGGGGTCTCACTCCGAGTCTTCTCCCAGGAATCTCCATCTGGGATGCTCAATCACTGGATCTAGTCTGAGCTCTCTCTCTAGATCTAGTCCACACATTTCTCCGGAATCTGGTCCGGGACCACATAATAATAAGTAACCACCACTCCTGGAACGGGATCCCTATGGGGATACCCACTCTGGTCTGTGGATCGTGACTCTCCAGGTCGACGCTAGAGGAGACCATATAATCAAATGGAGGGTTCAATCACATTTTCAAATACTCTTTTCTTTCTTTCTCAAATCTCATTTCTCAACTGGGTCTCAAACCCGATTCATCTCAATAGGATTCCTCAAATCGGATTCAAATCCATTTCCCAGGCCTCAGCCTAAATCCACAGTTCAACAGGGTCTCATGCCCGAATACTCATTTCATAAATCAAACTGGGACTCAAGCTCGATTTCACAATCAACAGGGCCCTAAGCCTGAACCATGACTCAATAGGATCTCACGTCCGGTTTCACAACCAACAGGGCCTTAAGCCCGAAATCTAAACTAAATGGGTCTCAGGCCCGATATCATCAATCAACGGGGCATCAAGCCCGATAGTACTACTAACTGGGCCTCAAACCCGAATCGTAAACCAAATGGACCCTCGGTCGATCGTATGGCTCAAATGGACCCTAGGTCCGATTCCTCGTCAAATCAAATGGACTCCAAGTCCGAGAGTTATAAATCAAATGGGTCTCGTGCCCGATTTCATATTTTCTAAATTAATTGTTCATAAATGCTTATGGTAAATATTCACTTTTCCTTATTTTTATTTTTTATATTGTTTTTGTAATAAAAAAAACATAAAATTCGTACCTAGGGTAATAGACTGATAAACGGGTCTATTACCCGCGACTCAACCCGGCCAGTTCAAGCCCAATTCTCAATCAATTCCTCTCGTTTTTGATCCTATTATCTTCTCTAATCCATTAATTTTAGGTCTGTATTGATGATTAACCTCGACTGTCCATAAATCGATGCAACCCAGACTCGAACAGACGAACGGGTCGTCACTCAGAACTCACCCAAACCAGTGCCACTATCAAATTAGCTTCACCAGCAGCTTAAGGGAACCTAGACGAACCAAAACATCCAACAAATTAACCCAAAACTAACCTGGAAGTCGTCGTCCTCAACACTGCGTTTTTCCAGAAACTGGAACTTGAGTCCCTGAGCAAACCTTGATCATTCCTCCTCAATTCTTGCACGGTTGCGTTAGCAAGGATCCCAGAAGACTAATTCCACCCTCAGTTTGGTTCGACTCACCTCAAAACCCAACCTTTGAATTTCCCTCCAATTCTGCGTTTTTCTCTTCCCCGTCTCAGAACACTCGCTCAACTCTCTCTCAGACTACCCAAATGATCGAAATGAGTTCCCCGACTCAGTGACACTCAGCTAAACCCCTCAGAATGGAAGACAGCCCGTGGGAATCAACTGAACCTCTCTGGCGACTGTTTCCCGCACACAGAGCCCACGACCATTTTTAAAACTCCCCGTGCACTGAAGCTTTGCACAGCCACGATGGGGTGCTTCCAATGCCTCAATTTCCATAAACAATCCCACCGTCCAGTCCACTACAGCATAAACTATTGGATCGTGCAAAACCACCACACACGGCGGTGCACGATCACAGGGGTAAAAAGTCAAAAAGTCACACGGCGGTCACGGTCATCGCTCAACGTCCGTTCGACCTCCCAATCAAAAAGTCAACAAATTGACCGCACAAATCACAGGGGTAAAAACGTCATTTTATTCAATATTTTATAATATTACATTTCCAGAACGTCTGGGGCGTTACAGAAAATCAGAGTAAAACTAGAAAATCTCGATTTACGTGCAAGCACGTAAATCACCTCGAAATGCGTGAAAGCATATAATTCACCAATATCCAAATACATATCATATATTCACAATCATAATCCATATAAAACATTTATACATGCATCACAGTTTAGAAATCAAGGTCCATTCACAGACCGTCCGAAGCCGCCCCTCCATACGCGTGCCATAATCATCTCCCTGGTCAATCACCTTCACAGAGACTCCCAAACTTGTCCAAATTCATTTAGAGGGTTACTAATAGCCTCATTAACCGCTCATTGAAGTCCCATAATTTTCCCGAGTTTCTAACTATTTTTAAAACCGAACCTAAACCTTCGGATAGCCCGAAACCTATCGAAATGATGTCCGATCGACTCGAAACCAGTCCCAATATCTTCGTTACATCGAATAGAAGATTTCACATGTTGGAACTTTTCCCAAAATCTCTCCCATGCGCCACCTGAAGTGGCTGCGCGTGGGCTTCACGCCCTAGTGAACAGTTTTCTTCAACCTCACGACTGAACCGGTCCGGCCGGTTCACTGGTTCCCTGGACCGGCGTGACCGGTCCGGCCTTATTCCTCCCTCAATTTCCATCCGTTTCAGTCCAAATAAATCCTAAAATTCCTAGTTTAATCATAGGAGTCTAATGGTATGAAGAAAACTATGAAAAACATCCAAAATCCACCTCCTTAGATTCCTCGCTCACGGCCCAAAACGTCTGATTGCCCCCTGGGCTTCGTGGCTGTCCACTGCCGTCCAAAATCATCCTAAAACCCTCCTAACCATCTAATAAGCCTAACCTAATCAACGAAAATCGACCATAATGTCAAAATTGAAAATAAATAGTTTTGGGGTCTAACCGGGTTATGGTGGTTCCCCTGCCTCCGCCGCCCACGGCGGCACTGTTTGGGCCAGCCACCACGTCCCTTTGATCATCTTCACACTCTCTGTCTTCTCAGTTAGGCTCAATGGTCAAGGGTAAGGTTTTGGGGAGAAATGGGATCGGGTTGAATTGGGTAAACATGGAGAAATGGGTGCACGGTTATATGGATGGATGCATGTATATGTGAGATTGGCCAGTGGATAGGTGACACTTGTCACTCATCCATTGGCTGTCTAAAAATATGGGCCAACTAGAGACAAAACTGCACTTTTTGTCTCGTAAAACATGTCGTCGTGAATAGTAACTTGGAACTTCCGTGAACCGTAACTTCGCCGTCGAACGTCCGAATTCGACGTGTCGCCTGTCTATGGATTAGTATCGTCCCGATCTACGTAACGGTCCTTGGTCCTCGGTCAAAAAGTCTACTATTTGGCCCTTTTTAACCAAAATTACCAAAATGCTCCTAAATTTCCGAACGTCATAACTTCCTCCGCGAACGTCGGAATTGAACGTACCACCTGTCTATGAACTCGTGACGTCCTAAACTATGTTACGGTCATTGATCAAAGTCCATTTGACCGACAGAATGAAAAGTCAACGTTTTGCCCACGCCTAGTGGCAAAACAGTCATTTTGCATCGTTTGTCCGATTTCGCCTAACTAATCATCGATTAACCTCACTAATCTAATCTTGGAATTTGGGAAGGGTTGTTACAACCTTCCCTTCTTAATTAATTTTGTCCTCGAAATCCCAACCGATCTAATTCTAACCGTTCTTCCCTCCTTAATTTAGTTTCGTTCTCGAAACTCCAATTATTCTGATTCCACATCCGCCTCGTGGAAAGTAGAATCAACCTCAAAACACGTGTACACTCGTACACCAACTAACCAGAACAATCCTTACTCGTCTGCAACTAGACGTACCACTAACGCTCACGTCGCATCGTCTACATTCGACCACGTCGAATAGCAGAAGTCGTACGCTCCGAACTGACACCACCTGTCAGTATCAGAGTAGCCCAAGTATCCTATGATCGACCCACTTGTCAAATCTACCCTTTCGCTGACATAAACAACTCTACGATTCCTTCCTCAATCTCCAACCTATCCTGCCGTCTGCTCCCACTGGGAGTCATCAGACCTCACACAACAATCCACGCTGACACCTCTGACAACCCGTCACCATTTGACAGTCGTCAGTCGAAAACTAACACTATACTTAACTGTGGTTACACCGACCACCAACTCACTCAATATGAGTACACGTTTACCAACAAAGCACTCGACCTGTGTGTAACTAGACCCATCAGAAAACCATGACCCAGTGCACAGTATCCAATGTCCAGTTCACGATCTCAACCAACCCAATGGTATCGGAACTAAGCCGACTACCAACACACTCACCAATGTACCACTGGTATAACCTATATACCGTCACTAGGCATCACAAGTCTACCCGGTATCGTACCTCGAACAACGTACAAGGTACATACATCTATCGACCAACCTACCACAGCAACGACGACCACAACAATAACAACAATAACACGACCACATGATGACCTAGGTGGTAGTCAAACACATTTCAATAATGGAGTCCATTTGTCCAATCCCGAACTAGACAAATCGAAACTCCAACCCATCATCTATTTCCAAATCCGAATCAAAATTCGCAATTTCGTAAGAAATCCCGAATCCAAAACCCAGAAATCATATCCATAATCTTGTCTAAATTCGAATCTGAAATCATCATTCCGTAAGCTAGCATTTGGAATAACCATTCCGAACCCAAATCCATAAAAGGAAATCCAATGTCAAGATCCAGAATCAAATCCCGAATCGTCACCCAGAATCCGATTCCAAAACCCAAATCCAGAAATCCTCTTTCAAGTTCCAAAATCAAATCCTGAATCGTCATCCAGAAATCTGATTCCAAAACCCGAAATCTCGTTCTCGTCCACCGAGACGCACTATATCCGAACCTATCGGATACCTGTTCAAACGATTACCACAATACAATTGATTGACTTCATAGGGAAGCCAATCCCAATGTCAACACGTCTCTAAGGCTGACCAAATCCGCCCTCGTCGGAAAACTACTCACTTGAGTAATATACCATACGGGATTCACTTCGAAAAGAAGTTCAGTCCCAACATCCTCAATTCAAACATCCAGGTAAGAGCGATAGACTCTCCACCTATCTGGATCATCAAGATCACGATCCAGATCCAACACTACGTCAATCGACCATAGACGTCACGATCATCGATCGTCACGACGTCCAAAGTCCACAACATCAAAATCTCGATCCACATCGAGATCCACACAAACTCACTCAGCTAACAATCCGCCTGAGATCCGATCATAGGGTCTTACACCCTCAACGAATCTGCATACCGTCAGATCGTTCGTCAACCAATTCCCACATCTAAACAGATCAGTCAATGACGAGACACACCGAGACTGTGGGTTCTCACTGATTACCTCGCATCAATCCTTGGCATTTCACCGAGGAAAACCAAAGATGATCCAAAACAATGACATCAAAAGTCATCCTACGTGAATACAACCAAAACTCATTGCATTCACCACGTCACATAATCCAACATCGTCTGCCACCAAGCAGAAAATGAGAAATCCCAGTCGCCTAACTTCGATATACTCATTATCAATGCGGAAAACCCGCATTCCACTCGTCACCTCAATCGCAACCTCTCGCGATTCCGAAGTTCCAACCATATCGGAACCATCACCCTCGAACATCAACCACGTGTCCAATCTCAGTCTACCCTATATCCGTGATCCACCGCCGGACCACAAATACCGATCATATACCTATTTCAACGGAGTCACATCCCGACTCGTAACTCATCGTCATCACAATCACCAGCACCAGCACCAACGCCAGTACCAGCACCAACGCATTATCACCTGCACTAGTATCAGCACACATGTATCCACACTAGTAGCAGCACACTAACACCAGTATCAGTATCAGCACACAGGGTGCAAATATGACAACCCTGGATCTTCGCTCCTACCGAACGACGACCGCGTACCTTTGCTCGAATAGGAGAAGCTCTGCCTCTCCCGTACCCAACACCTCTGGGTACAGTCACCCCGATAACTCGTTATAGAAAAAGGAAACGTCCCCTGAACGTCCCCGATTCCCAACAACCATAACTACAACCACTCTCGGTAGTAGTGCCTGCCACAACTCGTGCAGACCTAACCACCAGATATAGCGATCTAGACACCGCAACCAACGGAATCCATCGACCGTACCAACTACTCCGTATCCCCGCTCCGGGATTCCATCGACAAGTACCAACCCTGATAACTTGTCTAACCAATCACTAACCAGTCGTAACTCGACTCAACCAATGTCGTCTACCAGGTCGCCCACGACCTTAGTTGCACCAACAGCCCATCACAACTAAGTAGTACGACAACCAACTAAGTCAAACCGATAAGTACAACCTCGACTGTAGAGCGCAGTCCCATCACTAAAGCTGGCATGACTAGACCGACTAACGAATCCAAATCTGAATAGTCGTCCAAGTCAAACCACTCGTCAACTCACATTTCCGAACCATACAACCAAGGTAGGGTTCCACAATCACACCTAGAGTTCCACTGAACCCAACTGCGAACAACAGTAAAATCAACAATTTGACCAACCCCGCGGTCCCGACATCGTAAAGACGTCAATCCAATCCTACCATCAAATCCACTAGGATTCCACGAATCCGACCGCTAACTGGCAACCGCAGTAAATCCATTTAACTCACCAATATCCGATCATCGGATGGTCACAATTCCCAACCAGTCGTCGGAACCGATCCTACGACATCGTGAAAGACGATCCCAACTAACCGTCTCACGATCAAAATGCTAACGTACGAATACGTTCATTCATTCATAAGGTCTCACTCTGTCATCCCTGACAGAGCTATGGCAACCCCGGCATCAAGTGCCGAACCAAGACATTCCACGATTCCATCCTACTAACTATCGTACCGGCATCCCAACAATCAGGTTGACCACGAACTGTAGCTCCTTGAGATATCACATCCTCGACCTGCGTACATTCCAAGAGCTCCGTGGTTGCTCGAATAGAGATAACCCCGCTCTGATACCACGCTGACATGACCCATCCCAATCCCCTCGGGATTAGTGCGGGATGACCCTGCTCCCGTCTGACACGAAGTGTCAGACAAGGGATATTTCCTACCTTTACCCTCCCGGGCTATCAGAGTACGCCAGGATCCTGAGGAGATATGTGATATCTCGGTCTCTGCTACAGTCCACATCGTATCCAACCTGAAGGGTATTAAAAACAGAAAGACTGTGAGTTGACAAAAATAAAGAGTTTATAAAACATATTTCATAAAAGACCTTTATACCCTTCACTAAAAAGCATGCATGCATAGCAAAGCCATTTATCCAATCATATATGTTAAAACATCCATAATTAGGGTCTCAGCCCCAAATTCATTTATCATTATAAACACAATTTCTCAAACCAATTGAAATCATGTTTATCCATTATATTCATATCCAGAACCTGTCACGGTAAAATAAAGCTACGTGTGTGCTTACCGAGGTCTCAAACCCAAGTCTCTCCAGGGTCCACCCAGGTCAATGTCCGTAGATCAATGACCCTCCCTAGAGGTAACGAACCATGCCCATCCTGAGAGTAAGGAACCCAACTGGGGGGCGACTCCACTCAGTTAGTGCTCCGTGACTACTCCGGGGTCCACCCAGGCCAACAACCCTCCCTGGAGGAGACAATCACATATAAAGGATGGAATATGAAAAACCTTTTGAAATCATTCTTTAAACCTTTCCAGGATTCATGTCCGGCCCCTCATAAGCCGTCATAATCCATAAAATCCTTTCATGTGTTCATGCTTGTTCCTATAAACCTTCATGACCCATAAATCCATTTGTAACACATAGCTGGGCCCTAGGCCCGAATCCACATACAAACTGGACCTCAAGTCTGATTCGTAAACCAACTAGGCGTCCGGCCCGATTCCGTAAATCAAATGGATCTCAAGTCCGAGAGTTCGTAATTCAAATGGGTCTCATACCTGAGTTTACCTTTTCAAATCCAAAATCATTTCATTAAACCATTTCCAAAACCATAAGAATGGAAAATCAGAGTAAAACCGGAAAACTTCGATTTACGTGCAAGCACGTAAATCGCCTCGAAATGCGTGAAAGCATATAATTCACCAATATCCAAATCCATATCATATATTCACAATCATAATCCATATAAAACATTTATGCATTCATCACAGTTTAGAAATCAAGGTCCACTCACAGACCGTCCTAAGCAGCGCCTCAATACGCGTGCCATAATCGTCTCCCGGGTCAATCACCGTCACCGGGACTCCCAAACCTGTCCAAATTCATTTAGAGGGTTACTAATAGCCTCATTAACCTCTCATTGAAGTCCCATAATTTTTTCGAGTTTCTAACTATTTTTAAAACCGAACCTAAACCTTCGGACAACCCGAAACCTATCGAAACGATGTCCGATCGACTCGAAACCAGTCCCAATATCTTCGTTACATCGAATAGAAGATTTCATATGTTGAAACTTTCCCCAAAATCTCCCCCACATGCCGCTTGAAGTGGCTGCGCGTGGGCTTCACTCGCTAGTGAACAGTTTTCTTCAACCACACGACTGAACCGGTCCAGCTGGTTCACTGGTTCCCGGGACCGGCGTGACCGGTCCGGCCTTATTCCTCCCTCAATTTCCATCTGTTTCAGTCCAAATAAATCCTAAAATTCCTAGTTTAATCCTAGGAGTCTAATGGTATGAAGAAAACTATGAAAAACGTCCAAAATCCACCTTCTTCGATTCCTCCCTCACGGCCCAAAACGTCTGATTGCCCCCTGGGCTTCGTGGCCGTCCACAGCCGTCCAAAATCATCCTAAAACCCTCCTAACCATCTAATAAGCCTAACCTAATCAACCAAAATCGACCATAATGTCAAAATTGAAAATAAATAATTTTGGGGTCTAACCGGGTTATGGTGGTTCCCCTGCCTCCGCCGCCCACGGCGGCGCTGTCTGGGCTAGCCACCACGTCCCTCTGATCATCTTCACACTCTCTGTCCTCTCAGTTAGGCTCAACGGTCAAGGGTAAGGTTTTGGGGAGAAATGGGATCGGGTTGAATTGGGTAAACATGGAGAAATGGGTGCACGGTTATATGGATGGATGCAGGTATATGTGAGATTGGCCAGTGGATGGGTGACACTTGTCACTCATCCATTGGCTGTCTAAAAAGCTGGGCCCACTAGAGACAAAATTGAAATCTTTGTCTCGTAAAACATGTCGCCGTGAATAGTAACCTGGAACTTCCGTGAACCGTAACTTCGCCGTCGAACGTCCGAATTCGACTTGCCGCCTGTCTACGGATTCGTATTGTCCCGATCTACGTAACGGTCCTTGGCCCTCGGCCATCGGACCTCTCGGTCAAAAAGTCAACTATTTGGCCCTTTTGAACCAAAAATACCAAAATGCCCCTAAACTTCCGAACGTCATAACTTCCTCCGCGAACGTCGGAATTGAACGTACCACCTGTCTATGAACTCGTGACGTCCTAAACTACGTCACGGTCATCGATCAAAGTCCATTTGACCGCCAGAATGAAAAGTCAACGTTTTGCCCACGCCCAGAGGCAAAACGGTCATTTTGCATCGTTCGTCCGATTTCGCCTAACTAATCATCGATTAACCTCACTAATCGTGATTAGTCACTAATCTAATCTTGGAATTTGGGACGGGTTGTTACATTAATCGTGTTATGCCTCCACTCTCGAACTGATGTTGACAAAATGAACATATGACACCCTTTTTATTTTCAGGAATCGTAATGGCATATTTCCATGCTGGGTCAACTCATCCAGGTCTTGGGCGGCTTTCACTTGCACTTGCACTCGCCATTTTATGAAATCTAAGTTACATGAAAAATAATTAGAATTTGATAATGACAAATAATAATAATAATGAAAATACAAATAATAATAAAATTATTTCAATTAGAACATATATTCTAAGTTAGACTTTGATGATGATATAAAATTAAGGAGCAAAAACACATATATTCATAATTTTTAATATATATTCTAAAATAAAACATATATTCTAAATTAAAACAAATATTACCAAATATATGAATTAAGCCATATTTTATATTAAAACATACATGACTAAAACATATTTTAGTAATAAATGATTACCAAATATATTACCTAATATTACCAAATATATGAACTAATCCATATTATTTACCTAATAATAAATTTTGATCAATTAGAACATATATTTTAAGTTAGACTTTGATGACGATAAAAAATTAAGGAGCAAAAGCACATATATTTATAATTTTAATATATATTCTAAAATAAAACATATATTAAAAATTAAAACAAATAATACCAAATATATGAATTACCTCATATTTTATATTAAAATATACATTACTAAAACATATTTTTAGTAATAAATGATCAATTTATTATTAATAAATGATTACCAAATATATTACCTAATATTACCAAATATATGAATTAAGCAATATTGTTTACCTAATAATAAATTTTGATCAATTAGAACATATATTCTAAGTTAGACTTTGATGATGATAAAAAATTAAGGAGCAAAAACACATATATTCATAATTTTAATATATATTCTAAAATAAAATATATATTAAAAATTAAAACAAATATTACCAAATATATGAATTACCTCATATTTTATATTAAAATATACATTACTAAAACATATTTTTAGTAATAAATGATCAATTTATTATTAATAAATGATTACCAAATATATGAATTAATCAATATTTTATATTAACACATACATTACTAAAACATATTTTACTAATAAATGATAAATTTATTATTAATAAATGATAAATTTATTATTAATAAATGATTACCAAATATATGAATTAAGCCATATTATTTACCTAATAATAAATTTTTAATTTTGTTAAAAAAAGTTTAAGGCTTATTGCTTACCTAATACCAAATATATGAATATATGAATTTCACAATATTTATGATATAATTTAAATAATTATTTATTTGACAAATATTTATACCAAATAATAAATGATATATGTAATTAAAAAATAATATTTATACCAAATGATTATTTATTTGACAAATATTTATACCAAATAATTATTTAAATAAATATTTGATAAATAATTAAATAATATATGTAATTAAAAAAAAGGTTAAGAAATGAAATGAAACAAAACGCAGCGTTTCGTTTCATTTCTTATTTACTCAACAAATGTCTGGGTTAGTCTCGAAGTCTCGATGACTTTCTTTGGGGAAATCGATCGATCGTGAGGGTTAGGGCCGTGAGGGTCAGGGGCGGCGTGAGGGGCGACTTCGAGGGAGGTTCGAGCGAGGGACGATGGGACGAGACGAGACGAGACCAGAGGTGGTTCGAGGGAGGTTCGACTGTTCGAGACTTCGAGCGACGGTGGTGAAGACTGATGAGAGGTGGTTCGACCGTTCGAGACTTCGAGCAGAAGTGGTTGACTGAGACTTGGTTCGACCATTCGAGATTCTTGCGAAATCGGCCACCCCTATTTATGCTTTGCCCGAAATCGAACGAGGTGAGTCCGTGAATTCGTGTTTTTTGTTTCCTTCCTAATTATTCGTCCGTGAATGTGAAAACTGAAACAAAAATCTTTTTGAATATTTGAATTATTGGATGAGTCCGTGAATGTGAAAACTGAAACAAAAATCTTTTTGAATATTTGAATTATTGGATGAGTCCGTGAATGTTTGTATAATTGTACGATTGAAAAGTCGATTCTCTGTTCAATCCGTGCTCTTCTTTTGTTCGCTTGATTTCGGTGGCTTGCATTCGAATTTCATTAACTTGTTCGATTGTGTGCTCATTCAGTCCAAAATCGTAGATATCGAACAATATCGGTGAATATCGCCGATATTTGCCGATATTGTTTGATATCGACGATTTTGGAGGAAGAAATAGGTTCACCCCCTTCGTAGTTGCCGGTAGTCGGAATTCGCGATATATCGGTCGATATATCGCCGATTTCGGCAATATTTTCATTAGTGCTATGGGAACTTCTATTTTGACGTGGTAAAAAAAAACACGTGGCACTGTTGCTCTTTTAATTGGAAACTTCGATTTGGATATATGTCCTCTTCTTCCTCTCTACTCTGTAGCAGCATTGATGTTTAATAGCTGGCTACTAGAATGCTCACATTTCAATGCCGTATTTCATCCACAATTAAAAGTTGTGCTTATCAACAAATCATTTCAGAAGTCCCGGAAAAGTGAAACGCCAAGGACTTGAAAAGGTTATGAGTCCCTCTCGACTCCGAGAGTTTCCTTCCTCCCTCTCGACTCTGAGAGTTCCTTCCAGGTAGCTCTTTGATGAGTTTATCCCTCCCCCCTTAATCTCTCTACCTACCAATTGAAACAACCAACCATAACCTGCAATATCATGAATGCTTGGCTCGACCAAGATGCCTGCAAGAAGAGACTGCAGTTTTCCTTACAACTGCTTACCTTAACCTACCAATTCAGTATCTGCAAAGATTCGAGCCTTCACTGCCTCATCCCCTGGTACAAACTCAAATTTATGAAGACTCTACTTTACCATAAATTCCACCAAAAAGATCTGCACCTAGGCGTCAATGCTCTCCTCTCGTCCCATCCACGACTCTCTCGCCATCAAGTCTCAGTCCTATGGACCTCTCACTGGAGGAAAAATAAGCATCGAGCCGCTCAACCTACCAATGCTCAAATTAAGTTTCACCAACTGAAGGAAAATCCAACAAACACAAATCAACATAACCATTTTGGCTCCCATTGGATTGTAATCCTCTATTTATATGGCTCCCCACACTCCCACACATCACAGCACCCAGATAAACCACAGCAATCAATTCAGCAATCTGTTCAGCTAATTTCATTGCTAAACCAGAAATTGGATTGTGAGACCACGAGTTTCCACCTAGCATCCAGACCAAAAGAGAAACCACCTTACCTGTGCTCCTGGGACGTTGTTCTGCTCCTTCTCACTCACCACTCTGAAAGCCCACCGAAACCTCCTGAGATGGCACTATCAAACAATTACTCCCCTGATGATTTGACCATTAAACTGGAACACAGCCTTGATGTTTCAAACCTGGAAAGTGGGCCTCGACTCATTGGCGCGGTCATAGCGGACAAGACCCCAAATCGGGGAGCCATCAAGAATATCCTGAGAAAAGCCTGGGAGTATTTGGGTGAGTCTAATATCAATTTCATCAAAGATAATATTTTTTCAATTACCGTGCAGGATGAACAAATGGCTGACCAGGTTGTTGCTGACGGGCCGTGGTCGGTGATGGGGTGTTGTTTTTCCCCGATCCAATGGCCTGAATCCCTATCCGTCGAAGAAATCCCGTTGCATCTCACAACCTACTGGGTTCAAGCACACGACATCCCGTTGAACCTCCTCACGGACCAAAACGCCAAAGCGATTGGGGACAAACTGGGAAATGTCATTGCGATGGACTCCCCCGACAGTGGACGGCGCCGTGGTTTTCTCCGTGTTCGTGTCCAGATCGATTCCACTAACCCACTCCCAATTGGTTTCTGGCTTCCGAGATCTGATGGACCAGACACATGGGTTGAATTTCGTCTGGAGCGCTTATCCGATTTCTGCTATAACTGTGGGAGATTAGGCCATGTCTTAAAGCTCTGCCGCTACCCTTTTGTTTCCTCTGCAAACTCTGAGCTCGCTGCGTATGGAGAATGGTTGCGAGCAAGACAAATTCGCGACGCCACTCCCCATGATAACCAGACCATCCCGCGAGGCATCAGACGTCGCCCTGGAACGATTTGTGCTGCTAGTAAGGGCACGGTGGTCACAGGTGCTAACCCAGCGACGGAGCGTGAGCAAGGTGGATTGGGGCGCGTTGTTGAGGTTCAATTTCAGGGCTCGAACCCCCAAATGTGGGAAAGCAGACACAATGGAAAAGCTCTGACCGACAAGTCCCTCTCACCCACAGCCCCTATCTCTGGCCCTGTCATCCACCCTGCAAATCTCCCTCAACTGCAGTACGGATTGGAACCTACCCCAGTGCTTTTGAACTCTCAGACTTTCTCAAGAGTCACCATCTCTGAAAAAGAAAGGACGACTGGGCTGAATAGTCGGACAAAAAGTGTGCTTCTGCTAGATCAAAATACCACGCCGTGGGTTTGGACGAGGGGAAGGGGTGGGCCAATACCGAATGAGAATAAAACTGACTGGGCCAAATCCGAATCCGAAATCATTATTCCGTAAGCTAGCATTTGGAATAATCATTCCGCACCCAAATCCAGTATTCCACTTTCAAGTTCTAAAATCGAATCCTGAATCGTCACCCAGAAATTCGATTCCAAAACCCGAAATCTCGTTCACGTCCACTCGGACACACCAAAACCGAACCTATCGGTTACCAGTTCACTATACTCGGTTGACTTCATAGGGAAGCCAATCCCATCAGTCACAACTCTAAGGCTGAACAAATTCAGCCCCGTCTGAAACCTACTCGCTCGAGTAACATACCATAAGGGGCTCCACTTCGAAAAGAAGTTCAGTCCCGTCATTTACGACTCACATACCGGATTAAGAGTGACAAACTCTCGACCCAACTGGATCATCAGGATCACGGTCCAGATCCATCACTACGTCAGCTGACCATGAACATCACGATCCTAGATCGTCACAATGCCCAATGTCCACGACATCACAAACCCGATCCACCTAGGATCCACACGGTTAACTACTAGGAACCATAGGGTCTTACACCCTCATCTAATTTGCATACTGTCACAACGTTTGACAACCAAAGCCCACAATTAAAAAGTTCAGTCAACGACGAGACACGCCGCGACTATGGGTTCTCACTGATTACCTCGTATCTACCCTCGCCATCCCACCTAGGGAAAACCAAGGATGATCCAAAACAATAACACCAATATTCATCCCCGGGTCAAGTTTATTCTAGGCCCAACACGCCCATCTACAAACCAAACTGTTAACAAAAACAACCATCCGGACCCACACTAGTCCGACACATTCAAACACATGACACAATATTACAACACAGATGGACAATACAAACTATTTACAAGGTATCACGAAAACATGTATCAATACAATTATTTTGATCTACGGTCAAGTCGATCGGGGCAGTTCCTTCGCAAATGTCCAAGTTTCCTACAAAAGTGACAAGTGGCAGTGCTGAGGCGACTTGCCCCACCACGCCGCTTACTTGTCGACTGGGTTGAAGTTCCACCCGAATGAGCACCTACCGAGGGTTGCGACACAAGAGTATGAAGGCTAATACGCTTCGATGTTTCCTGACTTATCTGTTCAGTATCCTGATGCTCTCGGCGTCGTCCAGAGTCCAAAGATTGTTCTGGCACAGGTAAAATAGTAGCCTCCCCTCGGATAGCAGCATCCGATAATTCCCTCAGGGTAGAATACGAGCCAACAGTTACAGCACCTCGTAACTCATTCCTCAACCCCTACTCAAACCTTCGACACTTATCCTCCTCAGTAGCCACATACAGAGGAGCGAAACTAGATAAGTGCAAAAATTGCTGTTCATAATCAACTACTAACCGATTCCCTTGCTGCAATTGGAGAAACTCAACCTCCTTAGCGTTCCGAAATGAGCGAGGATAAAACTGATCCAAAAATCGCTCTCGGAATGCATCCCATGCCAAGGTACGGGCATCCCAGCCAGTCAACTGTAAACTATGCCACCACCTGTAAGCATAACCATCCAGAAGAAAAGTGGCTAAGGGCACCATGTCCTCCAGGGGACATATCATGACCTCAAAAATCCTTTCCAATCGAGTAAGCCAATCTTCGGCACCATCTGGTCCCGAATCAAGACGAAACACAGTGGCTCCTAACCGTCGAGCTCGCTCAATATCTGGGCCTTTACTACCACTACTCTCGTCCCTCCCATCTTCAGACCGTGTACGGGACGAATGACTCGGAGGCATGACGTATCAATAGAAATCAAGAACCAAATGCTCTGATACCACCTTGACAGGACCCGTCCCAACTGGACGACAAAAACCGTGCCCGGTCCTGCTCCCGTCTGACAAGTCAACTAAAGGTCCGAAACTACCCTTCAGTGCTTGCTAGACAAGGGATGTTTGCACGGATTTCTGCTGCTGTCACTGCCTCACGATCAGTCCCGAACGTCGTACCACGGCCTGGAGGGTCACAAAACAGAAAAGGTGTGAGTGGACAAAAATGACCCCTTATAAAAACATTTATCAAAATACATTCTTACCCTCCAGTTTTCACAAACTTGCATGCATATCGTAAAACATGAGTAATAGTATGAAATCATTCAAGTATGTACAGTGGACCGATAAAATCAAAACATATTTTCCCATGGTCCATAAAACTCATGTTATAAACATCAAATCCCGGCTCTCAGGCCAACACATGTGAAAACATAATCACTGGCCACAAAGACCAAAAACCCGTACTCAATACCAGTACGTCATCACAACAACATCAATCAGCACTAATCACCAGTGCACCAGAAATATATCAATCAAATCAATCCGCACTACTCACAAGTGCATAAAATATTACAAATCACATCTGCACTACTCACAAGTGCACAATCAATCAAACTGCACTACTCACAAGTGTTGCACTACGCGTAGGCCAATATCCAGTCACTCTCTCGGGAACAGACACCTCTGGGCTCAACCCTCTCGGGCTCAGTCACCTCTGGGCGAACACATCCCCAAGCTCAGACCCATCCGAGTGGTACATCCAGGCTCAGTCTCATCCGAGAAGCTGACTACCATAGGATCAACTCATGATCCTACAATCACATCCCCCAAGCTCCGGTCGTCTGGGTAATCCCCCCAAGCTCCGACCTTCTAGGAATATCACAATCACAATGAAAACCATCCCGGGAATCACATCCCAAAACATTTCAATCAAATCTTGACTCCATACAAAGTCAAGATCATCCCCGACTGGGTCTCAAAGCCCAAAATACCATTTACACGTATTTCTTTAAAATCACCTTTTAGAACAATAAAATAATCCAGAAATCATCATTGACTTACCAACTAAGTCAAAACATCATTTTAGAAATTATTTAGACTCCGGGCCTAGCCCAAAACATTATTTGCACGTTCCTCGTAAAACGTGCCCGAAAGATTGATTAAAATAATAATAAAATCCCAATAAATCATTAATTTCACAAATTCACAAGTGACTCCAAATCCGAGTCAAAATCACTATTCACTTGGGTTCTCATGCCCAAAATAACATTATCACGCAAATCCATGCATTGCAACCTCCGTTGTCATTTTCACGTAAATCCACGAAATTAACCATTGACTCATTCCCGAGTCACCACATCCTTTTTCAATCCATGACTCAATAATCCGAGTCCAACCATTATTTTCAATCAATTTCAATCCCGGACTCACAAACCAAGTCCAAACATCATTTTTACCAAATTTCGTAATTTCTCGGAAATCGCCCAAAAATAATAATATAATAATCATAAAACCGAGAAATTACCGGATTGAAACATAAATCCTGCCCAAGCATATAAAATCATATAATAAGGCATTAAAAATCATATATGCATGCATCACGGTTAGAAAATAAAGTCCACTCACAAACACCGTCCAAAACGGTCCGTTTCGAGCTGCACGTTTTTCCGTAAAATCTGGAAATCACAACTTCTGCCCAAAATCATTATAAAGGGTTACTAACATCTCAAAATACATCATATAATTTTCCCCAATTTTTCCGGAATTTAAATACGTATTTAACTCGTAAAACAAAACTTCGGATACGCGGAACATTAACGAAACAATATCCGATTTTCTCGAAATCAACGTTAAAATGTTCGTTACACTGAGAGGATCAAAAGTCATGTTGACCTCACCTTGAGACTAGGCCGGACGCGCCCTCACGCGCCGCCGTGAGTGGCTGCGCGTGAAATCCACGCGCCTGCTACAATGTCACCGTCCCAACCCGTTTGTCTGGTAAACCGGTCGTTTAACCCGCGAACAGACCCGGTTGGTTCTCTGTCAATTCGACACCAAATTCAGCAATTCAAACGTCTATTAGCATCGAATTAGTTTCAATTAGGGATCCGTGGACCTAATTACAATCGAACTTACCTCAAACCTCACGATCACAGCTGATCATTCGAAGGACATCCGGCCATTGTTCATCATTCGAAAACCTTCACTGTCACACGATTTCCTTAAATTGATTCAACCAGAAGCTTCAAGGGACTCAAGTAAGCATTTTCCCCAACTCAATTGAATCAATTCACGGCTCAAACGCCACGACTCAAGCTCGACATCTCTCACTGTTACCAAACCCGTTCAGAGCCAAATGAGCCTCAATTCATCTCGTTTTTGATCTGGTTCCACTCGTCTCACCCTCAGGAAGCTATTTCCAAACTCCAATTCGATCATCACAGCTCAAATCTTCCAATTTGATTTTCCCTCCAAATTTTCTAAAACCCGAAATCCCAGTCCTCAGCTCTCAGTCAATCCCTCGTGTTTCCCAGTTCAATTCACTCTCAATTGCTCACACTTTAGTTCAGAAATGGAAGAGAATTGGAGGTTGGGAGAAAACTGATTTGTGGGTTGTACACGGTTGAAGAAAATATGGGAGATTAATGGAAATTAGGATAAATTAATTAATTAAAAATTAATTAAACATCATCATGAGGTCTCCCTAAAAACATGGATCAGTGTTTTGGGCCTGAATTTAGGGGATGAGTGACACTTGTCACTCATCCAAGTGTGTTCAGTCACCGGGTACTGTTCATATTAAAATATTATTTTAATCCTGGTTCGTTCGGTTAATCGAGCCCGATTCCGTTACCATAACTTCGTCGTCGAATCTCCGATTTCGGCATGCCGCCTGTCGTTGGATTCGTATCGACGAGACCTACGTAACGGTCCTTGGCCCTCGTCCATCGGACCTCCCGATCAAAAAGTCAACATTTGGCCCCTAATATGCCAAATTACCAAAATACCCCTCAACTTCCGAACATCATAACTTTCTCTACGAATGTCGGAATCGAACGTACCACCTGTCTATGAACTCGTGACGTCCCGAACTACGTCACAGTCATCGGTCAAAGTCCGTTTTATCGCCCGAACTAAAAGTCAACATTTTGCCCATGCTAGGGGCAAAACGGTCATTTTGCACGTTTCGTCCGATTTCACTCAACTAATCCCCGATTAGTCATTCTAATTCATAATTAATTAATATTCAATCCCGATATTCGGGACGGGTCATTACATAAAGTGTGTTTTAAAGATTTGAATTATGACGGGTACCATTTTGTTGATCCGATTGGTAATGCTGGCGGCTTGCTACTTCTTTGGAATGATAATGTCGATCTTTGTGTGTTATCCTCCTGCAAGTTTCTAATTGACTCTCTGGTTGTTAACAAGTGTACTGGGGAAAGTTTACAGATATCTTGGATCTACGGGTCTCCCTACCGGGAAGAGAGAGATATGATGTGGCAGAGTTTGAGAAATTTGATCACCCCACCGGAAAATCCATGGTTATGTATTGGGGATTTCAATGACTACCTGTGGACTCATGAGAAATGTGGGGGTCGCCCGGACTCCATTAACAGGAAGAGATACCTGTTGGACTTCATAAACATGTACCATCTCACTGATTTGGGCTTTAAGGGGCAGGCTTTTACTTGGACGGGGGTTCGTGGGGAGGGGTCTGTGGTGCAAGAAAGACTTGATCGCGGACTTATTAATGATCTTTGGCAGCTTCAATGGCCTTGCTCAATTGCCACTAACCTCCCGATGGTGGGGTCTGATCACTGCCCTAGCTTAATTGATCAATGCCCTGGAAGTCGGAAAAGAGAACGGCTCTTTCGTTTTGAATCATTTTGGACCGATGACCCGAAATGTGGAGACATTATTGACCCCTGTTGGAAAAACCCGGCGGCCCCTCTCGAGGATGCTTGGGATCGAAAAATTGCAACCTGTCGAAAGAGGCTAATTGCGTGGAGCAGGGTGAAATACCCAAATAACAAAAAGAATTTGGAGCTGATGATCAACCGTCTGGATCTTCTCCAATGCAATCGGGTTGCGAATTCTGATGCTATTAATAGCCTCAAGGGGGACATAGCCCGTGTTTGGGCTTTGGAAGAGAAATTTTGGCAACAACGTTCCCGAATCAAGTGGCTAAAGTCTGGGACAGGGATTCGACTTTTTTCCACCTATCCACTATTCAGAGACGCCGGCAAAACCTTCTTTCTCGCATCAGGATTGACGAGACTTCTTGGGCCACCACTGACGGTTCAATCCGGCATATGGTGGATAAGTATTTTAAGGATATCTTTACTTCCAATGGGGATCGCGACTGGGGTGATATTCTCAACTTCATACACCCGTCCATTGAGGAGCATCACAACCTTGATCTTAACCGTGCTGTATCCATGGAGGAAATTCAGGATGCCACATTTCAAATGGGGGCGCTCAAGGCTCCTGGCCCTGACGGTTTCTTGGGTATTTTCTATCAAACTTATTGGACTTCTATTCATGATGATTTGTTGGTTATTGTCAACAAGGCATTTGCAGGTGAGCTTTCTTGGAGGCCCTCAATTCGTCCCACATTGCTCTTATTCCAAAGGTCCCAAACCCAGAGGCAGTTGCTCAATTTAGGCCTATTTCTCTCTGCAACTACTCGTACAAAATTATTGCAAAGGTGATGGCAAACCGACTGAAGAGTATCCTCCCATCCGTTATTTCTGCCACAACAAAGTGCCTTCATTTCTAGACGGCAAATTCAAGACAACATTGTGGTGGACCACGAAGCTTTTCATGCTCTCAAGCCTTCGAAAATCGACAAAAACTTATGAAATGGGTATCAAGTTGGACATGAACAAGGCCTATGATCATATTGAGTGGGATTTCCTCCGTGCAGTCATGCTAAAAATGGGGTTCAGTGGCACATGGATGGAACTGGTGATGCGTTGTGTTTCCTTGGTTAGCTTCTCAATTCTGTTAATGGGCAGCCTGGCAGGAAGTTCTCCCCTACTCGTGGAATCAGACAAGGAGATCCTCTGTCCCCATATCTCTTCATCATTGTCTGCGATGTTCTATCCCATATGTTCAACCATGCCGAGTCTGTTGGTATTCTGGAGGGTATCAAATTCAGTCCAGAGGGGCCCACCCTTTCACACCTTTTATTTGCAGATGATGCCCTACTATTCTTGAAGGCAACTCGAAACAACTGTTGGTGATTGAAAAACTTCTACAGGTTTATTGTCTTGCTTCTGGCCAACTTGTGAACTACAACAAGTCCAACATTTTCTTCAGCCCCAACACCCCCATTGCACTGCGCACTGAACTGAATACAATCTTGTACATGGAAATTACTGAGGACCCCGGTAAGTATCTTGGCCTTCCATCTCTGTGGGGCAGATCGAAAAAGGAGGCTCTACTTTTGTTCGGGAAAGAATTGGCAGGAAAATCCACGGTTGGAAAAAGAAGTTCCTTTCTCAGGCCGGCAAAGAGGTGCTTATAAAGGCTGTTGCCCAGGCTATTCCTATACATATCCCATGGCAGTTTTCAAGTTCCCTAAGAATGTTTGCAAAGCCATTGACTCTGATTTAGCAAAATTTATGGTGGGGGGCAATCTGAGAGTGGCAATAAGATTCATTGGATCAGTTGGGCTAAGCTAGGTCTCCCAAAAGACGGATGGGGGTATGGGCTTTAGAAATCTTGAGGATTTCAACCTTGCCCTTTTGGCAAAGCAGTGTTGGAGACTCATTCGCGATCCAGACTCCTTTTGGGCTCGGATGCTAAAGAGCAGGTACTTTCCAAATGGAAAACTTCTGGGAGGCAAGAAAAGGGAGTCGTGCTTCCTGGGCATGGACCAGCCTGTTGGAAGGCCGCATGATTATTCTTGAGGGAGCCCGTTGGCAAGTACTGAATGAGGAAGACATCAAAATCTGGACAGATCGGTGGTTCCCGGGAACTACTAATGGCATCCTTACCCCTACCTCTCGCAGTGACTGATGGTTCTCCCCAACATGTCTCCTCACTGATTGACGAAACCTCCCGATCTTAGAACCTTGCGGATATTGTAGCACCTGATTTTTGCAGCTGACAGGGATATCATTTGGTCTATCCCCATTGGGAATTCGAAGGACAATGACGACTAATCTGGCCACATTGTAAGACGGGAGAGTACAGTGTCAAGTCTGGGTACTTCTGGCTTCGGACCATTCCACCATCCCCTAGCTCACTTGCTTCATCCAGACCCTCCTGCTCAACCCTGTTCCCCTTGGGTCTATGGAAGCTCATTTGGTCAATGAAAGCACATCCGCGAGTCATAAATTTCATGTGGAAGACACTTCGGGGGTGTCTCCCCACCCGGGAAAACCTTTTTCGCCGACACTTGAGCCACAACCAGATGTGCCCTATCTGTGAGGAGTATCCCGAGTCTATTGAGCACCTTCTGCTACAGTGCCCCAGTGTGTCTTGTATTTGGTTTGGGGGACTCCTAAACTACCGTGTTGCAATCTCTCAAGTGACGTCCTTTGCGGCTTGGCTCGACACTGTTATGTCCTACTTCCGCGGGTTTGGACGGGAGGCGCGATTGGATTGCGTTTGTCATTGCTTTCACTTGCTGGGAAATCTGGAAGCACCGATGCAAACTACTTTTTGAGGGCCGACGCTTCACTCCTTTTCTCATCATCCAGTCCATATCCAGATACGTCTCGGAGTTCTGGGAGTTCCCTTGCTCCATCTGAACCCCCCGTGGGGCCGATGCACAATTCCCAGGTTAATGATGGTCCTTGGTGTCCTCCGTTGGCCTCTGTTGTGAAGGTAAATTGTGATGCTTCCTGGGTAAGCTCGGAGGACCCTGCCGGTTTTGGGGCCATCATCCGCAACTCGGAGGGAGTTTTTTGTGGTGCTATTTGTGATGCCCGAAGGACAAAAAACGTGCTATTGGCTGAAGCCTGGGCTGCCCTCTCCGGGGTCGAGTTCGCTCGGGCCCAGGGCTTCAATGATGTGATCGTGGAATCAGATTCCCAGACTCTGATAAAGTGCATTTCCGGAAACATTACTCGTGGTCACTGGAAACTGTACCCCATTCTCTCTCAGATCCGAGCTCACCGTTCTTATTTCGAGCGAATCCGTTTCCTTTGGATCCCTCGGAGCTCAAACAAGGTAGCTGATACCTTAGCTACTCAAGCACGGCGAAGAATGTACAGGGAAGTTTGGATTGACCGTCCTCCATCTTTCTTAGTGTTTTTTTTAAACAATGATGGGCTCCCCTGCCCCCCGAGCTAATTTATTTCCCTTTGGTCCTAGAAGTGGACGTTTTATGGTATGCCATGCGTCTTTACTCCGAATCCCCTTTATTTGGCTTTCCTGTACGTTTCTTTTTCTGTTTCTCTTCCTGTTTTGTTTTCGTCCAGTGTTTTGTTAGTATGAATTCATCTTGTTTCTGACAAAAAAAAAAATCAACATATCATTTCAATTGCTAACGAATTATAGTTGTTGTAAGTTTCAAATTTATAATTTATTATCATTTTATAAAGGACGGTTCTCGGACTCGGAGCTAGTTATCCAGTTTCAAAAGCCACCTCATATGCTTTTATTTTTCTTAAAAATTGTGGTTTCGTGGTGGACCCAGTACTTTGGAAATTTTGATCAAAGATTACTTCATCAGCCACTATTTATTTCAAATATCTCAATATCTCATCAAATGCTAGATTTATCAAATAAATGTAACTGTTCCAAGTCTGAAAGTTGATCTGGGGGTGCTTTTTTTTATTATGATATAGCTGTCTAGACTTCAATGTTATATACCATTCAATGATATGAATATCTAAATCATTCACTCCCTATTTTAGGATTCACCACACTCCTCCATAGCCCTTGGATCCTCATATCATTGAATGGTAGGAGAGCATTCAAGCTTTACCCTCTTTTCAATCTTATAACATCTTTTCTGGGCTTTGCATTGACGCAAAAATAATACATCAGATAAATTTAAATTAAATATCAATTATCATACGATTTACATTTATTTTATTTATTTCTTTGTTAAATCATTGATCAATTTTAGAGATTTAAGAGAGGAATTACAGGAATAAGGAGCGGTGCTTTTGTCCATCGCATCTCGTATCAGTTATCTTTAGAGTTGGTGACTTGGTGGCCCTATTTGTTGTATGTTGTTACTTGTTAAGGAGAAATAAGGAAGAGATCCATGGAGAGACAGCAAGTAGGGATGGGCATAATTATCCATGGGCATGGGTACCCATGGGTATTATTGAAATGGGTAAAAATTTACCCATTATCTAATGGGTAGGGTAAGGATTTACCCATGGGTATTGAGGGTATTTAATACCCATTAAATTTAAAGTATATTCTTTATCCTTTCTTTAAATTATCTATGAATTTTTAATACTTTCTTCCTTTTACCAATTTTTTTCTTTCTATTCTTACTATTATTATTATTTATTAGGTATTATTATTTAAAATTACTTTATTTCAATTAAATATCAGTTATTTTATCTTTTATCAAAAAAATTATACACAAAAATGTTACGAATTTATATTAACATCAATTTTTTTTAAGAACTTAAATAATTCATTTTAAATGATTTAACAAAAATCAAAGTAAACTATAAAAATTTTAAGATTTCACAACCATGAAATAATTTAAAGGGAGTTTTATAAATTCTTAAAAATTGTTTATAATAAAATTTTTAATGAGTTTTTTTTTTCAAGTTTTGAATTCCATTTCAACATTTACTACTCATTCTTCATTTAATTGGAAAGTTTTCGGAGTCTAATTCTCAAATAACTCATTCACTAGTCTTGGTCAACTCGACAAATTTTGATAATTACGGATAGAAGGGTAAATTGGTCATTTACTAATTCTCACTTTAAATTTCAAGACGGATTGTAATAGAAACTCTACTAGAAATTGAGAGGATTTCAAAAAAATGAAAAGCAAAAAAAAAAAAACAAAATTGAAAGGAAAAAAATATTAGAAGTTAAAAATAAAAAGTTGAAGACAAATGAAAGTAAAAAAAATTAAAAACAAAGTAAAAGAAAAATGAAAAGTAAAAAGAAAATTGAAAAGCAAAATAAATTGAAAGGTATAAAAAAATTAGAAGTTAAAACAAAATGAAACACAAGAAAAAAAAATTAAAAGGAGAAAATAAATGTAAAATGTCATGGGTACCCATTACCCAATGGGTAGGGTTTGGGTAAACCCTCAAAAATTGAAGATGAGTCTAAATGGGTATAAAACTCATTTGTATCCATGTAGGGTAAGTGTTTACCCACACCCTAAAAAAACACATTTGACCATCCTAACAGCAAGGGATGAGTCTGGACTCTGGAATGGTTGGAGGAATAACGGAATGGGTGGTCTAGCAAGTGTTAACCATTAAGTTTTATTTTTAATTTGATCTTTTAGCGAATGCATTTTTACAATTTTAAAAAATAAATTCGAAATATAAAACAGCATTTAATAATTTTTTAATTGAATAATTAACGATATAATTAAGTTGTTACACTTAAAAAATTCAAGATATATAAATATGATATTTGAAAAATTAAATTAAAATTTAAAATTTATATAAATTAAAAGGTACTAAAATGTAATTTGTTAATTGCTAATTTTTTTTTTTTAATAATGAATGCGATGGACGTGGTCGGGCTTCTCACTCAGTACTCAGTAGCAATTAATTTTGAGATGCATTTCTCCCAATATTGCAATGGAGTTTTTTTTTTTAGGAATGCAATCGATACGTTTCCATTAAAGACTTTGTATGAAGGAGACAGCTCGTAATTCAGGTCAATTTGTTTTGTTTTCTTATTCGGTTGATTAGAAAAATGGAGGCTGTCAATTATATATTGAATTCAATTACAATATCATATTTGCGGTTCCAATGCCGTCAAAACTCAAAAGTACGGCGACGACAAGTGAATGTTGACTTAATTTGGCAAGCATGACATTAAGACGTAGAAATTTCCACCGAATCAACAACCCCTGCTGAGGAAACTCAGATTCACAGATTCCGGTTAAGAATCCATATTCTAAAAACTAAACCGCATTACCTCTCTCTCTCTCTCTCTCCCTTCTCTGGTTCATGTTCATGGCCTTGCTTCCTGCAAAAACGAAGAGCTTCTGCTTTTTTACAGAAGTGCTTGTGATTTTGGCATGAAAAAATGGCTGTTGTTATCTCCATCTGACTCTGCTTCTGGGTCCTCTACTGTGGGGTTCTCTCACTTCTTTATTGGCAGGTGATTTTTCTTTTTGGGCTTTTCTTGTTTGCTTCTTACTTACACGGTAGTTGCACTCAACATGCTGATTGGTAGATGCAAAAAGCAAAAGACAAAAATCCAAATTCAATTCTGGCGTTCCTCAGAATTGGCTTTTGGTCTTCCATGGTATCTTATTTTTCTTTTCTATTTGGTATTCTCAGCGTTCCACTTTCTTTGTTGACTTTTTCTGTTTTGGTGTGGAAATTTTAGCTACAATTAATAATTGTTCATGCTGATTTTGACCGGTGAATCCTTAATATTCCTCTATGTGCTGTGCAGGATCTTTGTGGTGTTGTTCATTCTCTGCTGATTGACTGTGAGTGGGATTTTTTCGGAGGTCTAAAAATGTATGTGGTGGAAAGCAAAGGAGGCGCGATCGCATGCATGCTGCTTGCCCTGCTCTTCCTGGGGACATGGCCGGCAATCCTTGCTCTTCTCGAAAGACGAGGCCGTCTTCCTCAGCATACTTATCTGGATTATTCAATCACAAATCTCTTGGCAGCCATTCTCATTGCCTTAACCTTTGGTCAGATTGGCAGCAGCACCCATGACAAGCCCAATTTCATAACTCAGCTTTCACAGGTGAACTTTTTATTGTTTGTTATGTGAAACCATTCATTTCATCACCCTCCTTAAGCTTTGTTGTTTGATTTTTCAGCTGGTAGTGTTTTGATGTTCAATCATATGACATGCTTGACATGAAGATGACATATATTAGATATTCACTTCGTTTTCGACAACAATCAAATTCAAGACCTTCTACTATCCTGTCGATGGAAATTCCTTTAAGCCATTTTTTACCAAGTTAGAATGTTACATTGCAAAGAGTAGTTTATCAGTTTGTGCCTTGAACTTGTACTCTTACCAATTTCCACTTGAATGTTAGTTTCAGTGGATTTTTCCCAAGCAACTGTTAATAGCCCGTTCTCATTCACATTTTTTCCATTTTTTTTTCCAGAGCTTCACATGTTAAATATCAGTAGTTATGATTGGTCTATAAACTAAGGTTCTTACTAATTGAGGTAGACCCTTTGGCTATTTGATATTTTCTTTCTTTAATCTGTACCCGAAAAGCATTGGAGGTGGTTTAGACTTTAGATCATCAATTTTCGCAATACGAACCGGGACTATTTTTGGAACTAGTTGTCTGACATGTGCAGGATAATTGGCCGAGCGTTTTGTTCGCAATGACCGGCGGCGTAGTCCTCAGTCTCGGAAATCTTTCAACCCAGTATGCCTGGGCTTTGGTTGGTTTGTCAGTGACAGAAGTCATCACTTCAAGCCTTGCAGTTGTTATAGGTCTCTCACCATGCAATACTTTATGTACATAAGTTTCAAATGAAGCTTATTTAGTGAGCTCTCTTCCTTTTCAATGCAACAGGCACAACCTTCAACTACTTCTTAGATGACAAAATTAACCGAGCCGAGATTCTTTTCTCCGGTGTTGCTTGCTTCTTGATCGCCGTGTGTCTCGGCTCTGCTGTTCACTCATCCAATGCAGCTGACAACAAAGAAAAACTCGAGAGACTGTCAACTGATCACGTAGATGTAACAAAGTAAGAAACACAAGCCTTCTTTTCACCCGTAATTTCCTAATTGATTAGTCTATTGTTTCGTCAATGACATCAAGTTTAATGTCATGACAGGGCTTCAAATAGTTCGGTGATTCCAAATGAAAGTAACAAATTCTCTCAGAATATTTCCCTTTTTACTTGGGTTGTCTCTGTTCATGCTATGAATTATATTTTGTTTCGGTTTAGCTGAATTGAAAGATGTGGAGAATGGAGGTGTGGAAGCTCGCAAAGCCAAGGCTGGAACCGCGGATTTTCTTGTGCAGCTGGAGGACAAAAGATCAATCAAGGTTTTTGGGAAGAACACTTTTATTGGATTGGGGATAACGTTCTTCGCTGGAGTTTGCTTCTCCCTCTTCTCACCGGCCTTCAACTTGGCAACAAATGATCAATGGCACACTTTGAAGAGAGGAGTCCCTCATTTGGTTGTGTACACCGCGTTTTTCTACTTCTCAGTCTCTTGTTTCGTCCTTGCTGTCATTCTAAATATCAGCTTCATTTACCGCCCTGTACTCGGAGCACCCAAAACATCGTTCAAGGCTTATCTGAGGGATTGGAACGGCCGCGGATGGGCGCTTCTGGCCGGTTTGCTATGTGGGTTTGGCAATGGCCTCCAGTTTATGGGAGGCCAAGCTGCAGGGTACGCAGCGGCTGATGCTGTTCAGGTTGGTTGTTAATTTCTGAGTTCGTTACATTTTCAGTTTCTGTTGAGATGTATGACCTCCGTTTTATCAATATGAATGACAGGCACTTCCACTTGTGAGCACATTTTGGGGCATCCTACTGTTTGGAGAGTACCGGAAATCATCCCGAAGAACGTATTTTTTGCTTATGAGCATGTTGTTTATGTTCATTACGGCTATTGCAGTCCTTATGGCATCATCAGGGCATCGAAAATGAAGATCGATCGAAAAATCTGCACCTAGTCAGTGAAGATAACAGTTTGTCTCACTAACTAGTCCTGTAAATTGTAGATCATTGATTCTGGAGGGTTAACTTCTCCAGATTATAGAAATGTTGATTTTAGCGAAAGTTGTAAAATATTGTTGTGCCCCACATTTTACATACATAGTTAACAATTTGATTCCATTCGATATCAAATTTCCAAACTATGGAAAGAAAGTTACATAAATTCTCAGGCATCAGATAATAACTTGCTCAAGCTTCAGGCCTCTTATAAAGTCAAAAGTCGTCTCATTTTGCATATCTCCGTCAAGTCCCTCAAAAAATTCCGATGTAGCAGAAGAGCGAACATAGTATCAGAAACTGTTGAAGGGGATTCAGGAGATTGGGGTCCAGTTTCGAGGGGAATTTGAAGTAATAAGCCTTTTAAATAAAGTTTCTAAAGGTGAGATACCTAGTCAATCTTTTCATCTGAAGATCCACAGATCCAATTCGCCTTCCAAACGATTGTTGGTGATACAAGGCGGTCTGTTTTCCAACCCGATATCTTTAACTGCAGTACGATGAAAGGGTCAGAAGGATAAGGTATTTCAGTGGTTTTGGTAAGTTCGATTCTTATAACGTAAATGTTGGGACTAAAGTAAGCTGTAAATAAGTAAATATATAGTACCTTTTGCATAAAATCTTCATAGTGTTTATCCATCCATGTTTGGCCTTCAGAATGAAGAATTCGGCGTTTATCGGCGAGATTTGCCAATGCATTTGCATGAAAAAATGACTGCAATACATCTGTGGCGGTGGAATCTTTATGATTAACAATGCAAATCTTTCCTTTCCTCTCCATCAGCAAGTACTTGGCTTCCAGCAGAGAAACAAAAAAAAAAAAAATTTAAAATAAATGTTGAAAAAAAAGAGAAAAAAAAATCAACTTTAGGAAGTAGTAAGTACTAGGCAGACATCAACCTTTCTTATAATGGGATCCCGCAGAATCCAACAAGTCCCTCCTGATTAAGATTATCATTCAAATTGTCAGCAAAATACAAGACTGTAAAATTATCAATAGCAGTGAAGTCTATGAGTAAAAGAATACTTACAGTTCCAGGTGGTTTAGTGAGGATACCCTGACACCTAAAGATACTTCCACATGAATTGATTTTGTATTCTTTGAGCTCCACGATGATGCCCATATAGGTAAAACATGCTCCACGTTAGAAACCTGTTCAGGGGAGAGAACTGGAAACAAATTCAGGATAAAAAACCTCATGAAGTAGAGATAACTGGGAACAAACTGAAACCAAACACATCTTTGATCATGAACAGCCACCAACATGATGTGTACCTTGGCCCGTCTTCTTAAAATGCTGCAAAAGAATTGAGCACCTCTCAGGGTTCAAAGAATTTAATGCAAGGCACCGGACAGCCTTGTAGTTTGCTGTGCAGGAAAAAAAAAGTTATCACACAACATGCTGTTTCTATCACAACCAATAAACTTTCACAGCAAAATTTCCAAAATAACATTCAAGTTTTAGCATTGCACAAATTCGATTCTTGGAAAAATCAATAGTATGAACATGATGGTTTATTTTCCAGTTCGTTCCATTGCATAAAACAAAAAAAACAATTATGCCAAGTTTTATAAATTTTTGGTACACAAGCAAAAGAAATCTGTAAAGTTTTTTATTTTATTTTTTTAATTGAACTTCTTACAGAAATTTTGGTCAAAATGGCTTATGGGATGTGCATGCCAGGTTTCAGAGTCTAAAAACCGAAATTGTGTCAGTAACCAGATCAATGGTACTTACCATACATATGGAACACAGTGAGAGACAAAAATGATACCCAAATAGCTAGGGGGTGTCCGATGGTAATGCGAGCAAGAAGCATGCCCAATGCCATACCGACCATCGTTGCCACTGTTTCTTGGCTTCCTTCCTATCGGTGTAAAAGAAAATGTTAATGGACAACTCTAGCTAACATATACAAGACAGTCCTCGTCCAAGAGTCATAACCATTCTGAGGGTACCTTAGCAGATATATCTGCAGCATTACTCTGAAGAGCAAAATGTTGTGTCAAAGCAGCTCTAGTGGCTCCACTCGCAACACCAGCTAAATGAAGAGAAAAGTTGGAAAAAAAAAATTGAAAATTCTGATAAACCTCTATACTGTATTTAGTATTTACTAGGCATTTGATTTGATTAAAAAATTATTCGTAGACGATAAAGGTTTTATGAATTAAGAGAAAGGAATGCATTAACCTAGTAGTGTCATTAACAGTTAAAATTTTGTGCTCATCACAATTGACCCCCATAAATTAATCAATTGTAAGAAATATGAATAGCACGAACATACAAAATCCTCATTTTATAAACACGTACTTGGGCAATAGGTATCACACCACATTATACAGACCAAGATATTTCCGTTCCAAATTAACCGTACACAGGAACTTACTGAATGATCTTGATATGCTTCCAAGACAAACGACAAACACAAAAGCCGATGGAAACAAAGGTGATACTAGGTCCATTAACATTCCTGCAACAACATAACAGCCTTTCTGGTCATTTTTATCCAAAGAATATAATGAATAACCTTGAACTACAAATAGTATAATGTTCAAGAGATGTTCTCCAAACTTGGAATAAAAAACTAAGTTGAACTACAAATAGTATAATGTTTAAGATATGTGCTCCAAACTTGGAATAAAAAACTAAGTTTTTACATCATACCAAGGTCATTCATAAGATCTGCAACTAGGCGCCACATTTTGGCATTGCTGTCGAGATTCGAGCCCTGAAGGATAGAGGAATGATGAAGTGATAAACATAGAATTAAAATTCTTAGAAAAGAGTAAACTTTAGAACAGCAATGGTTAAAATGTACATCGTGCACAGCATGAGAAAAAGAACAAGAATATTGCACCTGGTAGAATGTGAATAAGATACCACCAAGCATTCCAGTCAAGTCTCTCAAGAACCACTGCAACATTCTCAATTCTCAATATTGAAAGAAAAAAAAAAACCGTTCACTATGCATTGCAAGCTCAAATACTCAATGTAGCTTTATCTTTTACCCCAAGTTCTAACACTGATGTTGTATACAGAAAATTTGTACCTGAAAGGTGGCACCAATCACCGTGGCCGATTTTTCACCGACCCCAATAGCACTCAGCAGAGCCTAGGAGTGAACAAAAAGTACAACTGGTTCTTCAAATTATCCATGGAACTTCAAATTTCAATAATACTATAGTAAACAAGATGGATGCTTACTTGGGTAGAAAGCATGGTCCTTATGTAAGTGGAAAGACCCTTGAAAAAAGAAATTAAGAAATTAAAACATGCTGTAAAATTAGCACTAAATGCCTACTGATTCAAATTATTAGAGCAATAGAATGCATTGGTTGAATATGTTTGTATATTTACCTGGAGTAAATCCCAGATTTGGAAAGGGACATAATCTGGAGTGACACTGCTGGGAAATCCCTGCATTTACCCAATACCAAACTTAAATCCCAAAAACAAAGCTTTAAGGGAGAAATTAAAAGTCTGACCAAAAAAAGAAAAAGGGGAGAAATTAAAACAAATAAAATAAAGCTTTAAGGTTGCAGCTTGCCTCGGGGACAAATGCTTCAAGAATTATCCTGGAAATATGGTGGAATCGGCTACTCGATCTTCGGTTTGGGAGAAAAAAGTTCAATTTTTATCAGAAATGAGACGAGACGAAAAGTGAAAACATTGAAAAAAGGAAGAACCTTTGGATGGAGAGTGAAGGAGACGCAGTTATTGTGGCAGTTCGGGAGAGTTTGGTCGAAGATGAACCATTCCATTCTTCCACTATAACTTCCGACACCGACGGTGATACTTCCATGGCCGATTGCTTCAGTGTCTCTGTTGAATTGTTGATGCAAAAGTAGAAGTTGCAGAAGCAAACAAATTGACTAATAATGGATAAATAAAACAAAGTAAAAAAAAAAACACAAAAAGAGGCTAGGACGTCGATGATGACTATTACTACCCTGGCCAATGGCTTCAGTTTCTCCCTTCATTCAAAAGTTGAAGTTGCAGAAGCCACAAGCCAACAAATTGACTAAAAAGTAGATAAATAAAATACAATAAAAAAACATAAAACGTAAAACACTAAAACGTAAACGAGGCTAGCTAGGATTAAATAAAAAAATGAAGAAAAATTCTGAAGATTAAAAAAAAGAAATGAAGAGAGGGTGAGATATAAGTATGAAATAAAATTAAAAACAAAAACAAAAAAAAACAAAAAAGGATAAAAAATTCCAGAAAAAATAAAAATTTGAAAGATGAAAATAAAATAAAAGACAGAAAATTTCCAAAGATGAAAAAAAAGAGGGTTTGATAATAAATATTCAAAATAAGAAATAAAATTAAAAACAAATGAAAAATAAAGATGAAAAATAAATTAAAAGTAAAAAATAAAAATCTGAAACATGAAAATAAAATAAAAGCTAGGATTAAATAAAAATGAATGAAAATTTCGAGGGATAGAAATAAAAGGTTTAGGGATTTTAAAAAAATAAAGAAAATTTCCAAAATAAATCAAAAGAAAGATAAAAATAAAATAAAAAGGAAGAAATTTCCAGAGATGAAAAGGAAAAGGAAAACGCTAGAAGGAGGGGTCGAACCTCCGACCTTGTGGTTAACAACCACACGCTCTAACCAACTGAGCTATTCCAGCTTTTGGATTATAGATATAGAGTGAACTTATTTGTTAGATTAGTAAACAGAATGCAGATATACAGCTTCACGAATTGTTCTTCTGCTTGAAGGGTGCACAAAGGACTGGTCTGCACTTGCTGGATACTGCCCTGCCTGCTGCTTCTGCAATTCTCAACTCGGACTTTCTGTGCAGAGTCTTTCTAAGGGCTGTGCCCATCTAGTTTTTTTTTCGTTTCTTTGGGCTCTGCCCTCCATTGTAACAAAACAGAAAAAAAAGTCGCACAAAGGAAGTGAGAGTTTGGTCTTTGGATCATAGAATGTGGAGAAAAGCTCTCACCTTGCTTCCACGCAGACCGTTTTCATCATCATCGTCATCATCTACAATCCCAACCCACTATTCCTTCCTCCAGTCTTCAATCTTTGTCCTTACCAGGGACCCACCTCCCTTCCTGCAATCCCACTGTGACCTCCCAACCCCACCCCCAAAAACCCTAACCCCAGACCACATAACCACCCTTGAGACCGCCCTCCACAAGTCCCTTATAACCCACAACACCGATGAGGCGTGGAAGTCTTTCAAGACCCTCACCGGCAGCTCCGCCTTCCCAAGTAAGTCCCTCACTAATTCTCTTATTACCCATTTGTCCTCGCTCGGAGACATTCACAATCTCAAGAGGGCTTTTGCTACAACAGTTTTTGTTGTGGAGAAAAACCCAAGTTTATTAGGCCATGAGACTGTTGGGATTGTATTGGATGCTATGAAATATGCCAATACGGCCGCCCCTGCTTTTGCTTTGATTAAAAGTTTGTTCAAGAGTAGATTTTTCTTGCCGTTTAGTGTGTGGGGCAATGTTCTCGTTGAAATTAGTAGGAAAAATGGTAACTTTGCTGCGTTTTTACGGGTTTTCCAAGAGAATTGTAGGATTGCTTTGGATGAGCAGTTGGAGCTGATGAAACCGGATTTGGCTGCTTGTAATGCAGCATTAGAGGGGTGTTGCCGTGAGCTTGAATCGGTGAGTGATGCCGAAAAAGTTGTTGAAACAATGGCCGTTTTGGGTGTTAGGCCTGATGAATCTAGTTTTGGTTTTCTTGCTTATTTGTATGCATTGAAGGGTCTTGAGGAAAAGATAACTGCGTTAGAGGGATTGATTGATGGGTTTGGTTTTTCAAAAAAGGCGGTGTTTCAGAGTAATTTGATTAATGGCTATGTCAAGTCAGGCAAATTAGAATCTGTTTCAGCTACTATTCTGCGTAGTCTGAAAGAAGAAGGTGGAGATGGTTTGATTTTGGGTGAAGAAACTTATTGTGAAGTTGTTAAAGTGTATCTTATGAATGCAAATTTGAAAGAGTTAGCAACTTTGATCATTGAAGCTCAAAAGTTAGAGTCTTCATCAGCTGTGGTCGATAGGTCGGTTGGGTACGGTATCCTTAATGCTTGTGTCAATATTGGAATGTCAGATAAGGCACACAGCATTCTTAATGAAATGAATGCTCAGGGAGGTTCTTTGGGGCTTGGTGTGTATGTGCCAATTTTGAAGGCTTATTGCAAAGAGCATAGAACTGCTGAAGCCACTCAACTGGTCATGGATATTAGTAATTCCGGGCTTCAGTTGGATATGGGGACATATGATGCTCTTATAGAAGCATCCATGTCTAGTCAAGATTTTCAATCGGCTTTTTCGTTGTTTAGGGACATGAGAGAAGGAAGAATAGCCGACTTAAAGGGGAGTTACCTAACCATAATGACGGGTTTAATGGAGAATCATCGGCCAGAGTTAATGGCTGCCTTCTTAGATGAGGTTGTTGAGGACCCGCGAGTTGAAGTGGGTACCCATGACTGGAATTCAATTGTTCATGCTTTTTGTAAAGCTGGGCGTCTAGAAGATGCGAGGAGGACTTTTAGAAGGATGGTATTCTTGCAGCACAAGCCTAATCAGCAGACATATTTAACGTTAATTAGTGGATATGTGTCTCTGGAGAAATATTTCTGTGTTCTGATGCTATGGCATGAACTGAAGAGAAATGTTTCGGTTGATGGAGGGAAAGGGATTAAATTTGACCACAACTTGGTTGATGCGTTCCTATATGCTCTTGTTAAGGGAGGCTTTTTTGATGCGGTAATGCAAGTTGTTGAGAAATCTCAAGAGATGAAAGTCTTTGTAGATAAGTGGAGGTACAAGCAGGCGTTCATGGAGACCCATAAGAAGCTTAAAATTGCAAAGTTGAGAAAGAGGAATTTCAGGAAAATGGAAGCACTTGTTGCTTTCAAGAATTGGGCTGGTCTGAATGCATGAACTCCGGCTGTGCTGGGAGAAAGTTCTGACAATTTTCATGTGCACCATGACTCCGGCGATCATATTTCTTTGAAGTGTTGCATGATTGTCACGGATCACAAGAGCTCAAAAATCTGATCAGAGACTCACCAGTGTGAATAGAAAGAGGAACCTATAACGGAAGTTTGTGTGCCATCTACAACTAAAGATGTTGTAATTCGAGAAGACCAACTGGATAATTAACTGAGCTACATATTTTTCAGTTGGATTTCTCTTGGGTTGTTGTATAATAAAGACCCAAGCAAAGCAAAAGCCTGTCCTATTTTCGGCTCGTGACTGATACAGTGGAATGAAGAACTCCCTTGTTGTCCACACATATACAATGTAACCATTTCTTTTTCGTCCCAAATCATTTGGATTTCTGTAATTATTTAGCAATAATGGCCCGAATATTAATACTGAGTAACTTTGATTACAAGCAATCAATAATCAATTTAAGTTCACAATTGCTTTGATTTTTTTGCAGTGAGATCATCTGCATCCCTGTTAAAGCTAACTCCTCCATCCTTGGTAGGGCTAACCCACCTGTCTTTTACTATTCTGGAGTTAATTGATTTCTGTCCTTTTCTAAACCCTTTTAAAAATGCAAGTTGCTTTGTAGCTTGAACACAGCTACACATCCCAAAAAAAAAAAGTTCTGCTTTTTAGGAAGGAAAAATTTGGAATAATGTTAAAACTTAAAAGTTACCCTCCACCGATACAGCACTTTCTCATGCCATGTGAAAATTGAAAAAACTCTTCTTGCATTATTGTTGTTCTTTTCTTCATTCTGTAGAAACGCTTCTTCCACCTATGTCATCTGCCTCAGAAACCTTCCTTCTTCTCATCCCCATTATTCTCTTGCTTCCCCTCCACACCGTCTCATCCCCTGTCATCAATGCAGGCCATGCCATCCCTATTACCGGCATGTGCCATGACATGTGCGGTACAATCCCAGTAAAATTCCCATTTGGTACTGGATTTGGCTGTGGCCACCCTGACTTTGTTAGAAACATCAAATGCAGCTCAGGAATACTTCAGTTCTCCACGGGGACCGGCACCTACACCATTTCCTCGATAGACTACAATACTAGCACCATCCTTGTCACAGACCCCCTTATGTCAACATGCTCCTCTATGGAAAACTCTGGAAGTTTTAGCCTTGACAAGGGCAGTCCTTTCACAATAAGGGAAGAAAACATCTTTGTCCTCCTTGGGTGCTCCACAACATCCCCTCTATTTGATCCAAATGAAGATTTATGTGATACGGGGTCCGGTTCCCGGGTTTGTAGAGGTTTATACTCTTGCAAGGGGGTGACTGGAATTGGTTTGCAGCAAAATGCACCTATTTCCACCTGCTGTGTTTATGACTCTGAAATTGGGATTGGGTCAGGTTATGCCTTGGATCTTCCAAAGCTCCAGTGCTCTTCGTATGCATCGATTTACGAGTTTGGAGATGAAGGGGATCCAATGAAATGGAGATTTGGAATTTCTTTGCAGTACAATGATTCTTCTTATTATACCAATGCCTGCAAGAATTGTGAAACAAGTGAGGGTGTGTGTGGCTTTTCTGGTTTGGACCAGTCCTTTGCTTGTATTTGCAGGACAGGAGTTAACACCACCACAAGTTGCTTTGGGCAAGGTTAGTAATTAATAATTGTGGTTATTATTTATTAATTACCGCTAGTTGGTTAATTAATAAGTTTCTTAATTTGGTGTAGGCTATGCTTGGAGTGGGACAGTAGAGCTGCAAGTTCAAATTAAAACCATTATTGGAGGTACTTATGCGACCAACTTGGCATTGCCTTTTTTGACTTCCTTTACTTCACATGTTCACTCTTTTCTTCCTTTCATACTCTCTCCCATATGATATAACTTTCTGTCATAGTAAATGATTGTCAGATCATAAAATTTCTATAGTTTTTTTTTCTTAGAAAATTTTCTTATTCAATTTTTTGGGTGTAGGAATTTTGGTCTCCTGGGCCTTGCTATTTATAAGGAGCAGATAAGTGCTTCAAAACTTCTGGGTATCCAAATGGCAAAAAGAGAGCTCAATAAGGAGCTGTTGGTTTTGATCAATTTTCTTCTGTGAAGCAAGCCAGTAGCTTTATATTATTTCTGTATTTCTTTGTATGAAATTCAAAGCAATGATATTAACAAATACTCCAGTAGGGATTAGTCACATCCTTGGGGATCACTTCAGGCTTTGGCAAAAAAAAAATGTAGGGAATTATTATTATTATTATTATCAATCTCAATGATAATTATGGGATTTCTTTTTCTATTTAATGATATATTAGAAAAGAAGATTATATTATACACATCTTCATGAACTATCAAATTCAAGACTAGTAACGTACCGTGTGAAAAAAAATACCACACCACTTAAAAAGTTAATCTAAAGATTCACGAAGAAAGACAATATATATGATCAATCAAAACTCAATGAATGACTTGCAATGAGACATTAAAAGCCTAACAAATATATTGTTTTAGTAATTAACTATAAAAATTAAGTAACATTTGTTTATACAAATCAAAATCCGCAGAGAACCCTGTATAGATAGGCCATTCAAATATCAGCAATGGTAACCTGGACCTCCACACCAGGTTTCATCTCTATGGCAGTCACCTGCTTCACTACTTCCGGCGTGCTGAACAAATCGATCACTCTCTTGTGGATTCGCAACTCGAATCTATCCCACGTATTTGTTCCTATAATTAAACAAGCCACATATCTTATGATTTACACTTGAAAATTCATTGATTCTTCCTCAGGGCTGGCCAGAGGGTAGGGCAAAGGAGCTCAAGCCCCAGGTTCCTAATAGTATAAGGTCCAAAATTATTAATATATAATATATAATATAAAATAAATAATTTATTTATTTACAAAGTAATAAATAAATAATATAAGAGTTCGTACGTTTGATGTTGGTTTAAGTTTTTTAAATGATGGACTAATTGTTTTTATTGAATATGAAAGTTATAATCTACTAGTATTGAATGTGAATATTTTCATCCATATATAAGTTATAACTATAGATTTATCTTTTTTGGATTATGAATGGAATGTAATGTTTTGGACATGTGTTTTTTTTTTTTTTGGTAATGAGGTATTGTCATAATGGGTTTTTCCTAATAAAGGTTTTAATAAAGTTTATTGTACAAAACTTAAATAATTAGGTTATACAAATTTATATTTGAATAATTAGGTGTAAATTAATAGCACATTTTCTATTTTTACCCTCGGTCCTTAATATGTTTAGACCGGCTCTGTTCTTCTTCAAGAAACGTTTAAACCCTAGCTAGGGTAAGGACTCGATCATTTTCACTTACCCAAAATTTTAATTAAAGGATCTCAGGTTCAAAGTTTAGGGTTCAGGGTTTACTCACGTTTTTCATTTAACATCTAATCCTAAACAAATGAATGGCATAAATCCTTAGCAAATTTTGATATGGCTAGGGTTTAGGATATATGCAAGTTTGTCAACCCTATAATTCTATTTAAAAGGAAAAAAAAGAAAAAGAAAAAAAGAAGAGGACATATATACCTTCTCCACAAGTGGACTTTCTTTCTGGTTGTGATTTTGAGAACCTTGATAGGTATGCGCACTGGACCCTTAATCTTAAGACCCTTCAACTTAGCGCTATTTATCAGAGATGCACACACTCATTACAGCAAACAAACTAACAAACAAACAAAATTAGCACAAATATTATTATAAAAATTCAATCTAAATACATATTACAAACCTTTTTTCGAGGACCTTCACATTCTTAGAGCGAAGGGTTATCCTAATCCTTCGAATCTCCTCCTCATGAACCTCCAAACCGACCTTCCCGGCCTTCATCCTGGCCGCCGCGTTTTATGCCATTGTCATATTTTTCTTCCACTCTACTTGTTAGCGGCTGCATGCAATTGCAAGCAATCAATTCATTTAATTTTCTTGAAAACAAAAAAACATCGGATATCGAACTCGAAAAATATGTAGAACAAATTGAGTGAAGAATGAATCATGAATATTTACCTAGCAGCTTGAATTGAAATTGGTTTAACTTGCGCTTTGGCAAGGAGACACATCGGTTGACCTAACGACTTACTGCGTACGTGTATATATACGTGGGGGTTTCTCAACGTCCAATACTTCTTTTCCTCGTCGATTAATCGTACGGCTCATATTGTTTTGCTCTTTTTAATTGTTTGGCAGGCCCTCAAAACGAGCCCAATGGTCCTGAATCGAGCCCAATAAGCCCCTGAAACCTCTTTTTTGTTAGTCTGAAAAGTGAAACCTATAGGCTAAGGTTATCAACGGATTCCTCATTTTGATTCGATTCTGATGAGAAATCTGATAATCAAATAATCAGTAAATATGATAAACTAAATATGAATTTAACAGTAAATCGATTTTAGCGTTTTTTTTTTCTTTTTTAAATGATCTCCGATCGACCCGAAATCACCACCATTTGATCCAAAGTCAACACAAAGTCAACTCTGGAAAAAAAAATCAACGTTGCTGATGTCAGCAAAGTCAACGCTGACGTCAGCGGTCAACGATCAACGCTGACCGTTAGCATGACGTCACCTGACAACTCTGACAATGTCACGTGTCAGCCTGCCACTGGTCCACGTCACTAACATGTTAGTGACACATGGCAGCCCGTGATTGGGCCACGTCACTAACTGCCATGTCTATCGACTTCACATCTTTGAATATATTATCAAAGTGTATATCACTTTGGTCTATATACTTCACTTCAGTTTATATACTACAAATAAACTCAGTGTTTATACTGTTAGTAATAAGCCAACCCGAACCATTAAGTGTTCGTAGTGTTAATCAAAATATCAAAGTCAAATTCTTAATATTTTTAATCTCATATTAGGTATTTGGTCCAAGTTTTAAGTGTTCTTGCTAGTATCCTTATTTTTTGTTTTGCCTAAACGGTTTTAAACAATATCGATCCAAACCAAACCATTGGTAACAGTTTGAATCGAAATAGTTTCATTTCTAATTTAAAAAAAAATCTGAACCGTATCAAACCGTTAAAATTTTAACCGTTTGGATTTGTATATTGTTAATATTCGTATCGAACTGCACCGTGCCCCATCCTTACACATGACCTCTCTTCCAAAATCTATTTACCAATGGGTACAATTGAAAAGTAAGAATTAACATGAAAGATATTTACTTAATTAAATTATTTGAAGACACTTGTTATAACGATAGAGGATTTTGTGTAAAAAAATCGAGGTTTCACCCCAAAATTAATTGGTAATGGAGGGAGTAGCCCAAAATCATATAAGACACAAATTGTAGTTATGTTTTTCTGATGTGGGACATTTTCCTCACATCTCAACACGCCCCCTTACGTGTGGTGAATTTTCTAGCCTATCACGTGACGATTTGAATGGTACGTGTGACTCGTGTGACGGTTAAACCTATCATGTGGGATAACCCCCCTTTCATACCATGTAAAAAATTGGGGTTGCATTCCAAAACTAATTGACAATGAGGGGAGTAACTCAATATCATACAAGGAACAAATTGTAGTTGTGATGAGTTTGCTCTTTGTTGTAAACGGTAAGTATGTGACTTTTTATTTTTTATTTTTATTCAATAAGAATATATAGGTAACTTAACTTGAGTTTGTTTAATGGGAATTTGAAAATAAATAAATAAATAAAAATATTAACTCCTATATTTATGGGATGCAATAATTTTTAAATAATTTGATTAATATAACTGTCTAGATTTAATAAAATATGACCAAATGCGCTGAATTTAAACTCAGAGACTCACAATCTGATTTGAATTTAGATCGTAATGATTTACGACCACATTTGGTACGTTATATAAAAACTGAATATAATAATATATTACGAAAATAGTATTTAATACCAATTGTACTAATTAGTCACCGTATAAATTAATACGATTGAGTGTAATTTATACAATCTATACACGTTAAAATTATACCCTACAAATTGTCAATATTAAATAGTCAGATTACTTTAAAAATAAAATAATAATGTACATAATTAATATTTATGATATAAATAGTTTTTATCAACTATTATAATATAATTCGTTCAGTATAATATAGTCGGTATTTTAAATCAGTCGAGCACTAAATGTCAAACTAAATAATCAATATATCTAATTGATAGATTAATCTATCCGACTAAAATAGTCCGTACAATATTGTAGGAGCCCTAGATTACTACAAGCTCATCACAGAGCAGAATGAAAAGCAAAGAAAATGACGTCGTATGAGTACTTGAATAAGTAAAATCTTTGCGAGCCGTACGTTTTGCATTCATGCGCCATTGCACCTTACCCCTTCGCTGTTCAGTAGTTCAGTATAGAAACGCCCGGGCATTTTTAAAGAAAGAGGATTGTTTTTGTTTTTTTTTTGAAAGAGGATTGTTTTTGTTTTTTTTTTTGAAAGAGGATTGTTTTTGTTTTTTTTTTTCTCTTTGTCTCAGCAAACGAACGGATTGTTTTGTTGACTTCCGAATTGCCATATAAATCTGTGTTTTTTTTTTTGGACAAGACTATAGAAATCTGGATGACGGAGGAAGAATCTTCCTCAAAATATTCTAATATTGTTAACAGGTTCCACCTTCCTATAACTCTATAAGTAAAGCTTCACACTACCTTTCTTTAGCCTGAGGCCTCAGCTTACGATTATCACGCACGGGTCAGTTCCATCTTCTAAATTCTATTTCATTGGTTTAATTTTTTGCTGGAATTTGAATACCCATTTGGATGTTTCAATAATCAGTTGGTAAATTTAGAAAAGCAAAGATTTTTGTTTCTGGGTTTTGTTTTTTCTTTGGATTTGGTGAATTTGAATCATGGGTTTTCCTTAATTTTCATTGGAATTCTATTTTATGTAGTGGGGAGGATGAAAGAACTTAAATTTATCTTCTTGGCAATCACATTGGTTCTTGCTACCCTTCAAGAGGCGAGGTCCCACGGAGATCAGCCTCTGTCAAAGATTGCTCTTCACAAGGCAGTATCTGCCCTTCATGCCCATGCTTATGTTAAAGCATCCCCTACAGTTCTTGGACTGAAGGTCGTAACTTATTATTATTTTTTTCTTCTTTTTGGTGGAGAGTGAATGCTTAATGCCACTTTTGAGCACTTGGTGTGGTTTTCGTACTGATGAAATTTTCCCAACTCATTAAATTAGGGGCAATATTCAGATTGGGTGAGAGTTGGAGTTCACATCTCCAGATCCTTCAATTGATGATTGGATTGGAGTATTTTCTCCTGCCAATTTCAGGTAAGAGAGTGAGAGCTTTATTTGTCTCAAGTTAAATGTTGGGAGCTCTTGCATGCTTTTTTCTCCAAAGATTTTGCTTGTCTTTTCTAATTCTATCATCTTAGTATATGAAATATCATTGATTGAATTCGAAGGACTTGTTTGAATTTGCAGTGCTTCGACCTGCCCTCCAGAGACTCCAAGCACGTCTGCTCCATTTTTGTGGTTCAGCACCTATAAAGGTTAGCATAGTGCTGCATTCCATGGTCATTTTCAATGAAATTGCATATTAAATCTGTTAACTTTCTTGTTTTTTTTTTTCTTTCTAATTTGCAGTACCAGTATGCTAACTACACAAGTCATAGTTACAAAGATACTGGGAAAGGCTTCTTGAAACTACAGTTGATCAACCAGAGATCAGACTTCGCTTTTGCACTATTCTCCGGTGGTTTATCCAAGGTCTGCTATTTTTTTATTGTGCTATAACTGGAATGTTAAGTCAATAAGTACCATGTCTTCTTGCATTTTGATGATTTAAGATAGTGAATGGCCGTTATCTTTTGCCTTCATTCTTTTTCTTTCATTCAAATTCCAGAATAAGATGACTAATTGACCTTTGCGATCTGGCTCAAGAGATTTCTCAAGAGAATCATATTACTATAAACTGATTTTTTATGCTATCCATATAATTGTACATTTCTTCAATATTTGTAGCCGCAGCTGGTCTCGGTGTCAAATACAGTTGCATTCACAAATCCAAAAGCTCCAGTTTATCCACGCCTGGCGCAAGGGAAAATATGGAATGAAGTAAGTACATTCTTCTTGGTGCACAGAATATTATGTTGGAGTGACATTTCTTCAAAACTTCTTCTCTTTTCTTTCATCATTCTTTCAGAAGTCTTGTCTCCATTTAGGAAGTAATCAGTCCCACTTGATATATAGATGACTGTAACATGGACGAGTGGATATGATATCGCAGAAGCAACCCCTTTTGTTCAATGGGGTCCAAAAGGAGAAGACCTTGTGAAATCCCCAGCTGGGACGTTGAATTTTGATCGCAATAGCATGTGTGGTGCGTTTACTTTTGTTTTTTCATGCGTGAACCTATTCTTATTATGTAGGATGACTAATGATTGGTATGAGTAGTGAAATTGGTTGCTAATGTTTCTTTTATGTGTTATTTTCTCTTATGTTTATTACTTAAGACATGATTCACCTTAACTGTGTATTCTATACACAGGTGCCCCGGCAAAAACTGTAGGATGGAGAGATCCTGGATTTATACACACTGCTTTTCTGAAGGAACTGTGGCCCAACACAGTGTATGCCAAATTTTCTTCTAGCTTACTTTTTTGCTTTTTTTGTTTCATCTAGATTTTAAATCTAATCTTCATTCTTATCATCGGTCGACTAAATTAAATCAATATGACTTTGTTAACCAAAGTTGATAAAACATACTAAGATAGGTACAGAGGACTTATGTTTTAGACAATATTTATTCTGTAAGTAATGCTAGGGATGCCCAAAAGCTGTTGCGATCAGAGTCAGGGTTTGAAGAAATCAATCTTTGTAGTCCTCCCTCTTCGTTGTTATAAGACATGGTCTGCAATGTTAAATCACTGGAGGACTTAATTGTGATTTGGGACTGAAATCTAAGAGATGATTGATCTGTATCACCTCTTAGCCATATATTTTTGGATTAACAATATTTTATGCATTAGAAGTCAGCTATTCATGTACACCATTCTTGATAACTATGCAGGTACACCTACACGGTAGGGCACAAATTGTCAAATGGTTCATATATTCTGAGTCAAGATTACCAGTTCCGAGCGGCTCCTTATCCCGGTCAAAATTCAGTTCAACGTGTTGTCATATTCGGTGACATGGGAAAGGTTGAGACTCTCTTTAAAGCTGTGTCCATACAGAATGCTGCATGTTTACTTGAATGTTCCGATGCTTCATGTTTACGCTTTAATATATACGTCCAAGTTTTCATTAATTTTTAACATAATGAATTCAATAATGTAGTTTCTGAAGTCCCTTGTTTAATTGTATACCTTGCAGGTTGAAGCTGATGGATCCAATGAATACAATAATTTCCAGCGCGGCTCCCTTAACACCACTGAGCAGCTTATCCGAGACTTACAGAACATTGATATTGTCTTTCACATTGGAGATATATGTTACGCAAATGGATACATTTCACAATGGGATCAATTCACTGCACAAGTTGAGCCAATAACGTCTGCTGTTCCATACATGATAGCAAGGTTTGTCATTACAATAAACACTTGTCCAGCCCGTTTTAAATGTATTTTTCTTCACTTGGTCTTATGTGCTGATTTGTGATTGGTTGTTCTAGTGGGAATCATGAGCGTGACTGGCCAGGATCGGGATCCTTTTATGGGACCACAGATTCTGGTGGGGAATGTGGTGTCCTAGCCCAGACCATGTTTTATGTTCCTGCTGAAAACAGAGCTAAATTCTGGTAAGTAAAGAAAAAACTCCAATGCACACTGTTAGATAGAGCTAGCCAGGTAGGACTAGTCTTGACCAATATTAGTTTCTTTTTCCAGGTATTCCACTGACTATGGAATGTTCCGATTCTGCATTGCCGACACAGAACATGATTGGAGAGCGGGAACAGAGCAATACAAGTTCATTGAGCAATGCCTCGCGTCAGTTGATAGACAAAAGCAACCATGGCTGATCTTTCTGGCACATCGGGTACTAGGTTATTCTTCTGCAAGCTTTTATGTGGCTGAAGGATCATTTGAGGAACCAATGGGGAGGGAGAGCCTTCAGAAACTATGGCAGAAGTACAAGGTTGATATCGCCGTTTATGGCCATGTGCACAACTATGAAAGATCATGTCCCATTTACGAGGTACACCACAACTTCTTGACATTGGATCTATAGTTCTATGCATATCTTTGGCTTAAAAATTGAACAGTCATTTTTGTTTCCTTCTGCAGAATGTCTGCACCAGCAAGGAAAAACACTACTATAAGGGCACATTGAATGGGACAATACATGTGGTTGCCGGCGGTGGAGGAGCAAGCCTTGCAGATTTTGCTTCCGTTCAAACAACATGGAGCTTCGTTAAGGACCACGATTACGGGTTTGTCAAACTTACAGCATTTGATCGATCAAACCTGTTGTTCGAGTACAAGAAGAGCAGCGATGGAAAGGTCTATGACTCTTTCCGAATATCCAGAGATTACAAGGACATCTTGGCCTGCACTCATGATAGTTGCCCAATTACCACATCAGCTTCTTGAATTTTGAATATTTAGAGGGAAACTTGGTGGCTGTTGATGAAAGAGCATGTCCTGGTGGATGGATGGATGGCTTACAGTTTCAGTTCATGATTGTCGTCTGCTTCATTGAATTTATATTAGGCATTTTAGGTGCTGGGAATGTAAGAGGTTCGTTGGATGTTGTGTATAAAACAATGTTTGGCTCTTTACAGGACAGATTTGGTTTCCCATTTAGTTTTGATGATAAAATAACCAAGCTCAAATTTCAAATTTTCTTTAAAAAAATTTCAACATATTTATATCTACTTCTCATTTCAATAGACTTTCAAAAACTCAAGAATGTTATTATTGTTTTTACTGAGTGTGGAATCTGATATTTCCAATGTATACATAAGAATATCATTAAATTTCAATACCGGTGATAAATGAATTTCTCAACTAAAAACGAAACTTGCATCGAGAAGCTAGCTAATATGTATTCGAAAGGATAATAAGTCTTAGGTAAAAAAATAAAGAAATTTATCATTTAAATTTATCGACCACTTTTTTTGTTTTTTACTTAGTGATATAATTTAATATTAATTCTCTCTGTATATTAGTATTTAAATCCTTACAAAAGATAAAGTTGATATTTAATTTATAGGGAAATTCGTATCTATTGTCCCTTAACTTTATAACATTTATACGAAACGTTCCTAACATTGTTTTTTAGATTAAGAGGTCCTAAAACATGTTCGAACTAGTAGCCCTGGTCCATCCGGTATGTTTTTCGTTAAAAAAGACGCATGTACACGACACGTGAGTGAACAGTAAGGGCACAAAAAACATTTCAGCTCATCTAAACTGAGGCGTTGCTTCAATATCATCGAAAACATGTCAAGGATGGTGCGAAATGGAAGAGCAGGTGGTAGGGTTTGAATTTGAGAATTTGAACACTATAGCTCGCTTCTAGTTCATGAAAGAGGATTCAATTTTGCTTACTTAGGTGGTGGATTTTGATATTAGTGTGGTTTTAGGTTAAAAATTGGGTTGGGCAGTTTGGAATCGTTTCTGGGTTTGCGAAAACTAAGGCTCGCTTATACTCATGGCGGGATATCAGTTTTGTTGGCTTCCTGACAGATCGAAGCACGATAAGTGACAACGAATGAAAATTTGATATTGGTTTTGGTTGTTGTATTACAAATTTACCTTTTTTTTCGTTATTTTCTGTTCTTGGGCACGGTGGTTCAAGAACAAACAGAGGGGTTGTTGATATTGGTTTTGGTTGTTGATATTGGTTCAAGCAACCGCTGAAAAAATAGGATTGTTGTTGATGATGGGTATTTGTGAAACCTCTGTTTAGGAAGCACATCCCCAACAATAAATAAAGAGTTGATTAATATCGTTTGTTTGGTTTTAGCTCTATCCTGTTGTGCAGATATTTGTGTGGTGTGCAGATATAAGTTGTTGATTTCAAGTTTAAGCATGAAACTGATATAATTTATTTGATTTATGGTTATTTCATATAATTTGTTTGTTTGATTTATAGTTGGTTAATATAGTTGCTTAAGATATATGGTCTCTTCGTTTTTAGCATTAGTGTGGAGTTAGAACTTGATAATAGTAGTTTAACTTGACAGATTAAAAAGAATGCTGCACTCTAGAATTGCACAATTTTGGAATGATGGAACATGGAAGTTACAGAGGTGGAAAGTTATGTTATGATGATAACTGTGTTGTTGACTACTTGTCTTTGGTGGAATTAAGGAGGTATGCAATAGAAATAGGATATCAAATAGACCTTACTAGGTGTGAAACAAGTTTTAAGGTATTTTCTATTGAGGTAAGTGCTAGGGGTGAAAGGTCAGTTAAGGAGGTTGTGGATGATGGGTGTATACTTGGGATGGTAGCAACTATGTCAGCTAATTGGGTTATGGGTGTGTATTTCTATGATCCTTCTAATAACAACAAAATTCTCAATGAAGACTTTGATACATATTAGGCCAACCTAAGTTGTGATGCGGTTGGGGGTGATGAGCTTGGGGGTGACGAGCTTGGGGGTGATGGTGATAATGAAGACGGTCATGATGAAGAGGATGACCATATATTGCATGACTCTAATTATGGGGTTAGTGAGGATGATCTTAATGCACAAGTTGTAGGAAAATAGAAAGTTGCTGCCATAGACCCAAATTGGGCCCCCTCCACGAATACAAGAGAGGAGATAATCATCAGGTGATGAAAGGAGTGAGGAGCTTGTTTTTGGTAGTGATAAGGAAGATGCAAAATGTTTATTGAAGAAGATGTCTAGAAAAATGGATTGGAAGATGAAATATGTCAAGCATTTTAGGAAGCATACAGATCTCACTTGCCCTGTTTTCTGATTAGGAATGAAGTTTGTAAATAGACAAAAATTGAAGGAAGCTATAAGAGAGTATGCCATTTTGAATGCGAGGAAAATAACTTTTCAAAAGAATGACAAGACAAGAGTTAGAGTAGTGTGTACAGGGAACGAGAACAATTGCAAGTTTTTTATTCTAGGATCTAAGATTGATAAAGAGGATGGCACTTTTCCAATCAAGACTCTTTAGTTAGACCATGAGTGTTCGAGGCTTGACAATATGAAGTATGCTAATTCAAGATGGTTGTTAGAGAGATATGCTAATAAGTTCAAGAGAAACTTCTAACGACCCGTCTCGAATTTCATGATTACCGAGAATTAATTAAGGATTAATCAAGGATTAAATGGAGATTAATCGAGGATTATCGGACGATCAAGGTGAAATGACGATTTTGCCCTTGGATGGGTAAAATGTTAACTTTTGACTTGGACGGTCAAATGCATGTGGATCGAGGTTCATTACGTATATCGAGACCATACAAGTCTGTAGATAGACGACACGTCGAAATTGGATGTCGTTCGAGAAAGTTATGGGTCAAGGACAGTTTTATAAACTATTCATAGTTGCACAAAAATCGAGAAAAGTTGACTTTTGGGTGGTCTTTAATAGGCCCAAAAAATCTGGCATGGACCAATAGATGAAAGACAAGTCCACTTCCCATTAGCACATTACCCCACATCATGCATCATCTTCATTTTCATCTTCCTCATTTATCCAAACCCGTACCCACCCAAAACCATTTTCCATCTTCTTGCTTGAGGCCTGCAAGAGATTGAAGGTGAGACTGAGTGACTAAGATGCTGGAAGAGGATGGCGGAACCACGACGGGGTTGCTGGCCGTGAACCCATGTAAAAGCCCGAAACCCATTTTGATTTGAATTTGGGTTTTTTTTTTCTTCTGGAAGTCTGAGACCCGTTATGATACATTGGTTGGCTTCTCTAAGCTCATACGAGTTGGTAGGGATAAGAGCGGATGGTAGAGGACCCCTGGACGGTCCTGGGTGAAGGTTTGAAACTAGACCCATGAAGATCGATGGTGACATATGAGTTTCAGGCTTTGTTTCGTGGTTTTAAGGTCGTAGATCTCTTTCTGGGAAGTAGATAAGTAGATTAGGAAAAAAATGGAGGGAAACGATGGCCGGACGGCTGAGTTCTAGCTGGGTTGAGTTCACGGGTCAAACGACCCATTACAGTCAAACAGGTCGACCTGTCTGAGGGTTGAAGATGATGACGTGTCATGCCATGTCATCATGCTAGGCCACGTGGCAAACTAGAGAACGACACGTGGCCAGGTGTTAGTCCAGTTAGCAGCTAACGTGGCAGGTCCACGTGAACCATGTCAGACCACGTGGACCAGTGAGAGGGTGCCACACGGCAGGGTGTCAGGATCTGTCAGATGACGAGGCAGCTCACATGGTAGGTCCATGTCAGCATTGTCAGACCACGTGGACTAGTGAGATGATGCCACATGGTAGTGTGTCAGAGAGATGGCAGACTTGTCAGTGACATGTGGCACTAGTCAGGGTGTGCCACGTGGCATGTTGTCAAAGTTGTTAGGCTGACGTCAGCAGGTGAAGTCAGCGTTGACCGGCATGATGTCAGCATTGACTAGCACGACGTCAGCGTTGACGAGACGCGTGAGAGGTTTGACCCACGTGTGAGGGCACGTGGGCATGAATTTTGAGGTTAAACTGATCTTTTTCAAAAAGGTTTCGACTATCTGAATCCAATGGTGGTGATTTTAGGTCGATCGTAGATCGTAGATCTTTTGATAGGTCATTTGAAGATTTTTAGCCTCAAAAAATGTGTTTGGGATGTTATGGGTTTTTTATATGGACTTGTATAGGTTGATAATGACACTTGGGTATGATTTGGACAGGTCTGGACACTCTGGAGATGTTGGATTAGCCTTGGAGTGGCTAACAACGCAGATTATGAGCGCGCAGCACAGACGGTCTGTGAGTGAACTTTGATTTCTAAATGATGCGTGCATATCTATGTTTTAATGATTTATGAATATGGTTTGAAATGCCCGGTTATTTATGGTTGTGAATGTGTGATTTGAGATTTCAGGCTTGTGACCCTGTTATATATGATACTGTACATTGATTTTATGAGATTTGTGGAAACTGATTTTGGGCTGAGACTCTATGTGAAATAATTGTTTTGATTTGAGAAACGACAGTTTGAAAATGTGTTTCCACTGTTTTTATTATGACCATTCTTCGAGATGATGAATATGACTCCAGTAAGAATGTGTTTCCCAGGAGAAGGGACTCCGGTAGGAATGTGTTTCTCCAGAGGACCTTATGATGTGATTGTAGCATATAGACGTTGTAGATCCTGGAGAGGTCACGATGACACTGCCAGCAGGAGTGTCAGAGATGGACATTTTTCAGACGTCGAGCCAAGGGTTCCGAGCTTGTAGATGTCATTGCTCAAACGTCGAGTCAGGGGTTCCAAGCCTGAGTAGAACACCTAGATGTCGAGCCACGAGCTCCAGAGCCAGGTATATATTTGGAAGTGTAATCCCGAGTTGCACGCGTAGTACTGATATCGTGACAATTGATGATTTGACGGTAATAAACGGATGTTGGATATGAGAATCGGTCCCGAGGTTTTTGGCATACTAATTTGCGTCCATATGTTTTTAAACATGTGATGGTTTTACGATGATTGCATCGGTTTTCTTATATACGGTTTTATTGGAAAGAAATGGTTTTTAAATTGTTATGCATGCATACTTTTTATTGAAGGGTATAAATGTCATTTTTGGAATTTTTTTTTGAACTGTTTATTTTTGTCCACTCACAGTTTTATGATTTTTTGATACCTTTCAGGTTGATCAAGGATGTGGGCTGTAGCAGAGACCGAGACATCACATGCTGCTGCGTACTTTAGAAATCACTACGCACTCTGGAAATCCCGAGTGAGTTACGATTTTATCTTTGGTCTGACACGTGGTATCAGACGGGAGCAGGGCACATCCCACGATAATCTAGGGGGATTGGGATGGATCATGTCAAAATCCTAAATGGGGTGTCATTGCATTTCAAGGAGACGTACTAGAGTAGCATAGGATGAATGTGACTGAAAATCAGGTTTACAAATCTAAGAAATAGCCAAATTTTTAGTGGAAGGTAGCTACGAGGAGTAATATGGATTTTTAAGGGACTATGCTGCAAATTTGGTGAGAGCAAACAAGGATAGTACATTTATCATAAAACCTGAAATGGAGGGTGATAATCATGTTTTCCAGAGGATATATGTTTGTTTGGGTGGCTGCAATAAGGGATTTTTGGAGGGATGTAGGGTTGTCATTGGATTGGATGGCACACATTTGAGAGGACCATACCCTGGACAGATCCTGACAACGGTTGGTGTGGATGGGAACAATAGAATGTATCCCATTGCTTATACAGTAGTGGAGATAAAATTCAAGAGTTCTTGAAAATGGTTTCTAGAAATCCAAAACGGTGATTTGAAGATCGAAAATTAATCAGATTGGGTGGTGATAAGTGACAAGCATAAGGGTTTAATCCCTAACCTTGAAGCTGTGTTATAGATATAGAGCATAAGAGGTGTGTTAGGAATTTATACAAAAATTTCAAATCCCTACATCCTGGCTTGGCATTGAAGAATATATTGTGAGCAGTAGCTAAGGCAACAACCAGACCTTGGTTTGATGCATAGATGGAGAAAATGAAGCAACTTGATCTAGCAGCTTGGGAATGGCTTCAACAGAGACCTGCACAGAATTAAAGTAGGCCTAATTTTCGAGTAGAGTTTAAGTGTGATTTACTGTTGAATAATCTTTGTGAAAGCTTCAATCCATGAAACCTAGAAGCTAGAGAAAAGGCCATTTTGATTTGTCTAGAGAATATAAGGGTTTATTTGATGATGAGGATGGCTAATAGAAGGATTGCTGGTAGAGGTTGGATGCATCCTGTTGGACCTAGGGTGTTCAAGATATTGGAGCCCAACAAGCTTGGACATAGTCAGTGCATTCCTAGGTTGATAAGGGTGGGTATATACCAAGTGACTCATATGCATGGAGCTGAGTTTTTTGTGGACTTGATCAACAAGACTTGTTCATGTAGAAGATGGAGTCTGTGTGGAATTACATGCTCACACGCAATATCTTTCATTTTAAATGTGAATCGCAATATATATGATTTTATTGATGATTAGTATAAGCAGGAGACCTATTTGAAGGCTTACAATCCCATTGTGTACCATGTCCTCTCTTCAGACCAATGGGAGAAAACGAACTTGGGCCATATACTGCCTCCATATTACAAGCAGCAACCTAAAAGACCAAAAAGAGCAAGAAAAAGAGAAGCAGCAGATGTTGAAGAAAATATGGGTGAAAATAAGGTGCTCTATATATGGATAAGAAGGTCATAATAAACAAGGGCACCAAGCAACTTCATAACCAGCTTCATCTCAGGTATTGTATATTGACATGTCTTTAACAAGCACCTTCTCTTACTTGTTCTTACTTGCTGGACCAACCTTTGAGGCAATCTGCAGGAAGTGTATTAGGTAGAGGTCACAGAAGAGGACACGGAAGAGGACATGAAAGAGAACTAGGAAGAGGACACATAAGAGGATTAGGAAAAAGGGGTAGGAGCTAATGAAGTAAGTGATCTGCTTTTGGTTTGTGTTGGATATGATTTTTTGATGATTTTTTCTATTGGATATGATCTATTTGGATATGTTATGATATGATATGATTTGGATATGATCAGTTTGGATACATTTGGTTATGTTTGGTTCTATTGTGGTTATGTTTTGGTTTTTTTTTTTGGTTTCAATTTGCTTTAATTTGGTTATGTTTATGTTCACATGCAACTCAGGAATCCCAAACCCTCGCAACCACCAGTGGCTGCATCATCACAACTAGTTCAAAATTCAACTCCACTAACACCACCTGCTACCCATGTCAGGACCCAACCCTCCTCGGTCAGGACCTAACTCATCTAGCACCATATTGTCCGCTTTGGGCCTCGCCCTCACGGTTTTGTTTTCGGGAGCTCATGGTGCAACTTCCCAAGGGGTCACCCATCATGAAATTGCACCAACCTTAACTCGCTTAACTTTGGGGTTCCAATCCCCCCCCCCCCCTCCCCCCCCCCCCCCCCCCCCCCCCCCCCACCACCCCCCAAAGCCACTTGAGCTCCCAAAAGGCCTAGTGCTAGATAGGTGTGTGCCAACACCTTTAAGGCACACCACCAACCTCTCCCAGACCATTCCCTCCTAGCAGGAATGTGGGATTGTTCACCATTCCCTCCAGGACACGGGTCTTACAATCCACCCCCTTAGGGCCCAGCGTCCTCGTTGGCACACCTCCTGGTCGGGGTCTGGCTCTGATACCAAATTGTCAGCTTGGTATCAGAGCACTAAGTTGTGGTCAGCATGGTAGACTAGCGGTCAGTACTAGGTACTTTTCGAGTCTAAGGATGATGTTATCTAATCTATGCCTCTTAACAGTTGGTTATGCCTCTGAGGAGAATTCCTCACGCACAGACTGAGGAGGAACTAAAGAGAGAAATAGAATGCGCAAGTATTGAACGGGCTCAGCGTTTGGGAGCCACTCCTTTCAGCGGGGGATCATGTAACGACCCGTCCCAAATTCCATGATTAGATTAGTGACTAATCACAATTAGTGAGGTTAATCGGTGATTAGTTAGGCTAAATCGGACGAACGATGCGAAATGACCGTTTTGCCCCTAGCGTGGGTAAAATGTTGACTTTTCGTTCGGGCGGTCAAATGGACTTTGACCGATGACCGTGACGTAGTTCGTGACGTCACGAGTTCATAGACAGGTGGCACGTTCAATTCCGACGTTCGGGGAGGAAGTTATGACGTTCGGAAGTTTAGGGGCATTTTGGTAATTTTGGTTAAATGGGGTCAAATGTTGACTTTTTGACCAAAAGGTCTGATGGCCAAGGGCCGAAGACCGTTATGTAGATAAGGACGATACGAATCCATAGACAGGCGGCACACTGAAATCGGACTTCGAACGAGAGAGTTATGGGTTACGGAAGTTCGATTTCACTATGCACGAACTTCGAGACGGGGATGATTTGGCGAAATCTGATTGGGCAGATATTTTAGTGGGTCCCATGGATGAGTGACAAGTGTCACTCATCCTATTGGCTAACTCCCCCAAATTGTGGATCTAATAATAAAATATTATTATTTAATTAATTTTTTAATCAAATCTTAACAACCTTAAATCCTAGCCATCCATTCCATTTAACTTTTAATCCTCACCACTCATCTCATCTAATCAATTTCTCTTCTCTCATCAGATTAAACCATCAATTATCATCATTTTCTTCTATTCTCTTCATCAAACCCGAAACCCCCCCCCCTTCCATATTTTCTTCATTTTCTTCTTTGTTCTTTGAACAAGCACACACACACACATACCACCATTCCTCATGTGCTTGTGTGTGACCGTGAGTGAGGTGATGAGAGGCAAGGAATGGCGAGCCACGGCGGGGGAAGGTGGTGGCCACGGTGGAGAGAAACCGTGAGGTAAGAAAATGCCCAAAAATTCAAATTTCGGTTTTGTTAGTTTTTGTTCGATTCTAAGGATTGGGAAACATTTCTGGGGACTCTAGGAGGTTAATGGGATTATTTTTGGGGCTTGGGATGGCCGGAAATGGCCGTGAACGGCCGGAGAAAATCCGGCCACCATTGATGGCGGATGGAAGCTCCGTTTCGGGTGGTTCTTCTTAGTTTTAGGGATTGGGTTAGATAGGAAATGAAGAAATAGGAATTTAGGGATTAAAATGGGGCCAAACGGACCCCGAATCAGTCCGAAAACCCGAGAAAACCGTGCGGTGAACAGTGCCCATGAATAGTAACTGGTTCAGTTCTGAGGAGGATGACGATGAACAGTAACCAGGGTCTTCTAGGGGCCCGTGAGGGCACGTGGTCCATAATTTGGGAAAGTGTTCAACATGGGAAATCTTCTATTCGATCTAACGAAGATTTTGGGACTGGTCTCGCGTCAATCAGACATCGTTTCGATAGTTTTCGGGGTGTCGGAAGGTTTAGGGTCGGTTTAAAAATAGTTAAAAGTTCGGGAAAATTACGGGGCTTTGGTAGGAGGTTAATTAAGTAGTTAGTAACCTTCTATTAAAATTTGGACAGGTTTGGGAGTCCCGGTGATGGTGATCGGCTCAGGGAGCCGAATGGCACGCAAATCGAGGCGGCAGCTCGGACAGTCTGTGAGTGGACCTTGTTTTCTAAATTGGTGCATGCATAAATATTTATTATATGTTTTATTACATGTTTGATGATGCCATGGGTGCATTTGTATGTGGTTACGTATAAGCACGTATTTCGAGGTTTCGGCCTTATACGGTGCTTATACGGGTCTGTATCTCTTTATTCGTCTAAATGAACTGGTTTTGGATTTATAAAAGGATAAACTCGGGTATGAGACCCATTTGGTTTTGTCTCGGGCATATGACGCTATTTACGACCTTCGGGTCTAAATCGTGGTCGCGACGGGTGCTATGTGCACGACGATCGACGATACGACGCTCGCCTCCAGATTGGGATGTGTTCCTTCCGGAGAGGTCACGATGCATGATTCGTGGTCGGGCAGCCTGGGGAGGCTCGACTTCGGAGTGCTGACGGTTCAGGTGATCGATCGGTGATGAGTGCACCATGATCTTGTGGTGGTCGCGTCGGTTGATTTGTTCACGGCGACATACCAGGATTGAGGGCGGTCCTGGATGGATGGTTACACGCATCACTATGATCGGAGTCTTGACTAACCCTTAGATATCGGGCACGGTGCCCAATTGAGTCATATGTTCGGGCACGAGACCCAGTTACTTTACGGTTTATGATTTCGGGTCAGGGACCCTACGTGGATTTCCAAGTTCATGACGGTTTATGGGAACCGGCATGAACTCTGGAAAGGTCATTGTGGTTCATGACGGTTTATGGGAACCGGCATGAACCATGGTACATGACAGTTTATGGGAACCAACATGAACCTTGGTTAATGGATGTTATGGATCATGACGGTTCAAGGGAACCGGGCATGAACGTTTATATTATGTATATATATGTATTCATATACCTTCCTTTACTTCTATTATCTCCTCCGGGGAGGGTCGTTGGCCTGGATGGACCCCGGAGTAGTCACGGAGTACCGACTGAGTGGAGTCACCCCCTGTTGGGTTCCTTACTCTCAGGAAGGCTATGGTTACTATTACCTTGGGTAGGGTCAGTGGTCTGCGGACATTGACCTTGACTTTGAGAAGACTCGGATTGAGACCCGGGTAGCACGCGCGTAGCTTTGGATACCGTGACAGGATTGGTTGTGTGACTTATATATATGTATGTGATGTATATATGATATATGATATGTGGTGTGCACAGGTGTGCACAGGATTTGAGCAGTGGCTCGTGTACTTGGTTTCTTTATGGTTTGGGGCCGAGTCCCTTATGGATTTGGGCAGTGGCCCGTAAGGTCGTTTTCATTGTGGTCCTTTCGACCTTGGTTTATATCTGATTTGGGCTTAGTTCCCACGTATGGTTTCTTTGGTTACATGGTTTTCCATTGCATGCATGCTTTTTAGTGAAGGGTACAAATGTCTTCTCGTTAAAATGTTTTTATAAACTTTTGTTTTGTCCACTCACAGTTTTTAATGTTTTGACTGCCCTTCAGGTTGACAGCGGTTGTGAACTGTAGCAGAGACCGAGATATCACATGCCTCCTCCGGATCCTGGCGTACTCTGATAGCCCGGGAGGGCAAAGGTCGGAAATATCCCTTGTCTGACACTCCGTGTCAGACGGGAGCAGGGTCATCCCGCACTAATCCCGTGGGGATTGGGATGGGTCCTGTCAGATCAAATTCCGAGGATGCCTATGAATGGATCGCTAAGTGGGAAAGGATTTCACGGTGATGCACTGCTCTCCGGGCGAGCGGGTGACTTTGGCGGCCTTCTTACTGGAAGGCGGAGCTTATCAGTGGTGGCATGGTCTCGAGATGTCAGGGTGGTCTGTCCACACCACTACCTGGGAGATCTTCCGTGCCAGATTCTTGGATCAGTACTACCCGCGATCGTTTCGCGCGGCACGGGAGGCAGAGTTCCTGCGGCTGGAGCAGGGGGATATGTCCGTTGCGGACTATGAGCAGACTTTTGGGAAACTTTCTCGGTTCGCAACACCATTTGTGAGTACAGAGGAAGACAAGTGTCAGAGGTTTGAGTTGGGACTCCGAGGGGAGATTCGGGCTGGTGTGACAGCTGCCAGTCACGCTACTCTGAGAGACATGGTCGACGGAGCGGTTTGTGTCGAAGCCAGTCTGGCGGCACACCAGACACGACAATCATCTGGCGAGGGGCGACGTCGGGATCGTCCATACCTTGGACCAACGGGCCAGAGGAACAACAAGAGAGGAAGTTACAGAGGAGCACCTTCATCATTGTGAGGTCGTGGCTGGTCAGGTCGACGTGGGGGCTCTCAGAGGACAGGATCGGGGTTCAGCTCAGGGCAGCATTCATCTTGGAGTGGTGCATCCGGTGGGTCTTCGGACAGGCCGAGGACAGTCAGCTGTTTTGCTTGTGGAGGAGCGGGCCATTATGCCCGAGATTGCCCACTGTTGTCTAGGAGCAACAATGCAGGAGGATCTAGTGCTATACAGAGTTCGGCTTCCAACACTGTCGGAGGTCGAGGACAGGGAGGTGATCATGGTGCTGAGCGTGGCGAGCGTGAGCGCGGACAGACTGCAGGGCCCAGGGCTCGTGTGTTTGCAGTGACTCAGCAGCAGGATAGGACAGCTCCAAGTGTGGTTATAGGTACTCTTCATATCTCAAACCTTCTTGTATGTGTATTGATGGATGCGGGGGCTACTCACACGTTTATTTTGAGGAGTTGTGCCGGTATGCTAGATTGTGAGGTATCAGCTTTAGATAGTGAGATAGGTGTTGACACACCGATGGGAATCGTGTACTTGGTGAATCAGGTGATTCAGAGGTGCCCGGTGAGATTAGAGGATGTGGATCTACCAGCAGACTTAATCATTATGGATATCCATGACTTCGATGTGATTTTAGGGATGGATTGGTTATCGGAGCATGGGTCACTCATTGATTGTTGTAGTAGGCAAGTGTTTCTGCGAAGTCCGGGTTTGCCGGAGGTTATCTTCCAGGGGGAACGTGATGGTTCGCTTCCTGAAGTGATTTCTTCACTTGCTGCTACCAAACTTCTACGGAAGGGATGCCAGGGTTATTTGGCGCAGGTTGTGACGGAGCAGGTTGATACTCCGAGTATTGATGAGATACCAGTAGTGCGAGAATTTCCGGATGTGTTCCCAGAAGACTTACCTGGATTGCCACCACCGCGGGAGATCGAGTTTACGATTGAACTACTCCCCGGTACCCGACCTATATCCCAGGCACCATACCGGATGACGCCGGAAGAATTACAGGAACTCAAAACACAGTTCCAGGAGTTGGTTGATTTGGGATTCATCCGACCGAGTACTTCACCGTGGGAAACAGCTGGTACAGATTTTGGATCGAAAAGATAAGGTACTACGCCAGAAGACCATTCCTCTGGTGAAGGTTCTCTGGAGAAACCAGAATGTGGAGGAAGCCACATGGGAACCCGAGGCGCAGATGCGAGAGCAGTTTCTTTACTTGTTCCCTTAAAATTTCGGGACGAAATTTCTTAAGGGGGGGAGGTTGTAACGCCCCGGAAATTCGAGAAATGTAAAATTGTAAACTAATAAATGAAATGACGTTTTTACCCCTGGGAATAGTATGGTCAATTTGTTGAATTTTTTATTGGTAGGTCAAACGGACTTTGACCGATGACCGTTACGTAGTTTGGGACGTCACGAGTCCATAGACAGGTGGCACGTCCAATTCGGACTATCAGGGAAGAAGTTGTGACGTTCGGAAGTCCAGAGGCATTTTAGTAATTTGGACGAAATGGGGGAAAAGTTGACTTTTTGATTTACAATGGATTTTCACACGATTCGAAGACCGTTAGGTAGGTCTCGATACCCTGAGTCCGTAGACAGGAGGCACACTAAAAACGGACATCGGACGACCAAGTTACGGGTCTGGAAAGTGGAAGGGCATTTTGGTAATTTTTGAACTGAGGGCATTTTGGTCATTTTACAGCTTGTTACTGTAGCAAACCGTGGGGGACATTGGCTGCACCACCGTGTGGTGATTCTGAACAATTTAAACCTGTAGTGGGCTGTCTCAGTGGGAATTGTTTAAGTGTTTTGAGACAATGGGAGTATGGACTGAAGCCATGAACAGGCACGGGAGGATTTTAAAATTCTTAGTTTTGAACCGTTGCGGGGGACATTTTCCCAGTGGGATCAGAAGGATTCCCAAGGGTTTCTGAGTGGAATAGCTTGATTATCTGAGTGTGTTTGAGTTGAGAGTTCATTCGGTTAAGTGTGAGAGCTGAGAGATAGAGAGGAAACCGTGAAAACCCATTTCTGAAAAATTGGAGGGAAAATCCAAATTTTAATTTCTGAAGCTTGTTGGACCAAACCAAGGGCTGGTTTAGTCTTCTGGGAGTGATTGGAACTCAGCCACATCAAATTCGAAGGGAACCAACCACAGTTGGGCTGGAACTGGGGTCACTGTTTCAGAGGAATTGCAGAGCTAGGGACGACAACTTCCAGGTACTTTCTGGCACAATTCATCGTTCATTCTAGTTCGTATTAGCCCTAGGATGCTTACTGTGAAGTTAATTTGATAATGGTGTTGGAATCAAGGAGTTATGGCGATCGACCCGTTTGGGTGATCACGGGTCGAAGGTCCATTTAAGGAGCTGTTGAGGTTGATTATTGACTCAGAACCTAAATTAGATGGTTAATGAACATGTTAGGATAAAAAACGGAAGGAATAGAACAGGAATTGATGGGTAATTGATCGGGTCAAGCCGCGGGTGGCAGACTCGTATTGCAGGATAAACGGGTGAAGGGGATGACACTGTAGCAGCTACAGTGTCAGGTGCGTGACTTTCACGCGCATCCACTTTGGGCGGCGCGTGAGGGCGCGTTGAGCCTTATCTCCGATCACAGTAAACATGACTTTTTATCCTCTCATCATTCAGAACATTTTTTGTTAAATAACCAAGTTGATCCGAGATAGTTAAGTGGGTCAGATTAGGGCCGGTTGTCTTGGGAAGCGTGTTCGGACGGCTTCCCCGAGTTGGTTTATGTTTCAGACTTTTTGGATGAATGTTAAGGACCTATAGTGACCCTTGCATGTGTTTTGGACTGACAGGAATCATACGATAATCCCGGAATAAGTTCGTACGCGCAGTTCGCAGCGGGATCGTACTGTGAGTGGGCCCGATTTCATTAAACCCTTGCATGCATAATCGTTTTCACTTATATATATATATACATGCTGGAATCAAGTAATGGTTTTGATTATCTTGAAATTATGGTTATGGCACGATTTACGATGTTGGGCTTGAGACCCGTCTAGTGGAATTTAAGTATTGTTTTGGATTTTATATATACATATATGCATGTGGATATCGATAACTATCCTTGGTACTGCACTGTATAGATCCACCCATGTGATACTGTCTCTTTCGGATGTGGTACCCCGGAGTGGTCACGGCGCATTGCCTGCGAGGGGTCATTCTACGGAGGTACCAGACCGTATGATGACTCAGGAGAAGGATTGCTATGATTGGACGTCTGGGACGTCGTGCGTCTGGGACACTACGCATCTGGGATGCCGTACCCGGACTGGGTTCGGGGATTGGACTCGGGATTGAGACGCCGAGTGGCACGCGTAGCCTTGGGACTGTGACCTTATTGGACGTCAGGGACGTCGAACATCTGGGATGTTAGGATTGGAGTGTATAGTGCAATGACTGTGGTTATATTTATGGTTTATTATGTGACTTGTGATATCTTATATGATTTTTTGGTTTTAAACACTATGCATGCATGTTTGGAAAACGGAGGGGTAAAAGTATATGTTTTAATTATTAAACTGTTTTATAAACTTGAGTTTCGGCCCACTCACCCTTAATGTTTTGGTGACCCCTCCAGGCCGTGCTACTGAGGTAGAAGAAGACCCTGAGGCTGAGGCATAGATCTGCACTGCGCACCTGAACCCTTGTTGGGTAGGTTACCCGCAGGATAGCTTAGAGTCATGCTCGGAATTTGTATTTTGGACTGTATCCCTTGTCTAACATCTTTTGAATTCGGATTGTATGTGTAACTTTATTTTCGGATATTTATGCATTTGAACTTTTAAGGTTAAATTTGGAATGTTGGTTCGGGTGTCAGACGGGAGCAGGGCACGTCCCCTTGTGGTCTCCGGGGGATCGGGGCGGGTCCTGTCAACCCAAGCTTCATCCCAGCGAGTGTTGAGGTCTTTTTCAAGATTTAAGACATTAGCTAATATGCATAGAAAGATTTTGTAATCCATTTCTTTTGACTTTGGTGTGACCTAAATAGATGTAATCTTTTGGTGTACAGTTGGAAATGGATGTATTCATTTGATGTCTAGACTTGTTCAAGCGATTTTGTGATCACTTGCTTATGATGACATTATGATGCCATTGTGATGAAACTAGTTGAAGTGCTCCATTTTGAATTTGATAAACCTAACCTAACTTCCTATGCATCTATTGTAATACAACTTTGATAAAGCTAACTTCCATTTTGAATTTTTGCTTCAACATTTTAAATTTTTTGCTTCAACATTTTAAATTGGATAAGCTAACTTCAATACAAATTTCCATTGCATGATTGTTGGAAACTAATAGCAACAAGAACAAAAACAATAAAATACTACAACAACAAAAGTAACATCAATATTACATCTATATCAAGACCAAGATTAACTGCAAGATTACATTTACAATACATCTACATCCTTCAAATTCCTTCAATTTTGATCTCCTTCAACACCAACATCAAGATTAATAGCATTACCACCACCACCCACAACATAATCAATCTTCCCCACAATTTTTTATCTTTTTCTTCATAGCCCAATGCCCGATTTCTCAAATTATTTGCTTCTTTCCTTAATTCTCCATTTTGGCACTTCAATTTTTTATTTTCATGTTCCAAATTTCTCATTTTTTCTTCTAATTGTATCTTCTCTTCTTGTGTTGTAATTACCTCATTTCCATTCCTCTTAATCTCCTCAAAAATCGTGAAAGAACCTCCTGAGTGGACCCCGGAGTAGTCACGGAGCACTAACTGAGTGGAGTCGCCCCCATTGGGTACCTTACTCTCAGGAAGGCTTATGGATTGTAACCCCCAGGGAGGGTCATTGATCTATGGACATTGACTTGGGTGGACCCTGGGGAGACTTGGGCTTTGAGACCCCGGGTAGCACGCGCGTAGTTTTATATACCGTGACAGGATTGGTTATGTGATTTATATTTATATGTTATATGATCGGATTTCAGGTTTTGGGCTGATCCCACATGGATTTGGGAAGTGGCCCGTATGATTGGTTTCATTTACGATTTTGGGCCAAGGCCCTATTAGTTTGATAAATTGGTTTTCGAATGCATGCATGCTTTTTAGTGAAGGGTATAAATGTCTTTTCTTAGAAATGTTTTTATTAAATTCTTTGTTTTGTCTACTCACAACTTTTAATGTTTTGACTGCCCTTTAGGTTGATCGCAGATACAGGCTGTAGCAGAGACTAAGACTTCATATACCTCCTCCCGATCCTGGTGTACTTTGAAGCCCCGAGCGAGCTAAGGATGGAATTTCCCTTGTCTAACACTCTGTGACAGACCGGATCAGGAGTGTCTAGTGTTAATCCCGGGGGGATTGGGATGGGTTCTGACATGGCATCAGAATCTCCCAAGGTAGTTGATGTCATCTCTTCTAGAATACAGGTAGATAGTACGCCTCTTAGATAGACTGCATTAATATTGCAGCACCAAAATCATGCTCGATAAACTCAGTGAGAAAAACCCGTAGTCGAAGGGAAAAGATAAGCAAATTCATATGAGTCTAATCATTGCAACTTCAGTAGCCCTATAATTCATAATTGAAGGTTGAGGATTATTTGATGATGACAATTGTGCTTTTGTGATTTGACAGGACCTGTCCCAAAACAAGTCAACTGAAGTTTTGAAAAAATCCTCAGCACTTGTCAAACAAGGCATAACTTGACAGGACCCATCCCAATCCCCTTGGATTATCTTGGGACGTGCCTGCTCCCGTCTGACACCGCGTGTAACGACTCGTCCCGAATTATCGGGATTAATTAAGAATTAATGACGGATTAGCGAGGCTAATTGGGTATTAGCCAACGATTAACGGACGTTCAGGGAAAAATTACGATTTTACCCCTGAACGAGGACAAAAAGTCTACTTTTGAACCAGGAGGTCTGATAGCCTAGGGTCAAGAACCGTTACGTAGATCGAGTCGATATGAGTTCGTAGACAAGCAGTACGTCGAAATCGGACGTTCGACAGGAAAGTTAAGGTTCATCGAAGTTCAGGGGAACTATTTACGGTGGCACATTTTACGAGGCAAAAAGGGAAATTTGTCTCATGTGGGGCCCATATATTTGAGGGCAGGCCCAATGGATGAATGACACTTGTCATCCATCCATTGCCCACCCAAATTGATACATGCATATCCCGTTTTCCTCATTTTCACATGGTTCTCCGATCTCACCCAAAAATCGATGACCACCCACCCCCATTTCCTTTGCTGGTGCTTGAGGGAACCTTAGTGATTGAGAGTGAGGCTAAGAGGGGAAAAATGATGATGATTTGTCGAGGGCAGAGCCGTCGTGGACGGCGGTGAAATCACTGCGAAAGGTAAGCGGTGAACCAAAAATTTGAATTTTGGATTTTTAATTTCAAATGTTTTGGATGGCCTCTGATGGTGTGATGATGTTTTGGAGGTTCGTACGAGTTTGTGAGGATTGGAAGGGGAGAGCTTGGACGGTTGAATGACCGTGGAAGGACGACCAAAGTTGGCAGTGTGTTCTTCAATCCAGAGGTACCCTCTTCGATCCATTTTTCTTGGGATTTGAAACCATAGAAAGATTGGAATTAATGAGACAGAGGGATTGGAATTGAAAGAGGAGAAAAAGGATGAAAAATTATGAAGGAATGGACCTGGACCGGAATTGCAGGTGGACTGGTCGGACCCGATCCGTCGAAGGTAGGGGACAACTGTGCAGGGTGCGTGAGCCATATGTGTAGCCCCTTTGGACGACGCGTGGAGGCACATGAAGCAGTTTTTAGGGGTGATTCCAACATGTAATTTCATCTATTCGATGTAACGAACATTTTGGGACTGGTTTCGTGTCGATCAGACATTGTTTCGATATAGTTCGGGACGTCCGAAGGTTTAGGATTTATTTTACAAATAGTTAAAATTCTGAAAAATTACGGGGCTTTAATGAGGTGTTAATTAAGTAGTTAGTAACCCTCTATTACGATTTGGACAGGTTCGAGAGCCCCGGAGATGGCGATTGGCCCGAGAGAGGCTTATGGTGCGCGTATCGAGGCCCGACTTCGGACGGTCTGTGAGTGGACTTTTTTTATGAATTCGATGCATGCATAAATGTTTTGTATGAGTTTATGAACATGTTTTATGATGTCGTGAGTGCATTTGTTTGTTGTAGCTTAGGATTGACATATTTGCACGTTTTTCGAGGTTTTTGGCTCTATGTCGTGCATATGCGTATCGTGTTTTCAATGATGGTTTGATGAACTAGTTTTAGATTTAGAAACATGGAATCGGGCATGAGACCCATTTGATTTACGAACTCTCAGACTTGGACTCCATTTGATTTGGTGAGAAATCGGGCCGAAGACCCATTTGAGTTTTACGATCGGGCTTAAGTCCCAGTTTGGTTTATGAAATCGGGCTTAAGTCCCAGTTTGGTTTATGAAATGAGAAATTCAGGTTTGAGACCCTATTAAACTGTGGATTTAGGATGAGGCCTGAGAGATTTGGATTTTGAATCGGATTCGAGGAATCCTATTGAGATTCGGGTATGAGACCCAGTTAAGAAAGAAAGTATTTTGAAAATGTATATACCCTCCGACATGAGTTGATTGGTCTTCTCCAGACGTCGACTTGGAGAGTCACGATCCACTACCTGGAATGAGTAATCCCCATAGGGAGCACATTCCAAGAGTGGGAGTTATGATATGGTCTCTGACTGGGTCCGAAGATAGCCAGTCAGACGTCATAGATCTTGGATTTTGGACAGAGCCTCCCAGATGTGGAATTCCTGGGGGTAGACTTGGAGTGAGACCCCGAGTAGTATGCATACTGATATAGATGAATCGCGACAGATATCGGGGATTTGTTCCCTAGGGGCTGTGTGCCCCGAGTTGGCATCTCATCTGAAATGCCGAGGATGGATTGTATATGTATATGTATATGTATATGTATATGTATATGTATATGTATATGTATATGTATATGTATACGAGATTTCACGGGAAGTGATTTGGGGCGGAGACCCCGTGTTCTATGTTTTAAAAATGGATTTGGGCTGAGACCCTACTGAGTTATGGATTCGTATGAGAAGCGGTTTGCAAATATGTTTTGAAGTGTAAAAGAAAATTGGTTTTATGAGGTTTACGAAGAACATTTTTGGGTCAAGGCCCTAAAGGTTTCGTGAATGTTTTGATAAATGATTTTTGAATGTATGCATGTTTCTTAGTGAAGGGCATAAATGATCTTTTGTGAAAATATTTTTATCAAATTCCTTGTTTTGTCCACTCACGACTTTTGTTGTTTTGAATGCCCTTCAGGTTGATCTTGGATGCGGGCTATAGCAGAGACCGAGACATCACACTCCTTCTCTAGATCCTGGTGTCAGGACCCACCCCGGTTCCACCCCGAAAACCGAGGTAAATCCTGCTCCCGTCTGACACCCCGACACACAGACTAAAGTAACCTCACGAAAACCACAACTTTACATTATCAGACGCAGGAGATTTAATACAACCCAGAGTCAAAACTATATAGAGCATAGAACTAAACAAAAACAAAGTGAAACCGATACATAGAGTACACGCACAACGGGAAATCAAACCACTCCGGGGTCACTCTCAAGTACTCTATGCCTCCGACACTGCCTCGACGTCGACCCCCGCGCTAGCTCCACGACCTGGAGGGAAATTTAAAAAACAGAAGGTGTGAGTGGACCATAAAAATAAAAGTTTCGAAAACCATTTTATAATCAAACCAGCGTTTTGGCCCTCCGTTTTGAAAACATACATGCATAACTCATTAGATGAAAACAGTTATATATCACGTAATCATCACCATTAAAACAGTTACAGAATCATTGTAAAAACAGTTATAGAAACCACATCATAAGCATCATAAAACCGTATCATAAAACGTAAATACCAATGACAGGACCCACCCCGATCCCACGGGGACCACAAAGGGACGTGCCTTGCTCCCGTCTGACACCTAAATTAACATACCAATTTTAACCTCAAACGTTCAAATGCATAAATAACCAAATTAAAGTTATACATCAATCCGAAATAAATAGATGTCAGACAAGGGATGAAAATCCAAAATTACAAATTGCGAGCACGACTCTAAAATAAACCTGCGGGCAAACCACCCAACAGGAGATCAGGTACGCGGAAGTTGATCTATGCCTCAGCCTCAGGATCCTCCTTTACCTCAGTAGCACCGCCTGGAGGGGTTACCAAAAAAATAAGGGTGAGTGGGCCGAAACTCAAGTTTATAAAACCATTTAATAAGTAAAACATATAATTTACCCCTCCGTTTTCCAAACATGCATGCATCAGAATTTAAAACCATAAATCATATAGTATGAACCATAAGGCATGTAATAAAATCATAAGATAATTTTAGCTACTGCACTATACACTCCGATCCTGACATCCCAGATGCCTGACGTCCCTGACGTCCAATAAGGTCACAGTCTCAAGGCTACGCGTGCCACTCGGGTCTCAATTCCGAGTCCAATCCCCGAACCCTGTCCGGGTACGGCATCTCAAATGCCTAGCGTCCTAGACGCTCAACGTCCCTGACGTCAAATAAGCAATCCTGCTCCTGAGTCATTTTACGGTCCGGTTCCTCCGTAGAATGACCCTTCGCATGCAATGCGCTATGACCACTCCGGGGTACCACATCCGGAGGAGACAGTATCATAAGAATGGATCTATACAGTGCAGTACCAAATACATTTTATTGATATCCACATGCAAAACATATATATACATAGATAAAATCCAAACCGATCTTAAAGTTTCATCAGACGGGTCTCAAACCCAAATATCATGAAACGTGCCATACCATAATTTCAAGATCATCAAAACCGTTTCATGATTCCAGCATGTGAATATATAAGTAAATCAGAAAACTTTTAAGCATGCAAGGGTTTAATGAAATCGGGCCCACTCACAGTACAATCCTGCTGAAAACCGAACGTATACCCTCGACTTGGTACAATTGTACAATCCCTGTCATGTCCAAAGTATACGTAAAGGTCAATACAAACCCCTAACATTCAACCATGAAACCCTAGGCTGAAACCGGCCCGGAAAAGCCGCCCGAACGCGCTTCCCGAGGTAATAAACCTCATTTTGACCAACTTAATGATCTCCGATCGACCCGAAACCACCGCCATTGGATCCGGATCGTCGAAACCTAAAGAATGGTGGTGGTCCCACCAAAAATACTGTTCACATGCACCCACACGCACCGGTCAACGCCCTGGTCAACACAGGAACAGTTCCTGCTGACGTCACTGCTGACGGCTGTCAGGTTTGACGTGTCAGACTCTGACAGGTGCCACGTGTCAACACCAGATTGGTCCACATCACTAATCTGCCATGCCACGTGTTAGATCTGACATGTGCCACGTGTCAACACGGCACTAGTCCACGTCACTGACATGTCAGTGACACGTGGCAGTCCCTGATTGGGCCACGTCACTGACATGTCAGTGCTGACTGTGCACTGACATGTGACACGTGTCGGACGAAGAGTGGTCCACCTTACCTGACAGGTCTGACAGGGTGCCACGTCATCACCTCTGTCCTCTCAACGGGTCAACCCGTTTCTCTGCAACTGGGTCGATCAAACCCGCGATCTGACCTGGTCACCATTTCATCAATTCTCAACCATTTTATGTCTAATTTCTTCCTAAATGCTCGTCTCAATCCCAGTAAGAGTTTAATCGAATTAAAATCATTAAACAAGGTCTGAATCGAAGGCTCACCTCGATGAACAGAATCTGGGTTTCCCGTCGCCGTTTAACGCCTGTTCAAGTCACCTCAGACCACGAAATCACGTCCTATAGGTTCCTAACAGTCCATAGAGTCGAATAGAGTCAATAGAACTCGACAACACACGCTAGAAATCAAGCTTCCAAATTATGAGTTTTTAAACAGTTTCGGGTTAGCAACAGCTTACCTCGCCGCCGTCTGCCGCCGTTCACCGCCGTCTCTCAGCCTCACCAGCTCAGTCCAGCAACACACAATGCAAGGGTCAGGGTGATACGCAGGTGTGATGGTTGTATGGGCAGTATGTGTGTGTTGGGTAGGAAAATATATAGAATGGAGGGAAAGGAAATGGACGTCCAGATTCATTCTGGGGAAATGAGATCAAGGGCTGAGAGGAAATCTGGGAACTTTTGATGAGTGGCTGAGATTAAAAGTTGGTTTTAATTCTATTTAATCACATAGTGGACTTGATCCAATCTAGCCAATGGATGAGTGACACTTGTCACTCATCCAGGTTTCCTCCAATCATAATATCAGAATAAAATATTCGACACGATTACCGAGACGCAAACCTCCCGATTTCACGTTTCTGACCATAACTTCCTCGTACGAAGTCCGATTTCGGCGTACCGCCTGTCTACGAACTCAGGGCATCGAGACCGACCTAACGGTCCTTGAGTCATGTGAAAATTAGTTTCCAAACGAAAAGTCAATATTTTCGCCCCAAACGTCCAAATTACGGTAATGCCCCTGAACTTCCGATAGTCATAACTTTTTTCCTGATCGTCCGAATTGGACGTGCCACCTGTCTATGGACTCGTGACGTCCCGAACTACGTCACGGCCATTGGTCAAAGTCCGTTTGACCCACCAATCAAAAAGTCAACAATTTGGCAATACAATTCACAGGGATAAAAATGTCAATTCATGTAATAATTTACAATATTAAAATCCTCAAATTTCCGGGGTGTTACAACCTTCCCCCCTTAAGAAATTTCGTCTCGAAATTTCAAAGAAACAAATAAGGAAATTGTTCTCGCATCTGAGCCTCGGGCTCCCATTTGGCTTCTTCCACATTCTGGTTTCTCCAGAGAATCTTCACGAGAGGGATAGTCTTCCGACGTAGTACCTTGTCCTTCCGATCCAAAATCTGAACTGGTTGTTCATCAAAGCTCAAATCCTCTCAGAGTTCGATAGGTTGTTCCTCCAGTACATGAGAAGCATCATGTACGTACTTCCGCAGCATTGATATGTGGAAAACGTCGTGAACTTTAGAAAGTTCTGGAGGTAGTGCCAATCTGTATGCAACCTGGCCAATCCTCTCCACGATCTCATATGGTCCGATAAAACGCGGACTCAGTTTCCCCTGTCGACCAAAACGGATAATCCCTTTCCACGGAGATAACTTCAGGAAGACAAAATCTCCCACTTCAAATTCCAAGTCTCGAATCCGTCGATCGGCATAACTCTTTTGGCGATCCTGTGCCTCCTTCAATCTTTCCTTGATAACCCGAACAGTTCCCTAGGTTAAGTCCATCAATTCTGGCCTTACAGCTGCTCGCTTCCCTATCTCCATCCAGCATATAGGTGTCCTGCACTGTCGACCATACAGTGCCTCATAGGGTACCATCCCGATACTTGCCTGATAACTGTTGTTGTAAGCGAATTCCATCAATGGCAAATGAGTATCCCATGAATCCTGAAACTGTAGTACACAAGACCTCATCATGTCCTCCAGGGTCTGAATGGTCATTTCAGACTGTCCATCGGTCTGTGGATGGAACGCAGTACTGAAACGTAGGGTTGTTCCCAAAGTATTTTGCAAACTCCGCCAGAACCTAGAAGTGAAACGCGGATCACGATCGGACACGATCGACTCCAGCGTACCATGCAATCGTATGATTTCTTTTACAAACAATTGAGCCAGTCGGTTAGGTTTATAAGTCTCCTGAACTGGCAGAAAATGGGCTGACTTGGTTAACCGGTCTACAATCACCCATACTCCGTCAACTCCACTCTGAGTCCTTGGTAACTTAAAGACGAAGTCCAAATTGATGTGATCCCACTTCCACTCGGGAATCGGAAGTGGCTGCATAGCCCCATAAGGTCTATGTCGTTCCGCCTTAACCCGCTGACAGGTTAAGCATCTGCTCACGAACTCTGCAATATATTTCTTCATTCTTGGCCACCAATAATGGCTCCGGAGGGTACGGTACATCTTTGTACCTCCCGGATGCATAGCATAAGCCGAACTATGGGCCTCCTCCAGAATCTCGGCCCGTAACTCTGCCACTGCAGGTACACACAAACGACCCAACTTCACAAGTGCTCCATCATCTCGGATGGTAAAATCCTGTCTCCCATCCCCATCGACCTCAATCCTGTAAATATAGAGTATCGGATCCTGAAGTTGTGCTTCAATGATCCGATCAATCAGCACTGGTCGTACATGAAAGCTGGCCAACAAAGCTCTATGCTCATCCGTATCCAAAATAACTCCCGCCTTCCGGAGTTCCACCAGCAAAGGAAGATACACCATCCCCAGGTGTGCAACAGATCCTGCTGACATCCTACTGAGTGCATCTGCCACCACATTGGCCTTACCCAGATGGTACTCAATTGTACAGTCATAATCCTTCAGCAGCTCTAACCATCTCCGTTGTCTCATGTTAAGCTCCTTCTGAGTGAATAGGTACTTTAGGCTCTGGTGGTCGGTGTATATCCAGCACGTTGCGCCGAAAAGGTAATGTCTCCAGATTTTTAGGGCATGAACCACCACTGCCAACTCCAAATCATGGGTAGGGTAGTTCAACTCAAGAGTCTTTAGCTGCTGGGATGCGTAGGCGATAACCTTGCCAGTCTGCATCAACACGCAACCCAAACCTTGTAGCGATGCGTCACTAAAGACTACGAACTCTCCACTGTCATCCGGCAATGCAAGGACAGGTGCAGTGGTCAATCAATCCTTCAACTCTTGAAAGCTCCGATCACACTGCTCGTCCCAAATAAACTTTACTCTCTTCCGAGTTAATCGAGTCAACGGTGCAGCAATTTTGGAGAAACCCTCCACGATCTCCGGTAGTAACCCGCTAACCCGACAAAACTCCGCACCTCCGTTACCGTTGTCGGCCTAGCCCAGTTAGTCACCGCCTCTGTTTTCTGGGGATCCAGGCTAATCTCATCCGTCGATATCACGTGTCCCAGAAAACCAATACTGCTCAGCCAAAACTGACACTTGCTCAGCTTGGCGTACAACTGTTCTTGTCTCAGCTTCTCCAACACCAACTGTAGATGTTCCTCATGTGCTCGGGCACTCCTTGAGTACACCAAGATATCATCGATGAACACAATCACGAATTTATCCAAGTAGGGTCGGAAGACCCGGTTCATCAGATCCATGAATGCTGCTGGAGCATTCGTCAAGCCAAAAGGCATCACAAGGAACTCGTAGTGTCCGTAACGGGTTCGAAAAGCAGTTTTCGGAATATCCTCCTCTGAAATCCTCAATTGGTGATACCCAGACCGCAAATCAATCTTCGAGAAGCACTGTGCTCCCCGCAACTGGTCAAAAAGGTCATCGATCCTGGGTAGAGGATACTGGTTCCTCAGTGTCACCTTGTTGAGTTGTCGATAGTCAATGTACAAACGGAGACTCCCCTCCTTCTTCTTTACGAACAACACCGGTGCTCCCCACGGTGAAGTACTCGGTCAGACGTATCCCAAATCCACCAACTCCTACAATTGAGTTTTGAGTTCTCGTAACTCGGCCGGCGCCATCCGGTATGGTGCCTGGGATATAGGTCGGGTACCAGGGAGTAGTTCAATCGTAAACTCGATCTCCCGCGATGGCGGTAATCCAGGTAAGTCTTCCGGGAACACATCCAGAAACTCACGTACCACCGGTATCTTGTCGATACCCGGAGTATCAACCTGCTCCGACACGACATGCGCTAGATAACCCTGGCATCCCTTCCGTAGAAGTTTGGTAGCAGTAAGTGAAAAAATCACTTCAGGAGGCGAACCGTCACGCTCCCCCTGAAAGATAACCTCCGGAAAACCTGGACTTCGCAGAATCACTTGTCTACTACAGCAATCGATGAGCGACCCATGCTCCGACAGCCAATCCATTCCCAAAATTACATCAAAGTCGTGGATATCCAGAATGATTAAGTCCGCTGGTAAATCCACATCCTTAATTCTCACCGGGCACCTCCGAATCACCTGATTCACAAGGTACACGATGCCCATCGGGGTGCCAACACCCATCTCACAATCTAAGGCTGATACCACACAATCAAGCATACTAGCAAAACTCTTCGAAATAAAAGAATGTGTAGCCCCTGCATCCATCAATACACGTACAAGAAAGTTTGCGATATGTAGTGTACCTGTAACCACGCCTGGGGCGGTCCTCGCCTGCTGCTGGGTCATTGCAAACACCTGAGCCCTAGGACCTCCATTCCGTCCGCGCCCACGCGCGCCACGCCCAGCACCACGGTCACCTCCCTGACCTCGACCTCCGTTAGTGTGGGAAGCCGTGCTCTGCACCACACAAGAGCCCCCAGCGTCGTTGTTCTTGGACAACAGCGGGCAATCACAGGCATAGTTGCCCTCCTCTTCGCAAGCAAAACAAGTTACTGGCCTCGGCCTGTCCGAATGCCCACCAGAAGCACCGCTCCAAGATGAACGCTGCCCAGAGTTGTATCCTGATCCTCGGCCCTGAGAGCCTCCACGTCGACCTGACCAGCCACGACCTTTAAAGGATGAGGGTGCTCCCATGTAGCCTCCTCCCTTAGTGTTCTTCTGGCCCGTCGGTCCAAGATATGGATGGTCCCGACGACGCCCCTTCGCCCGAAGGCTGTCGTGTCTGGTGTGCCGCCAGACTGGCCTCGACACGCACCGCATCGTCGACCATATCTCTCAGAGAAGCATGAGTAGCAGCAGTCACACTTGCCCGGATCTCCCCTCGGAGTCCAAGCTCAAACCTTTGGCCTTTGTCCTCCTCCGTGCTCACAAATGATGCAGAGAACCGAGAAAGTTTCCCAAAAGTCTGCTCGTAGTTCGTAACGGACATATCCCCGTGCTCCAGCCGCAGGAACTCTGCCTCCCGTGCCGCGCGAAACGATCGCGGGTAATACTGGTCCAGAAATCGGGAACGGAAAACCTCCCAAGTAGTGGTATGGACAGACCATCGAGACATTTCGAGGCCGTGCCACCACTGGTAGGCTCCTCCTTCCAATAAGAAGGCCGCCAAGGTCACCCGTTCGCCCGAAGGGCAGTGCATCACCGTGAAGATCCTTTCCCACTTGGTGATCCAATCATGAGAATCTTCGGGGTTTGATCCCCCGCTGAAAGGTGTGGCTCCCAAACGCTGAGCCCGCCCAATGCTTGCGCATTCCATTTCCCTTTCCAGATCCTCGTCAGTTCGTGTATGAGGAATCCTCCTTGGAGGCATAACCAACTGTCAATAGGCATAGATCAGTTAACATTATCCTTAAACTCGAAAAGTAACTAGTACTAATCGCTAGTCTAGCATGCTGACCAAAATCTAGTGCTCTGATACCAAGCTGACAGGACCCGCCCCGATCCCACGAGGACCACAAGGGGACGTGCCCTGCTCTCGTCTGACACCCAAATTAACATACCAATTTTAACCTCAAACGTTCAAATGCATAAATAACCAAATTAAAGTTATACATCAATTCAAAATAAATAGATGTCAGACAAGGGATGAAAAGCCAAAATTACAAATTGCGAACACGACTATAAAATAAACCTGCGGGCAAACCACCCAACAGGAGATCAGGTACGCGGAAGTAGATCTATGCCTCAGCCTCAGGATCCTCCTCTACCTCAGTAGCACCGCCTGGAGGGGTTACCAAAACAAAAAGGGTGAATGGGCCAAAACTCAAGTTTATAAAACCATTTAATAAGTAAAACATATAATTTACCCCTCCGTTTTCCAAACATGCATGCATCAGAATTTAAAACCATAAATCATATAGTATGAATCATAAGGCATGTAATAAAATCATAAGATAATTTTAGCTACTGCACTATACGCTCCGATCCTGACATCCCAGATGCCTGACGTCCCTGACGTCCAATAAGGTCACAGTCTCAAGGCTACGCGTGCCACTCGGGTCTCAATTCCGAGTCCAATCCCCGAACACTGTCCGGGTACGACATCTCAAATGCCTAGCGTCCTAGACGCTCGACGTCCCTGACGTCAAATAAGCAATCCTGCTCCTGAGTCATTTTACGGTCCGGTTCCTCCGTAGAATGACCCCTCGCAGGCAATGCGCTATGACCACTCCGGGGTACCACATCCGGAGGAGACAGTATCATAAGAATGGATCTATACAGTGCAGTACCAAATACATTTTATTGATATCCACATGCAAAACATATATATACATAGATAAAATCCAAACCGATCTTAAAGTTTCATCAGACGGGTCTCAAACCCAAATATCGTGAAACGTGCCATACCATAATTTCAAGATCATCAAAACCGTTTCATGATTCCAGCATGTGAATATATAAGTAAATCAGAAAACTTTTAAGCATGCAAGGGTTTAATGAAATCGGGCCCACTCACAGTACAATCCTGTTGAAAACCGAACGTATACCCTCGACTTGGTACAATTGTACAATCCTTGTCATGTCCAAAGTATACGTAAAGGTCAATACAAACCCCTAACATTCAACCATGAAACCCTAGGCTGAAACCGGACCGGAAAAGCCGCCCGAACGCGCTTCCCGAGGCAATAAACCTCATTTTGACCAACTTAATGATCTCGATCGACCCGAAACCACCGCCATTGGATCCGGATCGTCGAAACCTAAAGAATGGTGGTGGTCCCACCAAAAATACTGTTCACATGCACCGACACGCACCGGTCAACGCCCTGGTCAACGCAGGAACAGTTCCTGCTGACGTCATCGCTGACGTCACTGCTGACGTCATCTGACAGCTGTCAGGTCTGACGTGTCAGACTCTGACATGTGCCACGTGTCAACACCAGATTAGTCCACAGCACTGATATGTCAGGCCACATGTCAGATCTGACATGTGCCACGTGTCAGCACGGCACTGGTCCACGTCACTGACATGTCAGTGACATGTGGCAGTCCCTGATTGGGCCACGTCACTGACATGTCAGTGCTGACTGTGCACTGACATGTGACACGTGTCGACCGAAGAGTGGTCCACGTTACCTGACAGGTCTGACAGGGTGCCACATCATCACCTCTGTCCTCTCGACGGGTAAACCCGTTTCTCTGCAAGTGGGTCGATCAGACTCGCGATCTGACCCGGTCACCATTTCATCAATTCTCAACCATTTTATGTCTAATTTCTTCCTAAATTCTCGTCTCAATCCCAGTAAGAGTTTAATCGAATTAAAATCATTAAATAAGGTCTGAATCGAAGGCTCACCTCGATGAACAGAATCTGGGTTTCCCGTCGCCGTTTAACGCCTGTTCAAGTCACCTCAGACCACGAAATCACGTCCTATAGGTTCCTAACAGTCCATAGAGTCGAATAGAGTCAATAGAACTCGACAACACACGCTGGAAATCAAGCTTCCAAATTCTGAGTTTTTAAACAGTTTCGGGTTAACAACAGCTTACCTCGCCGCCGTCTGCCGCCGTTCACCGCCGTCTCTCAACCTCACCAGCTCAGTCCAGCAACACACAATGCAAGGGTCAGGGTGATACGCAAGTGTGATGGTTGTATGGGCAGTATGTGTGTGTCAGGTAGGAAAATATATAGAATGGAGGGAAAGGAAATGGACGGTCCAGATTCAATCTGGGGAAATGATATCAAGGGCTGAGAGGAAATCTGGGAACTTTTGATGAGTGGCTGAGATTAAAAGTTGGTTTTAATTCTATTTAATCACATAGTGGACCTGATCCAATCTAGCCAATGGATGAGTGACCTGATCCGATCAAACCTGCTGGACCTATCCGAGTCTTTAAACTCCCGAGTCTTTAAACTCCCGAGTCTTTAAACTCAATCCAGGCCTCAATAATATCCGAGTCTTTAAACTCCCGAGTCTCTAAACTCAATAGGTCTACGGGGGAAATATCAGTATATCCGAGTCTTTAAACTCCGAGTCTTTAAACTCAATCTGGGTCTTTAAACCCAATCCGGGCCCGTCCCCCGTCAATCACAATATTCGGGTCTTTAAACCCAATAACCAGATCCAGAAAATCCAATCAAAGCCATTTGAAAATCATTTGGAAATCCGCATCCAAACCCGAATCCGAAATCACTGGTCTGATGCCCTTCCGGCATCCAGAACCGTCATTTCGAACTCAAATCCGGAATTTCACTTTTCAACTTTAAAACCAAATCTCGATTCTTGAAATCCGATTCTAAAACCAAAAACCCTGGATCCTCAAATCATGTATCAAAATCCACTTATAATCACTGAAAATCACTTATCATTTGAAATCCAAAAATCATGGCATCGAAATCAGAATTCAAACCTTTCTCGTAAAACGTGCCAAAAACCGTACTTTCTTGAAAAACGTGCAATTAAATAAAACAGTTATAGCATATTCAAATAATGATGAAATCACACATAAAACCATAAATCAAGTAAGTAAAAGCAGTTATGCATGCTCAGTTATAGAGAAGGGGTCCACTCACAGATACCGGGTACGTCACTCGCGTCCCGTACGTCTCGTACGTTCCTCGACCTCCTCGGGGATTCCCGATCCTGTCACAAGGCACCAAGGTACGTCACTAACACGTTAACGAAGATCCTCCTAATGTGCCCCAATAATCCCCGGGTACTAAACGTAACGAATCGAGACCCTAAACCTTCAACCTTGTCGAACTAACCTCAAACGACGTCTGATTAACCCAAAACCTAGTCCAATAGACTAGTTACAACATCTAGACTAAAAACCTAGTTGACACTTTCCCCAGAAACCGCCGTACGCGCCTCCACGCGTCGCCCAAAGTGGCTGCGCTTGTGCCTCACGCGCCCGCACAAGCACTGTTCATCTTCAACGTTCGAACCCGTGCACTATTCCAGACCGGTGTGGCCAGTTCTCCGCCGTCCGTCCACCATTTTCCTCCCTCTTTCCACCAAATTCCCTCTCTGTTTCCCTGAGAATTCACCCCTCACCTCACACCAGTTTTCCTCACAATTCTCTCATTCCAACTCACTCATCAGGTCTCACTTAAACTCTACTCTCACTCACCATAACACAGCACCTCACACCGCCCTTCACCTGATCGATTGCCCTCTCAAACCTCACTCTGTTGCTCTCTTCTTCGAACACGGTACACAGCCCAGATAATTGGAACCGTGCACACGCCTAGAACCCACTAGAGCAACCCCACGTGTCACCATCCCCTTAGCCCTCTCACAAAATCCCCAATATTCACTGTACACTTGTCCTGATCCTATTTGCACAAATCCCAATGTGCAAATGACCAAAATGCCCCTATGAGTTAAAATTACCGTTTTGCCCTTCACCGTTCTAGACCCGTAACTAATCCGTCCGACGTCCGATAATGGGATGCCGCCTGTCATTAAACTCAGGACGACGATATCTACCTAAGGGTCCTTGGTCTACGTACAAAAACCCAATCGTGCTAAAAGTCAACTTTTTCCCCCTATTTTAACCAAATTACGAAAGTGCCCTCAACCTTCCGAACATCATAACTTCCTCCTCGGATGTCAGAATCGGGCGTGCCACCTGTCTACGGACTCGTGACGTACCGAACTACGTCATGGTCATCGGTCAATGCCCAATTGACTATCCGAACTTAAAGTCAACTTTTTACCCAAATAAGGGGAAAAATCGTCATTTTATGCTAACGGACCCGAAAGTAGCCAACTAACCACCCATTAAGCTCACTAATCCGTTACTAATGACTTTACTGATCCCGGCTCTCGGGACGGGTCGTTACACCTGGCGCTCTCTAGTAGTCCCGGTTGGGATAAGGAAGAAATTATCCCTAGTCTGACAATTCGTATCAGACGGGAGCAGGCACGTCCCAAGTTAATCCCGGGGGATTTGGAATGGGTCCTGTCATCGAGTGTCAGACTAGGGATAACTTTTCACCCGCTCTAGGTCCATCAGAGTACACCAGGATCGGCGGTGGCATGTGATGTCTCGATCTCCGCTACAGTCTGTATCCTTGATAAACCTGAAGGGTATTAAAACCATAAAAGCTTTGAGTGGAAAAAAATAAACAGTTGAAAAACAATTTCCGAAATAAAATTTATACCCTTCAATTAAAAGCATGCATGCATCATAAAACAGTTATTTCAAATGCTTTCTCAGAAGCAAGACGTATTGCTTCCCCAAATAAAAACACAGTGTAAAATGCTTCTCAATCGAAGGTATCATCTTAGTAGGATCTCCGCCCCAAAACTCAAATATACTGGGCCTCCGCCTAAAACCAAAATCAAGGAGAACCAACATCGAACCTCAGCCCAAACCCTAGAACGCGTGGGAACACATCCTATGGGAACTCATCCCAATGTCAATCACGATTCTCATCCTAGTACATGTGCAAATAGCTCAGGACCGCTCACAATCCTAGCATGTAGTCGTGAACACATCACTCGTCGCGACATTCTCTAGATCATCACGAACACATCTCCGATCGATCTCAGAGACTAACAGCAGCACTCCTAAGTCGAGCCTCCCTCGATCATTGCTTCCTGCGACTGCTCGACAACAGGCAGTGCATCGTGACCTCTCTGGAAGGAACATATCTGTAGTCCGGAGGCCAGCGTCATATCATCTGGGACTTACCTGAATGCCATCATCAATAGGGCTTCAAGTATGGAACATCACCAAATGGGTCACAGCCCGAAAACCGGTGTCCTACGACACTTTATATCCCAGAATTCCTCAAATCCTATCAAATCCACAACTAGGTCTCATGCCCGAAATACCTTTCATAAAATTCATAATTGGGTCACATCCCGACTTATCCCGTGTTTGACCATACTCTAAGTCAAACCTCAAATCAACTGGGTCATATGCCCGAAAGATATTTCCAAACTTGAAAACCAGTTCTCATTTCCAAAACACTTTTAAATCATCGTACAACTGGGACTTATGCCCGAATCTCAATTTCACGTATCTTCATGAAATCCTCAAAAACCGTAAATTAGTTCCTCAGTTTAATGCCTCTCCGTGAAACCTTTGGAATCACATCAACCACAAACACGTAGTATACTCGATCGAAGCCCAAACATCATATAAAGTAGAAATCTTGAACTACGTGCAATAACGCATTTTCCTCCGAAAATGCCAAAGCATTTATATTTAAAACACATGCACTCATGGAATCTCAAAACATGTTCATAAACACATATCAAACGTTTATGCATGCATCATATTCATAAAACAAAGTCCACTCACAGACCGTCCAAACTACACCTTGATACGCGTGCCATAAGCCTCTCCGAGCTAATCCGACCTCTTCGGGTCATCTGGGCCTATCCAAAACATACTCAAAGGTCACTACCAACCTAGACAAGTCCATATCAAGAACCCCCAACATTCCTGAAAAATTCAACGTGTCCTGGATGCACATCCCTAGGCTTTAAACCTCAATTTGACCAACCAAACGATCTCTGATCAACTCGAAACCACCACCATTAGATTCGTATCTTCGAAACTTTTAAAACGATCTTGGTCCCACCTCAAAATGTGTGCCCATGCGTCCCCATACGCGGGTCAAAGTGGCTGGTCAACATTGACCAAAAGTTAACGCTGACATTAGCGGTCAACGCTGACGTCACTGCTGATGTCAGCATGACGCCATCTCTGACAGTCTGACATCTGACACGTGTTAGTAGCTCACAGGTCCAGGTGTCTGACATTTCAGTGAAACGTGGCACCATTTGATTGGTCCACGGCACTGACATGTCAGGTTGATTGTGCACTGACAACTGCCACGTGTTCATCCTCAATTGGGCCACGTCACTTGACAGTCTGATAGGTGATGATGTCAGTTGATGATGTCATCACCCCTAACCTCTTGACGGGTCCTATAAACGGGTCTCGCAGACCCGCAACCCGACCCGACCACCAAATCCTCATTTCTCAACCGATTTCGATCCCGTTGGTCTATACATGTTCCTCTAAACCTACCGAAACGATCTATGGGTTCAAAATCTTAAAATCAGGCCTAGAAATTTACCTTTAATTCAAAAAACCCTCGTCCAGTTTTCAGCTCTCTGTCTGGGCTGCTCCGCCTTCCTCCTCCGACCAAAACCATCCCCAAACGTTCGTACAGACCCAACAAATACACCCCAATTATCAAAAAACATCCTCAATGTCCAAATCAGGAATTCGAATTTCAAAACTAAAATGGGTCTTCGGGTTTACCTTTTTCACGGTTTCCTCAGTCGTTCATAACGGCACCACCGTCCCTCTCCATTCCTCTGATCTCACTCTCATTTCCTCTGTTTATCTAGGGTCTCAAGAAGGTGATGGGATAAGGATGGATTGAAATGGGGGGAGGAGTTCTCGGTTTTGGATCGAATGAAAAGGGAAGGGGTGCAGATGCATGTATGTGAGGGAAGTGAGTAATGGTTGAGTGACACTTGTCACTCATCCATTAGGTCTGAAACAAATATCTGGGCCCCACATGGGACAAATGTCACTCATCTCGTAAAATGTGCAATAGTGCCTCTAGACTTCCGTGAACTGTAACTTTTCCATCGAATGTCCAATTTTGACGTGCCATTTGTATACGGACTCGTATCTACACGATCGTCGATCCTCGTGCATTGGACCTCCCGAGTCGAAAGTCAACTTTTTACCCTCATTTAGGGGTAAAATCATAATTTCGCACTAAACGTCCTACAATTCTCGACTAATCCCCGATTAGCCTTGCTAATCTATAATTAATTTTTAATTTGTAACGACCCGTCTCCGATATCGGGATTTAATAATATTTAATTGTGATTTACTAATCTGGGATTAGTTGGGCGATTTCGGACGAATTGTGCAAAATGACCGTTTTGCCCCTGGGCGTGGGCAAAACATTGACTTTTAATTCGGATGGTCAAATGGACTTTGACCGATGACCGTGACGTAGTTCGGGACGTCACGAGTTCATAGACAGGCGGCACGTTCGATTCCGACGTTCGTGGTGGAAGTTATAATGTACGGAAGTGCAAGGGCATTTTCGTAATTTGGACGAAATAAGGGGAAATGTTGACTTTTTGACCAAGATGTCCGATGGCCGAGGGCCAAGGACCGTTACGTAGGTTTCGTCGATGCGAATCCAACGACAGGCGGCATGCCGAAATCGGAGATTCGACGACCAAGTTATGGTCAAGGAAACGAATTTACGAACCGAGGCTCCGATTAAAATAATAGTATAATAATGAACAGTACCCGGTGACTGAACACACTTGAATGAGTGACAAGTGTCACTCATCCCTTAATTTCAGGCATAAAACCAGATCCCATGTTTTGGGGAAACATAATTATTATGTTTTATTAATTAATTAATTAAATTAATCTTTTAATTTCCATTATTCCTCTCTAATTTCCTAATCGTGTACAACCCAAAACCACAATTCATTCCACTCTTAATCTCCTCTCCATCAGCTGATCTTGAGTGTGCATTTTGGAGACATTTTAGAGACGGATTTAGTGAGGGAAACACGAGGGATTGAGGGGGGCTGTAGAACTGGAATTCGGAAATTTGGTTTTTGGGAGGGAAATTCGAATTGGGAGAATTAGGCCGTGAGGATCGCAATTGAGCTCACATTCAGCTTCCTGGGATCACAACGATCATAATTGTCGAAGAAACGAGATGAATTGGTGCCGTTTTGGCTCTGATCGAGCTTGGTGACAGAGGAAGAAAATCGAGGTTAAGTTGTGATCGTGGAGTGTTTAGACGACGGAATTGAGGTGGGGAAACTACTTCTCATGATCCCACGATGCTTCTGGGTTCGTCAATTGAAAGAAAACGGTTGTGGTTGACAGAACTCCATGGTTGAACAGTGACGGTGTTCGTGCTTGAGTCGTGACGATTGAGCGCAAGATTGAAGCAATTGAGTTGGGGGAAATGCTTAACGGAGTCCATGGAAGCTTCTGGTTGAATCAATTTAAGGATATCAATTGGAATTGAAGGAATTCCATGAACGAACAGTAACCGGAGTGTTCTTGGTGTTCATCATCGAATCGTGGAATTGTAGGTAAGGATTTGTGTAATTGAGTTTACAGACCTGTAATTGGATTTAAAACGAAACTAACTGATTGATCAATTGAAGGAATTAAGGTTGAATTGATGGACATTGAACCGGGTTGTATCGCGGGTAAATTGGACCCGTTTACCAGAGATACGGGTTAGGCTGGTGACACTGTTCACGGCGCGTGGATTTCACGCGCAGCCACTCACGGCGGCGCGTGGGCACGAATCTCGAGGTGAGGTCAACATGACTTCTGTCCTATTTAATGTAACGAACATTTTGGAATTGGTTTCGTGTCGATCGGACACCGTTTCGTTATTGTTCGGGATGTCCGAAGGTTTTAAATCCAGTTTAAAAATTCTTAAAAATTCGGGAAAATTACGGGACTTTGATAGAATGTTAATGAAGGGGTTAGTAATCCTCTAATATGATTTGGACAGGATTGGGAGTCCCGGTGATAGTGATGTGGCCCGGGAAGGCCTATGGCACACGTATCGAGGCGCTCGGTTAAACGGTCTGTGAGTGGACATTGGTTTCATAAATTCGATGCATGCATAACTGTTTTATGATTGTTATAATTATGATTAAATGATTTACTTTGGATATCGGTGAATTTAAAATGATTTCACGTATTTCGAGGTGAATTACGTATTTGCACGTAAACCGAGGTTTTCTGGATTTGCACCGATTTCCATAAATATGGTTGGATATGATTTCATGAAACGGTTACGAACTTAAATAATGTAAAATCGAGCCAGGGGCCCAGTTGAACTATGAAATCAGGCCAGGGGCCCAGTTAACATGTGGATCGGGCCAGGGGCCCAGTTAACTTGTGAAATCGGGCCAGGGGCCCAGTTGATTTCTACATGTGATTGCGGGTCGGGGACCCTAAAATGGAATTGAATAAATGTTTCCTGATTTACATTTTATATATGTTCACATGCTGGAATCTATAAATGGTTTTGATGATGTTTCGGTCATGGCACGTTTCACAGTTTTGGGCATGAGACCCGTTTGATGAAATGTAACGATCGGTTCGGATTTTACCTATGTATACCTATATGTTTTGCATGTGGATATCGATAAAATGTATTTAGTACTGCACTGTATAGATCCTTCCATATGATACTGTCTCCTCCAGATGAGGTACCCCGGAGAGGTCACGGACGTCTAGTACGTCCAGCGTCTATGACGCTAAGCATCGGGGATGCTGTACCCGAACGGGGTTCGGGGATTGGACTCGGAAATTGAGACCCGAGTGGCACGCGTAGCCTTGTGATTGTGACCTTATTGACGTCAGGGACGTCAGACATCAGGGATGTCGGATTGGAGTGTATAGTGCAGTGGCTAAAATTATGGTTATGGTTTATATTATATGCCTTATGGTTCATATTACTGGATTTATGAAATAACTCTTGGATTGACTTTTGGAATTGAAACTATGCTTTGGTTTCCGGGCTAAGGCCCTAATGGTTATTTCTAAATAAATGTGTGATCATTGGTTTTTGGCGCATGCATATGATTTTATTGAGGGGCATAAATGTCTTATAAATGTTTTTAACAGACTTGTTTATTTTCGTCCACTCACAGCTTTTGTTTTTAATGCCCTTCAGGTTGATTCCGGATACGACTGCAGCAGAGACTTGAGCATCGCACACCTCCTCCATCGATCCTTACGCACTCTGGAAGCCCGTTTGGGCAATGGCAATCGGTTATCCCTTATCTGACGCCTCTTGTCAGACGGGAGCACGTCACATTCCACGGTAATCCCGGGGGGATTGGGATGGGTCGTGTCATAATTAATCTCAAAAATTTGGTACGGGTGGTTACATAACTACATTGATTCCCACTCATGTCTCTGTATCTCGATTAGCCCCGATTTTTGTGCCACGAACTGCAGGGTCATCAAAACAACAAAAGTGTGAGTGGACAAAAATAACATCGTTTGAAAATACATTTAAAAAACGAATCCTTTTACCCTCCAGTTATAAAATATGCATGCATAGAGTAAACCACATGAACAACCGGGTCTCAAGCCAAATCACATGAAAGCCATCTAGATACAACCATCCATGTCAATGAAACCCGATCATCAATACTCAACATTAATCTCAATGATAAAACAACACTACTCACCAATGCTCAAACATCAATCACAATATCACAACTGCACTATGCATCAGTGCACAAACATTAATCACAATATCACAATAAAAAACATGAATGTGAATATCCTTAACCAATCTATGTTAATCATTGACTCCCTCGAGCATCATCTGTCTGAGAAATACTCCGAGTTTCGGCTGCCTGGGAACAACCACTATGGCCACAATAACCACAATAACCTCGAGCATCAGCCATCTAGGAACACCTCTAGCTTCGGCTACATAGGAACTCAAATATCCCGAGCATCAACGGTCTGGGAAACACCCCGAGCTTCGGCTACTTGGGAACAATCACCCTAAGCTCTGGTCATCTGGGAAACCCCTAGATTCGACCATCTGGGAACTCATCATGATCACAACGAAAATCGTCAAAGGATACCCCAAAACCTTTCAAAACCATCCTTGACTTACATTCCAAGTCAAACACCATTATCAAACCGAGCCTATGCCCAAAACATTAGTATAAAAAAATCTTTGACTTTAAACCAAGTCAAAACCATTTCCAATAAGGTCTCAAGCCCAAAATACCATTTTCACGCAATAAATCATGGAAAACATTTACTATGCATGCATAACAGTTTATAAAACAAACATCCACTCACACATTGTCCAAATGGTTCGATTTCGAGCCGTACGCTCCCTCGTAATTTCCAGAAATCACCAATCCTATCAAAAACCATCACTAAGGGTCACTAACATCCCAAGTAACCTCACATTACAATCCCTTAAATTTCCGAGATAAATTACGTACGTTAAAACATAACATAACAATTCGGAAATCCAAAAATATATCGAGATGGTGTCTGATCGACTCGAAACCTACGCCAAAATTTTTATTATATCCATTACATTAAAAGTCATGTTGACCATACCTTGAGAATCGTGCTCGTGGCCCCCATGCTCCGCCAAAAGTGGCTGCGCGTGGGATTTACGCGCCGGGCTATTGTGCACCACTGTTCATCTTCTTGACATGTTTCTCTGCAACAGGTCGCCTGACTCGTTTTTCAATGCGCATCAATTCCGTCCAATTCCACATGTTTTTCTTGATTCCAATCCATCCAAAACCATCATAAGACACTCATAAACATGATTCCAGGTTCAATTCAACGATTAATTACCTCAATTCAGTCGAATTTCAAATTGGAAATCTGAAGGTGTCGCATGTCCAATTCTAGGTTATCCTTCACCAGTTCTCTCTGTTTTTGTGATAGTTTAGTTCTTAGGAATCTCAAGAAGCTGGAACAATGGTCATTTTCATCAATCAAGTTCAAAGAATTCGAATTCTAAAACATCGAATTTTGTTGGGTTTGGGTTTCGTGTTTTTTTTTTCTTCGAGTTTTCTTCCCTTTTTCCTTTCTTTTCTATGTCATTTTCTCTCTTTGTTTTCTCTATTTCCTCGGTTTTCTATGTGGTTTCTTAAGTAGCTGGATCGGTGATCAAAACCGAAGATAAGTTTTGGTCTTAGTTTTTCTGTTCAAGTCTCTCGTTTTCTCCTTTCGGTCGAATTCAAACAAAACACTTAAATTGCAGCACACCCACAAACAAGGGCCACGTAGGCCAACAATGTAACGACCCGTCCCGAATTCCGGGATTAGTTTAGTGACTAATCTTGATTAGTGAGGTTGAACGGTGGTTAGTAGGGCGGAATCGGACAAATTGTGCGAAATGACCGTTTTGCCCCTGGTCGTGGGTAAAATGTTGACTTTTTGTTCGGGCGGTCAAATGGACTTTGACCGATGACCGTGACGTAGTTCGGGACGTCACGAGTTCATAGACAGGTGGCACGTTCGATTCCGACATTCGTAGAGAAAGTTATGGTGTTCGGAAGTTGAGGGGTATTTTGGTAATTTGGCATGTTAGGGGCCAAATGTTGACTTTTTGACCGGGAGGTCCGATGGACGAGGGCCAAGGACCGTTACGTAGGTTTCGTCGATACGAATCCAACGACAGGCGGCATGCCGAAATCGGAGATTCGACGACGAAGTTATGGTCAAGGACGTAAAACGCGATTAACCGAGACTCGGAATAAAATAATAATATAATAATATAATCTGATTACTTTAACCAAACCATTCTGGACCCTTGATAAGTGACACATGTCATCATCCCCTTCAATCCTTAAATCATGGATCTTGGTTGGCCATTGATTTAATTAATTAATTTTCTCCCCTCAAATCCTCACCATTGATTTTAAAACTCAAACTGATCCCAGCCCTTGATCTCATCTGCACACTCTGATTTAAGCCATCAGACTATTCTTCACATTTTCATTCTCCCTCAAAACCGTGAGCACGGTTTCCTTCCAAGAACAAACACATCACCACATTTCAGCCTCAACCCATGCACCAGACACGTCCAGACGAACCCCAGCCACCTTCAGACGACGGCCACCGCCTCACGGCCGCCCTGCACGGCCGGAAACCTCCCAGACCCGAGAGGAAACCAAACAACCCGACGCTGCCCAACCGTCCAAACCACCTCACCTGGACCTGAAACAGCTTCATGTTAACATCACTGGAACCTTAGGACGACTCAGACCACGACTGGGCAGCCCACGGCGGCGACACGGCGGCGGTAAGTCCAGAAACCCGTGAAGACCCGATTTACTTCCCTGCCTTGAAACGTCCGTTTTTGACGTTATGAATGTTTGTTTGTTTTTGAGACATGTCCTAGGAACCTAGACGACCATTTTGGACCATGAACCGCGGCCGGAATCTCGACGAGTCGCCGGAGAGGATGACCTGAGTTCTCAGCCGATTTTCCTGTCAGATTTCAGGTAGTTTAATCAACCTAAAAATGAGTTTGGATGTCACAGAACCGTAGAGGAGGTTATGAAGAGTCCATAGGATCAAACCGCATCAAAAATGGTGGTCTGGAACTCGATCTGTGATCGGGTCAAGCCGCGGGTCGACGGCGACCCGGTTACAGACCCGGTTTCAGAACCCGGTTACTGTAGCATGACGTCATCATTGTTGACCTGAATGTTGACCTGGCGCGTGGGGGCGCGTGAAGGGTATTTTGGGGAAACTTCCAACATGACTTTTAATCTATTCGATGTAACGGACATTTTGGAATTGGTTTCGTGTCGATCGGACACCGTCTCGATAGTGTTCGGGATGTCCGAAGGTTTTAAATTAAGTTGAAAAATAAGTAAAAATTCAGGAAAATTACGGGACTTTGATAGGATGTTAATAATGAGGTTAGTGACCCTCTAATGTGATTTGGACAGGATTGGGAGTCCCGGTGATAGTGGTGTGGCCCGGGAGGGCCGGTGGCACGCATATCGAGGCTTACCGTTAAAACGGTCTGTGAGTGGACTTTGGTTTTATAAATCCTATGCATGCTTAAATGTGTTATATGGTTTATATACATGATTTCTATGATGGTATTTGTGAGCATTGATTTCGGGTATGTTGCACGTATTTCGAGGTGTTTTCTGTATTTCACGTATATCGGGGTTAACGGTTTAATTGTGGTTTTGCGTGCTTATGGTTAAATAATAATATGATAAAATGGTTTTTTATTGGAAAGATGAATTCGGGCTTGAGGCCCACTTGTTTTGGAAATCTCGGACTTGGAGTCCATTTGAGTACGTAATCGGGCTGCGGGCCCAGTTGGTTTATAAGTCGGGCTGCGGGCCCAGTTGGTTTATAAATCGGGCCGTGGGCCCAGTGGTTCATAAAGTCGGGCATGGGGCCCAGTTGGATTAAAATGATGATTTCGGGTCATGGGCCCTATATTTAATAAATGTGGTTTCGGGTCAGGGACCCTAAATGGAATTGTGTTGTTTTATGGAAAATTCGGGCAGGGCCCATTGTGATGTTGTGAAATGAATTAATAAAAACTGTTTTCCATATACCATCTGTGCACATGGATATATGATGGTCTCCTCCAGATGTCTGGGACACTGGGGAAGTCACGGTGCATTGCCTGTGAAAGGTCACCATACGGAGCAGCCGGACCGTATGATGACTCAGGAGCAGGATTGCTATGATTGACGTCTGGGACGTCAGACATCAGGGATGTCAGATATATGGACCCGGAGAGACCCCGGGCAGCACGCGTAGCTTGTGAAACCGTGAGACATGACGTCAGGGACGTCTAGCATCAGGGATGCTGGTGATGGTAATGGTAAAATACGAATTAATGAAATGGCTTTCCGGGTGGATTTATGATTGTGTGATTTTAATGAATTGATGTTCATTTATGGTCGTGGGTGGTGACCCACATGGTTGTTTATGTATAGTTATGGTATTTCACAGTTTTGGGCTGAGTTCCCACACTTGGTTTTTGGTTGACGGTTTTTGGGCTAAGGCCCTAATGGCTCGGTTGAGCAAACGTTTTGGTTACTGGTTTTCGTGGCATGCATACGTTTTTATTGGAGGGCATAAATGTCTTATAAATGTATTTGATGAACTTACTGGTTTTTGTCCACTCACAGCTTTTGGTTTTAATGCCCTTCAGGTTGATCACGGATGCGATTGCAGCAGAGACTGGGACATTGCATACCTCCTCCATCGATCCTTGCGCACTCTGGATGCCCCGTTTGGGCAGTGATTCTTGGTTATCCCTTGTCTAACACCCCTTGTTGGACGGGAGCAGGGCATATTCCATGTTAATCCCGGGTGGATTGGGATGGGTCCTGTCAACTTGGTATCAGAGCACGGTTGCTCTTTTGTGTGCGCAGGTCGAGGGTGTGATGTCTCTTTGGGTTGCAATTCGTTATCAACCTGAGAGATAGTTTTTGGGTTTGGATAGTGGATGGAGTGTGATTGGCCCGATACGCTGTGCGTTAATGTGATTCGACCCAAGTGGGGTTGTTTGTGGTGAACTGGTATTGTGGGACCGTCGGTTCGGTCATGTGATATTGGATTGTTGTGCTGCTAGGTGCAGCCAGGTTCGCGGAACCTCATGTGAGTAATGGTTTAAAATGTGAAACCTTGTGGTGGTTTCTAGTGTGAGGGATGTTGGTTCATCGAAGTTGACCGATGACCTTAGTGGTAGAACCCACATTGAGTTGATGGTAGGATCGGATTTGACGTCTATTCGATGTCTAGACCGCGGGGTCGGTCAGGTTGTGAGTTTTATATTACGGAGAGCGGTTGGGTTCGGTGGAACCATAGGATATAATCGTGTAACCCTAGTGTATGATGGATTAAAAAGATAAACCTTAATAATGATTAGTGGATGAGAACTTGTGCTGCGACGAGCGGTTGAGGTCATGGATGACCATGTGGATAACTCTAGTGAGTCTTGTCAGAATTATGAGATCCGATCTACGGATACGATTCTGAGATAAATTATGGAATCCCGTGTTGGATCGGGTATTGGTGTGATGTGTGAATGCGGATCTCGATAGCAATGACAGTTAGTCGGTAGTCATATGGAGATGACTGGCTATCGAGGGTAATTAGTGTGGTTATAATACTTGGGGATCAGGGGACGTTCAGGGAGCGTTCATTTTCCTGATGTGGATTGTCAGAATAGTGGTACCCATAGTCGTGAGGTACGGGATCGTCGTTCGGTATGAACGGAGATCCAGGGTTGTCGTATTTGCACACGATGTGCAAGTATGGATGTTTGCGGGTTGATACTTTTGTGCTGATGCTAGTATGGATGCATGTGCGCTGATACTAGTGTTGTTGATAGTGTGTTGGTGCGGGTACTAGTGCTGGTGCTAGTGTCGGTAATGGTGTTGACGATGAGCCACAAGTTGGGGTGTGACTCCGTCATGATGAACATATGTTCGGTCTTTGAGATTCGGTAGTGGTTGAGTGGTGGACTAGATGGGATCCAGTTAAGATTGTGATGTGTTAAGATAAGTCCCAATGGTGGTAAGATAACCAGTAAGGAGTGGATTAAAATGGTATAATTAAGACTTAAGAAATTTTGGGATGATTAGTGGATTTGGGGAGTTGTTGGCAACTCCAAAATTAGTGTGATTTATGTTTTAATATCTCTAAAAAGTACATGGAAATGATTAAAACTGGAAAAGACGAGGAAAACCATTAGTGGTATAAAGGTAGGAATTTGTAATTGAGAACTTAGAAAACTGAGTGTTGAACCTGTAAAGGTTAGGAGGTGCGAATGAAACAATAACGGATCGATTGCGGACACGGGGTTGTCCAAGTGAGTTGGGGAGGTAGGAAATCTAGTGGTTAGACTTGACATCTCGTTGGGAGCATGTCTGTTTCCAACATGGATGGAACTTTAGTTTCGAGGAGAGTTATGATTGGGGAACGAGAGTGGTGCTCGTTTTTGGTGATAGGTATTCCGGAGTCATTAGGATTGACTTTTGTCTTCTGCCTTGACAGACATTAACTGTAGTTACCAGTACGTTGAGCGTGTATTGGTTGGTGAGCCCATGTGTGTTGTGGGGTCATCAGGGGGAGTTGCGTGTTCAAAGTTAGGTAAATGAAATTTCTCATTTTCTGCTTGGTGGCAGATGATGTTGTGTCCCGTGGCGTGGTGAGTGCAGTGAGTCTGATTGCATCCACGTAGGATGAGTATTGGAGTCATTGTTTTGGATCATCCTTGGTTTTCCTAGGTGGAATGACAAGGATTGATACAAGGTAATCCGTGAGAATCCGCAGTCTCGACGTGTCTCGTCGTTGACTGATCTGTCTAGTTGTGGGAGTCGGTTGTCGATCGTTGTGGCGATCTAGGATTTTGACGTTATAGTCAGGGACATAGTGTCTATCTGGATCGTAATCTTGATGATTCAGATAGAGGGAGAGTATATCACTCTTACCTTGGTATGTGAGTCGTAAATGACGGGATTGAACTTCTTTTCGAAGTGGGGCCCGTATGGTATTCTACTCGGGTGAGTAGGTTTTCAAGGTAGTTGAATTTTGTCAACCTTAGACGTGTGGAGGATGGATTGGCTTCCCTATGAAGTCAATCAAGTGTTTTGAACGGGTAACCGATAGGTTCGATTTTGGTGTGTCTTGGTAAACGTGAACGAGATTTCGGGATTTGGAATCGAATTTCTGGGTGACGATTCAGGATTCGATTTTGAAACTTGAAAGTATATTTCCGGACTTGGGTACGGAATGATTATTCCAAATGCTAGCTTACGGAATAATGATTTCGGATTCGGATTTGGATAAGAATTAAAATTTGATGTCTGGGCTTGGATCCGGGATTTCTTACGAAATTGTGGATTCAGATTCGGAATTGGAACTAGATGTTGGGTGGAGTTTCGATTTGTCTCATGCTGTATTGGGCAAACGTACTCCATTATTGGAACGTGTTCGGCTATGACCTAGGTGGTTGTAGTCTGGTTATTAGATAGATGTGTGTACTTCGTACATGGTTCGAGGTACAATACCTTGTAGACTTGTGATGTCTAGTTACGGTATACGGGATATACCCGAGGTGTGTCGGTGAACGTGTTGGTAGTTGGATTGGTTCCGATACCATGGGATTGGTTGTGGACCGGACATTACTATGCAATGGGTCATGGTAATTCCGATGTGTTTAATTACACACAGGTCGTGTGAAAGGTCGGTAAATGTTTACTAAGTCAAGTACGTTGGTGGCATGTGTAGCCACGAGTGAGTCTAGTGTCAGTTTTCGACTGACAACAACTGTGTGGTGACAGATTGTCAGGATGTGTCAACATAGATTGTTGAGTGGGGTCAGCTGACTCCTAGTGGGAGTGGGAAAGGAACCGGCGGGTTGTTGCGTCAACGAGAGGGTTAATTTGACAAGTGGTGTCAAATTCGAAACAAGTAGTTTCAGTCATTCGACGAGGTCGAATGTAGTCGTTGCATTATGAGTACTAGTGGTACGTTTGGGTGTAGACAAGTTTTGTCTAAGTAGTTGGTGTACGGGTGTACACGTGTTGCGTGGTCGATTCCACTTTCCACGGGGTGTTTGTGGAATCAGGGTAATCGAGTTTCGAGAGCGAAACTTATTAAGGAGGGAAGTACGTTGAAATTAGAGCGGTTGGAATTTCGAGGACGAAATTTATTAAGGAGGGAAGATTGTAACGACCCGTCCCGAATTCCAGGATTACTTTAGTGACTAATCTTGATTAGTGAGGTTGAACGGTGGTTAGTAGGGCGGAATCGGACAAATTGTGCGAAATGGCCGTTTTGCCCCTGGTCGTGGGTAAAATGTTGACTTTTTGTTCGGGCGGTCAAATGGACTTTGACCGATGACCGTGACGTAGTTCGGGACGTCACGAGTTCATAGACAGGTGGCACGTTCGATTCCGACATTCGTAGAGAAAGTTATGGTGTTCGGAAGTTGAGGGGTATTTTGGTAATTTGGCATGTTAGGGGCCAAATGTTGACTTTTTGACCGGGAGGTCCGATGGACGAGGGCCAAGGACCGTTACGTAGGTTTCGTCGATACGAATCCAACGACAGGCGGCATGCCGAAATCGGAGATTCGACGACGAAGTTATGGTCAAGGACGTAAAACGCGATTAACCGAGACTTGGAATAAAATAATAATATAATAATAGAATCTGATTACTTTAACCAAACCATTCTGGACCCTTGATAAGTGACACATGTCATCATCCCCTTCAATCCTTAAATCATGGATCTTGGTTGGCCATTGATTTAATTAATTAATTTTCTCCCCTCAAATCCTCACCATTGATTTTAAAACTCAAACTGATCCCAGCCCTTGATCTCATCTGCACACTCTGATTTAAGCCATCAGACTATTCTTCACATTTTCATTCTCCCTCAAAACCGTGAGCACGGTTTCCTTCCAAGAACAAACACATCACCACATCTCAGCCTCAACCCATGCACCAGACACGTCCAGACGAACCCCAGCCACCTTCAGACGACGGCCACCGCCTCACGGCCGCCCTGCACGGCCGGAAACCTCCCAGACCCGAGAGGAAACCAAACAACCCGACGCTGCCCAACCGTCCAAACCACCTCACCTGGACCTGAAACAGCTTCATGTTAACATCACTGGAACCTTAGGACGACTCAGACCACGACTGGGCAGCCCACGGCGGCGACACGGCGGCGGTAAGTCCAGAAACCCGTGAAGACCCGATTTACTTCCCTGCCTTGCAACGTCCGTTTTTGACGTTATGAATGTTTGTTTGTTTTTGAGACATGTCCTAGGAACCTAGACGGCCATTTTGGACCATGAACCGCGGCCGGAATCTCGACGAGTCGCCGGAGAGGATGACCTGAGTTCTCAACCGATTTTCCTGTCAGATTTCAGGTAGTTTAATCAACCTAAAAAATGAGTTTGGATGTCACAGAACCGTAGAGGAGGTTATGAAGAGTCCATAGGATCAAACCGCATCAAAAATGGTGGTCTGGAACTCGATCTGTGATCGGTCAAGCCGCGGGTCGACGGCGACCCGGTTACAGACCCGGTTTCAGAACCCGGTCACTGTAGCATGACGTCATCATTGTTGACCTGAATGTTGACCTGGCGCGTGGGGGCGCGTGAAGGGTATTTTGGGGAAACTTCCAACATGACTTTTAATCTATTCGATGTAACGGACATTTTGGAATTGGTTTCGTGTCGATCGGACACCGTCTCGATAGTGTTCGGGATGTCCGAAGGTTTTAAATTAAGTTGAAAAATAAGTAAAAATTCGGGAAAATTACGGGACTTTGATAGGATGTTAATAATGAGGTTAGTGACCCTCTAATGTGATTTGGACAGGATTGGGAGTCCCGGTGATAGTGGTGTGGCCCGGGAGGGCCGGTGGCACGCATATCGAGGCTTACCGTTAAAACGGTCTGTGAGTGGACTTTGGTTTTATAAATCCTATGCATGCTTAAATGTGTTATATGGTTTATATACATGATTTCTATGATGGTATTTGTAAGCATTGATTTCGGGTATGTTGCACGTATTTCGAGGTGTTTTCTGTATTTCACGTATATCGGGGTTAACGGTTTAATTGTGGTTTTGCGTGCTTATGGTTAAATAATAATATGATAAAATGGTTTTTTATTGGAAAGATGAATTCGGGCTTGAGGCCCACTTGTTTTGGAAATCTCGGACTTGGAGTCCATTTGAGTACGTAATCGGGCTGCGGGCCCAGTTGGTTTATAAGTCGGGTTGCGGGCCCAGTTGGTTTATAAATCGGGCCGTGGGCCCAGTGGTTCATAAAGTTGGGCATGGGGCCCAGTTGGATTAAAATGATGATTTCGGGTCAGGGGCCCTATATTTAATAAATGTGGTTTCGGGTCAGGGACCCTAAATGGAATTGTGTTGTTTTATGGAAAATTCGGGCAGGGCCCATTGTGATGTTGTGAAATGAATTAATAAAAACTGTTTTCCATATACCATCTGTACACATGGATATATGATGGTCTCCTCCAGATGTCTGGGACACTGGGGAAGTCACGGTGCATTGCCTGTGAAGGGTCACCATACGGAGCAGCCGGACCGTATGATGACTCAGGAGCAGGATTGCTATGATTGACGTCTGGGACGTCAGACATCAGGGATGTCAGATATATGGACCCGGAGAGACCCCGGGCAGCACGCGTAGCTTGTGAAACCGTGAGACATGACGTCAGGGACGTCTAGCATCAGGGATGCTGGTGATGGTAATGGTAAAATACGAATTAATGAAATGGCTTTCCGGGTGGATTTATGATTGTGTGATTTTAATGAATTGATGTTCATTTATGGTCGTGGGTGGTGACCCACATGGTTGTTTATGTATAGTTATGGTATTTCACAGTTTTGGGCTGAGTTCCCACACTTGGTTTTTGGTTGACGGTTTTTGGGCTAAGGCCCTAATGGCTCGGTTGAGCAAACGTTTTGGTTACTGGTTTTCGTGGCATTCATACGTTTTTATTAGAGGGCATAAATGTCTTATAAATGTATTTGATGAACTTACTGGTTTTTGTCCACTCACAGCTTTTGGTTTTAATGCCCTTCAGGTTGATCACGGATGCGATTGCAGCAGAGACTGGGACATTGCATACCTCCTCCATCGATCCTTGCGCACTCTGGATGCCCCGTTTGGGCAGTGATTCTTGGTTATCCCTTGTCTAACACCCCTTGTTGGACGGGAGCAGGGCATATTCCATGTTAATCCCGGGTGGATTGGGATGGGTCCTGTCAAACAATCCACATCCCATGGTGATAGGTGTCACAAACCATTAAAAACATGCTGACTCATTAAAACCCGTAAAAAGACCATTATACTCTTTGAGCACAAATTACGAAAATGCCCCTGGCCTTCCTAGACTCGTAATGAACTCGTCCGAACTCCGATTTTGACATGACACTTGTCTATGAAATCAGTGCTTCGAGACTTACACAGTAGTCCTCAAAAAATGTGCTAACATTGTAACGACCCAAACCGGGTTTATTAATATTTTATTATAAAATGACTATTTTGCCCCTGAGGGGGGAAAACTTTGACTTTTGACCCAGGAAATAATTTGGACTTTGACCCATCACTATGACGTAGATCGGGACGTCACGAATCCGTAAACAGACGGCACGCCAAAATCGGAGTTCGTATGAGGAAGTTATGGTCACGGAAGCATTTTAACGGAATTTACGAATAGAGAGTAAACGATTAAAATAATAATTAATTATGGGAATCCGTGCAAACCCTAGATTTAAATCAAGCCAGCGGATGAGTGACTAGTGTCACTCATCCAAGTGACAACTATTCCCATAAAGTTGGGTCTATACCCATAGGTCCAATATTTAATACTTTATTTCCTCTCAACCAACCCTAGCCCTTGATCTCTCTGCCTAAGTTGATCATAACCCTCCATTTTCTTCTGCTTTTCTCTATCCTTGTACGATCATTTCTCTCTGGGAAACACAAAACACACACATGCATTCCTTAACCGTGCAAACACTTCCCTTCCATTTTCTCTCAACCCAATCGATCGAACCAGCAACCCTCACACCACTAGACGACCACCCTCAGCACCACCATCATCCCCAGAACCCCACCGTGCACAACTAGCAGCCACAACCCATTCCCCCGGCCTAAACATACCCGAACAGCTCCAGACCCGAAACACAGAGGAATCGGATCCAGGAAGCAAAACCCCACCTCCTCACCATCTCGACTTGAACGGGTTCCCATACACGACTGAACAGACGAAGAAGGCCACAGCGGTGACACGGCAGAGGTAACGCCCAAAACCCGAGAGACCCGTTTGTTTTCCCTGTTTCGAACCAACCCATTTTAACGTTTAGGGTTCGACTTTTTGGTTACGAACATGCTCTAGGGTCAGAGACGAACTCATAGGGATCGATTTGGACGACTGAGACGGAGTGGATAGCCGGAAAAGACGATCGGACTTTGGCCGTGAACTTTATCGAGGCCCATGTAAGTTTCTACCGGTTTTCTTCTAGTTTTAAGGCTATAGAACCATAGAACAGACCTAGACGACTCTGTAGGATTGAACCCCGTCGAAAATGGTGGCCAGAAACGGACTGTGGAAACGGGTCAAGCCGTGGATCAACGGCGACCCGGTTCCAGTAAACGGGTTGACCCGGTACTGTAGCAGTGATGACGTCATCGTGCTGACGTCACTTCTGACGTCATGATGACGTCATCCTATCAGATATTATCAGATCAGGGGCCAACTAGAGCGTGCCACGTGTCACCTGACAAGTGTCAGTGATGACGTCATGCTGTGAACAGTATTTTTGGTGGGACCGGTACCATTTTCAAGGTTTCGACGATACGGATCCAATTGTGGTGGTTTCGTGTCGATCAGAGATCGTTAAGATAGTTAAAATGGGGTTTGAAGCCAAAGGAATAATGCCCGGGTTACGTATTCTAGGAGGATCTGTTCTAGGGTCTTAGTATTGGAGTTGTAGGGTTCTTTAGTGACTCTTAGATATGTGACTACAGGTTTTAACGGCCATTGAGCAACGAGGACCGAGTGTGAGTGGGCTGTTTGATTTATAAAAGGCTTGCATGCATAAACTGTTTTACTATTTCCACATATGATTTCGATGAGTCTTATATGAACTGTTTATATCTTTTATTACAATGTTTTGGGCATGATACCCGTCTGGATTATATGTGGATTTTGTTCTGGGATGTCCAGGGGGGACATAGGGTAAACTATACTGTTATTGTACTGTACTTTCCTACCTGTCTATCTTGTCTCCTCCAGGGAGGGTCGTTGGCCCGGGTGGACCCTGGAGTAGTCACATGGCCCTGACTGAGTGGAGTTGACCTTCGTTGGGCTACTTACTCTCAGGAAGGCATGTTTGTATACCTCGGGCAATGACCGGGATACCGGGCACTGATGTACCTAGAGAGTCTTGGGTGTGAGACCCTGAGTGCCAACGCGTAGCCTTAGAACCGTGACATCATTTGGGTTGGGTTTTACAGTGCACTAATATGTTAGTTTCTCCTTTCGCTTATTATTATGATTCTGTGCTTACGATTTCATTATAATACTATGTTTTCACTGCATGCAAGATTTGGAAAACGGAGGGGTAAAACCTTATGATTTACTTTATTATGAAATTGATTTATAAACTGTTTATTTTTTGCCCACTCACTCTTTACTTGTTTTACTGACCCCTCCAGATCGTGACACGGAAATAGAGGAGGACCCGGAGGAGGAGGAGGAAGAGGCTTAGTTTGTTAGCTGTGCACCTGTACACCCCCTTGTGGGTAGGTTGAGCACCAAATAATGTACTCTGACTATTGTGCTCACGTTTTGTTATTTTACTATCCCTTGTCTAACATCTATCGCTCTAAAAAATGTTGGTGCACGTTATTTATCTATTTGAGTATTTAGTTTTATTTAAGGGTATTTTTGGTATGTTTGGAGTCGTTGTCAAACGGGAGCAGGGCACGTCCCCGGGTGGTCCCAATGGGATTGGGACGGGTCCTGTCAAACATTATTTCAAACAAAAAGTCAACTTTTGATAACTTAACATAGGGGCAAAAATGTCCATTTCCTTTTCACATTTTTGGAATTACCTTTTCCAAATTTCTGAGTATTCACATGATTGATGTTTATGTAGCCCTAGAATTAATTACTGTTTTTGTGTTGATTAATTACTGTTGTTTACTATTATGCAAAATGAAAGAAATGAAAAGCATCAAGGAGATGCATGGTTATTTGCAAAACCGTTATATTTTTGTGCATAAAACTGTCCGGTTTTGGTTGAAAATTTTTTGAGTTCTCTGTGAATGATGGTTGGTGGTAGTCGCCACAACCTTAAAGGGTGTGATGGTCTCCTAAACCTTTGCAACAATTAGAGGTAGGCAGCAGTGCAATTATTTTGCATGGTCCTGTTATTGGGGATTCCAAAAGCCTGTGAAAAAAGGGCCTTGAAGGCTGTCTCACAAAGTCCAGAAAGGTTGTTTTCACAAAGCCCGAAAAAAAAGGAAAATAACTTTTGTTGCTCAGCCCAGATGGTTCGAAAACAAGAAAAAAAATTGTTGTTGTTTGTTGAAAAAAAAAAGCCCAAAGACAAAAGAAAAATAAAAGGTCCCAAACTAAGAACAGGCCCAGAAGGTCTCACAAAAAAAAAACAATTGGCTCAGCCCAAAAGGGGAGCCCAGTTCGTACTCGGCCCAGAAGGCCAATCCAATTGGATGGCTCAGAAGGCCCCAACCTTGAACCCAAGCGACCCAGAAGACCCCAAAAGTGCGTAGCTTGCCTTTCCTTGCCGATTTGACTCGACTGGTTGGCTCGGTTCGCAGGTGCGGCTTGTTGGCACGGCTCAACTTGGCTCTGCTCCGAAAAAAAAAAAACCAAAATTTTTCCTTACTCTCTTTGGGCCTTAAAACATAAACATGCATGCTTGAAGCATTGCAATACATTTTTAAATTAAATGGAATTAGCATCTATTTCTAACATCCATGCATGTTACATTGTATTTTATAGCTTAATTATTTGTATCTTTATTTCATTATTTTAATATTATTTAGAAATGCTATAAATTAATAGTAAACAAAAGGAACCTGAAGTGTCCTTCGTAGATTCACCATTACATGTTTATCCTGAATTAATCATACCATGTTATAGAACCTGAAGTTCTCATTAGTTGTTTATGAATGTGTTTTTTCCCAAAGCGCTAATATTATTATTTAATCCTTGCAAAGAATGACACATCTCAACAAACTTTACTTTGATGCCTTAGAAATTTCCTGCAGAAACTACTATCAATGGACTGAAGATATAAAACTTGATCTCACTTGTAATGGTTTGAATCACGAGAAAAGTGAAATTAGGTAAAAAGACAATTTTGCCCTTGAAAAAGTTAAAATGTTGACCTTTTGCTATGAACCTTTTTTGAGAATTTCGAGAAGGCCATTACGAAGGTCTCGAGATCTTGAGTTCATAGAAAGGTAGCACGCTTGAATTGGAAATCGAGTGAAGTAGTTATGGGTCAAAATGGCAAAGGGAAAAATGGTAATTTTGCCACCAAGGGCATTTTGGTCATTTTGTAAGCGCCTAGAGTACTCTAGAAGATTCTCCATTTCTCTCCAATTTTCTTTTCCACCGACTTACAATCTATTTATACATGTTAAGGGGTGTGTGTTAAGGGTTCGAGGGATGGCTACCAAAAAAAGAGAAAAATAGCCACTGAAGAAGAAAAGATGGGGACGTGATAAGAAAACAAAGAGGGAAAGGAAATGAAGGGAAGAGGAGGAGGAGAAGAAGAAGAAGAAGAGAAAATGAAGGTTTGAGGGGAGAGAAAGAAACTCTGAGAAGACCAACTAATCAGAGACCGAAAAACCAAAAACAAAATGTGAAGTTGATCGTGTGAGCTATTGGAGGTATCTTAGCTCGCAGAGATTGTCACTAATGTCCTAATGGAGTTCCAGAGAGAGTTATGGGATGAGAACACCTCATTTTTGGAGTGAAGAATAGAAGAATAGAGAGATGGTTTTCTAGTCGAAAGTTGAGAGCTTCGAACAGAAGATTTGAGGAAAGATAAGTTTGTTTTGAAGTTTCGGATCTTTGAGTAGGTGTATCGTGAGTTAATTAGATGTTGAAGAGATGAAAATGACTGAGAAATGAAGGAAATATGATTGGGTCAAGTCGCGGGTCGAATGACCCGTTTTTCAGAAGAAAAAAATGGGTCTGTGACCTAAGGAAGAAGAAGAACAATAATGTGGCGCGTGAGGCCCAAGTGCAGCCATTTCTGGTGGCGTGTATCGACCCGAAAAAATTGAGGAAAATATTACTTGGAAATGACAACTTTGCCCTTATAAGTCAAACAATTGACTTTTGACGCGTATCTTTTTTGTATCTTCCGAGAAGACCGTTACAAAGGTCTTGGAATTTCGAGTCCGTGGACAATTGTTTTATGAAAATTGCAGGTCGGTTGATTGAGTTATAGCCCTAGACCTTCTAGGGGTAGTTTTTGGTCATTTTGCACCCAAGGGAATTTTAGTCTTTTACATGAGATATTTTGTGTGGATTGCTTGAGGTTGTGACACCTATCCTTATCTAATTGTGGTGTGTGCACCATTTGGTTTGGGGTGTGTATATTTGTGTTTGTTTCAAGGATCGGCCAAAAGGATGAAAAACAAAGAGAAAAGAGGAAAGGAAGGGAGAACCAAAAAAGTGAGGAAAAAAAAGATGAGAGAGAGAGAGAGAGAGAGAGAGAGAGAGAGAGAGAGAGAGAGAGAGAGAGAGAGAGAGAGAGAGAAGGAAGGAAGGTGGTGAAACCAGAACTTCGAATAGTTGGAGCTAAGCATGGAAAAACTCGAAGAAAAGTTGGTTAAAACTTTGGAAGGCCATATCTTTGAATCTAGGTAAGGTTTCTCATTTCTAGGTTCAGATTTGGATTCCTTGGCTTGAGTAGATAGATTTTCATATAAAATTTGTAACAATTGGCTAAGAAATGAGGGAGATATGAAGCTTTGAAAATGGGCCGTTAATGGCGGATTCCAGAAGCGACGACTGCTGACGTCAACATGACATCATGATGGTGTCACTAGGTGACAACATGATAACGTCAGTATGACACGAGGCATGTAACATGTGGCGGGGGTGATGCATGGCGGGTGGATTTTGGTGCCACGTGGAAGGCCTGTCAGGACATGTGGCAAGGTGCCACGTCAATTAGGCTGACGTCAGCATGAGCGTGGCGGCACGTGGGAAAAGCTGCCAAACTTCCATCGGTACGTGACGGCGCGTCAACACGAATTTTAAGATAGGGCTAGGCTTGTTTGACAAGTTTCGATGAGACGAATCCAATGGTGTTGGTTTCATGCCAATCAGAGGTCGTTTGGTTATAGTTTTGGGTGTTTTTATCCTCGTGAAGCGTGTTCGGGACGTGTTTATTGTCTCGAAGTTTAGTGAGTGTTTATATATGAACCTATATGGATTTTTAATGACCTTTGGGTATTACTTTAACATATAATAGAGTTTGCAGAGCGTTCTAAACAACGTGCAAATCGGTATTCGCTTGAGAGGACGATGTGTGAGTGGACTTTATGGTTTTTTAAAAAACTATTGTGCATGCATATATGTCCCTTTTAAATGATCTTCTATGAAATTTTAATAATGTTTGAATGATTGAAATATTATGTAAATTTTGATGAGTTTCGGTGATTTTATAAATATTTTATTATTATATTGCACGATTTACGAGATTTTTCGTAAATTACATTTTCGAATATCGTTTGGTTGTGGAATCAAATTTAATGTGATTTTTTATATGTGAATTGTGATATTGAAGTTTGGGTGAGTTTTACATGATTCTGAATGATTTTCGAATATGTTTCAAGGCACGTTTTACGAGGAGTTTGCTATATGCTATGTTTTGACTTGACAAAGGTATGTGAGAATTGGTTTTATACTTGAAATGACTTTCTTATGTGATTTTGGTGACATCTGGAATTTATACGGATTTTATGGATTTTTGACAATATTTTCGAAATTGCCATTTGACATATTTTGCGAGGAAATTGGCTATAGTGTCTTGACACATTATTGAGTTTCAGAAAATGATTTTTTGCTCATTATGATATGTTTATTTGACTTGATGATGATTGATGAGTTGGGATTTTGATATGATTTTACGAGATATTTTAATGGCTCGTTTTATGAGGTTTTTGACAATTTTTGTGAAATGGGCACATGCCCGGGTTTTGCTATTGATTTGGATTTCTGAACTTGATTTTGGAATTGATGTGAATTACGTGATTGTTTTTCCTTGGTATTTGAGATGGGATTTTGGATATACATATATGTGAGGTGATTGTGTTGTGGATAACCCTCCTCGGGATGCCGATTTGATTGGTTAATCTCGAACGTCGAGGTAAAACTCCTTTTCCCGAGATCTTTATTATGATAAGTAGTCTCGGACGTCGAGGTAAAGCTCATTTTTCCTAAGACTAGGGACGACTTGCAGACGTTGAGGTCAAGCTCATTTTCCTAGGTCGGTCCCCACTCGGACGTCGAGGTAAAACTCCTTTCCCCGAGTGCTCAGCCTACTGGTAGCGCTAGGATATGATGATTGATGCTGATCTTGGAGGAGGGGTTGGTTCTGTGTGTTTGTGACTGTTGTGCCTGGATATTGTGATTGTGGTTGTTTATACCTTGATACTCCATATTGGTTGGGTTTCTGATACTGATTGATTTACGAATACTACTCGTAATTCGATGTTTACTATTCCATTTTTAAAATTATAATTGATGGTTTCCGAATGCATGCATAGTTTTGGAAACAGAGGGTAAATTATGTTTGCTCTAAACTATGTTTTGAAGGATATTTGTTTTGGTCCACTCAAACGTTTTCTATTTTGACAACCCTCCAAGATCGTTGCACGAGATTCAAGGCTATTCGCAAGCGGAGGCATGAAATGAAATAAGCACATAAGTGTTAGCAAGTATCCCTTGTCTGCCAAGGTTTGGGGGGTAAAAATCAAAATTTTAAACCACTTGTCAGATGAGAGCAGGACCGGAGTTGACTTGTCAGGTGTATTTGCTCATCTTTTCTCTTCGACCACAGATTTTTCCCACTGGGTTTACTAGACAAGGTTTTGGTGTAGCAACACTAATGCATTATATCTTAAAGGCATACTATCTACCTGTATTCACGAAGAGACTACATCAATTTTTTATATTTATATAAATTGGGTTCATCAATTCATGGGTTCATCAGAGTAGAATACAATTATCAATTCAATTCAATCAATTCAACTAACTAAGATTTTTTTTTTCAATTTCCAATTATTAATTCAAAATTATCAGAACATACCAATTGTCAATAACTCATGAAATTAACAGATTCATAATTATTGATTCCAGTCAAAACCTATAAACATGAAATTCTAGGGTTTTGAATCAATAAATAAAAATAAAATTTGGGATTTAGAAAACCTACTTGGTTAAATTTATCCTCCTCTTAAACAATCACTGATTCGGAGACGATCGTTGTGATAACGTATTGTGAATGATTTGGATTGATAGGTTTGTAGAGAAGTAATTTCGGAGAAGGAGACAGAGAGAAAGGAAAGTGTGCTCCGTTTTAAGTATTAAATAATATGTTCAGAATGAATTAATGAAATACAAACTGATTAATCCCTTATATAACAAGAGAGATTAATATATGTATAATTACCTATCTACTAGCCCTGTTCATTGGTTCAAAAAAACCGACCGAAAAACTGTATTGAACCGGAACCGAACCGAAGGAAAATCGAGACCGTTTGGAGAAAACCTAACTTAACTGGATTGAACCGAAAAGAACTTAAAACCGAATTGACCCGAACCAGCCCAAACCGAAATAATTTAGGTTATTTTGTAATGAACATTGATTAGTTGTAATGGATATTAATTAGTTGTAATAAACATTAATTAGGTTGTAATGGACATCAATTAGATAATAAATATTGATTATTGTATAAAAGTACAAAAAAAAACAGATTTTTAGAGAAAAGTGAACCGGTTCAACCAAACCGATTCACACATGATTTGAAAAAAAAAAACAAATTTTACTCGAAATCAAATCTAACCGAACCGAATATGAGGAAGAACCAAACCGAACCACATTGGAGGAAAAACCAAACCGAACCGAAATCGGTTTCCCAATTTATTCGGTTTCGGTAAAAAAACTGAACCGAAAAACCGATTAACACACCAACTATCTACCCCTTTTACCCCTTTACATAAAAAGACACAACCCTAGGATTATTTACAACATTTATATAATTTTGGCGACAACTGGTGATTCTATTCATATTTTGTTTTTACTTTTTCAATTTAGTGGGAACCATGAACTCGATTGGCCAGGAACTAGTTCTTTCTACGGGAACATGGATTCATGAGGAGAATGTGGTGTGTTGGACGAAAATATGTTCTATGTTCCCACAGAGAGCAGAGCCAAGTTTTGGTATGCAAATGCTATGTTTCAATCTAAATCCATCAAATTCAATTAGCTCTTTATTTTAGCATTGTGATTTAATGGTATTTTTTAGTCCAGGTACTCAACTGACTATGGCATGTTTCATTTATGCATAGCGGACACAGGACATGATTGGGGAGATGTAACGACCCGTCCCGAATTCCGGAATTAGATTAGTGACTAATCAAGAATTAGTGAGGTTAATCGATGATTAGTTGAGCGAAATCGCACGAACGATGCAAAATAACCGTTTTATCCCTGGTCATGGGAAAAATGTTGACTTTTGACCTGGGAGGTCCGATGGCCGAGGGCCAAGGACCGTTACGTACATCGGGTCGATACGAATCCATAGACAGGCGGCACGCCGAAATCGGATGTCGGACAGAGAAGTTATGGTTCACGGAAGTTCGAGAAAAATATTACACGATTTACAAGACGAATTACTTTTGTATCCTGGTTCGCCCAGATATTTAATTCCTACCCAATGGATGAGAGACAAGTGTCACTCATCCCATTGGCCCATAACCCCAATTTGTGGATCTAAGATCTGATTGGTGGGTTTATATTAAAATATTAATATTTTTTAATTATTTTATAATCCACTCATCCCTCATCTCTCATCATCCAACCGTCCATCTCTCCCTGCCTTCCCATCCCCACCATCCAATTCACCTTCTCTAATCAACCTCACCATATCTTCTTCTTCAAACAACCTGAACACCTCCATTCTCCATTCCTTTGAACAAACAAACACACCACATCACACCATCACCATACTACACCCATACGTCCGTGTGAAGAATTTTGAGAGACTGAGAATGACAAGGACGGCGGCTCACGGCGGTCCACGGTGGGGGTGAGATAAACCGAACCCGAGAGCCCATTTTCTATTTTCAAATTTGAAAGTTGAGTTTTAATTGATGTTGAGAGCTCTTTTTGATTCTAATGTGACCTAGGGACAAGGAAAACTCAAGGAGGATTAAATTCGAAGGAAATGGAAGGCTGAGGGACGGGAAAACGGAGCTTGGAGGTCAAGCCCACTGTTCGATCATGGAAGGTGAGGCCTTGTTGGTTTTTCTTGTGTTTTGGAGTCTTAAATGGAGAGGAAATGAGTAGGGGAAGGTTTAGGAATCGAAAGGGGAAAGATTGGATTGAAAATGAGCGAGATTGGGGCACTGAACCGGCCGAGCCGGTCCAGTCCGGTTCGAACCAGGCGAACCGTGTTCGTTGGAGGTAAGGGATGACACTATAGCAGGCGCGTGGCTTTCATGCGTAGCCCCTTTAGGCACTACTACTGAGAGTGGTTGTAGTTGTGGTTTTCGAGAATCGGAGGATGTTCGGGGAACGTTTCCTTTTCTCGTGTGAGATGTCAGGATGACTGTACCCAGAGTTGTTGGGTACGAGGGAGGCAGAGTTTCTCTCATTTGAGCAGAGGTATGGGGTCGTTGCTCGGTATGAGCGGAGATCTAGGGTTGTTTGTTTTGCACAGGTTGTGCTGATACTAGTGTTGATGTTAGTGTGTTGGTGCTGGTACTAGTGCTGGTGCTGGTGCCGGTGATTGTGATGACGATGAGTCATGAGTCGGGATGTGACTCCGTCAAGCTGGGCATGTGTTCGGTATCTGTGGTCTGACAGTGGATCACGGATAGAGTTGGACTGGATCGGATCCAGCAATAGTTGAGACGTGAGGATTGAGTAGTAATGGTCCACATCCTTTTGGATGTGCATAAATGGTGTAAACCGTTAGGCGAACTTGGTAATGAGTCAGACTGGTTACAGACACATGGTTGATGTCCGAGTGTGTTGGTTCCGACATGGTTAGAACTTCAGAATTGAGAGAGGTTGCGATTGAGGTGACGAGAGGAGTGCAGGTTTTCCGCATTGGTAATGGGTATTTCGAGGTCATTTTGGGTGACTTCTTATGTACTGCCATGGCAGATGATGGTTGTTATCACTAGTACGTTGATCGTGTATTGGTTGGTGGACCCGAGATTTGTCTCGGGTTATCAAGAGGAGTTGGGTATATCGAAGTTAGGTGAATGAGATTTCTCATTTTCAGTTTGGTGGCAGACGATGTTGGGATACGTGGTGTGGTGAATGCAATTAGTTCTTTTGTTACATTCACGTAGGATGCATTTTGGTGTCATCGTGTTGGATCATCCTTGATTTTCCTAGGTGGAATGCCAAGGATCGATACGAGGTAATTGGAGAGGACCCACAGTCTCGACGTGTCTCGTCATTGACTGATTAGTTTAGATATGGGAAATGGTTGAGTGATATGACTGATGAAGGATTCAAAAGGGTGTAAGACCCTATGATCGGATCTCAGGTGGGTTGATAGCTGAGTAAGCTTGTGTGGATCCTAGGTGGATCAGGATTTTGAGTTGAGGATGATGGGACTAAACTTCCTTTCGGAGTAAATCCCGTATGGTGTATTAATCGAACGAGTAGGTTTCTGACGAGGTTGGATTTGGTCAGCCTTAGATGTACGTATGATGGGATTGGCTTCCCTATGAAGTCAATCGAATGCAATATGGTAATCGATTGAGCAGATAACCAATAGGTTCGGAATTGGTGCGTCTCGGTAAACGTGACTGAGATTTGATGCCAGTTGGCATGAGTGGGTACACCTTGGTGGGCGTGAATTGAATTGATACGTATTGGATTACGAGATTAGGAGTAGACATTTTTTTACTGGTCGGGTGACCATGGGACTCGAAATGGATAATGGGTTGGAGTTTTGATTTGTCTAGTACTGGATTGGACAGATGGACCCCAGAATAGAAACGTGTTTTGGCTACGACCTAGGTTGTTGTAGGCTGGTTGGTGGATGGACGTACGTACCCTGTACATTTTTCGAAGTATGATACTAGACAGACTTGTGGTGTTCGGTGATGGTATATAGGATATACCATGAGTACGTTAGTGAGCGTTTTGGTAGTCGACTTAGTCCTGATACCAACGGATTAGTGAGGACGTGAACTGGACATTGGATACTATGCACTGGATCATAGTGTTTCTGATGGGTCCAATCACACATAGGTTGAGTGAGGTGTTGGTAAATGTATACTCAAGTTGAGTGAGTTGGTGGTTAGTGTAACCACAAGTGAGCATAATGTCAGTTTTTGACTGGCGACTGTCAAGTGGTGGCAGTTTGTCGGACGTTTCAACATGGATCGGCAAGTGGGATTGGTGACTCCCAGTGGGAGCAGATGTCAGGATAGTTTGGTGTTTGAGAAAGGAACCGTCGAGTTGTCTGTGTCAGCGAAATAGTAGATTTGACAAGTGGTATTAATTCGAAACGTGCGATTACTGTCACTGGACGTGGTCGAGTGTAGTCAATGCGACGTGAGTGTTGGTGGAACGTCTGGTTGCAGACAAGTATTGTTCTGGTTAGTTGGTGTACAAGTGTACATTTAATGTGAGGTTGATTGTGTTTTCCACGTGGTGGTTGTGGAATCGGTATAGTTGGAATTTCGATGACGAAATTAATTAAGGAGGGAAGGTTGTAACGACCCGTCCCAAATTCCGGGATTAGATTAGTGAGATTAATCGGTAATTAGTCGGGTACTTTCGGACGGACGGAGTGAAATGACGATTTTTCCCCTAAAATGGGCAAAACGTTGATTTTACGTTCTGGCGGTCAAATAAACTTTGGCCGATGACTGTGACGTAGTTCGAGACGTCACGAGTTCATAGACAGGCGGCACGTCCGATTTCGACATTTGAGGAAGGAGTTATGACGTTCGAAAGTTGATGGGTATTTTGGTAATTTAGCTAAAGGGGCAAATAGTTGACTTTTGACCTGGGAGGTCCGATGGTCTAGGGCCGAGGATCGTTACGTAGTTCGGAACGATACGAATCCATAGACAATCGGCACGCCGAAATCAGACTTCGAATGGGAAAGTTATGGTTCACGGAAGTTCGATTACACTATGCATGTATTATGAGGCGATGATTAGGTGGTAATATCTGATTGGTTGACTTTTTAAGTGGGACCCATGGATAAGTGTCACTCATCCCATTGGCCTAAACCCCCATTTTTTGGATCTCAAGTGTGATTGGTCCACTTGGAATAAAAAATATATATATATATTTTCACCCGCCATTCATCCTAGCCTTTCATCTTCACCCTTCCCCTTCATCCTGGTCGTCCATCTCATCTCCCTTTCACCTGATCACCATCAGCCATTCCTTTCTGCTCCTTCACAAACCCGAAACACTCCTTTCATTCTTCATCTTCATTTGAGCAAACAAACCCACATGACATACCACCACCATCACACTTGCATTAATACGGTTGTGTGGGAAATAGTGAGAGACTGAGAGTGATGAAGACGGCGGCTCACAACGCGGAGGGGGGGGGGGGTAAGTCGAACAAACCCGAGAGCCCGGTTTTAATTTCAAAAATTGAAAGTCTGGTTTTGATTGTTTTTTTGAGTCCCTTTTGATTCTATTATGACCTAGGGACTAAGGCAACACTATAAGGATCGAATTGGATGGAAAAGGGTGGCTAGGAAGCTAAGAAATCGAGCTTGAAGATCAAGCTCACGGCTTGTTCATGGAAGGTGATTTTTTATTGGTTTTTCTTGTGTTTTGGAGTCTTAGAAGGATAGGAAATGATGTTAGGAACCTTTAGGAATTGAAAGGGGAAAGAATGGATAAAAAAGAAGTGAGATTGGACAATGAACTGGTCGCGCCGGTCCGATCCGATTCGAACCAGGCGAACCTGCCTGTTCACTCGAGGAGGAAGATAAACAATGCACTAGCGCGTGGCTCCCACGCGCAGGGGCTTCTTCCGGCACGTGTGGGCGCGTGTCCTACTTTCTGGGGAAACTTTCAACACACGAAATCATCCTTTTGATGTAACGAACATTTTGGGACTGGCTTCGTGTCGATCGGATACCGTCTCGATAATTTTCGGGACATCCGAAGGTTTAGGAACGAGTTTAAAAATAGTTAAAAATTTGGAAAAATTACGGGACTTCAATGAGAGGTTAATAAGGTAGTTAGTAACCATCTAGATTGATTTGGACAGGTTTAGGAGTCCCGGTGACGACGATTAGCTCGGTGAGGCTTACAACACGCAAATCGAGGCGGCAACTTTGGACGGTCTGTGAGTGGACCTTGATTTCTAAAATGTGATGCATGCATAAATGTTTTATATGTTTTATGGATATGATTCTATGATGATGATTTGGATGATTGTGATTTACATGGTTTCACGCATTTAGAGGCGATTTACGTGCTTGCACGTAAATCGAGGTTTACGATTTTACACTAGTTTTCCGTACTTATAGTTTTGGAAATGATAACATAAAATGGTTTTGGATTTGAAAAGGTAAACTCGGGTTTGAGACCCATTTATTTTGGAAACCCTCGGACTCGAAGTCTCTTTTAGCTACATTCTCGGGCCAGAGGCCCAATTGGTTCTTGAATCGATTTCGGATTTGAATATATGGACCGGGAACGAGACCCATTTGATATAAGAACTCTCGGATTTAAAGTCCATTTGATTTGGCAAGGCATCGGGGCGGAGGCCCAGTTGATTTACGTATCGGGCTCGAGGCCCAATTGGTTTGCGTATCGGGCTCGAGGCCCAGTTGACTTACGTATCGGGAATGAGGCTCATTTGGTTTACGAAATCGGGCACGAGGCTCATTTGGTTTACAAAATCGGGCACGAGGCCCATTTACTGTACGAAATCGAGCACGAGGCCCAGTTTGTATGTGGATTCGGGCTTAAGGCCCAGTTATGTTTTAAGATTGTGATTTCGGGTCAGGGACCCATAAATAGTTTTTATGGTTCATGACAGTTTATGGGGACCGGCATGAACCCTTAAAAGGTTTTTATGGTTTATGACGGTTTATGGGGACCGGGCATAAACCCTTGAAAGGTTTTAAGAATGATTTCACAAGGTTTTTCGTATACCATCCTTTATCTATGAATTGTCTCCTCTGGGGAGGATCGTTGGCCTAGGTGGACTCCGGAGTAGTCACGGAGCACTGACTGAGTAGAGTCGCCCCCGTTGGGTTCCTTACTCTTAGAAAGGCTATGGATTATAACCCCCAGGGAGGGTCATTGATCTACGGACATTGACCTGGGTGGACCTTGGGGAGACTTGGGCTTTGAGACCCCGGGTAGCACGCGCGTAGCTCTAGATACCGTGACAGGATTGGTTATATGATATATGATAAACATGATTTCAATTGGTTTGCGAAATTGTGTTTTATGATTGATAAATGGATTTAAGCTGAGATCTCACATATGTTTATTATGTTCTAGATTTCTGTAAATGGTTTTGGGCAGGGGCCCGTATGATTATGGTTGTTTAAACAAATGTGGTTTGATAAATGGTTTCCTATGCATGCATGCTTTTTAGTGAAAGGCATAAAGGTCTTTTATTAAATATGTTTTATAAACTCTTATTTGTGTCCACTCACAGTCTTTCTGTTTTCAATGCCCTTCAGGTTGAATACGGTGTGAACTATAGCAGAGACCGAGACATCACATACCTCCTCCGAATTCTGTTTTCGTGCTTATAATTTTGGAAATGATTTCATGAAATGGTTTTGGATTTGAAAGATAAACTCGGGTTCGAGGTCCATTTGTTTTGGAAACCCTCAGACTCGAAGTCCATTTAGTTACTTTCTCGGGCTAGAGGCCCAATTGGTTCTTGAATCTATTTCAGATTTGAAAATATGAACCGAGCACGAGACCCATTTGATTTATGAACTCTCGAACCTAAAGTCCATTTGATTTAACAAGGCATCGGGCCGGAGGCCTAATTGGTTTGCATATCGGGCTCGAGGCCCAGTTGACTTACGTATCGGGCACGAGGCCCATTTGGTTCACGAAATCGGGCACGAGGCCCATTTGGTGTACGAAATCGGGCACGAAGCCCATTTGGTGTATGAAATCGAGCATGAGGTCAAGTTGGTTTGTGAATTCGGGCTTAGGACCCAGTTATGGTTTACGATTGTGATTTCAGGTTGGGGACCCATAAATGGATTTATGGTTCATGACGGTTTATGGGGACCAGCATGAACCCTTGAAAAGTTTTTATGATTCATGACGGTTTATGGGGACCGAGCTTGAACCCTTGAAAGGTTTTGAGAATGTTTTCAAATGGTTTTTCGTATACCATCCTTTATATATATGGATTGTCTCCTCCGAGGAGGGTCGTTGGCCTAGGTGCACCCCGGAGTAGTCACGGAGCACTGACTGAGTGAAGTCGCCCCCGTTGGGTTCCTTACTCTCAGAAAGGGTATGGATTATAAGCCTCAGGGAGGGTAATTTGTAAAGACCCGGAAATTCAGAAAAGGAAAATTTGGAAAATTTGAAGAAAATGACGATTTTGCCCCTAGAATTGGGAAAATGGTTCACTTTTGGTTCGAGCAGTCAAATGGACTTTGAACTATGACTGTGACGTAGTTCGGGACGTCAAGAGTTCATAGACAGGTGGCACGTCCGATTCCGACATTCGAGGAGGAAGTTATGATGTTCGGAAGTTCAAGGGTAATTCGGTAATTTGGTTAAAGGGGCAATTTGTTGACTTTTCAAATGACATGGACCTTTTATGTAATTCGAAGACCGTTGGGAAGGTCTCGAGACGCTGAGTCCGTAGACAGGCAGCATGCGTCAATCGAAGTTTGGACGACCAAGTTACAGACTTAAGAGTGTAAAGGGCATTTTGGTAATTTGTAAGAAAAAGGGCAAATGGTAATTAGTTGATTAAATAAGAATGGACGGTGATTGGGCTGATTCAACCCTGATGTTGCCACTAAGTGATATCTGTCACTCTTTAAGTGAGATTAGTGGTAAAGGCAATTGTGTAGCGGTGTTGAAGTGAAGAACCCGTGTATGTGTGAGGATAGTTTTAAAACAAAAACAGAGTGTGTGTGATTGATCAACAACCCACCGCCCAACCGTTTGAATCACTGAGAAATTGGATTAACTGGGAAGAGATTAGAACTACAGAGAGGAAAGGAATGAGGAAAAACCAAAGAAAAAGAGCTGTTGTAAAACCCGAAATCCAATTATCAAAATGGAATGTGATCAATAATCAAATTTGCAATTGTGGATGTTTATGACTGAAATTGAGCTTAGATTTAGCTCTCTGGAACCCAGACGACTCAAATGGCTTCAAAAATGAAGGAAAATGAGGTCGTTTTGACCGTGAACGGAGTACCTCGACGCCTCAAAAATTAGAAGGTTGGGTGTGTAATTGGAGGAGTTAGACGGTGCAATTGAGATCAAAGGCAAGTTTTTTATAGTCCTACGAAGCTTTTGGTTTGATCAATTGAGGAAAAACGATGGGATTCGGTGAACCTTGATCAAGGAATAGTGTTCGAATGTTCTTCGAAATCTCGAGCTCGAATTCACGGATTGAGGTACGTTGTAATGAAATTGAACTTACAAAACCATAATTAGATTCATAAGGATACTTTTAACTGAATCAATTGAAGAAATCGATTAGAAATCGACAGGATTGAATCGGGTTGAACACGCGGGTTGCAGACCCGTTTAACAGGTAGTCGGGCAAAGACGATGAACAGTGCTTTTACTGTAGCAGCGCGTGAGTTTCACGCGCAGCCACTCACGGCGGCGCGTGGGGGCGCATGTGACCAAATTTTGAGGTGCGTTCAACATGAAACTTGTTCCTTTTAATGTAACGAACATTTTGGCACTAGTTTCGAGGAAATCAGATATCGTTTCAATAGTGTTTAGTGTATCCGAAGTTTCCGTATACGTGTAAAATACGTATTTAAATCCCGAAAAAATTAGGGAAAATTGTATGAAGTATATGGGAGTGTTAGAGACCCTCGATATTGGTTTTGGACAGGAATTATGACTTTCGGAATTTAAGGAAAAAAGTGCAGTTCGGAAGCGAGCCGTTTGGATGGTGTGTGAGTGGACTTTGTTTTCTAAAATTCAATGCATGCATAATCGTTTTCTGTGCTTTCTATTGATGATTTCTATGATTATGATTATGGTTTATGGTAATTATGATTTCCATATTTATACGTATTTTGATATGCAATACGTAATTACACGTATTTCGAGACTATGGTTTCTCCTATGCTTCGATGATGGTTTAATGAATGATTTTATATAATTTACGCGTATCATGTTTTGATTATGATTGGAAGTACGATTTACGGTTTGGCACGTATTTTGAGATTATTACGGATTTACACGTTTTACGAGATTTCGAGTATGTTGTGATTTGGCCTTGGTTTTGTTGATTTGAATTTGGGATTTGAAATATGATTTGATTTTAAAGATTTAAAGTGGATTTTGGGAAAAATGATTTCGGGCTTGATGCCGAGTTCATAAAAATGGTTTTGATGAACGAGATTTCGGGTTTCGGAAACTTGAAAGTGGATTTTCGGATTTGGGTTCGGAATGATTATTCCGGATGCTAGCTTACGAAAAGATGGTTCCGAATTCGGATTTGGAAATGGATGATGGATATACTTTGGGATTTGAACGTGAAATTCGGACATGAGTTCCATTTCAATAAAATGTGATCTCGGATATGGTTTTGGAATTTGGATCACAATGGATCCTGGAATTGTTGTAAATTACACATGTTTTGGGTTTAAAGACTTGGTACTATTACTGGATTTGGATTGATGTGACGGGGGAGGGCCCTTGATTGATATGTTTTGAGTTTAAAGACTCGGTTATTGAGATATCCCCCGAGGCCTATTAATTGTGTTTTGAGTTTAAAAACTCATTGATATCCCGGGAAAGTCTGATTATGCGCATGGTTTTGAGTTTAAAGACTCGGGCACACTTGAGATCCAGCAGATTGATTGACTTGTGATTTACTGTTGATTTCCGATGTTTTCAGATGTGTTGGGAAATGACCCGGTTTATATGGCTTGATGGATTTTTGGGTTATGATCTGTACTTAGATTGTGATTTATGATTTTGGGCTGAGGCCCCGTGTTTATGGTTTACAGGCTAAGGCCCGAGGTTTGAGAAAAGAAAAATAATTTTGGTTTTCACACACGATTTTCTGGTACTGGAAATGAAATGGATTGTGAAATGGCTTTCGAATGCATGCATTGGTTTTACGTGGAGAGTAGAAATGTCTTTTCTGTAACGTGTTTTGTAAACTGATTATTTTTGTCCACTCACACCTTTTGTGTTTTTATTGACCCTCCAGGTCGTGGCGCGATGATCGAGGCTCAACGAGAGGTGGAGGCATGAGTGAATATGTGTGTGGCTATCCCTTGTTTGGCAAGTGCTGAGGGTAATTTGGGAATTTCAGTTGACTTGTCAGACGGGAGCAGGACCGGGCTCGGTTATCAATGTTCCTCAGGGGACGGTCCTGTCATAATTGATCTACGGTTATTGACCTGGGTAAACCCTGGGGAGACTTGGGCTTTGAGACCCCGGGTAGCACGCGCGTAGTTCTAGACACCGTGACAGGATTGGTTATATGATATATATATATATATATGATGAACATGATTTCTTGGTTTTGCAAAATTGTGTTTTATGAATGATAAATGGTTTCGGGCTAAGTTTCCACATATGTTTACTATGTTTTGTATTTGTGTAAATGGTTTTGGGCAGGGCCCGTATGGATTTGGTTATGGAAACATATGTGGTTTGATAAATAGTTTTACTATGCATGCATGCTTTTTAGTGAAGGGCATAAAGGTCTTTTATAAAAATGTGTTTTATGAACTATTATTTTTGTCCACTCACAATCTTTCTGTTTTCAATGCCCTTCAGGTTGAATAGGGTGCAGACTGTAGTAGAGACCGAGACATTACATACCTCCTCCAGATCCTAGCGTACTCTGGAAGCTGGTCGGGCTAAAGGTTCAAATTTTCCTTGGTTTGACACTCCATGTCAGACGAGATCAGGAGCGTCCCTCATTAATCCCGGGGGGATTGGGACGGGTCCTGACAGGAGAAGGATTAGAATAGTACAAGTTTATCATCAGTCAATAGGCAGAAGCTGACAGTACCCGTCCCAACTGGACCTCGATAACTGTGCCTAGTCCTGCTCCCGTCTGACAAGCCAACTGAAGTCCCGAAAGTACCCTTCAGCACCTGTCAGACCAGGGATAACTGCACTGATTTCTGCTCATGCCTCCGCCTCTCGATTTGCCCCAAACGTCGTGCCACGGCCTGGAGGGTCATAAAAAAACAAAGGTGTGAGTGGACAAAAATAATATCATTTAAAATACATTTTGAAAACACATCAGTTTACCCTCCAGTTTTTCTAATTATGCATGCATAGGGAAAAACATATGAATCACAAGCACCGGCTTTCGTGCCAAATCACAAAAGAAATCAAATCTCGACTCTCAAGCCAAACATATGAAAACATGAGTACCTGGTCACACCGACCATAAACCCATACTCAATACCAGTACGTAATCACAATCAATCAATCAAACAATGCAACCAATTAATCAATCAATTCATCAATTCGCACTATTCATAAGTTCACCATCCATCACATAATCACATCCGCACTACGCGTAGGCCAACATCCAGCCACACTCTCGGGATCAGACACCTCTGGCTCAACCCTCGGGCTCAGTCACATCTGGGCGAACACATCCCCAGGCTCAGACACATCCGAGTGGTACATCCAGGCTCAGTCGCATCCGAGGAGTTGACTTACCATAATAACTCACAATCATACCATCATATCCCCAAGCTCCGGTCGACTAGGTAATCCCCTAGCTCCGACCGTCTGGGCATCCATAATCACAATCACAGTGAAAACCATCCGGAATTACATCCCACAACATGTCAATCAAATCCAAGACTCAACCCAAGTCAAATCATTACCAACTAGGACTCAAGCCCAAGTATCCTTTATACGTAAATCCGTAATATTACATAGAAAATATTATAATAATCCAGAATCATTCTTGACTTATCAATTAAGTAAAATATCCATTTTGAAACCATTTTGACTCCGGGCTTAGCCCAAAATATCCTTTACATATTTCTCGTAAAACGTGCCCGAAATACCGATTAAAATAATCATTAAATCATAAATAATCATCCAAACAAATTATGACATCATTGCAAACCAAATCATGCAATCAATAATGTAAAACATTTAACTATGCATGCATATCAATTTATAAAACAAACGTCCACTCACACACCGTCCAATTGCTCGTTTCCCACGCTGCACGCGTTTCCGTAATTTCCGACACTTGTCAGGAATCTCGGATCCTGTTCAAAATCATTATGTGGGTTACTAACAAGTCAATTTACATCATATAATTTTCTCATAATTTTTCAGGAATTTAATATTAATTAAATACGTAACGTAAATCTTCGGACCCTCGAAACAATATCGAAACGGTGTCCGATTGACTCGAAACAAATTTTAAAATGTCCGTTACATTACATAGAGTAAAACATCTGTTGAAACCTTCCTCAGAAATTCCACCACGCGCCCTCACGCGCCTTGCTACAGTACCTGCACAGTCGTCCCTATCGCCCGTTTACCTGGTAAACAGATCCTACGACCCGCGTGCCAACCCGACTCATCCCTAGCCAATTCGAACTCAATTTCTCCAATTCTTTCACTCATTACCATCTATTCCACGTCTAATGAGGATCTGTAACCTCAATTTAATGAAACCATGTTCTGAAACTCACGACTCAACATCAAAACCCGACGGGTCCCTAATCGGGTTCTACCCCATTTCATCTTATTTCATCAAATTGATTGCACATGGAGCATTCTATAGTCATTCTAAGCATCAATTCAAAGCCAATTGCAAGAACCCTTACCTCAAGGTATCTGAACTCAACCTCCAAAATTTGCAGACGTCACAGGGTCTGTTCCTGATCAATTCATCTCCAATTTCTTGCCCAATCAATTTGGTTCACTTCGTTGAGCTCCCAGAAGATGAAATATATCGTCAATTCCAATCGAAACCGTCTAAGAATTTAAATTCGATATTTATGAATTTAGGTGGATTTTCGGGTATTCTCAATATCATTCGATTAGGATTTCTGTTGTTTCCCTTTCAGTTTTTCTCTCTGAAACACACTGAATTGGTCACTCAATTTCACTTATTCCCCTCTGTTTCTGCTAATTGATCACAAGGATGAGTTTTGTTCTCTGTTTTTCATTTTGGTCGAATACTGCAAGTATATGAACATGTGCAACCGTTCATTAGTTAATTAAGGCAACTAAGTGCCACTAATCCAAAACCTAAGCCACTAATCTCCCTCTTATGGTGACAAGTGTCACTACATGACCAAATCCTCATCCAATTAGGCTGAATCAGCCATTTAATTATCCAATGATCCCAGCTGTGGCCGATTACCATTTTGCCCTTACTACAATAAATTACCAAAATGCCCCTCATAGTTCTAGACCCATAACTTTTTCGTTCGGACTCCGATTGATGTATGTCGCCTGTCTATGGATTTAGCGTCCCGAGACCTATCCAACGGTACTTCCAGAAAGTCCAAATAATGTCCCGATCAAAAAGTCAACAAATGACTCCTTTTTAACCAATTTACCGAATTACCCTTAACTTCCGCACGTCATAACTTTTTCCTCGAACGTCAGAATTGGGCGTGCCACCTGTCTATGAACTCGTGACGTCTCGAACTACGTCACGGTCATCGGTCAAAGTCTGTTTGACTGCTCGAATTAAAAGTCAACTTTTCGCCCAATTCCAGGGGCAAAATCGTCATTTTCCTTCAAAATTTCCAAATTTTCCTTTTTCGAATTTCCGGGGCGTCACAGAAGCAACTGTGGCTGATCTTTCTTGCACACCGGGTTCTGGGATATTCGTCTTGCATGTCTTAGGCAGAAGACAGAACATTTGCAGAACCAATGGGGAGAGACAACCTCCAAAAACTTTGGCAGAAGTATAAGGTTGACATTGCCATCTACGGCCATGTTCATAACTACAAAAGGACACGTCCCATTTATCAGGTACATTACATTACATTTCACATTTGATGAGATATAGCTTCTGACAACCTTTTCTTTTATGAACATGGAGAACATCAATATTAATCTAAAATTTTGATGGATTGAGTATAATTGGGTCGTTGATAATTAGTAACTAATGAGTGAGGTGTTATGGTGTGTCTGAACAGAACGTTTGCACCTAAGAAGCACCAAAATGCCTTAGGGGCCTGGTATCACTTTTTGGATACCGATACTGGTACGATACACGTAGGATACGCCCCAATATGGTTTTGATTTTTGGATACGTATGTTTCATATTTAAATACGTTTTGACTTAACAATGGGATGTTGGTGGTAATGAAATTGATTCTATGGATGTAGCTAATTGTTTGATTCGATCGAATTTACTGAGATTGAATTGTATTAGGGTTTTGGTTTATAGAGGACGGTGGTAAGCTGGCTAAGGAAGGAGCGCGAGGAAGAGATGAAAAGAAGAAACGAGAGAAAAGTAAAGGGCAGGGGCTTCCAAAGCTTGAGCAACAAACTGAAGGAGGTGGAGACAACGTTACCCGCTTTAATGAGGTAGGCGGCGGATCTGACCAGAGAAACCATGATCGATTGGAGGTGCCTTCCATCATCGAACTGCTCTGTTGAGATGAGGTTAGACTTGGTTGAGCTCTTGAGCGAAATGGGTGGGAAGCAGAGCACCGTCATCAATGTTGGGAAGCAAAGTATCATCATCAATGTTGACAATCGCAATCTGGGACTGAGCAGGTTTGGGCGAAACTGATTTCTCCATCTTGGGTTTTCTTCTTGGGCTATTATTTCTAACTGAGATTGTGACGTTTAAGGACTCTTCTACCTCACACTAATTGATAATTTGATTTGATATTGCTAATTTAAAAGTGAGTAAATTGTTTATTTAATATTATATTTAAATTGTTTACAATTATGAAAAGAAACAAATTTTCACTATTAAATTCCCCTATTTGATAAAAAAAAAAACTAGTAATTTAATCTTAAGTGTCCCAAAATATAAATTAATGTATTATTTATTTTCCATATTTTTCATCGTATCCTTTAATTTTTTGATTTTGGCGTATTATAGTATTATATTGTATTGTATTCTTATATCCGTATCCGTTTCAGGATTAAGCTAAGTTTGCACAAATGAAGAAAAACACTATTATAAGGGAAGCTTGAATGGAACAATACACGTGGTTGCTGGTGGTGCAGAAGCAAGCCCCTCAACTTTTACCACCCTCCAAACATTATGGAGTATTTTTAAAGACGACAATCATGGATTTCTCAAACTCACGGCTCTCGACCACTCGAATCCTCTCTTTGAATACAAGAAGAGCCAGGATGGCCAGGTCTATGATTCTTCAGAATATCCAGAGATTATACACATCTTGGCTTGCACTGTTGATAGTTGCCCAAGCACCACACTGGCATCATGATCTCGAATCTTGATAGTCAAGAACAAAACGTACTTACATGTTATCTATTATCATTAAAAATTTAGAAGCAATGTGAAATCTATCCTTTAACCAAGGATTTGAAGACGGACATTCTGTATTAGAGAATTTGCCTGGACATTAGCTGTGAAAAATAGGAAGTATATTTCTATAATTCGATCTGTATAATAATATTGAAAAATGAATATTTTTTTTTTATTGGTTAAGAAAAATGGAGATTAATATATTTTGTTGATCATGAATATTAGGGGCAATTTTGCTAACCTCGTTAATTTTCTGCTGACTAATTCCAATTTGGTCTTGCTATAAACTTGTACATATTGGACCTGCATAATAATATTCTTGGTAATTTATTCCTTTTCTTCATATTCTTGAGATTTCCTTCTATACTGAATTATAATTTATTATTATACCGAGCCCAATTTTGTACATATTGGATTCGTCATTAGTTTTTTTTCCTTAACAATGTAACAAATTTGAATTTTTCTTCATTTTTTCGCATTGATTTATTAAAAACCATTAGAGTAATCCAATTGCCAAAGCACCCAGACTTAAAAAAAAACCTTTTTGGTCAAGAGAGACCAATGTATTAGCCAGCCATCTATCATTTCCTCTCTCTTTAAAACCGCCTTCTTTTCGTTTTCGGGTTTTGAAGTATAAGAATTGATGAAAGACAGAGGCTTTGTTTTAGAAGGAGAATAAAATCAAATTAATTCCTGTGGTCACAAATTCAGAGAAGAAATGGATTTATGGGTTGCAGCAGCAGCAGCGGCGGCGGCAGCCACTGGCGCTTGTTTCATGGCAAAATCGTGTTGGCGCAAATGGTTTTACAAGGAAAGTGAGGGGGAAAATCTTGGTGATATGAAGCCATTAATGGTCAACAATGGAAGCCAAGTGATTAGCTTGGCAAGTGTTAGTTTCGATGAGGTTGAAAGGAAGTGTTGCTTGGATTATAAGGAAGAGCTTCAAGGATCATTTGGGCCCGGAAATATGAAAAGGGTGCGGCGGCAGCAGCGGCGGGGGCAGGGGAGGAGGAGAAGTGGCAGCTCAGCTTCAAGGGTGCCTGGTGAACTATTTTATCCGTTGGCTGTTCTTTACCTGAATTTTTTTTACCTTCTCAATATTTTGTGCTTAAAATTAAGTTTTTACTATTTATCAGGTTCACCAAACGGAATGACTTTTTTCTGTATTGGGATCACTGTTGGGATAATGTATACCATTATTGCTCGGAAAAGAGAAGTTGAGAAGCTAAATGAGCTGTTGAAGCAAACCCAGGAACTGGTTCAAGAATTAGAGATCTCCGTCAACCAACACGAACCGGAGAAACCTAACGACCGTGTTGCCAGTGAAAGGCTCGATGTTCCAACGGTGGATAATGGTGAAGCAATGAGCCAAATTGAGGCGGAGCTGCTAGCTGAACTAGAGCTTTTGGAACTAAACGTCAACAGATACATTTCAAAGAGAACGCCGGCGGTTATGGAGGTAAATTACAGCGACAAAGAAAAGAGAGGTGTCTCGCCTGAGGAGCTGAGTTTGCGTCTTTACGAGGTGGTTGAGTCGAGACTTGAAGCACGCGTCATGGACCTTCAGACAGCACTTGAACATGTAGATAATGAGGCTCATGAGGGAGATTTTACGAGGATGACTTTAGGAGTGGCAATTTCCAACACGATTTGATAAATGATTAAGGTGAACCTTCTAATCTGTGCAATGCCATATTCATTTTATATAGTTGCTTCTTAAATTAGTTAACCACAATACGTTAAACACATCAGAGATTAATAGATCATCCAACAAGACCGATTAATTAAACAGATTACATGCGTTATGACAGATTATTAGGTTTATTAATGGGTCAAGTTCAAGTTCGAACTTGAGTTTAACAACGATTATTAAACAGGTCAAATTAGAGTTGAATGTATTTAGATAAATTCAGGTCAAATTAGAGTTGAATGCATTTAGATAAATTCAAGTTCGTAAACACGAACATAATACGACACAAACTCAATACCACCAGTCTCATTGCTAGAATGAAGTAACCTTGATACATAGCAATGACGATATTTCAACACAATAGCACATGTTTATTACAGTGGACAAATCCGTTTGTACCTAAAATAAATTAGAAAAGAGAAATACAAGAAGCAACAAGAAACACCACTGATAATTAGAACCCAACTGAAGTGCGACGGATCATCGAAAACAGAATCAGGAGTATTCATTCCAAAAACTGCTGTAACAGAAGCAAAACATGTCGCCACAAACGTAGCTGCTGTAAGAAGCAACTCAAACTGTATCAAATTGTTCTGGACAGTGCCCTGTCCATGTACAGAATGAAATGTTAGAATTTATTTTTGCAGATATTAAATATCAATTATAAGAAAGACAGAAGTGAAGCAATCTAAGGGCCCATTTGAAAATTATTTCGTTCTTGGTTTTGAGTTTTCTCATTTTATGCTTCCTCGATATCTCAAGCACAAAAGTGAAAATTGAAAACAAAAAAAATGAAATTGTTATCAAACGGGCACTAGATTTAGAAAACGGAAGCTCATAATCACTACTTCTTACCAGTTTAATGCTAATCAAATCTTCAGTATCATCAATATACTCTTTAAGCTGCATCACCAGTACAAGAAATAACGTTTGTCAATGACTCCTTCTCAGGTTAATAATAACACAAAAAGTCAGTTTACTCCATGCATCCTTTCAGCTGCATCATCAATATAAAAACTTTCACGAAGTGTCTATACAGCAGAGTGACAATTCTTCAAGGTAATATAGCCAAGCACCATATCTTAATATAGAAAAAAACCTAGCCTTCGATAACTTAGTCTCATTCTATTAGCTTTAATGGAGAAGGCCATGGGTTCTTCAACTCAAAAGCAGTCTTATACATTCCGATTGGCCTGTTAAGTAAAACTAGAGAATTGTTTCAGATACGGTGATAGAGGTCCCTTATCGATTTTCAAAAACAGTAATACAATTTTGACCAGACTACAAGCATAAAAAGTAAAAACAGAAACAGATATATATGTGTGTGTATGTGTATATATATATAATATATAGATATGTATACATATATAACCAAACATGAAACATCTCATACTGATAACAACTTGCTGAGAGTATGGTCAATGCCAACAAAGTATGCTTCAAGTAGCATTTCCAGTTGTACAATATTTTCTCCTGTATTAGATGAACTCATTAAGCTTCCATGTCTGCTTGAACTCACAAAACTGCTAAAAGCCCTTTGCAATTTCTGTACTCCACTGAGTGACCTTACTGGAGAAACAGGAGCGGATTTTGAACCCACTTTTTCCTCATTTAAAATTTCCAGTTGTTCAGTGTTATCACTTAAGGGATAACCCTCTGACCTTTGTTTCTTCTCCGTCAGGTACATCTCAGCCATGTCACCATCATCATCCATAAGATGCTCTATCTCATCACGTACCTAAAATTAATTTAAAGCAATTATATCAAGGTTATACAGTATAATAAATGAGGATAAAATGTAGATAACACAACCTGAGGGAGTTCGAGAATAGATTTTTGGGTGCCATTAAAATAATCACCGTTATGACTGAGCATATCAATCATGTTTTACCTTCTGAACTCGTTGAGTCAAGGCAAGGTGGTGACCTTTGAGTCGCCGCACACGCTCTAGAATAAGAGTATTTACAGATGATGCTAGCTCATCCAGCACAGGGTATATCTCCATTCCCAATTCTTTCACCTATCATATTATGAACATCATTAATTGATTTGTGCTGATGATGATTGCTGCTTCATTTTCCTGGCATTGTTCAATGCTTCAATGTTTTCTTCCTAATTCCCTATAATTGAAGAATTCAAAAAACAATATAGATAGACTTCTGAACGTTAACATAAACAGGAGGACACCAATTTGGCGATAACAATGCAGTGAACAAGGACCTTCCTGGGGTTGTTGAAAGCATAAATGCAGTAAGTACCAAAATTAATTGAAAGCGCTGTGAACCAGATAAATGGATACCTGAGCATCTAGAGACATGCTGGTTAGTTCCAAAGCCAACTCCAATGCTCTAAACTCGAAAGGTAAGTCGTCTGAATCAGATTAGACTCATTGTAAGAAACACATAAGACATTCAATTTTACTGTTTCAAGCATGGAAGGAAAGAAAATTTCATATTTTGGTAGAGAAATTAGTTGTCAGTTTTTGTGGATACCCATTTGACTGTCATATAAAATTTTCAGGAATGGCATAAAAAGGCTAACGTTCATATAAATGGAAAAAGTATGAGGAAACCCGTAAAGGCAGTAAAAGTCATCGGCTATTATGCAGAAGTAGTCTCTTTACCAGATTGATCTTTGTTTGATTGAAGGCGTTTGCACAATTCGGACTTGTACTGAACAACACATCCATCCAGGGACTTCATCAGAATAACTTCATCTGCTGTGATTATACACCTGATCTGTTCAAGACTAACAACAATAGCTTTCTCCCTTCCTAATATTGTAGAAGGGTAAATGAATAAAGGATCCAAAAGTCGGAGATCTCGCGAAGGCAAAGAACAATGTCTCATTATTGTAGCCTTGTCAAGCTCCAAAATTTCGGTGTTCCCAAGTGTATCAATCTTTATCCAAGAACGACTTCCAAGAGTTCTCTTCTTCAATCCCTGAATACCAGACCACTCACGAGTTCCATGTGCATAAAAATTAACGTTTCCTGTATTGCTAGAGGAGGTGGATTCTGGAAGACCAGAAGGAAGCAAAGGTGTTCATGATCCTTCCATTGGAGTTTATTCACCCTACTTTAGGGGCTAATCCAGATTCTGGAGGCTAGTAATTGGTGAATGAAACTGCAACTATAATATCGGCGTTCATTCATGTTCTTGGTGCATATCTAAAGTAGAATCTGAAAATTTGAAATGTGCAAATACGATGTGAGAAATCCTTTTTGATTAATTGTTTCAAAAAGTAAAATTTCATCGACAAGATGAAATAAAAGTGAAGTGTTTGTGAATGAACCTCTATTCTGGAAACCCCAGCTGGGAGAATTTAATTAACATCAATAGATGAACTCTACTGGCTTTAAAAGGAAAAGAATGGAATTTTAAAATCTTACAACAGTCCATGTCTGATTCTTAATATGAAACCATACCAAAACTCACCGAGTGCCATTATTAGGTCGACTTGTATATTCGAAGGAAAAATAGGAGAAACGCAACAAGAGTTCTAACAGAACTGGCCACAGAAAAAAAAATTGATTCAACTAAATGCAACAGAGAACTAAAAGTAAAATGAATAAATTCGAAATTTCGAATCAACACAAAAATGAAAGACAATTTTTTTCCATAGATTGCATGAATTAATAGTCTCAAGCAAGAGACCTGAATCCAACCCATCATGGTCAATTTTCACAGAAACAAAGAACGAAAACAAATTCTCATCAGTTTAGATGATAGCTGCTACGCAATTAGAGAACCCCATTGAAGAAAATCAGCAAATGACGAAGAATCTGATAAATAAATAAAAAAAGCCATATAGACAAATCAAAGAACAAGAATAATTACCTTCTCAAAAGAGCCCTAGCTTGTCGATTTGTAAATGCTCGATAGCTCGAGGTTAATAGAAGAAGAGAATGTGCTATCTGTCTCAGAACTCAGTGAACAGAAGAAGCCGATGACATGCCTCCAGAAAAACGGAGTTAGCATCCGCCTATCGCCCCGTTTACTTTGATTTATCCAAATAAGGCAAGCTACTGCCACATTTACTTTTCTTAGTGGACCACCGAAACGTTTTACTATTTTCGGAGGACTCCCACCGCATGGAGCTATTATTTATCCAAATAATTTACGACAATTCACATTTCCGTGACTCACGAAAATTCATGCAGTCATACATACTTTTTAGTGCACTTGTAGTCACAAAATTCACAATAAGAATCGTGTTGAGGACGAGCCGGTGGCAACATGCCGAGTCCTTCTAATCACATTTGATATCATTTTTGGTCTAAGAATTACATGGTGGTCATTGAAGATATAATTTTCATTTCTTAAAATCATTATTTCTAATTTTTGGTCTGATTGTAACAAAGTATTGAAATATCGATATCGACGGATATATCGCTTGCCGAATTTACTAATATCTCACCCCAAATATCGATATCGATATCATTTACGGTCAACAAAAATGACGGAAATTGGGTCCAAATGACGGAAATTTGGAATGAAACTTTGGGAAAAACTTAAGTACCCAATAATGGTTATATATGACTAATAAAAACTATAAAATGACTTTGATATAATAAATATATGATGAATCATATGATAGAATATAGGTCTGCCGACCACTAATAGTATAAAATCATAAAGATAAACTTAAATTAAAACTTAATTTTATTGATAATATTGCATTAAAAATATTGTACACATTGAACTTGATCAAAAACAAGTAGAGTGTCGACCAGTTTGAAAATTAAATTGGTCTTGATCTACCAAGACACAAAAGTTTTGTCAACTGATGTTATTTGATCAAAAGGAAATGTATTGTTGGACATAGTATCCGTATATCTCCTTTGAATGGCCTACTTTTCCTCCATAGATAGGGTAGTTCGGATTTACCCAACTAACTTCTCCATAATCTTCATTGAGATGAAGATCTTCATAGCCTTCATAACCATGTGACATTTGAGGGAGATGGCTGTCTAACAGGGGGTGACGATATGAACCATAAGCATATGGATCATTTGAGTTGTTACTAGGATCGGTGCCTAAACTCATTGACTCAAAACTAATTGTCATGGAATCCTCAGAAGATGGGTTTCCATAACCTTCATATATGTTGCGTGTTCGAGTGTAATCTTTTCCAACACCACCGATTCCTACTCCTCCTTCTCTACACCCATGATCATAATCTTGGGTGAAATGAATGAAATCCGCCTCTCCAGTAAATGGGCTCAAGGGTGCATATGTTTCGGTTACATGTTCATTTCCCCCATAATCATCCCCTCCGTCATCCTTGTCTTCATCGTTCGTCTCAACATCATCTCCTTCATCATCATCATCATCATCATCATCATCATCATTATCATCATCTGTGGATTTATTTTGATGAAGTCCCTTACTAGTAGTATCAGCTCGTAAGTCACGTCTAGCGGTAGAACCAAGCATTGATCTCTCCCATGAAGACATCTCCCGCTCACTTCTTACGTCCTCACTCCTCACTTCTTCAGATAGCACTCTATCGACATTAACACCGTGTTCACTAGCAAGATGTGATACTCGAGGGTCAGGCTGACAGGACCCGCCCTGATTATCACCTCGATAACCGGGGAGAATCCTTCTCCCGTCTGATAATTGCACACAAACAACCAAAATAACCACACAATAATACATTACAAGTACTGTCAGACCAGGGAGAAAGTATGATACAACCAATCCACAGTATCACAGAGCATGGTTACAAAACAAGATAAGGATAAAACCCTACTCTGTGAACTAACTACACCGCAACAGGAAAACTTATGCCTCTGCCTCTGACTCGGCGTTAGCCCCCAAAACTTGTACCACGACATGGAGGGTATTAAAACAGAAAAGTGTGAGTGGACTAAAATAAACGGTTATGGAAAACAGTTTAATGAAAATAGGGTTCACCCTCCAGTTTCAAAACACACATGCATAACTAAGTATCCGAAATCACTTATATAAACCGTATGAAAACCGTTACCGTAAATAACTATAAACCATGTAAAACTGAATGTAACATCAACGAATCAAAACTACTGGATCCATCCGAATCTTTAAACTCATATATCAGGCCTTCCCGGGATATCAACGAGTCTTTAAACTCAAAACACAAACAAGACCTTGGAGGACATCATAGTAACCGAGTCTTTAAACTCAATCCGAGTCTTTAAACTCAATCCGGGCCCGCCCCCGTCATCAATTAACCGGGTCTTTAAACCCAAAACCAAATCCAGCAATCGTACCGGGTCTTTAAACCCAAAATCAAATGTAAATCATAACAATTCAGAAGCTTCATAAGACCTAAACGAACATTAAATCGTAACTAATTTCACAAACCCCTACCTGTAGGTAGTCGTCCTCAACCTCGAAATTTTCCAGAAACTGGAACTTCAGTTCTAGGTCAAATCGTGATCAGCTTTCTTCGATTTTTGTATGGTTGAAGTGGAAATGAACCCAGAAGACTATTTTTAACCTCTGTTTAGCTCCTCTCGACTCACAAATTAATTTTCGAAATTTCCCTCCATTTTCCAGTTTTTTCCCGTCTCAGTTTTCTCTCAAGTTCTCAGTCTTTTCCTCTCCAAAAATGACCCTCTCGACTCACTCTAACTCCCCATATTCAAACCGTCCAATCCAACAGCTCATGGGAATCTCTCAGTCTCACTGTGGCTGTGTTTCCCCAACCAGCCCAAACTCAAAAACCATGGTGCCCCGCTGTCTCTGTTGCAATCCCACCTGTTTGTGTTTCCCATCAGCCTGTCACTCACAGAGTTAAACAATTACCCCCAATGTCACTAACATTGTTAAAAAATTCACTGAATAGATTAAACAATCCACACAGCAAACCACCACGGCTGTTTCAAACTGCAGCCTTGAAATTACCATTTTGCCCTTCCTTCACAAAATTACCAAAATGCCCTTCTTCGTTCTAGAACGGTAACTCATCCGTCCGAGGTCCGTTTTCAGCGTGCCGCCTGTCTACGGACTTAGGGCATCGAGACCTACCTAATGGTCCTCGAATTACGTGAAAAATAGTGGTCGAACAAAAAGTCAACAATTTCCTCCTTGTCGACCTAATTACGAAAATGCCCTTGAACTTCCGAACGTCATAACTTCTTCCCTGAACGTCGGAATTGGACGTGCCACCTGTCTATGGACTCGTGACGTCCCGAACTACTTCACAGTCATCGGCCTACGTTCGTTCGACCTGCCAAATAAAAAGTCAACAACTTGATCATACTATTCATAAGGGTAAAAACGTCATTTCACTTATAACTTTGAAATTTTACATTCTTTGAGTTTCCGGGGCGTTACACAGGCCTTCCACTATCATCATCCAAGTGAGCTGGCATAATCCATGCTTGAAGTGGATCAACCTCATTACCTTCCACGTGTTGACCTGCAATTTCCAAAAGGTCAACGTAGTCTTCTTCCATAACTTTACCGGCTTCAGCTTCTTTATCTCTTAACTTAAGTTTCATGTTGTAATAACAGAAAACAAGTTGTTCTAACTTAGAATATGCGAGACGATTTCTTTGCTTTGTATGAATTAAAGCAAATGTACTCCAATTTCTCTCACATGCCGAAGATGATGCCATTTGTGATAATATACGAACTGCAATTTATTGCAAGCTGGAAAAAGCTTAGCCATATAGTTCCCACCACTCAGCTGTCAATATCAAGTTTAATGTAAGAGGTATTATAAAGTGCTAAGTCATACAATATCAAGTTAAATGCAAGTAATATACCTGGTGGCATTTTCGTTCGTGATTGTACAGCCATAGGTGAACGAAATGTTTTCCGACCATCTCTAAAGTTGATCAACTACATTAAGGCTGATGTTAAAATAATGCCATAGATGTACAGATTCAAAAAAATCAAGGTTCATATATGGTAGTGAACTTACGTCTACTCCAAATTTTTGTAAACCCACTTGCCCATTTGGATTCAGTTTGAGGAATACTTGTTGAACTGATTAGACGAGGTAGCAATCATGGCTAACACCTACTTGATATTGATATCGGGGATTCAAGTAATAAGCTGCAAATCATGAATGAACTTTGCTTAGTAAACAACAATAAAATAAAATATTAATAAGTTCAATAAGATAGAAATATACCAGCGGCATGTAAGGGATGCACTAATGTTTTTTCCCATCGCTCCTGTATGATTTTTAAGGACCCACTTCTTCCCTTTAAGACGGGTTATCTTTTCTTTCATTCGATTAAACATATCATACATGATTGGCATGGTTGGGACTACCTCTGTATCAACAATTCGAAGGATGCAATATAATGGTTCATATATGGATTGCATCATCTCCAAGGACTCCCAGAATCTTTGGTCGAGGATATGAGCCTCAACCCTCTTGCCTTCCACTTTCCTACTCAATAGGCGACCATGCCATTGATCACTGGTAAACAATTTTCTAAGGCCAACTTTATGCTTAACTATAATGTTTATACAAATATAGTTGGTTACGAACTGAGTTGCTCCAGGACGAACCAAGTCTCCTTGACATAATTCATGCATCTGAGCTAGTAACCATAGATGATTATAAATGTAATTAGTTACCTACCTAGCATTTTTTATGATGAGCACCATTGTCTCATTCTTCCCAATATCTTCAAATATTAGGTCGATACAATGGGCTGCATAAGGATTCCAATAGATCAGATACGTCTTCATCAGTTCTTTTCCAACCTTTTTGAAGTTCAACCCATTATCAGTAACGATCTGTACAACATTTTTTACTCTAACCTCTTGAACAACTTCCTTCAACAAATTTTGTATGTACACATAGTCTTTATGGAATTTGGAAGAATCAACTGACCTGAGAAATACAGTTTATCCCTTACTATATACCATGAAGTTAATTATGGATAACTTCGTTGGACCGGTCAAACCATCACACATTATGGTACATCCATAAGTTTCCCAGTATCGATTTTGTTGCTCCACATACGCCGTCATTTCTTCATACTCCATAGGAAGATATTTATTTTTCACTTCATATGAGAAGAAGTGGACACGCCTTCACCTGCAAACCAAAACATAAGTTAGCATTTAATGCTATTTCATAAGCTAAATAAAAATGTATCATAAATAAATTTATTAAATACCTGCTCGTTGGGCTTCAATAATCATAATCTTAAATGATGAGAGTTGGCTTTATTTGGAGCCAAACCTTCATATATAAAAAATTTGCGTATGTATCGACCCAACTTCTCGTTCGTCCCTTTCCACATCGATTTTACAGTCTTCTGTTGACTTCGTGCAGTTTGTAGAGTTTTGGTTCTGGAGGAATTGAAAATGGATCACGCAAACTTTGTGATCGACGCATCTGTTGCGGTGGTTGACGACTGCTACTGCCTCTTTGAGCACCACGCATGGTACCAACTCCATAATTGTCGACACTTCGTCGTGCCTCATCTCTCGATGCATTTACAGTAAAGCGATATGCTGCTCTCTCAGATCTATGCACATCTGGTGGATAAGCGAATCCATCATCATCCTCTTCATCATCACTATCATTAATCTGAATGCTCTATTGAGTGTCCAGTGGATCTACTCTCAAGCCAGCTCGTATGTTCTCCCCAATCATATTCTTAGTCTGTTTAGCAGTATCTTTACTTTTGATCCATGCTCTGACCTCATCCCTAATAGCCTTAGACTTTGATGATGATAAAAAATTAAGGAGCAAAAACACATATATTCATAATTTTAATATATATTCTAAAATAAAACATATATTAAAAATTAAAACAAATATTACCAAATATATGAATTACCTCATATTTTATATTAAAATATACATTACTAAAACATATTTTTAGTAATAAATGATAAGCCATATTATTTACCCCATTTATTATTAATAATACATTACCAAATATATTACCAAATATTGCCAAATATATGAATTGGTTGATATTATTTACCTAATAATAAATTTTGATCAATTAGAGCATATATTCTAAGTTAGACTTTGATGATGATAAAAAATTAATCAACAAAAAAACATATATTCATAATTTTAATATATATTCTAAAATAAAACATATATTAAAAATTAAAACAAATATTACCAAATATATGAATTACCCCATATTCTTAATTAAAACATACATTACTAAAACATATTTTAGTAATAAATGATAAGCCATATTATTTACCCCATTTATTATTAATAATACATTACCAAATATATTACCAAATATTGCCAAATATATGAATTGGTTGATATTATTTACCTAATAATAAATTTTGATCAATTAGAACATATATTCTAAGTTAGACTTTGATGATGATAAAAAATTAATCAACAAAAAAACATATATTCATAATTTTAATATATATTCTAAAATAAAACATATATTAAAAATTAAAACAAATATTACCAAATATATGAATTACCCCGCATTCTTAATTAAAACATACATTACTAAAATATATTTTAGTAATAAATGATAAGCCATATTATTTACCCCATTTATTATTAATAATACATTACCAAATATATTACCAAATATTGCCAAATATATGAATTGGTTGATATTATTTACCTAATAATAAAATTTGATCAATTAGAAAATATATTCTAAGTTAGACTTTGATGATGATAAAAAATTAATCAACAAAAAAACATATATTCATAATTTTAATATATATTCTAAAATAAAACATATATTAAAAATTAAAACAAATATTACCAAATATATGAATTACCCCATATTCTTAATTAAAACATACATCACTAAAATATATTTTAGTAATAAATGATAAGCCATATTATTTACCCCATTTATTATTAATAATACATTACCAAATATATTACCAAATATTGCCAAATATATGAATTGGTTGATATTATTTACCTAATAATAAAATTTGATCAATTAGAACATATATTCTAAGTTAGACTTTGATGATGATAAAAAATTAATCAACAAAAAAACATATATTCATAATTTTAATATATATTCTAAAATAAACATATATTAAAAATTAAAACAAATATTACCAAATATATGAATTACCCCATATTCTTAATTAAAACATACATTACTAAAATATATTTTAGTAATAAATGATAAGCCGTATTATTTACCTAATAACAAATTTTGAATTTTGAAAAAAAAAAGTTTAAGGCTTAATCTATTTTTGATATTTGGGGTTTTAAAAAAGTAAAAAATAAATGATATAATTTAATTTGACAAATAATTAAATAATATATATATATAAGTTAATAAATGAACTGAAACGAAATGCAGCGTTTCGTTTCAATTCTCATTTACTCAACAGAGTTCTCGAATTCTTGATAAATTAGCCCACTTCACTTTGGGGAAATCGTGAGGGTCAGGGGCGGCTTGAGGGGCGACCGGGCGAGGCGACTGAGAGAGGTGAGTCGACCGTGGTGAGTGAGGTGAGTCCTTCGTGCCGATGAGGGCGAGACGGCGTCAGCGACGGACGAGACGAGACTACGAGAGGTAGTTCGAGACTTCGAGCAGAGGTGGTTGGCTGAGACTGGGTTCGAGGTGATAACGCCCAAACTACGCATTAAATTAAACACGTAATTCGGGTGTTATGCAATTTAAACCCTTTTTGTGTAATTGTAGTATTGGTAAATAGGGATCGTTCTTAACCGGGGAAATTGAGGAACATTAATAATATGTTAGTGAGAAAGAATAATGAATAATCAAAGAATAACGAATTAAAGAATTAAATAATTAAATAATTAAATAATAAATAATTAAAGAATAAATGAATAAAAGAATAAAAGAATAAAAGAATTAATGAATAAGAGAATTAATGAATTAATGAAATAAAGAATAAAAGAATAAAGAATTAAATAGGGGGTTTGAAGGATTATAATTATATAGTAAAGAAAGCAAGTAAAAATAATTAAAAACTTAATTCTACTTCTACTTTAATTTTTATGCAAGTGAACTTTCTTCAAACACATATTTTTACCAACACTCTAACATCATGCTCATATTGAACCAATCACGAAATCCTACCTTAATCATCTCAAATACATGCATACATTTTTCAATATTATAAATGCACCGAATATCGGTCATAAACACTTATAATACGATTCACCTTATGTTATTGATTTTAATGTGTGTCAAACATTTAAATCTCTTCAACCCTATTCTAAGTGCACCGAACAGCGGTCATAAACATTTAGCGTTAAATTGAAGGTTAAACACTAAAACATATGAAGTAGATGAAATTCAAAAAGTAAAACATATGGAGATTGTATTCACATTTACAAATGTTAGAAAGAAAATACCAACACATATATTGAATTATAAGTAAACCGTAACAATAACAAGAATTTAAGTAAAGGGAAGAAAGTTATACTTTCGGAATCCAAGAACAGCTTGTGATTCCGAAAGTGGATGGAAACAATAGAATGTTATTCATAAGGAACACCAAACATCGGCTAGAACCTTATGAAGATGGAGGATAAAATATAAGAATGCGGACTTAAATTCTAGAATTATTTCGGAAATACTTGGCCCAGGTATTTCTTAAGGAAAACATAAAAATGTGTTTAAGAGATCTCAAAGAAAAATCACAAGAACAAAGTAAAAAAGAAATGAAATTAAGAAATAACATAAATTATAATATAAATTAAGAACGAGAATTTAAAAGAAAGTTAATTAAATAAAAAAAACTACAAGAAGCTAAAATGGCCCCCAAAAATAAAGAAGATGAACTAAAAGAGAGAAGAAACTAGAGAGAAAATATAAGAACCTAAACTAAAAGAAATAAATAAAATTGGACAAAATGGGGACCCCTTTACAAGTGAAGTGCCTCCCTATTTATAGAGGGAGGCCACAAAGAACTAAAAATAAAATACAAAATAAAAAATATAAAAAAAAGTAATAAAATAGTACAAAAAGAAATGATGAAAAATGATGACTAATGATGATTTTAGGGATGGTTTAGAACTGATTTGCTGCTAGAAAAATGCAGAAAATGGGAGCAGGTTGATGCAGGGCATAGCTTGGCAGGTTGCTGCTGAAAAATACACTCTGAAATCGGTAGGTGGCTACTGACAAAGTGGGTGGAGAGTTGGTAGGGTTCTGCTGACAGGCTCCTCTGACGTTCGGTAGGCGCGCGCTGCGATGGGCTTCCATTTTCGGGAGACGCGCGCCGAGCGGAAGAAGGGCGCCTCGGCCAGCACCTGACGACGGATCTGATAGGCTGGAGGAATGAAACTGGGCCGCGGGCTTGGGCTTCACGCGAGGGCTTGGGCCGGGATTGCAGGTGACGCGGGCTTGGGTTCGCTGGGCTTCTGAGACCTGGGCTAGCATAATCTGGGCTTGGATTTAGTTTGGGCTGCAAAATAAAATGTTTTTGGGCTTTTAAAATTACTGAATTAATATAATTCAATCGAATTTTGTCCATAATTTCTTTGTTAATATTCCGATCGGGACGATTCTTTAGCCAAAACGCTCCAAATAACAAGTTTTATTTATTTAAACAATAGTATCCCAAAATAAATTATTTTATCTAATTATTTATTATTTTAATATTAAAAACTATGTATAAAGGGTATAAAATAATATAAAATAATGCTTATTTGAGGACCTATCACGAGGTTAGAGAGAGATCGACCACCGAGCGAAGATTTGGAGATGCAGACGACGTCGACAGATCAGGAGTGGCTGGGTTGGAGGTTTAATTGCGGTTGCGCCCCCCCCCCCCAACCCACCCAACTTATGCTTTCGAAGGAGGAATTATTCTTGGTGAGTCCGTGAATGAACTTTGTAGTTTCTTCCCAATTTATGTTCATCCGTGGGTGGAAATTGAATTATTGCCTTTGAATTTTTGAATGACTGGTTGTTTGTATGATTGATTTGAGATTTCGTTGATTCCTTTTTGAATTATCGTATGTTCAGTCCATGATTGTTGAATTCCTTCATCATTTTCATTTTTCTTTTGATTTCGGTCCTTTGCTGTCGAACTTCCCTCACAGGTTCGATGACTAGGTCCAAAATCGGGCTTCCCGTCCAATATCGGGAATTTCGAACAATATCAACCGAATCGTCGATATGTGTTGATATATGCCGAAATCGTCGATATTAGGGGAAGAAAACCCTTCACCCCTTTCTTAGCTGCCGCCGGCTGGAAATCACGATATATCGTCGATTCCGGCGATTTTTCAATCCGTTGTTGTAACCACAATTCAGACTAATTTAAGATCTCATTGAGTCAGCCTATAAGGAGTAAAGTGTTGAACAAAGTAGTGACTTCATACGAGAGCAAAGATCGAACCTCTAACCTCTCTTAAGAAACGAGAACGCCGAACCACTCACACCAGTTAAACATCAGTGAAGTTAAATTGATAATTACTGACAGAGTAATTTTTTTAAGAAAATATCTATTACCTGGCTTTCGAACCGTGAATTTAAAGCCAACATTCTACGACGCACTTTCTAGCGCTCCAAAAAATGGCGCGAAACGCCGTGATCGTTAGTTATAGATACACATGGAACCCAAATAAACGCCGAAACTGTCGGAATGCCTTTCATCGTGAGATTTTCCACGCGCAAGCCTTAATTTTCCCATTTCTCCTTCTTTATTATTGTTTCAAAACTAGAAATTCTTTTTTTAATTATTTTATTTTATTTTATTTTCAGAATTAGGGTTTAACAATCAAGGGTTTTCTCCTTGAAGATTTGTAAGTTTCGAATTGTTTTCCAATTTGACAGATTCAGTTGACGTGAGGGAGAGGGTTGTCTATCACAAAACAAAAACAAAAAGATTGAGGTGAGGAGGGCCCCCCCCCCCCCCCCCCCCCCCCCCCCCCCCCCCCCCCCCCCCCCCCCCCCCCCGCCCGGTGCTGCTGATTGTTGATAGGATCATTTGGAATTGGGAACCATAAATATGGCTTCTTTCTAATGATTGAGGTGAGTTTATTCTATCCTAGTTTGATCTGTTTTATCATCTAATCAATTTGATTTTGGCTATCTGAAAAATCGTCTCATATATCAAAATTTTACTGGGGAATTAAAGCTTTATTCTGTTTGTTATAAAATAATGTGAAATGTTTGTGCAAATGATAAATAGATCATTTTTTAAATAAGAAACTCATGGAATTGTATTGTCTCTAAATGTTATGATGTTTAATGGGTAATTGTTAACACAAGAGCACATGAAATTGTATTGACTATAAATGTTATAATGTTCAATGGGTAATTGTTAACACACGAACACATGAAATTCTATAAATTATTACAGAATTTTTGTACATCTGATGGTTGTGTTTTTCTTGGTGGAATGATTTTTTGGAACTTGGAAAATCTTTAGTTAATTGTTAGTAGGAATGCATTTTCCATTCATGCAAATAAGTTTGAAACGGAAATCAATCACATTTCACTCTTGATGTAGTTTCTGTATTTTATGAGAGCCAATATTGGCATGCATTAATTTGAAAGCAAATTGTATTGATTATATCTCTGTTATGAAATGTGCTTTGGGCATGTTGCAGTTATGGAATTGGAAAATGGCAGCATAAACAGTAAGAGTAAGCATTCGGACATAGTTGATGATGGAGGTGGCAGCAAGCGCTCAGAAACACCAAAGGTTCTTGATGGGAGTGGTAGAAATAGCCAGACAACAACAATACTTTCAGAGGCTATTACTAATGAAGATCAGCTACGTGCCTTGTCTGGAAAGCTAATCTTTTTTTCCTCCTTGTCTTCAGTGGCATCAGACTCGTCATTGGAAGACTTCTTCCAAGTGGAAAAAACTAGAACCAGCAATGCAACACCTTCTGCTTCCCCTCCCAAGTTGCTATGACTACAGCTCTCTGGATCGAGGGTCAACATCCCGAGTTTCTGATGTGACCCATGAGTCCATGAGGCATGGTGTGTTACCAACAGAGTTCCCTTCTGTCCAAACGATGGACCGGTCTGGAGGGGGATATGATCCTTATAGGATCCTGTCTTTAGTGTTTTCAAGAAGTAAATCATACAAAGAAATGGAATGGAGTCTTGCATCCAATGAGTCATTATTCAGCATCCATCTAGAAAACAATAACTTTTCCAGAGACCATATATTTTTCCTGGCTGAACAGACCTCAGACTTGACCAAATCAGGCGAGTTCATTGTGCTCAATCCAGTCTCTAAATCAGGCGAGTTGTTTGGGCTCAATCCACCCCCTCCAATTCCTGTGGTCGAAACTGAAAGCAATAAGATTAAAGATGTAAGGCAATCTATAGCTGGAGTGGTAGATGAGAGCGTCAACGAGAGTCCAAGAATAAATGCTGAAGATCATAGTGATGGAAAGGTGACACCTCCAGCTGTGCACTTAAAATACTCTAGCCTCTCCTACCTTTCTGATGGGACTGGTAGCACGCGGTCTTTTTCCTTCCCAATGTACATCTACCTATCTTTTATATGGTGAACTTTGCATGGATGTACCCTATTTCTTCATAGATGTAATGTAGTGCCCATTTAGGATGGGCATACATGCAGCTTTGAATGTATAATACAGATTTGTTTCACAGAACAATTTCTAGTATGATACATACTCATGCCTACATAATTTTGTGTGCGGTAAGAGGCAAGTTTATATGCATGCTCATCCATGTGTATTTCCATGGAAGTTCCCAAACTAAAAATTTTCCTTTATTGGCTAAGATCTCAAACCCTGAACTCAGTTCATGAATAATATACCCTTTGTTCATTGCAGAACTAGCAAACGCTCATGGCCGTTGAGCTACTGTTCTAATTGTAGTAGTTTGGCGATTTGCTCTGGTACTTGGCCAATTTGCTACTGTTCGCATTGTAGCTGGGTGATCCGCTGTTGTAAATGGCCAAGCTGCCATTGTTCGAATTGTACATGGCCAAGCTGCCACTGTTCGAATTGTACATGGCCAAAGCTGCTACTGTTCAAATTGTAGCCCGGTGTGCTGCTACCCTTGGAAATGTAGCGAAAAAATAATATGTTGTGATTTATCAACCATGTATGCATCTTTAATTGAAAACATAGTTTTTCCTTGATAAAACATTTCTTTTACTAGATTATATATTTGATTTGTTTTATTTCTTTTTCCATCTCGCTTGCAACCCTTAGTTTTTTACTGCTATTTACATTATGATAATGGCAGATTCCGGAGTCACCAGCAGTAGCCATAGTTTTGAACAAAAAGCTAACCAAATCAAAAACCACTCGTTGGTTTTGTTGCTGCTTTTCTTGGTGCAAGTGGGGTTGTGTTTTTCACCAGCGTTGTTCTTGGTCCTCTTGTTCTTGGCCTTTTTTTTCCTGTCCCTCTTGCTTTTCGCAATCTTGTTCTTGTTGTGGTCGTTGTTGAGAAGTGTAATTTCTATGGATCTCTTACGTGTTTGCACAAGATCGTTAGCCAATTCAATCAGAGATGAAAATCCTCTCAAACGCAACAGGGCTTTGCATTCAAAAGGGATACAGTCAAGAAAAAGTCAGGTCTCTTTCCTTTGCCACGTTATAACATAATAATGTGAGTAAGTGCTGCTCCAAGAATGGACTACCAACCAGTCGAGACCAATCTGCCAATCATGGCTGGAAGGCGAACGCAATATCTTTATCGGGCCCCCCCCTGGAGGAGTATACTAGCAAGATTTTCTTGTCAGAAAAACACAGTTTTATATGAAGGATCTAGATTTAGAAGAAAGTAGCGTCAATTTCCTTCGATTCAATGAGTTTTTTTGTGATGTATATAACCCATTTGAACTGCAATATAATTTTAGCTTTAGATTAGTTCCATAAATGAGTAAAGGTTCCACAACCTTCCACAAGATCCTGTTTAATTACATTTACTTGGATCAAAATTACTGAGTATGATCGTATCAATTATTAATTTATCATCTGGAAAATCGATCTCTCATTGTTGATACGATATCGACTGACCATGTCAGATTCGGAAGATCACTCGGACGAAACTCGGCTCACCATCAGGGCCCACCTCGACATGGAGGGCCACCTGGACCAGGCACGTCAAGAAAGCCCATGCCTAAATCCCATTACTAGGCCCATTACCTAAACCTAGATATTTCTTATAAATAGGGAACTCCCTCCATCATTTGAAGGATTTCACTTTCTCTCTCTAGAAATAAGCTTTCCATTCTCTCTACATTCGTACTCTTTCTCTAAGGCTCCAAGCATCTTGTATTATGTACAAACACTTATATTATTAATGAGAATAGAGTAACACTGTGGACGTAACCCGATTTGGATGAACCACGTACATCTCATGTTCTTTGTGTGTGTGTGTGTGTGGTCTTCACGGACTAATTGGTCCATTTTATTTATCAACACTCATAATTCTAGATAATCCGCAACCAGAGTCAGTTTTACTTGACACACAATATACATATTTTAATTGAATTCCTAGAGTGGCAGAATGCAATTTCGCTTTAGACCTGGATTGAACTGTCTACTATAACTATGAATTAGGCCTTCGGCGGGAAAGTTCCAGCCCAAAAACCAATCTTCAACATTCCCTCCGCTAGCTCTATCCCTAATGTGCACTGCTCACTGCTCAGCAGCTCGAGAGTTTTAATCAAACATTCGCTCTATCCCTAATGTGCACTGCTCACTGTTCAACAGCTCGAGAGTTTTAATCAAACACTTTTTTCAATATGAGAAATAACTAAAGATAGAATTTTGTTGCGCATTACTGTTGATTTTTGTTGAGCAATCTGGCGATTGATGACCAAGATTGTTAAGACTTGAAATTCAAAGCAGAATTTGAAGGAGATAATGTAAAAACAAAGCATATTAACAGCTCTGATACTACATTTCTATCATGAAATTCTAAACATCACTGCTAATTGCAAAATATTTGTCATCCCAACATCAAACTAGAAGCTCACGTAATCCATCATCAATAATTGATGGGGTTTTGTTTCCCATAATTGCTCCAATTCTTCCTCCTCTTCTGTCGTCCCTGCCGCCACCTTTCGAAACCACCACAATTATGACCATTATCATCAACATAATCATTTCTAGGATCCATACCCCTCCAATGTCAATTTCCCTCCAAAGCTAGAAATAGACAACAACCATTTTCTTAGAATCTCCAATTCCTTATAGAATTCGACCAACACCACCAGTAACCACCTCCCTTCAACCATGATCAACCTCTTCCTCTCATTTTCAAACCCGAAAATCTCTCTTTGTCTCTCTCTTCTAACAAGAGATATGGCTCTTCTTCTATCAATTTCAACTCTTTCAATTAAGTTGTCCATGTTTCTTCGGGTTCTACTTTCCAGAACATTAGGTCTAGAAGCTTCGTCCCCCTCAGACACTTCACCTACTACACTTCGATTTTAAAGGGATCTAAATTCTTGAAGCCGGCGCAGCACCTGGTGGAGGAATTTTGTGATGTGGGCAATCATGAAATTTACAACACCAAAGTCATGGCCGCTGCTGATTCCCCTGCGTTTTTTATTGGCCATGCTTAGTTTGCTATTGGGGAAGAGGCAAGAGACGCGAGTGATTAGTTTCATTTCTTGGTTAATTGCAATTCTGATCTGTTGAGAGGTCCATGGCAGCCATAGGAGGGGAGTTAAGGCAATGGTAGCCGTGGGAGGGTCTGTCGTGAAAGATTAGCTCTGTTAATCGATTTTTTGGTTCGAATTTTTTTTTATCGAAATAGAAATCGAACCGGTTGGGAACTGGTTTTGGTTTGATTTGGTATTTCCTCAAAAAATCGACTAAAATTGAAACTGAAATATTCGGTTTGGTTCAGTTTGGTTTCAGGTGAAACCATTTTTTTTCGATTCAAATCGTAGCGAACCGGTTTGGTTTTCTCTAAAAATCGGTTTTTTTTTTTACTTTTATATAATAATAAATATTTATTACCTAATTAATATGACAGGACCCACCCCGATCCCCGAGGGACCATGAGGGGCGCCCTGCTCCCGTCTGACACAAACCTAGGAAATGCCTGAAATACCCATAATAGGTTAAATAATGCACAATAAAACGTTTTAAACATCAAATACATCACATAATGGGTCCACAATGCCAGACAAGGGATAGAGAGCACTACAAAATTTCGAGCACGTATAATGGTTTTACAAAATGGTGCTCAACCTACCCAACCAGGGTATCAGGTACGCAGCAGTAGTGGGACTATGTCTCCGCCTAGGGACCTGCCTCTACCTCTGGGTCACGTCCTAGAGGGGTCAAGAAAATAATGAAAGTGTGAGTGGGTCGAAAATAAAGGATATTTCAAAAACTGTTCATAATACATAATAAAAATACTGTTTTTACCCCTCCGTTTTCAGATCATGCATGCATTTGAGTCAAAGAATATATATATATATATATATATATATGTATATATATATATATACATATAGTAAAACTGAAACATATCACACATCATCAAATAGGCATCACATCATCACATACACACATTAGTATAATAATAATGCATCTACCATAATCATATTGCACCGTATATCCCAACTCTGATATCCTAGATGTCGGACGTCCCAGACGTCTAATAAGGTCATGGTCCTAAGATTATGCGTACCTCCCAGGGTCTCAATCCCGAGTCATATCCCCGAACCCAGTCCGGGTATGGCATCCCAGATGCCCGACGTCCCTGACGTCTCATATTAGCAATCTTGCTCCTCAGCCACCCTACGGTCCAATCGCACCGTAGCATAACTCATCGCAGGCAATGCACCGTGACCACTCCAAGGTACCAAACTGGAGGAGACAGTAATCTATATGGTCAATCTATCTGGTGCAATAGCATGAGCACGTGACATCCCGGTACTATTCCATAGCTCACATAACCACCGGGCGGTCACATGCCACATAATGTACTATAGATAGGTACATAGTCCATAAATAAGATTCAATACAGTCATACACGCAGTCATATACTAGTATAATGAAAACAGTTATGCATGCATTCCGTTAGAAATCAAAAAGACCAACTCACAGTATTGTCCTGTTGCTTAATCAACGTCTAAAACCTGTCCTGTAGCTATATCTCAGTCTCTGACCTGTCCAAACACATTCAAAGGTCACTAACGATCTCTACAAACCCATATCTAAAACCTAGGAACAGTGTCGGCCCCGAAACGCATCCCGAACACGCTTCTCGAGACTATAAACTCCATTTTGACCCACTAAATGATCTCCGATCGACCCGAAACCACCACCATTGTATCCGGATCGTCGAAACCATTAAAATATCACTGGTCCCACCTTGAAAAATATGCCCGCGCTCCCCCACGCCGAGGTCAAAGTCACGGTCAACGTTGACAAAAAAGTCAACGCTGATGTCAGTAAAAGTCAACGTTAACGTCAAGTCAACGGTCAAAATCAATGCTGACATCATCTGACAGTGTCATACCTGACACATGTCAGACTGACAGGTGCCACATGTCAGTGACACTTGGTAACCACTGATTGGGTCACGTCACTAACATGTCAGTGCTGACTGTTCACTTACATGTGACACGTGTCTTGTCCTCATTGGCCCCTTCCTGACAACTGTTAGATGATGATGTCTCCCACTGACGTCATCATCCTCATCAACCTCTCGATTGGGTCTGCAAATCGAATCGTACAGACCCGCGACCCGACCTGGTTTCAAAACCCAGATTGCTCAACCATTTTTTATGCTCTTTCTTCCTATATGATCGTCTCACCCTAACTAACAGATCTATAAGATCAAAAATGGAAAACACGATCTGCACTCTACCTGAAACCTAATGAACAGTGGGCTGTGATTTTTAACCACCGTTATCTCTCTATTCTAGCCACCAAAGCTTCTCCAATCGAGCCTAATGGAATCGTCTCAGTTCCTAGAACCTGTTAGGGGTCATTAGATCGATCGACACACATCCTAAAATCATCTTCCATTTTTGAACCAAAATGAACGTTTTGGGTTTTTACCTGCCCGCCGTGATCTGCCGTGCACCACTGTCGTCCCTCCGCGTCTCTCCAGTCTCAGTCACTCTCTTGGTCTCATGATGAGAAAAACAGGTGATATGGTATTTGTGGGGTGGAGTTTGTGTGTTCATCGTTTAGAGAGTGTGAAGAGTAATGAGAGATGATAGAAAATTGGGAGAATAAAGAAAATGTTAGTTTTAGGAACCTTGATCAGATCCAAATGCATGGGGAAACCCACCAATGGGATGAGTGACATTTGTTACTTGTCACTCATCAAAGGGTATCCTTATCCATTTAGGATCAGCCAAATGTAACTCCTGGAATCTTGTGAATAGTATCATTTTCGCGTTCCTGACCATAACTTCCTCGTTCGGACTCCGATTCCGGCATGCCGCCTGTCTACAGACTCGTGACGTCCCGATCTACGTCACGTTATGGGACAAAGCGTGAAATATAGCCTGAGTCAAAAGTCAACAAATCTTCCCAATTTGGAGCAAAATGGCCATTTTACATTAAATTTTCAATTTCATCAAATCCTAAAAGTCTGGAATGTTACATAATGTCCATTACAACCTAATTAATGTTCATTACAACTAATCAATATCCATTACAACTAATCAATGTCCATTACAAATAACAAAATCATCAAGACATCAAAATCCAACCTAAAATGTCCATTATAAACAATAAAATCATACAACAAAATCATCAAGGGATCAAAATCCAACATAGAATGTCTATTACAAACAATAAAATCATCAAAGCATCACAACTGAATAAAAAAAGTCCATTACAAGCAATAAAAACAGTAAGGTTGCAAAACCAAACCATCCAAGTGAACAAAATGGTAGAAAATATCATGAAAAAATCAGAAAGGCATGAAGTCTCACAGATTGGACTATTAAGGCACCTTAGCACTACCATTTGCCATTTCTACATATGAGAGACACAACCAAAGTTAATTATCTACATAAATTCAAAATGAATAACAAACAAATGTATTAGAAATAATAAAAAGATATAACAATTACCTTGTGCAAGAGCATGATAACACTCCACATCATCAACACTCGGCTCCAAATGCAATGCAACATTAATTCTCAAAAGCCAATTTTGATTACATATCAATGCCTCCACAACTTCAGGGCTCAACGAACTCTTATACGAATTTATTACCTTTCCACTTGTGCTAAAGTACGACTCTGAAGCTATTGTTAAATCGGGTATAGATAGAACATCCCGTGCAACTCGCGACAAGATTGGATATTTGGATACCCTGATCATTCCACCAACCCAAAATATCAAACTTTGAATCCTCAGTATCTTTGATAGGATCCATTAGATATCTATCCAAATCATTACAAATAACTTCCTTCTTAGCCTTCCTCCTCATCCTCCTTGTTATAAGATCTGTATCGGCACTCAAACCCACCTTGTCCTTTACTATTACAGAGGAGCTGCCACTAACATTGTCCTCTATTGTAGAATCCCCACTCTCACTGACAGGACCCGTCCCAATTGGACTTTGATAACTGTGCCCGGTCCTACTCGCTTCTGACAAGTCAACTGAAGTACCGAAACTACCCTTCAACACCTGTCAGACAAGGGATAACTGCACTGATTTTTGCTTATGCCTCCGCCACGGCATGGAGGGTCATCAAAACAGGAAAGGTGTGAGTGGACAAAAATAATATCATTTAAAACACATTTATCAAAACACATCATTTACCCTCCAGTTTATCAAACCATGCATGCATAGAATAAAACATATTAATCACCGGCTTTCCAGCCAAATCACATGAAAAACATCAAATCCTGGCTCTCAAGCCAAATACATGAATCATTTTATCATACAATAAAGCATATAACTCGGGAATTACACGTCCGAGGGTCCTCTGGGAATTACACATCCAGAGTTATCATCCTGCTGGGAATTACACATCCAACCTCACCGGGAATTACACATCTGATCCCTCAGGGAATTACACATCCGGAGTCCCTCCGGGAATTACACATCCGGAGTCTACCCAGGAATTACACATCTGGGGGCACTGAACATTAATACAAAATCAAAACCTTTATTTCGAAATCATCATTAAAACCACGTCAAAACCATTTGTCATGGGGTCTCATGCCCAAATCTCATTTCCATTCAAATCTGTGCAACCGCAACCTAAGTTGCCATTTTCACATAAATCCATAAAATATCCGAAAAACATTACAAATCCATCAAATCAATTTCCCAACTCATAATCCAAGTCAAAACCAATCTCAAATCCCGGGTTTTCGCCCAAAACAACTATTTCATAGTTTCTCGAAAAATGTGCACAAAACACAGATTAAAATAATCATTAAATCCAGTAAATAATCATACCAAATCATTTCAATTCAAATCATGCCATAAATCATGTAAAACATTTCACTATGCATGCATATCAATTTATAAAACAAATGTCCACTCACACACCGTCCAAACCGCTCGCTTTCTACGTTGCACGCATTTCCGTAATTTCTGGTACTTTCCAGAAATCTCGAATCCTGTCCAAAATCATTACTCAGGTTCACTAATGACTTAATTAACATCATATTAATTCTCCATAATTTTTCGGAAATTAATTACGAATTAAACACGTAACATAAACCTTCGGACCATTGAAACAATATCGAAACGGTGTCCGATTGACTCGAAACCAACGCCAAAATGTTTGTTACATTGCATAGCACAAAAGTCATGTTAACGTCACCTCGGGAATCGGGCCCACACGCCCTCACGCGCCGCCGTGAGTGGCTGCGCATGAAACTCACGCGCCTACTACAGTGCCCTGCTACAGTGTTCTTCTTCACCCGATTAGCCTGCAAAAGGGTCCGGTCACCCGCGATTCAACCTAGTTAGTTCTCCATCAATTTAACGTCTTTTTTGACAATTCAAACGTCCATTTGCATCGAAATAGGTTTCATTAGGGATCAGTAAACTCAATTACATGGAACCTTACCTCAATTCTCCCATTCGATCTCGACTTCTCGAAGAACAGTCGAGCTCTGTTCATCCATCACAGTCCACCAATTCGACCCATTTTCTTTCAATTGATCCAACCAAAAGCTTCGTAAGAGTCCTCTAAGTATAATTCCAACCTCAATTTCATCCTTCAATCCCTCTAAGATCACAACTCAAACCTCGAATTCCTTCTCTATCACTAGGTCCGTTCAGAGCCAAAACAACATCAATTTTCTTCGTTTTTAATCGGGTTCGCTTCGGTTTGAACTCAGGAAGCTTAATCCAAGCTCAATTTCAGTGTTTGTGGTCCATAAATTCCAATTAGAAAATCAATCAATTTGAAATTCATGAATCTGGGTCTCAGGTTTAAGGGTTTATCGTCCTCAATTCTCTTCTAAGTCCTACTCGATTTTCTCTGTGAAATTGATAGGTCCTCAAATAAGCATTATTTTATATTATTTTATACCCTTTATACTTGACTTTTAATATTAAAATATTAAATAAATTAATAAAATAATTTATTTTGTGATTTTTATGTTTAGATAAATAAAGGTTGTAATTTGGAGCATTTTGGCGAAAGAATCGTTTCGATCGGAATTATAACGAATAAAATATGGACGAAATTCGGTGGAATAATTAATTTAGTTATTAATTATTTAATTAATTAATTCTGTGCAGCCCAACCCACTTCTAAGAAAATCCAGCCCAATTGCAGCCCCAGAAGCCCAGCCGTTCAGCCCCAAAACCGGCAGTCCAGGCCCAGTTCGTAAGCCTTGGCCCGCGTCCGTGCGGCCCAGCCCAGACAACCAAGCCGGCCCAATCCGCTCCAGCGTGCTTCTGCCTTGCCCCTGCGAGTTCGGCGCGCGCCTGCCGAGTCCCTGTTGTCACTTTCGGCGCGCGCCTGCCGAAGTCTCCACCCTCTCTTCAGCAGCCTGCCGCCGAGTCCCTTTTCTTCCATTCAGCAGCCTACAGCCGAGCTGCAGCCCTCCCCTTCAGCACCGCCCAACCGAATTTTCTTCCCTATTTTCCAGCAGACTTCCACTCAATTTCCAGCCACTTTCCAACCCAATTTTACAACTTTACAACTCAAACCACTTCTAAACATCATCACAAATCTTTATTACTCATCATTCCATTATTCCACATTTTTTATTGTATTTTTATATTAATTTTGGTAGCTTTCTCCACCTATAAATAGGGTTTCAATTCACTTGTTGAAACACACCTTCTTTGAGGCACACATTTGAGCCTTCTTTGAGAGAAACTTTGGCAAAGTATCTCCAATACAAAGTTTAGAGTTTGAGTCCATATTTCCCAAGTTTATTTCCTCCATCTTCATAAGGTTCCGTCCGCTGTCGGAGAATCATATGAATAACAATCCATTGTTTTCATCCATCTTGAAAGTGTAACAATTAGTCTCCATCTACTCAAACTCTCATTTTTGTTATTGGTTTTGATTATAGTTCAATATATGTGAGGTTTTTCTTACTAATATTTGTAAGTGTTAAATGCAATCTCCATGTGTCTTACTTTATGAATTTTAGTTATTTTATACATTTTAGTGCTTCATACTTCAATTCAATGTTAAGTGTTGTATCCGCTGTCGGTGCATTTAAAGTAGAATTGAAGAGACTTAATGTTGATCGCTGTCGGCGCATTCAGTCAAAAACAAAAGGTGAATCATATTGTAAGTGGTGTCCGCTGTCGGTGCATTTATAGTATTGAAAAATGTATGAAGGTAATTAAGACGATTAAGGTAAAATTTCGTGATTGATTTAATATTTGCAATTATTAGAGTGTTGGTAAGATTTGTGCTTTAAGAAGATCACTTGTACATGAATTAGAATAGAAGTAAAATTAGTTTATCTATGCTTTTACTTATTTACATGATCACAAACCTTTTCAAAACCCCCCTTTTTATTCTTTATTCTTTTATTCTTTCATACTTTTAGTTTATTAGTCTTTGATTCTTTTATTTCTTTATTCTTTTATTCCTTTACTCTTTAATTTATTGATTCTTTGATTAGTTAATTCTTTAATTCTTTAATTCTCTATTCTTTTATTCTTTAAGTCATTAATTCTTTAAATTGTTAATTCTTTGATTATTTAATTCTTTGATTATCTAATTCTTTAATTCATTATTCTTTTATTCATCTCCCACTAACACATTATTAATGTCCCTAATTTCCCCGGTTAAGAACGATCCCTATTTATCAATACTACATCTACACAAAAAAGGTTTAAATTGCATAACACTCGAATTACATGTTTAATTTAATGCGTAGTTTGGGCTTCGTCAATTTTTGGCGCCGTTGCCGGGGAAATTGAAAATCATTTTTAATTTGTTAGTGTATGTATATAAATTGTGCATATTATACTTGTTTATAAATTTTACTTTTGTTAATATTATATTTGTTTATAACATTTACTTGTTTATATTTTATTTATCCATCTTATTATTGTTCTTATTATTTTTGTTTATAATGCTCATACTTTACTTATTCTTAATTTCTAATTTATACTTGTTCATAAATGTTCATAATTTTTTTTATATATATTTGTTCATATTAAATTTGATACTTGCTCATAATTCAATTTCATTTGTTTACTTTTACTTTTACTTGTTCATATTAAAATTGGTACTTGTCATAAATGCATATTTTATATGTTCACTTTTCTTTACTTTTACTTTTATTTATTCCATTATACTTTATTCCATTAACTTAATATTCACACTTTTTCTTTATTCCCTTAACTTTAATTATATTACATTAACTTTATTCCATTAACTTTCTTTTAATTTTATTACATAACCTTTATGTTCCACTAACTTTATTTTTACACTTATTTTATTTTTATGTAATCAATTATTTGTTTATGTCTTGTTAAACTTTAAATTTTAAATGAAAAAAAAAAGAAAATTCGGAATAAATAAAAAAAATTAAATTTTTTTTTTTAATTTTTTTAATGAAACTTTATTCATCTTTGAATTTCCTAAAGTGTAAGTATTGTTTCCTATTAATTGTTTTAGAGTTGCATGAATCTCTTAGTCCCTTTTTCTTCAAAATCTTACTTTCGGGAACAGGTAGTGCCCCTTTTATTTACTTTCTCCTTAACCCTTCATGATGTGTGGATTTAATCACCACACACCATAGACTCGAATCTATGGACATGAGGTTGGGGCGGAGTTTGTAAACACTAGGGTTTGGTAATTCTCTACGTCGTCATTTGGATTGATTATGGTGTCTAGGAGAGTTATGACTGGTGACAAGTTTTGGATTAAGAAAGGGAACACCAATGGAGTATATGCCAAGCTAGCCTCGGGGTGCTCTTAAAATTATCCTTGCTTCTCGCGTTACATCTATCTCAACTGGCCATGATTAATGTTGAATGGTGGAATGGTGGTTATCAGTACGCGCAGGCCGTACGCCCAGGAAAGTACTATGAGAAGCGGAAGGAGAAAGTTATTCATGACACTCTAAAACTCTACTTATTGCATTATTAGTTTGAATTTGGAACTTGTGCATTTTCTTTCCATTAACGTAACTTTTTGTTAATCCTGGTTTCCATTTATGTGATACTTTATGCAAATCTCTACTATCTTACTCTTATTATCTCTTCTTGTGTATACTTGCCTTCTAACTTAGAGTTTTGTTTTCATAAAGGTACGAACTTATGAATGCGTGCTCATCAATCTAAGCTTGATCGGCTGAGAAGACAACTTGACATCTCACCAAGCAACGCCACATTCAGAGACGCACTTAAGCAAACCAGTTCGTTCGAACCTCCATCCCCAATATTCGATGAGTCCAAAAGCGAGAAGAGTAATTCAGAAGAAGAACAGATTTTCGGAACACCGATAACCATGGCACGAAACCTGAGTATCCGGGAGCAGACATATGCAAACACAAATGGCACTACAGACTTCTGCATCCAGTATCCCGAGCCTCGAACCAACAAGAAAGATATTGAGCTTAAGAGTGGAGTTCTTCATCAACTACCCAAGTTCCGTGGAATCAGAAATGAAGATCCACACAAACACTTAACGGAGTTCCAATTCATCATTAGTAGTATGTGTCCGGATGATGCGGACTTGGAAATCATGAAGCTGAAAGCTTTCCCATTGTCCTTGGAAGAAAGAGCACGGGTATGGCTTTTAAGTCTCCCACCCAATCATATTGAATCTTGGGAGAAGTTGGTTCAGGAGTTTCTTACCAAGTACTTCCCTGCCTCAAAGATTACGGTCTTAAGAAAAGAGATCACTGGAATCAAGCAGAAAGAACATGATGAGAATTTCAGCCAGTACTATGAGAGGTTTAAGGAACTTTGTGCTTCATGCCCTACTCACGGGATCACAGAAGGCTATCTTTTAACCTACTTTTATGAAGGACTCAAAGGTTGGGATAGAGGACTGCTCGATGCTGCAGCTAATGGAAGTTTCTTAGCTCGGAGCCTAGTAGATGGTCGTGCACTACTTGAAAGCCGTGCACTCAATGATGCACAATACGAAGGTGCCGATCCTATTTCTAGAAAGGTACATGAGGTAAGTTCCCATGCTATAAATGATTCTAAGTTAGATAAGATCACCTCTATGCTTTCAAATATGCTTGAACTAAAGAAACAGGTAGCTCCAGTTTGTTCCATATGCTCTCAAGGCCATCTTGAGGAACAATGTCCCTACACTGCAAGGGAGGAAGACTCCGGAACTGAAATGGCACACGCCATTGGAGGCTTTCAAGGAGGGTCAAGGACCCAAGGTTACAGTTGGAGAGATCCGAACAATGTCCTAAACCCTCAGCACATGTCGGCTGGGCCAAACCGTGTCCCAGACCAGTTCCCAAGGCCCACATGGCAACCAAGGCCCACATGGCAACCAAGGCCTCCGGTCCCATTTTCTAACTTTTCTCATAATCATGCAAATAATCATACTTCTTCATCTTCTAATCCTGATTATGATAAAATGCTGGCTGCTCTTTCCCAAGGGCAGCAAACACTAATGGCGTCAACTCAGGCTCTTGTCACAGGCCAGCAAAATCAACAAAAAGACATCGCTGATCTCAAGGACCAAATGGGCAAGGTCGTGGACTTCATGGGTAAGATCCAAGCTAGCGGGGTGCTTCCACCTCAACCTACGCCTAACCCAAATGTAAGACCTGAAGCCAATGCAATTATCACTCGAAGTGGTAAAGTGCTCGGAGAAATAGAACCAGATCCAGCCATTTCTGAGGCTGAAAAGCACAAGGTGGCAACTAAGACCACCACAACACAACCACCAGTTCAACCTACCCACACACAAGGTAATAACCCAATCCCTTCAAGTTCGGTTGTTACTAATTCCCCGTTTGTGCATGCACCATTTCCAAGTAGGCTTGCCAAATCTAAGAAGAATGAATCCGATGAGGAAATCTTGGAGATCTTCAAAAGGGTGCAAATCAACATGCCCTTGATCGAGTGCATCAAACAAGTGCCGAAATACGCAAAATTTCTGAAAGAATTATGCACTCCAAGGCGCCAGACGAGGGAGAAGGAGGTTGTGATGGTGAGTGAAACAGTTTCTGCTGTAATCCAGTGTCGGCTACCCCCAAAGTTGAAGGATCCAAGGAGTTTTTCTGTTCCCTGCGTGATTGGTAACAAGTCATTTGATAAAGTCATGCTAGACTTAGGAGCATCCATTAATGTTATGCCATATTCACTATATGTTGCCCTAGGTCTAGGTAAATTACAGCATGACGATATTATCATTCAGTTAGCCGATCGCTCTAATGTGTATCCTAAGGGATACGTCGAAGATGTTCTTGTGCAGGTTAACCAGCTCATCTTCCCAGCTGACTTTTATGTCCTAGACATGGAGGATTCCCCTACGAATCAAGCTCCACTAATGCTGTTGGGAAGACCATTCATGAGAACTGCCAAGACAAAGATTGATGTGTTCAATGGAACATTAACTATGGAAGTAGACGGAGAGGAAATTGGCTTCAACATTTTTGATGCCATGAGGTACCCTAGTTCCGCAACTCATACTACTTTTTCTATTGACGTGTGCACTTCTCTCGCAGAGAAACATTTTGATTCAATTAGAGAAGACACACTCAACATGATAATCCAGGAAGGAGTTGGCCTAACGCAATCAGGGGACGCCTTGGTTGAGGATACAGATTACGAACTAGAACCTCGAATTTGGGATGAAGTCATGACCCTAAATGAGACCCCCAGAATGGTGAATCATCAGGCACCCTCGTCATTTCCAATTAGTACTAATGCCACTCCTCCTTCAGTGATTCAGGCAAGTATGCCTATCTTGGCTCGGACGACACTCTGCCTGTCATAGTGTCTTCTGCACTAACCTAGTCACAGGAAGATAGACTGGTACAGGTCTTGACAAAGTACAAGACAGCCATTGGATGGACTCTGTCAGATATCAAGGGAATCAGCCCTACAACTTGTGTGCATCGAATCTTACTGGAAGATGATGCAAAACCCTCTCGCGAAGCCCAACGTCGCCTCCATCCTCCAATGATGGAAGTCGTGAAACAAGAGGTCATCAAACTCTTGGACTGTGGTGTCATCTACCCAATTTCAGACAGCAAATGGGTCTCACCAGTCCAAGTAGTCCCAAAGAAAAGTGGAGTCACAGTTGTTGCGAACAGTGAAGGAGAGCTAGTGCCCCAACGAACAGTGACCGGATACAGAGTCTGCATCGACTATCGACGCCTGAACAAAGCAACTAGGAAGGATCACTTTCCTTTGCCCTTCATTGATCAAATGCTTGAAAGGTTAGCAGGTCACTCCTATTATTGCTTTCTTGATGGTTATTCCGGGTACAATCAAATCTGTATCGCTCAAAATGACCAAGATAAAACGACTTTCACTTGTCCTTTTGGCACTTTTGCCTACCGAAGAATGCCTTTCGGTTTATGTAACGCCCCAGGTACTTTCCAAAGATGCATGCTTTCTATTTTCTCTGAATACGTCGAAAAAATAATTGAAGTATTTATGGACGATTTTAGTGTCTTTGGGGATAGTTTTGATGCATGCTTAGAACACTTAGCACTTATCTTACAAAGGTGTGTCGAAATTAATCTGGTACTTAACTGGGAGAAATGCCATTTCATGGTTAGACAAGGGATAGTCTTGGGCCATATTGTCTCTGAAAGAGGAATTGAAGTCGATAAATCTAAAGTTGATACTGTGCGCCACTTACCCTCTCCCACTTCGGTGAGAGGAATCCGTTCATTTCTTGGTCACACAGGATTTTACAGATGATTTATCCAAGACTTCTCCCACATTGCAAGGCCCTTGTGCCGACTGCTTCAGAAAGAGACACCCTTCGTCTTTGATGCAGACTGTCAGGAAGCTTTTAAGAAGCTTAAAAATCTCTTAACCACTGCCCCCATTCTTTGTGCCCCTGATTGGTCCTTACCCTTTGAACTAATGTGCGATGCCTCTGATTATGCAGTTGGAGCCGTACTCGAACAAAGGCGGGATAAGAAGCCCTACGCCATCTACTATGCATCCAGAACCTTAAATGATGCCCTGATGAACTACACCACTACAGAAAAGGAGTTGCTGTTGTATTTGCTTTAGATAAATTTCGCTCTTATCTACTTCGAACTAAAGTCATTATTTACACTGATCATGCAGCACTGAAGTATCTCCTAGCCAAAAAAGAAGCGAAACCAAGACTGATCCGATGGATTCTTCTTCTTCAAGAGTTTGACATCGAGATTAAAGATAAGAAAGGCGTAGAGAACGTGGTGGCAGATCATTTGAGTCGCATTGCACATGAACGAGATCCTGTGGCGATTCAAGAGATGTTTCCGGACGAATAACTCTTCAGAATCGAGGGAGGTACTCCTTGGTATGCTGATATTGTCAATTATTTAGTCACCAAGCAGTTGCCCACCACCCTCTCCCGTGCACAAAAAGATAAACTTAAAAAGCATGTTAGGCACTATATTTGGGATGAACCTTATTTGTGGAAACACTGTGCAGATTTATTAATTAGGAGATGTGTCCCTGATATTGAACATAGGTCAGTCCTAGAGTTCTGCCATAGCCATGCTTGTGGAGGCCACTTTGGATCTAGGAAAACTGCACTCAAAATCTTAGAATCTGGACTATATTGGCCCACACTTTTTAGAGATGCACATTCATTCTGTTTAGCCTGTGATAAATGTCAGAGATCAGGAAACTTAGGACGAAGGGATGAAATGCCACAACATTATGTTCTTACTGTTGAAATATTTGATGTTTGGGGTATTGATTTTATGGGTCCGTTTCCTCAATCTAATGGCTATCTCTATATCTTACTTGCTGTTGATTATGTATCAAAATGGGTGGAAGCTAAGGCCACCAGGACTAATGACTCTAAAACTGTTGCAGATTTCCTCAGAACTAACATTCTTTCCAGGTTTGGGATCCCGCGGGTCCTAATAAGTGATGGAGGAAGTCATTTCTGCAACAAGACCATTGAAGCTTTAATGAAACGGTATGGTGTCACTCATCGAGTCTCTACACCTTACCATCCTCAAACGAGTGGAATGGCGGAAGTCAGTAATAGAGAGATCAAGAAGATATTAGAGCGAACTGTGGGTCCTAATCGTAAGGATTGGAGCCAACGGTTGGATGATGCACTTTGGGCATACAGGACGGCATACAAAACACCTATAGGAATGTCACCCTATAGGTTGGTGTACGGTAAAGCATGTCACCTTCCGGTGGAACTAGAGCATAAAGCATGGTGGGCCGTCAAAACTTTCAACATCAAGCTTGATGACGCCGGTCTGCATCGAAAGCTCCAGCTGAGTGAGCATGAGGAAATAAGAAATGATGCATTTGAAAGCACTCTGATCTACAAGGAAAAGGCAAAGGCATTTCATGACAAACAGATCAAGAGTAAAGCATTTGACATTAGCCAGAAAGTTTTGTTGTTCAATTCCCGACTTAGACTCTTTCCAGGTAAATTATTCTCCAGATGGGTAGGTCCTTTTGTTGTTACTAATGTGTTTGCCCATGGAGCTATACAGATCAAAAGCAGTGAAACAGGAAAAGAGTTCAAGGTCAATGGCCACCGATTGAAGCCTTACATTGAGGCAATTGGAGGACATGATGTGGAGTTAGACAGAGTACTTCTACGTCCCATCAGATAAAGAATTTGGTCTAGGCTGGATGGACGTTAAACTTCAAGCGCTTGTTGGGAGGCAACCCAATGTGTTCTCGAGTGTGAAGGAGTCATCAAACACAGATTTGCTTTCTTTCAACCCTTCACTCTCTTTTACTTTGTTTATGTTTTTCTTTCTTACTTCACTTTCTTAAATCATCTTCCTTACTTTGATTCTATGTTTAATTATTTCGTATTTTCCTACATTGAGGACAATGTAGAATTTAAGTGTGGGGGAATGGTTTACAAATTTATTTGTGCATTTGAAATTGTTAAGTCTTTCTTAATTTGCAATTGTTTTATTTCTTTCTTACGAAAAAAATAGAAAAAAAAATTACTGCTTTGAATCTTTTTGTTTTAACTTAGTATTTTTATGAGTTTTTCTTATTTTTGCAATTGAAATTGTTTTATTAAGTCTTTCCTACAAAAAAAAAATATTTATTATTGTTTTCTTGAGTCTTTTTGTTTTAACGTAGTGTTTTTACGAGTATCAAGTTGCCCTTTAACTTTTCAATGATATAAATGAACGGAAATGATTATGTTATGGCTATAAAGATGATCATTACAACTTGAATTTGTTTGTTAATATTTTGTGATTAAGTGTTATAACTTAAAGATAATGCATGTAAATTGGTACATAAATGAGCATGATATGATAAGTATGAATCATTTGAACCTTATGTGAGCTTTAGAACTTATATACATCTTTGATGAGTGATTCATAAGTTCTTTGTTTAAATTGACATACATATGCCTCATAACTGCTTGCCATAGCTTTTAATGAACTCTAGAGTACTAGAACTTATTCTATGTGATTTTCAAAGCTTTTAAGTCAATAAACTCTCTGATTTTGGAAATGATTAAGACATTAGGGTTAACACCACAAATTCAAACATCCATGTTCCCTATTTTGTGCGCACAAGTTGCGACCCCCTTAGTTTTAACCCTTTTGAGCCCACATTAAGCCTTTCTTTCATCACCATGATTATCTAAACACTTGAGCTTAGTATAGACATCTTTTACCTTTGTTCCAAGGACTCGGTTGAAGACATAATGATTGTGTAAAGAGAAAATGATGATATTGAAAGACTTTTATGTGTATTTTGTGGATTTACTTACTCAAACATTGTTGTATTTTTGACACATGTTATTACCTTGATATTCTTAAAAAAAAAAAAAGATATATTGAAGTTTTTATCAAGGTAATAAGGTTTGATTATGAATGTTTGAGTTAAGTCTTTTACATTTGTAAATCCGACACAAAGAATGAATTCGAGGCCCAACAAGATGAAATTAGGCCTATGTTCGAAGGGATGAATTACTGACATCATTGCACTAAGGTTGGGAAGTTATGATACGTTTTGGGAGTCTATTGAGTCTTGGAACGAATTTGAGCACCACTTGTCCTATATATTCCTTGCCTCTAATCTTAGCCCCATTACAACCTTCGTAAAGACCTTATGATCCTTAAGATGGTAAATTTTGATTAGTTGAGTTAATCATTTGAGTAAGCTTATGGTTTTGGTTCATTTGTGCAAGTATGTATTGTTTTTATCTTGAGGTGTTTGTTTGAAATTTTGCAAAAGTACTTCATTTCGATTATGTGAGTATTTCTCACATACTTTGAGTGCAAACACAAACCCTCACAAATTGAGTGAATTTTTGAGTGCATATCCTTGTGAGTTGATTCATACTTGTCTTATTCATGCAGAACTCCATTTCACCACATTTACTCATTATCTTACTTGTTAAACATTTTGTTACCATGTATTACTCTTGAATTCCATTTGCTTAAATGTTTTAAGTGAAAATCTTTTATGCCATGAAATTTGAGACAAATGGTTAAGGGTTTACTTGTTTTGAATTCGTAGTTTGATTTTAGTATTTGCTAGGGACTAACAAAGTTTAAGTGTGGGGGTATTTGATAGGTCCTCAAATAAGCATTATTTTATATTATTTTATACCCTTTATACTTGACTTTTAATATTAAAATATTAAATAAATTAATAAAATAATTTATTTTGTGATTTTTATGTTTAGATAAATAAAGGTTGTAATTTGGAGCATTTTGGCGAAAGAATCGTTTCGATCGGAATTATAACGAATAAAATATGGACGAAATTCGGTGGAATAATTAATTTAGTTATTAATTATTTAATTAATTAATTCTGTGCAGCCCAACCCACTTCTAAGAAAATCCAGCCCAATTGCAGCCCCAGAAGCCCAGCCGTTCAGCCCCAAAACCGGCAGCCCAGGCCCAGTTCGCAAGCCCTGGCCCGCGTCCGTGCGGCCCAGCCCAGACAACCAAGCCGGCCCAATCCGCTCCAGCGTGCTTCTGCCTTGCCCCTGCGAGTTCGGCGCGCGCCTGTCGAGTCCCTGTTGTCACTTTCGGCGTGCGCCTGCCGAAGTCTCCACCCTCTCTTCAGCAGCCTGCCGCCGAGTCCCTTTTCTTCCATTCAGCAGCCTGCAGCCGAGCTGCAGCCCTCCCCTTCAGCACCGCCCAGCCGAATTTTCTTCCCTATTTTCCAGCAGACTTCCACTCAATTTCCAGCCACTTTCCAACCCAATTTTACAACTTTACAACTCAAACCACTTCTAAACATCATCACAAATCTTTATTACTCATCATTCCATTATTCCACATTTTTTATTGTATTTTTATATTAATTTTGGTAGCTTTCTCCACCTATAAATAGGGTTTCAATTCACTTGTTGAAACACACCTTCTTTGAGGCACACATTTGAGCCTTCTTTGAGAGAAACTTTGGCAAAGTATCTCCAATACAAAGTTTAGAGTTTGAGTCCATATTTCCCAAGTTTATTTCCTCCATCTTCATAAGGTTCCGTCCGCTGTCGGAGAATCATATGAATAACAATCCATTGTTTTCATCCATCTTGAAAGTGTAACAATTAGTCTCCATCTACTCAAACTCTCATTTTTGTTATTGGTTTTGATTATAGTTCAATATATGTGAGGTTTTTCTTACTAATATTTGTAAGTGTTAAATGCAATCTCCATGTGTCTTACTTTATGAATTTTAGTTATTTTATACATTTTAGTGCTTCATACTTCAATTCAATGTTAAGTGTTGTATCCGCTGTCGGTGCATTTAAAGTAGAATTGAAGAGACTTAATGTTGATCGCTGTCGGCGCATTCAGTCAAAAACAAAAGGTGAATCATATTGTAAGTGTTGTCCGCTGTCGGTGCATTTATAGTATTGAAAAATGTATGAAGGTAATTAAGACGATTAAGGTAAAATTTCGTGATTGATTTAATATTTGCAATTATTAGAGTGTTGGTAAGATTTGTGCTTTAAGAAGATCACTTGTACATGAATTAGAATAGAAGTAAAATTAGTTTATCTATGCTTTTACTTATTTACATGATCACAAACCTTTTCAAAACCCCCCTTTTTATTCTTTATTCTTTTATTCTTTCATACTTTTAGTTTATTAGTCTTTGATTCTTTTATTTCTTTATTCTTTTATTCCTTTACTCTTTAATTTATTGATTCTTTGATTAGTTAATTCTTTAATTCTTTAATTCTCTATTCTTTTATTCTTTAAGTCATTAATTCTTTAAATTGTTAATTCTTTGATTATTTAATTCTTTGATTATCTAATTCTTTAATTCATTATTCTTTTATTCATCTCCCACTAACACATTATTAATTTCCCTAATTTCCCCGGTTAAGAACGATCCCTATTTATCAATACTACATCTACACAAAAAGGGTTTAAATTGCATAACACTCGAATTACATGTTTAATTTAATGCGTAGTTTGGGCTTAGTCAGAAATCGTCCCACTATCTTAGGTTTCACACTTAACCTCATTCATCACTCAATTTGATGAATTTAAACGAAGGGGAGGGCGGTTCTTTTTCTGTCTTTGTTATTGTTTAAACACGACACACAAACAGGCCACCAATCCTCCAACTGCAGTGACATGTGTCACCTACTGGACTAAATGAGTCACTAAACGCTGATTCATAAATTCTCAGCCACAATTACCATTTTACCCCTGCACCAATAATTACCAAAATACCCCTCACAATTCTAGACCCATAACTTTCACGTCCGAACTCCGATTGACGCATGCCGCCTGTCTACGGATTCAGCGTCTCGAGACCTATTCAATGGTACTTACGGAAAGTCCAAACAAGGTCCACCTACAAAAAAAAACTGAAAGTATGAAAACTACAACCATATATTGGAATCCATCGGGTTAAATAAGAATTCAAAATTATATTATCTACAAAGTGTATCGGTCACTTTGATTAATCTGCATGTCCCTAATCTCCCAAATTTATACCTTTTTATTAATCAAACTAGAGAAAATTATTACAAATTGAGTTACTATACAATCAGTCTATCAGCGATTATGCAGGATTGTCTGAGAATAAATACCTCTTCAGGCAACTCTGATGAAGCAGTAAACGCAGCACTAGAAGTATTCCCAGATATAAGCACCATTATTATTTCTTAGGGTTTGGTTTCGATATGTAGCAATAAACACCATTCACAGAAGTTAAAAATAGATATGGTGAGATACACTAATCACTAAAAATGTGCTTAATAATCACTAAGGGGAGGCTAAAACTGTAAATATCAACCACATTACATTCAAACTCACAAAGTATTTGATTTATACATCTAAAACAAAAGATGATTTAGCAAAGAAGCAAATGCAGTCTCGGTCATCTTCTCTCTAATAGGACTTATTTCGCATAAACACGTATGGAAGCCCTATTTATACCATTCAGTCAGTGCTCTAGTAGTACTAGTCATCTAACTCATCTACTAGAATTCGATGAACAAGTACTTAGGATCAGGATATCGGTATATATATGTATAGACATTGCGATTCCCACCTTGGAAAAGGAAAAATATCAAAAACTCACTCTTTCAGTTTCGATTGCTACTATTTGGCTAAAATTTTGAACCTTTCAAATTAATGGCGTAAGCCCAAATTTTACAAGAAATTCTTGGCACATCAACAAACAACAGTAAAGACAGCAGTAATCTACCATTCCCGACTCCACCACTAAAATGGACAAAAAAAAACTGAAAAAAAAAATTCACGGAAAACCCCATTGACTACACAGAAATAACAAAACCCACCATAAGTTTTGTTGAATCAAAGATTGAACTCGTCGCGAAAAGTCTTTACAATTCCTGCAAACAGCAAACAATTAGCTATCGTTGTTTCGATCGATTTACCCGGGGGGTTGTTCGACCAAGAACACTCCGATGCTTAAGTTAGCTTTGAGAGCGGAAAGGGATATACTTTGAAATGAAGAATCAACGTACCTTGGAAATGAAATGTGTCTTGCTATTTATAGGAAAATCTTGGGAACCTTGGAGCGTTCTGATTGGTCGGTTGAATATTTAATTAATAAAAATATATTATTAATTAAATATACTATTTAATAATTGAAATGATAGTTTATCATGATAGTAATGACAATTATTGTATTTTAACATCAATATTAATTATCTATTATTAAGAATAACGACAATTAACTCTGGGGAGAATATTGATATTACGAACATTTTAACCCGATCAAATAACGTATTTAACTGGTAAATAGATTATTTAATATGCGGGTGTTTTCAAATGATCAGCGTTATTGCCAGGGACAATTTGGTCATTTTTGGGAATTACGGGCCACGTGACAGCTCCATAATTTTTGGATGATTTCTGACAGGACCCGCCCCGATCCCACAGGGACCACAAGGGGACGTGCCCTGCTCCCGTCTGACACCCAATAATTCATACCAATTTTAACCTCAAACATCAAATGTATAAATAACCAAATTAAAGTTATAAATCAAATCCGAATTAAAAAAATGTTAGACAAGGGATGAAATCCAAAATTACAAGTTGCGAGCACGACTCTAACATAAACCTGCGGGTACACCACCCAACAGGGATTCAGGTACGCAGAAGTAGATCTATGCCTCAGCCTCAGGTTCCTCCTCTACCTCAGTATCACGACCTGGAGGGGTTACCAAAACATTAAGGGTGAGTGGACCGAAACTCAAGTTTATAAAATCATTTGATAAGTAAAACATATAATTTACCCCTCCGTTTTCCAAACATGTGTGCAACCGTATTTAAAACCATCAATCATATAATATGAGCCATAAGGCATATAATAAAACCATAAGTATAATTTTAGTTGCTGCACTATACACTCCAATCCCGACATCCCTGATGTCTGACGTCCCTGACGTCCAATAAGGTCACAATCACAAGGCTACGCGTGCCACTCGGGTCTCAATTCTGAGTTCAATTCCCGAACCCCGCTCGGGTGCAGCATCCCCGATGCTTAGCGTCATAGACGCTAGACGTACTAGACGTCTGTGACCTCTCCGGGGTACCTCATCCGGAGGAGACAATATAATATGAAAGGATCTATACAGTGCAGTACCAAATACATTTTATTGATATCCACATGCAAAGCATATATATACATAGATAAAATCCGAACCAATCATTAAGTATCATCAGACGGATCTCAAGCCCAAATACCGTGAAACGTGCCATAACCATTTTTCCATATCATCAAAACCATTATTGTTTTTAGCATGTGAATAAGTATAGTAAACCAGAAAACATTTATGCACGCAAGGGTTTAAGAAAATGGCCCACTCACAGTATGATCCTGCGGTGAACCTGCACGTACGAACTTGTACCGGGATTATCGTACAATTCCTGCCAGTCCAAATCACATGTAAGGGTCACTACAAGTCTAAAACGTTTAACCACAAAGTCCAAAATAGAAACCGGCTAGGGGAATCCGTAGACACGTTCCCCGAGGTAACCGGCCCTAAACTGACCCATCAAAACTATCTCAGATCAACATGGTTAATTCACCAAAAATGTTCAGAATGATGAGAGGGATAAAAGTCATGTTGATCGTGATCGAAGATAAGCCCCAACGCGCCCTCACGCGCCGCCCAAAGTGGCTGCGCGTGAAAGTCACGCGCCTGACACTGTAGCTACAGTGTCAGCACCTTCACCCGTTTGTCTGTAATTCGGGCCTGCCACCCGCGGCTTGACCCGGTTAATTACCCATCAATTCCTACTCAATTTCAATCCAATTTGATCCTAACATGTTAATTAAACATTCAATTTAAGTTCTGGGTTATTAATTTGCCAAATCGAATCCTCAAACGGCCTTTCGACCCGTGATCATCCAAACGGGTTGATCACCCCAACTCACTGGTTTCTAAACCGAAATCAAATTAACCTTACATGAAGCATCATAGTATCACAACGAACTGGAAAACACACTCAATTGAATCAACACTCACCTGGAAGTAGTCGTCCAAACCTCTGAAATTCTTCTGAACACGGCAGTCACCGTCCCAGCTCATCCGTGGCTGGTTGCCTTCGATTTTGATATGGTTGTGTTCCAAATACTCCCAGAAAGCTTACTCTGCGATTAGATTGGCCCAACACACCGTAGAAATTAAACACTGATTTTCCCTCCAATTTTTCCAGAAATGGCTTCTCTGGTTTTCCTCACCCGTTCTTAGTTATAACAGCATCAGAGTGATGCTCAAGCACGTTCTAATTGGTTTTAAACAATTTCAAGCCGTCCTAGAGGCTCGTGGGTGTCCAATTGTTCACTGAAAAATGTTCCCCGAAAAGCTTCGATCTTGAATTAATCAATTGATCGTGCAGGCTGGACGGCTCAGGCCACGTTCAAAAGCAAAAGACAACCCAGACATTCCAGCACATGATAGCATAATCAATTGCACGATAGAACCACCGCACATGGTGGTGCAGCCCATGTCCCCCGCGGTCTGCTACAGTAACCAGGGCAAAAAGACCAAAATGCCCCTGGTTCAATAATTACCAAAATACCCCTCACTTCCTAGACCCGTAACTCAGCCATACAAAGTCCGATTTTGGCGTGCCGCCTGTCTACGGACTCAGGACGTCGAGACCTACCTATCGGTCCTTGAGTCGCGTGAAAATTAATTGTCAAACGAAAAGTCAACATTTTCGCCCGTGAAGTACAACTTACGGTAATGCCCCTGAACTTCCGATAGTCATAACTTTTTCCCTGATCGTCCGAATTGGACGTACCACCTGTCTATGAACTCGTGACGTCCCGTACTACGTCACGGTCATAGGTCAAAGTCCATTTAACTCATCAATCAAAAAGTCAACAATTTGGCCATACCAATCACAAGGGTAAAAGCGTCAATTAACACATTAAATTGCAATATTAAAATCCTCGAATGTCCGGGGTGTTACAATTTTGGGTTCCATAAATGCCCCCACATCGATTCGGAGTTCGGGGAATCCGAAGGGATGTACATTGTTTGGAATCTTATATTACCGGGTTTTTCCAGTCACTGTTGGGTTCAAGAATCGAGCCAGTGTCTTTTTGACGATTTTTCCCCTGGCTAAAAGGGCTAAAAGTCGACTTTTTGATTAGAACATTTTTTTGGAATTTCCGAATAGACTGTTGAGTAGGTCTCGAGGCGCTGAATCCGTAGACATGCAGCATGCGTCAATCGGAGGTCGGATGCGAAAGTTATGGGTCTACGAAGACGAGGGGCATTTTCGTAATTTTGAAAGGTAGGGGCAAAACGGTAATTTTCCGTGCGAAGGGCAAAACGGTCTTTTGAAAAAAGAATGGTGGATGCTGACTCATGCTACCAGCCAATGATACTTGTCACTTTGCCCAGAAAACATGGATTAGGGACATTAATCCCTTAATTAGGGAAAAAAACATTCCTTTTGTCTAATTGTGATATTGTTAAATAGCAGATTGAATCAGTTGTGAAAATGAGAGATTGAAAGGGTTGAATTAAGGAGAGAAAACACGAGGGACAGAGGGTTTACTGATTTTTGCAAAATTTGAAAATTTTCAAAAATTGAGGCACAAATTCGAATTCAGAGTTGCGATCTCTGTGGATCAAAATTGAAGTTGAATTAAGCTTCCTGAGATCATTTCGAGCTAAACCACAGCAAAAACGGAGAGAATTAGAGCTGTACTGAGCAAGAACAGAAGCTCCATTCCCTTCCCAAAATCGAGCTTGGGTTCGTGTGGTTGGAGGTAAGTAATTACGAAATTGATTATGTAAAAACGTTTATTTTACTCTCACGATGCTCTCTGTGTGAATCAATTTGGAAAACAGGGTCGAATTAGGTGAACCCGGTCATGAAACCCGTTTGGGAGTTCATCGTGGGATTGTTGGATTTTGGTTGTAATTGAAGTAATTAAATGTACAGAACCTAAATTAAGATGGTTTAGATGAAATCAGTTTAAAGAACGGAAGAAATCAAGGTCGAATTGATGGAGATTTTTCCGGGTCAGAACGCGGGTACAGGACCCGTTTAACAGAGAAATGGGTTGCAGGGATGACACTGTTCACCGCGACTGTATCAAAACACTGTTCACTGCGCAATGTAGCAAAACACTGTTCACCGAAGGTTTTAGGTTATGTTTTAAATTAATATTTAATGCCCGAAAAATTATGGGAAATTGATATGATACTCATAGAGTCATTATTGACCTTTCATGTTTTTTTTTGGGCAGGATTCGAGATTCCTGGAAAGCGTCGGAAATTACGGGAATGCGTGCAGCTTAGAAAGCAAGTGGTTTGGATGGTGCGTGCGAGCATTGGTAGGCTTGTTCACATTCAATGTGACTTTTGCTAGTACCACAAAAATGCTTGCTACGCGTCAAGAGTCCGCCGAAGGTGTTTAGATACTTTGTTGGAGCGGGTGTTCAACCGACGCCACGTGGTGGGCGGTGATTTGGTGGAACAGTCGACGAGGATTTGGAGGTGACTGAGTGTACCTGTGGACGTGACTAGTGAGCATTGGTAGGCCGGATCACATTTATTGTGACTCTTTCTAGTACCACGAATATGCTCGCTATGCGCCAGGGTGCCGAGAGACCCAGCAAACTTGCTTTGTGGGAGTGTGGCGGTTCTCGTGGCTAAAGCCTGTTCCGAGGGAAAGATATGGAGTTTGAGAAGCCTGAAGACTTCAAGGAGTGGAAGGCTCGCAATCAAATTGCATTTCCAGACGATGTTTTTGTGGAGCTTGGCGACATATGTTCTTCCATGAAGGCTCTTAGGTACGGAAGGGGGAAAAACCCTGTCGGTGGACTAAATTCCACCCTTTGACTATCGGGTGGGGTTTCAAATTCCCGTTCTCGAAGTTCTTCTCCAAGATTATTGGCCGGATGGGATGCAACCCTGCTCAACTGGACGTCGATGCTTATCGACACATCATGTGCTTCGAGAAGCTGAACAAGTTCTTTGGCCTGGGACTCACTAAAGATGAATTCTGGCATTGCTATTCCGTGTCGCAAAACGGAATTGCCGGCGGTTGGCTTTCTCGAGTTGTACCCAAAGTGGAGCTATTTTTGAAGACGGAGTTCGATGACCACACGTACAAACTCAACTGTATCGAAGTCGGTGGTGCGTGGCATAAACACGCCTCCCCGGACTTGAGGATTGCCTCGCACTTCCGCTCGTTTGATGAGTTGTACAGCGGGTTTGGAGGTCATCCTGATCTCAAAAGGATCGACATGGCCCTGAAAATTCCTCCAGATTTCCGAGACATGAGCTGGCTACTCTCTCCACTTAGAGATATGAATGGCGGGAGGCCTTCGGATATCCTAATCAAGGAGTGGTTGAGTGCTCCGCTGTGGTTGAAAAAACCCGTTGTTCAAAAGAAGAACAATAAGCAAGGACCCACTGGCTCTTTGTAGCAGTACACACCTCGGTCGAAGACGAAGGCAGTTTTGTCCTTGTCTCTTTCGTGCATGAAAATCTGATTATAGCCCGAGTATGCGTCCAGGAAGCTCAGCAGCTCATTCCCTGCAGTTGAGTCCACTAAGAGATCGATTCTAGGCAGAGGATAATGATCCTTTGGGCACGCAAGATTGAGATCGGTGTAATCGACACAAACTCTCCATCGTCCAGCTTCCTTTTTCTTGACAAGCATGACATTTGCTAGCCATTCAGAGTGCGGAACTTCTTCAATGGATCCAGCAACGAGTAACTTGTCAATCTCCTCTTGGATGATAGCAATTTTCTCTGGGGAAAAATTGCGTCTTTTCTGCTTGACCGGCTTGTGGTGGGGATTGACGTGTAGCTTGTGGCTAACGATGGTAGGGTCAATCCCTGGCATGTCAGACGGAGACCAAGCGAAAACTTCTTTCTCCTCACGTAGGAATGCTATGAGTTCTTCCATTTCTGTGTCATTCAGCCGGGCGCCAATACGGGCCTCTTGCTCAGGATATCGAGGGTCAAGTTGAATGAGGATGACGTCATCCTCCGGCTGCCATCCTTCCGGAGCTGATGGCTCCTCGTGAATGTCAGGATCTTGACCCGCGATTAGTTGCTATTTGGGGAATGAAGAAGAAAGCTTGCCCTAAGGGATGATCCTGCTTGGGGAATAAATTCTGCCGCCTTGACCTCCTTTAGCCCTTCGGTAAGGCACCATCGAGCCATCATCTGATCGCCCTTGATTTCTCCGATTCCACCACCGGGAATAGGGAATCTAATCCTCTGGTAAAGGCTTGATGTGGTTGCGAGGATTTTGTGAAGCCATGGCCTTCTGAGGATTCTATTGTATGGGGAGTATTTGTCCATTATGTAAAAGGTCTGGGCCGTGACAACGGGGTCTGAATGTACATCCAATTGGAGAGTACCTACGACCATGCTGGTTGACCCATTGAAACCTCGGAGAGGGACATCCTCTTTTACTGCGAGGCTTTCTAACCCCATCCTGCGCACTGCATCCAGGCTGAGGATATTTGTCGCGCTCCCCTCATCCACGTGAATCCGATCAACCTGAGCATGAGGGTCTGAATTGATACGACTAATGCATCATCATGCGGCCAATCAAGTCCCTCCTTGTCCTTCAAAGAGAAACCAATGACAAGGTCATTGGACACCCCGGGGGTGGTAACTTGGGAGACTTGGGAGACGGCAAGTGCATCTCGTATCTTTCTTTTTTTCTGCTTGGAGGTGGTTCCTAGCAATTCTGATTCAGCCATGATGGTGTTGATGCGAATCATCTTGGCTGCAGGCTCCTTTGGTCCCTTGTCAGTAGGTCGATCCATAGCCTTCCCCTTGACGTACTCAGTGCAATGCCCTTCCTTGATGAGATTTCGGAGATATTTCTCGAAGGATATGCATTTTCCGATATTGTGCCCATAGCACTCGTGGAAGGCACACCACTTCGTTTTATCAGCCTTCTCCTGATCTCCTTTGACTGGCTCCGGCTTCTTGAACCATGGTTTGTCCTTAATTTCATTGTGGATCTGATGGACTGGCAAAGATAGCTGCAAATTAAGTTTCCCCACAGCAGGCGTTTGGGAAGGTTGTCCCGCTTTGCGCTTGTTGGACTTTCCAGCCGTAAACTTTCCATGGGATCCCTCCTTTTTGGGGGTCTTCTCACTAGCCCCAGCATGGTCTTGAGTTTGAGTGGCGTTCTTCTCGCCCTCCCAACTTGCATGTCGTTCTGCTAGCGAAAGTATTTTGGTGAGACTTCGTGCATTGCTTATGACGATGTCTCCGTAAAGCTGGCTGTCTCGAGGGAGTCCTTGTTTGAATGTCATTGCTGCAACAAGGTCACTACAGCCGACAATGCGAGACTTCTCTTCGCAAAATCTCCATATATATTGTCGCAGAGTATCTTTTGTTCTCTTTCGGACAGAGAAAATATGGTCATCTTTCACCTCGATTGTCCGAAGTTGTGGGTATTCCTTCACAAATGCCAGGGCCAACTCTTCAAAGGACTCAATCGACCTCGGGGCGAGATGATTGAACCAAGTCATGGCTTGGCCTTGAAGAGAAGCTTGAAAAACTTTGCACATAAGTGCATCGTTAGACCTGTGGGGGACCATGACTCCTCGGTAATAATCTATGTGTTTTACCGGATCAGAGGCTCCTTGAATGGAGTAAAGTTCGGCGTTGCGAACCTCTAGGGGAATGGCTCCTCCTCGATATCCCTTACAAAGGGCGTAGAGAGCTGTATTTGGCGGCGTAGATCGTCCTCTAGATCGTCACCCCGCTGAGCACGAAGTTGCTTGTCCAGCATCTTTTGAACATCATTAGCCCGTAACGGGCCGTGCTGAGACGATGAGTCTAGTTGTGCCGGTCGTCGAGAACCTCCATGGGCCTCTTCCCTCGATCTCTGGGATCGTGTAGGGGAGTAGGCCTCATCTTCTCCTTCACTGTCGTGGGTAGATCGTCTTGGGTCTTTGTATAGAGCCTGCGGTTGAGCTCTACTCCCGTGTGAGCACTGTGAGAGCTCTGCCCGTGAGGTTGCCCCAACCCTACCTCCTAGTCGTTCACGTACTGATGGTTTTAGGCGTTGTGGGCTTTGTGCTCGACGAGCGTGACTTTCTTCTCTAGAATCGCTTAGCGAAGTATCTTGTGACATTGTTTGTCAGCAGACTTGTTCTTTCCCAGGACGTCTTTGGGCATTCTCTTGTCTTCCACGCGACGTGGATCGTCTGTCCTGCTCCTGGACTGGTCTCCCTGCTAGGAGTTGCTGCAAGAGCTCTAACTGAAGTTGAACTTGGTTGCTCAACCTTTCAACTTGTTGCGCCAAGATATCCGGGGAGGGGGGGGGGGGGGGTTGGGGGTGACTTCTCCCTGAGATGTCATGATACCCATCCAGGAAGTCCCTTAGGACCATGTTTGCTGCGGGCTGATCATGTCGTCATGTACTTCCCATCAACTTCCTGCCTGCCTGTTGTAGAGTCGAAGTTTCTTCCCCTAGCGGGGGTATTTGGCTGGCTGGAGAGGGGAATGCTCCAAAGTTGAAGGTTGGTCTCCCTTCGAGTGTCTCAATGGTCGCTTCTATGGACACGCGCCTGGGTTGAGCTGGGCGCTTCTCCGGAGTCTCTAAGTGAGCCTCATTCCTCGTCTGAGCTGTTGAGGCAGAAACACCTTCTCCGGCTGACTGAACGGATCGACGAACCTTAGCCATGCCGATTCGAAGAATTTTGAATTGGAAAGCTTGTTGATTGGATGATTTGAACAACGTTCAAAATCTTCGAACAATGTCGATGAACGACGAACGAAGAAAGATGAACGATGAACGATTTCTTGATGGGTGATGAACAACGTTCAAAATCTTCGAACAATGTCGATGAACGACGAACGAAGAAAGATGAACGATGAATAATTGAGAGAGCTTCTCCTGAGTATTCCTCAATAGCTCTCAATGAAAGCACTAATTGTTGAATCAAAGATTGAACTCGTCGCGAAAAGTCTTCACAATTCCTGCAAACAGCAAACAATTAGCTATCGTTGTTTCGATCGATTTACCTAGGGGGTTGTTCGACCAAGAACACTCCGATGCTTAAGTTAACTTTGAGAGAGGAAATGGATATACTTCGAAACGAAGAATCAACGTACCTTGGAAATGAAATGTGCCTTGCTATTTATAGGAAAATCTTGGGAACCTTGGAGCGTTCTGATTGGTCGGTTGAATATTTAATTAATAAAAATATATTATTAATTAAATATACTATTTAATAATTGAAATGATGGTTTATTATGATAGTAATGACAATTATTGTATTTTAACATCAATATCAATTATCTATTATTAAGAATAACGACAATTAATTCTGGGGAGAATATTGATATTACGGAGATTTTAACCCGATCAAATAACGTATTTAACTGGTAAATAGATTATTTAATATGCGGATGTTTTCAAATGATCAGCATTATTGCCATGGGTAATTTGGTCATTTTTGGGAATTACGGGCCACGTGCAGCTCCATAATTTTCGGATGATTTCGGGTTCCACAAGTTTGTAAACAAATAATTTAGTGAAATTTTTAAAATTTCAAATGGGATATTGTACAAAAATAATTTCCAAGGAACTAGAAAAGTAGATACGAGTGAGCTGTACCAATAAAAGGACACTGACTGACGTCTTCTCAGATCTAGAGCGACAAATGTTGCAGAAAAAGGACATGAACAATGGATTATGAAACAGAAAATTAAAATGCAAGACAAAAATGAACGCATATGGACAATTCATGAGTGGTTGAGATTCAATAGAGATAAAGAAAAAATAAAAAATACCCAACTGAATTATCACTTCTTCTTCTCTTCTGGGTTTCCAGCTAAACTCATAATATAAAATGGAACCAATAATTGTTTTGGATTTGGACATATAATTATAATTATATATACATATATTGCCATAGAGAGGGAGGGAGAGAGAGAGATGTTTTGGTTGCTTTCGGGGAAAAGGGCGCTGTTCAATACAAAAGCCGCCAAAGTTCTGGCTACGAAGTTTGAACCCAAAAATAGTAATGGTGCAATTAATTTCAGAGGTTGTGCGCAGAAGAAGCAAACCTGATAAAAGCGAGACGAACGAGCGAGAGCCTTGGAGTGCGATACGATTCCTTGCCTTGTTTTATTGCAAACCGCAATAGGTTCTAGAGAGCAAAGGATCTTGAGAGCTAGAGAGGCAAGAAGCGGGAGAGGTAGAAAGCTAGAGAGAAAGAGAGCGTGACTAGTGTAGTGATTGGTGTGTGGCTCTAAGTTTGCGATCGATCGAGATTCGAAATGGAGGAGGAGGAGATCTCGGATTCGAAATGGAGGAAGAGGAGGCATCGAAGGTCGAAGACGAAGTGCTTCTGTTCTGTTATCTTTAGGGTTTCATATGATATAACAACACTACTAAAAACGACGCCGTTTATTTTAACTATTGAGGTTCAGTCCGGGTCTGGTCAATTCGGTAATGATACCAAAAATCAAAATTGAACTAGGTACTGTCTGGTTCGGTTCGATTCCAGTTCGATGCGGTTTTTCGGTCGGTTTTTCCGAACAAATTAATAAGGCTATGAAAGATGGTTGTGAGAGAGAGAGAAGATTTTAAAATTTGGTTTAATTTTTTAAAAACATTTTAAATACAAAATATATTAAAATGAACAAAATGACTTAATTACCCTACAATTTTGTAATATTACTCACACATCATCATGATTAATGATATTACTAACATGAACTGACAAATGATGTAATGTTCCTAACATAAATGTTTTTAAAATGACCCTACTATTTTGTAATATTACTTGTTGATACCATATCGACTGACCACTCTCTGAGCACAGGAACCGCCAAGACAGAACGGATGCCGACCGGTACCTCGCTCGGCACCCCCACAATCGTGGACAGCCGATCGGCATTCTCTACAGGCCTGTCATTCAGCACCTGCTAAAACATAGGCACCAGCTGGCTACAACATGTCACCTGACACCAACTTTGCCACAACCACTCTCTGACGAGGGCAAGTTGGACACCAGCTGGCGCCTCCCCCGGATGTCTAGGAATCACCAGATGATCCTCAGCCACAAAACAGGACCTGCTCCCAAACAGTAGCCCAACTACCGCAGTTATGGCTACTATAAATACCTTGAAACCCTTCACAAAGGTGAGACTCTGAGACCCCCTTCAGATTACTGTTACTTCCATTCCCGTCGGCTTGCAGATACTAACTTAGGCATCAGAGTCCCTTCGACGGACACCACACCGGTGTCTAGTCTCCCTTTTGCAGGATATTTGCAGAGCGGCAACGCCCCCAGCGGGACCAAGGCACCACGTGGCTGGTCCTAGATCCGACAGCGGGTCTCATCAAGTTAGTCCATTCCGGGATCAAACAATTGGCGCCGTCTGTGGGAAGGTCATTTTTGTCTCTCTAGCTCACATACCTTCACTCAGCCCTCTTCTGACGGACAATGTCTGCCGAACGGGATGATAGTGAGCTCAACAACACCCCCCAAGGAGACGGCAACCGAGCCCGAACCAGCTTGCCTTCCGAAGACATGCTCGAGATGTTAAGAACCCTCCGATCAGAGGTTGCCGAACTCAGAAAAAGCAACGCTGCCATCGAGAGTAGGAACCACGTGTGGGGAGAATAGCATGGGAGCACCCTTTCCATCCTGCAATCCACAAGCAAGGAACGGGAAGAACAGCAAGAGGCAACCAAACGGGCCTTAGCCACCGCAACCCGTCGACAGGAGTTCGACACCTGCCGAGTGGAGATCAATGACACCTGCCAACTGGAGGCGTCCGGTCGCTTTCTCTTCCATCAGACCAACCTGACCGGTCCCTGGTACGCAGATCTACCGCGACGCCCGCGAACTTCTCGACCAGAGACAAACACAGACCTAGGCAAACCGTCTGACTTACCCAGCTCACGACCCACGTATCCAGGCACAACCACCTTTTCCACTGCTATCCTAGGGCACCCGTCCACTATCCGGATCAGCACATCGACTGGTGCAGCATCCACTGGCCTTCACCCAGCCGTTAGGTAATCCTCTCTCCCCGGTCGGAAGACACCAACCAGAGGACAATGCTAGCTTGACCACGGCCTCGTCTGGGCCACAGCCATCACAACCCGAATGACCTAGGGGAGGCGGCGATGCAGATCAGCCGCCAGCCAATGACCAGCCGATCCAAGGGGACTGGCCAACCAGGTCAAGTTGACCTCGCCGATCGGATGAGGTGGTACAAGAACTCCTCCAACGCGTTCGTGAGATGGAGGCTGGCAGATCAAAAGTGGGAACACTACCTAGGCACCGGACCAACATCGGCCCCTTCACTGACCGCATCATGCGGTACCGTCACGAGACGGAGGTTAAACCCCTAAAGATCGCCTTGTATGATGAACAGGGAGACCCGGACACTCATATCAACAACTACAACTCCGCACTAGCCTTCAGAAACCTCTCCGACGAGGCGCATTGCTTAATTTTCAGTTCCACCCTCACTGGGGCCGTGCTTAACTGGTTCTATCGGTTGGAACCACAATCGATCAATTCATTTGACCGACTACATACGGTCTTCCTAAACTAGTTCATGATCCAGACGGATCGATTGCTCATAACTGAGGACCTGGGCACCCTCCGACAGGGGGAGAGGGAGCCTCTACGCCAAAACGCCGCTCGATTCAGCTTGGAATACTCCAAATACCATGAGACAGATGATAAGGCCGCGTACCGGGCTTTCCGTAACGGGTTGCGAGAGTCCACCTTTAAATACTATGTCTTCACCCAGGGATGGGACAATTACAACGAACTCATGAGGCAAGCGGCAATACATGCCAAGGCAGAGCACTTTAACTCCCCCCAAGTAATAACCCGGCCCGACCCAATCGATGCGCATTCTTACCTCCAAGCAGCCCGCAGGCGCAACCGCCTCCACCAATCAATAGCTCGCATATGGATCACCAGTCCGACTCACACTCTGGTAAGCGGAAGGGGACATATAGCAATGATTATAAGGGGAGAGACAAGTGCCACGACAAGGGGCACGAGCCGCACCACCACCAGTCAGGAAAACTCACCACGGGGCCTACATCGAAGTTCGAAACTTACTCCACCCTGAACACCTCCCTAAAAAATGTTCTCATGAATATCGAAGGCACAATACCCAAGCCATGAGCGCGACCACCAGGCCCTCGTCTGGGCATCCAATCCAACCTATACTGCCAATACCACAAGTTCAACGGCCACACCATCGACGAATGCCTGGCCTTCCGTGACATCATGGAAACACTTGTACGGGAAGGGAAGATCAACCAGTTCCTCGAGCATGAGCGCCCAGCGCAGGGTATGCTGCAAATCAACACAATCAGTGGTGACCTAACCATTTCTTCCCCTTACACCTCCAATCGCGCAAAGAAGAGCTTCTTGTGAGTTACAACATTCAACCACCAAATCTTCAACATCGAGAATGGGCATGCCGCCAAGGTCGCACGGGCAGGATGGACGCCCATCACCTTCGCCGAAGAAGAAGAAAGGGGGATCATTTTTCCCCACGATGGCCCATTAATTATCCGAGCACAAATAGCCAATTTCGACGTCGGGCGGATCTTAGTGGACACTGGTAGCTCCGTGAACGTACTCTTCATGGAAACTTTCAACCAGTTAGGTATCAGCCCCAAGAGCCTCACCCATGCTGGTTCACCACTACTCAGATTCTCGGGCGATTCTGTTATACCCCTTGGCACCATCTCTTTGCCCATCTCTCTAGGAAGCACGCCTAGGATCGCGACAGCTATCACCACTTTCCTTGTGGTTGATTTCCCCACGACCTATAACTTTATTTTGGGCAGAGGACTCCTCAATCAGCTTAGCGTCATCATCTCTTCTCAGTCCCTACTCATGAAGTTCCCTACCATCATAGGCACCAGCCAGGTCTGTGGTAATCAGCAATCTGCCTGCACCTGCTATCAAACCGCCCTGACTAAGGTCAAACCGTGCGAGAAACGGGAAACCATGGCCGTCGCAGAGGCTGCTTACGAGGCTGACCCCATCGACTCCGAGCTCTTCAACCAAATCCTTGCATGTTCCCCCGAGGACCCAAAAGACCTCTCCGCCATCTCACAGCTACAACCTGTAGAGGACACAAAGTTGATCACTCTCTACACACAGCACCCCTAGCGACAAGTGAAAATCGGAAGCGCAATCACCCAAGAAACCAGGGCGCAACTCATCTAGTTCCTCCGGGATAACATCGAAGTCTTTGCTTGGCCCTACACCGACATGCCCGACATGCCCGACATCTCCACCAATGTCATTTTCCACCGGCTTACCATCGCGCTCCGAGAACAGTCACACTGACGCCCTGGCCCGTTTGGCCTCTTCAATTGACGACAAGGTCGGCCGCCACGTCCCCGTCGAGCTTCTTGCATCCCCAAGCACCAGCGAGCACCCAGTCCTGATCATTCCCCACGATCCCTCCTAGATGGATCCTATCATCTGATACCTCACCACCGCCGAGCTCCCACCAGACCGTAATGAGGCTCGGTGCATCCAGCGCCATTCTGCGCGATACATTATGGCACATGGCCATTTATATCGACGAGGGTTCGACGCCCCACTCCTGAAATGTCTCCCCACTGGTCGTGGCATCGCGGTCCTCAGGGAAATTCACCAGGGAATCCGTGGCAATCACTCCAGACCCAGGTCCCTTGCACATAAGACTTTTCGGCAAGGCAACTACTGGCCCACAATGCGTACGGACTCCATGGTAATAACCCAATGGTGCACCCCATGCCAGCGATGTAGACCTATCCCTCATTTTCCTGCTGAGCGCCTAACCCCCATGCTCAGCCCCTGGCCCTTCTCCCAATAGGGCCTAGACTTGATCGGCCCCATGCCACGGAGAAAGGGTAGAGTCGAGCACGCAGTCGTTGCTGTCGATTATTTCATTAAATGGGCCGAGGCCAAGCCTGTCAGGACCCGTCCCAAATATCACCTCGATACCCGGGACGAATCCTGCTCCCGTCTGACAATCACACCCAAAAATACCAAAATAAACTCAAATCTACTATAAGCATAATTATCAGACGAAGGAGTAAATATAATACAACTGTAAGTCAGAGCATAGTCCTACAAAATGGGCACAAAATCCTACTATGCTAGTCCCGCAACGGAAGAACGTCGTGAGCTCTATGCCTCGATTCCTGCCTCAACGTTCACCCCAACGCGATCACCACGACCTGGAGGGAAAATTTAAAACCAAAAGATGTGAGTGGACTAAAAACAATAAAAGTTTCAACAACAGTTTCTCATCAAATCAGAGTTAAGAAAAACAATAATAATATTTGTTCCCTCCGTTTTGAAAACATGCATGCCCAACTACGTATCAGAAAAACCACAACATAAAACATCATAAGAAACAGAAACACTATAAAACGGGTATAACAATCATATCATAAGCACCATAAAACCCGCATCATAAATCGTGAATATCAAATCATCATTTTACGATCAAACCTACTGGGTCTATCCGAGTCTTTAAACTCAACCAGGCCTCAAATGTAATTCCGAGTCTTTAAACTCAATAGGCCTATGGGGGTAATATCATAAATGTCCGAGTCTTTAAACTCCCGAGTCTTTAAACTCAATCCGGGCCCGTCCCCCCATCCATCTGAATATCCGGGTCTTTAAACCCATATCCAGATCCAGCAAATCCAATCCAAATTCAATGTAAAACCATTTCTAAATCCATAGCCAAACTCGAATTCGAAATCCCCGGTTCGAAGCCCTTCCGGCTTTCAGAACCGTCATTCCGAATCCAAATCCGGAAATCCACTTTTAAACCAAAACCCGCATTTAATCACAAATCGTGTTTCATAATCCATTTATCATCATCAGAAAACAATTATAGATTGAAATCCCTAAGTATGGCATCAAAATCCGAAATCCAACTTTTCTCGAAAAACGTGCAAAATCCCGGAAATGTCTCGAATAACGTGCAAACATACCAACCACATATAATCATCAACAAGAAGCATAAAAAAACATATTTAATAGCATAAAACATCAATAAAACAGTTAGGCATGCTCGTAAAGAAAGAAAGAGTCCACTCACGAATCTGAACGAATCAACCGCGCTCCGTGCGCTCCTCGACCGTCTCAGGCGTCTCCCGTCCTGTTAATATGCACCAAATAGGGTCACAATTACATCAAGGATACTAACCCTAATTTCCCCAATTTTTCGGGAATTTATTCATATTTTAATCTTAGACCCTAAACCGTCCGGATTCCCGAACTATCTCAATTCATCGTCCGATTAACCCGAAAATCATACCAATGGATTCCTTAGGACATTTAGAACCAAAACCATGTTGGAAGTTTGGCCGGAATCCTCCCCACGCGCCTCCATGCGCCGCCCAAAGTGGCTGCGCGTGGGCCTCACGCGCCTGCTACTGTGTTTCTTCTTCCTCGAGTCACCCGGTTCAACACAGTTGAACCGGCGTGACCGGTTCTCTGCAATACCTCCACCATTTCAGTCCAATCCAATCCCAGAAGCTTCATCCAATCCTTAGCAATCCATTCATGTCCTAACTTCGAAGAATCACGGCCTAAAACTTCACGATTTCTCCTTCGAAAAACATAGCCCGTGGCCCCTGTTTTGGCCGCCGGCCACCCAGGTCCTCCCCCATCACGGCGACCATCCTAGACAACTCCTAGGACCACCCTGAACCTCAACCTAACCTCCAAATCTCTCGACTCTAACCCTAAAGCCACGACTTTTGAAAACAAGAAAAACGGGAAAACAGGGGATTCGAGTCTTACCTGCGATTCAGCCTCCGCCGTCTGCACGGCCGCGTGCCACGGTGCTCGTTGAGTTCCCTACAGTCACCTGAGCCTCCTATTGTCTTGGTTTGAGCCACCACACGGCACAACCACCGCCACAGGGTCACCGCCTCTCTGTTTTCCTCAGAAAATCACCCGTCCACCGCCGTGTCCCCGTGCACGATTGCAACTCCAAAACACGTTCAATAGCTCAGCCTTGTCTCTCTGTCACTCTCACAATCCACAACCCACTCACTCTTGCACTGAATCGATCACAACCTCTCCCTTTCTTCCTCTCTGTTTTCTGGTTCTCACAGCCCAAATACACGGTTTTGAACGTGCACAATGTGTGGCCGTGCACACTTAGACTCTCCCAGAAGCCTCTAGCTTCCCCCCACGTGTCCACCTCCTCATGGACCAGCACAAAATATCCAAGCCCACTCATGCCACTTGTTCTGATCTGATTGGGTTGAGGAGAAAAAGACTAAAATGCCCCTAGTGTTAAAATTACCTTTTTGCCCTCACACTTTCCAGACCCGTAACTATTTCGTCCGACGTCCGATGACAGCGTGCCGCTTGTCGTTGTACTCGGGACGTCGAGACCTATCTAACGGTTCTCAGTCTACGAGAAAATCACAAGTCCACCAAAAAGTCAACATTTTCGTCAAATAGTCAAAATTACGGTAACGCCCTCAATCTTCCGAACGTCATAACTTTTTCTCCAATTGTCCGAATCGAACCTGCCACCTGTCTACGGACTCGTGACGTCCTAAACTACGTCACGGTCAAGGGTCAACACTCATCCAACCTGTAAATCAAAAAGTTAACTTTTGACACACTATTCACAAGGACAAAATCGTCCTTTTATACAAATATTTACAAAAATTACAGTTATACCCTTCCTGAAGGTACGGGTTGTTACAAAGCCGCTCAAGACAATCACGGCCGCCCAGATCGAGAGCTTCGTCTACCAGAACATCATCTGTCGTTTCGATATCCCGCATACGATCGTGACAGATAATGGCACTCAATTCGATTCTACTTGCTTCTGACACTTCTGTGGTGTTTACGGTATCAAGCTTTGCTTCACCTCAATCGCGCATCCCTAGGCTAACGGACAGGTTGAAGCCGTAAACAAACTTATCAAGTACAATCTCAAGGCTAGGCTACATGACACCCTAAAGGGCCAGTGGTCCGACCTCCTGTCTGACGTTCTATGGTCCTATAGGACATCCTACAGGACCTCAACTAAGGAAACACCCTTTTCCATGACTTTTGGGACAGAAGCTGTTGTCCCGGTGGAAATTGGGGAAACATCTTACCGAGTATTATCATACGACCCACAAGAGAATACGGAGCTCTTAACGCAAAATCTCAACTTCATCGAGAAAAGCCGTGACCAGGCCAATCTCCGCAACATGGCACACAAGCAGCGAATTTCTCGCTACTACAACTCCCGGGTTCAAGAATGCAATTTCCAAGTCGGCAACTGGGTCCTCCGAAAGGTCAGCCTGACTACTAAAAACCGCGCTGATGAAACCCTCGGGCCTACATGGGAAAACCCCTACCTCATTACTCGCATTTGTCGCCCAGGAACTTACGAGCTACATTCTACGGATGGTTGTTCCCTTGCACACCCATGGCATGCAGATCATCTCAAGTTATTCTACAACTAAATACTTTCCCCATGTACGCTGTTTTAGGACTTTTTGTACTCGACTTGGCTATCTCTAGTCGACCTTGTTTTTCTTACAAAGTTATTTTCTTTTTCTAAATATAAAATTTTGAATTTCCACTAAACTAAGTGATTACTACAACTTGCCGATCGACACCCACAATGCACCCTGACGGCATCTACCTACCTTGCCGTCAGGAAGACACACTCTTCCTATTCGTTATTCGCTCAACATTTCATCTATCGGCAATCCCACATTTACACTATGGGCAACACTAGTTTTGACCCACAAGCTATTCCTTTCAAGCCCTACTAAATGCTTCGATCACCACTAGCCAAACCACTATGGATCGGCATGCCTAGTCTAAAAAGTTGGCAGACTAAACAAAGATAAATGGCCAAGTCCTTGCCTGTCGGCAGGTATCATTCCAAAAAAAAAAAACAAAAATTTTACGCGGTAGAATTCGACACATGACTGAATCTCAAATAAAGCATTTCATTTCTTGTTCAAGTACATGTTACACGGGGCAATCCCCGGATTACAAAAAAAAAACAACAAAACTAGGCCGATCACGCATCAACCACCTCCACGTCCTCGTCTACCCCTTGGGCTTGCCCGGAAGAAGCAGCGTCGGCACCCTTTACACCATTGGTCGGCCTCTCACCTTCGTCGATCGGTGCGTGTGATCGAAGCACAACACTATCATTGCCTTGGCCCTTCTGAGTACAGGTTTTGGTCAGGGCCGGGGGCTCGTCCAGCCATGGGAAGTTGAGGGTGACACTCGGATTAAAATACAACACCTGCTGTACACAATCATCTTCCACTTCGGCCAACGCCAAGTCGAGGTGATTGGCATACACCGGGTCGGCCATAAAATCCTCAAGGGTTTTTTGCCGATCGATGGACAGAAGGACTCGAAGCCTATCCACCTCCCCTTGCAACTCGCCCACGGCCTTCTCCTGCTCGTTCAGCTTGAGGGAGAAGGCGTACATCGTCTCCTCCCTGTCCGCTATCCCCCTATCGGCCCCCTCCACCCTGGAGGTCTGCCGCTGAAGCTCCTTTTCGAGTTCGGTCGCCCGCCTCCGAACGGCCTGGCTCTCTTGTTCCCTCGCTCGCAGTCGCTCTTCCCGTTACAGTGCCGACTTCTTCTCGGCCTCCAGTCTCTGCATATGCCGAGCGGCTTTCTGCAGAGCAACATACGTATGCCCAAAGTACTGCCGAAGACGAAACACTTGTCAGTAAAAAAACAAAAAAAAATAAATACAACAGCCAATGATTGTTCTTACGTGAGCTTGCCCTGCAAGCACGGTGGAAAACTGATCCAGGTGAGAGCTAGTGCCGATCTCCTAAATCTCCGCCGGAGTCACCTGCGAACCCAGCACGAAGACGTTGGCCACCAGCGCCAAGGACTCTGGTTAGCCAACTCGGGTTCCTTGCCTTTGTCGTCGGCAGTGGGAGCGTGCTTGGCAATTGCTTTACTCATCTTCTTGTTGGCCGCTTGCTTAACCTGTGGATTAACTATATGCAAAACAAAGGCGCATTAGACACTCGGCACCCCACACACATAACTTAAACTCATACAACTTACCAGGAGGGACGGTCAAGCCTACAGCAAGCAGATTGGCCGGTAACCTCAGAACACAACAACTGCGCTCTAGGTCGGACAACTTCTCCCGAACAAGGTTACATGCCTCTCAGTCCTCCGTCGTCACCGTTGCCTTCGACGGACCTGCAAAGCAAACATAAACACATCAGAACCCGTCTCGGCAGACCGAGATACCAAACGATGGCCATCGGCCGAACGAAAGGCGAATAACCTCCAGATTGAAAGTAACTGGGAATCTTCGCTCGGATCGTGCTCACGTCCCCCTCCCAATGACCCGACACCCAACAAAAACGGTGCCTCCAACTCTTCTGCGAGGTCGGCACGTCGTTGATGAACGCGCCCCAGACTTTCTTGTATAGACACTCCATTTGATACCACTCTGGTCCGTAGGTCTACAGCTTAAATCGGTACAAAGGGCAAAACTATCCCCACGTCGGCTCTGGTATTCCCGCCAATCGGAAGGCCGTGTAATCACTAACCAAGATAATCCAGCAGTTCGCGTTCAACTGACCCATGGCTAAATTGGCCCTCGCCATCATATCTTGGAGCCACGGATGCAGGGAAAGCCTCACTCCGTGCTCAAAACAGTAGACGTAGAATAACGTCGACCCTTTCGGAGGGTCGCTCGGCCTGCTGCTGCCGGGCGGCAGGGTCATGATGATGTTCGACGGGACGCTGTATAGTTCCCGGAACCTATCTAGGTCAGCCTGCTGGACGGTGTTCGCCTCATAATCCACGGCATACTCCGTCTTCACCACACCGTCTATGTCTAGCTCCAGCGTGGAGCTTATTTCCATCCCACTATCCTCTTCTTCCGAGTCGACCACGACGACCGGCGGGGTTTGGGGCGGTGTCCTCTGCTCGGCAGATCGGTCGGCCCCTAACGTGCTACACTCCCCTTGCCGTCGCACCTCATTCCTCGGCAACCTAAGAGCCATATCTAGACTATCACTGCTGCTGGACGATGAAGAGGATTCAAACGTGGACCCACTAGTGGACGTTGAACCACTGCGCTCACTCGGTACCTCGCTTGCCGAGTGAGATGCTGTTTCCCCACCGAAAGTTTGAGGGGACCTAACCCCAGATCCACTAGTTGACTCTGACTCTGACATCTACAAAATTACCAAAAACAGAAACTATGACTAAGCACCTACGCTCCTACCAAACACATATTTAAACAGCATGCCGGTCGGCAAGGAATTTTACTTGTTAAAAAATAATCGGCAGGATTGGTCACGGTAGACGCTTCTTTCCTCTCGGCAGATCAAAAATTCAATCGGCACAAAAACCTTCTTCACAAATGCACTGGGTAAAAAATGAAAAATGTCCACCCCCTCCAACCCCTTTTATAGGCACCTGGCCCGCCTCGAGATGTGTGCTTCCGATCTGACGGTCACCAGGCGGATACGGCCACCTTCCCACTACGGATACGCCCTCGTACTATATACACATCCGTACAGTATACACCTACAGACATACGTACGATCTCTCCTATACATCACCAAGCTATCCTCATTCGAGCCTGCCAATCGGCCGACGTTCTACCTCATCGACACAATCCTCCGGTCAACCGACCACTCGGCCCTCCCTCGCTACGGCATGCTTCCTCATGCTCCGTCAGCAAGCACACATTGCGACCGATGGGTCCCCGCCATCCCTCCTCGGCCGCCATCACACAATCGTCCGGCCATCCACGGGACTCGGCAACAGGGATTGCCTTAACCTCGGACATAAGGTGCACCTCCTTGATCCATGACTTGGGGGGCTCCCAGGGAACAGGGCGCACCGCCCTGGTCGGTCGACAGGCATCGGCCGAAATCACAAGTCCTCGACTGAGGAAATCCACCTCAGTCAAAGACTTAGGGGACTACTGTTGATACCATAAAGACCGACCACCCTCTAAGCACAGGAACCGCCAGAACAGAACGGATGTCGACCGGTACCTCGCTCGGCACCCCCACAATCGTGGACAGCCAATCGACATTCTCTACAGGCCTGCCATTAAGCACCTGCTAAAACACAGGCACCAGCTGGCTACAACAGTCATCTGACACCAACTCTGCTACAACCATTCCCTGACGAGGGCATGTTGGACACCAGCTGGCGCCTCCCCCGGATGTCCAGGAATCACCAGACGATCCTCAGCCACAAAATAGGACCTGCTCCCAAACAGTAGCCCAACTACCGCAGTTATGACTACTATAAATACCTTGAAACCCTTCACAAAGGTGAGACTCTGAGACCCCCTTCAGATTACTGTTACTTCCATGCCCGTCGGCTTGTAGATACTAACTTAGGCATCGGATTCCCTTAGGCGGACACCACACCGGTGTCTAGTCTCCCTTTTGCAGGATATCTGTCGAGCGGAAACGCCCCCAGCGGGCCCATGACACCCCGTGGCTGGTCCTAGATCCCCCAACGGGCCTCATCAAGTTGGTCCATTCCGGGATCAATCATGATTAATGACGTTATTAACATGAACTGATGGATGATGCAACATTCTTAACGTAAATGATTAAACATTCTTAACGTAAATGATTAATGACATTACCTATTCATGCAGCATACTAAGGTAAATATCTATTCATAGTGCATTTTGAGATTATTTTTCTTGTCACGTGCATTTGGCCTAAAACAACCTTCATTATAAGTTAAAATAGGCCGAAATGCTAAAATCGTTATACCCACCTACCGCCCAAACTTAGACCCGAACCAGCTTTCAAGAATTGGGTCGACTGTTGAGGTTTGAGAGCGGCAAACCCCAGCGTATTCCTCCTCCTCCTCCTCCTCATGACATTATCCCTCCCTCTCTTATGATCGTTCTCGCGATTTCGCCGGCATCAGATTCACCTGCAGCCGCGAAGGTTACTCCGGTTCATCTGATCGCTTTCTCTTCTCAGTTGTCAGGTTCTTCATCTTACTTCCATTTTTTAATTTCTTTGACAGTTCATTTCTTTAGCTCATCGGTGTAATTGCCTCAAAGGTGGAGCGCAGAAGCAGTGGGCGAGCAGAACTCAGCGCAAAAGCAAGGGGGAATTAGAGGGGACACAAAGGTTAGCAATTACTTATTGAAGCACTTAGAGGGAAAAATGTTAGATGTTTTAAGCTTGAAGATGGAAGCTTTAATGGACGTTTTCAGGAGTTGGGGTGGTAAATTGACCACCATTTCCCTTTAATAGATCCACCCCCTGTTGACAACCGTTTGACAATACCTACTAATTGTCTGCTTATGAACTTCCAGTAGTGAATACTAAGGATTTTGCATTTCATAATATAGATGATCATGTTTTTTGTATTACGTTTAGAAATTTGGTGCATTTAGGTCACGAATTGGTTGATAGGATCATAATTTCTTGAATCAGTGCCTCTCTAGATTCAATTTTCCATCGCTGTGAAAGCATTTTGCAGCTGGAAATTTATAGGTACATATGTGGTTTGATATGGCATATGTTAAATCATTTTTTAGGTTAACTTGAATATGCATATAGAGCTCTACCTCAATTTCTGATTAGAAAATATTATTTTTTGTTTGATCTTTGCTGAATGTTAGATGGATGAGTTGTCAAAGAACAAGATATTTGCAATCCATGCAATTGCTGGTGCAGGGTCAGTGGCATTAGGCACAGCTCTTTCTTACCCTCTTGATACTGTCAAAACCCTTATTCAGGTCTGTTAATTGTTATCTTACATCATTACCTAGATTTCTGATACTTTAAAAGCTATTTTCTTTATGAAAGGCCTAGGATAATTTGATTTTACCTTGATTCCTTACTTCTATCCGTTTGAGAACAGGTTGGTTCAGGTTCTAGTCAACAATTGACAACTACTCAGGTTTTAAAGAGAATTCAATATTTTTCAGGAACTTCAGGTGCTCTCTGATTCTTTTTCACTTCTATAATTAAGAAAAATATGGCTTACTGAAATTGTTAAGTTTGTCTTGTGATGCTTATTGTAGGTTTGTACAGTGGGTTTCTATGGTTGGCAGTGGGAAGAACTTTGGGTGTGGGAGCTCGATTTGGAACCTATGAAATTTTGACAGCCTTTTATAAAGGTAGTCCTCTTCATTTTCTGTAACCAATAATGAACAAGGAAATCAATAGGCAGAATGGTATATCATCGCATGACACCTAATTTATCTTTGTTATATAATTATATAGAGCTTCTGACTTCTGACACATTTTTTGGTGCAAATACTTTGGAAGATGGTCGAGAAGATAACTATGTATACGTCTCTGAGGCCCTACTGGCGGGACTTGTGTCCGGTGCTACAGAATCACTAATAAGCTCTCCGTTTGAACTTATAAAACTTCGTGCCCAGGTGACCTCTGCTTCTCGACGTCCAAACTCAGCCTCTCTAGCAGAAAATGGAGCTGTTGCACCTGTGGTTCAAAGATTATTACGTGGATACACTCCGGACTTGAAGGCATTAAATTCGTCTGTTGGCCTCTTATCCACCCTAACAACCAAACATCATAATATGTCAAGTGCTTTACAAGAGTACCCATGGATGATGACAGGATCTGGGAAGCCACCATCAGTGTTCAGTGTTAAGAAACCATCTGAAATAATCTCTTTGGAAGGATGGGGTGCATTATGGAGAGGTCTACGGCCAGGACTTGTTCGTGATTCAGTTTTTGGTGGAATTTTCTTCTCTACTTGGCAATGCCTGCACCGAGCAATGCTTGACTGGAAAGCGGTGGGGATGGATCCAGAACCCAGGTATTAAAGGCGCCTCCTATAACCACCAAGTACCATTTCTTGCATTTAACAATGTCTTCAACATTTCTAATCCTCTGATGTGGCATTCTTTCAGGTCAGATGATGAAATTGGCCTGCTGTCTCCTTTGGCTGTTAGTCTTGCAGCTGGGGTTTCTGGCTCAGTTGCTGCAGCCGCTTCTCATTGTTTTGACACTGCCAAGTCCAGATCACAATGTATTGTGCTGCCTAAGGTATGTTACTTGTTAGCATAGTTAATCTCTTTCAATGTAACTATGGTGAACTAAGTCACCCGTTCAACAAAATCTTACGTTATGATTGGTTTCCTCACAGGATTTCTTTGATTATGAATGTTGAAAGTTTTGTGTTTTGTGGTGAGCAGTTCGTCGCTGCGGAGAGGAAGCTTCTGAAATGGGGAAGACCAGGGAATAGGTTTGAGAGAGTTGCAGGGATCCACCCTGCAGACAGGAATCTCCTGTTCCGCGGCCTTGGCTTGCGGATGGGTCGCAGTGGGATTGCTTCATTCATCATGGTGGCAACTTATTTTTTCGGTGTGGATCGTCTTGCTTGAAAATCAAAGCAATTGGCATAGTGGATATTTCTCTTTGTACAAGTTATAGCTGTTTTCTCGTCCAAAGGCATTGATGCATGATAGATTCTTCTTTGATTTATTTGGCTTATTGTCTTATTCATGAGAGTCGAATCTTGAACTGAAATTGTAATACTGTTCACCTAGTGTAAACATACTTTTTTTTACCACGCCTTTGGTTGTATGATGATTCTCTTTCCCTTTTTATTTTTGCTCTTTTTGGCAACTGTTTTACCTCTGTCTCATTTCTTTTTGGCAACTATTTTGCTTTTGTCATGAAAGGAAAAAATGAAGAAGTTAAATTACGTAGGCAATTGACCAATAAAAAATTAGGTAGCCAAAGCAACTACGACGTGTCGTTTCCACCTCAGGGTGTGGAGGCTAGGGTTTTTAGTTGCAGACTCGCAGAGATTTTCCCTTCGTCCTCTCTCACTCTCAGTCCGAGGCTCTGAGCCACGGCAGTGATGAATAACAGAGAAAAATCCCAGACTAATTTTTGATAGCCTAATTATTCATTTGCGTTACAAATTGACAATTCACAACGACCCAAAAGTAAAAAGGAAAAAAAAGAATGTTCGGGGCTCTCGCTAAAACCCCACCTCTCTTCTCCTTGTTCATCAAAATCCCACTACCCCTCATTTCCCGTAATTCCCGCCGCGTCCTCTGCCAAATTCTCCACTTCCCCAGACCCCGACCGAGCCCAATCTCCATGGACAGCTTATCCATGCAGAAAAGACTCAGCCTTTGCACTCTGTCTCTCTCCAATGACTCACCTTCGGCTTCCGCTTCGCCGCCGCTGGTGGTTTCCAACAAAGCCAAGAAGAAAGCGCGGCGGGAATCGCCGGAGGGGGTCCTGAGGTACAAGCTGGACATGTGTTCCAGACATGGCCGCCTGACCGAAGCTTTAAGCCTTTATGATGAGGCCAGAAGCATAGGAGTCCCGCTTAGCCTGCATCATTATAATGTTTTGCTATATTTGTGCTCTTCCAATGGCGGCGGTGATAATGGTGAAAATGGTGAGAATGCTGATGTGGGTTTGAAGAGGGGGTTTGAGATTTTTCGCCAGATGGTTGATGATAAGGTTGTGCCCAATGAGGCCACTTTTACTAGTGCGGCTAGGCTTGCTGCAGTGGCGGAGGACCCGGAAATGGCGTTTCATTTGGTGAAGCAGATGAAGGGTTTGGGGGTTCCACCCAAGTTAAGGTCTTATGGTCCGGCTTTGTTTGGGTTCTGTAAGAAGGGAGAGGCTGATAAGGCTTATGAGGTTGATGTCCACATGGTAGAATCTGGGGTCATTGCTGAGGAGACTGAGATTTCTGCTCTGTTAAAAGTTAGTGCTGATTCAAGCAAAGGTGATAAGGTTTATGAGATGCTACACCGGTTGCGGGCTTCGGTGAGGCAGGTCTCGGAGCCAACTGCTGGGGTGGTTAAGGACTGGTTTGAGTCTGGGGAGGCAGCGAAAGTTGGGAGGAAGAGTTGGGATGTAAGTAAGGTGAGGGAAGGGGTTGTGAGAGGAGGTGGAGGTTGGCATGGGCAAGGGTGGCTTGGGAGTGGGAATTGGAGGGTGGTCAGGACTCAGATGGATGAAGCAGGGACATGCTCTTGTTGTGGCCAAAAGCTTGTTTCTATAGATATTGATCCGAAAGAGACTGAGAATTTTGCTACCTCTTTGATCAAATTGGCTAGCCAGAAGGAGGTCAGGGCTGATTTTGTTCGGTTCCAGGTGCGTTTCTACTTTCCTTGTTTGTGTACAATAGCATATCACAACTCAAGTTGAATTTCATAGCTGAATGACTGGATTGACATTTCTGATTTGCTCAAATGATTTAACTTACTTGATAAGCGCCTTTATGTTCATATATCACTATGTTTGTGAGAACCTTGTTGAGCTATGCATCAAGTTATATAGATTATGTATGTAATATGATATCTCCTTTTGGCTCGGTTTTATTACGAAAATGGATTATAACATTATTAGGAGGCACAATTTCTAAAGAGTATGGCATTGCTTTCTATTTTCTTGTGAGACCAAACCAAATTGTTGGAAGGCCACCAAACCCTTGTGTAATGAGGAAGTAAAAGAGAGGTTTCTTCCTTTTCTTGTTATGGTATCATGATGCTGATTTCGTTAATCAGTCACCATTTAGGTACTTGTTATTTTGTATAATTCAGAAAAATGATACGTAGTATGTTTGTCAGCTGTCCTGATTGATTAGAGCTTAAACTCATCCAGGAGTGGCTTAAGAAGCACGGTCCGTTTGATGCTGTTATAGATGGAGCCAATGTAGGTCTTATCAATCAACAAAATTTCAGCTTTGTCCAGGTGAGTGGGATACTACGATTTATTTCACAACACTCCAACCTTTGATTTCTTCATATCAGATACATGAAGGAGCTGCCCTAATGACTCCATCTTTATTGTAGCTCAATACCGTGGTGAACAGGTTACGCCAAATGAGCCCATCAAATAGATTTCCACTTGTTATATTGCATCAAAATCGTGTAACTGGCGGCCCTGCCCAGAATCCTAACAACAAGAAATTGTTAGAGAGTTGGAAAAAATCGGGTGCACTCTATGCGACCCCAACTGGTTCAAATGATGATTGGTAGGTTTGCATCTCTTGCCAATTAAATGATAGGACAAACTGAGTTCTTAGAGATTGTTGCACGTCAAAAAAGAGAAATATATACATATGTATGCATAATGAGTTTGAACACACTGCAATTTGAGCTCATCGGTTCCTAAAAATATATACCTATGTGATCTATAGGTACTGGTTGTACGCTGCGGTTAATTGCAAGTGTTTGCTGGTGACAAACGATGAGATGAGAGACCATTTGTTCCAACTTCTGGGGACAAGCTTTTTCCCCAGATGGAAGGAAAAACATCAGGTATCATCATGCTTCTGCTGTTAATCCGACGAGTTCTCTTACATTCAAAATGCATCCCCCAAAAAATCGAAAGGGCATTTGACTATTCTTCAATTTCTTCATTCGAATGCCATATACCAGAAATTTGGTTAGAAAACTGATCACACTTATTCATAAACTTTGCAGGTCCGAATGTCGGTCTCCAGGCGCGGCATTGCCCTCCACATGCCACCCCCTTATTCAATTGTGATTCAGGTGTGATGATCAGCCATAATCTCATTTTTTTTGCCTCTGCTAAAATAGCCTAACACTCGTCGGTTATCTAATTTTCCGGTGATGTTAATACAGGAGTCGGAGAACGGGCAGTGGCATGTGCCAACAACTACAGGTGATGACATGGAGACTCCAAGGCAGTGGGTGTGCGCCAGCAGAGCTAGAAATACAAAATAGAGGAGAGCTTGTTTTGTTTTTTTTTTTAAATTCTAACTTATTGGCTTGTGACCAATAAGATGAAATATAATTCATTGTATCACAAGGTTGCTCTATATATTATCATTTTTCATGTAAACTATCTATATATATATATATGTTAAATACTTGTCTAATTGTATTCTTAATATAATATAATTCCCCTCACTTATCTTAATAGAAGAAAAAAAAAACAAAATTGTTGCTGATAGAAAGAGAAAAATTGCAGCTACAGAATCCCTGTTTACAAGCTTAGGTAAGCACAATAAAGTTGCATCATTATAAGGTTTAAGTTTGGGTTTGGATTTGGGGGCATTCTCTCATTTTACAATTTTTAATATACAGCAAAATTATGATGTGGCAAATAAAGTATAAGTTCATTTTTATTTGGCATTGCCACCATTTTTATTTGGCAAAATTATGGGGAATGATTACAGTATACCACCGAATTAAATACTTCATGTTTTTTCAATAGGATATAATAAAAAATAATTAAAAAAAATATACCTTCATTTTCTAGCCGTTAAATTTTGATCTAACGGTATGCATCCCACACCGCACTTAGTGCGATGGGGTGTTGTAAAATTTCCGAAAATTATGATACTACAAAAATTGAAGTGAGAAAAAAAGTCTCAATTTTTTTTTCGCGAGTACTAAATTTATTTTTCTCAAAATATGATGGTCCATTTTAGAAAATACATTGAAATTAACTGTAAATTTTATTTTGTCCAAATAAATATTTGAAATTCCAATAAAAAAAACTATTTGAAATAGAACCAAAATTTAGTCATTTATTGTTTTATTTTTGAATTTATTATTATTATTATGTTGTTGGGATAGTAGATAATAGACTAGCAAATAAGCTCGAGCTTCACTGCGCATTAAGAACTACCAATGAATACACCATATGTTATAAGAACTATCAATGAATACATGACACGATCGTCCCCGAAGGAACATTGATGACCGTGCCCAGTCCTGCTCCCGTCTGGCAAGTTGACTGAAGTTCCCAAATTACCCTCAGCACTTTCCAAACAAGGGATAATCATACCTGTACCCACTCATGCCTCTACCTTCTAATCAGCCTTGATTTTCGCGCCACGACCTGGAGGGTCAATAAAAACACAAAAGGTGTAAGTGGACGAAAATAAATCAGTTATAAAACATGTTACAGAAAAGACATTTCTACCCTCCACATAAAACCAATGCATGCATTCGAAAATCATTTCACAATCCATTTCATTTCCAATATAAGAAAACTGTGTACAAAACTCAAAATCATTTTCCTTTTCTCAAACCGCGGGCCTTAGCCCGAAACCATAAATACAGGGCCTCAGCCCAAAATCATGAATCAAAATCCAAGTACAGAACATAACCCAAAAATCCATCAAGCCATATAAACCGGGCCACTGCCCAACACATCCGAAAACATCGGAAATCACTAGTAAATCATAAGTCATTCAGCTTGCTGAATCTCAATCATCGAGTCTTTAAATTCACATATATCAGGCCTTCCCGTGATATCAACGAGTCTTTAAACTCAAAACATAATCAATAGGTCTCGGGGGATATCACGATAACCGGGCCTTTAAACTCAAAAGATGTCAATCAAGGGCCTTCCCCCGTCATCAATCAACCGGGTCTTTAAACCCAAAATATAATCCAGCAATAGTACCGGGTCTTTAAATCCAAAACCATTTGTAAATCACAATAAATCCAGAATCCATAGTAAACCCAGATTCCTAAGTCAAATCTGAGATCACACTTAATCGAAATGGAACTCATATCCGAATTTCACATTCAAATCCCCAATCATATCCGTCATCCATTCCTGAATCCGAATTCGCAATAATGATTCCGTAAGCCGGCATCTATAACCATCATCCCAAACCCAAATCCGGAAATCCACCTTCAAGTTTCCGAAACCCGAAATCTCGTTCATCAAAGCCACTTTTATGAACTGGGCATCAAGCCCGAAATCTCTTTTCCCAAAATCCGTTTTAAATCTTTGAAATCAAATCGTATTTCAAATACCAAATTCAAATCACCAAAATCATGGTCAAACCACAACATACTCGAAATATCGTAAAATGTGCACATCCGTAATAATCCCGAAATACGTGTCAAAATCGTAAATCATACTCACAATCATAATCAAAACATCATCAAAACCATGATACGCACAAACCGTATAAAACATTCATTAAACCATCATCAAAGCATAGGTGAAACCATAGTCTCGAAATACGTGCAATTACGCATTGCATATTGAAATACATATAAATACGGAAATCGTAATTGGCATAAGTCATAATCATAATCATAGAAATCATAGAAACAGTTATGCATGCATTAAATTTTAGAAAGCAAGTCCACTCACACACCGTCCATATCGCACGCTTTTCGAGTTGCACGCGTTTCCGTAATTTTCGACATTTTCTAGGAATCTCGAATCCTGTCCGAAATCATTCTCTAGGGTCACTAAGGACTCAAATAACATCATACTAATTTCCCATAATTTTCCGGGAATTAAATATTAATTAAAAAAGTAACATAAACCTTTGGACCCCTGAAACAATATCGAAACAGTGTCCGATTAACTCGAAACCAACGCCAAAATGTTCGTTACATTGCATAGAACAAAAGTCGTATTGAACTCACCTCGAGAATCGGGCCCACGCGCCCTCACGCACTGCCGTGAGTGGCTACGCGTGAAACTCACGCGCCTTGCTACAGTACCCCTGCACAGTCGTCTCCTTCACCCGTTTGACTGTTAAACGGGTCCGGTAACCCGCGAAGTGACCCGGCTGAATTTCCCTTACTTCTTGCTTGATTTCTACAATTCAACTGTCCATTAGCCTCGTTAAGGATCTAATTAAGGTTATGTGAAATCAAATACATCAAAACTTACCTCAATCCGGTCGAATCAAACTCGACTATTCGAAGAACACCGAATACTGTTCATCGTTTGATCCTGTCAATTCTCAGAAATTCCTTCAAATTGTATCACTCATAAGCTTCACAGGGTTCCTGCAACTATGTTTCCAATCTCAATTTCAAGCTCTAATCCCTCTAACCATTCTAACTCAACTGGGATTTCCAAAACCGAACTCAAATGTCGTCTGGGCTTATCTCTTCACCATTTTCTTCACTGTCAATCCCATTCGACTCGTTTGGACGTCCAGAAGCTCAACCTCACCTCCGATTCCATCAATTGACCGTCCAATTCAAAATTTGATTCTAAGCTCTTAATTATGGTTTTCGGGTGGGTTCAGTTTGTTTCTGGGGTTTTCCTTCCTATTTCTCCCTGTTTCCACACGCTTTCATCTTCTCCATTCCTCTCCAGTTCTCATTTTCTCTCAATTTTTTATTGGGGAGGTCGATCAAGCATGGGATATCGGTCTCTGTTTTTCAATTCAACAACACTAACACAGTTTACTGTGCACCTGTTCTAAACCCACTAACACATTTAGTTTAAGTTTCCCACTGCCACAAACCCTTCCTTGTGCCACTAATCTGATTTTAGAGAATGACATATGTCATTTGTTGGCATCACCATGGATGTATCAGCCCATCACTGTCCCATTTCTTATATAAGTGCTCAATTACCATTTTGCCCCTACTTGACAATTTACCAAAATGCCCTTCACACTTCTAGACCCGTAACTTGGTCATCCGAACTTTGATTGACGCGTGCCGCATGTCTATGGACTCAGCGTCTCGAGACCTTCTCAAAGGTCTTCGAATTACGTGAACATTCCATGTCGTTTGAAAAGTCAACAATTTGCCCCTTTTTAACCAATTTACCAAATTACCCCTGAACTTTCGAACATCATAACTTCCTCCTCGAATGTCGGAATCGGACGTGTCACCTGTCTATGAACTCGTGACGTCCCGAACTACGTCACAGTCATCGGTCAATGTGCGTTTGACCGCTCGAGCCAAAAGTTAGACGAAATTCCAATCAGTAGGTGCCGTGATATTTTTCTCGAGGGAACATGTCTAAGATAAACCTAAAACAAAGGCAACCTTAACTAGTTATAAGTCATACTCACTTTATAGAAGTCATGCAACCAGTCTCAATCCTTCTGTAAACCCCTGCCCCATGGGCAGTCATACCATATACTTACTCGAAATACGTAGCCTAGCTCACGTTCGAGTCCACACAATCCAGGAAACACAAAAATCCGTCATATCTTCTCAATCAAATGCCATCTGCTCGTGACATGATACGTCTTTATGCATATGTCACCAGGCCAATAAACTCATAAGGGTCAATAACTTAGGAACTCATTTCCCTCACTAGGTCAATCACACCATATCCCTTTCCCAGGGTCACTATGTATAATGATTTGAACCTTTCCTCCTGATATTTTCTTATTACCAATAAGCACTCAGTACAATCATTCATACTATATCGCAAATCACATCCCTTTCTTAACTTCGACTTCACCATACACCAAGTATGGTCCTGCAGTTGGACTCCAACATTCCAAATTATCAAAAATCATGTATTACTCTAAGCCTATGGAGTTCCATAACTAACAGGATTTCACTTATCCTTAAATTATCAAACATGACAATCCTCACCCCAAATAATACCTGATCCGCCAAGGTGGTCGTAATCTCAATGTATTCCGACCATCACCTTATCATACATTAAGCCTTTTTTTTTGTTTCTTTTTTTTTATCCATCGTTACTAATCCTGATGGTCAATACAGTACCCGTACATTCCCTCCCAAGGGTATATGACCTCTGCATCCTCAACCTCGTGGGTCGATCTTAACTCCTACAAGGAAGTCAAACTTCTGAGGGTTCATCTAGCGTCAACACACAACTCACCGAGTCCCAAATCTCGTAGTAACATCTCATTATACACACAGAAGGGATTACCATCGAACATAAGTCACTATTTCTCCACTTGTAACCATTCTACCTCAATTCTCATTTCCAATAACTCTGACCTCCTTCCAGGTCAATCACCATAACTAGAAAAACATGGTAGAGAACCCCCCCTACAATCCTCTGTGGTCTCCATCAAATCTCAAACCAACTCATGTTCCCCAAACCTACTCTGGTCTATCAGACCTAACACTTATTCAACTAACTCTCTCTCTGAGGGCATTCAATACATCTGTTCAGTATATTACACGCCCATCGGTATATGTAAGTACACTAACCAACCAATCATCAATCCTGGTACCATACGTCATCCCAATGTGGTCAGAATATCTAACTCATCAGCTCACAAATAGAACCGGTCCATTTGGCTATCCAAGGGTATCACCATCAACTAACCTTAGCCATATCAAATTCGGACATTATCTTTTTCTCTCTTTTACTCAAAATCGACAATCACCACCATGTTGGCCTCTCTTAATAAGGTCACTAATCACAACCTTCCCACAAAACCACAAATCATTAACTCGTGATACAGGATACTTATCCCATACCGTTACCTTATTACGTTGTCTATAATCAATATGTAGCTCAGACCATCATAAACTCAATCTCTCATCCTGGAAAAACCTCAGGAATATGTTGAGAAATCTGTGCATCCTCAGCCCTCACTGGCATCTTATACACGAAGCACATACTTCACACATATGGCTAGCAAACTTTGAATACCTCATACCAACCATCTATTGGTTGTGAGGACCAAAATCATCCTAGAGGGTAACACCCTCGAGTCTCCCTGAAACATAACCTCTGGAATCCTAGATTCCACATATCACTTCCTAATCCACATACCCGATAGAGGTCTCATGAGTCATCAACCCATCCAATCCAAGGATTACATCCATGTCATCCAAATCTAAGTCAGTCACTAGGCAAATAAAACCCTTCATCCTGGGTAACCTTACATCAAGAGGTCTACCCCCCTTATATCTCACCAATTTTACCATATATAATTACCAAGGTTACCAGATAACTATTGTCAAAGTATCACATCGGTAACTCTAGTCAGTTCAACGACTTCCATACCATAACTAATCACAAACAACACCATAACCGTCCAATAGCCAATCTCAAGACATGGAAGAGTGGATAGCCCGGGACCTACCCAATACATAAGTTCTGGTTAAACTTACATCATGACAACAAGTACTAGGTATCCAGGTCATCACTCCAGGGCTACTCAGGCTTCCTACGAAGGAATGACAAATCCCCGAGCATGTTGTCCCAACTGACCACGCCCCTATGGTCCATCACGGCCCCACCAACTCTTCCCTCGCTCGTCATATCATCAGTCAAATATAGGAGCCAAAGGTAAACAAGATCAATCCATAATTTCATACTCATCAGTATCTGACGTTATACTAGTCTTTGGCATCCTAGGTGCCAAATATTCCTTAATCAAGAGTCTGCCATATCAGCAACCATAGGTTTATTCAACTTTTTCGGCTCCTCCAGAGCCCTGATACATGCCTATAACTCAGCTCAAGTCCTAACAATTATCCTAACTCATTTGAGTCCCACATCCATATCTCTACTCCTCTTGAGTCCAATCTCATACCAATCAGCCATGCCATTATTGGCATACCCGGTCACCGAGCAAATACCAACGGTCAACCATATCTTATACGACTGATAAGGCCTAAGAGATATCCCATCACATTCTAGACTCTTTCAACACACATTCCACTTAAGGAATCTCATCACAAGTGCAACTTGCCCAAATGTGCAACCTTTCTAGACACTGGGCTCATTCGTTCCTGGGACTCACACAATGCTATGTCTAACAAACAATAGTTCACAGTGTACGCTAAATCACATCTGACCCTCAATCCAAGGTCAATCTCATCCAAACTCTATCACGAGGTCTCGTACACCCCCGTCTACCCGTCTCACTACCAGGTCGTGCACGAGGCTTATGTTTCAGAGGCATGATGTGGCAAGAGAATCAGCAACCTAGTGCTCTAAAACCAAGTTGACGGGACCGTCCCCGAAGGAACATTGATGACCGTGCCCGGTCCTGCTCCCGTCTGGCAAGTCGACTGAAATTCCCAAATTACCCTCAGCACTTGCCAAACAAGGGATAATCATACCTGTGCCCACTCATGCCTCTACCTTCTAATCAGCCTCGATTTTCGCACCACGACCTGGAGGGTCAATAAAAACACAAAAGGTGTGAGTGAACAAAAATAAATCAGTTATAAAACATGTTACAGAAAAGACATTTCTACACTCCACGTAAAACCAATGCATGCATTCGAAAATCATTTCACAATCCATTTCATTTCCAATATAAGAAAACCGTGTACAAAACTCAAAATCATTTTCCTTTTCTCAAACCACGGGCCTTAACCCGAAACCATAAACACAGGGCCTCAGCCCAAAATCATGAATCAAAATCCAAGTACAGAACATAAACCAAAAATCCATCAAGCCATATAAACCGGGCCACTGCCCAACACATCCGAAAACATCGGAAATCACCAGTAAATCATAAGTCAGTCAGTTTGCTGGATCTCAATCACCGAGTCTTTAAACTCACATATATCAGGCCTTCTCGGGATATCAACGAGTCTTTAAACTCAAAACATAATCAATAGGCCTCGGGGGATATCACGATAACCGAGTCTTTAAACTCAAAACATGTCAATCAAGGGTCTTCCCCCGTCATTAATCAACCGGGTCTTTAAACCCAAAACATGATCCAGAAATAGTACCGGGTCTTTAAACCCAAAACCATTTGTAAATCACAATAAATCCAGAATCCATAGTAAACCCAATTTCCCAAGTCAAATCCGAGATCACACTTAATCGAAATGGAACTCATGTCTGAATTTCACATTCAAATCCCCAATCATATCCGTCATCCATTCCCGAATCCGAATTCGCAATAATGATTCCGTAAGCCGACATCCGGAACCATCATCCCGAACCCAAATCCGGAAATCCACCTTCAAGTTTCCGAAACCAGAAATCTCGTTCATCAAAGCCACTTTTATGAACTGGGCATCAAGCCCGAAATCGCTTTTCCCAAAATCCGTTTTAAATATTTGAAACCAAATCGTATTTCAAATACCAAATTCAAATCACCAAAATCACGGTCAAACCACAACTGTAACACCCGGGAAATTCGAGGATTCCCATATTGTAATTTATTGTGTGATTTGACGATTTTACCCTTGTGATTGGTATGGTCAAATGTTGACTTTTTGATTGATGAACTAAATGGACTTTGACCTATGACCGTGACGTAGTTCGGGACGTCACGAGTTCATAGACAGGTGGCACGTCCAATTCGGACGATCAGGGTAAAAGTTACGACTTTCGGAAGTTCAGGGGCATTACCGTAATTTGGACTCTTGGGGGAAAATGTTGACTTTTCTTTTGACAACTAATTTTCAGTTGACTCAAGGACCGTTGGGTAGGCCTCGACGTCCTGAGTCCGTAGACAGGCGGCACGCCGAAATCGGACTTCGTACAAGGAAGTTATGGTCAGAAACGTGAATTCGGGAAGTTCGGGTCTCGGTTTTCGTGTCGAATATTATATTCAGAAATTCTGATTGAAGGACACCTGGGGAGTGACAAGTGTCACTCACCCATTGGCCAGATTGGATCAGATCCACTATTGGATTAATTAACATTTAAATCAGCTTTAAATTCCAGCCCTTGGATTGAAAACCCCTGATCTAATCTGAGCCCTTGATCTAATCTTGGAGATCAAATCTGGGCCGTCCGTTCTTTCCCTCCATTTCTTTATAATTCTTACCCGCAGAACACTCTGTCCATTTCGATCAAGCATCCCAGCTAACCATCCACTCACTGTGTCTGCGTGTTGGGGGACTCCCTGGGGAGACTGAGCGACGGCAGTGAGCACGGCGGAGGACGGCGGCGAGGAAGGAAGCAGGGGAAACCCGTGGCGGTTTCAACCCAGATTTTTGGTAAAACCATTTCCCACGTTTAAATTGGTCCGTTATGAATCCTAATCAACTCTAGGAACCTCCAGGAACCTTCTGGATTTGAGCCCGTGGCCGGTGGAGCTCAGGGCGGTGGCACAACTGCGACGGGAGGCCGGTGCTGTTCTTCGAGGTAGGCCCTCAATTCAATCCGTTTTTCTCAATTCTATTTACATAGAACCAATCTAGGGACTAAGACGAGTAATTAGGAAATGAAAGGAATGAAAATGATCCAGAAATGAAGAAATGGCAACCGGGTCGTGATCGCGGGTCTGATCGACCCGAGTTGCAGGAAAACGGGTCAACCCGTCTGAGGACAGCGGTGATGACGTGGCACCCTGTCAGTCTGTCAGATGACGTGGACCAACCGTGAGCCGACACGTGTCACATGTCAGTGCACAGTCAGCACTGACATGTCAGTGACGTGGACCAGTCAGGGACTGCCACGTGTCACTGACATGTCAGTGACGTGGACCAGTGCCGTACTGACACGTGGCACATGTCAGATCTGACACGTGGTCTGACAGATCAGTGTGGTGGACCATTCAGATGTTGACACGTGGCACCTGTCAGGTCTGACATGTCAGACCTGACAACTGTCAGATGACGTCAGCATGACGTCATGCTGACGTCAGCAGTGACGTCAGCGATGACGTCAGCAGGAACTGTTCCTGCGTTGACCGCCGCGTTGACCGGCGCGTGGAGGCGCGTGTGAACAGTGTTTCTGGTGGGACCACCACCATTCTTTAGATTTCGACGATCCGGATCCAATGGCGGTGGTTTCGGGTCGATCGGAGATCTTTAAGTTGGTCAAAATAAGGTTTATTGCCTTGGAAAGCGCGTTCGGGCGGCTTTCCCGGGTCGGTTTCGACCTAGGCTTTCATGGTTGAATGTTAGGGGTTTGTATTGATCTTTACGAATACTTTGGATTTGACAGGGATTGTACATTTGTACCAGGACGAGGGTATACGTTCGGTTTCTAGCAGGACTGTACTGTGAGTGGGCCATTTTCTTAAACCCTTGTGTGCATAAATGTTTTCTGGTTTTATTATACTTATTCACATGCTAAAACAATGATGGTTTTGATGATATGGAAAATATGGTTATGGCACGTTTCACGGTATTTGGGCTTGAGACCCATCCGATGAAACTGAATGATTGGTTCGGATTCTATCTATGTATATATATGTTTGCATGTGGATATCAATAAAATGTATTTGTTACTGCACTGTATAGATCCTTCCATATTGTATTGTCTCCTCCGGATGAGGTACCCCGGAGAGGTCACGGACGTCTAGAACGTCCAGCGTCTATGACGCTAAGCATCGGGGATGCTGTACCCGAACGGGGTTCGGGGATTGAACTCGGAAATTGAGACCCGAGTGGCACGCGTAGCCTTGTGATTGTGACCTTATTGGACGTCAGGGACGTCAGACCTCAGGGATGTCGGGATTGGAGTGTATAGTGCAGCAACTAAAATTATGGTTATGGTTTTATTATATGCCTTATGGTTCATATTATATGGTTATTGATTTTGAATTATGTTGCACGCATGTTTGGAAAACGGAGGGGTAAATTATATGTTTTACTTATCAAACGATTTCATAAACTTGTGTTTCGGTCCACTCACCCTTAATGTTTTGATAACCCCTCCAGGTCGAGAAACTGAGGTAGAGGAGGAACCAGAGGCTGAGGCATAGATCTACTTCTGCGTACCTGAACCCCTGCTGGGCGGTGTACCCGCAGGTTTACTTTAGAGTCGTGCTTGCAAATTTGTAATTTTGAATTATATCCCTTGTCTGACATTCGTTTAATTCGGATTTGATGTATGACTTTAATTTGGTTATTTATGCTTTTAAATGTTTGGAGGTTAAAATTGGTATGAATTATTGGGTGTCAGATGGGAGCAGGGCACGTCCCCTTGTGGTCCCTGTGGGATCGGGGCGGGTCCTGTCAGCTTGGTATCAGAGCACTAGGTTGTGGTCAGTACTAGGGTATTGGTCTGCATGCTAGACTAGCGATTAGTACTAGTTACTTTTCGACTTTTAAGAATATTGTTTTCTGATCTATGCCTCTTGACAGTTGGTTATGCCTCCTAGGAGAATTCCTCATACTCGAACGGACGAGGATCTAGAAAGAGAGATGGAATGCGCGAGCATCGAAAGGGCTCAACGTTTGGGAGCCACTCCTTTCTGCGGGGGATCAAACCCCGAGGATGCTCACGACTGGATCACCAAGTGGGAGAGGATCTTCTCGGTGATGCACTGCCCTCCGGGCGAACGAGTGACTCTGGCGGCCTTCTTACTGGAGGGAGGAGCCTACCAGTGTTGGCACGGACTCGAAATGTCTGGGTGGTCTGTCCATACCACTACCTGGGAAGCTTTCCGTTCCAGGTTTCTGGACCAGTACTACCCGCGATCCTTTCGCGCGGCGCGGGAGGCGGAATTCCTGCGACTGGAGCAGGGTGACATGTCTGTTGCAGACTACGAGCAAACATTCGGGAAACTTTCCCGGTTCGCTGCCTCATTCGTAAGCACGGAGGAGGACAAATGCCAGCGGTTTGAGCTTGGACTCCGAGGGGAGATCCGGGCCAGTGTGACTGCTACCACTCATGCTTCTCTGAGGGATATGGTCGACGCAGCGGTGCGTGTCGAGGCCAGTCTGGCGGCACACCAATCACGACAACCTTCGGGGGAGGGGCGACGTCAGGATCGCCCACATTTTGGGCCATCGGGCCGTAAGAACAACAAGGGAGGGAGCTACAGGGGAGCACCCTCATCCTTCAAGGGTCGTGGCTGGTCGGGTCGACGTGGAGGCTCTCAGGGCAGAGGATCTGGACACAACTCTGGGCAGCACTCATCTTGGAGCGGTGCATCTGGTGGGCATTCGGGCAGGCCAAGGCCAGTAACTTGTTTTGCTTGCGGAGAGGAAGGCCACTATGCCTGTGATTGTCCGCAGTTGTCCAAAAACAACGACGCTGGGGGCTCGAGTGTGGTGCAGAGCACGGCTTCCCACACTAATGGAGGTCGCGGTCAGGGAGGTGACCGTGGTGCTGGACGTGGCGCGCGCGGGCACGGACGGAACGGAGGGCCGAGGGCCCAAGTGTTTGCAATGACCCAGCAGCAGGCGAGGACTGCTCCAGGCGTGGTCACAGGTACACTACATATCTTTAATTTTCTTGTACGTGTATTGATGGATGCGGGGGCTACACATTCTTTTATTTCGAAGAGTTGTGCTGGTTTGCTTGATTGTGTGGTATCAGCCTTAGATTGCGAAATGGGTGTTGGCACCCCGATGGGTACCGTGTACCTTGTGAATCAGGTGATTCGGAGGTGCCCGGTAAGAATTGAGGATGTGGATTTACCAGCAGACTTAATTATTCTGGATATCCATGACTTCGATATAATCCTAGGGATGGATTGGCTGTCGGAGCACGGATCGCTCATCGACTGCTGTAGCAAGCAAGTGATTTTGCGGAGCCCGGGTTTGCCGGAAGTTATCTTTCAGGGGGAACGTGATGGTTCGCCTCCTGAAGTGATTTCGTCACTTACTGCTACCAAACTTCTACGGAAGGGATGCCAGGGTTATCTGGCGCATGTCGTGTCGGAACGGGTCGATACTCCGGTTATCGACGAAATACCGGTGGTCTGTGAGTTTCCGGATGTATTCCCGGAAGACTTACCTGGGTTGCCACCATCGCGGGAGATTGAGTTTACTATTGAACTACTCCCGGGTACCCGACCTATATCCCAGGCACCATACCGGATGGCGCCGGCCGAGTTACGAGAACTCAAGACTCAATTGCAGGAGTTGGTAGATTTGGGATATGTCCGACCGAGTACTTCACCGTGGGGAGCACCGGTGTTGTTCGTGAAGAAGAAGGAAGGAAGTCTCCGTTTATGTATTGATTATCGAGAACTCAACAAGGTGACATTGAGGAACCAGTATCCTCTACCCAGGATCGATGACCTTTTCGACCAGTTGCGGGGAGCTCAGTGCTTCTCGAAAATTGATTTGCGGCCTGGGTATCACCAACTGAGGATTTCAGAGGAGGATATTCCGAAAACTGCTTTTCGAACCCGTTACGGGCACTACGAATTCCTTGTTATGCCATTTGGTTTGACGAATGCTCCGGCAGCATTCATGGATCTGATGAACCGGGTCTTCCGACCCTACCTGGATAAGTTCGTGATTGTGTTCATCGATGATATTTTGGTATACTCGAGAAGTGCCCGTGCACATGAAGAACATCTACGATTGGTCTTGGAGAGACTTAGACAAGAACAATTGTATGCCAAGCTGAGCAAGTGTCAGTTTTGGCTGAGCAGTATTGGTTTTCTGGGACACGTGATATCGACGGATGGGATTTGCGTGGATCCCCAGAAAACAGAAGCGGTGACCAACTGGGCTAAACCGACAACAGTGACCGAGGTGCGGAGTTTCGTCGGATTAGCAGGTTACTACCGGAGATTCGTGGAGGGCTTCTCCAAAATTGCTGCACCATTGACTCGTTTGACTCGGAAGGGAGTAAAGTTTATCTGGGACGAGCAGTGCGATCGGAGCTTTCAAGAGTTGAAGGATCGATTGACCACTGCACCTGTCCTTGCATTGCCGGATGACAGTGGGGAGTTTGTGGTCTTCAGTGATGCATCGCTGCAAGGTCTGGGCTGCGTGTTGATGCAAACTGGCAAGGTTATCGCCTATGCATCCCGGCAGCTGAAGACCCATGAGTTGAACTACCCTACTCATGATTTGGAGTTGGCGGCGGTGGTTCATGCTCTCAAGATCTGGAGACATTATCTGTTCGGCGCAACGTGTCGGATATACACCGACCACCAGAGTCTTAAATATTTATTCACTCAGAAGGAGCTTAACATGAGACAACGGAGATGGTTGGAGCTGTTGAAGGACTATGACTGTACGATCGAGTACCATCCGGGTAAGGCCAATGTGGTGGCGGATGCACTCAGCAGGAAATCAGCGGGAACTATTGCACACCTGGGGATGGTGTATCTTCCCTTGCTGGTGGAACTTCGGAAAGCGGGAGTTATTTTGGGTACGGACAAACATGGAGCTTTGTTGTCCAGCTTCCATGTGCGACCAGTACTGATTGATCGGATCATTGAAGCACAACTTCAGGATCCGATACTCTGTATTTACAGAATTGAGGTCGATGCGGATGGGAGACAGGATTTTACCATCCGGGACGATGGAGCACTGGTGAAATTGGGCCGTTTGTGCGTACCTGCAGTGGCAGAGTTACGGGCCGAGATACTTGAGGAGGCCCACAGTTCGGCCTATGCTATGCATCCGGGAGGTACAAAGATGTACCGTACCCTCCGGGACCATTATTGGTGGCCAGGAATGAAGAAGGATATTGCTGAGTTCGTGAGCAAATGCTTAACCTGTCAGCAGGTTAAGGCGGAACGGCAGAGACCGTATGGGGCTATGCAGCCACTTCCGATTCCTGAGTGGAAGTGGGATCACATCACCATGGACTTCGTCTTTAAGTTACCGAGGACTCGGAGTGGAGTGGACGGAGTATGGGTGATCGTGGATCGGTTAACCAAATCAGCCCATTTTCTTCCAGTTCAGGAAACCTATAAACCTAACCGACTGGCTCAGTTGTTTGTGAAGGAAATCATACGACTTCATGGTACGCCGGAATCGATCGTGTCTGATCGTGATCCGCGTTTCACTTCCAGGTTCTGGCGAAGTTTGCAAGCTACTTTGGGAACAACCTTACGTTTCAGTACTGCTTTCCATCCACAGACCGATGGACAGTCTGAGAGAACCATTCAAACCCTGGAGGACATGATGAGGTCATGTGTACTACAGTTTCAAGACTCTTGGGATACTCATTTGCCATTGATGGAATTCGCTTACAACAACAGCTATCAGGCAAGCATCGGGATGGCACCTTATGAGGCACTGTATGGCTGACAGTGCAGGACACCTATCTGCTGGACGGAGGTAGGAGAGCGAGCGGATGTAGGGCCGGAGATGATGGACTTAACCATGGAAACTGTTTGCTTGATCAAGGAGAGATTGAAGGTGGCACAGGATCGCGAGAAGAGTTATGCCGACCGACGGATTCGAGACTTGGAGTTTGAAGTGGGAGATTTTGTCTTCCTGAAGTTGTCTCCGTGGAAAGGGATTATCCGTTTTGGCCGACGGGGGAAACTGAGTCCGCGTTTTATCGGACCTTATGAAATCGTGGAGAGAATTGGCAGAGTTGCATACAGATTGGCACTACCTCCAGAACTATCAAGAGTTCACGATGTTTTCCACGTATCGATGTTGCGGATGTACGTACGTGATGCTTCTCATGTACTTGGGGAACAACCTGTCGAACTACGGGAGGATTTGAGTTTTGAAGAACAACCAGTACAGATCTTGGATCGGAAGGACAAGGTACTACGACGGAAGACGATCCCTCTTGTGAAAATTCTCTGGAGAAACCAGAACGTGGAAGAAGCCACATGGGAGCCTGAGGCTCAGATGCGAGAACAATTTCCTCATTTGTTTCTTTGAAATTTCGGGACGAAATTTCTTAAGGGGGGAAGGTTGTAACACCCGGGAAATTCGAGGATTCCCATATTGTAATTTATTGTGTGATTTGACGATTTTACCCTTGTGATTGGTATGGTCAAATGTTGACTTTTTGATTGATGAACTAAATGGACTTTAACCTATGACCGTGACGTAGTTCGGGACGTCACGAGTTCATAGACAGGTGGCACGTCCAATTCGGACGATCAGGGTAAAAGTTATGACTTTCGGAAGTTCAGGGGCATTACCGTAATTTGGACTCTCGGGGGAAAATGTTGACTTTTCTTTTGACAACTAATTTTCAGTTGACTCAAGGACCGTTGGGTAGGCCTCGACGTCCTGAGTCCGTAGACAGGCGGCACGCCGAAATCGGACTTCGTACGAGGAAGTTATGGTCAGAAACGTGAATTCGGGAAGTTCGGGTCTCGGTTTTCGTGTCGAATATTATATTCAGAAATTCTGATTGAAGGACACCTGGGGAGTGACAAGTGTCACTCACCCATTGGCCAGATTGGATCAGATCCACTATTGGATTAATTAACATTTAAATCAGCTTTAAATTCCAGCCCTTGGATTGAAAACCCCTGATCTAATCTGAGCCCTTGATCTAATCTTGGAGATCAAATCTGGGCCGTCCGTTCTTTCCCTCCATTTCTTTATAATTCTTACCCGCAGAACACTCTGTCCATTTCGATCAAGCATCCCAGCTAACCATCCACTCACTGTGTCTGCGTGTTGGGGGACTCCCTGGGGAGACTGAGCGACGGCAGTGAGCACGGCGGCGAGGAAGGAAGCAGGGGAAACCCGTGGCGGTTTCAACCCAGATTTTTGGTAAAACCATTTCCCACGTTTAAATTGGTCCGTTATGAATCCTAATCAACTCTAGGAACCTCCAGGAACCTTCTGGATTTGAGCCCGTGGCCGGTGGAGCTCAGGGCGGTGGCACAACTGCGACGGGAGGCCGGTGCTGTTCTTCGAGGTAGGCCCTCGATTCAATCCGGTTTTCTCAATTCTATTTACATAGAACCAATCTAGGGACTAAGACGAGTAATTAGGAAATGAAAGGAATGAAAATGATCCAGAAATGAAGAAATGGCAACCGGGTCGTGATCGCGGGTCTGATCGACCCGAGTTGCAGGAAAACGGGTCAACCCGTCTGAGGACAGCGGTGATGACGTGGCACCCTGTCAGTCTGTCAGATGACGTGGACCAACCGTGAGCCGACACGTGTCACATGTCAGTGCGCAGTCAGCACTGACATGTCAGTGACGTGGACCAGTCAGGGACTGCCACGTGTCACTGACATGTCAGTGACGTGGACCAGTGCCGTACTGACACGTGGCACATGTCAGATCTGACACGTGGTCTGACAGATCAGTGTGGTGGACCATTCAGATGTTGACACGTGGCACCTGTCAGGTCTGACATGTCAGACCTGACAACTGTCAGATGACGTCAGCATGACGTCATGCTGACGTCAGCAGTGACGTCAGCGATGACGTCAGCAGGAACTGTTCCTGCGTTGACCGCCGCGTTGACCGGCGCGTGGGGGCGCGTGTGAACAGTGTTTCTGGTGGGACCACCACCATTCTTTAGGTTTCGATGATCCGGATCCAATGGCGGTGGTTTCGGGTCGATCGGAGATCTTTAAGTTGGTCAAAATAAGGTTTATTGCCTTGGAAAGCGCGTTCGGGCGGCTTTCCCGGGTCGGTTTCGACCTAGGCTTTCATGGTTGAATGTTAGGGGTTTGTATTGATCTTTACGAATACTTTGGACTTGACAGGGATTGTACATTTGTACCAGGACGAGGGTATACGTTCGGTTTCTAGTAGGACTGTACTGTGAGTGGGCCATTTTCTTAAACCCTTGTGTGCATAAATGTTTTCTGGTTTTATTATACTTATTCACATGCTAAAACAATGATGGTTTTGATGATATGGAAAATATGGTTATGGCACGTTTCACGGTATTTGGGCTTGAGACCTGTCCGATGAAACTGAATGATTGGTTCGGATTCTATCTATGTATATATATGTTTGCATGTGGATATCAATAAAATGTATTTGTTACTGCACTGTATAGATCCTTCCATATTGTATTGTCTCCTCCGGATGAGGTACCCCGGAGAGGTCACGGACGTCTAAAACGTCCAGCGTCTATGACGCTAAGCATCGGGGATGCTGTACCCGAACGGGGTTCGGGGATTGAACTCGGAAATTGAGACCCGAGTGGCACGCGTAGCCTTGTGATTGTGACCTTATTGGACGTCAGGGACGTCAGACCTCAGGGATGTCGGGATTGGAGTGTATAGTGCAGCAACTAAAATTATGGTTATGGTTTTATTATATGCCTTATGGTTCATATTATATGGTTATTGATTTTGAATTATGTTGCACGCATGTTTGGAAAACGGAGGGGTAAATTATATGTTTTACTTATCAAACGATTTCATAAACTTGTGTTTCGGTCCACTCACCCTTAATGTTTTGATAACCCCTCCAGGTCGGGAAACTGAGGTAGAGGAGGAACCAGAGGCTGAGGCATAGATCTACTTCTGCGTACCTGAACCCCTGCTGGGCGGTGTACCCGCAGGTTTACTTTAGAGTCGTGCTCGCAAATTTGTAATTTTGAATTATATCCCTTGTCTGACATTCGTTTAATTCGGATTTGATGTATGACTTTAATTTGGTTATTTATGCTTTTAAATGTTTGGAGGTTAAAATTGGTATGAATTATTGGGTGTCAGACGGGAGCAGGGCACGTCCCCTTGTGGTCCCTGTGGGATCGGGGCGGGTCCTGTCAACAACATACTCGAAATATCGTAAAATGTGCACATCCGTAATAATCCCGAAATACGTGTCAAAACCGTAAATCATACTCACAATCATAATCAAAACATCATCAAAACCATGATACGCACAAACCGTATAAAACATTCATTAAACCATCATCAAAGCATATGTGAAACTATAGTCTCAAAATACGTGCATTTACGCATTGCATATTGAAATACATATAAATACGGAAATCGTAATTGGCATAAGTCATAATCATAATCATAGAAATCATAGAAACATTTATGCATGCATTAAATTTTAGAAAGCAAGTCCACTCACACACCGTCCATATCGCTAGCTTTTCGAGTTGCACGCGTTTCCGTAATTTTCGACATTTTTCAGGAATCTCGAATCCTGTCCGAAATCATTCTCTAGGGTCACTAAGGACTCGAATAACATCATACTAATTTCCCATAATTTTTTGGGAATTAAATATTAATTAAAAACGTAACATAAACCTTCGAACCCTCGAAACAATATCGAAACAGTGTCCGATTAACTCGAAACCAATGCCAAAATGTTCGTTACATTGCATAGAACAAAAGTCGTGTTGAACTCACCTCGAGAATCGGGCCCACGCGCCCTCACGCGCCGCCGTGAGTGGCTGCGCGTGAAACTCACGCGCCTTGCTACAGTACCCCTGCACAGTCGTCTCCTTCACCCGTTGACTGTTAAACGGGTCCGGTAACCCGCGAAGTGACCCGGCTGAATCTCCCTTATTTCTTGCTTAATTTCTACAATTCAACCGTCCATTAGCCTCGTTAAGGATCTAATTAAGGTTCTGTGAAATCAAATACATCAAAACTTACCTCAATCCGGTCGAATCAAACTCGACTATTCGAAGAACACTGAATACTGTTCATCGTTTGATCCTGTCAATTCTCAGAAATTCCTTCAAATTGTATCACTCATAAGCTTCACAGGGTTCCTGCAACTATGTTTCCAATCTCAATTTCAAGCTCTAATCCCTCTAACCATTCTAACTCAACTGGGATTTCCAAAACCGAACTCAAATGTCGTCTGGGCTTATCTCTTCACCATTTTCTTCACTGTCAATCCCATTCGACTCGTTTGGACGTCCAGAAGCTCAACCTCACCTCCGATTCCATCAATTGACCGTCCAATTCAAAATTTGATTCTAAGCTCTTAATTATGGTTTTCGGGTGGGTTCAGTTTGTTTCTGGGGTTTTCCTTCCTATTTCTCCCTGTTTCCACACGCTTTCATCTTCTCCATTCCTCTCCAGTTCTCATTTTCTCTCAATTTTTTATTGGGGAGGTCGATCAAGCATGGGATATCGGTCTCTGTTTTTCAATTCAACAACACTAACACAGTTTACTGTGCACCTGTTCCAAACCCACTAACACACTTAGTTTAAGTTTCCCACTTCCACAAACCCTTCCTTGTGCCACTAATCTGATTTCAGAGAATGACAAATATCATTTGGTGGCATCACCATGGCTGTATCAGCCTATCACTGTCCCATTTCTCATATAAGTGCTCAATTACCATTTTGTCCCTACTTGACAATTTACCAAAATGCCCTTCACACTTCTAGACCCATAACTTGGTCATCCGAACTCCGATTGACGCGTGGCGCCTGTCTACGGACTCAGCGTCTCGAGACCTTACCAAAGGTTTTCGAATTAAGTGAACAGTCCATGTGGTTTGAAAAGTCAACGAAATGCCCATTTTTAATCAATTTATCAAATTACCCCTGAACTTCCGAACGTCATAACTTCCTCCTGGAATGTCGGAATCGGACGTGCCACCTGTCTATGAACTCGTGACGTCCCGAACTACGTCACAGTCATTGGTCAAAGTCTGTTTGACCGCTCGAGCCAAAAGTCAACCATTCGCTCAATTCGACGGGCAAAATCGTCATTTTCTTCAACTTTTTCCACAATTTCCTTTTCCAAATGTCCGGGTCGTTACAATACATCTAAAATATAAGTTCGTTTTCAATATCGAATACATCAACATGTAGAAGCATAGAAGAAAATCACACATAACTTAAAGTTTTCTACAATCTCATGCGTTAGGAAAATGAGTAATGAAATAATTGAGTCATAATCAAGATAGCCACATGGGAAAATCAAGGAAAAATCATATCAAATCAACAGAAACTTAATAGAAATACCAGATTGATAGACTGTGACTTTATGGGTAGGCAACAAAACCTTCAGACAACTCTCTGAAAGTCCTCAATTAGATGGTCCCCAAATCGGTTGCAATTATATATAAACACTGCTTACAATATTTCTTTGTATGAGTATGCAAAAAAGTGTTGTATTTTCAATCTCTGATCATGGCATCCTATGTAAGAAATTTACATCCACCACTCCAAGATTAGATCAAGTGAAACCTAGACAACATGAAAACAATCTTAAAGAAACACCACATGGAGCTAAAGATGATGGTATGAATGTATTAACTGTTAAATGCAACATCAAGGAACTTTATCTACTAAAGAGTCGCAACCAAAAAGTTACTTCCCCATGTGATTATGATGTATCCGACATTCAAACAATGATAGTTCAAATTCGAACAATAAATAAACTGGTTCTAAGAAACAGACAACTCTTCAAAATTAATAACAGTACACACAAAAAAAAAACTTATCAAACACAAATGATGTTACAGGCTGGACATCCCTTGATCTCATATCGAGGCTACTTATTTAAACATTGTTAGTTCAAATTAAAGCAATAAATCAATAGGTTGGAAGGAAGCAAACAATGAAATAAATTTCAAGTTGTGGACCAAACTGATTTACATGGAAATCAGTGACTATTAACTTAAACAATCCAATATACATATCAAAATAGACAATAACACAATAATTTCAGTTCAGTCGGAAAGAAATTCTTTCAGTTGGAAAACTGCAAACAAAACAATAAAACAACTGATTACAAAGACTAAACTATCTTTGAAATGGCATAACAGTAGGGTTCATAACAAACCCAAAGTAAGATGGAAATGTAAAAAAAGGTGGTAACATACTCTAAGCTACTCAATTTGTTTCTACGTCCTTCCACTTTCCTAAAAGGCCACACACAGGCACACAAAAATGGAAACTCATAATATATGCATCTAAAAAAACCTAATAATGAGAGCAGTGGAGACCGAAAAACTAACATCAGGATCGATGATCTAAAAAATTTAACAAAAACAATAAGAATTTGCAGTCAGGCAAAGAAAGGAAGGGAGAAATAACCAACTTCATCAAATTTCAATGACACTGAAAAACACAAACCTTTATTTGAAATTTTGTACAAATGTAAAGAACTTCTTCCTCAATCCTTGTAAAAAATTAAGCTGATAATGAGTCAATCCAGTAATAATTCCATTAGATTACTAAAAAAATAACATGCAAAACTTCAAACTGAAACTTAATTGATATAAGAAAACAAACATGTGAAAAGGAGAAAATTGAGCAATAAGGTAAGACTTGATTTCCAGAGCAAGCTTGGGCAACTTAATTGATCCAAGAAGTACACAACCGTTTCATTCAAATATGAAAAAAAAAAATTCAAAAATGTTATAAACAATAAGAGGCAATGCATACCAAAATCGGTTGAAATTGAAACCAAGCAAGGCCTTGACTTTCCGACCATCATTTTCCAATAAAGCCCATTAACAACTTTGATCAAACAAACATCTACTTTGTAAAAATGTCAGGGCCCACCCCGATTATCGCCTCGATAATCGGGAAGCATCCTGCTCCCGTCTGACAATCGAACCCAAAGGACCGGAAAACTAATTAATATTACAACACACCCATTGTCAGACCAGGGAGATTAAACAAATACTCCACAGTTTCACAGAGCAATATTACAAAACAAGTTAAAGAAACAAGTCCTACTTTGTGAACTAACTACTCCGCAACGGAAAACTTTATGCCTCCGCCTCTGCCTCGGCGCTCGCCCCCGCACTTGTACCACGACCTGGAGGGAATTTAGAACAACAAAGTGTGAGTGGACCGAAACATAAGTTTTAAAGGAAAACAGTTTCTCCGAAATCGGGTTCGCCCTCCAGTTTTGTAACACGCATGCATAACCAAATATTCAAATTTTGCATATTAACTTTTGAAAACTCTTTTTCCGAAACACGTGAAAAATGTTACAAAGGATCGCCATAATTCATGTAAAAACCATTTAATAATTCCAGGTTTCAAAAACCGTCATTTTGAACGTTAATTGCACAAATCAAGTAAAACGTGAACCAATAACCACAATTATGCCGTTGGATCCATCCGAGTCTTTAACTCAATTTTAGGCCTTCCCGGGATATCAACGAGTCTTTAAACTCAAAACATGATTAACAGGCCTCGGGGGTATCATAATAATCGAGTCTTTAAACTCACGAGTCTTTAAACTCAATTCGGGTCTTTAAACCCAATTTTCGGGCCCGCCCCCGTCATTAAATAACCGGGTCTTTAAACCCAAAATCAGATCCAACCATTATCCGGGTCTTTAAACCCAAAACCGTTTTTTTAAACATAATAAATCAGGATTCATCACAACCGTTTTCCCAACATTACTCCGAAAACATTTCTCATCGTAACAGGACTCATGTCCGAATTCACATGCAAATCCCAACACATGCAATTTCCAAAAAAATTACCTCACAAAGTGATCAAACATCATAAATCCGAAACATGCATATTCATATCCAGGTACTTTATCAATATCATCACGCATGCATAAGCGAAAACCGTAACCTCGAAATGCGTGAAATACGGTAAATATCTCGAAAAACGTGAAAAACACGTAAAACCGATATAACATATCACCATCATAAAATCATATGTAAAACCATGAGATAAATAAGCAAAATAGTCATGCATGCCCAATTTAGAAAATCAAAAAGTCCACTCACAGTTTTAGGACGCGTCAATCGCGTCCCGCGTGCTCCTCCGTAGCTTCGGAAGTGTCCGGGCCTGTAAAAATGTACAAGAAAGGTAACAAACATCCCCAAATAGCTCGTAAGATTTTTCCCTAATTTCCCGGATTTTTCGGCAAAATAAACCTTAAGGACCTAAACTTCCGGGCTCCCGAGATTATCCCGAACGACTCCCGAACAACTCGAATCCTAAAGGGAAAATGTTAATTAGACTGAAAGGGACAATTCTGACTAAGCCCAAACTACGCATTAAATTAAACATGTAATTCGAGTGTTATGCAATTTAAACCCTTTTTGTGTAGATGTAGTATTGATAAATAGGGATCGTTCTTAACCGGGGAAATTAGGGACATTAATAATGTGTTAGTGAGAGATGAATAAAAGAATAATGAATTAAAGAATTAGATAATCAAAGAATTAAATAATCAAAGAATTAACAATTTAAAGAATTAATGACTTAAAGATAAAAAGAATAGAGAATTAAAGAATTAAAGAATTAACTAATCAAAGAATCAATAAATTAAAGAGTAAAGGAATAAAAGAATAAAGAAATGAAAGAATCAAAGACTAATATACTAAAAGTATGAAAGAATAAAAGAATAAAAGAATAAAGAATAAAAAAGGGGGGTTTTGAAAAGGTTTGTGATCATGTAAATAAGTAAAAGCATAGATAAACTAATTTTACTTCTATTCTAATTCATGTACAAATGATCTTCTTAAAACACAAATCTTACCAACACTCTAATAATTGCAAATATTAAATCAATCACGAAATTTTACCTTAATCGTCTTAATTACCTTCATACATTTTTCAATACTATAAATGCACCGACAGCGGACAACACTTACAATATGATTCACCTTTTGTTTTTGACTGAATGCGCCGACAGCGATCAACATTAAGTCTCTTCAATTCTACTTTAAATGCACCGACAGCGGATAAAACACTTAACATTGAATTGAAGTATGAAGCACTAAAATGTATAAAATAACTAAAATTCATAAAGTAAGACACATGGAGATTGCATTTAACACTTACAAATATTAGTAAGAAAAACCTCACATATATTGAACTATAATCAAAACCAATAACAAAAATGAGAGTTTGAGTAGATGGAGAGTAATTGTTACACTTTCAAGATGGATGAAAACAATGGATTGTTATTCATATGATTCTCCGACAGCGGACGGAACCTTATGAAGATGGAGGAAATAAACTTGGGAAATATGAACTCAAACTCTAAACTTTGTATTGGAGATACTTTGCCAAAGTTTCTCTCAAAGAAGGCTCAAATGTGTGCCTCCAAGAAGGTGTGTTTCAACAAGTGAATTGAAACCCTATTTATAGGTGGAGAAAGCTACCAAAAATAATATAAAAATACAATAAAAAAAATGGAATAATGGAATGATGAGTAATAAAGATTTGTGATGATGTTTAGAGGTGGTTTGAGTTGTAAAGTTGTAAAATTGGGTTGGAAAGTTGTTGGAAAGTGGCTGGAAATTGAGTGGAAGTCTGCTGGAAAATAGGGAAGAAAATTCGGCTGGGCGGTGCTGAAGGGGAGGGCTGCAGCTCGGCAGGAGGCTGCTGAAATGGAGTGCAAGACTTCGGCAGGCTCTCGCTGAGGAGAAAGCCTGCAGTCGGGACACGCGCGCCGAAGTACTGGACGGGGCGTCGGTAGGCGCGCTCCGAAGCTCTCTGCAGGGCTGAAACCAGATGGGCTGACGCGCTGGGCCGGCGGCTTGCTTCTGGGCCGCACGGGCTGGGCTGGCGGGCCGGGCTGCACGGGCCGGATTGGGCTGAGGCGCTGGGCCGATTTCTTTTCTTCTTCTTTTTTTCTGTTGGGCTGCGTGATCTCAGAAATGGGTTGGGCTGCAGAAATTGTTTTGGGCTGCAAAGAACATTAAGTAATTAATTAATTTAATTAATAACTAAATTAATTAATTCACCGATTTTCGTCCATATTTTATTCGTTATAATTCCGATCGAAACGATTCTTTCGCCAAGATGCTCCAAATTACAACCTTTGTTTTTCTAAACATAAAAATCACAAAATAATTTATTTTATCAATTTATTTAATATTTTAATATTAAAAGTCAAGTATAAGGGTATAAAATAATATAAAATAATGCTTATTTAACGTCCTATCAAATACCCCCACACTTAAACTTTGCTAGTCCCTAGCAAATACTAAAATCAAACTACGAATTCAAAACAAGTAAACCCTTAACCATTTGTCTCAATATTTTATTATTATCATGGCATAAAAGATTTTCACTTAAATCATTTAAGCATATGGAATTCAAGAGTTAATACATGGTAACAAAATGTTTAACAAGTAAGATAATGAGTAAATATGGTGAAATGGAGTTCTGCACGAATAAGACAAGTATGAATCAACTCACAAGGATATGCACTCATAAATTCACTCAATTTGTGAGGGTTTGTGTTTGCACTCAAAGTATGTGAGAAATACTCACATAATCGAAATGAAGTACTTTTGCAAAATTTCAAACAAACACCTCAAGATAAAAACAAAACATACTTGCACAAATGAACCAAAACCATAAGCTTACTCAAGTGATTGACTCAACTAATCAAAATTTACCATCTTAAGGATCATAAGGTCTTTACGAAGGTTGTAATGGGGCTAAGTTTAGAGGCAAGGAATATATAGGACAAGTGGTGCTCAAATTCGTTCCAAGACTCAATAGACTCCCAAAACGTATCATAACTTCCCAACCTTAGTGCAATGATGTCAATAATCCATCCCTTCGAACATAGGCCTAATTTCATCTTGTTGGGCCTCGAATTCATTCTTTGTGCCGGATTTACAAATGTAAAGGACTTAACTCAAACATTCATAATCAAACCTTATTACCTTGATAAAAACTTCAATATATCTTTCTTTTTTTTTTCTTTTTTTTTCAATTTTTTTTTCATATATCAAGGTAATAACATGTGTCAAAAATACAACAATGTTTGAGTAAGTAAATCCACAAAATACACATAAAAGTCTTTCAATATCATCATTTTCTCTTTACACAATCATTATGTCTTCAACCGAGTCCTTGGAACAAAGGTAAAAGATGTCTATACTAAGCTCAAGTGTTTAGATAATCATGGTGATGAAAGAAAGGCTTAATGTGGGCTCAAAAGGGTTAAAACTAAGGGGGTCGCAACTTGTGCGCACAAAATAGGGAACATGGATGTTTGAATTTGTGGTGTTAACCCTAATGTCTTAATCATTTCCAAAATCAGAGAGTTTATTGACTTAAAAGCTTTGAAAATCACATAGAATAAGTTCTAGTACTCTAGAGTTCATTAAAAGCTATGGCAAGCAGTTATGAGGCATATGTATGTCAATTTAAACAAAGAACTTATGAATCACTCATCAAAGATGTATATAAGTTCTAAAGCTCACATAAGGTTCAAATGATTCATACTTATCATATCATGCTTATTTATGTACCAATTTACATGCATTATCTTCAAGTAGTAACACTTAATCACAAAATATTAACAAACAAATTCAAGTTGTAGTGATCATCTTTATAGTCATAACATATTCATTTCCGTTCATTTATATCATTGACAAGTTAAAGGGAAACTTGATACTCGTAAAAACACTACGTTAAAACAAAAAGACTCAAGAAAGCAATATTTTGTTTTTTTTTTAATTTTTTTTAATTTTTTTATTTTTTAATTTTTTTTTCGTTAAGAAAGACTTAATAAAACAATTTCAAATGCACAAATAAATTTGTAAACCATTCCCCCACACTTAAATTCTACATTGTCCTCAATGTAGGAAAATACGAAATACTTAAACATAGAATCAAAGTAAGGAAGATGATTTAAGAAAATGAAGAAAAAAAGAAAAACATAAACAAAGTAAAAGAGAGTGAAGGGTTAAAAGAAAGCAAATCTGTGTTGATGACTCCTTCACACTCGAGAACACATTGGGTTGCCTCCCAACAAGCGCTTGAAGTTTAACGTCCATCCAGCCTAGACCAAATTCTTTATCTGATGGGACGTAGAAGTACTCTGTCTGACTCCACATCGTGTCCTCCAATTGCCTCGATGTAAGGCTTCAATCGGTGGCCATTTACCTTGAACTCTTTTCCCGTTTCAATGCTTTTGATCTGTATGGCTCCATGGGCAAACACATTAGTAACAACAAAAGGACCTACCCATCTGGAGAATAATTTACCTGGAAAGAGTCTAAGTCGGGAATTGAACAACAAAACTTTTTGGCCAATGTCAAATGCTTTACTCTTGATCTGTTTGTCATGAAATGCCTTTGCCTTTTCCTTGTAGATCAGAGTGCTATCAAATGCATCATTTCTTATTTCCTCAAGCTCACTCAGCTGGAGCTTTCGATGCAGACCGGCGTCATCTAGCTTGATGTTGAAAGTTTTGACGGCCCACCATGCTTTATGCTCTAGTTCCACCGGAAGGTGACAAGCTTTTCCGTACACCAACCTATAGGGAGACATTCCTATAGGTGTTTTGTATGCCGTCCTGTATGCCCAAAGTGCATCATCCAACCGTTGGCTCCAATCCTTACGATTAGGGCCCACCGTTCGCTCTAATATCTTCTTGATCTCTCTATTACTGACTTCCGCCATTCCACTCGTTTGAGGATGGTAAGGTGTAGAGACTCGATGAGTGACACCATACCGTTTCATTAAAGCTTCAATGGTCTTGTTGCAGAAATGACTTCCTCCATCACTTATTAGGACCCGCGGGATCCCAAACCTGGAAAGAATGTTAGTTCTGAGGAAATCTGCAACAGTTTTAGAGTCATTAGTCCTGGTGGCCTTAGCTTCCACCCATTTTGATACATAATCAACAGCAAGTAAGATATAGAGATAGCCATTAGATTGAGGAAACGGACCCATAAAATCAATACCCCAAACATCAAATATTTCAACAGTAAGAACATAATGTTGTGGCATTTCATCCCTTCGTCCTAAGTTTCCTGATCTCTGACATTTATCACAGGCTAAACAGAATGAATGTGCATCTCTAAAAAGTGTGGGCCAATATAGTCCAGATTCTAAGATTTTGAGTGCAGTTTTCCTAGATCCAAAGTGGCCTCCACAAGCATGGCTATGGCAGAACTCTAGGACTGACCTATGTTCAATATCAGGGACACATCTCCTAATCAATGAATCTGCACAGTGTTTCCACAAATAAGGTTCATCCCAAATATAGTGCCTAACATGCTTTTTAAGTTTATCTTTTTGTGCACGGGAGAGGGTGGTGGGTAACTGTTTGGTGACTAAATAATTGACAATATCAGCATACCAAGGAGTACCTCCCTCGATTCTGAAGAGTTGTTCGTCTGGAAACATCTCTTGAATCTCCACAGGATCTCGCTCATGTGCAATGCGACTCAAATGATCCGCCACCACGTTCTCTACGCCTTTCTTATCTTTAATCTCGATGTCAAACTCTTGAAGAAGAAGAAGAATCCATCGGATCAGTCTTGGTTTCGCTTCTTTTTTGGCTAGGAGATACTTCAGTGCTGCATGATCAGTGTAAATAATGACTTTAGTTCGAAGTAGATAAGAGCGAAATTTATCTAAAGCAAATACAACAGCAACTCCTTTTCTGTAGTGGTGTAGTTCATCAGGGCATCATTTAAGGTTCTGGATGCATAGTAGATGGCATAGGGCTTCTTATCCCGCCTTTGTCCGAGTACGGCTCCAACTGCATAATCAGAGGCATCGCACATTAGTTCAAAGGGTAAGGACCAATCAGGGGCACAAAGAATGGGGGCAGTGGTTAAGAGATTTTTAAGCTTCTCAAAAGCTTCCTGACAGTCTGCATCAAAGACGAAGGGTGTCTCTTTCTGAAGCAGTCGGCACAAGGGCCTTGCAATGTGGGAGAAGTCTTGGATAAATCTTCTGTAAAATCCTGCGTGACCAAGAAATGAACGGATTCCTCTCACCGAAGTGGGAGAGGGTAAGTGGCGCACAGTATCAACTTTAGATTTATCGACTTCAATTCCTCTTTCAGAGACAATATGGCCCAAGACTATCCCTTGTCTAACCATGAAATGGCATTTCTCCCAGTTAAGTACCAGATTAGTTTCGACACACCTTTGTAAGATAAGTGCTAAGTGTTCTAAGCATGCATCAAAACTATCCCCAAAGACACTAAAATCGTCCATAAATACTTCAATTATTTTTTCGACGTATTCAGAGAAAATAGAAAGCATGCATCTTTGGAAAGTACCTGGGGCGTTACATAAACCGAAAGGCATTCTTCGGTAGGCAAAAGTGCCAAAAGGACAAGTGAAAGTCGTTTTATCTTGGTCATTTTGAGCGATACAGATTTGATTGTACCCGGAATAACCATCAAGAAAGCAATAATAGGAGTGACCTGCTAACCTTTCAAGCATTTGATCAATGAAGGGCAAAGGGAAGTGATCTTTCCTAGTTGCTTTGTTCAGGCGTCGATAGTCGATGCAGACTCTGTATCCGGTCACTGTTCGTTGGGGCACTAGCTCTCCTTCACTGTTCGCAACAACTGTGACTCCACTTTTCTTTGGGACTACTTGGACTGGTGAGACCCATTTGCTGTCTGAAATTGGGTAGATGACACCACAGTCCAAGAGTTTGATGACCTCTTGTTTCACGACTTCCATCATTGGAGGATGGAGGCGACGTTGGGCTTCGCGAGAGGGCTTTGCATCATCTTCCAGTAAGATTCGATGCACACAAGTTGTAGGGCTGATTCCCTTGATATCTGACAGAGTCCATCCAATGGCTGTCTTGTACTTTGTCAAGACCTGTACCAGTCTATCTTCCTGTGACTCGGTTAGTGCAGAAGACACTATGACGGGCAGAGTGTCGTCCGAGCCAAGACAGGCATACTTCAGGTGGTCAGGCAAAACTTTGAGCTCGAGAACGGGGGCCTGAATCACTGAAGGAGGAGTGGCATTAGTACTAATTGGAAATGACGAGGGTACCTGATGATTCACCATTCTGGGGGTCTCATTTAGGGTCATGACTTCATCCCAAATTCGAGGTTCTAGTTCGTAATCTGTATCCTCAACCAAGGAGTCCCCTGATTGCGTTAGGCCAACTCCTTTCTGGATTATCATGTTGAGTGTGTCTTCTCGAATTGAATCAAAATGTTTCTCTGCGAGAGAAGTGCACACGTTAACAGAAAAAGTAGTATGAGTTGCGGAACTAGGGTACCTCATGGCATCAAAAATGTTGAAGCCAATCTCCTCTCCGTCTACTTCCATAGTTAATGTTCCATTGAACACATCAATCTTTGTCTTGGCAGTTCTCATGAATGGTCTTCCCAACAGCATTAGTGGAGCTTGATTCGTAGGGGAATCCTCCATGTCTAGGACATAAAAGTCAGCTGGGAAGATGAGCTGGTTAACCTGCACAAGAACATCTTCGACGTATCCCTTAGGATACACATTAGAGCGATCAGCTAATTGAATGATAATATCGTCATGCTGTAATTTACCTAGACCTAGGGCAACATATAGTGAATATGGCATAACATTAATGGATGCTCCTAAGTCTAGCATGACTTTATCAAATGACTTGTTACCAATCACGCAGGGAACAGAAAAACTCCCTGGATCCTTCAACTTTGGGGGTAGCCGACGCTGGATTACAGCAGAAACTGTTTCACTCACCATCACAACCTCCTTCTCCCTCGTTTGGCGCCTTGGAGTGCATAACTCTTTCAAAAATTTTGCGTATTTAGGCACTTGTTTGATGCACTCGATTAAGGGCATGTTGATTTGCACCCTTTTGAAGATCTCCAAGATTTCCTCGTCGGATTCATTCTTCTTAGATTTGGCAAGCCTACTTGGAAATGGTGCATGCACAAACGGGGAATTAGTAACAACCGAACTTGAAGGGATTGGGTTATTACCTTGTGTGTGGGTAGGTTGAACTGGCGGTTGTGTCGTGGTGGTCTTAGTTGCCACCTTGTGCTTTTCAGCCTCAGAAACGGCTGGATCTGGTTCTATTTCTCCGAGCACTTTACCACTTCGAGTGATAATTGCATTGGCTTCAGGTCTTACATTTGGGTTAGGTGTAGGTTGAGGTGGAAGCACCCCGCTAGCTTGGATCTTACCCATGAAGTCCACGACCTTGCCCATTTGGTCCTTGAGATCAGCGATGTCTTTTTGTTGATTTTGCTGGCCTGTGACAAGAGCCTGAGTTGACGCCATTAGTGTTTGCTGCCCTTGGGAAAGAGCAGCCAGCATTTTATCATAATCAGGATTAGAAGATGAAGAAGTATGATTATTTGCATGATTATGAGAAAAGTTAGAAAATGGGACCGGGGGCCTTGGTTGCCATGTGGGCCTTGGTTGCCATGTGGGCCTTGGGAACTGGTCTGGGACACGGTTTGGCCCGGTCGACATGTGCTGAGGGTTTAGGACATTGTTCGGATCTCTCCAACTGTAACCTTGGGTCCTTGGCCCTCCTTGGAAGCCTCCAATGGCGTGTGCCATTTCAGTTCCGGAGTCTTCCTCCCTTGCAGTGTAGGGACATTGTTCCTCAAGATGGCCTTGAGAGCATATGGAACAAACTGGAGCTACCTGTTTCTTTAGCTCAAGTATATTTGAAAGCATAGAGGTGATCTTATCTAACTTAGAATCATTTATAGCATGGGAACTTACCTCATGTACCTTTCTAGAAATAGGATCGGCACCTTCGTATTGTGCATCATTGAGTGCACGGCTTTCAAGTAGTGCACGACCATCTACTAGGCTCCGAGCTAAGAAACTTCCATTAGCTGCAGCATCGAGCAGTCCTCTATCCCAACCTTTGAGTCCTTCATAAAAGTAGGTTAAAAGATAGCCTTCTGTGATCCCGTGAGTAGGGCATGAAGCACAAAGTTCCTTAAACCTCTCATAGTACTGGCTGAAATTCTCATCATGTTCTTTCTGCTTGATTCCAGTGATCTCTTTTCTTAAGACCGTAATCTTTGAGGCAGGGAAGTACTTGGTAAGAAACTCCTGAACCAACTTCTCCCAAGAGTCAATATGATTGGGTGGGAGACTTAAAAGCCATACCCGTGCTCTTTCTTCCAAGGACAATGGGAAAGCTTTCAGCTTCATGATTTCCAAGTCCGCATCATCCGGACACATACTACTAATGATGAATTGGAACTCCGTTAAGTGTTTGTGTGGATCTTCATTTCTGATTCCACGGAACTTGGGTAGTTGATGAAGGACTCCACTCTTAAGCTCAATATCTTTCTTGTTGGTTCGAGGCTCGGGATACTGGATGCAGAAGTCTGTAGTGCCATTTGTGTTTGCACATGTCTGCTCCCGGATACTCAGGTTTCGTGCCATGGTTATCGGTGTTCCGAAAATCTGTTCTTCTTCTGAATTACTCTTCTCGCTTTTGGACTCACCGAATATTGGGGATGGAGGTTCGAACGAACTGGTTTGCTTAAGTGCGTCTCTGAATGTGGCGTTGCTTGGTGAGATGTCAAGTTGTCTTCTTAGCCGATCAAGCTTAGATTGATGAGCACGCATTCATAAGTTCGTACCTCTATGAAAACAAAACTCTAAGTTAGAAGGCAAGTATACACAAGAAGAGATAATAAGAGTAAGATAGTAGAGATTTGCATAAAGTATCACATAAATGGAAACCAGGATTAACAAAAAGTTACGTTAATGGAAAGAAAATGCACAAGTTCCAAATTCAAACTAATAATGCAATAAGTAGAGTTTTAGAGTGTCATGAATAACTTTCTCCTTCCGCTTCTCATAGTATTTTCCTGGGCGTACGGCCTGCGCGTACTGATAACCACCATTCAACATTAATCATGGCCAGTTGAGATAGATGTAACGCGAGAAGCAAGGATAATTTTAAGAGCACCCCGAGGCTAGCTTGGCATATACTCCATTGGTGTTCCCTTTCTTACTCCAAAACTTGTCACCAGTCATAACTCTCCTAGACACCATAATCAATCCAAATGACGACGTAGAGAATTACCAAACCCTAGTGTTTACAAACTCCGCCCCAACCTCATGTCCATAGATTCGAGTCTATGGTGTGTGGTGATGAAATCCACACATCATGAAGGGTTAAGGAGAAAGTAAATAAGAGGGGCACTACTTGTTCCCGAAAGTAAGATTTTGAAGAAAAAGGGACTAAGAGATTCATGCAACTCTAAAACAATTAATAGGAAACAATACTTACACTTTAGGAAATTCAAAGATGAATAAAGTTTCATAAAAAAAATGTAAATTTTTTTTTTAATTTTAATTTTTAATTTTTTTTTAATTTAAATTTTTTTTTATTTATTCCGAATTTTCTTTTTTTCATTTAAAATTTAAAGTTTAACAAGACATAAACAAATAATTGATTACATAAAAATAAAATAAGTGTAAACATAAAGTTAGTGGAACATAAAGGTTATGGAATAAAATTAAAAGAAAGTTAATGGAATAAAGTTAATGTAATATAATTAAAGTTAAGGGAATAAAGAAAAAGTGTGAATATTAAGTTAATGGAATAAAGTATAATGGAATAAATAAAAGTAAAAGTAAAGAAAAGTGAACATATAAAATATGCATTTATGAACAAGTATCAAATTTAATATGAACAAATATATATATAAAAAAAATTATGAACATTTATGAACAAGTATAAATTAGAAATTAAGAAAAAGTAAAGTATGAGCATTATAAACAAACATAATAAGAACAATAATAAGATGGATAAATAAAATATAAACAAGTAAGTAAATGTTATAAACAAATATAATATTAACAAAAGTAAAATTTATAAACAAGTATAATATGCACAATTTATATACATACACTAACAAATTAAAAATGATTTTCAATTTCCCCGGCAACGGCGCCAAAAATTGACTAAGCCCAAACTACGCATTAAATTAAACATGTAATTCGAGTGTTATGCAATTTAAACCCTTTTTGTGTAGATGTAGTATTGATAAATAGGGATCGTTCTTAACCGGGGAAATTAGGGACATTAATAATGTGTTAGTGGGAGATGAATAAAAGAATAATGAATTAAAGAATTAGATAATCAAAGAATTAAATAATCAAAGAATTAACAATTTAAAGAATTAATGACTTAAAGATAAAAAGAATAGAGAATTAAAGAATTAAAGAATTAACTAATCAAAGAATCAATAAATTAAAGAGTAAAGGAATAAAAGAATAAAGAAATGAAAGAATCAAAGACTAATAAACTAAAAGTATGAAAGAATAAAAGAATAAAAGAATAAAGAATAAAAAAGGGGGGTTTTGAAAAGGTTTGTGATCATGTAAATAAGTAAAAGCATAGATAAACTAATTTTACTTCTATTCTAATTCATGTACAAATGATCTTCTTAAAACACAAATCTTACCAACACTCTAATAATTGCAAATATTAAATCAATCACGAAATTTTACCTTAATCGTCTTAATTACCTTCATACATTTTTCAATACTATAAATGCACCGACATCGGACAACACTTACTATATGATTCACCTTTTGTTTTTGACTGAATGCGCCGACAGCGATCAACATTAAGTCTCTTCAATTCTACTTTAAATGCACCGACAGCGGATAAAACACTTAACATTGAATTGAAGTATGAAGCACTAAAATGTATAAAATAACTAAAATTCATAAAGTAAGACACATGGAGATTGCATTTAACACTTACAAATATTAGTAAGAAAAACCTCACATATATTGAACTATAATCAAAACCAATAACAAAAATGAGAGTTTGAGTAGATGGAGAGTAATTGTTACACTTTCAAGATGGATGAAAACAATGGATTGTTATTCATATGATTCTCCGACAGCGGACGGAACCTTATGAAGATGGAGGAAATAAACTTGGGAAATATGAACTCAAACTCTAAACTTTGTATTGGAGATACTTTGCCAAAGTTTCTCTCAAAGAAGGCTCAAATGTGTGCCTCCAAGAAGGTGTGTTTCAACAAGTGAATTGAAACCCTATTTATAGGTGGAGAAAGCTACCAAAAATAATATAAAAATACAATAAAAAAATGGAATAATGGAATGATGAGTAATAAAGATTTGTGATGATGTTTAGAGGTGGTTTGAGTTGTAAAGTTGTAAAATTGGGTTGGAAAGTTGTTGGAAAGTGGCTGGAAATTGAGTGGAAGTCTGCTGGAAAATAGGGAAGAAAATTCGGCTGGGCGGTGCTGAAGGGGAGGGCTGCAGCTCGGCAGGAGGCTGCTGAAATGGAGTGCAAGACTTCGGCAGGCTCTCGTTGAGGAGAAAGCCTGCAGTCGGGACACGCGCGCCGAAGTACTGGACGGGGCGTCGGTAGGCGCGCTCCGAAGCTCTCTGCAGGGCTGAAACCAGATGGGCTGACGCGCTGGGCCGGCGGCTTGCTTCTGGGCCGCACGGGCTGGGCTGGCGGGCCGGGCTGCACGGGCCGGATTGGGCTGAGGCGCTGGGCCGATTTCTTTTCTTCTTCTTTTTTTCTGTTGGGCTGCGTGATCTCAGAAATGGGTTGGGCTGCAGAAATTGTTTTGGGCTGCAAAGAACATTAAGTAATTAATTAATTTAATTAATAACTAAATTAATTAATTCACCGATTTTCGTCCATATTTTATTCGTTATAATTCCGATCGAAACGATTCTTTCGCCAAAATGCTCCAAATTACAACCTTTGTTTTTATAAACATAAAAATCACAAAATAATTTATTTTATCAATTTATTTAATATTTTAATATTAAAAGTCAAGTATAAGGGTATAAAATAATATAAAATAATGCTTATTTAACGTCCTATCAAATTCCCATGTTGACCGTGATCGGAGATGACATTGCACGCGCCGTCACGCGCCGCCCAAAGTGGCTGCGCGTGAAGGCCACGCGCCAAGCTACAGTGTCATCGTTCTTACCCGGATAGTCTGATAAACGGGTCTGTTACCCGCGACTCAACCCGACCAGTTTAAGCTCAATTCTCAATCAATTCCTCTCGTTTTTGATCCTATTATCTTCTCTAACTCATTAATTTCAGGTCTGTGTTGATGGCTAACCTCGACTGACACCAAATCGACTCAACTCAAGCTCGAACAGTCGAACAAGTCGACTTCTGGAACTCACCCTACACGGTTCCATTCCCAAATTAACTTCACCAGTAGCATAAAGGGACCCATACGAACACAATGGCACTAACAATTTAGCTCGCCGTTACCTGGAAGTCGTCGTCCTCAAGCTCGAAAATTCTCAGAACCAGGGAGCTCAGTTCTTGGCCATTTCGTGGGTGTCGTCCTTCGAATTCGACGTGGTTGGTTCCCTCTTGCTCCCAGAAGACTAGAATGGCCCTTGGTTTCGATCAACAAGCCTCAGAAATCGAATTCAAATTTTTCCCTCCAACTGGTTCATCTCTGAACAGGTACCTGAGTTCCTGAGCAATCCTTGCTCAATTTGCTTGATTTCGTGCACGGTTATGCTGCTCCTGCTCCCAGAAGACTCTCAGTGTGTCTAGTGTGATCCCTAAGCCAGTAGAAACTGAATTCTGAGATTTCCCCCCAAAAACCCGAAACTGAATTCTCACTGTTTCTCTCAAACTCAACCCTCTCACTGATGCACAAATGACCCCAATTCAATCCTCACTCCATTCCCATACACGGTTAGTCGATCGGTGTGGCCAGCAGCCCGTGGGAGACCAACTGGGGTCTCTGAAAATGTCTCCCACGCACACAGAAACCATGGCCATTCCCTGCACTCCCGTGCCCAGAATTCTGCCCAAACCGTGCACCAAGGCCACTCAGTCATGCTTCCACTACCTAAATCCACATAAACAAATTGTCTGAGCCATTCCACTAGCCATAAACAATTGCACGCACAAGACCCACGGCCGTGCACTCTGTTTTTCACGGTGGTGAACAGTAACCACCGTGAAATGACCAAAATGCCCCTCTGTGCAATAATTACCAAATTGCCCTCCAACTTCCGTGACCCATAACTCGGTCATCCGACGTCCGTTTCAAGCGTGCCGCCTGTCGTTGTACTCGGGGCGTCGAGACGAACATAACGGTCTTCGAGTCAAATGAATATCAATTGTCAAACAAAAAGTCAATTTTTCCCCCTTAATAACGTCCAATTACGATAATGCCCCTGAACTTCCGAACATCATAACTTTCACCCTGTTCGTCCGAATCGAACGTGCCACCTGTCTATGAACTCGTGACGTCCCGAATACGTCACGGTCATCGCTCAACGTCCGTTCGACCCCCCAATCAAAAAGTCAACAAATTGACCACACAAAACACAGGGGTAAAAACGTCATTTTATTCAATATTTTATAATATTACATTTCCAGAACGTCCGGGGCGTTACAAAAAACATCATCATCAACTTAATAAACATGCCAAAAAATTCATTGAGAACTTTTATCAAACAATTGGCTTGCATCAACAAATTTGCATCAATCATTACATTCAAATATCAATTATCATGCATAAAAACAAAATCAATTCCTAACCAACCATTTTCAACTACTCAAGAGTAAAAATCAAAGATAGAAATAATATGAAACACATAAAAAAATATGCAAACAAAATGATTCATTTCCACAATTCTCAAATCAATTATGAATAAGAAAATGAAGCAAATATTGGGATACAAATATTTATATAGTTTTGTTTGACAATGGCCAGATTACATTCCTCTAATTAGAAAGGACACAACTATAGATTAAAGTAGACTATCTTTTGTAATTGTACATAACAATATAATTAAGGACCAAAGCATATCAAAGATATAGTGCTATGCCCAATCCAGATTAGATTATAATACCTAAATTAAGAACCATATAATCAAATCTATCTGGTGAATCAAAATAAACAACGAAAAGAGATGAAAATAATCAATATGTCAAATACAACAATGAATGTTTTGATTAATCTTCAAAATTTAATCAAAAATGAATTAATAAATTAGATGTTGGTTATCTTACACAGGAAAGACACCAAATCTAACCTAATAATTTGTTTCGAAAATCTTAAAAAATTGAGAAAGAATGCGAGGATGATCTCTTTAAGATTGAAATGCATGGAAGGTTGATTTCATGGCTTGATGATATCAAGCCACCAAATCTAATCCAATAATCTAACTATATCATGAATTAATTAAAAAATCTAAAAATCAAACTTAATAACACAAACCATAAAACTTTACCTCAAAAATCATCCCAAACCCAACATCAGGTTCTTATTCATTCTCTACCATTGCAAAAAAAAAAAAAAACATACAAAGGAATCAACCCAATAAACCTAACTCAACAATCTCAATCAAGTAATAATTAAATCAAACTTAAAAAACTTTACTGTTTCACTTTAAGAAATATTGAAGTAAAAACGTGTCCTACCAATTATCAAGTGGTACATAATATAACCAATTAGTCAAGGATAGGAAAATAACTATCATATCTGAACAACCAGACAATTTTCATTACGTAAATCAACCCCAAAAAATTCAATCAGAGCTAGAAAATCTCCAAAATCTAATCAAAAGTAAATTCATTCCTTGATTAATTAATTAATTACCTTCAACCCCAACTACAGGCTTCATAGCTTTGGCTCTGGACCTCTCATCGTGGATTGACAATTTGATCATCCCCTTTTGCTGCAAAACAAAACATCAAATAGAAATTTAGCATAAATTGACACAAACCACCAAAACATTTACTACTCAATGCATGAACCCAATAATAAATTGACATAAACCCATTGAGAAATTGATGAAAACTTACCGAAACATAGATTGACTAAATCCCAGAACTTATCTGAAAATTCCGCAAAAGTTCTTAAAATTTTCAACAGTTCCTTGCTTAATCCTCAAAAAAATGCAAGACAATCAAGTCCAAAAATCCATGACAATAACCAAATTGAAAAATGAACTCACGCAAACAATAACCAAGATAAACTTTACCTCACACTCAACCTTGTGCGGGAGATGATCGCAAGCCGAAGCCAAATAGAATTGAAACAATAACTTTTGCTGAGCGTGTTATTCTGAATACAACAAAAGCGAAGGAAAAGATAATTGACAAAGAAGATGAGCTTCAAGGTATGTTAGAAGAAGATCGCAGAAGAGAGAAAAAGGAAGCTCGTGTATGTAATGACCTGTCCCTAGATTAAAGGATTAATTAAGACTAATTACGGATTAGTGAGGTTAATTGGGGATTAGCCGAGGATTAACAGACGTTCAGGGCAAAATTATGATTTTGCCCCTAACAAGGGCAAAAAGTTGACTTTTGACCCGAGATGTCCGATGGCTGAGGGCTGAGGACCGTTACGTAGATCGGGTCGATACGAATCCGTAGACAGGTAGCACGCCGAAATCGGACGTCAAACGGAGAAATTATGGTTCACGGAAGTTTCGGATCATTATTGCACGTTTACGAGACGACTTAGCTTTTGGCATTAAGTAGGACCCAGATATTTTGGGGCAGGCCCAATGGATGAATGACACTTGTCATCCATCCATTGCCTACCCAAATTGATTCATGCACTTCCCATTCCTTTGTTCGTGCAAACCAACCCACACAAACCCAATCTCACCCCAAAAGCCTTGAACCCCAAATCCATATCCCTTTCCCTTTTGATTCTGAGAGAGGCCAGGAGAGGAGTGAGGATGAGTTGGTGGTGGCTGATGAAGGCAGGACCGCCGTACAAGGTGGCGATAGCCAAGTAACCCGATAATGCCTATTTCCATTTTTGAATTTCAATTTCAAGTTTGGGATGTTTAGGTTGTTATCTGAGGATTAGGGAGTGGTTATTGGGTTGATATGGTGGCTAGAGGATAGGTTTGGATGGTAGGAAGTGGCTGAGCCACCCTGGTTCAAATTGGAAAAATTGGTCGTGAATGGAAGGTTCGAACCAAGGGGTTTGGGAGGTTTTTATTTGTTTGATTGTTATGGTTAGATTCCTAGGGATGTGAGGAAGAGGTTAGGATTGAAGAGGGATTGAATCAGATCGAAATAAGGGAGGAAAAACGAGTGAACTGGCTCCGCCGATCGGACCGGACCGAAAACCAGCAGACTAGTTCCGATCCAGTCTGCCGAAGGTTGAAGACGACTACAGTGTCTGGCGCGTGGCTCCCACGCGCAGGGGCTTCTACAGGCTCGTGTGGGCGCGTGGCCCACTTTCTGGGGAAGGTTCCAACATTTAATTTCATCTATTCGATGTAACGAAAATTTTGAGACTGGTTTCGTGTCAATCGGACATTGTTTCGATAGGTTTCGGGGTGTCTGAAGGTTTAGGATTGGGATTAAAAATAGTTAAAAATTCGGAAAAATTACGGGGCTTTAGTGAGGTGTTACTTAAGTAGTTAGTAACCCTCTATTACGATTTGGACAGGTTTGGAGGTCCTGGTGATGGTGTTTGGCCCGGGAGAGCCGTATGGCATGCGTATCGAGGCGGCATCTCGGACGGTCTATGAATGGACCTTAGTTTTCTAAATTGATGCATGCATAAATGTTTATTATGTGTTTTAATACTTGTTTTGTGATGTCATGAGTGCATTTGTGTGTGATTACGTATTGGCACGTATTTCGAGGTTTCGGTCTTATACGGTGCTTATACGGGTTTGTATTTCTACGTTGGTTTAAATGAAATGGTTTTGGATTTAAAAAGGATAAACTCAGGCATGAGACCCATTTGGTTTTTTCTCGGGCATGTGACCCTATTGATGACATACAAGTTTAAGTCGTGGTCGTGGCGAGTGCTATGTGGACGGCGACGGACGATACGACGCTCGCCTCTGGACTGAGATGTGTTCCTTCCGGAGAGGTCACGATGCACGAACCGTGGTCGGGCAGCCACTGAAGACTCGACTTCGGAGTGCTGACGGTTCAGGATATCAATTGATGATGGGTGCACCATGATCTACAGGTGGTCGCGTCGGTTGATACGTTCACGGCGACATACTAGGATTGAGAGCGGTCCTGGACGAATTGACAGGACCCATCCCAATCCCCCCGGGATTAACGCGGGATGACCCTGCTCCCTTCTGACACGAAGTGTCAGACAAAGGATATATCCAACCTTTGCCCTCCCGGGCTATCAGAGTACGCCAGGATCCGGAGGAGGTATGTGATATCTCGGTCTCTGCTACAGTCCACATCCGATGTCAACCCGAAGGGCAGTCAAAACATTAAAAACTGTGAGTGGACAAAACCAAAGTTTATAAAAACATTTCCATAAAGACATTTGTACCCTTCACTAAAGAACATGCATGCATTCGAAAACCATTTATCAAACCGTTCATTAGGGCCTTAGCCCAAAATCATAAGAAACCAAAGACACGGGCCATTGCCCAAATCCATGAAGATACCAAACACACGGGCCACTGCCCAAAACCTGTGCACATCACATATCACATACTTATATCACATACAAATATAATTCACACAACTAATCCTGTCACGGTTTCCAAAGCTACGCGCGTGCTACCCAGGTCTCAATCCGAGTCTTCTCAAAGTTAAGATCAATGTCCGCAGATCACTGACCCTACCCCAGGTAATAGTAATCATAGTCTTCCTGAGAGTAAGGAACCCAACTGGGGGGTGACTCCACTCAATCGGTGCTCCGTTACTACTCCGGGGTCCACCCAGGCCAACGACCCTCCCCGGAGGAGATAATAGAAGTAAAGGAAGGTATATGAATACATATATATATATATACATAACATAAACATTCATGCCCGGTTCCCTTGAACCGTCATGATCCAGAACATTCATTTACCAGGGTTCATGCCGGTTCCCAAAAACCGTCATGAACCAGAATGACCTGACAAAGGTTCATGCCGGTTCCCATAAACCGTCATGAACCACAATGACTTTTCCAGAGTTCATGCCGGTTTCCATAAACCGTCATGAACTTGGAAATCCACGTAGGGTTCCTGACCCGAAATCATAAACCGTAAAGTAACTAGGTCTCGTGCCCGAACATATGACTCAACTGGGCACCGTGCCCGATATCTAAGGGTCAGTCACGACTCCGATCATAGTGTTGCGTGCAACCATCCATCCAGGACCGCCCTCAATCCTGGTATGTCACCGTGAACGTATCAACCGACGCGACCACCACAAGATCATGGTGCACTCATCACCGATCGATATCTTGAACCGTTAGCACTTCGAAGTCGAGCCTCCCCAGGCTGCCCGACCACGAATCGTGCATCGTGACCTCTCCGGAAGGAACACATCCCAATCCGAAGGCGAGCATCGTATCTTCGATCGCCGTGCACAAAGCACCCGCCGCGACCACGATTTAGACCTGAAGGTCATAAATAGCGTCATATGCCCGAGACAAAACCAAATGGGTCTCATACCCGAGTTTATCCTTTTAGAAATCCAAAACCATTTAATTTAAACCAATAAAGAAATACAAAACCGTATAAGCACCGTATAAGACCGAAACCTCGAAATACGTACTTATACGTAACCACATACAAATGCATCCATGGCATCATCAAACAAGTAATAAAACATATAACAAAAATTTATGCATGCACCAATTTAGAAAACAAGGTCCACTCACAGACCGTCCGAGCTGCCGCCTCGATTTGCGTGCCATACGGCTCCCCGAGCCAATCACCGTCACCGGGACTCCCGAACCTGTCCAAATTTTAATAGAAGGTTACTACCTACTTAATTAACCTCCCATTAAAGCCCCGTAATTTTCCCGAACTTTTAACTATTTTTAAACCGACCAACCTTCCGACAACCCGAAACCTATCGAAACGATGTCCGATTGACATGAGACCAGTCCCAAAATCTTCGTTACATCGAATAGAAGATTTCATATGTTGAACACTTCCCCAAATTATGGCCCACGCGCCCTAACGCGCTCCTAGAAGACCCTGGGTACTGTTCATCATCAGCAAGCTCCAGCAGACCGGTTTCACTGTGCTGGACCGGTTCACCTGGTTTGGTCGGTCCAACTGGACCGGCGTGACCGGTTCACAGCCCTAGACACCCCATTTTTCATCCTACTTCTTCCTTTTTGATTCCTTTCTTCCTATTTTCATGTTTTCTATCCATTTCAATCCTTAAACGTAACCAAAAACGTCTAAAACCCTTCGTTTGATTTTGAACCAAATGGTTCAATGTTTTCCCAGCCACCCTCACGGCTGCTCAGTCCAAAACCACCACCCAGACCTCCTTAAAACCTCCCTACAACCTCAATAAACTCAACCTAATCATCCAATACCGTACATGATGTCAAAATCAAAATAAAAGGGAGAAATGGGCTTACCGAGCTCTCGGTTTCCACTTGGCCTCCACGGCCGTTCACGGTGGCCCAGCCCGTCCCTCAACCACCATCTTCATCACCTCACGACCCTCTCTCATCTGCCTTCACACTCCAGCCACAAATGATGAGGTTTGAGGGAGATGGGGAATCGGTTTGCACGGTTAAGGAGGGAGGGGGGGGGGGCGTTTGTATTTTGAATGAAGGAAATGAAGATACACGGGAAAAGGGAGATGCATGAATCAATTTGGGTGGCCTGTAGATGGGTGACACTTGTCACTCATCCATTGGGCCTCCATTAAATATCTGGGCCCCACTAAAGTCCAAAAGTTAAGTTATTTCGTAATTCGTGCAATAGTGCACCTGAACTTCCGTGAACCGTAACTTCGCCGTCGAACGTCCGAATTCGACGTGCCGCCTGTCTATGGATTCGTATCGTCCTTATCTACGTAATAGTCCTCGACCCTCGGCCATCGGACATCCCGGTCAAAAAGTCAACTATTTGGCCCTTTTAACCAAAATTACCAAATTGCCCATAAACTTCCGAACGTCATAACTTTCTCCTCGAAAGTTGGAATTGAACGTGCCACATGTCTATGAACTCGTGACATCACGAAATACGTCACGGTCATCGGTCAAAGTCCATTTGATCGCCAGAATGAAAAATCAACGTTTTGCCACGACTAGGGGCAAAACAGTCATTTCACATCGTTCATCCGATTTCGCCCTACTAATCACGGATTAGCCTCACTAATCGTGATTAGTCGCTAATATAATCTCGGAATTTGGGACGGGTCGTTACACGAATGGTTGCACACATCATTATGATTGGAATCGTGACAGACCTTGAGATATCGGGCACGGTGCCCAGTTGAGTCATGAGTTCGTGACACGACCCATCCCAATCCCCCCGGGATTACCATGGAATATGTCATGCTCCCGTCTGACAAGAGGTGTCGAACAAGGGATAACCTGTTGCCATTGCCCAACCGGGCTTCCAGAGTGCGTAAGGATCGATGGAGGAGGTGTGTGATGCTCAAGTCTCTGCTGCAGTCGTATCCGGAATCAACCTGAAGGGCATTAAAAACAAAAGCTGTGAGTGGACGAAAATAAACCAGTCTGTTAAAAACATTTATAAGACATTTATGCCCCTCAGTAAAATTTTATGCATGCACCAAAAACCAATAATCCCATATTTATTTTGAAATAACCATTAGGGCCTTAGCCCGGAAACCAAAGCATAGTTTCAAATTCCAAAAGTCAATCCAAGAGTTATTTCGTCAATCCAGTAATATTCATTTATTATTTTTCCATCTCCGGCATCCCCGATGCCTAGTGTCCTAGACGCTTGACGTTCCAGACGTCATATCTCACAGTATTAAGCAACGCGTGCTGCCCGGGGTCTCACCGGGTCCATATCTCTGACATCCCCGATGTCTGACGTCCATGACGTCTAGCAATCCTGCTCCTGGATCACTATACGGTCCGGTAGCTCCGTACAATGAGCCCTCGCAGGCAATGCACCGTGACTTCTCCAGTGTCCCCGACACTTGGAGGAGACCAGGATATAAATATCCTCATATCGAGATGGTTTTATGGAACACATTCTATTATTCATTTCCAAAATATCACAAGGGCCCTGCCCCGAATTTCCATAAAGCCGTCATAACTCCAAATGATTGATTCAAATCCGAAATCGTTTGTTCAATTCCAATTTAGGGTCTCCGACCCGAAATCACATATATAAATCAACTGGGCCCCTGGCCCGATTTCATAAGTTAATTGGGCCCCTGGCCCGATTCGTAAGTTAACTGGACCCCTGGCCCGATTCGTAAATTAACTGGGCCCCTGGCCCAATTCATTTTAACAAATCCGTAACCGTTTCACGAAATCATATCCAACCACATTTATGGAAATCAGTGCAAATCCAGAAAACCTCGATTCACGTGCAAACACGTAAATCGCCTCGAAATGCGTGAAAACATATAAATTCACTGATATCCAAAATAAATCATATAATCACAATTATAACAATCATGAAACAGTTATGCATGCATCGAATTTATAAAACCAATGTCCACTCACAGACCGTTTAACCGAGTGCCTCGATACGCGCGCCATAGGCCTTCCCGGGCCACACCACTATCACCGGGACTCCCAATCCTGTTCAAATCACATTAGAGGATCACTAACCTCATCATTAACATCCTAATCAAGTCCCGTAATTTTCCCGAATTTTTACGTATTTTAAACTGGATTTAAAACCTTCGGACATCCCGAACAATAACGAAACGGGATCCGATCGACACGAAACCAACGCTAAAATGTTCGTTACATTGTATAGGACAAAAGTCGTGTTGACTTCACCTCGAGATTCGTGCCCACGCGCCGTCACGCGCCGCCGTGAGTTGCTACGCGTGAAAGCCACGCGCCTGCTACAGTGACTGCTACAGTCACCATCTTCACCCGTTTGTCTGGTAAACGGGTCTGATTACCCGCGATCTGACCCGCCCAGATAACCATCAATTCGACCTTGATTCCATCCGTTCTTGATCCTAAAACAATCAATAGCCAATCAATTTCAGTTCTGTGTCAATAATCAACATCGACATGGATTAAATCCACCAATCCAAGCTCGAACAGCAAAACGGGTCGTCCTTAGTAATTCACCCAACTCAAGTCCATTTCCAAATTAACTTCACAGGAAGTATACTAGGACTCAAACGAACCCAAAACCACAACCAATTGAAGAAGAGCTCACCTGGAAGTCGTCGTCCACAGCACTGTATTTCCTCTGAAAACAGTGACCACCGTCCCAGCTTAGTCGTGGCTGGTTCCATTCGAAATTGATACGGCTGAGCTCCAGACACTCCCAGAAAGCTAAACCCGTCCTTGGTTTGGCCCAACAAGGCTCAGAAATTAAATTCTGAATTTTCCCTCCAAGAACCCGAAAATGGTTCTCACGGTTTCCTCCCCAATTCGACAACCACACAAGCTCAGAATGATCCTCACAACTCACTCACAATGTTTTTAATCCAATTGAGTCGTTAAAATTGCCTCAAAGCACCACGCAGGTCCACTGTGTAAAGGTTCCTGCACTGACCCGAAACCATTAATAAATGGTGTCCATGTTCTTCAAGTCAGATGCCAACCCAGAACACATGCCTCCACTACCTCAAAGCTGTCCAAAATCATTCATTAATGTTAAACAATCCCTTGGAACAGATCGCACAAAACCTCCAATTTTCACGGCTGTTTCGATCAAACAGTACCCCTGTGGAAATTACAATTCTGCCCCTGCACAGTAAATTACCAAAACGCCCCTCACGCATCCAGACCCGTAACTCGGTCATACGGACTCCGATTGATGCGTGCCGCCTGTCTACTAACTCAGGGCATCGAGACCTTCCTAACGGTCCTCGGTCCTCGGCCATCGTACCTCCCGATCAAAAAGTCAACATTTCCCCCTTATTACGTTCAAATTACGAAAATGCCCCTACACTTCCGTACATCATAACTTTCACCACGAACGTCGGAATCGAACGTGCCACCTGTCTATGAACTCGTGACGTCCCGAACTACGTTACGGTCATCGGTCAAAGTCCATTTGTCCATCCGAATTAAAAGTCAACGTTTTGCCCACGTCCAGGGGCAAAACGGTCATTTTGCACAATTCGTCCGAAATCGCTCAACTAATCCCAGATTAGTAAATCACAATTAAATATTATTAAATCCCGATATTCGGGACGGGTCGTTACAACCTTCCCTCCTTAAAGAATTTCGTCCTCGAAATTACCAACATCCTTATTCCACAACCACCTCGTGGAAAACAATTCGACCTCATAACAGGTGTACACCTGTACACCCACTTGCTGGGTCAACACCAGCCTCGTCTGTACCCAGACATCCCATCACAGTCATACGTCAAAATAGCAACAACACTCGACCACCGCGAGTGGAAATGATCCCCTGATCCGCGATAAAATCGCCTAACCATTTAGCTGACTCATTCAGCTAAACGGTTCCCTTCCATTGCCAATATATCCTTACATTTGCTCCCGTTGGGAGTCACCAAATCTCATTTGTCCGTCCACGCTGACACCACCAGTCAAACTGTCATCACAAAACTTTACCACCCAGGTAAGGCTCCAACCATCAGCCAGTCAGTGACAACACCACGTACTACATCACTCTCGATGCAGCGCAAGATCAACCACATGATCTCAATTCGCAGGGCAAGCCCAATCCTGCGACACAAAATAATCTCAATGTCCATAATCGCCGACTCCCTCAGCGAACCAAAACGCTGGGAAATCACGGTGTGATCAAGTCACACAAGGCTACTCGTGGTTACTCAGACCACCAACTCACTCACCCTGAGTGTACGTATACCGTCAACTCACACAATCAAGTGGTGTAACTGGAACACATTGAATACCAGCCCAGCAGTGATCACACATCTCGAAACTAGGGTTCCACTAGCCAAACATGGCTAAGAGCACCTGCTCGTACAATCACTGAACCCGACAAAATCACTCTGCACAGCGCACAGTATCCAATGTCCAGTCCACAACACAGCCAAAAAGATGATATCGGAACCAAGCCGATTACCAACACGTTTAACCACACACCACTGGTACATCCCATGTACCGCCATTCGGCACCACTCAGCCTAACCAGTAACAATCCTCGTATAACGTACCCTGTACGTACATCAATATATCAATCTGCCTATAACCACCCAGGTCATAGCCAAACACGTTCCAATGATGGAGTACCCGTGCCCAAACCAACATGAGACAAAACGAACTCCACCCGTCTTCCAGTTCTAGTTCCGAATCCGAATTCGCAATTTCGTATAATTCCGAATCCAAACCCAAACATCATATTTTATTCCATTTCCAAATCTGAATCCGAAATCATTATTCCGTAAGCTAGCATTGGAACAATCATTCCGCACCCAAATCCGGTAATCCATTTCCGAGCTTCGCAATCGAATCCTGAATCGTCACCCAGAAATTCGATTCCAAAACCCAAAATCTCGTTTACGTCCACCAAGATGTAACAAAACCGAACCTATCGGTTGCCTGCCCAAAACACTCGATTGACTTCATAGGGAAGCCAATCCCAATATCCATACGTCAAAGGTTGACAAAATCTGACCACATCGGAAACCTACTCAACCGAGTAACAACCATATGGACTCACTCCGAAAAGAAGTTCAGTCCCGTCATTTACGACTAACATACCAAGGTAAGAGTGATAACTCTCATCCAGTCTGGATCATCACGATCACGATCTAGATCCATCGCTACGTCATCCGACAAGTAACATCACGATCCTAGATCGTCACCATGCTCAAAGTCGACAACATCACAAATCAGTTCCACCTAGGATCCACACATGCTCACATAGCTAACAATCCATCAGGAAGCTGATCGTAAGGTCTTACACCCTCATTGAATCATTCGCCAAATTTCCCTTGGTGGAAAGATGACCCCGCATTTCACCACCAATCCAAAATCATACACAACTGCTTGTGTCCAATGACCCCAAGCCAAACATGGGTCCACCAACCAATACACACTCAACGTACTGGTAGCAACAATCATCATCTGCCACGGCAGGAAATAAGAAGTCAACCCCAAAGACTTCGGAATACCAATCACCGGTGTGGAAACGAGCACTCCTCTCGTCTCCCAATCATAACTCTCCCCGAAACGGGAGTTCCAACCATGTTGGAAGCAGACATGCTCCCAATGAGATGTCAAGTCCAACCACTGGACTGCCCACATCCATACCTCACTTGGACCACCACGTGTCCAAAATCAATTCATTACTCGGACCTCACGTCCGCCAATAATCATGTACGCACACACCCCGATTCCGAACGGGATATCCACAATTTTGCCTGAATGTGCATACCATACTGCCTTCGTTTCACATCACAACCTAAACAGCTTCAATCCTCAGGTTCCAAGTGATTCACAATCACACAATCATAACATCAATACCACGAATGGTTTCCCGACTTTTCCAATTTCAATACTTCCTTGCACCCTCTGAGGATATAAGCAGTACACAAACTTACCAATCTCGGAGCTGACCACAACTCCACAAATCCACCAACTCGCATGACATAGGGAACATCGTCCCTAGATTCCCCAAGTTTCAATCATACCGTTTGATCCATTCCTCACATGTCATCATATATCTGTTAGGACTTATCCCAACACGACACAACCTCCACTGGATCCCATCCAGTCCAAGACTCAACCACCACTGAGTCGCAGATACCGATCATACGTCCATCATGACAGAGTCACACCCCAACTGGTGGCTCATCGTCATCACAACTACTGTCACCAGCACCAGCGCTAGTACCAGCACCAACACACCATCATCAACACTCGTATCAGCACACAGGCATCCATACTAGTATTGGCATAAGGGTACCACCATACCAACATCCATACATAGCACACGAACATCCATGCTAGCACACCGTGTGCAAAGTTGTTACCCTGGATCTCCGTTCATTCCGAACGACGACCCCGTAACACCACTCGTACCTCACAACTATGGGTACCTCCAATTTGACCACTGGCACATCAGGATAATGGACGTTCCCTGAACATCCCCTGATCCCCAAGTGTGAAAGCCACACTAAATACCCTCGATAGCCAGTCATCTCGACACAACTGTCGACCAACAGTCATCGTTGTCAAGATCCATATCCACACATCGCACTAATATTCGATCCAACACGGAATCCCATATTTCCTCATAACCGCATCCGTGGATCGAAACCCATAAGACTCACTAGAGTCATCCACATGGTCATCCATAACCTCAGCCGCTCGTCGCAGCACAAGTTCTCACTTAAGGTTCACCTTTCGGTCCATCATTTATAAATTAGGGTTCCAAGATCACACCCTAGGGTTCCACCGAACCCAACTGCCTTCTGCAGTAAAATCCACAACCTGACCGACCCCGCGGTCCTGACATCATATAGACGTCCAATCCAATCCAATCGTCAACTCAACGTGGGTTCCATCGTGGGTTCCACCACGAAGGTCATCGGCTAACTCCGATGCACCAACACCCCGTTCACTAGCCAACACTACCAGGGTCCAAAACATAGACCAATACTCAACTGAGTTTCGCATTTCCATAACATTATTCCAATGGGGTTCCCTGAACCCAGCTGTGCCGAGTGGCACAACAATCCATCATCACATAACCGAACCGACGGTCCCGCATTACCAGTTTAATCGTATACAACCCACTTGGGTTGAATCGCATCAATGCACGGCGTATCGGGCCAAACACACCCAATCCACCATTCAAACTCAAAACTATCTATCAGGTTGACAACGGAACAGCAGCCCAAAGAGACATCACACCCTCGACCTTCGCGCACAAAAGAACAAAACCTGCTCTGATACCACTTGACACGACCCATCCCAATCCCCCCGGGATTACCATGGAATGTGTCATGCTCCCGTCTGACAAGAGGTGTCGAACAAGGGATAACCTGTTGCCATTGCCCAACCGGGCTTCCAGAGTGCGTAAGGATCGATGGAGGAGGTGTGCGATGCTCAAGTCTCTGCTGCAGTCGTATCCGGAATCAACCTGAAGGGCATTAAAAACAAAAGCTGTGAGTGGACGAAAATAAACCAGTCTGTTAAAAACATTTATAAGACATTTATGCCCCTCAGTAAAATCATATGCATGCACCAAAAACCAATAATCCCATATTTATTTTGAAATAACCATTAGGGCCTTAGCCCGGAAACCAAAGCATAGTTTCAAATTCCAAAAGTCAATCCAAGAGTTATTTCGTCAATCCAGTAATATTCATTTATTATTTTTCCATCTCCGGCATCCCCGATGCCTAGTGTCCTAGACGCTTGACGTTCCAGACGTCATATCTCACGGTATTAAGCAACGCGTGCTACCCGGGGTCTCACCGGGTCCATATCTCTGACATCCCCGATGTCTGACGTCCATGACGTCTAGCAATCCTGCTCCTGGATCACTATACGGTCCGGTAGCTCCATACAATGAGCCCTCGCAGGCAATGCACCGTGACTTCTCCAGTGTCCCCGACACTTGGAGGAGACCAGGATATAAATATCCTCATATCGAGATGGTTTTATGGAACACATTCTATTATTCATTTCCAAAATATCACAAGGGCCCTGCCCCGAATTTCCATAAAACCGTCATAAGTCCAAATGATTGATTCAAATCCGAAATCGTTTGTTCAATTCCAATTTAGGGTCTCCGACCCGAAATCACATATATAAATCAACTGGGCCCCTGGCCCGATTTCATAAGTTAATTGGGCCCCTGGCCCGATTCGTAAGTTAACTGGACCCCTGGCCCGATTCGTAAATTAACTGGGCCCCTGGCCCAATTCATTTTAACAAATCCGTAACCGTTTCACGAAATCATATCCAACCACATTTATGGAAATCAGTGCAAATCCAGAAAACCTCGATTCACGTGCAAACACGTAAATCGCCTCGAAATGCGTGAAAACATATAAATTCACTGATATCCAAAATAAATCATATAATCACAATTATAACAATCATGAAACAGTTATGCATGCATCGAATTTATAAAACCAATGTCCACTCACAGACCGTTTAACCGAGTGCCTCGATACGCGCGCCATAGGCCTTCCCGGGCCACACCACTATCACCGGGACTCCCAATCCTGTTCAAATCACATTAGAGGATCACTAACCTCATCATTAACATCCTAATCAAGTCCCGTAATTTTCCCGAATTTTTACGTATTTTAAACTGGATTTAAAACCTTCGGACATCCCGAACAATAACGAAACGGGATCCGATCGACACGAAACCAACGCTAAAATGTTCGTTACATTGTATAGGACAAAAGTCGTGTTGACTTCACCTCGAGATTCGTGCCCACGCGCCGTCACGCGCCGCCGTGAGTTGCTACGCGTGAAAGCCACGCGCCTGCTACAGTGACTGCTACAGTCACCATCTTCACCCGTTTGTCTGGTAAACGGGTCTGATTACCCGCGATCTGACCCGCCCAGATAACCATCAATTCGACCTTGATTCCATCCGTTCTTGATCCTAAAACAATCAATAGCCAATCAATTTCAGTTCTGTGTCAATAATCAACATCGACATGGATTAAATCCACCAATCCAAGCTCGAACAGCAAAACGGGTCGTCCTTAGTAATTCACCCAACTCAAGTCCATTTCCAAATTAACTTCACAGGAAGTATACTAGGACTCAAACGAACCCAAAACCACAACCAATTGAAGAAGAGCTCACCTGGAAGTCGTCGTCCACAGCACTGTATTTCCTCTGAAAACAGTGACCACCGTCCCAGCTTAGTCGTGGCTGGTTCCATTCGAAATTGATACGGCTGAGCTCCAGACACTCCCAGAAAGCTAAACCCGTCCTTGGTTTGGCCCAACAAGGCTCAGAAATTAAATTCTGAATTTTCCCTCCAAGAACCCGAAAATGGTTCTCACGGTTTCCTCCCCAATTCGACAACCACACAAGCTCAGAATGATCCTCACAACTCACTCACAATGTTTTTAATCCAATTGAGTCGTTAAAAGTGCCTCAAAGCACCACGCAGGTCCACTGTGTAAAGGTTCCTGCACTGACCCGAAACCATTAATAAATGGTGTCCATGTTCTTCAAGTCAGATGCCAACCCAGAACACATGCCTCCACTACCTCAAAGCTGTCCAAAATCATTCATTAATGTTAAACAATCCCTTGGAACAGATCGCACAAAACCTCCAATTTTCACGGCTGTTTCGATCAAACAGTACCCCTGTGGAAATTACAATTCTGCCCCTGCACAGTAAATTACCAAAACGCCCCTCACGCATCCAGACCCGTAACTCGGTCATACGGACTCCGATTGATGCGTGCCGCCTGTCTACTAACTCAGGGCATCGAGACCTTCCTAACGGTCCTCGGTCCTCGGCCATCGTACCTCCCGATCAAAAAGTCAACATTTCCCCCTTATTACGTTCAAATTACGAAAATGCCCCTACACTTCCGTACATCATAACTTTCACCACGAACGTCGGAATCGAACGTGCCACCTGTCTATGAACTCGTGACGTCCCGAACTACGTTACGGTCATCGGTCAAAGTCCATTTGTCCATCCGAATTAAAAGTCAACGTTTTGCCCACGTCCAGGGGCAAAACGGTCATTTTGCACAATTCGTCCGAAATCGCTCAACTAATCCCAGATTAGTAAATCACAATTAAATATTATTAAATCCCGATATTCGGGACGGGTCGTTACAACCTTCCCTCCTTAAAGAATTTCGTCCTCGAAATTACCAACATCCTTATTCCACAACCACCTCGTGGAAAACAATTCGACCTCATAACAGGTGTACACCTGTACACCCACTTGCTGGGTCAACACCAGCCTCGTCTGTACCCAGACATCCCATCACAGTCATACGTCAAAATAGCAACAACACTCGACCACCGCGAGTGGAAATGATCCCCTGATCCGCGATAAAATCGCCTAACCATTTAGCTGACTCATTCAGCTAAACGGTTCCCTTCCATTGCCAATATATCCTTACATTTGCTCCCGTTGGGAGTCACCAAATCTCATTTGTCCGTCCACGCTGACACCACCAGTCAAACTGTCATCACAAAACTTTACCACCCAGGTAAGGCTCCAACCATCAGCCAGTCAGTGACAACACCACGTACTACATCACTCTCGATGCAGCGCAAGATCAACCACATGATCTCAATTCGCAGGGCAAGCCCAATCCTGCGACACAAAATAATCTCAATGTCCATAATCGCCGACTCCCTCAGCGAACCAAAACGCTGGGAAATCACGGTGTGATCAAGTCACACAAGGCTACTCGTGGTTACTCAGACCACCAACTCACTCACCCTGAGTGTACGTATACCGTCAACTCACACAATCAAGTGGTGTAACTGGAACACATTGAATACCAGCCCAGCAGTGATCACACATCTCGAAACTAGGGTTCCACTAGCCAAACATGGCTAAGAGCACCTGCTCGTACAATCACTGAACCCGACAAAATCACTCTGCACAGCGCACAGTATCCAATGTCCAGTCCACAACACAGCCAAAAAGATGATATCGGAACCAAGCCGATTACCAACACGTTTAACCACACACCACTGGTACATCCCATGTACCGCCATTCGGCACCACTCAGCCTAACCAGTAACAATCCTCGTATAACGTACCCTGTACGTACATCAATATATCAATCTGCCTATAACCACCCAGGTCATAGCCAAACACGTTCCAATGATGGAGTACCCGTGCCCAAACCAACATGAGACAAAACGAACTCCACCCGTCTTCCAGTTCTAGTTCCGAATCCGAATTCGCAATTTCGTATAATTCCGAATCCAAACCCAAACATCATATTTTATTCCATTTCCAAATCTGAATCCGAAATCATTATTCCGTAAGCTAGCATTGGAACAATCATTCCGCACCCAAATCCGGTAATCCATTTCCGAGCTTCGCAATCGAATCCTGAATCGTCACCCAGAAATTCGATTCCAAAACCCAAAATCTCGTTTACGTCCACCAAGATGTAACAAAACCGAACCTATCGGTTGCCTGCCCAAAACACTCGATTGACTTCATAGGGAAGCCAATCCCAATATCCATACGTCAAAGGTTGACAAAATCTGACCACATCGGAAACCTACTCAACCGAGTAACAACCATATGGACTCACTCCGAAAAGAAGTTCAGTCCCGTCATTTACGACTAACATACCAAGGTAAGAGTGATAACTCTCATCCAGTCTGGATCATCACGATCACGATCTAGATCCATCGCTACGTCATCCGACAAGTAACATCACGATCCTAGATCGTCACCATGCTCAAAGTCGACAACATCACAAATCAGTTCCACCTAGGATCCACACATGCTCACATAGCTAACAATCCATCAGGAAGCTGATCGTAAGGTCTTACACCCTCATTGAATCATTCGCCAAATTTCCCTTGGTGGAAAGATGACCCCGCATTTCACCACCAATCCAAAATCATACACAACTGCTTGTGTCCAATGACCCCAAGCCAAACATGGGTCCACCAACCAATACACACTCAACGTACTGGTAGCAACAATCATCATCTGCCACGGCAGGAAATAAGAAGTCAACCCCAAAGACTTCGGAATACCAATCACCGGTGTGGAAATGAGCACTCCTCTCGTCTCCCAATCATAACTCTCCCCGAAACGGGAGTTCCAACCATGTTGGAAGCAGACATGCTCCCAATGAGATGTCAAGTCCAACCACTGGACTGCCCACATCCATACCTCACTTGGACCACCACGTGTCCAAAATCAATTCATTACTCGGACCTCACGTCCGCCAATAATCATGTACGCACACACCCCGATTCCGAACGGGATATCCACAATTTTGCCTGAATGTGCATACCATACTGCCTTCGTTTCACATCACAACCTAAACAGCTTCAATCCTCAGGTTCCAAGTGATTCACAATCACACAATCATAACATCAATACCACGAATGGTTTCCCGACTTTTCCAATTTCAATACTTCCTTGCACCCTCTGAGGATATAAGCAGTACACAAACTTACCAATCTCGGAGCTGACCACAACTCCACAAATCCACCAACTCGCATGACATAGGGAACATCGTCCCTAGATTCCCCAAGTTTCAATCATACCGTTTGATCCATTCCTCACATGTCATCATATATCTGTTAGGACTTATGCCAACACGACACAACCTCCACTGGATCCCATCCAGTCCAAGACTCAACCACCACTGAGTCGCAGATACCGATCATACGTCCATCATGACAGAGTCACACCCCAACTGGTGGCTCATCGTCATCACAACTACTGTCACCAGCACCAGCGCTAGTACCAGCACCAACACACCATCATCAACACTCGTATCAGCACACAGGCATCCATACTAGTATTGGCATAAGGGTACCACCATACCAACATCCATACATAGCACACGAACATCCATGCTAGCACACCGTGTGCAAAGTTGTTACCCTGGATCTCCGTTCATTCCGAACGACGACCCCGTAACACCACTCGTACCTCACAACTATGGGTACCTCCAATTTGACCACTGGCACATCAGGATAATGGACGTTCCCTGAACATCCCCTGATCCCCAAGTGTGAAAGCCACACTAAATACCCTCGATAGCCAGTCATCTCGACACAACTGTCGACCAACAGTCATCGTTGTCAAGATCCATATCCACACATCGCACTAATATTCGATCCAACACGGAATCCCATATTTCCTCATAACCGCATCCGTGGATCGAAACCCATAAGACTCACTAGAGTCATCCACATGGTCATCCATAACCTCAGCCGCTCGTCGCAGCACAAGTTCTCACTTAAGGTTCACCTTTCGGTCCATCATTTATAAATTAGGGTTCCAAGATCACACCCTAGGGTTCCACCGAACCCAACTGCCTTCTGCAGTAAAATCCACAACCTGACCGACCCCGCGGTCCTGACATCATATAGACGTCCAATCCAATCCAATCGTCAACTCAACGTGGGTTCCATCGTGGGTTCCACCACGAAGGTCATCGGCTAACTCCGATGCACCAACACCCCGTTCACTAGCCAACACTACCAGGGTCCAAAACATAGACCAATACTCAACTGAGTTTCGCATTTCCATAACATTATTCCAATGGGGTTCCCTGAACCCAGCTGTGCCGAGTGGCACAACAATCCATCATCACATAACCGAACCGACGGTCCCGCATTACCAGTTTAATCGTATACAACCCACTTGGGTTGAATCGCATCAATGCACGGCGTATCGGGCCAAACACACCCAATCCACCATTCAAACTCAAAACTATCTATCAGGTTGACAACGGAACAGCAGCCCAAAGAGACATCACACCCTCGACCTTCGCGCACAAAAGAACAAAACCTGCTCTGATACCACTTGACACGACCCATCCCAATCCCCCCGGGATTACCATGGAATGTGTCATGCTCCCGTCTGACAAGAGGTGTCGAACAAGGGATAACCTGTTGCCATTGCCCAACCGGGCTTCCAGAGTGCGTAAGGATCGATGGAGGAGGTGTGCGATGCTCAAGTCTCTGCTGCAGTCGTATCCGGAATCAACCTGAAGGGCATTAAAAACAAAAGCTGTGAGTGGACGAAAATAAACCAGTCTGTTAAAAACATTTATAAGACATTTATGCCCCTCAGTAAAATCATATGCATGCACCAAAAACCAATAATCCCATATTTATTTTGAAATAACCATTAGGGCCTTAGCCCGGAAACCAAAGCATAGTTTCAAATTCCAAAAGTCAATCCAAGAGTTATTTCGTCAATCCAGTAATATTCATTTATTATTTTTCCATCTCCGGCATCCCCGATGCCTAGTGTCCTAGACGCTTGACGTTCCAGACGTCATATCTCACGGTATTAAGCAACGCGTGCTACCCGGGGTCTCACCGGGTCCATATCTCTGACATCCCCGATGTCTGACGTCCATGACGTCTAGCAATCCTGCTCCTGGATCACTATACGGTCCGGTAGCTCCATACAATGAGCCCTCGCAGGCAATGCACCGTGACTTCTCCAGTGTCCCCGACACTTGGAGGAGACCAGGATATAAATATCCTCATATCGAGATGGTTTTATGGAACACATTCTATTATTCATTTCCAAAATATCACAAGGGCCCTGCCCCGAATTTCCATAAAACCGTCATAAGTCCAAATGATTGATTCAAATCCGAAATCGTTTGTTCAATTCCAATTTAGGGTCCCCGACCCGAAATCACATATATAAATCAACTGGGCCCCTGGCCCGATTTCATAAGTTAATTGGGCCCCTGACCCGATTCGTAAGTTAACTGGACCCCTGGCCCGATTCGTAAATTAACTGGGCCCCTGGCCCAATTCATTTTAACAAATCCGTAACCGTTTCACGAAATCATATCCAACCACATTTATGGAAATCAGTGCAAATCCAGAAAACCTCGATTCACGTGTAAACACGTAAATCGCCTCGAAATGCGTGAAAACATATAAATTCACTGATATCCAAAATAAATCATATAATCACAATTATAACAATCATGAAACAGTTATGCATGCATCGAATTTATAAAACCAATGTCCACTCACAGACCGTTTAACCGAGTGCCTCGATACGCGCGCCATAGGCCTTCCCGGGCCACACCACTATCACCGGGACTCCCAATCCTGTTCAAATCACATTAGAGGATCACTAACCTCATCATTAACATCCTAATCAAGTCCCGTAATTTTCCCGAATTTTTACGTATTTTTAAACTGGATTTAAAACCTTCGGACATCCCGAACAATAACGAAACGGGATCCGATCGACACGAAACCAACGCTAAAATGTTCGTTACATTGTATAGGACAAAAGTCATGTTGACCTCACCTCGAGATTCGTTCCCACGCGCCGTCACGTGCCGCCGTGAGTGGCTGCGCGTGAAAGCCACGCGCCTGCTACAGTGACTGCTACAGTCACCATCTTCACCCGTTTGTCTGGTAAACGGGTCTGATTACCCGCGATCTGACCCGCCCAGATAACCATCAATTCGACCTTGATTCCATCCGTTCTTGATCCTAAAACAATCAATATCCAATCAATTTCAGTTCTGTGTCAATAATCAACATCGACATGGATTAAATCCACCAATCCAAGCTCGAACAGCAAAACGGGTCGTCCTTAGTAATTCACCCAACTCAAGTCCATTTCCAAATTAACTTCACAGGAAGTATACTAGGACTCAAACGAACCCAAAACCACAACCAATTGAAGAAGAGCTCACCTGGAAGTCGTCGTCCACAGCACTGTATTTCCTCCGAAAACAGTGACCACCGTCCCAGCTTAGCCGTGGCTGGTTCCCTTCGAAATTGATACGGCTGAGCTCCAGACACTCCCAGAAAGCTAAACCCGTCCTTGGTTTGGCCCAACAAGGCTCAGAAATTAAATTCTGAATTTTCCCTCCAAGAACCCGAAAATGGTTCTCACGGTTTCCTCCCCAATTCGACAACCACACAAGCTCAGAATGATCCTCACAACTCACTCACAATGTTTTTAATCCAATTGAGTCGTTAAAAGTGCCTCAAAGCACCACGCAGGTCCACTGTGTAAAGGTTCCTGCACTGACCCGAAACCATTAATAAATGGTGTCCATGTTCTTCAAGTCAGTTGCCAACCCAGAACACATGCCTCCACTACCTCAAAGCTGTCCAAAATCATTCATTAATGTTAAACAATCCCTTGGAACAGATCGCACAAAACCTCCAATTTTCACGGCTGTTTCGATCAAACAGTACCCCTGTGGAAATTACAATTCTGCCCCTGCACAGTAAATTACCAAAACGCCCCTCACGCATCCAGACCCGTAACTCGGTCATACGGACTCCGATTGATGCGTGCCGCCTGTCTACGAACTCAGGGCATCGAGACCTTCCTAACGGTCCCCGGTCCTCGGCCATCGGACCTCCCGATCAAAAAGTCAACATTTCCCCCTTATTACGTTCAAATTACGAAAATGCCCCTACACTTCCGTACATCATAACTTTCACCACGAACGTCGGAATCAAACGTGCCACCTGTCTATGAACTCGTGACGTCCCGAACTACGTTACGGTCATCGGTCAAAGTCCATTTCTCCATCCGAATTAAAAGTCAACGTTTTGCCCACGCCCAGGGGCAAAACGGTCATTTTGCACAATTTGTCCGAAATCGCTCAACTAATCCCAGATTAGTAAATCACAATTAAATATTATTAAATCCCGATATTCGGGACGGGTCGTTACAGTTCGGGCTTGAGGCCCAGTTGGTTTACGTTTATGATTTCGGGTCGAGAACCCTAAATGGATTTCCGAGTTCATGACGGTTTATGGGGACCGGGCATGAATCCCTTGAAAAGGTTTAAGAATGTGTTCATTATATATATATATATATATATATATTTATATTCATATACCTTCCTTATTTATTTGGATTGTCTCCTCTGGGGAGGGTCGTTGGCCTGGATGGACCTCAGAGTAGTTACGGAGCACTAATTGAGTGGATTCGCCCTCGTTGGGTACCTTACTCTCAGGAAGACTTATGGATTATAACCCCATGAGGGTCATTAATCTACGGACATTGACCTGGGTGTACCCTGGGAGACTTGGGCTTTGAGACCCCGGGTAGCACACGTGTAGTTTTAGAAACCGTGATAGGATTGGTAGCATGATTTATATGTATATGTTATATGATATGTGATGTGTACAGGTTTTGGGTTGAGTCCCACATGGATTTGGGCAGTGGGCCCGTATTATTGATTTCATCCACGATTTTGGGCCAAGGCTCTATTGGTTTGATAAATTGGTTTTCGAATGCATGCATGCTTTTTTAGTGAAGGGTACAAATGTCTTTCGTGAAAATGTTTTTATAAATCCTTTGTTTTGTCCACTCACAGCTTTTAAATGTTTTGACTGCTCTTCAGGTTGATCGTGGATGTGGGCTGTAGCAGAGATCGAGACATCACATACCTCCTCCGGATCCTGGCGTACTCTGAAACTCCGAGTGGGCTAAAGTCGAAATTTTTCTTGTTTGACACTCCGTGTCAGACGGGATCAGGCGCGTTCCGCGTTAATCCCAGGGGGATTGGGACGGGTCCTGACAAATGGTATCAGAACAGGGTTGCTCATGTTACTCTGAGTTCCAAAGCAGGTTTTTCTCTCTGAGGGAAGCGTAGGTCGAGGATGTGATGTCTCTGAGGTGGTAACAGCTCGTCATCAACTTGATAGTTAGGATACCAGTACGATAGTTAGTAGGATTGAGTCATAGATCATCTTGGTTCGGCGCTCGATGTCGGGGTTGCCATAGTTCTATCGTGATTGGCAATGTGGGGTCCTACGGAGTAGTTAGTACAAGCGATTGATTTCGTTGGGTGCGGAGTCTCAGTGGTGTTGTACGTGGGTTATGTCGGTACGAACTCGTGGTAGGTACCGCCATTGAGAGTGGCTAGGTTTTTGGTTGTTGAGAATTGGGGAATATTCGAGGACATTCATATTCTGGCATAGATTGTCGAAACGGTCGTACCTAGAGTCATGGGGTACGAGAGAGGAGAGACGACGAGCCATGAGCTAAGGGTGTCTCAGTCATGATGTGCTCATGGTTGGTTCTATCACTACACGACAAGGAGGATTTGTCGGCTAGTGTAGATTCATCTTGGGAATCATGTGGGGGATGGTTTGGTGACCAGTTCCCCGATTATACGAGACTTGGGGCACATGTGTGTGCTCAGGAGTGGTGATTAGACAGAATGGCATAAATGGACGACGCGAGTACTGTCGTGGGGATTAGCGACCAACCAGTCAGAATTGGTCAGATATGGTGGTATGCAGAGATTTGACTACAGATCACAACAGGAATCCATTGTGACTTCAGTCGAGCGGTACATCAGGTTAGGATGAATTGACATCCTTCTGGATGTGCATAAGCGGTAGTCACAGACACGTGGATGGTGTCCGGATGAGCTAAGGATTTGAGAGTCCATTTCGGATTAGTTTGGTTGACTGCGATTAACCATACCTCCTTTAGGCTTGTTTGAGGAGAAGTTGATTGTGAGAAATAGAATGGGTAATTACAATAGTTATCGACAGTCGTCGTTGGTTGGAAAGGCTAGAAGAAGCCTAAGAGAATCTATGGAAGTGTTTAGTTCGGAAGGGATGGATTAAGCACTACAATAATTATCATTGAATACTCTTAGTCAGGGAAGAAGGACTTCTAGTTCAGGAATAGAAACAGTTAAGCATGCTTCCAACATGGTTGCAACTACTCTCGATTCTGAAGTAGGTGAAGGAGACTTCTTGACAGGACCCATCCCAATCCCCCTGGGATTAGTGCGGGATGACCCTGCTCCCGTCTGACACGAAGTGTCAGACAAGGGATATTTCCGACCTTTGCCCTCCCGGGCTATCAGAGTACGCCAGGATCCGGAGGAGGCATGTGATATCTCGATCTCTGCTACAGTCCACATCCGATGTCAACCTGAAGGGCAGTCAAAACATTAAAAACTGTGAGTGGACAAAACAAAAGTTTATAAACCATTTCATAAGGAAGACATTTGTACCATCCACTAAAAGCATGCATGCATTCGAAAACCATTTATCCAAAACAAACCATATGAGGGACTAAGCCCAAGCAGATATAAACCAAGGTCGAAAGGACCACAATGAAAACGACCATACGGGCCACTACCCAAATCCATAAGGGACTCGGCCCCATACCATAAAGAAACCAAGTACACGAGCCACTGCTCAAATCCTGTGCACACCTGTAACACCACATATCATATATCATATATCCATCACATACATATATATAAGTCACACAACCAATCCTGTCACGGTATCCAAAGCTACGCGCGTGCTACCCGGGTCTCAATCCGAGTCATCTCAAAGTCAAGGTCAATGTCCGCAAATCACTGATCCTACTCGAGGTAATAGTAACCATAGCCTTCCTGAGAGTAAGGAACCCAACTGGGGGGTGACTCCACTCAGTCGGTGCTCCGTGACTACTCCAGGGTCCACCCAGGCCAACGACCCTCCCCGGAGGAGATAATAAAAGTAAAGGAAGGTAGATGAACATATATATACATAACATAAACATTCATGACCGGTTCCCCTGAACCGTCATGATCCATAATATCCATAATCAGGTAACATGCCGGTTCTCATAAACCGTCATGTACCGTAATAACATAACCGAGGTAACATGCCGGTTCCCATAAACTGTCATGTACCGTAATAACCAACAAGGGTTCATGCCGGTTCCCATAAACCGTCATAAACCATAATACCATAACAAGGGTTCATGCCGGTTCCCATAAACCGTCATGAACCTGGGAATCCATTTAAGGTTCCCTGACCTGAAATCAAACCGTAAAGTGACTAGGTCTCGTGCCCGAACATAGGACATCAGCTGGGCACCGTGCCCGATATCTGAGGTCATATGCCCGAGACAAAACCAAATGGGTTTCATACCCGAGTTTATCCTTTTATAAATCCAAAACCATTTCATTAAAACCAAATAAGAAATACAGACTCGTATAAGCATCGTATAAGGCCGAAACCTCGAAATACGTGCTTATACGTAACCACATACAAATGCACCCATGGCATCATCAAACAAGTAATAAAACATATAATAAACATTTATACATGCACCAATTTAGAAAACAAGGTCCACTCACAGACCGTCTGAGCTGCCACCTCGATTTGCGTGCCATACGGCTCCCCGAGCCGATCACCGTCACCGGGACTCCCAAACCTGTCCAAATCGTAATAGAAGGTTACTAACTACTTAATTAACCTCCTACCAAAGCCCCGTAATTTTCCCGTATTTTTAACTATTTTTAATCCCGAACCTAAACCTTCCGATGCCCCGAAACATATCGAGACGGTGTCCGATCGACACGAAACCAGTCCCAAAATGTTCGTTACATCGAATAGATGATTTCGTATGTTGGAACCTTCCCCAGATTCCCTGCCACGCGCCCTCACGCGCCGCCTGAAGTGGCTGCGCATGGGCTTCACGCACCGCTACAGTACCTGCTGACGTCATCGCTGACGTCAGCGTGACGTCATCACTGACAGCCCCTGACAGTGACACGTGTCACGCTCCCATTGGCCCACTGTCCGACATGTCAGTCTGACATTGTCAGATCTGACATGATGACGTCATCCCTGACATGATGACGTCATCAGTCATCCCTGCCTCCTCGCGGGTCGACCCGAATGACTGCAACCGGGTCGCCGTGACCCGCAGCTTGACCCGGCCGGTTCTCCGCCGTCCGGCCACCAAAACCGTTCCCGTTTGTCCCATTTTCATCCTCTAATCCTAACCTAGGGTTCTATGACATTAAAATGGAAAGAAAACACCGAAAACCATACCTTCGAGTTTGGCCATGGCGGCCGTGCATTCCTCCGCCGTTCACGGCCATTCCAGGCCTTCCCCATCCCCAAAACTAATCCTATTTGACTCCTAGGGCTACCAGCAACCTAACCTAAACCTTAGAATCGAATAAAAAGCAACAAAACTGAGTTTTGAATTTTCGAATATTTTTACCTCACGGGTTCTCTCTCCCCGCCGTGTCCTCCGCCGTGGCTGGCCATGGCTTGCCATCCTAAACCTCTTTCCACCACCTCACGATCATGTTCAGCTCATCCAAGCAAGGAATGATGATGTTGTGTGGTTGTTTCGGTTTTTGAAAGAAAAGGAAGAAAATGAAATGAAAATGGTGATGGTGCCGTGGAAGAGAAGAGAGAAGGAGATGGTGTGATCAGATGAGGGAATGAGAGATGGAGGGTGAGGATTTAAGATAGAATTGAAATGGATGGTTAAGATTGAATGGTGGGTGGGTTTGGTTAAAAAAATTAATTAAATAATATTATTTTATTATATAGATCCACATTTTGGGGGATCAAATCAATGGGATGAGTGACACTTGTCACTCATCCATGGGGCCCACCAAAATATCCACCCAATCAGATTTCGCCGAAACGTCCCCGTCTCGAAGTTCGTGCATAGTGAAATCGAACTTCTGTGACCCATAACTCTCCCGTTCGAAGTCCGATTTCAGTGTGCCGCCTGCCTATGGATTCGTATCGTCCTTATCTACGTAACTGTCTTCGGCCCTCGGCCATCGGACCTCCCGGTCAAAAAGTCAACATTTGACCTCCTATTCACCCAAATTACCAAAATGCCCCAAAACTTCCGAACGTCATAACTTCTTCCTCGAACGTCGGAATTGAACGTGCCACCTGTCTATGAACTCGTGACATCACGAACTACGTCACGGTCATCGGTCAAAGTCCATTTGACCACCCGATTGAAAAGTCAACGTTTTGCCACCACCAGGGGCAAAACGGTCATTTTGCATCTTTCGTCCGATTTAGCCTAACTAATCACCGATTAACCTCACTAATTGTGATTAGTCACTAATCTAATCATGGAATTTGGGACGGGTCGTTACACTTCTCGTTTTCTGCTCTTTAGCAGATATTTCTGGGTGCTGGAGGATGACATGTGATGAACTTTGATGTCATCATCATGGATTCTCCTTGATTTTTCCCTAAGTGGGATGACGAGGAGTGATTTGACAGCTAAAGGTTCAAAAAGGGTGTAAGAACCAAACACCTAGGTTGTGGGTCAAATTTGGTTGACTTGGAGATCAGACGACTCATAGTGTCACCTCCAATGACGTGACAAGTGAGTGCTTCGGGTGAATGAGATTGAGTAGTGTGGTAACGATTAGGGTGATCGAGTTGTTTTGAGGTGATTGTGATATGACAAGTGAGTGACCATGATCTGGTAATCAGTAGGGTGAATCGCCTTGCTGATTATGCAAAGCTAGGAGTATAGGGAATAGTATCGTGAGACAGTTGAGGAATCTTTGGAATGGTTGATGAGTGACACGCGAGACGTCGACATTCATCTCGAGTGAGGCTTACGAGCCGACGTGTAGTTCTCAAGGGTGTATTGGAGCTTTGGAGGCTCCGATGGTAGTGCGTACCGACGAGTACGGGGCTTATGGCGGACGTGTATGGTTACACGAGAACGCTCGAGTCAAGGGACGTATGGGATTCCGCAGTTGGTTGTGGAATTAGGTCGATTGGAATTTCAAGGACGAAATTAATTAAGGAAGGAAGGTTGTAACGACCCATCCCTAGATTAAAGGATTAATTAAGACTAATTATGGATTAGCGAGGCTAATTAGGGATTCGCCGAGGATTAACGGACGTTCAGGGCGAAATTACGATTTTGCCCCTAAACGAGGGCTAAAAGTTGACTTTTGACCCGGGATGTCCGATGACCGAGAGCCGAGGACCATTACGTAGATCGGGTCGATACGAATCCGTAGACAGGCGGCACGCAAAAATTGGATGTCAAACGAAGAAGTTATGGTTCACGGAAGTTTTGGATCATTATTGCACGTTTACGAGACAGCTTGGCTTTTGGCATTAAGTGGGGCCCAGATATTTTGGGACAGGCCCAATAGATGAATGACACTTGTCATCCATCCATTGCCTACCCAAATTGATTCATGCACTTCCCATTCCTTTTTTCGTGCAAACCAACCCACACAAACCCGATCTCACCCCAAAAGCCTTGAACCCCAAACCCATATCCCTTTCCCTTTTGATTCTGAGAGAGGCCAAGAAAGGAGTGAGAATGAGTTGGTGGTGGCTGATGAAGGCAAGACTGCCGTGCACGGCGGTGATAGCCAAGTAACCCGATAACGCCTATTTCCATTTTTGAATTTCAATTTTAAGTTTGGGATGTTTAGGTTGTTATCTGAGGATTAGGGAATGGTTATTGGGTTGATATGGTGGCTAGAGGATAGGTTTGGCTAGTAGGAAGTGGCTGAGCCACCCCGGTTCAATTGGAAAAATTGGATGTGAATGGAAGGTTCGAACCAAGGGGTTTTGGGAGGTTTTTATTTGTTTTATTGTTATGGTTAGATTCCTAGGGATGTGGGGAAGAGGTTAGGATTGAAGAGGGAATGAATCGGACCGAAATAAGGGAGGAAAAATGATTGAACCGGCTCCACCGGTCGGACCGGACCGAAAACCAGCAGACCTGTTCGGACCCAGTCTACCGAAGGTTGAAGACGACTATAGTGCCCGGCGCGTGGCTCCCAAGCGCAGGGGCTTCTACAGACGCATGTGGGCGCATGGCCCACTTTTTGGGGAAGGTTCCAACATTTTAATTTCATCTATTCGATGTAACAAACATTTTGGGACTGATTTCGTGTCGATCGGACATCGTTTCGATAGGTTTCGGGGTGTCCGAAGGTTTAGGATCGGGATTAAAAATAGTTAAAAATTTGGGAAAATTACGGGGCTTTAGTGAGGTGTTATTTAAGTAGTTAGTAACCCTATATTACGATTTGGATAGGTATGGAGGTCCTGGTGACGGTGTTTGGCCCGGGAGAGCCGTATGACACGCGTATCAAGGCGGGAACTCGGACAGTCTGTGAGTGGACCTTGGTTTTCTAAATTGATGCATGCATAAATGTTTATTATGTGTTTTAATACTTGTTTTGTGATGTCATGAGTGAATTTGTGTGTGATTACGTATTGGCACGTATTTCGAGGTTTCGGCCTTATACGGTGTTTATACGGGTTTGTATTTCTACGATGGTTTAAATGAAATGGTTTTGGATTTAAAAAGGATAAACTCGAGCATGAGACCCATTTGGTTTTGTCTCGGGCATGTGACCCTATTGGTGACATACGAGTTTGAGTCGTGGTCGCGACGAGTGCTATGTGCACAGCGACGGACGATACGACGCTCGCCTCCGGACTGGGATGTGTTCTTTCCGGAGAGGTCACGATGCACGAACCGTGGTCGACCAGCCACTGGAGACTCGATTTCGGAGTGCTGACGGTTTAGGATATCAATCGGTGATGGGTGCACCATGATCTAGAGGTGGTCGCGTCGGTTGATACGTTCACAGCGACATACCAGGATTGAGGGCGGTCCTAGACGAATGGTTGCACACATCACTATGATTCGAATCGTGACTGACCCTGAGATATCGGGCACGATGCCCAGTTGAGTAATGAGTTCGGGCTTAAGGCCTAGTTAGTTTAGTTTATGATTTCGGGTCGAGAACCCTAGATAGATTTTTGGGTTCATGACGGTTTATGGGGACCGGGTATGAATCCCTTGAAAGGTTTTAAGAATGTCTTCATTATATATATATATATATTCATATACCTTCCTTATTTATTTGGATTGCCTCCTCTGGGGAGGGTCGTTGGCCTGGATGGACTTCGGAGTAGTCACAGAGCACTAATTGAGTGAAGTCGCCCCCGTTGGGTACCTCTCTCTCAGGAAGGCTTATGGATTATAACCCCATGAGGGTCATTAATCTACCAACATTGACCTGGGTGGACCCTAGGAGACTTGGGCTTTGAGACCCCGGGTAGCACGCGCGTAGCTTTAGGAACCGTGATAGGATTGATAGCATGATTTATATGTATATGTTATATGATATGTGATGTGTACAGGTTTTGGGCTAAGTCCCACATGGATTTGGGCAATGGGCCCGTATTATTGATTTCATTCACGATTTTGGGCCCAAGGCCCTATTGGTTTGATAAATTGGTTTTCGAATGCATGCATATTTTTTTAGTGAAGGGTACAAATGTCTTTCGTGAAAATGTTTTTATAAATCCTTTGTTTTGTCCACTCACAACTTTTAAATGTTTTGACTGCTCTTCAGGTTGATCGCGGATGCGGGCTGTAGCAGAGACCGAGACATCACATACCTCATCCGGATCCTAGCGTACTCTGAAGCCCCGAGCGGGCTAAAATCAGAATTTCCCTTATCTGACATTGCGTGTCAGACGGGATCAGGCGCGTCCCGCGTTAATCCTTGGGGGATTGGGATGGGTCCTGACAGTGTACGAAAAGCAGAACGAAGAGATCAAAGAAACCGGATTGATGATCGCATGTAGAGTTCGATGGTCGCTGGGTTTCTCGGGAAGAATAGAGGCTGGACTGCCGATTAGGGGCTAGAAAATTCTAGCAAAAAATCCTATTATTAAGGGAACAGCATAATGGTAAATCTATTATTCATGGCTCTCTAATAGAATGGGCATTATGGTAATTGCACTGTTCGCTTTACTATTCATAGAACAGTAACCTGACACACGAGTTTTAGTATATAGTTAATAACTAGCAAGAACACCTGCACGTTGCTGCGGAATTTATTAGTTGTGAATATTAACAGATATTTAAAACATGATTAGTTTTTTTACCTATATCATCAATTGTTCAATTATAGGCCGCACGAAATTACTCAAACAAAACAAAACTTCCAAAACAATCTTGAAGAAAGTGTAAATTTTAGACAATGCATACCCATATCGAGTCTCTTGATTCTGCTTCCATATGAAAGTGAAAGTTCCATTTGTTTGGAAACTGATGCGACCATGTTGCTGCAGTGTAATAGAAGTACAGATAATAAGTCATGTAAATCTGAATACCTTGTTACCTGACAATAAAAAAGAAAGAAGAGGAAATATATGTTTAAAAACCACAAAAATTCATAGTTCTCACAATGACAAATATATATATATATATATATATATGTTGGTTATACTACCTTTTTGAAAACTGTTTAAAGCACACACGATCAAAAATCATCACCATTTTAGCCAAACGAATAATCAACTCCAAAATCAAGAATAACAAAAACTCATTAAGAAAACATTTGACCAAATATTCAAAATGATGCAAGCGAATAAGAGAGAGAGAGTTACATGTGATGTCCTGCATGTCATAACTTCTTTGTTCCTGCAGATGATTGATAAAAAAGGTTGAAGAAATTCATGAAGTCATAACATACTTATAAATTTGAAAAACTCATAACTACTTTCAAATAATCAAATTCACAAAACCCATTGCTGGATTCATTAAACAAAACAAAAAAATACTTACCACAAAAACTCTCCAAAAAGAAGACATGAATTTCAAATCGAAACTCAAACGTGACAGCCAGCTCATTGCCAACTCATAAACCCATAACTCAGATAAAATAAACTATTATCAATTCAATATGAAAATATTTTTATGATCAGTTGCAAACACCATTCAAGTCAAAGCCAACTTGGAAAGAAAGGAACTTGGGAAATTTATAAAAATATATTGATGAAATATGAAAAGGAAATTAGTGAAATAAATAAAATACCTTCAAGTCAAAACTACCAAAGAAAAAGCCTCATAATTGATGAAAATTTAAATATTTTGGACACTTTTCAATCAGCAACCCAATACTACAATAAACTTAAAGACGCTATGAAAGTAGATAGATGAAATATAAGAAGGGAATGAATAAAAGGAAGAAAATACCTTCAAATAATGTTTCCGAAATTGGAAAGTTTGAAAGAAGACAATATGTGAACTGGTAGAAAATGAACGATGCATAAGCAAGAGGCAAATAACAGAGTAGTTGAATACAAATGAAAAAAATGGAACATATTTATCATAATTACTAGATTTGTAATTGACATCATATTTAGAAGCGTTAGATGTAGCAAAGAGAGAAGACAAATGGAAAAAAACAATTCTTATGATTACTCAACCATGATATTTAGAAGCATACTATATTCAGGAAAACTAATGAAACATAGTTTTAGAGAGAGAGAGAGAGAGAGAAAAAAAATTTGGAAATTAAATTCTCCCTCCTGCAATTGTAAGACCCGTGTCCTGGAGGGAACGGTGAACAATCCCACCTTCCTGCGAGGGGGAATGGTCTGGGAGAAGATGGTGGTGTGCCTTAAAGGTGTAGGCACACACCTATCTAGCATGAGGCCTTTTGGGAGCTCAGTGGTTTTGGGGGGGATTGGAACCCCAAAGTTAAGCGAGTTGAGGCTGGTGCAATTCCAGATGGGTGACCCTCTGGGAAGTTACACCGTGAGCTCCCGAAAACAAAACCTTGAGGGCGCAGACTTGCCGTTGTGTATTGTTGTGGACCAAAGAGGACAATATCGTGCTAGATGAGTCGGGACCTGACCGAGGAGGGTCGGGTCCTGACAATTTGGTATCAGAGCCAGACCCCGACCAAGAAGTGTGCCAGCGAGGACGCTGGGCCCTAAGGGGGGTGGATTGTAAGACCCGTGTCCTGGAGGGAACGGTGAACAATCCCACATTCCTGCGAGGAGGAATGGTTTGGGAGAGGATGGTGGTGTGCCTTAAAGGTGTAGGCACACACCTATCTAGCATGAGGCCTTTTGGGAGCTCAGTGGCTTTGGGGGGGATTGGAACCCCAAAGTTAAGCGAGTTGAGGCTGGTGCAATTCTAGATGGGTGACCCTCTGGGAAGTTGCACCGTGAGCTCCCGAAAACAAAACCTTGAGGGCGCAGACTTTCCGTTGTGTATTGTTGTGGCCCAAAGAGGACAATATCGTGCTAGATGAGTCGGGACTTAACCGAGGAGGGTCGGGTCCTGACAATTCGTTGACAGGACCCATCCCAATCCCCCCGGGATTAGTGCGGGATGTCCCTGCTCCCGTCTGACGATATTTCCGACCTTTGCCCTCCCGGGCTATAGAGTACGCCAGGATCTGGAGGAGGTATTTGATATCTCGGTCTCTGCTACAGTCCACATCCGATGTCAACTTGAAGGGCAGTCAAAACATTAAAAGCTGTGAGTGGACAAAACTAGAGTTTATAAAAACAGTTTATCGAGAAGACATTTGTACCCTTCACTAAAAACCATGCATGCATTCGAAAACCATTTATCCAGAATTCATATGCGAGAACTAAGCCCAAAACCAAGATTGAAAGAACCATAATGAAAACGACCATACGGGTCACTGCCCAAATCCATAAGGGACTCAACCCAAACTAGAAATAAACCAAGTACACGAGCCACCGCTCAAATCCTGTGTAACCACACATCACATATCATATATCATATTTATATCATATACACATATAATTCACACAACCAATCCTGTCACGATTTCCAAAGCTACGCGCGTGCTACCCGGGTCTCAATCCGAGTCTTCTCAAAGTCAAGGTCAATGTCCGTAGACCACTGACCCTACCCGAGGTAATAGTAACCATAGCCTTCCTGAGAGTAAGGAACCCATCTAGGGGGTGACTCCACTCAGTCGATGCTCCGTGACTACTCTGGGGTCCACCCAGGCCAACGGCCCTCCCCGGAGGAGATAATAGAACAAGTAAAGGAAGGTAGATGAACATATATATACATAACATAAACATTCATGCCCGGTTCCCCTGAACCGTCATGATCCATAACATCCATAACAAGGGTTCATGCCGGTTCCCATAAACCGTCATGAACCACAATGACCTTTCCAGAGTTCATGCCGGTTCCCATAAACCGTCATGAACTTGGAAATCCACGTAGGGTCCCTGCCCCGAAATCATAAACCGTAAAGTAACTGGGTCTCGTGCCCGAATATATGACTCAACTGGGCACCGTGCCCGATATCTATGGGTCAGTCACGACTCCGATCATAGTGATGCGTTCAACCATCCATCCAGGACCACCCTCAATCCTGGTATGTCGCCGTGAACGTATCAACCGACGCGACCACCACAAGATCATGGTGCACTCATCGCCGATCGATATCCTGAACCGTCAGCACTCTGAAGACGAGCCTCCCCAGGCTGCCCGACCACGAATCGTGCATCGTGACCTCTCCGGAAGGAACACATCCCAATCCGGAGGCGAGCGTCGTATCGTCGATCGCCGTGCACATAACACCCGTCGCGACCACGATTTAGACCCGAAGGTCGTAAATAGTGTCATATGCCCGAGACCAAACCTAATGGGTCTCATACCCGAGTTTATCCTTTTAGAAATCCAAAACCAAATCATTTAAACCAATAAAGAAATACAGACCCGTATAGGCACCGTATAGGGCCGAAACCTCGAAATACATGCCTATACGTAACCACACATCCAAATGCACTCATGGCATCACAAACAAGTATTTAAAACATATAATAAACATTTATGCATGCACCAATTTAAAAAAAAAGGTCCACTCACAGACCGTCCGAGCTGCCGCCTCGATTTGCGTGTCATAGGCTCCCCGAGCCGATCACCGTCACCAGGACTCCCAAACCCCGTAATTTTCCCGAACTTTTAACTATTTTTAAACCGACCCTAAACCTTCCGACACCTCGAAAACTATCGAAACGATGTCCGATTGACTCGAAACCAGTCCAAAAATGTTCGTTACATCGAATAGATGATTTGACATGTTGGAACCATCCTCAAATTCTTCCCCACGCGCCCGCACGCGCCGCCTGAAGTGGCTGCGCGTGGTAGCCACGCGCCTGCTACAGTGTCATCCCCTACCTCGTGTCGACCGGTCTGAACCGGTCCGGTCCGGTTCGCCTGCAACTTGGACCGGCTTGACCGGTTCAAGCTCATTCCGGCCCAGTTTTTCACCGTTTTCAATCCTAATCAATCCTAACCTTCCTATAATCATCCTAGGAACCTAACCCAATTAATTAGAAGCCCTAAAACCTCTAAAACCCGACCGGTTTGATTTTTCCCTTCACGGTTCGAAAATCCCAAAACCTCCCAGGGCTTCCCCGACGTCCAACCTTCATCCAAACCTTCCTACAAACTCCCTAGAAACCTAAATAACCCATCCTAATCATCCAAAACAGTCCATAACATCAAAATCCAAATAAAAATTGAAAATGGGCTTACCGGGTACCCGCTCGGGTTCTGGGTTCCAGCCACCGCCCACGGTGGTTCCAGCCACCAGCTGCCATCCCTAGTCCTCCTCTCTCACTCTCTGGTCTCTCCAGGATCATTTGGGGTTAATGGTTTGGTGTTTGGGTTGCACAGAGGAGAGGAAATGAGATCGGGTGGGTTTTTTGGGTTTGAAATGAAAATGGAATGGTTTGCACGGTGCATGAATCAATTTGGGTGTCCATTGGATGGGTGACACTTGTCACTCATCCATTGGGCATCAGGATAAATATCTGGGCCCACTAGATTCCAAAAGTGAACTCGTCTCATAATTCGTACAATAGTGCACTCGAACTTCCGTGAACCGTAACTTCGTCGTCGAACGTCGGAATTCGACGTGCCGCCTGTCTATGGATTCGTATCGTCCCGATCTACGTAACGGTCCTTGGCCCTCGGCCATTGGACCTCCCGGTTAAAAATTCAACATTTGACCCCTTTTAACCAAAATTACCAAATTGCCCCTAAACTTCCGAACGTCATAACGTCCTCATCGAACGTCGGAATTGAACGTGCCACCTGTCTATGAACTCGTGACATCACGAACTACGTCACATTCATCGGTAAAATTCCATTTGACCGCCCGAATGAAAAGTCAACATTTTGCCACGATCAAGGGCAAAACGATCATTTTGCATCGTTCGTCCGATTTCGCATAACTAATCACCTATTAGCCTCACTAATCGTGATTAGTCACTAATCTAATCTAGGAATTTGGGACGGGTCGTTACAACCTTCCCTCCTTAATTAATTTTGTCCTCAAAATTCCAACCGACCTAAATCCAACCGTTCTTCCCTCCTTAATTAATTTCGTTCTTGAAACTCCAACTATCTCGATTCCACAACCACCTCGTGGAAAGTAGAATCAACCTCGAAACTCGTGTACACTAGTACACCCACTAACCAGAGTAATACTCGTCTGCAACCAGACGTACCCCTAACACTCTCGTTACATCGACTACATTCGACCACGTCGAATGACAGTAGTCACCCGTTTCGAATTGAAACTGTTTGTCAAATCTATCGAGTCGCTGACACAACCAACTTGACGGTTCCTTGCTCAATCACCAATCTATAACGATGTCTGCTCCCGCTAGTAGTCACCAGACCTCACTAATCGATCCACGATGACACCTCCGAAAACTGTCACCACTTAACAGTCGTCAATCGAAAACTGTCACTATATTCACTCGTGGTTACACTAACCACCAACTCACACAACCTGAGTATACGTATACTAACAATCACTCGACCTGTGTGTAACCGGACCCATCAGAACTACTATGACCCAATGCACAGTATCCAATATCCAGTCCACGTCCTCGACAAATCCAATGGTATCGGAACCAATCCGACTACCAACACGCTCACCAACATATCTCTAGTATAACCTATATACCGTCATCAGGCACGACAAGTCTACCCGGTATCGTACCCCGGACAACGTACAGGGTACGTACATCTATCCATCAGTCAGCCTACAACCATCTAGGTCGTAGCCAATCACGTTTCAATTATGGAGTTTACTTGTCCAATGCAGTATTAGACAAATCAAAAACTCCGACACATTATCAATTTCCAAATCCAAATCCGAATCCGCAATTTTGTAAGAAAGCCCGGATCCAAACCCAGAAATCATATCCATAATCATGTCCAAATTCGAATCCGAAATTATTATTCCGTAGCTAGCATTTGGAATAACCATTTCGAACCCAAATCCATAAAAGAAAATCCACAGTCAAGCTCTAGAATCAAATCCTGAATCGTCACCCAGAATCCGATTCCAAAACCCAAATCCAGAAATCCTCTTTCAAGTTCCAAAATCAAATCCTGAATCGTCATCTAGAAATCTGATTTCAAAACCTGAAATCTCATTCACGTCTACCAAGACGCACCAAAACCGAACCTATCGGTTACCTGTTCAATTGATTACACATTATATTTGATTGACTTCATAGGGAAGCCAATCCCAATATCAACATATCTAGGCTGACAAAATCCGACCACGTCGGAAAACTACTCACCTGAGTAATATACCATATGGGATTCACTTCGAAAAGAAGTTCAGTCCCATCATCTACAACTCCAACATCCAAGTAAGAGCGATAAACTCTCCACTTATCTGGATCATCAAGATCACAATCCAGATCCATCACTATACCCAAAGTCCTAAACTAATTCCCACATCTAAACAGATTAGTCAACGACGAGACACGCCGAGACTGTAGGTTCTCACTGATTACCTCGTATCAATCGTTGGCATTCCACCAAGGAAAACCAAAGATGATCCAAAACAATGACATCACCAGTCATCCTACGTGAATGCAACCAACACTCGCTGCACTCACCACGTTAAGTAAACCAACATCATTTACCTCATCTGCAACATATGCATCACCTGTCATGGCAGAACCTGTGAAGTCACCCAAATGACTTCGGAATACCCAATACCAATGCGGAAAACCCGCATTCAACTCGTCACCTCAATCACAACCTCTCGCGATTCCGAAGTTCCAACAAGATTGGAAACAACATACCCGGACATCAACCACGTGTCCCCTAACCAATTTAACTATATCTGAGATCCACTCTGGACCACAGATACCGACCACATGCCCATCTCAACGAAGTCACATCCTGACTCGTGACTCACGTCATCACAATCACCGGCACCAGTACCAGCACTAGTACCAGCACACAAGCATCAACATCAGTATTAGTATCGGCACACATACATCAGTATCAGCACCCCGTGTGCAAACTGACAACCCTGGATCTCCGCTCATACCGAACGACGATCCCGTACCTTTGCTCGAATAGGAGAAACTCTGCCTCCTTCGTACCCAACACCTCTGGGTATAGTTACCCTGACAACTTATACGAGAAAAGGAAACGTCCCTTGAACGTCCCCGATTCCCAACAATCATAACTACAACCACTCTCGGTAGTAGCGCCTGCCACAGACTCGTGCAGACCTAACTACCAGACCTCGCTATCGAGATTTGCATCCAACGGAATCAACCGCCTGTATTAACCACTCCGGATCCCACTCAGGGATTCCATCGACAAGTACCAACCCTGATAACTTGTCCAACCAATCACTAACTAGTCGTAACTCGACTCAACCAATGTCGTCTACCAGGTCACCGTGACCTTAGTTGCACCAACAATCCAACACAACTATGGTAGCACGACAACCAACTCGGTCTAACCGATATGTACAACCCCGACTACGAAGTGCAGTCCCAACACAAGCTGACATGACTAGACCGACTAACGAATCCAAATTCGAATAGTCGTCCAAGTCAAACCACTCGCCAACTCACATTTCCGAACCATACACCTTAATGTAGGGTTACACAATCACGCCCTAGGGTCTCCCTAAACCCAACTGCATAAGGTAGTATAATCCATAATTTGACCGACTCCGCGGTCTCGACATCGAAAAGACGTCAATCCAATCCTACCGTCAAATTCAACCAGAATTCCTCGAATCCGGCTGTCAACTGCCATAAATTCGACTAGAGTTCCACGAACTCGACTGCTAACCACCAACTGCAATGTAATCCATAACCCGACTGCTCCTAGCAGTAAACCATCTAACTCAGCCAAATCCAATCATCGGATGGTCACAATTCCCAACCAGTCGTCGGAACCGATCCTACGACATCGTGAAGACGATCCCAACTAACCGTCACACGATCATAACTCTAATGTACCATTACGTTAATCCTTCCATAGGGTCCCACACTGTCAACCTTGACATAATTATAGAAACCCCGGCATCAAGTGCCGAACCAAGACATTCCACGATTCCATCCTACTAACTATCGTACCGGCACCCTAACTATCAGGTTGATCACGAACTGTAGCCACTTGAGATATCACATCCTTGACCTGCGTACATTCCAAGAGCTCCACGGTTGCTCGAATAGAGACAACCCCGCTCTGATACCACGTTAATAGGACCCATCCCAATCCCCCCGGGATTAGTGCGGGATGACCCTGCTCCCGTCTGACACGAAGTGTCAGACAAGGGATATTTCCGACCTTTGCCCTCCCGGGCTATCAGAGTACGCCAGGATCCGGAGGAGGTATGTGATATCTCGGTCTCTGCTACAGTCCACATCCGATGTCAACTTGAAAGGTAGTCAAAACATTAAAAGCTGTGAGTGGACAAAACAAGAGTTTATAAAAGCAGTTTATCGAGAAGACATTTGTACCCTTCACTAAAAAGCATGCATGCATTCGAAAACCATTTATCCAGAATTCATAAGCGTGAACTAAGCCCAAAACCAAGATTAAAAGAACCATAATGAAAACGACCATACGGGCCACTGCCCAAATCCATAAGGGACTCAACCAAAACCAGAAATAAACCAAGTACACGAGCCACCGCTCAAATCCTGTGTAACCACACATCACATATCATATATCATATTTATATCATATACACATATAATTCACACAACCAATCTTGTCACGGTTTCCAAAGCTACGCGCGTGCTACCCGGGTCTCAATCCGAGTCTTCTCAAAGTCAAAGTCAAGGTCAATGTCCACAGACCACTGACCCTACCCGAGGTAATAGTAACCATAGCCTTCCTGAGAGTAAGGAACTCAACTGGGGGGTGACTCCACTCAGTCGGTGCTCCGTGACTACTCAGGGGTCCACCCAGGCCAACGGCCCTCCCTGGAGGAGATAATAGAACAAGTAAAGGAAGGTAGATGAACATATATATACATAACATAAACATTCATGCCTGGTTCCCCTGAACCGTCATGATCCATAACATCCATAACAAGGGTTCATACCAGTTCCCCTAAACCGTCATGTACCATAATGACCTGACAAAGGTTCATGCCGGTTCCCATAAAACGTCATTAACCACAATGACCTTTCCAGAGTTCATGCCGGTTCCCATAAACCGTCATGAACTTGGAAATCCACGTAGGGTCCTTGACCCGAAATCATAAACCGTAAAGTAACTGGGTCTCGTGCTCGAACATATGACTCAACTGGGCACCGTACCCTATATCTAAGGTTTAGTCACGATTCCGATCATAGTGATGCGTGCAACCATCCATCCAGGACCACCCTCAATCCTGGTATGTCGCCGTGAACGTATCAACCGACGCGACCACCACAAGATCATGGTGCACTCATCACCGATCGATATCCTGAACCGTCAGCACTCTGAAGACGAGCCTCCCCAGGCTGCCCGACCACGAATCGTGCATCGTGACCTCTCCGGAAGGAACACATCCCAATCCGGAGGCGAGCGTCGTATCGTCGATCGCCGTGCACATAACACCCGTCGCGACCACGATTTAGACCCGAAGGTTGTAAATAGTGTCATATGCCCGAGACCAAACCTAATGGGTCTCATACCCGAGTTTATCCTTTTAGAAATCCAAAACCAAATCATTTAAACCAATAAAGAAATACAGACCCGTATAGGCACCGTATAGGGCCGAAACCTCGAAATACATGCCTATACGTAACCACACATCCAAATGCACTCATGGCATCACAAACAAGTATTTAAAACATATAATAAACATTTATGCATGCACCAATTTAAAAAAAAAGGTCCACTCACAGACCGTCCGAGCTGCCGCCTCGATTTGCGTGTCATAGGCTCCCCGAGCCGATCACCGTCACCAGGACTCCCAAACCCCGTAATTTTCCCGAACTTTTAACTATTTTTAAACCGACCCTAAACCTTCCGACACCTCGAAAACTATCGAAACGATGTCCGATTGACTCGAAACCAGTCCAAAAATGTTCGTTACATCGAATAGATGATTTGACATGTTGGAACCATCCTCAAATTCTTCCCCACGCGCCCGCACGCGCCGCCTGAAGTGGCTGCGCGTGGTAGCCACGCGCCTGCTACAGTGTCATCCCCTACCTCGTGTCGACCGGTCTGAACCGGTCCGGTCCGGTTCGCCTGCAACTTGGACCGGCTTGACCGGTTCAAGCTCATTCCGGCCCAGTTTTTCACCGTTTTCAATCCTAATCAATCCTAACCTTCCTATAATCATCCTAGGAACCTAACCCAATTAATTAGAAGCCCTAAAACCTCTAAAACCCGACCGGTTTGATTTTTCCCTTCACGGTTCGAAAATCCCAAAACCTCCCAGGGCTTCCCCGACGTCCAACCTTCATCCAAACCTTCCTACAAACTCCCTAGAAACCTAAATAACCCATCCTAATCATCCAAAACAGTCCATAACATCAAAATCCAAATAAAAATTGAAAATGGGCTTACCGGGTACCCGCTCGGGTTCTGGGTTCCAGCCACCGCCCACGGTGGTTCCAGCCACCAGCTGCCATCCCTAGTCCTCCTCTCTCACTCTCTGGTCTCTCCAGGATCATTTGGGGTTAATGGTTTGGTGTTTGGGTTGCACAGAGGAGAGGAAATGAGATCGGGTGGGTTTTTTGGGTTTGAAATGAAAATGGAATGGTTTGCACGGTGCATGAATCAATTTGGGTGTCCATTGGATGGGTGACACTTGTCACTCATCCATTGGGCATCAGGATAAATATCTGGGCCCACTAGATTCCAAAAGTGAACTCGTCTCATAATTCGTACAATAGTGCACTCGAACTTCCGTGAACCGTAACTTCGTCGTCGAACGTCGGAATTCGACGTGCCGCCTGTCTATGGATTCGTATCGTCCCGATCTACGTAACGGTCCTTGGCCCTCGGCCATTGGACCTCCCGGTTAAAAATTCAACATTTGACCCCTTTTAACCAAAATTACCAAATTGCCCCTAAACTTCCGAACGTCATAACGTCCTCATCGAACGTCGGAATTGAACGTGCCACCTGTCTATGAACTCGTGACATCACGAACTACGTCACATTCATCGGTAAAATTCCATTTGACCGCCCGAATGAAAAGTCAACATTTTGCCACGATCAAGGGCAAAACGATCATTTTGCATCGTTCGTCCGATTTCGCATAACTAATCACCTATTAGCCTCACTAATCGTGATTAGTCACTAATCTAATCTAGGAATTTGGGACGGGTCGTTACAACCTTCCCTCCTTAATTAATTTTGTCCTCAAAATTCCAACCGACCTAAATCCAACCGTTCTTCCCTCCTTAATTAATTTCGTTCTTGAAACTCCAACTATCTCGATTCCACAACCACCTCGTGGAAAGTAGAATCAACCTCGAAACTCGTGTACACTAGTACACCCACTAACCAGAGTAATACTCGTCTGCAACCAGACGTACCCCTAACACTCTCGTTACATCGACTACATTCGACCACGTCGAATGACAGTAGTCACCCGTTTCGAATTGAAACTGTTTGTCAAATCTATCGAGTCGCTGACACAACCAACTTGACGGTTCCTTGCTCAATCACCAATCTATAACGATGTCTGCTCCCGCTAGTAGTCACCAGACCTCACTAATCGATCCACGATGACACCTCCGAAAACTGTCACCACTTAACAGTCGTCAATCGAAAACTGTCACTATATTCACTCGTGGTTACACTAACCACCAACTCACACAACCTGAGTATACGTATACTAACAATCACTCGACCTGTGTGTAACCGGACCCATCAGAACTACTATGACCCAATGCACAGTATCCAATATCCAGTCCACGTCCTCGACAAATCCAATGGTATCGGAACCAATCCGACTACCAACACGCTCACCAACATTACCCTAGAGGAGAAAATGAATACACAAAGAAACAGCACATTAAATGAAAATCTATTAATTAGACAATACCTCATTACCCAATTCCAGAGACCCATTTCTCGAATCCAAAATGCTCCATGAATAGCAATAAGCCACCATTATGACCAATATCAGCTTCTCTGGTTGTGTCTTCGAATGAAATACCTAAAACCAACTATGGTCGAAGCACATAGTGCCAAACGCAGGAAAAGCAGTATCTCAAACAAATAGACAATTACATATAAATACTTGCAAATTATGTTGCAAGTTATAAGTCATATTATACGGAAATTTGTTCCGAAAGCAATGGTAAACGGAATTATTTGGAAATATTAACAAATACAAACTTGTAAGTATAGACAAATTGAACATCAAGATTTTGGTGTACCTAGATGAGCATACACAACGGGAAGGTCGGTTCTTTCTGCAATCAAATTGAAGCTCAATCAGTACACAAAATTGGAAGATCGTAAATCAATAAGTCACGAACTCGAAATTATTTCATAATTGCACTTTTTAATAAACTCGCAGAAAATTCAGACATTTAAGAAAAAGAAAAGCTATTATCTTTATTCAGTATGTATAAATATGAAAATGCAAGTGAAACACAGAGAGACGTACGCGAGGGCTCGAAAATTATTATGGATTTCACCGTGGATCCGCTCCAACTGTGGACTCATCGGCAAGTTGCTGGCCATTGTCGCCATAGACTAACTCGGCTGAAATTGAAACCGCAAAATAAAAAAGCCCTAACTTTTACCCTTTTTTACGATTTGATAGACTACACGACATATGTTTCCTCATATTTTGGGATTTGGTGGAGGTTAAGCAGCGAAACCCTAATTTCAATCGTTCATGGGAGACAGAAATCGAAACTCAACGAAGCCTGAAAGAGAAAAACCACAAATTCAATACAAACGATGGTGAACTGAATGTTACCTGCAAATTGACAAACAATGGTGATAAAGTTCTGAGAAAATCGCAAGACCCTAGAAGATGTGTCAGGACCCACCCCCAATCCCCCGGGATTAAGGGCTAAATCCTACTCCCGTCTAACTTACGCATGACACGAAGGCTAAACTGACGTCCAACCTCCATGTGACACGTAAGTCAGACAAGGGATTCTCGATCCGACCGTCCTAAAAGTATCCGAACTTCCCAGAGTGTGCCGAACCTACTGTGGATTGCGGGTGTGATGTCTCCATCTCTCTCGACTAACAGCCCGCACCATAACAACCTGGAGGGTATCAAAAAACATAAAAGACTGTGAGTGGACAAAAATAAAGTATACATTTAAAAACTGTTCATAAAAGAAGTACATTTCTACCCTCCATGTAAAAACAAATACATGCATATACTTGTCATGTTAGAAAACCATTCTTATCAAAACCATCAATGAAAACCATTATCGAAAACCCGAATCACATTCGTTATTCAAATCCAGGCCTCAGCCTCAAATCACAAAGCAATCTCAAATACGGGAACTCAGTCCCAAAACTCATCAAATCCAATTCATCCGGGCCACTGCCCAAAACATCTTAAACCCAGTGAAAAACATCAATCATGCGATTTTGTTGGATCTCAAGTGTGCCTGAGTCTTTAAACTCAAAACCATGCGCATAATCAAGCCTTCCCGGGATATCAACGAGTCTTTAAACTCAAAACACAATCAGCAGGCCTCAGGGGGTATCACAATCACCGAGTCTTTAAACTCAAAACATATACCGAGTCTTTAAACTTAAAACATATCAATCCAGGGCCCTCCCCCCGGCAATCAACCGAGTCTTTAAACTCAAAACCAGATCCAGCGGTTTTTTTTTTCCGGGTCTTTAAACCCAAAACCATTTTTCATTTAATCAGTGGAAACCATAGAAAATCCTCATCCGAATTCGCAACAATGATTCCGTAAGCTGGCATCCGGAACCACTATCCTGAATCCAAATCCAGATTTCCTTTCCAAATCTCGAAAACCAAATTCGAAATCTCATTTCCAAAATCCGGTTTCAAAACCGAAATCTCATGAACAGGGCTCCAAGGCCGAAATCACTTTTCCGAAATCCATTTCAAATCATTGAAATCACATCATATTTCAAATCCCGAAATCAAATCATAAAGACCATGATCAAATCACAAGAACAATCGAAATCTCGTAAAACGTGAAATTTCGTAAATATCTCGAAAATCGTGCAAAATCGTAAACCATCAAGATCAGAAATAAAATCATAGAATCACGTATAGAAAACATATAAAAACATATATGCATGCATCATAAGTTAGAAAGCAAAGTCCATTCACAGACAGTTTTGTCGCTGCCTCGATACTCGTGTGTTTACATCGTTCTCGGCTAATCCGCTAACACCGGATTTCCCGAACCTGTCCAAATCTTATAAGAAGGTTACTAACTACTTCATAATGATCATACTTAAGCCCCGTAATTTTTTCGTATTTTTAACTATTTTTAACCGAGGTCTAAAACCTTCGGACATCCCGAAACATATCAAGACGATGTTCGATCGACTCGAAACCAATCCCAAAATGTTCGTTACATCCAATACTTTAAAAGTCGTGTTGGAAGATTCCCGAAAATACCCTTCACGTGCCCCCACGCGCGTCTGGAAGATTCTGCGCATGAAACCCACGCGCGTGAACAGTGTCACCTTCAACCTCCCGCTAGCCCAGTTCAGGCCAGTTCGAACCGACCCGGTTAGACCGAACTGGCGTAGGCGGTTTTCAGCCATTTCCAACACGATTTCAATATGTTTTTCACTCATAGTTTCGTCCTTAAGTTTGGGATTGATTTAACTAATTAAAACATGAAATGAACCTCTAAATGATACCTTCCAATTCGAACCAAAAATATAGAAAATTTCAGGTTCTGTTCCCGGCCACCATCAGCCTTCTCAAGTCACGAGTTCACATCCTTGGTTCAATAGGGACTTCCTACAATTGTAAGGACCATTAGAATGCCTCGACAGTTCCCCAAAACCATCGATTTTCAATTGAACTATGTTGGAAAAACAGAGAACCCGACATCCTTACCTGCTTCTATTCCTCCGCCGTGACTTCCTCCGCAGTTCTCAAGGTCCAAGAAACAATCATCAATCCTCTAAGCACCACCAGAGATTGGTTTTCGATTGGTTTGATTGCTTGAGGTTCCTGGGCGTTCACAGTTTCTCTCTGTTTCTATGTCTTTTTCTCACCTTCTCTCAGATGTCTCACTCAATCCCGTACTCAATCTCACTCACAACATCACAACAAGTCTCTGATCTTAATCAAACACAAGACATTCACACTCATGGCTCACACACAGAGAATGGCTGATTGTTGTTCTCTGTCTCTGTTTTTCCCCTCAAAATCGTATAAAACGTTAAACCCCCGTGTTCAAATTGTTAGACGGTGACAAAAGGTTCCACAGCCTTCCAGTAGAGGCCAAGTGTCCTCAATCTGATGGGCACACTCCCCCAAGCAGCCAAGTGTCCCACATTAACTGGGCATAGATCCCTAGGCACAGAAATGACCAAAATGCCCTTTATTTCGCAATTTACCATTTTGCCCCTCCGATTCCTAGACCCATAACTTCATCGTCCGAACTCCAATCGACATGTACCGCCTGTCATTGTATTCAGGGCATCGAGACCTTCCTAACGATCCTCGAAGTTCGTGAAAATTTCATGTCATTTTTAAAGTCAACGAATTTCCCCTTTTGTCACGAAACTACCAATATACCCTCAAATTTCCGAACGTCATAACTTCCTCCTCGGATGTCGGAATCGGACGTGCCACCTGTCTATGAACTTGAGACGTCCCGAACTACGTCACGGTCATCGGTCAAAGTCTTTTTGATCGTCCGAAAGAAAAGTCAACATTTTTTCCCATTCCAGGGGCAAAATCGTCATTCTGCACCATCCATCCAAACGCATCCAATTAATCACCGATTAACTTCACTAATCCGTCATTAACAACTAATCTAATTCTGATTTTTGGGATGGGTCGTTACAAGATGAAGATGCGATATCGATCAAGATAAAACAACTGCGTAATGGGATAAGCAAGAATGATTTGATTTAGGCGTTGTCGACCGCCTCAATTTTCCTTTCTAGAATCTGTCTCTCTCGATCTCTCACTCTCTAACTCTGCTACAAGGAATATTATCCAAACTCTAGTTTTTTCGTATTAAAAGAAGGGCATTATCGGACTTTCACTATACATATACTATTTATAAACAGTATCCCGACACACGAATTTTAATAGATAGCAAATTAGTCGTTAAATTAGTGGTCAAGTAAGAGAATGTAAATTGGAATGTCTTTATTATAGAAACAGTAAGGTGGCAGAAACAGACCGACACGTAGACAGGCCATGCAGGGCCCCACTATCCTCATGGTCTTACGAGCAGCAGCCATGTGTTGACGTGCTGATGCATTCAATGACCGACAATGGTCCCCACAAACTATTTAAAGTCATCTGGGGCCCACCCATACTCCTCCCCCATTGGGCAATGAGTTTTCAAATCTGATAATAAATAATAAATAATAAAATGAAGAGAAGCACCGCAAAGACCTCAGTCTTCTCAGACACCAGAAGAAGCAGTAGAGTACAGAAGAGAGACGACGGAGAAGGAAGGTAAAGCTGAAACGCTCACTATCCAAAAACCACCGTTTCGTTTGCCCTCTTCCTTTTGGGAAGATGAAATGCCATTGGCTGTGCAAAACCGTGCTTTCCCTCTGCTTGTTTTGCTGCATTTTCTCTACAGTTTCTGGTGAGGGGCTGATTTCCGAGAAGTCCATTTTGCTTGAGATCAAGAGCTCAGTTTCAGACCCGCATGGGCTTCTCTCCAGCTGGAACTCCACCAACTCCGATCACCAGTGTTTGTGGTTCGGGGTCTCCTGCGACTCCAAATCCAGGGTCGTCGCGCTCAGAATCACCGGCGACGACGGCAAAGGAGGTAACTTTCGAGCTCTTTCTTGCTCTGAGACTTTGAAATTTCAATTTCCGTATAATGGGTTTGGGGTTTGGAGGAATAGTACACCTAGTAGTGGAAAATTAGCTGGAAAGCTTTCTCCTTGGGTTGGAAAGCTCACCGAGCTTAGAGTGTTATCGCTGCCTTTCAATGAACTTAGTGGTGAAATTCCTGGCATGGTTTCGGGGTTAGAAAAGCTTGAAGTGCTTGATCTTGAGGGAAATTTGTTAACCGGGAAGTTGCCAGCCCGGTTCTTGGGTTTGGGAAAGTTGAGGGTTTTGAATTTAGGGTTTAATAGGATTGGTGGTGGGGTCCTGTTTCGCTTTCAAAATGCAGGGCTTTGGAGGTTCTGAATTTAGCTGGAAATGAATTGAGCGGAACCATTCCTGTCTTTTTTGGTAGTTTTTCAAAGTTGCAAGAGATTTATTTGGCTCAAAATAGGTTAAATGGGTCTATCCCAGCCAAATTTGGAAGGTATTGTGGGAATCTTGAACATCTTGATATGTCAGGGAATTTCCTTGTTGGGAGAATTCCTGATAGTTTGGGGAATTGTCGGCGGTTAAAGACTCTTTTGCTGTTTTCAAATATATTGGACGGTGTCATTCCACCGGAGCTTGGTCGGATTCAAATGCTTGAGGTTCTAGATGTTTCGAGAAATAGCCTTAGTGGACCAATCCCCTCTGAGCTTGGAAAGTGTGTCAATTTGTCGGTTCTTGTCCTATCGAATCTTTTTAATCCATTGGAAACCAATCAAGAAACAGATGGAGATTTGTCGGTTAGATTATCTAGTGATTCACGGGATGACTACAATTACTACGAAGGATCCATTCCAGAGGAAATTACAACCCTTACGAATTTGAAAATAGTTTGGGCGCCTAGGGCAACCCTTGAAGGCAAGCTTCCGAGAAATTGGAATGGTTGTGAGAACTTGGAAATGGTGAACTTAGCTCAGAACCTTTTCAGTGAAGAAGTCATTGGAATATTTGAAAGATGCAAGAAGCTGCATTATCTAAATTTGGCCTCAAATAAGCTGAGTGGGAAGATTCATGCTAAGCTTCCAGTTCCTTGTATGAATGTTTTCAATGTTAGTGGAAACCTCATGTCTGGACCTCTGCCTGAGTTTAATTGCAAAGTGTGCCCGCAGGTGCCCTCAAATTCAGCTCTTATCCAAGCTCACAGTCTATCATTTCCATATCAAGTGCTTTTTACTTGCAGAACACAGCTTGACGCTCACTTACCCCTTTCTGGGGCTAGTATCTCAATGATTCACGATTTTAGCAATAACAACTTCGTTGGCCCAATCCAACACCTCCCTCTTGCACCTGAGAGATTGGGGAAGCGGACTGTTTATGCATTTCTTGCTGGTGGGAACAGGTTCACTGGACCATTTCCTGAAAGCTTACTAGGAAAGTGTGATGGATTACATGGAATGATTATTAATGTTAGCAACAATAAGTTATCAGGTCACATTCCTTTTAAGCTTGGTGTGATGTGCAGATCTATTAGATTCTTGGATGCCTCCAGTAATCTATTTTCTGGATCGATACCTCCAGATTTTGGGGATTTGAAATCGCTCTTCTTTCTTGATTTGAGTAGGAACCAGTTGCAGGGTCAAATTCCTGCAAGTATCAGTCATTTGAAGTATCTCAAGTATCTGTCCCTGGCTAGTAATAACCTTACTGGAGGTATTCCTGCTAGCTTTGTGTCGTTACACTCCCTTGAAGTGTTAAAGCTGTCTTCAAATTCTCTCTCTGGCGATATTCCTCAAGGTCTTGTGAACTTAAAAAACATAACTGTTTTTCTGCTTGACAACAATAAACTCTCTGGGCACATCCCTTCGGGCTTGTCTAATGTGAGATCACTATCTACATTCAATGCCTCCTTTAATAACCTGTCGGGTTCATTTCCATTGAACAATAGTGTGATGAACTGCAGCGGCGTCCTTGGAAACCCTTTCATTAATCCATGCCGTATTGTTACTCTAACTGCTCCATCTTCAGATCAGCCAGATAGCTATGGGAATACACAGCATAGCCCGGATTCTTTATCATCTAGTGGTAATCCTGAAGATAGTGGGTTAAACTCAATTGAGATTGCATCCATTGTTTCTGCATCAGCTGTTGTTTTGGTTCTGCTCTCTCTTGTTATCCTTTTCTTTTACACAAGAAAATGGATACCCGATTCCAGGGTTCAGGGTTTTGAATATAAAGAAATGACAGTTTTTACAGACATCGGAGCTCCAATGACATTTGAGAATATTGTTCAAGCAACAGGGAATTTTAATGCTAGCCACTACATCGGAAGTGGAGGATTTGGAGCCACTTATAAGGCCGAAATTGCTCCAGGAAGCGTTGTAGCTGTGAAGAGGCTTGCTGTTGGGAGGTTTCACGGTGTTCAACAGTTCCATGCTGAGATTAAGACCCTTGGAAGGGTGAGACACCCCAACCTGGTGACTTTGATCGGTTACCATGCCAGTGAAAGTGAGATGTTGCTCATATATAATTATTTACCGGGAGGGAATTTGGAAAATTTTATCAAGGAAAGATCTAGAAGACCTTTCAATTGGAATATTCTCCACAAGATTGCTCTGGATATAGCCCATGCGCTTGCTTATCTTCATGATGAGTGTATTCCACGTGTCTTGCACCGTGATGTAAAGCCAAGTAACATACTGTTAGATGATGAGTTCAATGCTTATTTGTCTGACTTTGGATTGTCCAGGCTTTTGGGAACTTCTGAAACACATGCAACAACTGGTGTGGCTGGGACTTTCGGGTATGTAGCACCAGAGTATGCTATGACTTGTCGTGTGTCTGAAAAAGCTGATGTTTACAGTTATGGTGTGGTGCTGCTTGAACTGATGTCTGACAAGAAAGCCTTGGACCCTTCTTTTTCTTCACATGGAAATGGTTTCAACATCGTTTCCTGGGCATGCATGCTGTTGAGAATGGGTCGGGCTAAGGAGGTCTTCATGGAAGGGCTATGGGACGCAGGACCCGAGGATGATCTGGTGGAGATGCTGTACTTGGCTGTCACGTGCACAGTTGAGACCCTTTCCATCAGGCCTACAATGAAGCAAGTTGTGCAAAGATTGAAGCGAATTGAACCTGTTTGGAGAGGCGGACAATGACCAGAGCAGAAGTATAAAAGTTGACCATAACCTAGGAGTATAGAACGTATGACATGCTTGTAATTTGTACATTTGTGCGCTGTCAAATTTTCGGGATCGTCTGGTTCTCAGTTTGTTGTTTATCTTTTTAAGAACCAAGTTCTCCTGAGCTGAGAAATTTTTCCGAATCTTGCATTTGTACAAGCATGCTCATTTGCAATTTGAATATAAGCTACACTGATAAATGGTTTTGGGCTGATTATTTGATTCCTTTCTAGATTTCAGTTGCAACTTTGTGTATTGGCATTTGACAAATCCAGGACACGATGAGATTTTGTTTGCAGAAGATATTGCATATAAATTGGAAGCTTTTGTATCTGATTTCTATAATATAGCACATTAACATTCATACTGATCTTGCATTTATGGGATAAAATAAACAGCAGTGAATTTGAAATCATAATCTATGGCTCATTAGTCATTGCTATACAGTATAACAATTAATGCGTGGGAATCTCACTAATTACTAATTGGGAAGGTACATGACTCCATTCCCATTGAACACCTTGTCATTTCTGCGTTGAATAATCTACCGAAGAATCATTTTTTTTTTGGTAACAGAAATACAGGTTTGATCACAGGCATCTTAATCACATGTTTAATTAAAGCAACCATGATAAACAAACAGTGTTTATTTTACCACAAATTCCATTTCTAGGACTCGAGAGAATCAAATCGACCAAAATAATAGGTAAAAAAAGCTATCAAATTTAAATTTTTCTCCTTTTGTTTCCATTTCAAATCCCCTTTATTTTAAAGGGTATAAAGTAGTGTATAAAGGAGAGGTGAAGACCCTTTCCCTTTCCGATTACAAAAAGGAAGTGGCAGCTGGGTTTACAACTATATGCCTAAGTGGGTGAGTGACATCACTCCCTCCAGCATGCTTCACAAACTCTGCCGGAGATAGGAAGCGCCCATGGCATACACACATTATTCTAACTTCCTCTCCCTTCCCATATCTGTATAGTATCCCTTCTACTCTTCTCCCATTTGGACCTTCTCCTTTGGTGAAAACACACGGCATGTCCTCCATGGCATTCATCCTCATTTCCCTTGTGCGGTTTTCTGACGGATTAGGCGGCTTCTTGGAAGGGATTTCTACATCAGCTCTGGAACTTCTTGATGCATCTTCATTTGTACCTGCCTGAGAAGAACCCACCACCGTGTCCTGACTACTTCGTTCTTGCAACAAGTGGCTGCTACCTGGACTCCTGGCTTCACCGCCACTGCTGGTCCCTGTGATGTTAAGGGAAAACTATGAGGAAAAAGAAGTAGCAGTGTTTCCTCTTTTGTTCCATTCCCTTTCACCTGTTGTTGAATCTTACTGATTCCAAATACAAAATTAGTAATTTTGAAATTCAAGATCAACATTCTCCAATGTTAATGTATTCAGAAAACCTTTCAGCTTCACAATCACAGATGGACAGAAGCTGTCATCAAGCAAGAAATGGGTACAACCACACAAACTAATCAACAATTTCAGCATTTCCATATCTTGTCTTCTGCTTTACCAAATGGTTTCTCTTACAAGATATCTGATTGTTAGCTGAAAATTTCAACCCCTCATAAAAAATTTCATAAGAAAATCTATTATGCAGAAGGGCAGAAGATGAAATTATAAACTTAGCTGACCTGGAAAATGACCGAATCTAAGGATTATCCAAAAGGCACATCCTTGTTCAAAAAGTTCAAAACTTGGTGATTTGCATCAGCAGTATAATCAAGAAACCAATATAAGATGAATCAATAATAAGCGTTTTCTCGATATACAAACAACAAACAACCATCATGTGCTTTAAAGTAAAATTCTGGGTACCAGCCTACCCCATTATCTCCATTTAGAGATTCGAGTCATGTGTAAACCTAAATTCCCAATCAATTTGAGGTTGCTGACTCATTAGTGGGCCAAAACTTCACAACAAATGAAACTATTTCCACAAGTGAGCAGTGAGTTCCACTAGATACAGTGTATTTAGTGCATTATCGGGAGAGTATGTATGTAAGCATTTCCAAAAAGGAGGCATCCACCAGAAGCTCTATTAATGTATTTTTGCAAACATGTTAGTGTTGACTTTCGTTTGTGTGTTAGGTTTTATGAGTTGATTACAGCATCCGTGTCGTTTAATGTCTCATTATCGAAAGCTGCTCTTTTTATCATCCAAATTGCAGCCATAACAACTATTTAGATTAAATTAAGAACAAAACATAGCGTAAAACTTAAAACACTCTACTCTTACATGTTCGAAATTTTCTCAGCAACCTACAACAAACAACACGAGACCAACTAATCCAAAACAAACCAGAAACCAAATAGCCAAATCGAATAAAAAAGCTCTACCCAAAATCGATCAACCACTTTAAACAACTGAATTTCAATCCAAAAATTCATCAGTTCATTTTTTTTTTCCACATTTAACAGAAAGTGGGGTCGGAGGAGAAGAAAAATGAGATACCTTGAAGAGGTTTGCTCTCCAATTCCGACATCCCCGATGAGCTTCCACCTTGGGACTCCACTGAGCCTTGTGAATTGGGTTGCCCTCTAAATCCCTGTAAACCCCCCAAAATCTCAGCTTTCAATTTTGCCATTGCATTCACACTCCCACCGCCGAAAGCAGCTTGCCTAGCAGCTGCCGCAGAAACCCAGCTCGGCAACCCAAAAGGTGGCCGCACCGTCCGATTAATCCTACTACCCCCATCGTACGGCTGCTGATTATCCCTCAAATTGGACCCAATATGGCCCTCCAGTTCGCGCCTTTCCTCCTCTTCTTTCTCACCCTTGCTGGAGTTTGAGCTTCTTTGTTTCTCAGACCTCCTCCTTTTGGCCTCCAACCGTCTCAGAGTCTGCAACTCCTTCCTCTTCCTCCACTCCTCCTCTGTCTCCGTCGGAAGCGAAGACGTCCTCATCAGACCCGCCGGGTACGACACCGTCGCTGTCGCGTCGTTGTCGTCTCTCACAAACGGCATCGTCCCGCAAATGGAGGACGATCGAATTAGCTTGTTCTTCGAACTCTTGTCAACCCCAAATCGACCCCCTAAAGAAAGTCCGAGATTTAACTCCAGCTCATCAGACTCATCCTCGTTTTCAAATTGAGACTGCTGCGACTTGCTGCTGCACATTAATCTCTGTAGCAGATCTCTTGGGTAATTATCCATTTGCAAAGAAAGATTCTCCATTGCTCTTCTTCGACCTTCATTAGCTTCACCCATAGTTTCCAAAAAGAGAACCAAAACAAAATAATAAATAAGTTTAAATCTTTATATACTTCCAGCAGCTATATATCTCTGCTAGATTTAAAAAATCAGAGCTTTGATCTGCTTCAGCAGAGTCCATGAGCAGAAACTTGTACGACAACTCTCGCATTCAGCTCAAATACCAAATTAGAAACGACCCAAAAATTAAAGCCGTTTTTCTTAGCTTCTTTACGATTCATCAGTTCACTCTTACGAGTTGGATATTGAACTCGCAGCAAAACTCTCCGAAAGAATAACAATTAAAGAAAACAACTGAACTAAGAGGAAAATCTCGCAGCAGAGAAAATGAGGTAAACGAAGGAGGGGAAGAAAGCAGAGACTTGACAGAAATAGAGCAATAGAGACTAGAGAGAGATTGGGAAGTGCTTTTTGGGCGTGTACCGAAAATACCCTTGGCGTTTTGAGAAGAAAAGTGCTTGGGGGAGCCAAGTGGCGTCTCCAGGAATGCCGTGGCGACACGTAGCCTGACTGGCATTATCTTTTTGGCGTCTCTACAGTAACAGTAAGTTGTCCTTGTAGACACACGTGTCGAGAGGAGACTGAGGAGGGGATAGAACCACGTGTCGGTCTAATATGGACTGCACTTAGCAGACACGTGGGTAGGATTGGTTTGGCCTCGGCGTTAGTTTTGGTGTCACTCACTCTGCCGCTCTGCCTCTCCTCCCCTCTTCGTCTCATCGCACAGCTGTCATAGTCATCTTCAGACTTCAACTATTTGAGTAACAGCACAGAAGAGCGGCCTATCTTTAATTATTTGATTAAATTTGACGGTCAGATTAAATTTAGTCCTAAAAAATAATAACTTTTTAATATTTATAATTATTTAGGGTTAAGTTATTATTATTATTTATTCATTTTATGGGTCTAAAAAAATCTATACTATAGAGTACATATAGACAATCAAATTTTAATAAAGAATTAGATTATATTTTTTATTTAAGACTGAAGAGGGTTTTCTAAATTTTTAAACAAAATTAAGAAAAGAATTTGATTTTTACCCTCGACTAAAATATGTCCAGATTTCAACTTTGTAGTTGAAGACCAATTTTCTTATAATTTGGGTTTTCAATGGACATGAGCCTACCTATGCTGCTATCCCTAAATAGCATATTATATAAACTTTCGTATAGCTAATTATTATTAGGTTTATTATGCTAAATGTATTATAAGAAAACAAATTTAATCTCAAAATACATCAGAAAATGAATTTTTTTTAAAATACATCACAAATAATAACAACGTAAAAAACATTGTACCATCCGTTAGTTTATATTAACCACGATCTTAAAAATACTGATGTGAGTGTAATATTTTAAAATTTATAATTGGGATTAAAGCATTTGTTATATTTTATTAAATTTTATTATAATTTTTTTTTTAAAATTAACACACATCACAAAATCTCCCCTCTCTCTCCCTGAATCCCTCTTCGTCTCCCTCATCCCTTATGCGGTGTCGCGTAGTCAATTTTTTCTCAAGAGCGACGAGGAACTCCATCTCTTGGCTGCGCTTTCAGATCGAAAGCCCATTTCTTACTTTTTTTTTCTTGAGGAAGGCGCGGGTTCGAAGGTGGACACCTGTCCAGCTTGTACCTTGGAAACCACAAGCGGCAACGAAGCGGAAGCCAAAGGTGAGTCATTGGAGAGAGCCAGAGTGCAAAGCCTGAGTCTTTTCTCCATGGATAACATGGCCATGGAGATTGGGATCGATTGAGGTCTGGGGAAGTGGACAATTTGGAGGAGGACGCGGAGGGAATTGCAGAAAATGAGGGGGAGTAAGATTTTGATGAGCAAGGATAAGAGATGTGGGGTTTTAGCTAAAGCCCCTAACATTCTTTTTTTCACTTTTACTTTTGGGTCATTGTGAATTGTCAATTTGTAACGCAAATGAAGAATGAGGCTATCAAAAATTAGTCTGGGATTTTTCTCTGTTGTTCATCTCTACCGTGGCTCAGAGCCTCATTCAGTTAGTGAGAGAGGATGAGGTTGAAAATTTCTGCAAGTCTGCAATTAAAACCCTAGTCTCCACACCTTTCTCCTAGATCATTCTCAGCTAGTGCTTCGTCTCTGGACATGGGGTCAATTAGCCCATTTTCCCTCAGTTCTCCATCTATGTTGATTCCTTCTGCATCGACTCCACCCATGACTCTTGAAACCTTTTTCCCTATGTGCGGAAGCATGTGGCAAAACCAGCCAAACATTGATTGAACCCACTCCTTCCTCAAGAAAAGAAGTAGGAAATGGGCTTAAGCGTAGCCAAGAGATTAGAGTTCCTCGTCGCTCTTCGGAAGAAATTGGCCACGCGAAGCCGCATAAAGAATGAAGGATACGAAGAGGGATTCGGGGGGAGATTTTGATATTTGTTCTAATTTTTCAAAAAAATAAAAATCAATATAAACTTTAATAAAATATAACAAATGCCTTAATTACCTTTTATAAATTTTATAATATTATTACTGTATCAATTTTAACAACATTATTAACATAGATGAATGAATAGTGCAATTTTTTTGACGTTGCTATAAATTTTCATTCCTTAAGTATTTTAAAAATAAAATATATATTCAATGTGCATTTAGTCTAATAAATTATTTTATACTTATTTTTTTTATTATACTTATAGTGAAGTTACTCATAATACTAGGAGACAAAAATAAACATTTTCGTAAAAACATAATTGTGATATATATATTCGGAAAATCTAGAAAGCAAATATCATAATTCAAAAATTAATCGAAAATACACTCCCAAACTTTAAAAACGTATATATTGTTGTCAACATAAACAAAACCTCAAAATTTAAAAATTCAACCAAACTACACAAAATATCAATTACACCCCTACACCTCCAACGTCCGCAAGTTTTGCTTCCGGATTTGAGGGATTACGAAATATTGAATTTAAGGATTGAGTTTTATTGAGTACGTGTTCGAAATTTTTCTAACAAAATTTAATTATATTTCTTCAATTTTAAAATGAGAAATATTGAAATTGAATTCGTACTGGATACTTAATCAAAATTCTTTTGTTAAAATATGTTTTCGTTACAAGTTGTGAAGGTGTGGTCAACATTTGAAAGCACAAATGTCAACGAGGAACAAAGTTCGGCATAAAAATCGGGCAAATAGTAGATTGTGATGCACGTGCTTCCAAACAAGAAACATGTCATGATGATTGTTCATGAGTAGCGATGTGGGACCCGCCGTGACAAGCTGCATCTTCCTACCATAGAAAATAGTAAAAGAGTTTCTTTCCTCCTCGGTGGTGCTACGTGTCGGACCGAATGAGGAAATCCACGTGTCGAAGTGGGTGGGGGTCCCCCTCTCTAGTCTCTACTCTGCATAGCAATCACCAACTGATGACAACGGCCTCTCGCCTCTATGAATGGCCAACAACCACTGCTGATTCCGACTTGCTTCTACCATTTAAAATTAAATATCGTATTATGATTGTATTCATTTTCATATAATAATCGTGAATGTTATTAATTAATTAGGGCATATATTGATTCATGAAATTGATCACTTTTATACTCTTATCTCGCGGCACCTACATGTTCTTTCAATCCTTTGGCAATCCTTTGGTATTCGAGTAACCACTTAAAAGAGATGGAAGCCCTCTATTCATAAAGTGATTTAAAATTAAGTCAAAAGTTATTTTTGGTCTTTCTAATTCACTCAAATTTTCACTTAAGTTGCTATAGTTTCAAATTAACCGATCTTAATTAACCTTATAATTTCATATTTATAGTAATTTAAAGATAAATCTAAATTTTCATCCAATTATCTAACGAAATATTCTTATGTTTTACTTATGAAATAATATTTTCGTCATATTATAACCACTTATCTTTATTTTTGTGTTAGAAAATAATTATATATCCTCATTCTTTAATTTTCATGCTAACTTGATATTTGAAAATACTTTTGTAATTAATTTACGTTGTACATAATAGCATATTATTTGTAAAATTTAATCCAATTTTCATTACAACTAATCCATATATAATTCTAACCTAGATGACAAAAATACCCCCAATTTTATGTGAGACATGTCCTTATTCTATTAATGAAAATTTAGCTGTGGTATTAAATTGTTATAAGTATAAAATTATAAGGTTAAAATCAATTTAAGTGAGAGTACAATGACTAAAGTGAAAAATTGAGTTTTATGGAGAGATTTTGAAATAATTCTATTTATTATAGTGACATAAATTTAGATAAGGCAGATTGATCTACTTGGACGAAATGGACAGACTTATGGGACTGAGGAGGCGCCCAACACTCATGCACGGCACTTTATGCGAGTCCCACGGTCCTACCACGGCGGCTACATCGGTGGTGGTAAACTTCTGGTTAGCGGTCCGATGGTCTACCGATTTTTTTTTTTTTTAATTGATGGTCTACCCATGAATATGATATTTAACATTTACGCACAAAACTCTCTTGCTAAGTGTCTTTATTATTGTAAAACGAAGACAAATGATTAGGGCCCAACGGCTTCACCAAGAAATATAAGGGCGGAAAAAATAATTGTTGTGCGCATCATTTCTTAGAAAATTCACAAGGTTATTTTTGTAACGCAACAAACGAAAAAAACAAATATAAATTAATGTGACAAGGTAAAGTGCTGCAATGTAAACCCAAGAAAAAAAATTCATGTTAATTTTCAATAAGTGTTTTTTTTTTTGGTTAAAAGGTAATATATTAATTAAATACGAACTGAAACGTTTACCTCCGAAACTAGAAAATTAAACATACTACACGGTTCTAAACTCTCCCAATGGAAACAGCGTTTAAATTATTGACATAAAACTGCAACCTCATGTGCAATAATATTAGCCTTCCTTAGAATGTATTTAAGAGATACACTCTCAAATATGACTTGTAATTTCACAATATCATAAACCAACCCCCTAATACTAGCATCCAAACATCTCCTAGACTTCATACTTCTCACAAGCATTTTTGAATCAGTTTCAATCACGACACGCTTGCAATCATAATCTGCACAAGTTAGCATAGCCGCCCGCACCACTTGAGCCTCTGCATGGAAGCTACTCCCACACGGAAAACCGCCCTCTCGGCTGGCAACTATAAAGGTACTAGTGGAGGATCGCAACAAGAAAGCTCAACCGCAGTTGATTTTAACAAACCTGTAGGGGGTCTAGTCCAGCCCTCGCGCCTTGGCTGACTTGAGTTCCTTGTGTGGACATGCTGTACCAGCACATGATTGGTCTTTTGGGCCGCCTCAAACTTCCCTAATTGCTTCATTATCAAGGTTATAACCTCATTAGGTTCAATCACCTCATCAGCGAAACACCTCAGATTTCTGCACTTCCAAAGCCTCCATAACCCAAACATTAGAACTTGTATCACAAAGTGTTGTTGTCTAGACTGTTTGAAAGTATTTAGAAAATAATTCGAATACCAAAAAATGTCTTCATTGTTCATCATCCTTGAATGAATTTGTAGAGAGGCTTCCAAACCAAAAAATACGAGCATACTAGCACTAAAAATTTAAGTATACATGGGTTTCATTAGCTTCACCACACTAGGGGTATACATTATCAAGCAAAATCCGCCACTTCATTAAGTCAGCACGCACAACCAGAAATTGTCTACACCACTTCCAAACAAAAGGCTGAAGTTTGGGAGTCACAGCAGCCGATGTTCAAACTGGCACTACGTGCACCTAGGGGGGCCGGCAGGGGCCTAGCAGGCGATTTTTTTTAAGAAAAAAATTCAATAAATGAATAATATTATAAATACTACTAAATAATTGTAGAATAAAAATTCATTACAAATATAAATAAATTGAGTTCAAAATTATAAATGTTGAAAATGATAGTTTCATTAAGAGCATATACATACATATTACATGAACAACCTCTAAGGCTCTAACTCTTCTTCCCCCATATTCTTCCAAAATTCTTTCTGTATGAGACTCAAACTCATATACATCTTCATTTTCCTCCCCTTGGGTGTCCTTATCGAATTCCTAAATTTCTTCATTAAGCTCTCTTTTTACATCACTGGGGACGGGGTCAACTTCATCAATATACTACCATGAACAATACATTCTTGAGCATTACTAGCTTCACTAGCAATTAGTACATCTATGTCTTTCTCTTCTTTTTTTTTCTTTGTATTGATGATCTTGGCATTGAATTGGACATAGACTAGATTTCAACCTTGTTGCCTCTAGTCTATTCCTTTTCTTTGTATGTTTCTACATTGAATAAAAGTTACTATTAGAAAATTTTGAGTGCTGGCTTGGAGGTTGGTAAACTATGTAAGTATGTCATAAACTAATCAGTGAGATTAACCATATTAAATACATGTCCTTAACTACTTACTTACCCTCTCAAAAGTGCTCCAATTATTAATAATAATAAAAGCGCTCCAATTTTTATAACATCTGGATGAACTTGTAGTCAAAGAGAGAATCCTTTGAGTCATTTTTTGCGATGTAGGTACACCACCTCCATACATGGGCCACCATTGAGCTACAAAGGCATAATGTGCTTAATTAATGAAAAAAAAATATGTAAGAATGACAAACAAAAAAGAAATATTGAATTGTGAATGTTCTTACCCGGATCAAAATCATTGCTAGTGGATGCAACATAGGCCAAAGGTTTTCCAAACTCACCTTCTTTTTCTCATACTTCACAAATTCTTCATTCGTCACAAGATCTTACTTATTAATGTCATTGAGAAAGAACTTCTCAGAACAATCAATCATCCCTTCCAAGATAATTAGATCTTCAACTATGGTATCATCTTTGAAGAAATAATAAGGATTCAAGAGGTATGTCGCCTTATGTAATGGATCTCCAAGCCTATCATGACATTTTGCATCAACAATATCAAGGATTGGACTACAGTTCACCTCTTGATTTTTGAAAGTCTTTTTAATCTCATTCCTTGCTTGATGTAGATGTCCATACAAAAATCCCATTGATGACCTTTTATCCCCATCAACAAGCCGAAGCACTTTAAATATAAGACCAAAAAATTTCAAACAAAGTGTTGCACCATATCAATGTCATACTCAAAATGGTGTTATGTGGAGCTTTTGCCTTACTATGTCTATTTTCTTTGTGAACTTCCTCATTAAATCCAACGTTATCTCCAAGCCTATCATGACATTTTACATCAACAATATCAAGGATTGGACTATAGTTCACCTCTTGATTTTTGAAAGTCTTTTTAATCTCATTCCTTGCTTGATGTAGATGTCCATACAAAAATCTCATTGATGACCTTTTATCCCCATCAACAAGCCGAAGCACTTTAAATATAGGACCAAAAAATTTCAAACAAAGTGTTGCACCATATCAATGTCATACTCAAAATGGTGTTATGTGGAGCTTTTTCCTTACTATGTCTATTTTCTTTGTGAACTTCCTCATTAAATCCAACGTTTTATGATAGGCATAAATGAAAATGGTGATGGCCTTTGCCTTCTCAATGACTATTTTGAACTTAGGTAGGTTACCAATTCCTTGAAGCATAAAGTTCAAAGTGTGAGTGCCTCATGAGGTCCAAAAGATGTCTGGCCTCTTCAACTTCAACAACCCCGATGTCGCCATATTGTTAGACGCATTGTCCGTCACCACTTGAGTTACGTTTTGGGGCCAAATATCATCAATGCACTTGTCCACATATTCAAATATATATAAGCATGTGTGTGATTCCCCCAAAACTTCTTTAGAAGAAAGAAAATTTGTGCCTTCCTTGCAATCTACACAAATTCATTATACTTCTTCTTTTTTGGTCGCTCCAACCAACAGTCATGATTGAGAAACCATGCTTAGCCTACTCTTTTTCTTGCGTGGTAAGTGACTTTTCTCTTTCTCAACTTCTTCCTTCCACCTATTGAAGAATCAAAATTGATAGTGTTTGCAAACTTATCCATAGACCCAAGAGAATGTTTCATTTTTTTGGACCACCAATTTCAACTTCCTTCTCTTCTTCTTGAATTCTAACTTATTGCCTCGCTTCCTCTTCAAGTCTATACTTTTGTCTTTTCTTGACCTTTGCTTCCTCTAATGCGGTTTTACACCTTACTTTATCATCATCTGAAGAATTTAAACACGAAACCACATTTTCCTTGATATGGGCTATGTGTTGTTTAATCCTATTGATTCCACCACTTATAAACTTACCACACAACTTGCACTTGACCTTATCAAAGTTTGTAGGATTCGCCAAAATTGCAAACTCCTATCCAATATCACCACTACCCCTCTTCAATGATCTTTCTATTTCAGACATTACATTTGGTTCTACATTTGCTTCGAAAGGTGTAGCAATTTATGTAAGACCTAGAATTCAAAATTTCAAACATATACCATAGAGAATGAAAAGCACTAATTTATATCAATATTCATTATTCAATTTCAATCACAATCCACATTCCACGATATCATGATCATAATGTCATATTCTCACAATGTCAATAAGAGATTAAGTAAAAATGTAAAATTCAAATAAATTGCAATTTAAGATTAAGTTTGTACTTAAATTAAGTTCTTTAGTGGATTAGTGCACTTAAATCCACCAGGGACCACGAGGCACTAGCAAATTAGCAATTATGCAATGGCCAATGGGCACTAGGCACTTAGGCATTAAGACAATTAGCAATGTTGCAATGGCCAATGGTCATATGTCCATATCTTACTTTATCTCAATATCTTTATTTAAGCACCATGGATTTTGTGTGTGATATTTATTGGGATTTTGATATGATATTTATTGTGAATTGTGATAAGTTGATAACTCATAAGCATAAATTGGGTAATAAATATTAATAAGTGTGATTTTTAATTCATTGTTATCTGATATCTACCAATCGGCTATCAATGATATTTCTTTATCTCATTATGCAATTTCATTTTTTATTCTTATCATCTGCTCTCCATTAAGCTCGTTGAATCCACCTTTCATCTCTTCTCCATTCGAGAACCTCATCGACTCAGCTTTCCATCTCCATTCCCTAGTATCAATCTCCATCGTGAGAGCGAGAGACAAAGAACACGGACAGATAGTGAGTGAGAGAGCACCAAATAAAGATGAGATAACAGATCAACAGAGGCCTTAAGGAGTTCATCTCCAATTGAGAGAGACAATCATTAGTTCATCACCGTCTCGACCTCATCTTCAGTCGAGAGAGACATTAATTACTTGAGAATCTGAGATTTTAGAATTTGAGAGTGCGACTTCAAGTTTGAGTTTGAGTGCGAGAATATGTGACAGGGACCCGCCCCGATCCCCCGGGGACCACAAGGGGACGTGCCCTGCTCCCGTCTGACACCCGAACCGAAAATTCCAATTTTAGCCTTAAAAACTTAAATGCATAAATGTCTGAATTATAAAGTCATACATAACCCAAATTTAACAGATGTCAGACAAGGGATACAGTCCAAAATACAACATCCGAGCACGACACTAGAAAGGAAAATCCTGCGGGTGATTCGACCCGACAGGGGATCAGGTGCGCAGTACAAAATCTATGCCTGAGCCTCGGGGTCCTCACCAACCTCAGCAGCACGACCTGGAGGGGTTACCAAAACATGAAAGGTGAGTGGGCCGAAACTCAGGTTTGTAAAAACAGTATAATAAGTAAAAAATATATAATTTACCCCTCCGTTTTCCAAACATGCATGCATCAGTATTTAAAAACCATAAATACATGTAATATATCACAAGAATCATATTAAGCCAGAAATGTAATATAAACCCAGCTACTGCACCATACACATCCGATATTGACATCCCAGATGTCCGACGTCCCTGACGTTCAATAATGGTCACAGTCCCAAGGCTATGCGTGCCACCCGGGGTCTCAAATCCCGAGTCCAACTCCGAACCCAGTTTGGTTATGGCATCCCAGATGCCTAGCGTCCCAGACGCTCGACGTCCCAGACGTCCAATCATAGCAATCCTGCTCCTGAGTCATCCTACGGTCCGGCACCTCCGTAGCATGACTCCTCGCAGGCAATGCACTGTGACCGCTCCGGGGTACCACATCCGGAGGAGACAGTATTATATGGTGGATTATACAGTGCAGTACCCAAGATAGTTATCATATCCACATGCATACATAAATATGTATATATATCATATAAAACAGTATTCAATTTCCGTAAAACGGGTCCCAGCCCAATACCGTAAAACGTGTCACAGCCGTAAATCGAGATAATCAAAATCCATTATTGATTCACGCACACATATAGATATACGGAAATGAAAACGGTTATGCATGCAAGTGTTAATAAAAACGGGCCCACTCACAGTACGCTCCCGCTGCGAATAACGCGCGTACGAACTTGTCTCCGGAATTAACCTAAGTTTCCTGTCATTTCCAATCACACACAAGTGTCATTATAGGTCCTTAAAATACCCTCAAGAAGTCCAAAACAGAAACCGGTTCGGGAAAGCCGGCCAACACGCTTCCCGAGACATCCAGCCATAAACTGACCTTCCTCACTATCTCAGATCAACATGGTTATTTCACAGAAAATGTTCAAAATGATGAAAGGATTAAAAGTCATGTTGACCGTGATCCGAGATAGTGCTTAACGTGCCCTCACGCGCCGCCCAAAGTGGCTGCGCGTGAAAGTCACGCGCTGCTACAGTGCCGTCGTCTTTGCCCGATTTACTGTAATTCGGGTCTTCAACCCGCGATGTGACCCTGTTAAATAACCCTCCATTTCTACTTAATTTCATTCATTCTTGATTCTAACATGTTCTAACATCTTTTAATTACAGTTCCTAGTCCTCTAATCATCTCGACAAGCCCTAAATCGTCCTAACCAAACCCGAACAGCCTCACGGGTCAAACCTCAGAACTCCTCCAAACTATCTCCATTGTCCAATTAAATCATACAGGAGCATTAGAGGACCCAGACTAACCAAATGGAACCATCAATTGAATGAAACATTACCTGGAAGTAGCCGTCCAAACACTGCGATTTCCTCTGCACACGGCGGTCACCGTCCCAGCTCCTCCGTGGCTGGTTGTCGTCGATTCCGATATGGACAAGTTCCAAATGCTCCCAGAAAGCTCACTCAGTGATTGGTTTCGTCCAATAGGCCGTAGAAATTGAACTTGGATTTTTCCCTCCAAACTGGTTTTCTCTGAACTGGAACTTGGGTTCCTGGGCACACAACGATCACTCCCCTTCAATGACTGTACGCACAAGTTTCTGTCACTCCCAGAAGGCTTCCACCGTGCAAGGATTGGTCCCAAAAACCGTAGGAATTGAATTCGGAAATTTCCCCCCAAAAACCCGAAACTGTACTTCACGGCTTCCCCTCAGTCTCTCACAGTCTCTCAACCTCAACTGATGCCAATTGAACCCGTCTCTCACTCCCCTTGCGCGGTTAATCGATCAAGGAGGCCAACACCAGTGGGAGACATCCTCAGGTCACACAGAACCTGCTTCCTGCACACAGAGCCCATAACCAAATTTTTAAAGCTTCCCCGTGCTCTGAACGGCCACAAACCACACTCCCAGCGTCTCAAATTACATAAACAATGCCCACAATCAGTCCACTCAGTGTTTAAACAATTGCACGCCCACAAACACCACGGCATGGCCGTGTACTCTGCTTTTCACGGTTGCTGCTACAGTAACCGTGCAAAAAGACCAAAATGCCCTCTGGGCAGAAATTACCAAAATGCCCTCCAACTTCCGTGACCCGTAACTCGGTCATCCGATGTCCGTTTCACGCGTGCCGCCTGTCGTTATACTCAGGGCATCGAGACGAACCCAACGGTCTTCGGGTCGTGTGAAAATTCACGGTATTTCAAAAAGTCAACTTTTTCCCCTAATTCGTCCAAATTACGGTAATGCCCCTGAACTTCCGAACGTCGCAACTTCTCCCCTGTTCGTCCGAATTGGACGTGCCGCCTGTCAATGGACTCGTGACATCCCGAACTACGTCACGGCCATCGGTCAAGGTCCGGTTGACCCACCAATCAAAAAGTCAACAATTTGACCTAATCATTCACAAGGGTAAAAATGTCATTTCATTCCATATTTTACAATATCACAATCTACGAATCTCCAGGGTGTTACAACCTTCCCCCCATAAGGAATTTCGTCCCGAAATTTAAGGAAACAAATAAGGAAACTGTTCCCGCATCTGAGCCTCGGGCTCCCATGTGGCTTCTTCCACGTTCTGATTTCTCCAAAGGACTTTCACGAGAGGAATCGTCTTCTGCCGTAGTACCTTGTCCTTCCGGTCCAAAATCTGTACTGGTTGTTCTTCAAAGCTCAAATCCTCTCGAAGTTCGATGGGTTGCTCCTCCAATACATGAGAGGCGTCACGTACGTACTTCCGCAACATAGATACATGGAAGACGTCGTGAACTTTAGAAAGTTCCGGGGGTAAAGCCAATCTATACGCAACCCGGCCAATCCTCTCCACGATCTCATAAGGTCCAATAAAACGTGGACTTATTTTTCCACGTCGGCCAAAGCGAATAATCCCTTTCCACGGGGACAACCTCAGGAAGACAAAATATCCAACCTCGAATTCCAAATCTCGGATCCGTCTATCAGCATAACTCTTTTGGCGATCCTGTGCCGCCCTCAACCTCTCCTTGATAACACGGACTGCTTCCTGGGTGATATCCATCAACTCCGGCCCTACGGCCGCCCGCTCCCCAATCTCCATCCAGCAGATAGGTGTCCTGCACTGTCGACCATACAGTACCTCGTAGGGGGCCATCCCAATACTCGCCTAGTAGCTGTTGTTGTAAGCAAATTCCATCAAAGGCAAGTGAGTATCCCACGAATCCTGAAATTGCAGCACACAAGACCTCATCATGTCCTCCAGGGTCTGAATAGTCCTCTCAGACTGTCCATCGGTCTGTGGATGGAAAGCAGTACTGAAATGCAGTTTCGTTCCCAAGGTAGCCTGCAAACTCCGCCAGAACTTGGAAGTGAAACGCGGATCGCGATCGGACACGATCGACTCCGGCGTACCATGAGGTCGGATGATCTCCTTCACGAACAATTGAGCCAGTCGATTGGGTTTGTAAGTCTCTTGTATTGGCAAAAAATGTGCTGACTTCGTTAATCGGTCTACAATCACCCAAACTCCGTCAAATCCACTCCGGGTCCTTGGTAACTTAAAGACAAAGTCCATGGTGATGTGGTCCCACTTCCACTCGGTAATCGGAAGTGGCTGCATAGCCCCATACGGTCTCTGCCGCTCCGCCTTAACCTGCTGACAGGTTAAGCATCTGCTCACAAACTCAACAATGTCTCTCTTCATCCCTGGCCACCAATAATAGTTCCAGAGGGTACGGTACATCTTTGTACCTCCCGGATGCATAGCATACGCTGAACTGTGGGCCTCCTCCAAAATCTTGGCCCGTAACTCTGTCTCTGCTGGCACACACAAACGACCCAATTTCACAAGTACCCCATCATCTCGGATGGTAAAGTCCTGCCGTTCTCCAGCCTCAACTTCAATCCTGTAGATGCACAATATCGGGTCCTGAAGTTGGGCCTCAATGATCCGATCAACCAACACTGGCCGTACATGGAAACTGGCCAATAAAGCTCCATGCTCATCCGTATCTAAAATAACCCCAGCCTTCCGGAGTTCCACCAATAAGGGAAGATACACCATCCTCAGGTGTGCAATTGATCCTGCTGATTTCCTGCTGAGTGCATCTGCCACCACATTAGCCTTACCCGGATGGTACTCGATCGTACAGTCGTAATCCTTGATAAATTCCAACCATCTCCGTTGCCTCAAATTGAGTTCCTTCTGGGTAAATAGATACTTCAGGCTTTGGTGGCCGGTGTATATCCTGCACGTTGCACCGAAAAGGTAATGTCTCCAAATCTTCAAGGCATGAACTACCGCCGCCAACTCCAAATCATGGGTAGGGTAATTCAACTCATGAGTTTTTAGCTACCGTGATGCGTAGGCGATCACCTTACCATTCTGCATTAACACGCATCACAAACCTTGTAATGAGGCATCACTAAAAACTACAAACTCTCCACTGTTGTCGGGCAATGCAAGGATAGGAGTAGTGGTCAAGCGATACTTCAATTCCTGGAAACTCTGCTCACACTGCTCGTCCCAGATGAACTTCACTCCTTTCCTGGTCAAACGAGTCAACGGTGCAGCAATCTTGGAGAAACCTTCCACAAATCTCCGGTAGTAGCCTGCCAATCCGACAAAACTTCGCACCTCTGTCACTGTTGTCGGTCTGGCCCAGTTGGTCACCGCTTCCGTTTTCTGGGGATCCACGCTGATCCCATCCGCAGAAATCACATGTCCCAGAAAACCAATGTGGCTCAGCCAAAACTGACACTTACTCAATTTGGCGTACAACCGTTCATGTCTCAGCTTCCCTAACACCAACCGTAGGTGTTCCTCATGTGCTCGGGCACTTCCCGAGTACACCAAGATGTCATCGATGAACACAATCACAAACTTGTCTAGGTAAGGTCGGAAAATTCTGTTCTTCAGATCCATGAATGCTGCTGGAGCATTCGTCAAACCAAAAGGCATCACCAGGAATTCATAGTGTCCGTAACGAGTTCGAAATGCCATCTTCGAAATAGCCCCCTCCGCAATCCTCAGCTGATGATACCCAGATCGCAAATCAATCTTCAAGAAGCACTGTGCTCCCCGCAACTGGTCGAATAAGTCATCAATCCTGGGTAGAGGATACTGGTTCCTCAGCGTCACCTTGTTCAGCTGTCGGTAATCCACACACAAACAGAGACTCCCCTCCTTCTTCTTCACAAACAACACCGGTGCTCCCCACGGTGAAGTACACGGTCGGATGAATCCCAACTCGACCAACTCCTGCAACTGCGTTTTGAGTTCCCGTAATTCTGACGGCGCCATCCGGTACGGTGCCTGAGATATAGGTCGGGTACCGGGGAGTAGTTCAATGGTAAACTCAATCTCCCGCGGTGGTGGTAATCCAGGTAGATCTTCCGGGAACACATCCGGAAACTCCCGCACTACTGGTATCTCCTCGATGCTCGGAGTATCAACTCGCTTCGACACAACGTGTGCCAAAAAGCCCTGGCATCCCTTTCGTAGAAGTTTAGTAGCAGCAAGTGAAGAAATCACTTCAGGCAGCGAACCATCACGTTCCCCCTGGAAGGTAACTTCCGGCAAACCCGGACTCCGCAGAAACACTTGCCGACTACAGCAATCAATAAGCGACCCATGCTCCGCTAACCAATCCATCCCAAGAATCACATCGAAGTCATGGATGTCCATAATAATCAAGTCTGCTGGCAGATCCACATCCTCAATTCTCACCGGGCACCTCCGAATCACCTGATTCACTAAGTACACGATGCCCATAGGCGTGCCCACGCCCATCTCGCTATCTAAGGCTGATACCTCACAATCTAACATACCAGCACAACGCCTCGAAATGAAAGAATGTGTAGCCCCCGCATCCAACAATACTCGTACAATAAGGTTCGAGATATGAAGTGTACCTGTAATCACGTCTGGGGCTGACCTCGCCTGCTGCTGAGTCACTGCAAAAACACGAGCACTGGGCCTCGCAGTCTGCCCGCGCCCACGCGCGCCATACCCAGAACCCTGTCCTCGGCCTCCGACAGTGTCGGAAACCGAACTCTGTGCAACACTAGCACCCCCAGTATCGTTGTTCCTCGACAACGACTGGCAATCTCGGGCATAGTGGCCCGCTCCTCCACAAGAAAAACAATTAACTGTCCTCGGTCCATCCCAAGACCCTCCTGATGCACCACTCCAAGACTGATGCTGCCCAGCACTGGATCTCGATCCGCCCCTCTGAGAGCCCCCTGATCGACCTGACCAGCCACGACCCCGCAAAGATGAGGGTGCACCTCGATAACTTCCCCCTTTAGAGATCTTCCAGCCGGTTGGTCCCGGATGGGGACGATCCCGGCGCCGCCCCTCGCCTGATGATTGTCGCGCCTGGTGTGCCGCCAGACTGGCCTCGACACGAACTGCAGCGTTGACCATGTCCCTCAGAGTCGCATAAGTGGTAGCCGTCACACCTGCCCGTATCTCTCCTCGGAGCCCCAACTCAAACCTCTGACATCTGTCCTCCTCAATACTCACAAAAGCTGCTGCAAAACGGGAAAGCTTCCCGAAAGCCTGCTCATAATCTGCCACGGACATATCCCCCTGTTCCAGTCGCAGGAACTCTACCTCTCGTGCTGCGCGAAAAGATCGCGGGTAGTACTGATCTATGAACCGAGCACGAAAGACCTCCCATGTGGTGGTGCGGACAGACCACCCTGACATCTCTAGACCTTGCCACCATCGGTAAGCTCCGCCTTCCAGTAAGAAGGCCGCAAAAGTCACCCGCTCGCCGGGTGGGCAATGCATCACTGTAAAGATTCTTTCCCATTTATCAATCCACTCATAAGCATCCTCGGGGTCAGATCCCCCGTTGAAAGGTGTGGCTCCCAACCGTTGAGCCCGCTCAATACTGGCACATTCCATCTCTCTCTCAATTTCCTCGGCGGTCCATGCTGGAGGGATTCTCCTCGGAGGCATAACCAGCTGTTAAGAGGCATAGATTAGTCAACAAAATTCTTAGACTCGAAAAGTACCTATTACTAACCGCTAGTCTAACATGCTGGCCACAACCTAGTGCTCTGATACCAAGCTGACAGGGACCCGCCCCGATCCCCCGGGGACCACAAGGGGACGTGCCCTGCTCCCGTCTGACACCCGAACCGAAAATTCCAATTTTAGCCTTAAAAACTTAAATGCATAAATGTCCGAATTATAAAGTCATACATAACCCAAATTTAACAGATGTCAGACAAGGGATACAGTCCAAAATACAACATCCGAGCACGACACTAGAAAGGAAAATCCTGCGGGTGATTCGACCCGACAGGGGATCAGGTGCGCAGTACAAAATCTATGCCTGAGCCTCGGGGTCCTCACCAACCTCAGCAGCACGACCTGGAGGGGTTACCAAAACATGAAAGGTGAGTGGGCCGAAACTCAGGTTTGTAAAAACAGTATAATAAGTAAAAAATATGTAATTTACCCCTCCGTTTTCCAAACATGCATGCATCAGTATTTAAAAACCATAAATACATGTAATATATCACAAGAATCATATTAAGCCAGAAATGTAATATAAACCCAGCTACTGCACCATACACATCCGATATTGACATCCCAGATGTTCGACGTCCCTGACGTCCAATAATGGTCACAGTCCCAAGGCTACGCGTGCCACCCGGGGTCTCAAATCCCGAGTCCAAATCCGAACCCAGTTCGGTTATGGCATCCCAGATGCCTAACGTCCCAGACGCTCGACGTCCCAGACGTCCAATCATAGCAATCCTGCTCCTGAGTCATCCTACGGTCCGGCACCTCCGTAGCATGACTCCTCGCAGGCAATGCACCGTGACCGCTCCGGGGTACCACATCTGGAGGAGACAGTATTATACGGTGGATTATACAGTGCAGTACCCAAGATAGTTATCATATCCACATGCATACATAAATATGTATATATATCATATAAAACAGTATTCAATTTCCGTAAAACGGGTCCCAGCCCAATACCGTAAAACGTGTCACAGCCGTAAATCGAGATAATCAAAATCCATTATTGATTCACGCACACATATAGATATACGGAAATGAAAACGGTTATGCATGCAAGTGTTAATAAAAACGGGCCCACTCACAGTACGCTCCCGCTGCGAATAACGCGCGTACGAACTTGTCTCCGGAATTAACGTAAGTTTCCTGTCATTTCCAATCACACACAAGTGTCATTATAGGTCCTTGAAATACCCTCAAGAAGTCCAAAACAGAAACTGGTTCGGGAAAGCCGGCCAACACGCTTCCCGAGACATCCGGCCATAAACTGATCTTCCTCACTATCTCAGATCAACATGGTTATTTCACAGAAAATGTTCAAAATGATGAAAGGATTAAAAGTCATGTTGACCATGATCCGAGATAGTACTTAACGCGCCCTCACGCGCCGCCCAAAGTGGCTGCGCGTGAAAGGCACGCGCTGCTACAATGACACTGCTACAGTGCCGTCGTCTTTGCCCGATTTACTGTAATTCGGGTCTTCAACCCGCGGTGTGACCCGGTTAAATAACCCTCCATTTCTACTTAATTTCATTCATTCTTGATTCTAACATGTTCTAACATCTTTTAATTACAGTTCCTAGTCCTCTAATCATCTCGACAAGCCCTAAATCGTCCTAACCAAACCCGAACAGCCTCACGGGTCAAACCTCAGAACTCCTCCAAACTATCTCCATTGTCCAATTAAATCATACAGGAGCATTAGAGGACCCAGACTAACCAAATGGAACCATCAATTGAATGAAACATTACCTGGAAGTAGCCGTCCAAACACTGCGATTTCCTCTGCACACGGCGGTCACCGTCCCAGCTCCTCCTTGGCTGGTTGCCGTCGATTCCGATATGGACAAGTTCCAAATGCTCCCAGAAAGCTCACTCAGTGATTGGTTTCGTCCAATAGGCCGTAGAAATTGAACTTGGATTTTTCCCTCCAAACTGGTTTTCTCTGAACTGGAACTTGGGTTCCTGGGCACACAACGATCACTCCCCTTCAATGACTGCACGCACAAGTTTCTGTCACTCCCAGAAGGCTTCCACCGTGCAAGGATTGGTCCCAAAACCCGTAGGAATCGAATTCGGAAATTTCCCCCCAAAAACCCGAAACTGTACTTCACGGCTTCCCCTCAGTCTCTCACAGTCTCTCAACCTCAACTGATGCCAACTGAACCCGTCTCTCACCCCCCTTGCGCAGTTAATCGATCAAGGAGGCCAACACTCGTGGGAGACATCCTCAGGTCGCACAGAACCTGCTTCCCGCACACAGGGCCCATAACCAAATTTTTAAAGCTTCCCCGTGCTCTGAACGGCCACAAACCACACTCCCAACGTCTCAAATTACATAAACAATGCCCACAATCAGTCCACTTAGTGTTTAAATAATTGCACGCCCACAAACACCACGGCATGGCCGTGTACTCTGCTTTTCACGGTTGCTGCTACAGTAACCGTGCAAAAAGACCAAAATGCCCTTAGGGCAAAAATTACCAAAATGCCCTCCAACTTCCGTGACCCGTAACTCGGTCATCCGATGTCCGTTTCACGCGTGCCGCCTGTCGTTATACTCAGGGCATCGAGACGAACCCAACGGTCTTCGGGTCGTGTGAAAATTCACGGTATTTCAAAAAGTCAACTTTTTCCCCTAATTCGTCCAAATTACGGTAATGCCCCTGAACTTCCGAACGTCGCAACTTCTCCCCTGTTCGTCCGAATTGGACGTGCCGCCTGTCAATGGACTCGTGACGTCCCGAACTACGTCACGGCCATCGGTCAAGGTCCGGTTGACCCACCAATCAAAAAGTCAACAATTTGACCTAATCATTCACAAGGGTAAAAATGTCATTTCATTCCATATTTTACAATATCACAATCTACGAATCTCCAGGGTGTTACAATATGAGACTTCGACTTTGAGTCGGATTAGAGGCGATGTCGTGGCGGACTCATGGAGCAGACATCAAGTTCGGGACTTCGAGTGCACGAGTTTGCAAGAGGATTGAAAAGTCCAAGACATAGAGCCAAGGACGGACGACAGATGCAATTCACGAATGGTAGGGCTCAATTTGGGTTCGCTTTTTCTTTTTTGAATTTGGATTCATTTTTCTTTTCTAAATTAGGTATTGGGTGTAATGTAAATTGCAATGTAGTGTTTGATTACTTGTTTTGCTTTATGAATTATAATTATGATATTTCAATTGGGTAATATTGTGAACATAGGATAGGACTTAGGACTAGTATCATTGATTGTATGAATTGATAATTGAATTTGAATGTATGGTATGAGTTTCATTCATATGGTCTGAGAATGATATTGGAAATTTTCAATTGGGTGGTTTGACCGTCTGAGTATGGTATGGGCTTGAGTCTAGTTTGGAATGGTTTATAGGATTTTTTTTTTAATTTACAAACTTTCTAGCCTCTTGCTTTGGGCCCCCCAATTGCCTAGCCTGCTTAGGCCACCTAAAAACGCCCAGGTTGCGTAGGCGTCGTTGAATACCTCAACAACCTACAGATGTCGCATAGAGCTTATTCGCAGCAGCATTTCTGCATAGTGCCTAGGCATCGCCTAGCCTGCCATTTTGAACATTGACAACAGCATGCCAAATGGAAGCTCATAGAATTTCATCCCTCTGCAGTGAACTGGCTTTGACAGGACCCGCCCCATTTTCCCCTGGGGACCACTGGGGAAGGCCTGCTCTCATCTGAAAAATAACTCAAAATACCACAAACACCCTTCCAAGGGTTTTATTACACAAATACCCATACTGGGGGTTCTAGATACACACCGGTGTGTTTAAAACAACCAAATTTCAGACAAGGGAAATGAGCATTATGTTCGTACTAATACAATAAAAGATAACACCTACCCCTCAGGGTGGTTAAACGCAACGGTGATATTTATGCCTAGGCCCCGGAGTTGATGCCCGCCTCGGTTTCCACTCTTGGAGGGTCAAGAAAACAGTAAAAATGTGAGTGGACCAAAACCAAAGCAGTTATAAATTCATTTGAACATATAAATATTGTGACCCTCCGTTTTTGTAAACATGCATGCATTCAGTAGAAAACGTATAAACACATTCAACTGTAAAAACATGTAACATATTTATACATATACGTATATCTATACATAATTACATCTGAACATGTGCAACCAAAAATCACTTGTAACCATATATCCACATAACCCTTCCTTGGCATACTAATCGCCAACTTGAGGCACACATCCCCTAGGAAACATATCCCCACAATCATCTGCCACGATCTATAAATATGTATGCATACACTCTGGGTCTCACACCGAGTCTACCCCCAAGATCTACGACGTCTGGGAGGACCTAGGTTGGAACTCTGTCCGTCTAACTCCTGGAACGCGCTCCCTCTTGGAGTCGCTCGTCCCAGGTAGTATATCATGGCTCACTCCAGGATCTACGACGTATGGAGGAGACCAATCCGCATAGTTAGAAAGGTATATACATATACGTGCGAAAACATTTGAAATTCATCTTTTTCAAACCATGTCAAATGTAACGACCTGTCCCAAATTTCAGGATTGGATTAGTGACTAATCATGATTAGTAAGGTTAATCCGTGATTAGTAGGGCGAAATCGGACGAACGATGCAAAATGACCATTTTACCCCTGGGCGTGGGAAAAATATTGACTTTTCATTCTGGCGGTCAAATGGACATTGGTCAATGATCGTGACGTAGTTTAGAACGTCACGAGTTCATAGATAGGTGGCACGTTCAATTCCGACATTCGAGGAAGAAGTTATGACGTTCGGAAGCTTAAAGGCATTTTAGTAATTTTAGTTAAAAGGGGTAAATAGTTGACTTTTGGACCGGGAGGTCCGATGGCCTAGAGCCAAGGACCGTTACGTAAATTGGGACGATACGAATCCGTAGACAGGCGGCACGCTGAAATCGGACTTCGAACAGGAAAGTTATGGGTCACGGAACTCCGATTTCACTATATGCGCATTTCGAGTCGAGGACACTTGGCAATATCTAATTTGTTGACTTTAGTGTGGGGCCCATGGATGAGTGACAAGTGTCACTCGTCCAATTGGTCATTATCCCTAAAAAGTGGATCTCTCATTGATTGGTGAAATTTGGTTAAAATAATAATACTTCAATTATTTTATAATTTCCACTTAACTCATCTTTTAATCTTGACCCTTCATCTCATCACCCCTATCAATCTCCACCGTCCATTCATTTCCCTTCTTCATCAAACTTCATCATCTCTTCTCTGTTCTCTCACAACCCGATCGACCATTTTCCATTCAACCCTCAAACACAACTCACCCGACACACCTCACCACCTAAATCACTCTGTGTGTTGGTTACACATGAAGGGAACAGAGAGGGTGAGCTAAGAAAAGGACTTGACGGGATGGACGGCGGCTCACGGTGGCGGACGGCGGAGGTGAGTAACCTTGAGCCATTTCGATTTTCATAAATGACACGAAGAGGATTGAGTTTGATGGAAATGGATGCCTGGAACGACTACAAACCAAGCTTGAAGGTCAAGCTTATGGTTTGAGCTTAGAAAGTATGGAGTCTTGTGGGCTTTCTGTGTTTTGAGGACGTAGATCGATAAGGCTTGATGCTAGGAACCTCCAGGGTTAAAAATGGACCAGGTAGGATAAAAAATTAGAGAGTTATGGAATGAACCGGTCGCGCCAGTCAGGTCCGGTTCGAACCAGACGGACCGGGTTCGTCGAGAGGTTGAAGACGACTGTAGCACCGCGCGTGGGCTTCACGCGCAGCCGCTTGCGGTGGCGCGTGGTGGGTCTGATGGGGGAACTTCCAACATGTGAAACACTGTATTTGATATAACGAACATTTTGGGACTAGTTTCGTGTCGATCGGACACCGTCTCGATAATGTTCGGGGCATCGGAAGGTTTAGGTTCGGGATTTAAAATAGTTAAAAATTTGGAAAAATTACGGGGCTTCAATGAGAGGTTAAAAAGGTAGTTAGTAACCCTCTAGATTGATTTGGACAGGTTTGGGAGCCCCGGTGACGACGATTTGCCCGGTGAGGCTTACGACACGCAAACCAAGGCGACAACATAGGACGGTCTGTGAGTGGACCTTGATTTCTAAACTGTGATGCATGCATAAATGTTTTATATAGATTATGAATGTGATTCTATGATGTTGAATTGGATGGTTGTGAATTATATGGTTTCAGGCTTTACGAGGCGATTTACGTGCTTGCACGTAAATCGAGGTTTTTCGATTTTATACTGATTTTTCGTACTTATGGTTTTGGATATGATTTCATGAAATGGTTTTGGAATTGAAAAGGTAAACTCGGGCACGAGACCCATTTGACTTACGAACTCTCGGACTTGAGGTCCATTTGATTTAACAAGGCATCGGGTCGGAGGCCCAGTTGGTTTACGATTCGGACCGAAGGTCCAGTTTGTATGTGGATTCGAGCCTAGGGCCCAGTTATGTGTTACGATTGTGATTTCGGGTCAGGGACCCACAAATGGTTTTTATGGTTCATGACAGTTTATGGGAACCGGCATGAACCCTTGAAATGGATTTATGATTCATGACAGTTTATGGGAACCGGCATGAACCCTTGAAAGGATTTTATGGTTCATGACGGCTTATGAGGGCCGGACATGAATCCTTGAAAGGTTTAAAGAATGATTTCAAAAGGTTTTTTATATGCCATCCTTTATATATGATTGTCTCCTCTGGGGAGGGTCGTTGGCATGGGTGAACCTTAGAGTAGTCACGGAGCACTGACTGAGTGGAGTCGCCCCCCAGTTGGGTTCCTTACTCTCAGGAAGGGCATGGTTCGTTACCTCCAGGGAGGGTCATTGATCTACGGACATTGACCTGGGTGGACCCTATAGAGACTTGGGTTTGAGACCCCAGTTAGCACGTGCGTAGCTCTATATACCGTGATAGGTTCGGTGATATGAAATATAATGGATAAACATGATTTCAATTGGTTTGGGAAATTGCGTTTTATGATGATAAATGGATTTGGGCTGAGATCCCACATATGTTTACTATGTTATGGTTTTCTGTGAATGGTTTGGGTAGGAGCCCGTATGATTATGATTGCTTAAACATATGTGATTGGATAAATGGTTTTACTATGCATGCATGCTTTTAGTGAAGGGTATAAAGGTCTTTATAAAATGTATTTATGAACATATTACTTTTTGTCTACTCACAGTCTTTCTGTTTTTAATACCCTTCAGATTGGATATGATGCGGACTGTAGCAGAGACCGAGATATCACATACCTCCTCCGGATCCTGGCGTATTCTGATGAAGCCAGAGAGGACTAAGGTTGGAAATTTCCCTTGTCTGACACTTTGTGTCAGACGGGATCAGGGTCGTTCCTCGTTAATCCCGGGGGGATTGAGGACGGGTCCTGACATCAAAACCTTTACCCAGAATGTCTTTATAAAACAAACCTTTGGACCAAATGTCCCAAATCACCAGCTCATCTATTTAGTTCATAAATCATTTCGAAACACCGTTGACTCCCCCAAATCCGAGTCAACAGTCGTCAAATGGTTCTCAAGCCCGATACAACCAATTTCACGTAAATCCGTGCGTTTCTCAAAATTCATAATTCAAACATAAAATTCCACAATCATAAAGCATTTAGCATAAAACAATTTAGAAACAAGTAAAACGGTTATGCATGCATTTCATTTATAAAATCAATGGTCTACTCACAGCCAGTCCTTGCTGCGCTAACGAACCAGCTGCACCTGTCCTGAAGCTAAACATAATCTCCGCATCTGCCCAAATACACTTAAGGGTCACTAATTGACCCTACTAGATCTAGCATCGAACCCTAGAACAAAACCGACTCGGGAACGCGCTCCAAACATGCTTCCTGAGGCTTCCAACCTCAATTTGACCTACTTAACGATCTCGGATCGACACAAAACTACCATTATTGGATCCGGAACTTCGAAACCTTAATGGTGTCAATTCTACCTCGAAATTTGTTCCCACACGTCCCCACGTGTGTGGTCAACGCTACTGGTCAAATTCAACGGTCAACAGTGTTGACGTCAGCATGACGTCATCTGACAATAACAGTCTGATAGGTGTCGAATTCTGATAGGTGCCACGTGTCAACAGGCGATTGGTCCCCGTCACTGATATGTCAATGACATGTGTCAGCCTTTGATTGGCCACGTCACTGACATGTTAGTGCTAACTGTGCACTGACATGTGACACATGTCGTCGTCTGAGTGGTCCACGTTTCTGACTGTCTGACAGATGATGATGTCAGCCGATGCCATCATCATCCCTGACCTCGCGACGGGTCTGTAAATCGGGTCGCCCAGACCCGCGAACCCGACCCAGATAATACTCCCTCATTTCTGACCCGTTTCAAAAACCGTTGCTACCAAAATGTTCTTCTAGATGTCTAGGTTGGATCTAAGGGTTCAAAACTGAGAAATTGAGATTGAATCAATACCTGGCAATTCCTACAGTGGACCTCTGTTTTTCTTCAAGCTTTTCCGGTCGATTCTGGCGTTATCGAGTCTGGTTCTGGGTTCCAATGGGTGCGTACGAACCTAAGAAGTACAATGGTGTCCTCATTTCCTTCAAACAAAGCTTACAACATGGAATCAAGAATTTAACCTGTGAACTGGGTCTTGGGTTTTTACCTGAATCTTCCTCCCCACCGTTCATGGTGGTTCTTCGCTCTTTAGTATCTCATTTTCTCGTCTAGGCGCTCACAACAGTCACAAAAACAGGTCCTAAACACAGAGAATTGGATTGTGGGTTGGGTGTGTTTGTGAGATCGATCTTGGTCTGTTGCACGATAGGGAAATAGGAAGAAAATGACAGGGACCCGCCCCGATCCCCCGGGGACCACAAGGGGACGTGCCCTGCTCCCGTCTGACACCCGAACCGAAAATCCCGATTTTAGCCTTAAAAACTTAAATGCATAAATGTCCGAATTAAAAAGTCATACATAGTCCAAATTTAACAGATGTCAGACAAGGGATACAATTTAAAATACAAATTCGAGCACGACACTAGAAAGGAAAATCCTGCGGGTGATCCGACCCGACAGGGGATCAGGTGCGCAGTACAAAATCTATGCCTCAGCCTCGGGGTCCTCACCAACCTTAGCAACACGACCTGGAGGGGTTACCAAAACATGAAGGGTGAGTGGGCCGAAACTCAGGTTTGTAAAAACAGTATAATAAGTAAAATACATACTTTACCCCTCCGTTTTCCAAAACATGCATGCATCAGTAGTTAAAAGCCATAAACACATGTAATATATCACAAGTATCATATCAAGTCAGAAATGTAATATAACCCAGCTACTGCACCATACACAACCGATATTGACATCCCAGATGTCCGACGTCCTTGACGTCCAATAATGGTCACAGTCCCAAGGCTACGCGTGCCATCCGGGGTCTCAAATCCCGAGTCCAAATCTCCGAACCCAGTTCGGTTATGGCATCCCAGATGCCTAGCGTCCCAGACGCTCGACGTCCCATACGTCCAATAATAGCAATCCTGCTCCTGAGTCATCCTACGGTCCGGCACCTCCGTAGCATGACCCCCTCGCAGGCAATGCACCGTGACCGCTCCGGGGTACCACATCCGGAGGAGACAGTATCATACGGTGGGTTATACAGTGCAGTACCCAAGATAGTCATCGTATCCACAAGTATATGTAACTAGATATATACAATATAAAACAGTATTCATTTTCCGTAAAACGGGCCTCAGCCCAACACCGTAAAACGTGTCACAGCCGTAAATCGAGATAATCAAAATCCATTAATGAATCACGCACACATTTAGATATACGGAAATGAAAACGGTTATGCATGCAAGAGTTAATAAAACCGGGCCCACTCATAGTACGCTCCCGCTGCGAATAACGCGCGTACGAACTTGTCTCCGGAATTAACGTAAGTTCCCTGTCATTTCCAATCACACACAAGTGTCATTAAAGGTCCTTAAAATACCCTCAAAAAGTCCAAAACAGAAATCGGTTCGGGAAAGCCGTCCAACACGCTTCCCGAGACATCCGGCCCTAAACTGACCTTCCTCACTATCTCAGATCAACATGGTTATTTCATAGAAAATGTCCAAAATGATGAAAGGATTAAAAGTCATGTTGACCGTGATCCGAGATAGTGCCCAACGCGCCCTCACACGCCGTCCAAAGTGGCTGCGCATGAAAGTCACGCGCTGCTACAGTGTCACTGCTACAGTGTCACCGTCCTTGCCCGATTTACTGTAATTTGGGTCTGCGACCCGCGGGGTGACCCGATTAATTAACCGTCCACTTCTACTTAATTTCATTCCTTCTTGATTCTAACCTGTTCTAAAGTCATTTAATTACAGTTCTCAGTCCACTAATCAACTCGACAAGCCCTCAACCATCCTATCCAAACCCGAATAGCTACACGGGTCCAACCTCAGAACACCTCCAAACCATCACCATTGTCCAATTAATTTATACAGAAGCATACTAGGACCTAGACTAACAAAATAGAACCATCAATTGAACGAAATATCACCTGGAAGTAGTCGTCTAAACGCTGTGATTTCCTCTGCACATGGCGGTCACCGTCCCAGCTCCTCCGTGGCTGGTTGTCGTCGATTCCGATATGGAGAGGTTCCAAATGTTCCCAGAAAGCTCACTCAGTGATTGGTTTCGTCCAAAAAGCCGTGGAAATTGAACTTGGATTTTCCCTCCAAATCGGTTTTTCTCAGAACTGGAACTTGGGTTCCTGGGCAATTCCTCGATCACACTCTTCGAATCTTGCACGGTTAGGTCTCTGCTATTCCCAGAAAGCTTCCCCAGTGTTTAGATCGATCCCAAAACCCGTAGAGATTGAATTCGGAATTTTTCCCCCCAAAAACCCGAAACGGTTCTTCACTGTTTCTCCCCGTCTCTCTCAAACTCTCAGCCTCAAACAGACACCAAAATGAACCTGACACTCACTCCCCTTGCGCGGTTAATCGATCAAGGCGTCCAACACCCGTGGGAGACACTCACAGATCGCACTGCACCTGTTTCCCGCACACAGAGCCCGTTCATGTTTTTAATTCTTCCCGTGGCCTGCACAGCCTCAATTTACACTCCCATTACCTTAAACTACATAAACAATACTCACCACCCAGTCCACTAAGGTTTAAACAATTTGCACGCCCACAAACACCACGGCATGGCCGTGTCCCCTGTTTTTCACGGTTGATGCTACAGTAACCGTGCAAAAAGACCAAAATGCCCTCAAGGCAGAAATTACGAAAATGCCCTCCAACTTCCGTGACCCGTAACTCGGTCATCCGATGTCCGTTTCACGCGTGCCGCCTGTCGTTGTACTCAGGGCATCGAGACGAATCTAACGGTCTTCGCGTCGTGCGAAAAATCCCGGTACAACAAAAAGTCCACCTTTTCCCCTAACTCGTCCAAATTACGGTAATGCCCCTGAACTTCCGATAGTCATAACTTTTTCCCTGATCGTCCGAATTGGACGTGCCACCTGTCTGTGAACTCGTGACATCCCGAAATACGTCACGGTCACTGGTCAAAGTCCATTTGACCCATAAACGAAATAGTCAACAATTGGCCATAATCCACAGGGGTAAAACCGTCAATTCATACATTAAATTACAACATAACAATCTACGAATTTCCGGGGTGTTACAACCTTCCCCCCATAAGGAATTTCGTCCCGAAATTTAAGGAAACAAATAAGGAAACTGTTCCCGCATCTGAGCCTCGGGCTCCCATGTGGCTTCTTCCACGTTCTGATTCCTCCAAAGGACTTTCACGAGAGGAATCGTCTTCTGCCGTAGTACCTTGTCCTTCCTGTCCAAAATCTGTACTGGTTATTCTTCAAAGCTCAAATCCTCTCGAAGCTCGATAGGTTTCTCCTCCAATACATGAGAGGCGTCACGTACGTACTTCCGCAACATGGACACGTGGAAGACGTCGTGAACCTTAGAAAGTTCCAGGGGTAAAGCCAATCTATATGCCACCCGGCCAATCCTCTCCACAATCTCATAAGTTCCAATGAACCGTGGACTCAGTTTTCCCCGTCGGCCAAAGCGAATAATCCCTTTCCACGGGGACAACCTCAGGAAGACAAAATCTCCAACCTCGAATTCCAAATCTCGGATCCGTCTATCAGCATAGCTCTTTTGGCGATCCTGTGCCGCCCTCAACCTCTCCCTGATAACACGGACTGCTTCCTGGGTGATATCCATCAACTCCGGCCCTACAACCGCTCGCTCCCCAATCTCCATCCAGCAGATAGGTGTCCTGCACTGTCGACCATACAGTGCCTCGTAGGGGGCCATCCCAATACTCGCCTGGTAGCTGTTGTTATAAGAAAATTCCATCAAAGGCAAGTAAGTATCCCACGAATCCGGAAATTGCAGTACACAAGATCTCATCATGTCCTCCAGGGTCTGAATAGTCCTCTCAGACTGTCCATCGGTCTGTGGATAGAAAGCGGTACTGAAACGCAGTTTCGTTCCCAAGGTAGCCTGCAAACTCCGCCAAAACCTGGAAGTGAAACGCGGATCGCGATCGGACACGATCGACTCCGGCGTACCATGAAGTCGGATGATCTCCTTCACGAACAATTGAGCCAGTCGGTTCGGTTTGTAAGTCTCTTGTACTGGTAGAAAATGTGCTGAATTCGTTAATCGGTCTACAATCACCCAAACTCCGTCAAATCCACTCCGGGTCCTTGGCAACTTAAAGACAAAGTCCATGGCGATGTGGTCCCACTTCCACTCGGGAATCGGTAGTGGCTGCATAGCCCCATACGGTCTCTGCCGCTCCGCCTTAACCTGCTGACAGGTTAAGCATCTGCTCACAAACCCAGCAATGTCTCTCTTCATCCCTGGCCACCAATAATAGTTCCGGAGGGTACGGTACATCTTTGTACCTCCCGGGTGCATAGCATACGCCGAACTGTGGGCCTCCTCCAAAATATCGGCCCGTAACTCTGTCTCTGCTGGCACACACAAACGGCCCAATTTCACAAGTGCCCCATCGTCTCGGATGGTAAAGTCCTGCCGTTCCCCGGCCTCAACTTCAATCCTGTAGATGCACAATATCGGGTCCTGAAGTTGCGCCTCAATGATCCGATCAACCAACACTGGCCGTACATGGAAACTGGCCAATAAAGCTCCATGCTCATCCGTATCTAGAATAACCCCAGCCTTCCGGAGTTCTACCAGTAAAGGAAGATACACCATCCTCAGGTGTGCAATGGATCCCGCTGATTTCCTGCTGAGCGCATCCGCCACCACATTAGCCTTACCCGGATGGTACTCGATCGTACAGTCGTAATCCTTGATCAACTCCAACCATCTCCGTTGCCTCAGATTGAGTTCCTTCTGGGTAAATAGATACTTCAGGCTTTGGTGGTCGGTGTATATCCTGCACGTTGTACCGAAAAGGTAATGTCTCCAGATCTTCAAAGCATGAACTACCGCCGCCAACTCCAAATCATGGGTAGGGTAATTCAACTCATGAGTTTTTAGCTGCCGTGATGCGTAAGCGATCACCTTACCATTCTGCATTAATACGCACCCCAAACCTTGTAGAGAGGCATCACTAAAAACTACGAACTCTCCACTGTTGTCGGGCAATGCAAGGATAGGAGCAGTGGTCAAACGATGCTTCAATTCCTGAAAACTCTGCTCACACTGCTCGTCCCAGATGAACTTCACTCCCTTCCTGGTCAAACGAGTCAACGGTGCAGCAATCTTGGAGAAACCTTCCACAAATCTCCGGTAGTAGCCTGCCAATCCGACAAAACTCCGCACCTCTGTCACTGTCGTCGGTCTGGCCCAGTTGGTCACCGCTTCCGTTTTCTGGGGATCCACGTTGATCCCATCAGCCGAAATCACATGTCCCAGAAAACCAATGCTGCTCAGCCAAAACTGACACTTACTCAGTTTGGCGTACAACCGTTGATGTCTCAGCTTCCCTAACACCAACCGTAGGTGTTCCTCATGTGCTCGGGCACTTCCCGAGTACACCAAGATGTCATCGATGAACACAATCACAAACTTGTCCAGGTAAGGTCGGAAAACTCTATTCATCAGATCCATGAATGCTGCTGGAGCATTCGTCAACCCAAAAGGCATCACCAGAAACTCATAGTGTCCGTAACGAGTTCGAAATGCCATCTTCGAAATAGCCCCCTCCGCAATCCTCAGCTGATGATACCCAGATCGCAAATCAATCTTCGAGAAGCACTGTGCTCCCCGCAACTGGTCGAATAAGTCATCAATCCTGGGTAAAGGATACTGGTTTCTCAGCGTCACCTTGTTCAGCTGTCGGTAATCCACACACAAACGGTGACTCCCCTCCTTCTTCCTCACAAACAACACTGGTACTCCCCACGATGAAGTACTCGGTCGGATGAATCCCAACTCGACCAACTCCTGTAACTGTGTTTTGAGTTCCCGTAATTCTGCCGGCGCCATCCGGTACGGTGCCTCAGATATAGGTCGGGTACTGGGGAGCAGTTCAATGGTAAACTCAATCTCCTGCGGTGGTGGTAATCTAGATAGATCTTTCGGGAACACATCCGGAAACTCCCGCACCACAGGTATCTCCTCGATACTCGGAGTATCAACTAGCTCCGACACAACGTGTGCCAAATAGCCCTGGCATCCCTTCCGTAGAAGTTTAGTAGCAGCAAGTGAAGAAATCACTTCAGGCAGTGCACCATCCCGCTCCCCCTGAAAGGTAACCTCCGGCAAACCCGGACTCCGCAGAAACACTTGCCGACTACAGCAATCAATAAGCGACCCATGCTCCGCTAACCAATCCATCCCGAGAATCACGTCGAAGTCATGGATGTCCATAATAATCAAGTCTGCTGGCAGATCCACCTCCTCAATTCTCACCGGGCACCTCCGAATCACCTGATTCACCAAGTACACGACGCCCATAGGTGTGCCAACACCCATCTCACTATCTAAGGCTGAAACCTCACAATCTCACATATCGGCACAACGCCTCGAAATAAAAGAATGTGTAGCCCCCGCATCCAAAAATACTCGCACAATAAGGTTCGAGATATGAAGTGTACCGGTAATCCCATCCGGGGCTGACCTCGCCTGCTGCTGAGTAACTGCAAAAACACGAGCACTGGGCCCCGCAGTCTGCCCGCGCCCACGTGCGCCACGTCCAGCACCCTGTCCTCGGCCTCCGGCAGTGTTGGAAGCCGAACTATGTGCAACACTAGCACCTCCAGTATCGTTGTTCCTCGACAACGACGGGAAATCTCGAGCATAGTGGCCCGCTCCTCCGCAAGCAAAACAATTAACTGTCCTCGGTCCATCCCAAGACCCTCCTGATGCACCACTCCAAGACTGATGCTGCCCAGCACTGGATCTCGATCCGCCCCTCTGAGAGCCCCCTGATCGACCTGACCAGCCACGACCCCGCAACGATGTGGGTGCTCCTCGATAACTTCCCCCCTTAGAGATCTTCCGGCCGGTTGGTCCCGGATGGGAACGATCCCGGTGCCGCCCCTCGCCTGATGATTGTCGCGCCTGGTGTGCTGCCAGACTGGCCTCGACACGAACTGCAGCGTCGACCATGTCCCTCAGAGTTTCATAAGTGGCAGCCGTCACACCTGCCCGTATCTCTCCTCGGAGCCCCAACTCAAACCTCTGACATCTGTCCTCCTCAGTACTCACAAAAGCTGCTGCAAAACGGGAAAGCTTCCCGAAAGCCTGCTCATAGTCTGCCACAGACATGTCCCTCTGCACCAGTCGCAGGAACTCCGCCACTCGTGTTGCGCGAAACGATCGCGGATAGTACTGATCTAGGAACCGAGCACGAAAGACCTCCCATGTGGTGGTACGAACTGACCACCCCGACATCTCCAGGCCCTGCCACCATCGGTAAGCTCCGCCTTCCAGTAAGAAGGCCGCCAAAGTCACCCGCTCGCCGGGTGGGCAATGCATCACAGTAAAGATTCTTTCCCATTTATCAATCCACTCGTAGGCATCCTCGGGGTCAGATCCCCCATTGAAAGGTGTGGCTCCCAACCATTGAGCCCGCTCAATACTGGCACATTCCATCTCTCTCTCAATTTCCGCGGCGGTCCGTGCTGAAGAGGCTCTCCTCGGAGGCATAACCAACTGTTAAGAGGCATAGATTAGTTAACGCAATTCTTAGACTAGAAAAGTACCTAATATTAACCGCTAATCTAACATGCTGACCACAACCTAGTGCTCTGATACCAAGCTGATAGGGACCCGCCCCGATCCCCCGAGGACCACAAGGGGACGTGCCCTGCTCCCGTCTGACACCCGAACCGAAAATCCCGATTTTAGCCTTAAAAACTTAAATGCATAAATGTCCGAATTAAAAAGTCATACATAGTCCAAATTTAACAGATGTCAGACAAGGGATACAATTTAAAATACAAATCCGAGCACGACACTAGAAAGGAAAATCATACGGGTGATCCGACCCGACAGAGGATCAGGTGCGCAGTACAAAATCTATGCCTCAGCCTCGGGGTCCTCACCAACCTCAGCAACACGACCTGGAGGGGTTACCAAAACATGAAGGGTGAGTGGGCCGAAACTCAGGTTTGTAAAAACAGTATAATAAGTAAAATACATACTTTACCCCTCCGTTTTCCAAAACATGCATGCATCAGTAGTTAAAAGCCATAAACACATGTAATATATCACAAGTATCATATCAAGTCAGAAATGTAATATAACCCAGCTACTGCACCATACACAACCGATATTGACATCCCAGATGTCCGACGTCCCTGACGTCCAATAATGGTCACAGTCCCAAGGCTACGCGTGCCATCCGGGGTCTCAAATCCCGAGTCCAAATCTCCGAACCCAGTTCGGTTATGGCATCCCAGATGCCTAGCGTCCCAGACGCTCGACGTCCCATACGTCCAATAATAGCAATCCTGCTCCTGAGTCATCCTACGGTCCGGCACCTCCGTAGCATGACCCCTCGCAGGCAATGCACCGTGACCGCTCCGGGGTACCACATCCGGAGGAGACAGTATCATACGGTGGGTTATACAGTGCAGTTCCCAAGATAGTCATCGTATCCACAAGTATATGTAACTAGATATATACAATATAAAACAGTATTCATTTTCCGTAAAACGGGCCTCAGCCCAACACCGTAAAACTTGTCACAGCCGTAAATCGAGATAATCAAAATCCATTAATGAATCACGCACACATTTAGATATACGGAAATGAAAACGGTTACGCATGCAAGAGTTAATAAAAACGGGCCTACTCATAGTACGCTCCCGCTGCGAATAACGCGCGTACGAACTTGTCTCCGGAATTAACGTAAGTTCCCTGTCATTTCCAATCACACACAAGTATCATTAAAGGTCCTTAAAATACCCTCAAAAAGTCCTAAACAGAAACCGGTTCGGGAAAATCGGCCAACACGCTTCCCGAGACATCCGGCCCTAAATTGACCTTCCTCACTATCCCAGATCAACATGGTTATTTCACAGAAAATGTCCAAAATGATGAAAGGATTAAAAGTCATGTTGACCGTGATCCGAGATAGTGCCCAACGCGCCCTCACGCGCCGCCCAAAGTGGCTGCGCGTGAAAGTCACGCGCTGCTACAGTGTCACTGCTACAGTGTCACCGTCCTTGCCCGATTTACTGTAATTTGGGTCTGCGGCCCGCGGGGTGACCCGATTAATTAACCGTCCACTTCTACTTAATTTCATTCCTTCTTGATTCTAACCTGTTCTAAAGTCATTTAATTACAGTTTTCAGTCCACTAATCAACTCGACAAGCCCTCAACCATCCTATCCAAACCCGAATAGCTACACGGGTCCAACCTCAGAACACCTCCAAACCATCACCATTGTCCAATTAATTTATACAGAAGCATACTAGGACCTAGACTAACAAAATAGAACCATTAATTGAACGAAATATCACCTGGAAGTAGTCGTCTAAACGCTGTGATTTCCTCTGCACACGGCGGTCACCGTCCCAGCTCCTCCGTGGCTGGTTGTCATCGATTCCGATATGGACAGGTTCCAAATGTTCCCAGAAAGCTCACTCAGTGATTGGTTTCTACCAAAAGGCCGTGGAAATTGAACTTGGATTTTCCCTCCAAATCGGTTTTTCTCTGAACTGGAACTTGGGTTCCTAGGAAATTCCTCGATCACACTCTTCGAATCTTGCACGGTTAGGTCTCTGCTATTCCCAGAAAGCTTCCCCAGTGTTTAGATCGATCCCAAAACCCGTAGAGATTGAATTCGGAATTTTTCCCCCCAAAAACCCGAAACGGTTCTTCACTGTTTCTCCCCGTCTCTCTCAAACTCTCAGCCTCAAACAGACACCAAAATGAACCCGTCACTCACTCCCCTTGCGCGGTTAATCGATCAAGGCGTCCAACACCCGTGGGAGACACTCACAGATCACACTGCACCTGTTTCCCGCACACAGAGCCCGTTCATGTTTTTAATTCTTCTCGTGGCCTGCACAGCCTCAATTTACACTCCCATTACCTTAAACTACGTAAACAATACTCATCACCCAGTCCACTAAGGTTTAAACAATTTGCACGCCCACAAACACCACGGCATGGCCGTGTCCCCTGTTTTTCACGGTTGCTGCTACAGTAACCGTGCAAAAAGACCAAAATGCCCTCCAACTTCCGTGACCCGTAACTCGGTCATCCGATGCCCGTTTCACGCGTGCCGCCTGTCGTTGTACTCAGGGCATCGAGACGAATCTAACGGTCTTCGGGTCGTGCGAAAAATCCTGGTACAACAAAAAGTCCACCTTTTCCCCTAACTCGTCCAAATTACGGTAATGCCCCTGAACTTCCGATAGTCATAACTTTTTCCCTGATCGTCCGAATTGGACGTGCCACCTGTCTGTGAACTCGTGACATCCCGAACTACGTCACGGTCACTGGTCAAAGTCCATTTGACCCATAAACGAAAAAGTCAACAATTGGCCATAATCCACAGGGGTAAAACCGTCAATTCATACATTAAATTACAACATAACAATCTACGAATTTCCGGGGTGTTACAGAAAATCTACTTCCTATCTTATGGGTAAATGGGCCAATTGGATGAGTGACATTTGCCACTCATCTGATTGGTCCAAGGGATTAGTCACCAATTCCAAGATGCCATTTGGCACTTTTTTCTTAAAAACTAAAATAGTAGTCTCTGCACTTCGTGACCCGTAACTCTCATTTCGGGTGTTCAAATCCGGCATGCCGCCTGTGTACGAATTCAGGGTGACACGATCTACCTAATGGTCAAAGGTTTAAAGTCGTACGACGCTTTAGATCAAAAGTCAACATTTTTCCTTGACTAGTGGCAAAATGGTCATTTTACATATAATTTCCATTAAATAAAATATAATAGAAAATCCGGGTCGTTACAGGCTTCCCCCATGCCTTGCTTTTACTTGAATTTTCCATTTTGTAGCATCTCTTAGTGGTACGTAGGTAAGCAGACTTTGCAATAAAAACTCCAAATTTCACAAAGTACCAAAAAAACTATCATGACATCGACAAGTTAAAGAGATTTCTAGATGCACTGAGCTTCCTCTGGGTTAAAAAGTTGCATGACCATCTTAGTCTTCCAACATTTTCCATCCTAGTAAATAGGGTTAGTAACCAAGTTTGGCAGTAGTGCCTAGTGAGAGAGAGGAGTAAAGGGACTCCTGGAAGGCAGCCACGGGTCAAGCCTAGTGTTAATAATTCATCCATCTCCAACCCTTCACTGTATCTCAACTTTGAGAACCTCTAGGCCTTGTATAATTCCCTTCCAACCCCAAGAGCAACCTCATTTCTTGGTTGCTTGAAGGATAGTCTTCTCAGGGAAATACTTATCTTTGAGAACTTTGGACATCATAGCCTCAGAATTAGTGAGAATCCTCCTACTAATTTTTGCCAACATCGGAATATTGAAACATCGTAAGTCATTGAAACCCAAACCCCAACATTTCTTTGGTTGAGTAAGCTTGTCCAACGAACCCCAATGAAGTCTAGTCTTCCTCCCAGAACTTCCCCACCAAAAATCAGACATAATATGAACAATATCATGACACACCGTCACCGGAAGCAGGAAACAAGTCATAGAATATATTAGCATTACCAAGGCTACTGATTTAAGTAACACTTCATTACCAGCTACTGAGAGGTGCTGCTCAGCCCAGCCCTATATTTTTTCTTCAGTCCTCAACCTAGTAGTTGTAAAAACTTGTTTCTTTTATGCATAAAAGTCTACCTGGAGAACCCAAGTATTTTCCAAACCCCTCATGACATTAGATACCCAACAACCACGATATATTTTTCTTTCTATCTTCAGAACAGTCACAACTAAAAAAGGACAATACTCTTCTCCAAGTTAATGGTCACACTTGATTCTCCAACACAAGTAGCTAAAATCTCCTGAATACAACTAGCCACATCCAACATTTCTTTACACGTAAATAAAAAAATCATCAACAAATAAAAGATGGGTAAGATTTAGACCATGAGGTACTAAACTTATCCCCCTAAGGACACCATCATCTTCTCTAAGCCACATCAGTGAGGAGAAGCCTTCAGCATACATGGCGAATAAAAATAAGGACAGTGAGTGTAACGGCCCGTTCCAATTTTGTGATTATCGAGAATTAATCAAGGATTAATCGAGACTAATCAGGATTATTCGAGGTGAAATTACGATTTAACCCCCAAAAGGGTAAAAAGTTGACTTTTGACCCAGGAGGTCATTAACACGTGGACCAAAATTTATTACATAGATCTAGACAATACAAGTCCGTAGACAGGCGACACGTTGAAAACGGACATCGTACGGGAAAGTTACGGGTCAATTACAGTTTTTCATACTATTCACGGTTGCATGAATTACGAGAAGTTGACTTTTGAATTTGAATTTGGGACCCAAAATATCTTATTTGGACCAATGGATGAGTGACAAATGTCACCTATCCTATTGGCCCATTACCCCACATCATGCACCATTTTCATTATCATCTCCATTTTCATCTTTTTCATTCATCCAAACTGGTACCAACCCAAAACCATTTTCCATTTTCTTGCTTGAGGCCACTGAGAGACTGAGAGGGTGAGTGAGAGTGAGGGCGGACTGAGAGACGGCGAGGGACGCGGTGGTGGCTGGAAACCCAGAACCCATGTAAACCCGAAAACCCTTTTGTGTTTGAAAATTAGATTTTGTTTTTTAGGCTTTCTGGATTGAAACTAAGGTGGTATTGGTGTTCAATGTGTGTGGGGATCGGATGAAAAAATTGAAGGGAAATGATGGCGGAACCGCCCTGAAAGGAGGTTGGAAGGTTGGCCGTGAGGATTCGAGATTAACAGGTCCGGACGTTCCAAAGATTGTAGATTAACCTCGGAGTGGCTTACAACGCGAATTGTGAGCACACAACATGGACGGTCTGTGAGTAGATTTTGATTTCTAAATTATGCAGGCATATATATATATACATATATGTTTTAATGGTTTATGAATATGGTTTGTAATGTCCGGTTTATGTATGGCTTTGAATGAGGAATTTCATGATGATTTATATGTTGGTTGGATCATGATTTGAATAATGTGTTAACTATCGATTTTGAATTATTTCACGGAGATGTGTGAAATCGGTATATCGGGCTTTAGACCTAGTTGATTTAAGGTTTGACCTAGAGTATAGTCAAACGGGAAATTGAACAACGATTTGATAGTGAAATGGTTTTCGGATTTGGAAAATGATGTTTGGGCTTGTGACCCTATTGTGAATTTGTGATATGAGATTTCGGGCTAGAGGCTTTGTTCTTATTGTGATTTGAGATTTCAGGCTTGAGGCCCTGTTCTGATTTGTGATTTGAGATTTTGGGCTTATGACCCCGCTGGATATGATACTGGGCAGTAATTTTATGAGATTTGTGGAAATTAATTTTGGGCTGAGACCCTATGTGAAATAACTATTTTGATTTGAGAAACGACAGTTTGAAAATGTGTTTCCACTGTTTTAACTATGACCATTCTCCGAGATGATGGATATGACTTCGATAGGAATGTGTTTCCTCAAAGAGGACCCTATGATGTGATTGTAGCCTCCAGACGTCGTAGATTCTGGAGAGGTCACGATGACACTGCTTGCAGGAGTGTCAGAGATGGACATTTTGCAGACGTTGAGCCAGCGGTTCCGAGTCTGTAGATGTCATTGCTCAGACGTCGAGCCAGGGGTTCCGAGCCTGAGTTAGAACACCTAGATGTCGAGCCACGGGCTCTAGATCTAGGTGTATATTTGGATGTATAATCTCGAGTCGCACGCATAGCGCTGATATCGTGAAAATTGATTTAACGGAAATAGACGGATGTTGGATATGAGAATGGGTCCCAAGGTTTTTGACTTACTGATTTGTGTCCAAATGTTTTTAAACATGTGATGGTTTTACGATGATTGCATCGGTTTTCTTATATACGGTTTTGTTGGAAAGAAATGGTTTTAAATTGTTATGCATTCATGCTTTTTATTGAAGGGTATAAATGTCATTTTCGGAAATTATTTTTGAACTATTTATTTTTGTCCACTAAGAGATTTTATGTTTTTTGATACCCTTCAAATTGATCGCAGATGCGGACTGTAGTAGAGACCGAGTGACACGATCCATCCCAATCCCCTCGGGATTAACACGGGATGTGACATGCTCCCGTCTAACCCACATGTGACACGAAGGGTCACACAAGGGATAACCCAAACCTTAGCCCTCTAGGGGCTTCCAGAGCTCGCCAAGGTTAGTGGAAGACTGTGATGTCTCGGTCTCTACTACAACCTACATTTACGATCCACCTGAAGAGCATTAAAAACCATAAAAGTTGTGAGTGGACAAAAATAAATAATTTAATAAAAACTCATTTCATAAAGAAGACATTTATGTCCTTCATTAAAAACCTTGCATGCATACGAAAACCAGTTAATTCCAACATAATAAAATTGTTTATAAATTAAAGTCATTTCCTTCCTCAAATAATTAGGGCCTTAGCCCAAAATCATAAAACCAATAGTGTAGGAACTCATCCCAAAACTGTAAATCCAAATCCTCAAATCCAGTAAATCCGTAAATACGTAAATATAATAAAACATGTTTATACTAATCCTTGGCATCTCAGGTGTATGGCGTCCCAAACGCCTGACGTCATGCCAAGGTCTAAGGCTACGCGTGCAGCTCGGGGTCTCTTCGAGCCTATCTATGACATCCTAGATGTCTGAGGTCCCAGACGTCTAATAATAGCAATCCTACTCCTGAGTCACTATACGGTCTGATTGCTCCGTGCAATGACCCCTCGCAGGCAATGCACCGTGACTACTCCAGTGTCCCAGACAGCTGGAGGAGATCATCCACATATCCACATATAAGGATGGTATATGGAAAACATTTTATAAAATTATTTCAAAACCTTTCAAAGGGGCCTATGCCCGGGATGTCCATAAAACTATCGTAGGTCCATTTCATAAACCATAACTGGGCCTCAAGCCCGATAGTGTAAACCAAATGGGTCTCAGTCTGGTACCTCATTTCCAAACCAACACTAGTTCATTAAACCACTATTGAAATACCAGCACGTATAAACACAGTACAAAATCATAAATCTCAAAATACGTGCAAATGCATAAATACAAAATACCATAAGCATAATCATCATAAATCACATATACAAAACATATAAAACAGTTATGTATGTATCATATTTAGAAAATAATATCCACTCACACACCGTTCTAGCTGCGCCTCGATACGCGTGCATAAGCCTCCCCGGGGCTAATTAACCATCTCTGAAACTTCCGGACATGTCCAAATCATACCAACCGTCACGAACGAACTCTATAAGGTCATACCTAAGACCTATGAACAGTACTAGCCCAGGAACGCATCCCGAACAAGCTTCCCGAGGATAAACCCTCGATTTGACCAACCTAACGATCTCTAATTGACCCGAAACCACCACCATTGGATCCAGATCGTCAAAACCTATAAAATGACACTGGTCCTACCTTGAAATTTGTGCCCATGCGCCCCACGCGCGGGGTCAACGCGTAAGTCAACTCTGTCAAAAAGTCAATGTTGACGTCACAGCTGACAACTCTAACAGTGCCACGTGTCAGCTGTGCACTGGTCCACATCATAGACATGCCAGTGACACGTGGCAGCCCGTGATTGGGCCACGTCACTGACATGTCAGTGCTGACTGTGCACTAACATGTGAAACGTGTCACCCTGCTCCTGGTCCTCCTCTGAACTATCAAATGATGATGTCATCATCGTCTTCAACCTTTGTCCGGGTCACCTATTTCTCTGAATCGGGTCGTGCAGACCCGCAACCCTGAATTGGTTCCAAAACCTTTATCTGACCACCGTTCAACTCCATTTTCCCCCATTCTCTTCGTCTCACTTCCTAGATTAGTTCTATAAACCCAGAATTCCAAGATAAAAGCTTGAAGGTACCTGTTGAACGATGCAGCACAGTGATCGTCATTTTTCCTCCGTCGTATCCAGCTGTCATATGCCACCGTTGCCTTCGAAACCAGTCTCAATTGACTCGTCTCACTTCCTAGAACCTCATCCAATCCTCCAAAATGGTTAACAACATCAAAACATGATTTTCCAATTTTAAACTAAAAACGGTTTACGGTTTTACCTTTTTCCCGCGACTCCTCTGCCATCCACTGTGATCCTGCCACCTCATCGCCATCTCCTGTGTAACGACCCGTCCCAAAAATTAAAGTTTAGATAGTGATTAAGATGGGATTAGTGAGCTTAATCGGTGGTTAGATGGTCTCGTTGGGGTCGTTAGGGTAGAATGACGATTTTGCCCCTAGTTCGGGCAAAAAGTGGACTTTTAGTTCGGGTGGTCCAATGGACTTTGACCGGTGACCAAAACGTAGTTTAGGACGTCCCGAATCCGTAGGCAGGTGGCACGCCTGATTCCGACATCCGAGGAGGAAGTTATGATGTTCGGAAGGTTGAGGGCATAACCGTAATTTGGTTAAAATAAGGGGAAAAGTTGACTTTTTGTACGAACGGGTTTTGGTATGTTGACCTAAGACCATTAGATAGATCTTGTCATCCTGAGTTCGATGACAGGCGGCACGTATTCATCGGATTTACGATGTGGGAGTTACGGGTCTAGAAAGGTAGTGGCAAAGTTGTAATTTTGAGGTGTTAGGAAGGGCATTTTGGTCTTTTTGCACCTTGGGATCTGTGCAACAGAGAGGGAAGATGGAGGGCTGAGATTGAGCCACTTGGGAGAGGAGTTGAGGGATTGGTGACACGTGTAGGAGGGCTAGAGGTTTCTAGCACACACGGTCCAATTATTTGGGGGTGAGTTCGTGTTGGTTCTTTGCACCAGAAAGAAAACAGAGAGGGGAGATTGAGAGAAAAGTGGACGGTGATTGTGTGTGGTCGTGTGGATTGATGAGTGAGGAGTGATCAGAACTTGAGAGGAAGACAGTGAGGGAGTAGGGAGGTTTTGTGCTCGTGTGTGAGACGTGTGAGCGTCACGAGAAAGCAGGGAGGAAACTCAGAGGAAAACAGAGAAGTTGGGTGGTGGTGCAGCCGTGATCGATCACTCGAGGCCAGCGGAAGTGCTCAGAGGACGGAGGAAGACAGGAGGAGCTACTACCTCACGGCTGAGCTCACGACGGCGACAGGAGGACAGGTAAATTCTCACCCCCGTTTCTTTGCTCTGTTTTGTCGTTTGGATTCAGAAGCTAAGTCGTGGAACTAGGGCGAGAGTCGAGGGAATTGGAGGTTAGAGTGGGACTCCTGAAGGTCCCAAGAGTCGACTGAGTGTGTAGCCGTGACGGAGGAGTACACGGCGGAGGTTAGCACGACGGGAGTACTCTGTGTGCTCTGTTTTGCCGTCAATGCTTGAACTGGAAGTCGTGAAGTTTGGGGTAGAGACGACGGTTATGGTGCGTGGTGCGAGGCTCAGGGAGGTCCTAGGCGTCGTCTAGGGTGGTTATTGTGACGGGAGAAGACCTGGGTGGCCGGAGTAGAAAACAGGGGATAGTTTGGGTTCTGATTTTGAGCTCGAGTCGACGGGTTAGGGACAGTGTCGAGGTGTTTGAGTGAAGTAACCGGATTTCTTAAGATTGGACGAAGAGGATGGTGAAGAGAGGGAGGAAAATGGTGCAGGTACGGCGGTGAACCGCTGACGCCGGTTCAAGTTGCAGGCTACTGTGCTGAACCGGGTCGACGTGAGGTTGAAGGTGCACTATAGCAGGCGTGTGAGGGCCACGCGCAGTCACTTTGGACGGAGCATGGGGGCGCGTGCGGCGGTCTTTAGGGAAGGTGTCAACATGGTTTTTGGTCCAGGAGTTATGTTGAGTCCATTAGAATTGGTTTCGGGTTAATCGGACGTCGAATCGAAGTAGTTCCGCGAAGGTGAAGGTTTAGGATTCTGGTTCGTTACGTTTAGGACCCGGGGATTTGTGAGGGAATGTAGGTGGATCCTCGTGAATGTGTTAGTAACGTACTTTGGCGGTTGTTGACAGGATCGGGACTTCCCGAGGAAGCTGAGGAACGTGCAGGACGTTCGGGACGCGATTGAGGGCTCGGTACTGTGAGTGGACCCTTTCCTTAAACTCGAACATGTATAACTATTTTTTTTAAATTGTTTTATATATGTGATTACATGAATGTTGGATTTATGATGTGGTTTTATATACTTGCACGGTTTTCGAGAAAGTAAGGTAATTGGCACGTTTTACGAGAAATGTCGATTTCTGAGAATAATGCCATGGATTTGGGATTTCAATAGATAAATGGTTTAAATGTTCATAAAGGGATTTTAAAACCTGATTTGGTGATTAAAGGATTTTCGGTTTTGGAAACGGATTTCGAGAATCGAGAGTTGGTTTTCAGATTGAAAAGTGGATTTCCGGATTTGGGTTCGGAATGACGGTTCGGGATGTTGGAAGGGCATCGGACCGGTGATTTCGGATTCGGGTTTGGATGTGAATTCGGAAATGGTTTTCAAATGGTTTTGGATTGGATTTACTGGATCTGGTTATTGGGTTTAAAGACCCGGATATTGATTGACGGGGGACGGGCCCGGATTGGGTTTAAAGACCCGGATTGAGTTTAAAGACTCGGGAGTTTAAAGACTCGGATATATTGATATTTCCCCCGTAGGCCTGTTGAGTTTAAAGACTCGGGAGTTTAAAGACTCGGATATTATTGAGGCTTGGATTGAGTTTAAAGACTCGGGAGTTTAAAGACTCGGATAGGTCCAGCAGGTTTGATCGGAAAATGATGTTTTACGCTATGGTTTTATGATGCTTGTGATATGATTTCTATAACTGTTTTATAGTGTTTCTGTTTCTTATGATGTGGTTTATGGTGATTTGGTTTATAACTGTTTTATGAACTAGGTTATGCATGTGGTTTCAAAAAGGAGGGTGAAACTCGGTTTTTATTAAAATGGTTTTAGAACTTTTCTTTTATTTATGGTCCACTCACACCTTCTGTTTTTAACTGCCCTCCAGGTTGTGGAGCTAGCGCGGGGTTCTGGCGTCGAGGCAGCGTCTGAGGCATAGAAGTCACGTGAGGGATCCCGGAGTGTTTTAAATTTTCCGCGTGCGTGTATTTCGTTTATCGGTTTTTCTTTTCTGTGTATGTAGGATTATGCTCTATAAAACTTGACTTCGGGATATTGATATACTTTCTCCTGCGTCTGAATGTGTTGTGTCGGGGTGTCAGATGGGAGCAGGATTTACCTCGGTTTTCGGGGTGAAACCGGGGTGGGTCCTGACATCCTGGCCTCTCAGTCACCCTCTGTCACTCTCTCTCAGCTCAAAACCAGTGAGGGGAAAGGATTAGGGTTGTGGGTTTGTGGGTTTCACGGGTTAGGAAGAATGGAGAAGATGAGAATGAAGGGTGATGGTATACAAGTATGTGTGTTAGTGAGCTATGGATGAGTGACACTTGTCACTCATCCGTTGAGCCTACACAAAATATATGGACCCACACTAAAGGACAAATGACTACTTTTCCTCATAAAATGTGTCACTATGAATAGTACCTAAAATCGTCGGTAACCCATAATTTTCCCGTCGAACGTCCGATTTCGACGTGCTGCTTGTCTACGAACTCGTAACATCACGATCTACGTAATAGTCCTCGGTCTTCGTGCATTAGACTGGGAAGGTCAAAAGTTAATTTTCACGCAATCTTAGGGGCAAAACGGTTATTTCACAACGTCTGTCCGCGATCCCACGACTAATCCTTAATTACCCCTTAATTAATCCCGAAATTCAGGACGGGTCGTTACATCGAGACAACACATGCTGCTGCGTACTCCACAAGTCACTGCGTACTCCACAAGTCACTGCGTACTCAGGTAACCCCGAGCAAGTTACGATTTTATCCCTGGTTTTGTACGTGGTGTCAGACGGTAGCAGGGCACATCCCATGATAATCCAAGGAGATTGGGATGGGTCCTGTTAATGGGTCACCATGCCTAATCCCACATGCGGCCCTTATAAAACCAGACAAAGAACTTTTTACCAAGATGTTATAGGTCACTAAGTTTACACAAGCCATGATCCAAGCCATAAAACAATCATCAAACTGAAGATCAACAATATTTCCTTTAGAAAATCCCACTCCACACAATCATATACTTTTTCCATATCACGTTTTAGGATCATCTCCTCCCCTCCCACTCCTCTTTTCTGACAGAAGGTTGAAACACTTTATGCACAATGAGGATATTATCATAAATTTGATGGTCCTCCACAAATGTTGATTGTACCGGACTAATAATCCATTTGAGTACTCGTTTCAACCGGTTCATTCACATCTTTGAGATTATTTTGTACAACACAATGCATAGCGATATAGGACGTAACTAAGTCATTAGTGTAGGTTTTGTACCTTAGGATAAGAGCAATATGTGTATGATTAGCAAAGTTGTCCATCTAGCCTGTATAAAAAAATCTAGTCACAAAACCAACCATATCAGAACCAAAAATGCCCCAAAGTTTTTTGGAAAAACACATTAGTAGAACTGTCTGGGCCTCGAGATTTTGTAGGGTGGATTGACGACAAGGTCGCCCTTATTTCCTCATCATCAACCACCTTAGACAGGGACTGGTTTTTAGCCACGGAGACCTGGTTTTGAACAAACCCCACCATAGTGTACCCTCCACTCAACTGGCTTGCAGTGAACATTTCCCTGAAAAATCGAACTACAGTAGCCTAAACTCCCTCCTCATTTTTTGTCCATACACAAAACCATCATAGATCTTAAGTAATTGATTTCTAAGGCATTGTTGCAACATCTTGGCATGAAAAATTTTGGTGTTCTTATCACATTCATTAAGCCACTGGACTCTAGATTTCAACTTCCAAAAAACCTCTTCCTCCCAGAGAGCCTCCTTTAGGTAACTTTCTAAGTCATATATTTGTCGGGCATCACGATTTAGTTGCTGGTACAAAAGTTGTCGATTTTTCTTAAGCTCCTCGATTTTTTTTGGGTATTGGTGCCACTCTTCTTCCTCCACACCAAGATACCACGTAGTGTAAAGTTTATTCCCAACTGGCATAGGCCCAATTTCCACCCCTTCTGTTGCCGCACTTTGTGGATAACATCAATACATCCCTATTCATAACCCCACCTCGGATCATATATGAAGCGCCGCCTTCATCTTTGATTTTTAGGCACAGTATCAAGAACCTACATAGCATAGTCCAAGCCTTTGACCCCCAAATGGAGAATCTGAGTCTTCGAATAGGAAAACATCCATTGGGTCGTGGCAAGGCCTCTATCCAAGTGATCCTTAATAAAATCAGCATCTCATTTGTTCCTCCATGTAAATGGGGAGCCCTTAAAGCCTGGATTTAAAAGACTACTTCTCGAAAAAAAACCTTGCAAACATTCTCATACTATTTCGTGTCCGAGTGTTGCCTCTAGATTTTCATTGCAGCTTAGAATGTCATTAAAATCCCCCTAACACAAGACAAGCATCCCCAAACTGTTTAATTCTCTCTTGTAGGTTCCTACTATTTAGCTCTCACTTTGTCACTTACATTCGCAGAAACTGCATAAAGCCGCCATACTTTCACTGGGTATCCCTCGTGCACAAGCACCTCAATCATAAACTCGGCATATTTCACAAGGACCACATTGTCATCTGCATTCCACAAAACACAATATTAGCCACTCTTACTGACAGGACCGTCCCCTGAGGAACATTGATAACCGTGCCCGGTCCTGCTCCCGTCTGACAAGTCAACTGAAGTTCCCAAATTACCTCAGCACTTGCCAAACAAGGGATAACCGTGTCTGTGCCCACTCATGCCTCCATCTCCCAATCAGCCTCGATCATCGCGCCACGACCTGGAGGGTCAATAAAAACACAAAAGGTGTGAGTGGACAAAAAGAATTCAGTTACAAAACATGTTACAGAAAAGACATTCTACCCTCCACATAAAACCAATGCATGCATTCGAAAATCATTTCATAATCTATTTCATTTCCAATATAAGAAAACCGTGTATGAAAGCCAAAATCATTTCTTTTTTTTCAAACCTCAGCCTTAGCCTGAAAGCATAAACACGGGGCCTCAGCCCAAAATCATGAATCAAAATCCAAGTACGAGAACATAGCCCAAAAATCCATAAAGCCATATAAACCGGGTCATTGCCCAACACCTCCGAAAACATCGAAAATCAACAGTAAATCACAAGTCAATCAATCTACTGGATCTCAATCACCGAGTCTTTAAACTCACATATATTAGGTCTTCCTGGGATATCAACGAGTCTTTAAACTCATAACACAATCAATAGGCCTCGGGGGATATCACAATAACCGAGTCTTTAAACTCAAAACATATCAATCAAGGGTCCTCCCCCTTCACATCAATCAACCGGGTCTTTAAACCCAAAACCAGATCCAGCAATAGTACCGGGTCTTTAAACCCAAAACCATTTGTAATTTATAGCAAATCCAGAATCCATTGTAATCCAAATTCCAAAACCAATCTGAAATTACATTTTATCTAAATAGGACTCATGTCCGAATTTCACGTTCAAATTCCAAATCATACTCACAAATCATAACCAAAACATCATCAAAACATGATATGTATAAACCATATAAAATCATTCATCAAACCATCCTCAAAGTATAACATAAACCGTATTCTCGAAATACGTGCAATTACGTATTGCATATTGAAATGCGTGTAAATACGGAAATCGTAATTACCATAAGCATAAGCATAGAAATCATAAATATAAATCATAGAAAACAATTATGCATGGATTGAAATTTAGAAAACAAAGTCCACTCATACACCGTCCAAACGTCTCGCTTCCTAGCTGCACGTTTTTCCGTAAATTCCGGAAATCATAATTCATGTCCAAAATCAATATCGTGGGTCACTAACACTTCAATATACCTCATATAATTTTCTCCAATTTTTCCGGGATTTAAATACGTATTTTAAACGTATACGAAAACTTCGGATACACTGAACACCATCGAAACAATATCTGATTTCCTTGAAACTAGTGCCAAAATGTTCGTTACGTTAAAAGGAGCAAGTTTAATGTTGAACTCACCTCGAGATTAGCTACCACCCGCCCTCATGCGCCACCATGAGTGGTTGCGCGTGGGTGCCACCCGCCTGCTACAGTGTAGGGCACTGTTCATCGTTCTCACCTGTTTGTTCTGTCAAACGGGTCTGCAACCCGCGTGTTGACCCGTATCAATCCTGTTCAATTCCAACTTGTTTTTCGTAATTCAAATGTTTAATAGCATCGTCAACACATGAATTAAAGGTCTGTCATCTCAATTCCGATTATAATTACTTCCAACTATCCAACTCAATTCAAATTTTCGAAGACTGTTCATCATTCAATCCCTTCAATTTTCATCGATTTCTTTAAATTGATCAATTAGGAAGCATCATATACTCATTCTAACCATGCATTCAAGTTCAATTTGACTTGAACATACCTTTGTATGATCAAACTCAGTCATGGAAGTTCCAAACCGTCGCGGGTCCAGTTCTTGGCCAATACCTCCTCGATTACTTCCGTTTTTTATTGTGTTTGACTACTCAAGGTCCCAGAAGTCTTAATCGAACCTTAATTTGACTCGGGCTGGTCTACAACTTGAAATTGAATTTCAATTGTTCAAGAACAGGTTTCGGGTTTTTGATTTTCCTTTCACAATTTTCATCACTTTTCTTCCTCTCTCAATCTCAATTCTATGTTCTCCCTCTCTTAATTCTTCTCCAGTTCTTCTTTTCTCTCAATAGGTTTTTGGGGAGGTCGATCAAGTTCAGTTGTGGTCTTTAGTCTCTGTTTCTCAAACACACCCACACATGGTTTAAACTGGATTCATCCCACCACTCCACAACACACACCGTGCACTTGCCACCAATCTGCTAATTAGTGCCACTAAGTGCTTCATCAAAGTGACAGATGTCATTTGGTGGCATACCATGGCTGAATCAGCCCAATCACCGTTCTATTTCTTATTCAATTAACCAATTACCATTTTGCCCCTGCTTTGACAATTTACCAAAATGCCCTTCACACTTCTAGACCCGTAATTTGGTCGTGCGAACTTCGATTGACGCGTGCCACCTGTCTACGGATTAAGCGTCTCGAGACCTTCCCAACGGTCTTCGAATTACGTGGAAATTCCATGTCGTTTGAAAAGTAAAAAAATTGCCCCTTTTTAATCAAATTACCAAATTACCCTTGAACTTCCGAACATCATAACTTTCTCCTCGAATGTCAGAATCGGACGTGCCACCTGTCTATGAACTCGTGACGTCCCGAACTATGTCACAATCATCAGTCAAAGTCTGTTTGACTGTTCAAACCAAAAGTCAACCGTTCGCCCAATTCCAAGGGCACAATCGTCATTTTCTTCAAATTTTCCAAATTTTTCCTTTTTCGAATTTTCGGGTCGTCGCACTTACCCTTAGAATCCACATCAAACATACAATCAAAACCAAGATTTTTCATCAAGAACTGAAGTCTCGACCCCTTATTCTTTGTCTCTAATAACATTACAATTTCCAGCTTAAAGAACCTGCATTAGTCCTTCAAACTTGGAAGCGGCAGGTCACCACCAATGCCCTAATAGCTCTATCAAAGGATCTTCATGGTGATTACATGATAGGACCCGTCCCAAAAACGCTTTAATAACCGAGCATGGTCCAACTCTCATCTAAAAAATCAACTGAAGTTTTGATAATGCCTTTAACACTTGCCAAATAAGGGATAACCAAACTCTTGTTCCGATCATGCCTCCATCTCTAGATCAACCCCGATCATCGTGCCATGACGTGGAGAATAAAAAAACACCATTGAAAATGTGAGTGAACAAAAATAAGCATTTGAAATTTTGAAAACAAACTCTTACCCTCAAATTTTAAAACACGCATGGATACCGTAAAACATAAGCAACCGAATTTCAATTCAAATCACATCATAAACCGTGGGATTCACAAATCATCAAAAACTCGTGGCCCACATTTCCCAAAATCCATGTTCATTAAATTACATCACAAAACCTAGACACAAATATCCATAACAAATCAAAACCAATTATCGACTCCTCCGAGCATCAGTCGTTTGGGAAATACCCCGAGCTTCGGTTGTGTGGGAATAGTCACAATAACCATAACAACAACTCTGAGCATCAGCCGTTTAGGAACATTCCTAGCTTCAGCTATTTGGGAAACAATCACCCTAACCATCAGCCATGTGGGAAACACCCCTAGCTTCGGCTGCCTGGGAACACAACAACAATAACCCTGAGCTTTAGTGATCTAGGAAACACCCCTAACTTCGACCGTCTGGAAACTTATTACCACAATAGTGAAAACCATCCAGGGATCAAATCCAAAACCTTTCTTTCAAAACAAATCCTTGAATCACATTTGAAGTTAAAATACCATTTCCAAACCGTGCATGAACTTAAAACACAGTTTCTGCAATACCGTGAATATGTGTTTAGAATCAGTTAAAATATACAGAAAATCATCCCATAATCAAATCAAATCATTGCAACTCAAATCATGCAATTAAATTTAAAATATTTAACTATGCATGGATCACAGTTATAAAACAAATGTCCATTCATTAACTGTCCAAGCAGCTCAATTTTATACTGTACACTCCTCAAAAATTTTGGGAGCCATCTGTCTTGTCAAAAACCACCACTAAGGGTCACTAACTTCTTAAATAGTCTCATATTAAAATTGACCCCGATCCCACAGGGACCACAAGGGGACGTGCCCTGCTCCCGTCTGACACCCAAAATTCATACCAATTTTAACCTCAAAACATCAAATGCATAAATAACCAAATTAAAGTTATACATCAAGTCCGAATTAAACAGATGTCAGACAAGGGATGAAATCCAAAATTACAAGTTGCGAGCACGAATCTAAAATAAACCTGTGGGTAAACCACCCAACAGAGGTTCAGGTACGCAGAAGTAGATCTATGCCTCAGCCTCAGGTTCCTCCTCTACCTTAGTAGCACGACCTGGAGGGGTTACCAAAACAATAAGGGTGAGTGGGCTGAAACTCAAGTTTATAAAATCGTTTAATAAATAAATCATATAATTTACCCCTCCGTTTTCCAAACATCCATGCATTAGAATTTAAAACCATAAATCATATAGTATGAACCATAAGACATGTAATAAAATCATAAGATAAATTTTAGCCACTGCACTATACACACCGATCCAGACATCCCCGATGTCTGACGTCCGATAAGGTCACAGTCTCAAGGCTACGCGTGCCACTCGGGTCTCAATTCCGAGTCCAATCACTGAACCCTGTCCGGGTACGGCATCTCAAATGCCTAGCGTCCTAGACGCTCGACGTCCCTGACGTCAAATAAGCAATCCTGCTCCTGAGTCATTTTACGGTCCGGTTCCTCCGTAGAATGACCCCTCGCAGGCAATGCGCCATGACCACTCCGGGGTACCACATCCGGAGGAGACAGTATCACAAGAATGGATCTATACAGTGCAGTACCAAATACATTTTATTGATATCCACATGCAAAACATATATACGTAGATAAAATCCAAACCAATCTTTAAGTTTCATCAAACGGGTCTCAAACCCAAATACCGTGAAACGTGCCATAACCATAATTTCAATATCATCAAAACCGTTTCATGATTCCAGCATGTGAATATGTAAGTAAATCAGAAAACATTTAAGCATGCAAGGGTTTAATGAAATCGGGCCCACTCACAGTACGATCCCGCGGTGAACCTGCGCGTACGAACTTGTACCGGGATTATCGTACAATTCCTGTCAGTCCAAATCACACGTAAGGGTCACTATTAGTCTTACACATTTATCCAAAAGGTCCGAAACAGAAACCGGCTCGGGGAAACCGTCCAACAAGTTTCCCGAGACAACCGGCCCTAAACTGACCCTCCCAAACTATCTTAGATCAACATGGTTAATTCATCAAAAATGTTCAGAATGATGAGAGGAACAAAAGTCATGTTGCTCGTGATCGGAGATAAGGTCAAACGTACCCTCACGCGCCTCCCAAAGTGACTGCGCGTGAAAATCACGCGCCTGACACTGTAGCTGCTACAGTGCCACCTTCCTTACCCGAATGCCTGTAATACGGGCCTGCCACCCGCGGCTTGACCCGGTTGATTACCCAACAATTCCTACTTGATTTCAATCCAATTTGATCCTAACAAGATATTTAATCATCTAATTTAAATTATGAGTCATTAATTAGCCAAATCAAATCCTTAAATGGCCATTCGACCCGTGATCATCCAAACGGGTTGATCACCCCAACTCACTGGTTTACAAACCATAATCAAATTAACCTTACAGGAAGCATCATAGTATCAAAACGAACTGGAAAACACAATCAATTGAACCAACACTCACCTGGAAGTAGTCGTCCAAACCTCTGAAATTTCTCTAAACACGGCAGTCACTGTCCCAGCTCAACCGTGGCTGGTTCCCCTCGATTTTGATGTGGTTGAGTTCCAAATACTCCCAGAAGACTAAACCAGGCCTTGGTTTGGTCCAACAGTCACCAGAAATTGAAAACCCGATTTCCCTCCAAAATTTCCCGAAATGGTTTCTCTCTGGTTCCTCACCTATTCTCAGTTCTTTCAACGGCAGAGTGAAACTCATTCAATTCCTAATCAGTTTTAAACAACTTAAGCCGTCCCAGAGGCTCGTGGAAGTCCAATCTGTCCACTGAATTTTGTTCCCCGAAAAAGCTTCGAATCTTCATTAATCAAATCGACCGTGCAGGGTGGATGGTTCAGGCCACGTTCTAAAGCATAAGATACACCTTTCTTTCCAGCACACACTTGCATAAACAATTGCGCACTGAACCACCGCACATGGTGGTGCCGTCCATGGTCCCCCGCGGTTGCTATAGTAACCAGGGCAAAATGACCAAAATGCCCCTAGTTAAAATAATTACCAAAATGCCCTTCACTTTCTAGACCCGTAACTCAGCCATACGAGGTCCGATTTCGGCGTGCCGCCTGTCTACGGACTCAGGGCATCGAGACCTACCTAACGGTCCTTGAGTCATGTGAAAATTAGTTGTCAAACGAAAAGTCAACATTTTCGCCCCTATCGTCCAAATTACGGTAACGCCCCTGAACTTCCGATAGTCATAACTTTTACCCTGATCGTCCGAATTGGACGTGCCACCTGTCTATGGACTCGTGACGTCCCAAACTACGTCACGGACATTGGTCAAAATCCATTTGACCCTCAAATCAAAAAGTCAACAATTTGGCCATACCAATCACAAGGGTAAAAACGTCAATTCATACATTAAATTACATTATTATAATCCTCAAATTTCCGGGGTGTTACAAAAATCCCCTAATTTTCCTGGTAAAATATGTATAAAAAATGTAAACATAACACTTCAGACACACAAAACTACCTCGAAACGATATCCGATTGACTCGACAATCTATGCCAGATTGTCTATAACATCGAAAACCTTAAAACTCATATTGATATAATGTTGAGACACCAAGCCATATGCCTCCATGTGCCATCAAAGCTCTCTGTATTTGGACTTCATGCGCCTGCCACAATCACCTTTAACCTTGAGCGGGTAACCCACGAACCTGCAACTCGGGTCCCAACCCAACGATCCCAACCCGATCCAAAACTTGTCATTTCTATCCAATTATCACATTTTAAACCTCGAAATGATTCTAATCCTACCCGGAAATAGTTCTATAAACTCAAAACATGAAATCGTCACCTTAATTTCACAACCCAATTCATAGGTTTTCAGCCAATTTTCAAACTCGATTCCAGGCTTTCCCGCGTCCAATCCCATTAACGCTCAGGTCGATACTGAATTACTGATTTCCAAGGATCAAATATCATCCTAGTAACCTTAATTTCAAGCTCTCGCATCTAGAATTGGAAGTTCTATTTAATGGTGTACGGGTTGGTGATTTCGGGGTTTTCAGGTCTAGGGTTCTTCCTCATTTCTCATTTATTTTCTTCTTCCTTTCTTTATGCTCTGTTTTCTCCCTAATTCTCCTTCAATCCCTCTTGATTCTCTTGGCCCACAATGAAATACCACCCCTAAATTGGGCTTTTGGTTTATGGTTGTTAACACCCACGAGTAAAACACACAACCACACATACGACACAAGTGCCACCAAGCAGGATAGGATAGTGACACTTGTGACCATCCCAATTGAAAAATGTTGACTCATCCCCTTAATAAAATTGTGACCATCCCAATTGAACAATGTTGACTCATCCCCTTCATAAAATTGTGACCATCCCAATTGAACAATGCTGACACTTATGACTCATCCCAAGTGAACAATGCTGACTCCCACCCAAAATCCACTATAATAGTACACTTGGGCCCTACTCTCGTCTGACAAGAATCAAGATAAATATATGAAACCTTGTCAAATAAAGGATAAATACAACCCATTGGTTCATGTCTCCGCCTCTCGAGCCTCGATTCCCGTGCAACACCCCTAGAGGGTCACAAAACCAAGAAAACGTGTGAGTGGACAAAAATAAAACATTTAAAAACATACTTTTAAAACAACCATCATTTACCCCTCCGTTTTTCAAAACCATGCATGCATACGAAAACCATCTCTCTTTGATTAAAACGAAACACAGTCTTATAATCTCAAAATGCGTGAACAATATCTCCAAGTCAAAAACCACATGAAACCATCAAAACCACCAATAAGTCAATGCAATCATTCAGATACAATTTCATAGCACGTAATTCCACGCATAGTCAACATGGCAATCACACATAACCAAATCCATATCATACATAACCACAATGAAACACAAATAGCCATTTCATCATCGATGCACAACATCAACCATCAATACCACTGCGTTACTAGCAGGCACATCACTCACTCGGGGATATAGAGCCCAACTCGACGTCCGAGTGAAAATCGACTCAAGATACAGAGCCCAGCTTGACATCTGAGACTACTCCTCACAATATCAAAGACATATAAACATGAAATCACATTAGGCATCATAACCCACATACATCATACATCACGACTCGTCACATCAATAACACACAATCAATCCTCGAAGCACAAGCACACCCTCAAACATCATATCACAAGTGCACTATCGGTAGGCCATCTCATACTCACTCGGGATTCGGAGCCCTTGGCTCGATGTCCAAGTAACATCCGACTCAGGATTCAGAACCTCCGACTCAACGTTTGAGTCGCTAACACAATACTAGTCTCAGGATTTGGAGTCCCCAGCTTGACGTATGAGACTAATCAACCAACAAGAATCATCACATAACCAATACCAAGAACACATACTCATACCACACCTTAATACCATAGATCAAATCCGTAATCAGATCCTCGAGCCCAAGTCCAAAACGCAACTCAAGCTCAGTTCTCGTAAAATGTGCCATAAAGCAATCTCTATCAAAATAACCAAAAAATCATATGAAATTCATAAATATTTCAATATCTCATTTCACAAACCATATTTGACCCAAATCTGTAATTTAAACAAAACCCAAAAATAGAATCTCGAGAAGCCTCGTAAAACGTGAAACGAAATAACTTTCATAAAATTTTCCAAAATTCATATAAAAATCCCAATCAATCTGATATCATCAAAATCACAAAAAAAAAAAAAAATTTAATCATGTAAGTATGCATGCATAATAGCTACAGAAAAGAAAATCCACTCACATCTAGAGGTCAATATCCATCTCAGATCTCTTCTATTTTAATCCCATAATTTTTCGAGATTTTTAAATGGATTTAAAATAACCCCTAAACTTTCGATTAACCAAATGTAACGACCCATCCCGGAAATCAGGATTAGATTAGTTATTAATGACGGATTAGTGAAGTTAATCGGTGATTAGTTGGATGCGTTAGGACGGACGATAAGAAATGACGATTTTGCCCCTAGAATGGGCAAAAATGTTGACTTTAGTTTGGGCAGTTAAATGGACTTAAACCAATGACCGTGACGTAGTTCAGGATGTCACGAGTTCATAGACAGGTGGCACGTCCGATTCCGACGTCCGAGGAAAAAGTTATGACATTCGGAAGTTCGAGGGCATTTTTGTAATTAAGGTAATTGTCTCACAACTCCTCCTTCTCTGTCTCTGTTTTCCTCACCCACACACCAAATCACTCCATCTACTTCTCCTCACACACACACACACGACTCACTTATCTCTTCTCTCACACAGCCACCTTAAACTTCTTCATTCACCTGAACCCAATGCACGGTCTACCAACCCGTCTCCCCTGTTCCTCTATTTTCTGATTTCCTCTCAAAACCGTTGAAAACTTTAAACCCCCGTGTACAATTTGTTAGGCGGTTACAAAGGTTCCACAACCTTCCAATATAGGCCAAGTGTCCTCAATCGGATGGGCACAATCTCCCAAGCAGCCAAGTGTCCCACACTAACTGGGCATAGATCCCTAGGCACAGCAATGACCAAAATGCCCTTTATTCAGACCGGTTTGAGCCGGCCCGGTTCGACTGAACCGGCGCAGGCGGTTCTCGTCCAATTTTCCATCTTTTTAACTCGTTTTAATCCCAAAAGCTTCGTCCTACATTCTACAAGTGATCTACCTATGAAAAACTGAGAATTAAGTACAAAACCTTACCTTCCAAGCAGCCTGCAACTTTCGACTTGTTCCCTCTCTCTGTTTCCATGTTTCCAGCTAACTCAGGCCTCCCTTTCAAGCCCAATGGCTTCCTACCATCATCCAAAACCTCATTGTATTAATTAATTTGAAGTTCAAGCCTCCTCAAGTCAAATGCCATTTTTGAATTCAAACTCAACCTTTTTTCGGGTTTCAAGGTTTCCAGCCACGACAAGCTCCAAAACCAGACCTGATCCACTCATAACAATCTCCAAAACGTCATCCAACTAATTAAATAGCTGATTGACTACTAAAACAAGCTAATCAAAATTGGGTTTAAGACCAAGAATCACGGTTCTTACCTCCACCGTGCACGACAGCCCTCTCTGGACGTGCCAACCAATTCTTCAGCCGCCACTCTCTTCCCTCCATTCCTCAGCTAACTTCAATTACTTAGGCCTGATTATTGCGCATGGTTTTGAGTTTAAAGACTCGGGCGCACTTGAGATCCAGCAAACTCGCATGATTGATGTTTTTCACTGGTTTTCCGATGTTTTGGGCAGAGGCCCACATGCTTTGGTTTTGATGAGTTTTGGGACCGAGTTCCCGTACTTGAGACTGATTTGTGGTTTTGGGCTGAGGCCCTGGATTTGGATAACGGATTTGATTCTGGTTTTCATTGATTGGTTTCGAATATGAAATGGTTTTAGAACATGTACTTTATATGCATGCATTGGTTTTTGCGTGGAGGGTATAAATGTAATTGTGTTTTCTGATAACTGTTTTTGAACTTATTATTTATTTTTGTCCACTCACATTCTTTTGTGATTTCGATACCCTCCAGGTTGTTACGGTACGGGCTGTTGGTCGAGAGAGTCAGAGTCATCACACGTTCGATCCACAATAGTATATGTGCACTCTGGGAAGTCCAGATGCTGCTGGACGATCGAATCGAGAATTCCTTGTCTGACTTACGCGTCACATGGAGGTTAGACGTCGGTTTAGCCTTCGTGTCATGCGTAAGTTAGCCGGGAGTAGGATTTAGCCCTTAATCCAGGGGGATTAGGGGTGGGTCTTGACACCAAAACTACCCCGAAATGGTGTCTGATCGACTCGAAACATGCGCCAAAATGTTTGTTACATCGATTACATTAAAAGTCATGATGAACATACCTTGAAATTCCAAACCAAGCGCCGCTGCAAGCGACTGTACGTGAAACCCATGCGTCTATAGTATTGATTATCCTCTTTGCTTGTTTTCCTGCAAATGGGTTGTCCGACCCGACTTCATGACCTGGTTCAATTTCGCCCAATTCTGCATCAATTTTCACATTTTAAACACCTAATTGCATCTAATCAATTCCAATTCAAGATCCATGGCCTTAAATTCACAATTTTTTACCCCAAGCTAGTCGAATTCCAATTCGAAATTTCAAGATAGTCGCAGGCTTTATTCAAGGTGTAACAACCCGTACCTTCGGGAAGGGTATAAATGTAATTTTTGTAAAGATTTGTATGAAAGGAAGATTTTGCCCTTGTGAATAGTGCGTCAAAGTTGACTTTTTCTTGGACTTGTGATTTTCACGTAGACCGAGGACGGTTAGATAGGTCTCGACGTCCTGAGTACAACGACAGGCGGCACGCTGTCATCGGACGTCAGACGAAATAGTTACGGGTCTGGAACGTTTGAGGGTAAAACGGTAATTTTTATAACTAGGGGCAATTTGGTCTTTTTCCCCTCAGCCCAATCAGATCAGAGCAAGTGGCAGCTGTGGATTGGGATATTTTATTTTGATCCATAGGATTTTGGACACGTGTGGGTGGCTGGATGGTTCTAGGAAGTCCTAAACTACACACGGCCATAAATCGTTCAAGTTTGAACGGTGTATTGGACTTGAACACAGGAAAACAGAGAGTGGGTAATTGTGCGTGTTCGATCGATTCAGTGTGAGGGTGAGTGGGTTGTGAATTGAGAGAGTGACAGAGAGACAAGAGTGAGCTGTTGATCGTGTTTTGAAGTGGAATCGTGCACGGAGACACCACGGTGGACGGCTGGAATTTCTGGGAAAAATAGAGAGACGGTGGACTGTGGCGGTGGTTGTGCCGTGTGGTGGCTCAAACCAAGACAATAAGAGGCTCAGGTGACAGCATGGAACTCAACGAGCACCGTGGCACGCGGCGGTGCACACGGCGGAGACAGAATCGAAGGTATACCCCGATTCCACTGTTTTCCCGTTTTTCTTATTTTCCAAAGTCGTGGACTTAGGGCTAGAGTCGATGGATTTGGAGGTCAGGGTGACACTCCTGGAGGTCCCAGGAGTTGTTTGAGTGTGGTGTCGTGCCGGGGGAGGACCTGGGTGGCCAGCGGCCAAAACAGGGGCCACAGGCCATGATTTTCGAGAGGGAAATCATGAAGTTTTAGGCCGTGATTTTCAATTGTTAGGACATGGGAGGATTGCTGGGGACTGGACGAAACTAATGGAGTGGAAAGGAAGAAGATTGGTGGCAGAATGGAGGAGAACCGGTCACACCGGTTCAACTGTGTTGAACCGGGTGACTCGAGGTTGAAGAAACACTGTAGCAGGCGCGTGAGGCCCACGCGCAGCCACTTTGGGCTGCGCGTGAGGCCCACGCGCAGCCACTTTGGGCGGCGCGTGGAGGCGCGTGGGGAGAATTCCGGCCAACCTTCCAATATGGTTTTGGTTCTAAATGTCCTAAGGAATCCATTGGTGTGATTTTCGGGTTAATCGGACGATGTTATGAGATAGTTCGGGAATCCGGACGGTTTAGGGTCTAAGATTAAAATATGAATAAATTCCCGAAAATTGGGGAAATTAGGGCTAGTATCCTTGATGTATTTGTGACCCTATTTGGTGCATATTGACAGGACGGGAGACGCCTGAGACGGTCGAGGAGCGCACGGAGCGCGATTGACTCGTTTAGATTCGTGAGTGGACTCTTTCTTTTCTTTCAAGCATGCCTAACTGTTTTTAATTATGTTTTATTATTTTAAGTATGTTTTTATGCTTTTTAATGATGTTTATATGTGATTATATGTGATTGATATGCTTGCACGTTTTTCGAGGCATTTTTCAAATTTTCGCACGTTTTTCGAAAAAAAGCTGGATTTTGATATTGGATATTAAGTTTCATGTTTTCACTCTAGAATTGTTTCCTGATGGTTATAAGTGGATTATGAAGTATGATTTTGGAAATCAAGGTTTTGGTTTTGAAATCGGATTTCGAGAAACGAAATTTGGTTTTAAAGTTGGAAAGTGAATTTTCGGATTTGGGTTCGGAATGACGGTTCTGAACGCCGGAAGGGCTTCGAACCGGGGATTTCGAATTCGAGTTTGGCTATGGATTTAGAAATGGTTTTGCATTGAATTTGGATTGGATTTGCTGGATCTGGATATGGGTTTAAAGACTCGGATGTTCTGATGGATGTGGGACGGGCCCGGATTGAGTTTAAAGACTCGGGAGTTTAAAAACTCGAACATTTATGATATTACCCCCATAGGCCTATTGAGTTTAAAGACTCGGGAGTTTAAAGAATCGGACTACATTTGAGGCCTGGTTGAGTTTAAAGACTCGGATAGACCCAGCAGGTTTGATCAGACGTGGTTTTAATATAGTGGTTTATGAAATACATTATATCGCTGATGTTGTGGTTTCAAAATATTCGTTAGGCATGCATGTTTTCAAAACGGAGGGAACAAATATTATTATTATTTTTCCTTAACTCTGATTTGATGATAAACTGTTTTTGAAACTTTTATTTATTCTAGTCCACTCACACTTTTTGGTTTTAAATTTTCCCTCCAGGTCGTGGTGATAGCGTTGGGGTGAACGTTGAGGCAGGAATCGAGGCATAGAGCTTCCGACCTTCTTCCGTTGCGAGATTAGCATAGTAGTATTTTGTGCCCATTTTGTAGAACTATGCTCTGACTGACAGTTTTATTATATTTACTCCTTCGTCTGATAGTTATGCTTATGGTGGTATTAAGGTTATTTTGGTACTTTAAGTGTGATTGTCAGACGGGAGCAGGGTTCGTCCCGGGTATCGAGGTGATATTTGGGACGGGTCCTGACACAAGGGACAATCCTCGTCAATTCCTTTCAATTCAATGATGGTTCGACTCGTTTGGATCCCAGAAAGCTTAATCCAAACTTAGTTTCAACGGTCGAAGTCCAAAACTAAAATTCAAATTCCTAAATTCTGGGTTTCGGGTTTTCTGGGTTTCGAGCTTGGGTTCTTATTCCTCTCTTCTATTTTCCTTTTCTCTCATTTTGCTTCACTCATTTCCTCTCTGTATTTCCCATAAATCTCAGATGAAGATCAATGTTTGAAGGGTTCTTCCTTTTCGGGTTGGTCCATCAAAACATACAAACACAATTTAAACTTAAAACAACACACACACACACACACACACACGCACACACACACACACACATCACATTCGTTGGCATAAGGATATAAGGGATAAGGACACTTGTCCCTTCCCTATTCAGCCACAAAAAAAATTCACAAAGAAAATTACCAAAATACCCTTCCTTACCAATATACCAAAATGCCCATATACCATCTAGACTCGGATCAAAATCATTCAAACTCTATTTTTAGCATGCCGCCGGCTGACGTACTCGGGAGTCCGAGACCTTTCTAATGGCGTTTTCAGAATCACCAAAAATTGTCCCAATCAAAAATTCAACATTTTGACCTTGGTCCAAAAAGTTAACCCTTGACTTTAAGGGAAAAATGGTCAATTCAATTTATCATTTCGATTTTACCCTCATTGAAGGTTTGAGTCGTTACAATTTTAGACCAATAACCTGTCTCATTTGAGCTCTGATTCCAGCGTGCCGCCTATCTACCGACTCAGTACTCCGAGATCTGCATAAGAGTCCAAACAAAAAGTCCAAAAATCCACCGGAGTAAAAATTAAACTTTCAACGATGCAAAGAAATGGGTAAAAAATATCAATTCCTTTTCAAAAATCCCAAAATTACCTTTCCCGAATTTCCAGGGCGTTACAATCTACCCCCTTTAAGGAATTTCATCCTCGAAATTTGAACATGTTTGTCAATAACTGTAATTATAAGGTACACAATGATGTCTTGGACTCCTACCTGAACCCTCATTCAATATCCATGATCTACGTCACCATCGAATGCCTAAACAGAACATTGAAAAATGTACCACATTCTTTAGGGGATATCTTGTCACCTCAAAACCTCAAATACTCACTCCAACCTAGGAACACAATAATCTGTCTCATTCAGGTCCAAGTGTCCAACTCGCTTGTAAATGTTGTAACCTCAACCTCTAGGCTCGCTCACTATCTAGACCCCCAAGTAATCCAGGGTCCATCTCACCCCTAGGTCTATTCTGGGATCAAGTATACTCTTCACGTATCTATCTCATCACTAGACTGTGCACGGGGCTCGCGTTTTGGAGGCATGACATTGGAAACACAATCAATGCTCTGATACCAAATTGATAGGACCCGTCCCAAAAACGCTTTAATAACTGAGCCTAGTCCTTCTCTAGTCTGACAAATCAACCGAAGTTTCAAGAATACCCTTAACACTTGTCAGGTAAGGGATAATTATACTGATGTCTTGGTCATGCTTCCATCTCTAGATCAGTCTCGATCATCGTGCCATGACCTGAAAGGTCAACAAAACCATTGAAAGTGTGAGTGAAAACAAAATAAGCATTTAAAAATACATTTTGAAAATAAATTTTTACCGTCCAATTGTAAAACACACATGCATACCATAAAACATAAGCAACTAGATTTCAATTCAAATCACGTCATAAATCATGGAACCCACAAATCCTCAAAAACCAGTGGCCCAAATTTCTCGAAACCCGTGTTCATTAAATTACATCACAAAACCTGGACACCAATATCCATAACCAATCAAAACCAATTATTGACTCCCCCCGAGTATTAGTTGTCTAGGAAACACCTCGAGCTTCGACTGGTTGATAATAATCTCAATAACCATAACAGAAACCTCGAGCATCAGCTGTCTAGGAACACCCTTAGGTTCGGTTGCTTAGGAACACAACGACAATAACCCCGAGCTTCGCTCATCTGGGAATCACCCCAAGCTTCGACTGTTTGGGAATTCATGACCTCAATAGTGAAAACCATCCAGGGATCAAATCCAAAACCTTACTTTACAAACAAATCCTTGACTCACATTCCATGTCAGGACCCGTCCCAAATATCACCTCGATACCCGGGAAGAATCCTGCTCCCGTCTGACAATCACACTTACAGTACCAAAAAAAAACCTTAATACAACTATAAGCATAACTATCAGACGAAGGAGTAAATATATACAACAGTAAGCCAGAGCATAGTTCTACAAAATGGGCACCAAAAGTCCTACAAGTCTAAGTCCGCAATGGAAGAACGTTGAAAGCTCTATGCCTCGATATCTGCCTCAACGTTCACCCCAGCGCTATCACCACGACCTGGAGGGAATTTGAAAAAAAAGAAGGTGTGAGTGGACCGAAAGGAATAAAAATTTTAAAACCGTTTACCATCAAATCAAAGTAAAGAAATATAATCATTTGTTCCCTCCGGTTCAAAACCAGGCATGCCCAACGAAGTATTAGAAAAATCATAATATGAAACATCATAAGAAACAGAAACACTATAAACATCATAAGAAACAGATACACTATAAAACTGATATAGAAACCAGAGCATAAACATCAAACCACTTTTTCCGATCAAACCTGCTAGACCTATCCGAGTCTTTAAACTCAACCAGGCCTCACATATAAATCCGAGTCATTAAACTCCCGAGTCTTTAAACTCAATAGGCCTATGGGGGTAATATCGTAATATCCGAGTCTTTAAACTCCCGAGTCTTTAAACTCAATCCGGGCCCGTCCCCCGTCAATCAATATCCGGGTCTTTAAACCCATATCCAGATCCAGCAAATCCAATCCATATCAGTGTAAAACCATTCTGAAACCCATCACCAAACTCGAATTCGGAATCCCTAGTTCGAAGCCCTTCCGGCGTTCAGAACCGACATTCCGAACCCAAGTCCGAAAAAGATCCGTGTTCATAACAAAACCATAGGAAAATCATAAATCAGATTCCACAACCCATTTACCATCATCAGAAAACGTTTTTTAGGTTAAATTTCTAAATTATAGCATCAAAATCTGAAAACCCACTTTTCCTCGAAAAACGTGCAAAATCCCAAAAACGTCTCGAAAAACGTGCAAACATCTCAATCACATATAAACACACATAAAAAGCATAAAACATTAATAAAAACAATTAGGCATGCTCGGAAGTAAGAAAGAGTCCACTCACAGTTCACAACACGTCACTCGCGCCCCGTGCGCTCCTCAACCGTCTCTGGTGTCTCCCGTCCTGTCAATAGATACCAAATAGGGTCACAATTATATCACGGATACCTTCCCTATTTTCCCCAATTTTTCGGGAAGTTAATAATATTTTAATCCTAAACCCTAAACCGTACGGATTCCCGAACCATCCCGTAACACCGTCCGATTAACCCGAAAACTATACCATTGGATTCGTTAGAACATTTAGGACTAAACTCATGTTGGAAGCTTGGCCGGAATCATCACCACGCGCCTCCACGCGCCGCCCAAAGTGGCTGCGCGTGGGCCTCACGCGCCTGCTACAGTGCATCCCCTTCCTCGAGTCACCCGGTTCAACACAGTTGAACCGGCGTGAACGGTTCTCTGTAATCCGACCACCATTTCGGTTTAATCCAATCCTAACCTCTTCGTCCCGTCCTAAGCAACCTGACCATGTCCTAACCTCGAAGAATCACGGCCGGAAACCCGCCGTTCACGGCCGCGAAACAGACGGCCCGCAGCCCCTGTTTTCCTTCCCGGCCGTCCACTGCTTCCCCCTTCACGGTGGCGATACCAGCACCTTCCTAGGACCCTACTTAGTCCTACCCAACTCACAGAATCCGTCGATTCATCCCCGAAGTCCACAACTTCAAGTTTGAAGTCACGGCCAAAACAGAGTACTGGGTACTCGCCGTCGACTGAGCCCCGCCGTGTACGCCCCCGTCACGGCAGCCATCACAACCCATTCCTAGGACCTCCCTGAACATCACCCTGACCTCCTAATCCCTCGACTCTAAGCCCAACTCCACGACTTTGCATTTGAAAAATCACGGGAAACAGAGTAAAGAGACTTACCCTGCGATTCAGTCGCCGTCGTGAGCACCGCCGCCTGCCACGGTGTTTGTTGGACTCCCTGCAACCCCTTGGACCTCCTATAGCCTTGGTTTGCCTCACCACACGGCACAACAGCCTCCACGAGCTCACGGCCTCCCCGTTTTCACAGAAGCTTAGCTGCACCGCCACAGTGCCGCCGTGCACGGTTTCCGTCCAATAGCACCACCACCAACTCACCGTAAGCTCCCTGTCACTCTCTCAGTTCACCAAAACCGCACTCACCCCTTGAATCGATCACCGTCTCCCCAAGTTCTTCTCTCTGTTTTCTGCGCACACAAGGTTTGCACGGTTTCAAAATGGACAAAGTGTGGCCGTGCACACTTTAGACCTTTGTGGAACAATCCAGCACCCCCACGTGTCCACAATCCTATGGACAAGCAGAAAAATATCCCAATCCCCTTTCGCCACTTGTCTTCATCTGCTTTGCTGAAAGGAAATGACCAAAATACCCCTTGTATAATTAATTACCGTTTTGCCCTCGACCGTTCTAGACCTGTAACTTTTCCGTCCGACGTCCGATGACAGCGTGCCGCCTGTCGTTGTACTCAGGACGTCGAGACCTACCTAACGGTCCTCGGTCTACGTGAAAATTATTAAGTTACCAAAAAGTCAACATTTTCCTCATTAAATCGAAATTACGATAACGCCCTCAATCTTCCGTACCTCATAACTTTTTCTCTGATTGTCCGAATCGAACCTGCCACCTGTCTATGGACTCGTGACGTCCTAAACTACGTCACGGTCAAGGGCTAACACTCATCCAATCGATAGTACCAAAAAGTCAACTTTTCATCTACTATTCACAAGGGCAAAATCGTCCTTTTTACAAAACTTCACAAAAATTACATTTTTACCCTTCCCGTAGGTACGGGTTGTTACAATCTACCCCCCTAAAAAGAATTTCATCCTCGAAATTCAGTGAAATAAATAAGGGTACTGTTCCCGCATCAAGGCCTCGGGTTCCCAAGTAGCTTCTTCGACCTGATGATTTCTCCACAATACCTTCACTAAGGGAACTGTCTTCCTTCGCAAAACTTTATCCTTCCGATCCAAGATTGCAACAGGCTGCTCTTCAAAACTCAAGTCTTCCCTCAGTTCCACTGGTTGTGCTTCCAAAACATGCGAATCATCTCGAATATACTTCCGAAGCATAGAAACATGAAAGACATTATGTACCTTTTCCAAATCTGTTGTAAGGCCAAACGATAGGCTGCAGGACCAATCCGCTCCAAGATCTCATACGGTCCAATGTAACGAGGACTCAACTTCCCTCGTCTGCCAAATCGTACAATTCCTTTCCAAGGAGATAGCTTCAAGAAAACCCAGTCTCCAACAGCAAACTCCAAATCCCTGATCCTACGGTCAGCGTAGCTCTTTTGGCGGTCCTGCGCTGCCTTCAATCGATCCCTAATCAATGCCACTTTTTCCTGAGTAAGCTCCACCAGCTCAGAAGTAGTCAACCTCCTCTCACCAACTTCAGTCCAACACAATGGAGTCCGACACTGCCGCCCATACAAAGCCTCGTAAGGAGCCATCCCAATGCTCTCCTGATAACTGTTATTGTAGGCGAACTCCATCAAAGGCAGATGTGATTCCCAAGTACCCTGAAACTGAAGCACACAAGCTCGCATCATGTCCTCGAGAATCTGGATAGTCCGCTCAGACTGCCCATCTGTCTGAGGATGAAAAGCAGTACTGAAGTGTAATTTAGTCCCAAAAGCTTCCTGTAAGCTCTGCCAAAATCGAGAAGTGAATCTCGGATCTCTATCAGATACTATCGACTTCGGAGTCCCATGTAACCGAATAATCTCATTTATAAACAACTGTGCAAACTGTTCCAACCTGAAGTTCTCCCGTACTGGCAAGAAATGAGCGGACTTCGTAAGTCGATCCACAATAACCCACACACCATCATGTCCCTTCGGTGTTCTCGGAAGCTTGAACACAAAATCCATAGTCAGGTGATCCCATTTCCACTCAGGGATCGGCAAAGGTTGCATTGCTCCATAAGGTCTCTGCCGCTCGGCTTTTACCTGTTGACAAATCAAGCATCGACTGACATATTCGGCAATCTCACGTTTCATCCCTGACCACCAGTAATGCTCTCGAAGTGTACGATACATCTTGGTCCCACCAGGATGCATCGCATAAGCTGAACAATGAGCCTCATCCAGTATCACCTTCTTCAAAGCTTTATCCTCAGGTACACACAACCGTCCGTTCTTAACCAAGGCTCCATCCTCACGGATCTCAAAATCCTGTCTCTCTCCAGCCTCGACCTCAATCCGAATGATGCCCAGAATAGGGTCCTCAAACTGAGCATCAATCACCTGATCAATCAAAACAGGTCGCACATGGAAACTTGCTAGGAGTGCTCCCTGATCATCCACAGTCAACTCAACTCCCAACCTACGGAGCTCAACCAGCAAAGGTAACCGTACTGTCCTCAGATGCGACAAAGAACCAGCTGACTTCCTGCTCAGAGCATCGGCTACCACATTAGCCTTCCCTGGATGATACTCAATAGTACAGTCGTAGTCCTTAAGCAACTCCAACCAACGGCGCTGTCTCAGATTCAATTCCTTTTGAGTGAATAAATACTTCAAATTCTTATGGTCCGTGAAAATCCTGCACTTTTCACCGTACAAGTAATGTCGCCAAATCTTCAGTGCATGAACCACCGCAGCCAGTTCCAAGTCATGTGTAGGGTAGTTCACCTCATGGGGTTTCAATTGTCGGGAAGCATAAGCAATCACTTTCCCGTGCTGCATCAAGACACAACCCAAACCTTGTAATGAAGCGTCACTGTACACCTCGAACTCCCCACTATCATCTGGAAGGGCCAACACAAGAGCAGTTGTCAACCGCCTTTTAAGCTCCTGGAAACTCTGTTCACATTTATCGTCCCACTCAAACCGAACTCCCTTCCGTGTCAACCTCGTCAACGGTGCTGCAAGAATAGAAAAGCTCTCAACAAAACGTCGGTAATACCCTGCCAAACCCAGAAAACTCCGAATTTCCGTTACCGTCTTAGGCTGTTCCCACTTCGCTACCGCCTCAACCTTCTGAGGATCCACTCTGATGCCCTCGGCCGAAATCACATGACCAAGAAATCCGACACTGGTCAACCAGAACTGACACTTACTGAGCTTCGCATACAACTGATGCTCCCTCAACGTTTTAAGCACGATCCTCAGGTGTTTCTCATGCGCCTTCGCACTCTTCGAATATACCAAGATGTCATCAATGAAGACAATCACAAAACGATCCAAGTATGGCCGGAACACTCGGTTCATAAGATCCATAAAAGCTGCTGGGGCATTAGTCAAACCAAAAGGCATCACCACAAACTCATAGTGACCGTACCTGGTCCGGAAAGCTGTCTTCGGTATATCCTCCTCTTTAACCCTTAACTGGTGATAACCGGAGCGAAGATCAATCTTCGAGAAATACTGTGCTCCCTTGAGCTGGTCAAACAAATCATCAATCCGGGGTAGGGGGTACTTATTCCGAATAGTTACCTTATTCAGTTGCCTGTAATCCACACACAATCTCAATCCTCCATCCTTTTTCTTGACAAACAAAACAGGTGCTCCCCAAGGTGACATACTCGGTCGAATAAATCCTATATCGACCAACTCTTGCAACTGGGCCTTAAGTTCCCTCAATTCTGCAGGTGCCATACGGTAAGGAGTCTGAGAAATAGGCTGTGTACCTGGTAGAAGCTCAATCGTAAACTCAAGATCTCGGTGTGGGGGTAGTCCTGGCAACTCCTCGGGAAAGACATCGGGAAACTCCCGTACCACTGGTATATCCTCCGCCCTCACTGGCGTAGCACGCGTATCCACCACATGAGCTAAGTAGCCCTGGCACCCCTTACGTAACAGTTTGCTAGCCTCGAGTGCCGAAATAACTCCCGTAGGAAGTGCACGCTGATCCCCCTGAAACGTAGTCTCTGATAATCCGGGACTCCGAAAAGTCACTCTCCTATCGAAACATTCGATAGAAGCATGATGTCTCGTCAACCAGTCCATACCCAAGATCACATCAAAGTCCCGTAAATCCAAGAGTAACAAGTCTGCCAGTAACTCCACCTGGCCTACCATCACCGGACACTCTCTCAAAACCTGAGTCACTACCAACATCTCCCCAGTAGGTGTACTCACGCCTAACGCACAATCCAAAGTAGACACTTCCCTCTCCTTAACCAAACTACAACTCCGAGCTATAAATGAATGGGTAGCCCCGGGATCTATCAAAGTAAAAACAGTGTGACCAAGTATGGTGAGTGTACCTGTCACCACTCCCGGTGCTGACCTAGCCTCCTGCTAAGTCATCGCAAAAACTCGCGCCTGAGGTCCCGATGACCTACCGCGCCCTCTGGAACTGCTCGTGGCACCACCGCCACCCCTAGGGCCTGCCGCCCCTGATACTGAAGCAGTACTCCGCCCGGGTTCTGCTGCACCTCTGCCTGTTCCACCCTCCGGAGCTAACAATGGGCACTCCCGACGGAAATGTCCTCGCTCTCCACAATAAAAGCAAGTGTCCCTACCGGGTCCACCAGTATGCCTCCCTGTAGAAGCCACTGAAGTTGCACTCGCCTGAGGAGTCGGCTGTGACCTAGCTCCTCGAAATCCCGAGCCCTGAAAACTGCCTGGTCTGCCAAACCGGGCTCCACCAGCCGATAATGATCCACCAAAATTACCCCGTTTCGGGGGCCTCTGACTCGATGCTCCTGGAAATGACTGCTCTCGGCGTCGAACACTGCCCGAATACTGTGGTCGAGCAGGTAAACTGGCCTCCACCCTGACAGCAGCATCAGACAACTCTCGGAATGTAGCAAAAGAGCCGACTGTCACTATGGCCCTAATCTCTCCCCGGAGGCCCAACTCAAACCGGCGGCACTTCTCCGCCTCCGTCGCCACAAATGCCGGGGCAAAACGAGATAGCATCTGGAACCTCTGCTCATACTCAGCAACTGTCAAGTTCCCTTGCTTCACGTGAAGGAATTCCGCTTCCTTCGCATCCCTGAAAGAACGGGGATAGTACTGATCTAGAAACCGCTCCCGGAAAGTCTCCCAAGTCACGGTATGTGCATCCCAGCCGGACAGTTCCAGCGTGTACCACCACTCGTAGGCAGCTCCATCCAACAGAAAAGTAGCTAACAATACCCGATCCTCGGGAGGACAGTGCATCACCCCAAAAATACGTTCTAGTCGGGTGATCCATCGGTGAGCTTCCTCGGGATCAGCCCCACCGCTGAACGTAGTAGCCCCAAGCCTCTGGGCTCTCTCGATCGAAGCGCACTCAGTCCCTCTCGCCGCTTCATCTTCAGGTCGTGGAGGGGGTTCACGTCTCGGAGGCATGATCAATCGTACGCTGAAAGAGGCATAGAGTTAGTATAACAACCTAGACCCAACACAATTTGACACAACCTATGCTCTGATACCAATTGTCAGGACCCGTCCCAAATATCACCTCGATACCCGGGAAGAATCCTGCTCCCGTCTGACAATCACACTTACAGTACCAAAAAAAACCTTAATACAACTATAAGCATAACTATCAGACGAAGGAGTAAATATATACAACAGTAAGCCAGAGCATAGTTCTACAAAATGGGCACCAAAAGTCCTACAAGTCTAAGTCCGCAACGGAAGAACGTCGAAAGCTCTATGCCTCGATATCTGCCTCAACGTTCACCCCAGCGCTATCACCACGACCTGGAGGGAATTTGAAAAAAAAGAAGGTGTGAGTGGACCGAAAGGAATAAAAATTTTAAAACCGTTTACCATCAAATCAAAGTAAAGAAATATAATCATTTGTTCCCTCCGGTTCAAAACCAGGCATGCCCAACGAAGTATTAGAAAAATCATAATATGAAACATCATAAGAAACAGAAACACTATAAACATCATAAGAAACAGATACACTATAAAACTGATATAGAAACCAGAGCATAAACATCAAACCACTTTTTCCGATCAAACCTGCTAGACCTATCCGAGTCTTTAAACTCAACCAGGCCTCACATATAAATCCGAGTCTTTAAACTCCCGAGTCTTTAAACTCAATAGGCCTATGGGGGTAATATCGTAATATCCGAGTCTTTAAACTCCCGAGTCTTTAAACTCAATCCGGGCCCGTCCCCCGTCAATCAATATCCGGGTCTTTAAACCCATATCCAGATCCAGCAAATCCAATCCATATCAGTGTAAAACCATTCTGAAACCCATCACCAAACTCGAATTCGGAATCCCTAGTTCGAAGCCCTTCCGGCTTTCAGAACCGACATTCCGAACCCAAGTCCGAAAAAGATCCGTGTTCATAACAAAACCATAGGAAAATCATAAATCAGATTCCACAACCCATTTACCATCATCAGAAAACGTTTTTTAGGTTAAATTTCTAAATTATAGCATCAAAATCTGAAAACCCACTTTTTCTCGAAAAACGTGCAAAATCCCAAAAATGTCTCGAAAAACGTGCAAACATCTCAATCACATATAAACACACATAAAAAGCATAAAACATTAATAAAAACAGTTAGGCATGCTCGGAAGTAAGAAAGAGTCCACTCACAGTTCACAACACGTCACTCGCGCCCCGTGCGCTCCTCAACCGTCTCTGGTGTCTCCCGTCATGTCAATAGATACCAAATAGGGTCACAATTATATCACGGATACCTTCCCTATTTTCCCCAATTTTTCGGGAAGTTAATAATATTTTAATCCTAAACCCTAAACCGTACGGATTCCCGAACCATCCCGTAACACCGTCCGATTAACCCGAAAACTATACCATTGGATTCGTTAGAACAATTAGGACTAAACTCATGTTGGAAGCTTGGCCGGAATCATCACCACGCGCCTCCACGCGCCGCCCAAAGTGGCTGCGCGTGGGCCTCACGCGCCTGCTACAGTGCATCCCCTTCCTCGAGTCACCCGGTTCAACACAGTTGAACCGGCGTGAACGGTTCTCTGTAATCCGACCACCATTTCGGTTCAATCCAATCCTAACCTCTTCGTCCCGTCCTAAGCAACCTGACCATGTCCTAACCTCGAAGAATCACGGCCGGAAACCCGCCGTTCACGGCCGCGAAACAGACGGCCCGCAGCCCTCGTTTTCCTTCCCGGCCGTCCACTGCTTCCCCCTTCACGGTGGCGATACCAGCACCTTCCTAGGACCCTACTTAGTCCTACCCAACTCACAGAATCCGTCGATTCATCCCCGAAGTCCACGACTTCAAGTTTGAAGTCACGGCCAAAACAGAGTACTGGGTACTCGCCGTCGACTGAGCCCCGCCGTGTACGCCCCCGTCACGGCAGCCATCACAACCCATTCCTAGGACCTCCCTGAACATCACCCTGACCTCCTAATCCCTCGACTCTAAGCCCAACTCCACGACTTTGCATTTGAAAAATCACGGGAAACAGAGTAAAGAGACTTACCCTGCGATTCAGTCGCCGCCGTGAGCACCGCCGCCTGCCACAGTGTTTGTTGGACTCCCTGCAACCCCTTGGACCTCCTATAGCCTTGGTTTGCCTCACCACACGGCACAACAGCCTCCACGAGCTCACGGCCTCCCCGTTTTCACAGAAGCTTAGCTGCACCGCCACAGTGCCGCCGTGCACGGTTTCCGTCCAATAGCACCACCACCAACTCACCGTAAGCTCCCTGTCACTCTCTCAGTTCACCAAAACCGCACTCACCCCTTGAATCGATCACCGTCTCCCCAAGTTCTTCTCTCTGTTTTCTGCGCACACAAGGTTTGCACGGTTTCAAAATGGACAAAGTGTGGCCGTGCACACTTTAGACCTTTGTGGAACAATCCAGCACCCCCACGTGTCCACAATCCTATGGACAAGCAGAAAAATATCCCAATCCCCTTTTGCCACTTGTCTTCATCTGCTTTGCTGAAAGGAAATGACCAAAATACCCCTTGTATAATTAATTATCGTTTTGCCCTCGACCGTTCTAGACCTGTAACTTTTCCGTCCGACGTCCGATGACAGCGTGCCGCCTGTCGTTGTACTCAGGACGTCAAGACCTACCTAACGGTCCTCGGTCTACGTGAAAATTATTAAGTTACCAAAAAGTCAACATTTTCCTCATTAAATCGAAATTACGATAACGCCCTCAATCTTCCGTACCTCATAACTTTTTCTCCGATTGTCCGAATCGAACCTGCCACCTGTCTATGGACTCGTGACGTCCTAAACTACGTCACGGTCAAGGGTTAACACTCATCCAATCGATAGTACCAAAAAGTCAACTTTTCGTCTACTATTCACAAGGGCAAAATCGTCCTTTTTACAAAACTTCACAAAAATTACATTTTTACCCTTCCCGTAGGTACGGGTTGTTACATTCCAGATTAAAAAACCATTTCCAAACTGGGCATGAACCCAAATCACAATTTTCGCAATACTGTGAATATTTGTGTCTAAAACCAGTTAAAATATCCAGAAACTCATCTCATAATCAATTCAAATCATTGCAACTCAAATCACGCAATAAATTTTTTAAAACATTTAACAATGCATGCATCATAGTTATAAAACAAAATTTCCACTCAAAGACTGTCCAAGCAGCTCAATTTTGTGCCGTACGCTCCTCGAAAATTCTGGGAGTCAATTGTCATGTCAAAAACCTCCACTAAGGATCACTAACGTCACAAATAATCACATTAAAATCCCCTAATTTTTCGGGACAAAATACGCATTAAAAACATAAACATAAAACTTTGGACACACAAAACTACCTTGACACGATATCTGATCGACTCATAAACACGCCAGTACCGATCCACTCACTCCTACGTAGATCCTACTGCCTACGCTTCAGACCACTGCATCAGATCCAATAGATCTTCTATACCGCACGTCTAGATTGTGGGTTCTCTTCAATAACCTCATATCGATCAGTTATAGTCACTCATTTCCCATTTCCTTCCGTCATCCTTCAACGAAACTCACAATGGTCCCCAACCATGCCATCACAACGACTATACTCCATCTTAACACCATCTCCTAACACTTGCTACACTCGGCGTCACCCGGTACTATCACTGTGTATGCACATCCGAAAAGGGTATCAATCATCACTCCTTCTGATGATCACATCACATCCTGCCCGAGATTCCACTCCAAGCACCTGCGAGGATACAAGTCACCAACTCTCAGAATCACAATCAACGCTTACGAACCTCAGACGCCTCAGTAACTACCTTCGAAACTATCGATCACCAAATCTCAAAAAATTTCCAAGCACGGCCTCGGCATTTCTAACACCCCATGATGAGTCCATGAAATTAATCCCACTGATGGTCAAACCTGTCCATACCAACCTAGCAAGATCCAACACGAAGCCTAGGTCCACCGCGCTTCCGCTACCCTACTCTGATCAACCAACGGCATCCTGACCGTTTGTCCGGATACATGACCTACCCATGGTCATCCCTACCTCACTTTGAGTACGAACCCTCGCCTAGAGTCATCCACCAGGCACCCACTACCTCAGCTGCACCTAGCAGCACCACCACAAACCCCAACTCACGGTTTCCCTCAGGTACTTCTCACTATCCCACGGGGTTGCTCAAATTATCCTCGTTGTCCGGGTTATCCAAACCCGCAACTGCCACTCAACCCAACTGACCAAAAGGTCACCAGTCCATACACTCAACATCCAAACTCTATCCGGCTAAACCGGCCACCGTCAACCAGCCTCCTTGGCCTACGTATCTTACTAACTCAACGAGCTACTCTCAGGCCCCTCAGGCTGACCCACCTACTCATCCGTAGCTCACCAGCTACCATCTAGGTTACTTCTGCTAGTGTATCTCTGACCCTTATGGTCCATCCAGCAATCAAAACCAGTACCAACACACTAACCGTTCCGGCCCTAAGCCGACATACGTCACACCTCGTACTACGTATCGAGCGACTAACATCCTGACCCTAACAACCACTACTAACTAACCACAATGAACGAACTATCACTATCGTATCTAGGTTGCTGTTGGACTGTTCCGCGTCGAGACATCACATCCGAGTAGCATCACACCACCCAAGTCGACGAACCAACGACTTTGGGAGCCATACCTCGCGCAGAACACACAAAACCTCGCTCTGATACCAACAGACAGGACCCACCCCTAATCCCCCGGGATTAAGGGCTGAATCCCGATCCCGTCTAACTTACGCATGACACGAAGGCTAAACTGCCGTCCAACCTTCATGTGACACGTAAGTCGGACAAGGGATTCTCGATCCAACCATCCAAAAAGCAACTGGACATCCCAGAGTGTACCGAAATACTGTGGATCGCAGGTGTGATGCCTTCATCTCTCTCAACCAACAGCCTGTACCGCAACAACCTGGAGGGTATCGAAAACACGAAAAGACTGTGAGTGGACAAAAATAAAGTATAAGTTTAAAAACAGTTCACAAAACAAGTACATTTATACCCTCCAATTAAAAACCAATGCAGGCATATCAAAAGTGTAAGAAAAACCGAACACAGTTTCCTTTTCTTAAATCCTGGGCCTCAGCCCAAAATCATCGAAAATCAATCTCAAATCCGGGAACTCAGTCCCACAACTCATCAAATCCAAGTTATCCGGGCCACTGCCCAAAACCAGTGAAAACCCAGTGAAAAACATCAATCATACAAGTTTACTGGATCTCAAGTGCGCCCGAGTCTTTAAACTTAAAACACAATGCGCAAATAACCAGGCCTTCCCGGGATGTCTGAGTCGTTAAACTCAAAACAAAATCACAGGCCTCGGGGGGTATCACAATCACCGAGTCTTTAAACTCAAAACATATACCGAGTCTTTAAACTCAAAACACATAGTCCAGGGCCCTCCCCCCCCCCCCCCCCCCCCCCCCCCCCGTCAATCAATCCGAGTCTTTAAACTCAAAACCAGATCCAGTGGGTTTTCTCTTTTTTCGGGTCTTTAAACCCAAAACCATTTTATATCCAATTAGTGAAAACCACAGAAAATCCACAGTCGAATTCGCAACGATGATTCCGTAAGCCGGCATCCGGAACCATCGTCCCGAACCCAAGTTCAGACATCCTTTCCAAACCTCGAAAACCAAAACCGAAATCTCATCTCCAAACATCAGTTTCAAAATCGAAATCTCAATCTCGTGAATAGGGCTCCAAGCCCGAAATCTCTTTTTCAAAATCCATTTCAAATCCTTGAAATCAAATCATATTTCAATTTCCGAAACCAAATCATTATAACCAAAGGCAAATCACAAGATCGTTCAAAAACTCGTAAAACGTGAAATTCTGTAAAATACCTCGAAAAATGTGCAAAATCGTAAACCACCAAGCTCATAAATCAAATAATAGAATCACGTATAGAAAACATATAAAAACATATATGCATGCATCAAGAGTTAGAAAGCAAAGTCCACTGACAGACCATAGCCTCGTCGCCTCGATACGCGTGCACATATGCCGTTCCCGGCCAATCCACTATCCTCGGCTTTCCCGAACCTGTCTAAATCCCATAACAAGGTCGCTAATTACTTCACAATGGTCATACTAAAGCCCAAAAATTTTCCCGTATTTTTAACTATTTTTAACTGAGCCCTAAAACCTTCTAACAGCCCGAAACATATCGAGACGATATCCGATCGCCTCGAAACTAGTGTCAAAATGTTCGTTACATCAAATACTTTAAAAGTCATGTTGGAACCTTTCTCAAAAGACGTGCCACGTGCCCACACCAGCCTTCTGAAGTGGCTGCGCGTGGGCCTCACGCACGGCTACTGTTCATCTTCAACCTTGGACAAACCCAGTCCAGACCAGTCCGGTTAAAACCGGTCCATCCCGAACCGGCATTCGCGGTTCCTTCCATTTTTCCACCCATTTTCAATCTGTTTTAGCCTAGTAGCTTCGTCCCCTTCTCCCTAATCGATCTAGCTACTGAACGTATGGATTTGAGGCTTGAATCTAACCTTCCAAAATCGACAATTAAGCCGGTCCTAGTCTGTCCTCAAGTCGTAGCAATCCTGGTCACCTTCCTGCTTTGTTTGGCTCCCAAAAGCTTCCTAGAAGTGCCAGAAACAATTCACAGTTATCACTTTCGATTAAAAACGGCTAAACCTTTAATTACCATTTCTGAAAACACTTACCTTGTTTTCGAATTCTATGGCTGCCGTCCACGGCTAACCTCGAACTCAGCCTTACTTGACTCCCCTGACCTTCCTGAGCAGTCTCCTGCTCAGCATGACGCTTAGCTTATCCCCAATTGTCCAATTACCAATTGAAGGAAACAAGTTACGCGCACCTCTCTGTTTTCCTCACTCCTTAAGCCACCGTCCACGACGGCTCAACGTGTCAGCACTATCACCCTTCACACAGTCCATGTTTCCTTTTTCATTCACAGAGAATGTCAAAATGAGGGAGATCAAGGGAGGTAGAAGTAGGTTTCTTCTCTGGTTACTCTGTTTATCTCACCCGTGCAAAAACGTTTAAACCGGTTAAGGCGGTGAAGGATGGTTCTAAGACCATCCAAAGAAGGCCAAGCGTCACAATCCCCTGAGCACCAATCCAAGTTAACAGCCAAGTGTCCCTATCTGATTGGCACACTTCCCAAGGAGTAAAAAGACCAAAATGCCCTTGCAAGTCCAATTTACTATTTTACCCATCACCTACTTAGACCTATAACTCGTCCGTCCGATGTCCGATGAAGGCGTGCCACCTGCCATTGCACTCAGGACATCGAGGCCTATCCAATGGTCCTTGGTTTGCGTGAAGAAAACTTGTCGTGCAAAAAGTAGACAAAATCCTCCTTTTTAACCAAATTACGAAAATGCCCTCAATCTTCCGAACAGCATAACTTCCTCCTCGGATGTCGGATTCGGGCGTGACACCTGTCTACGAATTCGTGACGTCCCAAACTACGTCACGATCATCGGTCAAAGTCCATTTGACCACCCAAACAAAAAGTCAACATTTTGCCCAACTCCAAGGGCAAAATCGTCATTTCGCACCGTCCGTCCGAACACCTCCAACTAATCACCGATTAATTTCACTAATCTGTCATTAATCACTAATCTAATCTCGGTTTACGGAACGGGTCGTTACATCATTTTTGTCCAATTATCATGTTTTAGACCTGGAAATACTTCTAATCCTACCCATAAACAATTATGTAAGCACAAAACACGAAATCATCACCTTGATTTCACAACCAGATTCATAGGTTTTCAGCCAATTTTCAAACCTCAATTTCAAGTTTTCTCGCATCCAATCCCATTAACTCTCAACTCGATTATAATCTCCAAGGATCAAAGAGCATCCCATTAACCTTAATTTTAAGCTCTCAAGTCCTGAATTGGAGGTTCAATTTAATGGTGTACGGGTTGGTGGTTACAAGTTTTTCGAGTCTAGGGTTCTTCCTCCTTTATCTTTTCTTTTCTTCTTCCTTTATTTTTACTTTATTTCCTCCCTGATTCTACCTCAATCCCTCTCGATTCGCTTGGCTCACAATGAAAGATCACCCTCAAATTGGGTTTTTGGCCCTTGGTTGCTAACACCCACAAGTAAAACACACAACCACGGACACGAAACAAGTTCCACCGAGCAAGACATTATGATAACACTTGTCACCATCCCAATTAAACAATGCTGACTCGCCCCTTTAACACAAAGACGAAGATACCCCTAGTCTCAAAATTACCAAAATACCCTTAGGTGTTTTAGACCCAAAATAGTTATGTTCAAACTCTGATTCCAATGTGCCACCTGTCTATGGACTCATGACTCCAAGTGACAGGACTCATCTCAATCCCCTCGGGATTATCGCGGGATGTGCCATGCTTCCGTCTGACACGAAGTGTCAGACAAGGGATAACTCAAAATCACAGCTCATTCGGGGCTTCCAGAGCGCGTCAGGACCGGTGAAGGAGTGCGATGTCTCGGTATCTGCTACAGCCCGCATCCGTGATCAACCTAAAGGGTATTAAAACCATCAAAAGCTATGAGTGGACGAAATCAATAATTTAATAAAAACACATTTCATAATAAGACATTTATGCCCTTCACTAAAAATTATGCATGCATTCGAAAACCAATAATCAAACCATTTAACTTAATTAAATCATTAGGGACTTAGCCCAAAACCATAAATCCAAGTAAGTGGGAACTCAGCCCAAAACCGTAAATCCAAACCATGTGGGTCCCTGCCCAAATCCATTAACACCGAAAACCAAATCATAAATCAATAAATCATAATTCCATCAAATACCGTTATGTACTAATCCTCTGCGTCCCAGACGCCTGACGTCCCAGACGTCATGTCACGGTCCAAGCTACGTGTGCTACCTGGGGTCTCAACCTGAGTCAATCTCTAACATCCCAGATGTTTGACGTCCCAGACGTCTAGCAATCCTGTGCCTGGGTCACTATACGGTCTGGTCGCTCCGTGCAGTTACCCCTTGCAGGCAATGCGCTGTGACTACTCCATCTTCCCAGAGGACTGGAGGAGACAATCCATAGATATAAGGATGGTATATGGAAACCAATTTCATAAATCATCTCAAACCGTTCAAATGGGCCTACGCCCGGGATTTCCATAAAACCATCGTAATCCACAAATCTGATTTTTCAAATCCAAATCCATTTATGGGTCCCCAACCCGAAATCACATTAATAAAACAAAACTGGGCCTCATGCCCGATTTCGTAAACCAACTGAGTCCCTGGCTCGATGCCTCATTCAATCAAATAGACTCTAAGTCTGATAGTTCGTAAACCAAATGGGTCTCAAGCCCGATTCCATATTTCCAACTCCAAAATCATACCATTTAACCATTATTAAAACCATAAATCTCGATATACATGCAAATACGGAAAACATCTTGAAATACGTGCAAATATGTAAATCACCAATACCACAATCATCATCATAGAAATCACATATGTAAAACATATAAAATAGTTATGCATGCTTCACAGTTTAGAAAACAATGTTCACTCACAGACCGTCCTACGTTGCCGCCTGGATATGTGTGCCATAAGTCTCCCCGGGCTAAATCACTGTCCTCGAAATATCTGAACCTATCCAAAACACATTCTAAGGTTACTAACACTCCCAATAACCTTATATTAAATCCTCGTAATTTTTTCGGATTTTTAAACGTATTTAAACTCGATCCTAAACCTTTGAACATCCCGAACTATATCAAAACAATGTTCAATCGACTCGAAACCAGTCCCAAAATGTTCGTTACATCGAAGGGATGATTTCATAAGTTGAACACGACTCCCAAAACTACCCCACGCTCCCGCACACGCCGCCCAAAAGCGCTGCAAGTGAAGCCCATGCGGGGGCACTGTTCATCGTATTCCTCGATCAAACCGGTTCAGACTGGTTCACTGTACAGCCAGTCCAACTGAACCGGCAAGACCAGTTCTCGTTCAATCCTCCATCTTTTTCAGTCCTTCAATCCCTATATCTTCGTCTAATTGCCTAGGTTCGATCTACCTGCTCAAAATCATGAAACCAAGGCTAGAAGTTACCTTCCCGAACATCTATCAAACGGCCCATCTTCCTTCACCGTGCTTCCTTGATTCCAGCCACCATCTTCCTTGCTTTTGATCCCAAACAGTCTCTGGGACCTCTAGAAACAACTTCCAATCGTCAAAACCACTCAATAAACAACAAATCTCAACCTACCATTTTTGAATTCAAACAGGGGCCTTACGGGTTCTTACCTTCTCTCTCCGTCGTGGCCACCGACGTGGCCACCGTCACGGTTGTCTCGACCTCAGGAGCATCATCCACACCTCCCACACCTCTCATCATCCACGACGGTCGTCATCGTTAACACCATCCTCATCGTCTCCCTTCACTCTCACTTTTTCCTTCGCAAGTCACAGGCAAAGAAGGACATTTTGAAGGTGTTTGTATGAATCGTTTCTCACGGGTTCATGTTTTCGGTTCTTCTCCGTTGTGGCTACCGCCGTGGCTCAGGCCGTCCCTCAACCTCACCGTTCATAGTTTTTTCATTCCGTTCATTCACTCAGTTCCATGACCTCTCACACGAACACAGAGGATGATAGGGCAGTGGGTTGGTATGTATGTTTGTTTGGGGTGAAAATGAAGTTGGTGCACGGGAAGGAAGAGAGAGATAAGGAGGGAGAAAAATAATAAAATAATAATATAATTATATTTTAATATAAAACCATCCAATCAGAATTGAGATCCACAATTTGGGGGAGATGACCAATGGGATGAGTGACACTTGTCACTCATCCAAGGGCCTCCCACACTAATTAATTAGCCAATCAGGTTTAGTCATATAATTTACGCCTCAAAACGCGTGAATAGTCCAATTTTACTTCCCGTGACCATAACTTCCCCGTCGAACATTCGATTTCGACGTGTCGCCGGTCTACGGACTCGTGACGTCCCAATCTATGTCACGATCATCGGTCCTCGTATGTTTGACTGCCCGAGTCAAAAGTCAACATTTTGCCCAATTTCAGTGGAAAAACGGTCATTTTACACTATCCGTCCGAATTTCCTCAACTAATCCCCGATTAGTCATTAAAATTCATAATTAATTAATATTTAAACTCGATATTCGGGACAGATCGTTACACCAAGACCTATGTAATAGTCCTCACAAAAAGTCCAATATTCACCTAGAGTAAAAAGTCCATTTTTGACCACGCAAAAACAAAGGTAAAAATGCTATTTCCCTTTTAAAATCCCAAAATTGACTTGTGAATTGAGGGTACTCGGTCTTCTTCTTACCATCAATTAAGTTAAGGGCATTCTTATGATTAATTGAAAATTCTTACTCGTGTTATTTTTCATTAAGTGGCTAATTATTTTGATTTAGATATCTTTTCTAATCAGTTTATTTAAACAAGTTATAAGAGCATAATCAATTAAACTTAATATAAATGTAAATGTAATGCCCTCATAATTTGTTAAATGCACTAATTTGATAAAGAATAACTAAATCAAAATAAGTAATTACTTAATTAAAAATAAAATGGATAAAAAATTGTAATGAATATCAAGAATATTCTTAATTTAATTAATAATTCACTAGTGAATAGGTAAATGAGTAAATTGATCTAATTTCAAAATAACATGAAATAAAATGATGAAATTGAAATTTAAAGATCTATTTTGTTATTAACGTATAAATTTTGGAATATAAAATAATGTTGTCCTAATTTTTTATTAGATAATTACTTTTCTAAAGACGGACCTAAAATATGAACCATTTCATTTCTCAAAATAATTATTAAAGAATTCATGTCATCTAGTCATGTAGTAAGCAAAAAACGCAAATGGAATCGCGTGCAAGACAAATAACAAAACAAATACGTGGTTCATTCATTCGCAGGAGGAAAAAGATAAGAAATGGTCAGAGAGCAAACTGGACCAGAAACAGAGGGTATCTGATAACGATCTGAGGGAACACGTCATTGATTTGAGGAGTAGATGAAAGATTCCCTGACACATCTGGTCGCCACGTGTTGGCTGTTTGTTACGCCATCTTCCATATGACAAAAGCGCTGCACACGTCTTGATCAAAAAAAAAAAAAAAAAAGCGCTGCACACGTAAGGCCTTTTCCAAAAGTAACAAGATATTGCCAAGCATAAAATCTCATCTTTAATTTATTAAAAATCTTTGCATAATTCATATCATCTTAGAATCACCCACGACCACCGGATTTTGGCATCCAATTTCCGACGCAGCCCTCAAACCCCCAAGCAAAGCCAATCGCTTAACCATTAACGAATTAGTTTTCCCACTCCAAATAGCCCTGAGACAAACGAGAAGTCCCAAATGGTCTCTAATGATGAACCCAACCGATACATCCCCATTTTTAGCGGAGGATCGAAGTTCAGTTTGAGGCAACCCACTTCTGGAGGAATCCATTTGATCACTCCAATATGACTGCCACCGCTCAAACTAGGAGTATTTTCCTTGTAATAATTGTCCCCATAAAATGAGCCATACATGAGACCCGCGCAGCATGAGGAGTCTCATTTCAAAAACACTGATTTATTCCTCGAATTCTATATGTACCAGCAAAGAATCGGTGCCCTCCAAGCTGCGGAAGAGAACCCTTCTCAACACAGTTCAAGCATGAAAGCCAGCTAATGGTGTCTTCACTTGAAGGTCGCAATTGTCCCTCTTCAAAACTCCAAAGTTGCTGAGCGAAAATACACTCATTGAATAAATGATCCACTGTTTCCTTCGAGCACCCACAAAGGCCACAAGAATTATCCATGGATGGCATCATGGATTCCAGCCTGCATCTAGTATTTAATCTATTTCTCGTTAGAAGCCAACTGAAAGTTTTAACCTTTGGTGGCTTCTTCAGCTTCCACATCCGAATGAGAAGTTTAGCATCTGGATGAGAAGCAAAATGATTCTCCAGAAAGTTGATTGCAGACTTGGTTGAGAAAAATCTTTCGAGATCAGGGGCCCAACTAATCTCATCTTTAGCTCTACTTCCACAGCCGAAGGGATAAGGATAGCTCTGATAACTTGAGCAACATCAGAAGGGACCAGGCTTAGAATCGCTTGCATACCCCATTGATGGTTGCGAATTACTTGGTTCACCGTCAGGCTCCAATCAACATTTTGTAACTCCGTTGGGCTAAGTAAGCTTTCCAAAGGAAATGGAAATGCCCAATTGGCCACCCAAATACTAATATCCTTACCATCTCCCACAGTCCATGCTATTCCTTTATAAAGCAGCTTATTGGCCCCAAGAATACCTTCTTCGCCATAGAATGATCTTCCTTTGTTGAACACGTAAACAACGGTCTATGTCTTAAATATTTAGCTCTCATGAGTCGAGCCCACCAATTATATTTATCAATGAATATCTCCCAACCAAGCTTAGCCAGACCAGCTAAATTGAAGTCTTCCGCACAACGAAGTTCAATTCCCCCATTTTCCTTAAGTTGACACACTTCTTCGATGCCACAAGAGGAGCTGAACTTTGATTTCCCTAGACGAAATTTCTGCATTCTTTATTAATAGCTCTAGAAAGCTTCTTAGGGCAACAAAAACAAGAAAGTACATGATTAGGCATACAAGTGACACTGGACTTTAAAAGAGTCAATTTCCCACCTCTAGAAAGAGTATTTCTTTTCCAGCTTGCTAGCTTGTTATGAATCTTAAGTAAGAGTTCTTTGGCATTTAAAGGATTTCCAGAATACTATATTGTGAATGCCCAAGTATTTTCCAATCGTAGTTTTATGCTGAATAGATAGAATAGAGGTTAAATTATTTCTGACCTGAGAAGTAACATTAGCTGAGAAATAAATAGAGGATTTATGAAAATTGACTTTCTGGCTAGAAGCACCAGCAAACTTATTCAACACCTGAATATTAAGGGTTCCATGCATAAAATAAAAATACAGGGAGACAAAGGATCACCTTGTCTTATACCTCTTGAGGGACAGAGTGGTCCTCAAGGTTGCCATTAATTAACACTGAAAAAGAAGTCGGAAGTAATGCATTCCATGATAAGATTTGCTCAATCTACGGATAAACCAAACCTCAACAGACAATGCCCAATAAAGAAGTTCCAATCTAGAAGGTCATAAGTTTTTCTAAATCCAATTTAATAGCCATGGATCCCATCTTTTTTTTTTTTTTCCCTTTCAGTGTCTGGGAATAGTTCATGGGCAATCAAGATGTTATCAAAAATGGATCTCCCAAAAGCAAAGCTCCTTGATTCTAGATAATGTTTTTAAGGATCTTTCCAAGTCTATTGATAACTTCAGTTATAAAAGTCATTAACTAGACTAAAGAAACTCATTCCAACTACGGGCCAATAGTGATGGAAAAAACTTGCGTGAATGCCATCCGGTCCAGGGGCCTTCCAAGCACCAAGGCTTTTGGTAACTACTTCCACTTCTTCTCTTGTGACATGCGCTAATAAATGAGAGTTTTGACCAATAGAAATGCAAGGTTTAATTACATTAATAAATTCATTTATACAAGTAAGATTTGACTGAGACACTGGATTAAATCTCTTTTGAAATTCAGAAATGAAAACATGCCTCAGATTTTCATCACTATGCCAAAGGCCTTGTTCATCCCTCATTCTCACAATATTATTTCTTTTTCTCTTGATCATGGCTTGAGTACCCAAAAAAAAATTAATTTTCCCTAGCTTCCTCTTGGATGCGAAGACCATAGAGAGTTTTCTGAATCTCTTTCTCCCTGGAGATGAGATAATTAGATGGTGGGTTTGACATAAGCTACTCTTGGATATCACTAAACTCATCACTAGCTTTCTTCATCTTAGAGATGAAATCACCAAATTCTCTCTATTCCAATTACTTTCCTTGCAACACACGCAAAACCTTCGCATAGTGTCGAAATTTGTTGACAGGGTGAACCCACTACCTCGTAACTTAACCAAGTCCGTCTGACTACTTCAAAACCAGGATGCTTAAACCATATGACTTCAACCTTGAAAGTTTTCTGATTTCTATTCCTAATTGGAGAGGTGGTTAAGCAAATAGGGTTATGGTCAGAATCTTTGATGGGATAATTATACGAATTAAAATTAGGAACAATTTGTAACCAGAAAGACAAAATCAATACCCTTTTATAAATTTTAAAAAAATAATAATTGCTTACCTAATTGAAGGCCAATTTGATATTGCTGTAAACAAAAATATGTTAGTAAAAACAACTTGCAGTCGACTTTTAAAAAGTAGTTATAAAAAAATCTATTAATATTGAAAAATAAAAAACAAAATTTTTAACTTTCAATAAAAAAAAATTGTTCTGCTTTATTTTCAAATAAAATAATTTTTTTCATCATCCTTATTTTGAGAAACATATATAAAGCAACACAAATATAAGCTCCCAAGAATAATAATTCCACAAAAATAGATTACAAAACTTTTTTAAATAAAAACTACAAAATTGATAGAAAAACCTAAACACCCACCCAAAAAAAAAAACTCTAATCATCATAAGGTCAAGGACCAAAATATGCCGCTCTTTCTAAAATCTGCCCTACCAAAATCTGTTGGACAATAAAGCTTCTAAATTTCTGAATAATAAGCTGGTTGAACCCTAATTCAAGCAACAACCTTGGGCGTTTGACGAGCAGCTTTTCCTCCATTCTGATATGATCTCTGATAGGCTTCTCCATTGCGACCAGGATTCCCCCTAGCTGCACCTGTGAATTGAGGGTACTCGGTCTTCTTCTCACCATCGTTTCTACCAAAGCCGCGGCCTCCACTGTAGTTACCACGGCCCCCTCCACTGTAGTTCTCACCGCCATAATTCTCGCGAAGCCTAAAATTTTCATTTCGATACCCACCCCTTCCTGAAGAAAACCTACCTCTGTCATTGTTTGCTGCAATGATAAGAAAGATGATCAGGAAACGGCAATGGCAACTCCAATCATATTTCGAGTGGTGCCAGACAATTGAATCTTTATGCATATATAGCTAAGGCTTTGATCATAGACGATCTTCAATGATACACCAAGGGGTCAATCAGACAAAGGGAAGTGATTTTCATACTCCCATTTTCTCCTCATGCACTCTCCTTTTTTTCTTTTCGGTAACAAACTAAGGAGTGCAGGACGAAAAAAGTGGAGTGTGAAAGTCACTTCCCCCATCTTTTAAGACATAATCGAAAGACCCACATGAGCAAAAATGGGTTAGTCATTTTGGTATGTGCATTTAAGACGAGCAACTGTGGATAAAGGAAAGTAATCTATGAAACAAGAAAGTAATTTAATGAAACCACATAATTCAGGAAGCAAGATGAATAACATTTCAACTTGCCTTGTCTTTCTTCAATGCGAAGCTCATTATCGCCATATTGGATCGGCAAAGATGACTGAAACAGCACATGAATGTAAGATGTTAGAAATGGCTTATATATGTACATGTAAATACAAATAAATTCACCAAAAATGAGCCATACGTATATCTAGTTGCATTGAACAGAAGAAGAGTTAAAGATCTTTATAAACTTTGCCAGAATAAACCCACAAATTGATAAACTCCAAAATTATTTAATAAAATCAGATTTCAGCAAAGAACATTAGGGTGATTCATGAATAAACAATAAACAACCCAAGAACTACAACGATGTATAATTAAAAATACTAAACAGAAATATATAAATACAAAATGTGTACCTTAAGAGCATTTTCCATGGAGTCAGAAGATTCAAAATCCACAAATCCAAAGCAGGTCCCCCTTTGCTGGATACACATGTAATGCAAAACGGGTATTAGCAATAGACTAAATGGCTTAATCTAGATGAATACAAACTAAATGTAATCACCTTATTGCTTCTAACTTGAATCCCATCACGCTTGATGGCTCCATATGGCTTAAACACCGTTTCCAAGCCCTCAACAGTTGCATTCATGGGCAAGTTGGCAACGAAAACAGCATAGGCTTTAACTGCAACAATAAATACGAGGGACAAAGGAATAACTAATTTTTCCTAGCAGGACTCAAAGGAGAAAGTTTTAATACCATGCCATGGAAAAAGGTAACGACCTGCAGGCACGTTCTTCTTTTCCATGACACTCTTGTTTCGGGGAGGTAAAGCTTCCGGAGTAACAGGTGGCCGGGGCTGTGCAACAGGTTTAGTGGGGGGTGCCCTTACAAGGAAAGGGCCTTTATTCAGATTCAAAGCATTCACCTGAACCATGAAACCATTAGATAATAATTCAAGTGATAGCAATTAGAGGACAACCATACTAGTAAGTTACCACTGATGCATAGGTCTTTGGACCATCCTTCTGGGTGTTCAAAGGGGCAGCCTTGGTTAGTTCTGGATTGCTATTCTGCCTTGATTCAACGGGATTCTCAGTAACAACAATATTTTCAGTAAAGGTTTCCTTAACATTCTCCACCACATTATTAGCTTCATTTCCATTTGTATTGTTCACCTCTACGGATGTAGCTGGACTCAGCACAGGTTGATCAGCAACGACAGCAGATGGCTCTGTAATAACTAATACCATAATATCCGTAAAAAAAATATTACTCCAAACAACAAAGAAATAAAAACCATTTAACAATATAAACCCACCCTCACCCCGAATGACCAAAGAACATACCATGCTTTAGGGACAAAGGAGCTTGTGGAGTATTTTCCTCCACAACATTATTTGCCTCATTATCAACAAAGTCAACAAACTTAAAAATATCATTCGTGACAAAGTATCCAGTGTTTTGTGGGGCTACAAACTCATTTTGTGGGGCTAGAAAGAAAGTTTGGGTAAACTTTCTTCGTACGCCTTGTACTCCAATCAAATCTCCAGTCACTAAAACAATCACTCCACCCTTGAATGAGAACTGCGAATCAATAGTCAAAATTTTTACATCGCGGTAATTTGGGTAGTCCAAGCAAAGTATCTTGCTATCAATTCCCTGCTCCAAATTAAAATTCAATTAACTTATCAGACTACTAGTCAAAACCAAAAATGCTGCTTAAAGATCCCAAATTTGTCAACTAATATTAAATATAGAAACAAATATACTGATTGAATTGTAAACTAAATATAGAGACAAGTATATTGATTAAAGATACACAAATGATAGAAAATAAATAAGCAGTACTAATAATTACAGCTGCGAAGGAGGCAGTTCTATAATTAAAGCTGCGAAAGAATCAATTCTATAATTAAAGCTGCGAAAGAGGTAATTCTATAATTAAAGCTTCGAAAGAGCCAATTCTATAATTAAAGCTGAAAGATAGTGATTAGGGCAAATTAAAAAACTAGCAGCAATCTGCCACCGCATTAACAATGCAATCCTTCTTTCTAACTTCTAGGGATATGCTTTCATACATATCTGGTCAGTAACCATGTGTTTACATATATAATTATTATATTTTTATCACTAGTTCTATTGGGTTTGTCGTGTTCCTATTCAATTTAATATGCAATGAGAAATTGTGGACTCAAATTTCTTAAAAAAACGAAGTCAATACCCAATATGTATATTCTTCTCTCTAATATTCACATTTGATATAATGATATTGAAGGTATGGATTACAATATATACATTGGTAATGACCTCACCATTACATTTTACCTGAACCCAACTATACAACTAAGGTAATTTATATACAATATACCCACAAGGTGGCCTCGTGTCCTACTTAACCACAATGTTGCAACCACATCTTTACAAAATACTTACTTGCACATTAGTCACAGACATGACCTCTTCGGCATCCGGTTGAGGCCGGGATACCATACTTGACTCCTCATAAAACCTATGAAGATCTTCAGGAGATGTATTAAGAATGCCACAAAACTGCTTAACAAAAGCATTGCCCACATCCTGCGCTCTTAGAGGAGCTTCCGGTTGATTTTCCATCTCTGCCTCGACAACAAAGTGGTGTTAAAATTATCATATCTAAATAAAATACGACTCAAATTAATTAGCCATGAAATTAGCAAAGCAAAAACAAGACAAAGCCAACAAATTGAAGGACGATTAAGCAATCCAAGTACTAAATGACATCAAATTCCAGCTGCTTGGCAAGGTCATGACTAGAAGTAAAAAATAAGAAAACCCAAACCCTAATTCCAATTTAAACAGGAATAAAACAATCATCAACATAAATAATGCAAAACCCTGAATCAATAACCATTTTGTTTTTCTTCTCGACCCCAAATCTACAAACTTTACATCATGAATCATAATCCCGATTATGAGCAAGTTCTGAATGCAAATCCGAATAAAAACAAAACATGGATCTGACAACCAAGAGCAGATAACACTCAAAACAATTTCATTTCTTCATGATACAAATGTAATCAAGGAAAAACTCAATCACCCAGAAAAAAAAATCATAAAGCCCCAACCAATTGAGAAATCGACCAACATGACACACCAGAAAGCAGTGAAGGCCGCAGAAGGCCAGGCAGGGAGCTCAGAAGCACACTCGCTGAAAGTGAGAAATATATGAAAATAACCCTAAAACCAGTGAAGGTTGAGATTTATAGGGGCGATTTTATTGGGGGTTTTCCAATTCCGAATCCGATATGTTCTCGCCGACCCGGCTGGGGTTGGAGGGAATTTTCGTATTTCTACATTCTCAGCGCAGTTTAGGTGAGTGGGGTCCAGCCGCATAAATCAACGGAAATTGTACGATCATCTTCATCGGAAGGCCTTGATTTGTTTATAAGAAAAAGAAAGCACTTGAACCTACGGTTCTCGTTGGACGGTGTGATTTGAAATTCAGTATATGATGCTTGCAACAGTAAGCTCCGCGGTTGGTGGGCAGTGTATCAGACGCGCTTTAAAAACAGGGAAAATGCCAGTTCCTTCCTGTTTGTTGCCATTATGAAATTAATAATTACCAATTTCTTCCTCCTTTTTTCTTAATAGCTAAGAATTCGACAATTTCATTTTCCCTAGAAAATTGCCCTATTGAGGAAATTCAATTTCAAAAAAATGTGGAAAAATGCTAAGCTTCATGCCTTTGATTCTTGATCGTGTTCACACGTGCATACAATTGCAATTAATCAAATTGTTATCTACCAAATTGGAATGTAATTACACCTTATTTTTCCTCCTCCTTTTATATGTAAAGTTAACTGGTTAGTGTTGAGTTAATGTCTCCTTAGTGGATTATTAATGCATTGAATTTGATTATGTATTGGGAATAAATACATGGTGTTGTTCATTCAACCTTGTAGGAAAAGATTGATGTGGAAGCTTCATGAAGAAGAGCATTAATTGAATAAGGTGCATGAATGGACTTCAATGAAGGATGTTGAAATATGAGGAAATTGTCCCACATTGGAAAAGCACAAATACAACTTGTGCCTTAAGCACTATATAAGGTGGAGAGCTTGGTCACATTTCAACATCAAGGAGAACACCTCACAAGTGAGTGAGTGCTTCAAGAGTGTGTATAGCTCTTGGGCTAGAGTGATCTTCTTGAGCACTTCAAGAGTGTATATAGCTCTTGGAGTAGAGTGATCTTCTCGGTTAAGAGAAGGTGAAAGAGTGTGTATAGCTCTTTGGGGTAGAGTGATTCTCTCGGGTTGAGAGAGGGTGTACAAGGGGTATCCTATTGGATACAAGGGCTCGAGTTGGGTATAAACTTGAGTAGTGTAATCTTATATTTTGTATTCTCTCATAGTGAAGGAGAAAACTCTCCGAGGACGTAGGCAAGTTAATTAGCCGAACCCCATTAAATCTTTTGTGTTCTTGGTTTCTTTATTTCCTTTTTTTCATCTTTATTGTTAGCACTTGTGCGGTGGAGGATTAATTTCCTAACAAGTGGTATCAGAGCTTCGGTTTATCGATCGTGAGCGGTTTGCCATGGCAAGTTCTAGCGGTTCACATTTCAAGGTGGAGCAGTTTGATGGAAAAGGAAATTTCACTCTATGGCAAAGGAGGGTGAAAGACATCCTAGTTCAACAAGGCCTTGCAAGACCGTTGAAGGGGAAGGATGCGAAGCCAGAGAAGATGTCAGATGAAGATTGGGACGAGTTGGAGTCCAGGTGTGTCAGCACTATTAGGCTTTATATTGCTGACAATATTATAAATAATGTTAATGATGTAGATTCTGCACCTGAGCTTTGAGAGAAAATGGAGAAACTTTATCTTGGGAAAGGCTTGCAAACGAAGCTGAATTTAAAGCGGGATCTCTACAAGCTCAAGATGGGAGAAGGTGCGAATCTCATGGAGCACATGAATGTGTTCAAGGGATTGATAAATCAACTATCAAGAGTTGAGGTTAAAATTGAGGAAGAAGATCAAGCCCTTTTACTTCTTACCTCGCTTCCCGATTCATATGAGAATATTGTTACTACAATTGTGTATGGTAAGGATACACTGAAGATGGAGGATGTAGAATCGACTCTCTTATCACATGAGAAGAGAAGGAAAGCCGATGATTCTCAAGGTTCCGTCTTCATTGCTCATGAACAGAATCGTAAGGGAAGGTCAACTGCGAGGGGATTTAGTGAGCATAGCAGGTCTAAATCCAGAGGCAGAGGAAAGGGCAAGCAATGCTACAAGTGCAAGGAGTGGGGACACATAAAGCCGGATTGTCCATTGATGAAAGAGAAGGACGATAAGAACTCAGATTGCTCCTTGGCTGGTGTAGCAGAGATGTCTAGAGATTTTGGAGAACTTCTCACAGTCTCCAAAGGTAATTACATTTTTTTTCAAGATTATTGGATATTAGATAGTGGTTGTTCTCATCACCTTTGCTCTAGGAGAGAATATTTTGATACGTTCCAGGAAGTCCAAGGATTTGTGACTTGGGGTGATGGCACAAGACGTCGTGTCATGGGTACGGGAACGGTGAAGATCAAAATGTTCGATGGAGCAGTTCGAACATTGGGTGATGTGGTGTATGTCTCAAAGTTCCGGAGAAATCTAATATCCTTGAGCCAACTAGACTCCAAGGGCTGCAAGGTTTCGTCAGCAGGGGGAGTTATGAAAGTGTCACGTGGCTGCATGGTCCTAATGAAGGGAGAAAAATGTAAAAGTATGTTCCGTCTGATGGGAAAAACTCAGACCTCAAAGGGTGTTGGGAAACAGGGTGCACAGGAGAACAGGTACCTGAAGCGGGTCTCATTTGCGAGCACAGCAGAGACGCTATCTACATGTTTCCAAGTTTCAGACGATGGTGAGAAGGATAATCCTGCTAAGGAAGAGGCAAAGTCGAGGTCCCTCTTCGGAGCCAACTGGTAATTGTTGACTCGGAGCAGCTGCACATAGCATTGGCCATTTTGAATCAGGGGGAGCTAGGACCGTATGCAACTGATTCGGGGTATGTGTAGTTGGTACAAGAATAAGGCCAATGGAATGCTTGTGGGTATATCAAGCGGTATCTCAATTTGAGATGAACTTCAGGGATTGAAGTGGTGATGCAACATTATCCACCTAAGTCGGCAGGGGGAGATTGTTGAGTTAATGCCTCCTTAGTGGATTATTAATGCATTGAATTTGATTATGTATTGGGAATAAATACATGGTGTTGTTCATTCAACCTTGTAGGAAAAGATTGATGTGGAAGCTTCATGAAGAAGAGCATTAATTGAATAAGGTGCATGAATGGACTTCAATGAAGGATGTTGAAATATGAGGAAATTGTCCCACATTGGAAAAGCACAAATACAACTTGTGCCTTAAGCACTATATAAGGTGGAGAGCTTGGTCACATTTCAACATCAAGGAGAACACCTCACAAGTGAGTGAGTGCTTCAAGAGTGTGTATAGCTCTTGGGCTAGAGTGATCTTCTTGAGCACTTCAAGAGTGTATATAGCTCTTGGAGTAGAGTGATCTTCTCGGTTAAGAGAAGGTGAAAGAGTGTGTATAGCTCTTTGGGGTAGAGTGATTCTCTCGGGTGGAGAGAGGGTGTACAAGGGGTATCCTATTGGATACAAGGGCTCGAGTTGGGTATAAACTTGAGTAGTGTAATCTTGTATTTTGTATTCTCTCATAGTGAAGGAGAAAACTCTCCGAGGACGTAGGCAAGTTATGACACGACCCATCCCAATCCCCCCGGGATTACCATGGAATGTGACGTGCTTCCGTCTGACAAGAGGCGCCAGACAAGGGATAACCGATTTCCATTGCCCAAACGGGCTTCCAGAGTGCGTAAGGATCGATGGAGGAAGTGTGCGATGCTCAAGTCTCTGCTGCAGTCGTATCCGGAATCAACCTGAAGGGCATTGAAAACAAAAGCTGTGAGTGGACGAAAATAAACAAGTCTGTTTAAAACATTTATAAGACATTTATGCCCCTCAGTAAAATCATATGCATGCACCAAAACCAATAATCTCATATTTATTTAGAAATAACCATTAGGGCCTTAGCCCGGAAACCAAAGCATAGTTTCAATTTCCAAAAGTAAATCCAAGAGTTATTTCATAAATCCAGTAATATGAACCATAAGGCATATAATATAAACCACAACCATTATTTTAGCCACTGCACTATACATTCCAATCCGACATCCCTGATGTCTGACGTCCCTGACGTCAATAAGGTCACAATCACAAGGCTACGCGTGCCACTCGGGTCTCAATTTTCAGAGTTAAATCCCCAAATCCCGTTCGGGTACAGCATCACCTGATGCAGCATCACCTGATGCTTAGCGTCATAGACGCTGGACGTACTAGACGCCCGTGACCTCTCTGGGGTACCTCGCCGGAGGAGACAATATAATATGGAAGGATCTATACAGTGCAGTACTAAATACATTTTATCGATATCCACATGCAAGGCATATATATATACATGGATAAAAATCCAAACCAATCATTAAGTTTCATCAGACGGGTCTCAAGCCCAAATACCGTGAAACATGCCATAACCAGATTTTCCATATCATCAAAACCACTATTGTTTTTAGCATGTGAATATATATAAAATGTAAACCAGAAAACATTTATTCAATTCCGTTTTAGGGTCCCCGACCCGCAAACACATGTAGAAGTCAACTGGGCCCCTGGCCCGATTTCATAAGTTAACTGGGCCCCTGACCCGATCCACATGTTAACTGGGCCCCTGGCCCGATTTCATAGTTCAACTGGGCCCCTGGCCCGATTTTACTTTATTCAAGTTGTAACTGTTTCATGAAATCATATCCAACCACATTTATGGAAATCGGTGCAAATCCAGAAAACCTCGGTTTACGTGAAAATACGTAAATCGCCTCGAAATGCGTGAAATCATTTAAATTCACCGATATCCAAAATAAATCATTTAATCATAACCATAACAATCATAAAACAGTTATGCATGCATCGAATTTATAAAACCAATGTCCACTCACAGACCGTTTAACCGAGCGCCTCGATACGCGTGCCATAGGCCTTCCCGGGCCACCTCACTATCACCGGGACTCCCAATCCTGTTCAAATCAAATTAGAGGATCACTAACCTCATCATTAACATCCTATTCAAGTCCCGTAATTTTCCCGAATTTTTAAGTATTTTTAAACTGGATTTAAAACCTTCGGACATCCCGAACAATAACGAAACGGGATCCGATCGACACGAAACCAACGCTAAAATGTTCGTTACATTGTATAGGACAAAAGTCATGTTGGAAGTTTCCCAAAATTACCTCACACGCGCCCCCACGCGCCGGTTGAACTCCCTGCGCGTGAAACCCACGCGCCGGGTACTGTTCATCGTCGTTCAACCCGAACGACTGGTAAACGGGTCGCCGTGACCCGCGGGCCAACCCGACTGGTTCTCCGTCGATACTGGATCATTTTGGACCGGGTCTTCACCTACATGATCGTCTGGGTTAAATTAGGAGTTCTGTGGAAACAAAAACAATGAACAACGTCAAGATCCTCACCTCCCCGATCGAGAAGTTCACGGCCAACCTCCACCGTCGACTGCTCTCAGCTCCGACCACCATTCTCGATGAAAACGGTCCCTATAGACTCGTCTCATCCTCTGAGTCATCCTCCCGGTTACTAGATCGTCTAAAACGTCGAAAATCCCAAGCTGCCATTTTAGGCCCGAGAATCGGACTCACGGGTTTAGGCCATATTGCCGTCGTGGTCACCACCGTGGCCACCCAAAATGCCTGGACTGATCACAGGAACCTCCACCACCCATCAGCACGATCAAAAACAGTCTACAACGACAGTCCCAATTTTGAGTTTTTCGGCCTCCCCTGTTTTTCCTTCCGCCGTCATCTCCGCCGGCTCCCGCCGTCTCCCAGCTCACCACCGTCGTCCTTCCGCCCATACCAGCAGTTGGTCCCACTCCCACGCACAAAGGAGATGGGCTGGTGTGAGTGTGTGTTCGATTTCTTCACGGGCAGAGGAAGAATGAAAAATGAGGAAGGGAGGTATCAGATGAATAAGGAAATGGACGGTGGGGATGTGCATCAGCATAATAGATGAAGGGCCCAGATCAAAAGGTGAAAATAAGTGGGAAATTCTTTATATTTTTTAATCCAATAATTTAATCAATCTGACCAATCCAGATCTGATCCCAATAATTAAAGGTTAGTGGTCCACGTGTCCCACTCAGAAATTCAGACCAATCAGAGAACGCCACGTGTCCACGCCTCGTAATGCGTGCATAACGAAACCAAACTTCCGTGACCCATAACTTCGTCGTCGAATCTCCGATTTCGGCGTGCCGCCTGTCGTTGGATTCGCATCGACGAAACCTACGTAACGGTCCTTGGCCCTCGGCCATCGGACATCCCGGTCAAAAAGTCAACATTTGCCCATATATCGTCCAAATTACGAAAATGCCCCTGGACTTCCGTACATCATAACTTTCACCACGAACGTCGGAATCGAACGTGCCACCTGTCTATGAACTCGTGACGTCCCGAACTACGTCACGATCATCGGTCAAAGTCCATTTGACCATCCGAATTAAAAGTCAACGTTTTGCCCACACCCAGGGGCAAAACGGTCATTTTGCACAATTTGTCCGAAATCGCCCAACTAATCCCAGATTAGTAAATCACAATTAAATATTATTAAATCCCGATATTCGGGACGGGTCGTTACAAGTTAATTGGCCGAACCTCGTTAAATCTTTTGTGTTCTTGGTTTCTTTATTTCCTTTTTTTCATCTTTATTGTTAGCACTTGCGTGGTGGAGGATTAATTTCCTAACAGTTAGGTCAAAGGTACAACATCCTTGTGTGTCGGTGTTCTCTGTATTTGAAGACTGTAAGACCGAAGCCACCACATAGAAGTAGTCTGCTGCCGAACTAAACTGAGTTGATGATGCTACAATCGAACCTTCTAAAAAAAATTATTTTCTTATAGGCATATAAGCTTATTGCACCAAATGCCCTTGAACTTCACCTCAAATCTAGCCCCCCTGAAATTCCTTTTGTTACTGTTTTCCCAATAAGGTAACTATTGTTTCACTCAACCTCATTTTTTGTCCAGTCCATGTATCAAAAATAAATCTTGAAGTTTTATAAATTTATATCATAAATTGGATTCCAAGTGTATGTTGGACTTTTTTATTTACTTTTTAATGTACATTTTGAATTCCATATTTACTCTTTACTACACTTGAACTCGAGACTTCAATAATATAAAACTAGTGGAAAAAAAAATATCACTAAATTGTAATACATAATAGGCGAGTTGAACTTAATTTTAGCAATCCTCCGGCCATTGTTTTGTTTTTGTTTTGTTTGGACTTTTCCCAAATTTTCACAAATAAATAAATAATTATTTTCTTGCTCTAAACAAGAAGAAAAATAACTACTAATATTTTCATGTAACAATATTTCTACGTACATTATTTTTGTAAAGAATGAGGTTTATATTCAATACATATAATTCACCCTCCTCAAGATTGGAAAGTTTTTCAGAAAATGTGACACATGGCATATTTACAAGCAATTAGTTATTATTTTTGTCTAGTGTATGAAGAATAGGTTTTACCTATTCATTGTGGTAATACTGCGTATCAAAGTAAATTACAAAGAAAGCTCTCCCTTCTCTCTTGATTTTTCACCTATTTCCTGCTCCTCCCTCTTTCGTGGTATCTAACCTACTGTTTTGAGAGTCGATGTAGCTCTCTTGGCATTCATCACCTCATGCTCGGGCTTCTTGGCCTTTTTTGCTTTTCGTTTTTCTTTACCTTTCGTCTTTCTCGTTGTTTCTGCCTCCATTTCCAAATCCCAATCTCCATCTCATCGTTACTCCATATCTCATCTTCCATCAACACCCATTTTCTCTACAAAACCACATATCTTTAGATCAACTCCATTAGATTTTCCTTTGGTTGAAATGCATATGTTTGTGCTTGCTGTAACTCCATCTCTACTTCCTGCTCTCAAATTTGGGTCTTCGATTTGGGCATTTTGGTTGTCATGTTTGTTGGTTAATCTTGACCGTTTTGATTGTTTACATATGTTGATATTTTGTGGCTTTTTGTCTCCAAACCATCGGCTACAAATCGTTCATCTTTATTTCGTCGATTGGTTTCACTTGGTGCGGCAGAGGTGAGCATTTTGGTGATGGCAGCTGATGGCTTCTCCTCGTAGCTCTAGGGTTTTGCTGGGTTTGGACTTGTAGATTGGATCATTTTGTTTTGGCTAGGCTTAATCCTTTTGTTAGTAGAATTTTTTTATCTTTTATTTCTCTGCATTATTTTAATTGAGTTCTTCTACTTGTATTGATGTTTGGTTATGAATATCAAAGCCTACTTCTTGTAAAAAAAAAAGGTAAATTATAAAGTGAAAGCCCACATGAGAAAATGGAAGGTTCTTTTGTTGCTGCTTGTGGTAAGGGAGGAGTTGTTGCTATTGTTAGGGCTGACAGTAGGGAAGCTATGGTTGATAGTTTGATACTAAAAGAATAGGAAATTGGAGGTAAGGCTATATCAAATTCAGAGCCGGTCTAAATATTTAGAAATTTAGGGCAAAAATAAAAAACGGGCTTTCAATTCGCATACTTAATTATTGAAAATGTAAATTTTATAAATTGATTATATTATATTTATATTAAAAGGCATCATTAAAACTTTTGTTAGGGAAAAACTCATTGGGAAAAAATCACAAATAAAGGAAAAAAAGTACCTCATGTTCAAAACATTACATTTAATTTTTTTTTAAACAAATCTTATACTTTTTTGGTGAAACCAGTAAGCAATCTGCAATTCTATACAAACTTCATCATTCAATACAAGAATATAATTAAATATTGTTCAACTAAGAACCTTTGTAGCAGTGACCTTATCAGTTTAAGTGAGTTCCTTGAAATCCTCCTGACATATGAAAAAAAATATATAATTAAGGATTCAAAGGCACAAACAAAAAAAAACTAAAGAGGCACAATTTCTAATTTCTAACAAAGAGGAAGAAGTGACCTGTTGACAGGACCCCGTCCCAACTGAACGTCAATAACCGTGTCCGGTCCTGCTCCCGTCTGACAAGTCAACCAAAGGCCCGAAACTATCCTTCAGTGCTTGCTAGACAAGGGATGTTTGCGCTGATTTCTGCTGCTGCCACTGCCTCACGATCAGTCCCGAACGTCGTGCCACGGCCTGGAGGGTCACAAAATAGAAAAGGTGTAAGTGGACAAAAATGACCTCTTATAAAAACGTTTGCCAAAATACATTCTTACCCTCCAGTTTTCACAAACTTGCATGCATATCACAAAACATGAGTAATAGTATGAAATCATTCAAGTATGAACCGTGGACCGATAAAATAAAAACATATTTTCCCATGATCCATAAGACTCATGTTCACCAAATCAGTTCATGTTATAAAACATCAAATCTCGGCTCTAAGGCCAAAACATGTGAAAACATAATCACCTGGCCACAAGGACCAAAAACCCGTACTCAATACTGATACGTCATCAAACAACAGCAATCAGCACTAATCACAAGTGCACAATAAATATATCAATCTAATCAATCCGCACTACTCACAAGTGCACAAACTATCACAATCACATCTGCACTACTCACAAGTGCACAATCAACCAAACTGCACTACTCACAAGTGCTGCACTACGCGTAGGCCAATATCCAGCCACTCTCTCGGGATCGGACACCTCTGGGCTCAACCTTCGGGCTCAGCCACATCTGGGCGAACACATCCCCAGGCTCAGACACATCCGAGTGGTACATCCAGGCTCAGTCACATCTGAGAAGCTGACTACCATAGGATCAACTCCCGATCCTACAATCACATCCCCCAAGCTCCGGTCGTCTGGGTAATCCCCCCAAGCTCCGACCGTCTGGGCATTTCACAATCACAATGAAAACCATCTCGGGAATTACATCCCAAAATATTTCAATCAAATCTTGTCTTCATACAAAGTCAAGATCATTCCCGACTGGGTCTCAAGCCCCAAAATACCATTAACACGTAAATCTTTAAAATCACATTTAAACTAATAAAATAATCCAGAAATCATCCTTGACTCACCAACTAAGTCAAACTATCCTTTTAGAAATCTTTTAGACTTCGGGCCTAGCCCAAAACATCATTTGCACTTTCCTCAGAAAACGCGCCCGAAAGACTGATTAAAATAATCATAAAATCACCAGAAATCAAACCAAATCATCAATTTCATCAAATTCACATGTGACTCCAAAACCGAGTCAAAATCACTATCCACTTGGGTCTCATGCCCAAAATAACATTATCACGCAAATCCATGCGTTCGCAACCTCAGTTGCCATTTTCACGTAAATCCATGAAATTGACCCTTGACTCATTCCCGAGTCACAACATCATTTTTTAATCCACAACTCATAATCCGAGTCCAAACATTATTTTCAATCAAATTCAATACCGGACTCATAACCCGAGTCCAAACATCATTTTTAACCAAATTCATAATTTCTCTAAAATCGTGCCAAATATAATAATATAATAATCCATAAAATCGAGAAATCACCGGATTGAAACGTCAATCATACCAAAACATATAAAATCATATAATAAAGCATTTAAATCATATATGCATGCATCACGGTTAGAAAACAAAGTCCACTCACACACACCGTCCAAAACGGTCCGTTTCCGAGCTGCGCGTTTTTCCGCAAATTCTGGAAATCACAACTCATGTCGAAAATCATTATAGAGGGTTACTAACATCTCAAAATACTTCATATAATTTTCCCCAACTTTTTTGGAATTTAAATACGTATTTTAAACGTAAAACAAAACTTCGGATACGCGGAACATTAACGAAACGATATCCAATTTCCTCGAAACCAGCGTCAAAATGTTCGTTGCAATGAGAGGATTCAAAGTCATGTTGACCTCACCTTGAAACTAGGCCGTACGCGCCCTCACGCGCCGCCGTGAGTGGCTGCGCGTGAAACCCACGTGCCAGCTACAGTAACCGTCTTCCTCACCCGTTTGTCTGTAAAACGGGTCCTTTTGCCCGCGAACAGACCCGGTTCAAATCCTATCAATTCGATACCAATTTCAACAATTGAACACTCAGTTAGCTTCAGTTTAAGTCCAATTAGAGATCTGTAACGTTAATTACACAAAAACATACCTCAAATCTTAAGATCAAAGATGATCATTCGAAGAACATCTGGGAGTAGTTCCCACTTCGAAGTTCATCAATCTCAACCGATTTCCTTCAATTGATGCAACCAGAAGCTTCAATGGACTCAGTTAAACACTTTCCCCAACTCAATTGCATCAATCCAAGCCTCAAATCCCATGACTCAAGCTCGAACCTTGCTCCTGTTACCATACCCGTTCAGAGCCAATTGGGCCTCAATTGCCTTCGTTTTTTATCTGGATCGACTCGTCACAACCTCAGGAAGCTACTTCCAAGCTCCATTTCGATCCTCACGACTCAATTCGCCACATTCGAATTTCCCCCCAAATTTTCTGAAATCCGAATTCCAGTTCCTCAGCTTCCCTCAATCCCTCGTGTTTCCCTCACTAATTCAGTCTCTGAATTCTCTCCAATTTTCACTCTTTAGTTCAGTTGATAGGGAGGAGATTAAGGGTGGAAGAAAATTGAAGTTTGGTTGTACACGGGTTAGGATCACATAAAGGATTAATGGAAAATAAAGGATTTAACAATTAATTAAAAATAATAAAACATCATAATGATGTTTACCCCAAAACATGGATCTGTGTTTAAGCCTTAATTTAAGGGATGAGTGACCCTTGTCACTCATCCAGGTGTGTTCAATCATCGGGTACTGTTCATAATAAACTAATATTTTAATCGAAATCCCGGTTCGTTCGGTTAATCGAGTTCGTTCCCGTGACCATAACTTCGTCGTCGAATCTCCGATTTCGGCATGCCGCCTGTCGTTGGATTCGTATCGACGAGACCTACATAACGGTCCTTGGCCCTCGTCCATTGGACTTCCCGGGTCAAAAGTCAACATTTCACCCCTTTTTAGCCAAATTACCAACATACCCCTCAACTTCCGAACGTCATAAAATTTTCCTCGCATGTCGGAATCGAACGTGTCACCTGTCTATGAACTCGTGACGTCCCGAACTACGTCACGGTCATCGGTCAAAATCCGTTTGACCACCCGAACTAAAAGTCAATATTTTGCCCACGCTAGGGGCAAAATGGTCATTTTGCACATTTTGTCCGATTTCACTCAACTAATCCCCGATTAGTCATTCTAAATCATAATTAATTAATATTCAATCCCGATATTCGGGACGGGTCGTTACAACCTTCCCCCCTTAAAGAATTTCGTCCCCGAAATTCCAACTATCTGTATTCCACATCCACCTCGTGGAAAACAAATGGTTTCACAATACGTGTACACCCGTACACCCACTAACCAAACACAGAACTCGTCTGTACTCAGACGTCACATCACAGATTCACGTCGTACTGACTACACTCGACCACCTCGAGTGAAATTGGTCACCGAAATTGGCAATGTCACCATTAAGCTGAATCCTTCAGTCTTGACGATTCCTCTTAATCGCTAATGTGCCCTGACCTCCGCTCTCATCGAGAGTCACCAAATCTCACTTGTCAGTCAATGCTGACACTACTAGCCAATCTGTCATCACTAAGCTTTACCACTCTTGTAAAGCTCCAATCAGCAACAAATCAGTGACAACACATCGTACTACAACGTCCGTCAATGTAGCATAAGATCAACAACATGATCTCACCTCGCAGGGCAAACTCAATCCTGCGACAAATACCAATCTCAGTATCCACAACTGTCACCCCCTCAGCGATCCAAGAAGCTGGTAAGGTCACGGCAAGATAACATCTCGCAAAGCAACTCGTGGTCACACTAACCACCAACTCATTCAATCAGACGATGTAACTGGAACACATTGAACACCAGCCTAGCAGTGATCACACAACTCAACACTAGAGTTACACTAGCCAACCATGGCTAAGAGCACCTGCTCAAACAATCACTGAAATCATCAGAATCACTCTGCCCAGTGCATCGTGTTCAATGTCCAGTTCACGTTCACAACAAAAAAAAACCAATGGTATCGGAACTAAGCCGATCACCAACACATTAATCGACACATCACTGGTACAACCCATGTACAGTCACTAAGTAGCAAGTACCATCATCCATACGATATAACAAATCGTACCCCAAGCATAATCCTACAGCTGGACCCCAGTAGTCCAAATGATCAAATGTCAAGTATTACTCCAATCTCATGGAGTTCCATTCATAACAGGATTCCACTGATCCTCACGTTATCAAAAATTTTAACTCTCGCTCATCTTAGAATATCGGCTACCTCACTAGCCGTAGCGAAATAATACCCGACCTGACACTAAGGTCGTAATGTCAAAGTCTCCTGACTATCACCGTCACACACAATAAGCCTTTCTGTTTATCATCCTTTGTCATCCCTGATAGTCGTCCTTCCCGGAAGTATGACCTCAGCATACTCAACCTATAGACAAATATGGTCGATCCCAAACCAGGTAGGGAAAAAGTAAAACTCCTGAGGGTTTAGCTAGCATCGACAATCCTTGTCCTATGCTACCCAAAAGCACCTCGCCAAACCACAACTCTCAAAATGACACATCAACGTGTCCACAGGAAAGAACGTCTAGTTCTCCCGGGATTCACACTAACCCCGACCACCACTAACACTTATGTCACACATCTATCGAGCACATCACATGCACATTCGTAGATGAAGGCACACCAACACATTATCACGACCAAACCAACTGTGGTCAGAAAACCTACCTCATCTACTCACAGTCATACCCGGCTCATCCGGAGCCCTCAAATCACACCAGGACTCATCCCGAATCCTAAACCAACTCCTGACTCCTACTGAGTCCAAGTTCAATCTCGACTGATGTCAATGCCACCACTGGCATATCCGGTCACCTAGCAAATACCCCTAGGTAAACCACATCCTTTTCCAAAACACAAAACCATTTTCGGACTCCCTCTGAGTCCAATCCAATATCCAAACCCATCCTCGGGTCAAGTTTATTCTGGGCCTAACATGCCCATCCACAAACCACACCGTTATCAAAAACAACCATCCGGACCAACACTAGTCCGACACAATCAAAACACAAGATCCAATATTACAACACAAGTGTACAACACAAACTATTTACAAAGTATCGCGAAACAAGTATCAATGCAATTACTTTGAGCTACTGCCAAGTTGATCGGGGCAGTTCCTTCGCAAATGTCCAAGTTTCCTACAGAATTGACAGGGGGCAGTGCTGAGGAGACTTGCTCCACCACGCCGCTTACCTGTCGACTGGGTTGAAGTCCCACTCGAATGAACACCCATCGAGGGTCGCGACACAAGGGAGTGAAGACTAACTCGCTTCGATGTTTCCTGATTTATCTGTTCAGTATCCTGACGCTCTCGGCGTCATCCAGAACTCAAATATTGTTATTGAATAGGTAAAATAGTAGCCTCCACTCGGATAGCAGCATCCGATAATTCCCTCAGGGTTGAATACAAGCCCACAGTCACAGCACCTCGTATCTCATTCCTCAATCCCTGCTCAAACCTTCGACACTTATCCTCCTCAGTAGCCACATACAGAGGAGCGAAACTAGATAAATGCAAAAATTGTTGTTCATAGTCGACCACTGACAGATTCCCTTGCTGCAATTGGAGAAACTCAACCTGCTTAGCGTTCCGAAATGAGCGAGGGTAAAACTGATCTAAAAATCGCTCTCGGAATGCATCCCATGCCAAGGTAGGGAAATCGCAACCAGTCAACTGTAAACTATGCCACCACATGTAAGCATAGCCATCCAAAAGAAAAGTGGCTAAGGGCACCATGTCCTCCGGGGGACATATCATGACCTCAAAAATCCTTTCCAAACGAATAATCCAATCATCGACACCATCCGGGCCCGAATCACCACGAAACACAATGGCTCCTAACCGTCGAGCTCTCTCAATATCTGGACCTTCTGTAACACTATTCTCGTCTCTCCCATCTTCAGACCGTGTACGGGACGCACGACTCGGAGGCATGACGTAACAACAGAAATCAATAACCAAATGCTCTTATACCACCTTGACAGGACCCCGTCCCAACTGGACGTCAAAAACCGTGCCCGGTCCTGCTCCCGTCTGACAAGTCAACCAAAGGCCCGAAACTATCCTTCAGTGCTTGCTAGACAAGGGATGTTTGCGCTGATTTCTGCTGCTGCCACTGCCTCACGATCAGTCACGAACGTCGTGCCACGGCCTGGAGGGTCACAAAACAGAAAAGGTATGAGTGTACAAAAATGACCTCTTATAAAAACGTTTGCAAAATACATTCTTACCCTCCAGTTTTCACAAACTTGCATGCATATCACAAAACGTGAGTAATAGTATGAAATCATTCAAGTATGAACCGTGGATCGATAAAATCAAAACATATTTTCCCATGGTCCATAAAACTCATGTTCACCAAATCAGTTCATGTTATAAAACATCAAATCTCGGCTCTCAGGCCAAAACATGTGAAAACATAATCACCTGGCCACAAGGACCAAAAACCCGTACTCAATACTGGTACGTCATCAAACAACAGCAATCAGCACTAATCACAAGTGCACAATAAATATATCAATCCAATCAATTCGCACTACTCACAAGTGCACAAACTATCACAATCACATCTGCACTACTCACAAGTGCACAATCAACCAAACTGCACTACTCACAAGTGCTGCACTACGCGTAGGCCAATATCCAGCCACTCTCTCGGGATCGGACACCTCTGGGCTCAACCCTCGGGCTCAGCCACATCTGGGCGAACACATCCCCAGGCTCAGACACATCCGAGTGGTACATCCAGGCTCATTCACATCCGAGAAGCTGACTACCATAGGATCAACTCCCGATCCTACAATCACATCCCCCAAGCTCCGGTTGTCTGGGTAATCCCCCCAAGCTCCGACCATCTGGGCATTTCACAATCACAATGAAAACCATCTCGGGAATTACATCCCAAAATATTTCAATCAAATCTTGTCTTCATACAAAGTCAAGATCATTCCCGACTGGGTCTCAAGCCCCAAAATACCATTAACACGTAAATCTTTAAAATCACATTTAAACCAATAAAATAATCTAGAAATCATCCTTGACTCACCAACTAAGTCAAACTATCCTTTTAGAAATCTTTTAGACTTTGGGCCTAGCCCAAAACAACATTTGCACTTTCCTCAGAAAACGTGCCCGAAAGACTGATTAAAATAATCATAAAATCACCAGAAATCAAACCAAATCATCAATTTCATCAAATTCACATGTGACTCCAAAACCGAGTCAAAATCACTATCCACTTGGGTCTCATGCCCAAAATAACATTATCACGCAAATCCATGCGTTCGCAACCTCAGTTGCCATTTTCACGTAAATCCATGAAATTGACCCTTGACTCATTCCCGAGTCACAACATCATTTTTTAATCCACGACTCATAATCCGAGTCCAAACATTATTTTCAATCAAATTCAATACCGGACTCATAACCCGAGTCCAAACATCATTTTTAACCAAATTCATAATTTCTCTAAAATCGTGCCAAATATAATAATATAATAATCCATAAAATCGAGAAATCACCGGATTGAAACGTCAATCATACCAAAACATATAAAATCATATAATAAAGCATTTAAATCATATATGCATGCATCACGGTTAGAAAACAAAGTCCACTCACACACACCGTCCAAAACGGTCCGTTTCCGAGCTGCGCGTTTTTCCGCAAATTCTGGAAATCACAACTCATGTCGAAAATCATTATAGAGGGTTACTAACATCTCAAAATACTTCATATAATTTTCCCCAATTTTTTCGGAATTTAAATACGTATTTTAAACGTAAAACAAAACTTCGGATACGCGGAACATTAACGAAACGATATCCGATTTCCTCGAAACCAGCGTCAAAATGTTCGTTACAATGAGAGGATTCAAAGTCATGTTGACCTCACCTTGAAACTAGGTCGTACGTGCCCTCACGCGCCGCCGTGAGTGGCTGCGCGTGAAACCCATGCGCCAGCTACAGTAACCGTCTTCCTCACCCGTTTGTCTGTAAAACGGGTCCTTTTGCCCGCGAACAGACCCGGTTCAAATCCTATCAATTCGATACCAATTTCAACAATTGAACACTCAGTTAGCTTCGGTTTAAGTCCAATTAGAGATCTGTAACGTTAATTACACAAAACGTACCTCAAACCTTCAGATCAAAGATGATCATTCGAAGAACATCTGGGTACTGTTCCCACTTCGAAGTTCATCAATCTCAACCGATTTCCTTCAATTGATGCAACCAGAAGCTTCAATGGACTCAGTTAAACACCTTCCCCAACTCAATTGCATCAATCCAAGCCTCAAATCCCACGACTCAAGCTCGAACCTTGCTCCTGTTACCAGACTCGTTCAGAGCCAATTAGGCCTCAATTGCCTTCGTTTTTTTTCTAGATCGACTCGTCACAACCTCAGGAAGCTACTTCCAAGCTCCATTTCGATCCCCACGGCTCAATTCTCCACATTCGAATTTCCCCCCAAATTTTCTGAAATTCGAATTCCAGTTCCTCAGCTTCCCTCAATCTCTCTTGTTTCCCTCACTAATTCAGTCTCTGAATTCTCTCCAATTTTCACTCTTTAGTTCAGTTGATAGGGAGGAGATTAAGGGTGGAAGAAAATTGAAGTTTGGTTGTACACGGGTTAGGATCACAGAAGGGATTAATGGAAAATAAAGGATTTAACAATTAATTAAAAATAATAAAACATCATAATGATGTTTACCCCAAAACATGGATCTGTGTTTAAGCCTTAATTTAAGGGATGAGTGACACTTGTCACTCATCCAGGTGTGTTCAATCATCGGGTACTGTTCATAATAAAATAATATTTTAATCGAAATCCCGGTTCGTTCGGTTAATCGAGTTCGTTCCCGTGACCATAACTTCGTCGTCGAATCTCCGATTTCGGCATGCCGCCTGTCGTTGGATTCGTATCGATGAGACCTACATAACGGTCCTTGTCCTTTGTCCATTGGACTTCCCGGGTTAAAAGTTAACATTTGGCCCCTTTTTAGCCAAATTATCAACATACCCCTCAACTTCCGAACGTCATAACTTTTTCCTCGAATGTCGGAATCTAACGTGCCACCTGTCTATGAACTCGTGACGTCCCGAACTATGTCACGGTCATCGATCAAAGTCCGTTTGACTGACCGAACTAAAAGTCAACATTTTGCCCACGTCAGGGGCAAAATGGTCATTTTGCACATTTTGTCTGATTTCACTAAACTAATCCCCGATTAGTCATTCTAAATCATAATTAATTATTATTCAATCCCGATATTAGGGACGGGTCGTTAGACCTGTCATCTGTAATGTTAGATTCGCGGCTTAAACTCATAACATTGGCCTTTTGATTATCTGAAGGAGTCTTCCCGTCGTCAATAACTACAGCATTTATAAGGGAAAGTTGTCAAATGGAAGTGTTCAATCAGAGAAACTGTGAATAAGAATTCTATTAAATTAAATTACCTCTGTTGAAGCATAAAATGTTCCAACGAGGAGTAGGAAGGCCGCACAAGACCCAAGAACACAAGTATGTACGTGGTTCACCCAAATCGGGCTACGTCCACGGTGTTACCCTCTTCTCATTAGTATAATGGTGTTTGTTTGTACATGATACAATAGGCTTAGAGCCTTTAGAGAGAGAAAGTAGATGTAGAGAGAGGTGAGAGCTCTAAAGTCTAGAGAGAGAAGTTTCTCTAGTGAGAGAGTCGGATCCCCGAAATGAGGGTGATTGTTAGGACCGGTCCCAAAATCCCCCGGGATTAATGTGGGACTCGCCTGATCCCGTCTGACACAAAGTGTCAGACCATGGAGAATTCCATCTCTAGCCCTCGCCGGGGTTGTCAGAGTGCGTCAGGCTCGTAGGAGGAGGGGAGTGATGTCTTGTCTCAGCTACAGCCCGCATCCGCGATCAACCTGAAGGGCATTAAAACATTAAAAGTCATGAATGGACAAAAAAATATTTTATTAAAAGCATTTTCTCATAAAGACATTTATGTCCTTCATTAAAATCATATGCATGCATTCAAACCATTTATCAAACGTTCATAAAAACCATTGTCAAACATTTACAAAACCTTTCAAGGGTTCATGCCCGGCCCCATAAACCGTCATGACCCATAAATCCAATTGGGTCCTCGACCCGAAATCACAATTCAAAAACCATCAACCATATCATGTGGGAACTCAGCCCAAATCCGTTCTCAGTGAAATACTAAAACATCAAGTACGGGGTCTCCGCCCCAAATCATTTCTAAGACATCGAATACGGGGTATCCGCCCCAAATCACTTTCTAAATCATAACACACAGGGCCTCCGTCCTCAAATCACTTTTCTTAAAAACCTCATACGTATCAACATATGCATAACCCATCCTAGGTACTTTCGGAGAAGATGCCAACTCAAGGCACACAGCCCCTAGGGAACACATCCCCGATATAGTCACGATATCGAATCTATACTGGTGTGCACACTACTCGGGGTCTCACTCCGAGTCTTCTCCCAGGAATCTCCATCTGGGAGGCTCAATCTCTGGATCTAGTCCGAGCTCTCTCTCTGGATCTAGTCCACATATCTTTCCGAAATCTGGTCCGGGACCACAACATATATAGTAACCCCCACTCCTGGAACAGGATCCCTATGGGGATACCCACTCTAGTCTGTGGATCGTGACTCTCCAGGTCGACGTCTGGACGAGATCATATAAACATATGGAGGGTTCATTCATTTCAAATACTTTCTTTCTTTTTCTCTTTCTTTCTCAAAACTCATTTCTCAACTGGGTCTCCTGCCCGATTCATTTCAATAGGATTCCTCGAATCCGATTCAAATCCATTTCACAGGCCTCGACCTAAATCCACAGTTCAACAGGGTCTCATGCCCGAATACTCATTTCATAAACTGAACTGGGACTCAAGCTCGATTTCACAATCTACAGGGCCTCAAGCCCGATACCATGACTAACTGGGCCCTAAGCCCGAAACCATAACCCAACAGGACCTCATGTCCGATTTCGCAACCAACGGGGCCTTAAGCCCGATATATCAACTAAATGGGTCTCAGGCCCGATATCATAAATCACCGGGGCATCAAGCCTGATAGTATCACTAACTGGGCCTCAAACCCGAATCGTAAACCAACTGGACCCTCGGTCCGATCGTATCGCTCAAATGGACCCTAGGTCCGATTCCTCGTCAAATCAAATGGACTGCAAGTCCGAGAGTTCGTAAATCAAATGGGTCTTGTGCCCGATTTCTTATTTCCAAATCTGAAACCCGTTCATTAAATCCTCATTGAAAACGCAGTACGTAAAGGTACGACATAAAGCCGAAAACCTCAAAAAACGTGCAAATGTGTCGATCCTAAGCTACCACAATCAAATGCACTCATGGAATCACAAAACATACATTAAAACACTTATAAAACATTTATGCACGCATCAAGTTCGAAAGAAAGGTCCACTCACAGACCGTCCGAAGCTGTGCCTCGATACGCGTGCCATAATCGTCTCCCGGGTCAACTGTCTCCTCCGGGATTCCTGAACCTGTCCAAATTAATTTAGAGGGTCACTAACTACTTATATAACCCCTCATTAAAGCCCCGTAATTTTTCGGAATTTCTAACTATTTTTAGACGCGAACCTAAACCTTCAGACGTCCCGAACTATATCGAAACGATGTCCGATTGACACGAAACCATTCCCAAAATGTTCGTTACATCGAATAGATGATTTCACATGTTGGAACCACCCTCAAAATAGTGACCACGCGCCCGCACGCACCCCTAGAAGAGACGGCGGGTGGGCCTCACGCGCCGATGCACAATGCCTTCTTCTCCACGCAGTCGACTAGTTCACTGGTTTGGCCGGTCCAGTTGGACCGGCGTGACCGGTTCACTGCTCTAGAACCCCATTTTTCATCCTACTTCTTCCTTTTTGATTCCTTTCTTCCTATTTTCAAGTTTTCTATCCATTCCAATCCTTAAACGCACCTAAAAACACTTAAAACCCAAGGTTTGATTTTGAACCACACGGTTCAAGTTTTTCCCAGCCACCCTCATGGCTGCTCAACCAAAACCACCACCCAAAACCTCTTTAATGCCTTCCTAACAACCTAAAAACCATTTCCTAATCATCCAATACAACCCATAATGCACAAATAGAATTAAAATGGAAATTGGGCCTAACCGTGAAATCTTCTCGGTTCATGGCTCCACCGTTCACGGTGGCGTGCCCTTGTCCAGCCACCAACATCCACACATCCTCTCCTCACTCCCTGGTCTCTCAGTCATGATCAAGGGAAGGGTTGGATTGGTTTAAGGGGGAGGGTGAGATCGAGTTTGTTTGGGATGAAGGAATGATCGATGCAAAGGGAATGGTGGGTGCATGAATGTAAAAGGTTGTCCAGTGGATGAGTGACACTTGTCACTCATCCATTGGGCCTTGGGATAAAATCTGGGCCCCACTAAAAGCCAAATGGTCATCGTCTCGTAATTCGTGCAATAGTACCTTCGTACTTCCGTGAACCGTAACTTCTCCGTCGAACGTCCGAATTCGACGTGCCGCCTGTTTACGGATTCGTATCATCCTGATCTACATAACGGCCTTCAGTTCTAGGCCATTGGACCTCTCGGGTCAAAAGTCAACTTTTCGTCCACATTACCAAAATGCCCTTGAACTTCTGAACGTCATAACTTCCTCCTCGAAAGTCAGAATCGAGCGTGCCACCTGTCTATGAACTCGTGACGTCACAAAATACGTCACAGTTATCGGCCAAAGTCCATTTGACCTCCTGAACGAAAAGTCAACGATTCGCCCACTATAGGGGCAAAATCGTCATTTTGCTCGAACGTCTGCTAATCCTCGTTTAATCTCCGATTAGTCTCGCTAATCCGTCATTAATCCTTAATTAATCCTGTTAATTCGGGAGGGTCGTCACAGTGATAGTGCCTCTTATATAGGCAAGAGCTAGGATTTAGGTCATGGGCCTAATAATGGGCTTTTCCGGCATGGACCTTGATGGTGAGCTTTGTGTAATCTTTGTTGCCTTATGGATGGGCTTTCTTCGTGGTCCAATGTAGTGCTTGACAAGTGCATTGCTCGGTCCAATATGGTGTAAACAACCTCTTTTTGAAATTTGTAACTTAGGAATATCTCAGCTAGGGCTTTCAGAAGGGAAGGTGAAAATGCATGAATGTCTTCGACTGGAAAAGTCAATTGTTGAGAACTTGAGATTAGAGTTTAAGAGTTTGAATGAGATTGCAAGAAATTAAAATTTTAGAACAACTGAGAATTTGAGATTGAATGAAATTGATATTTAACCTTGGAACATTGAAACCCCGCACCTTTTTCTTGGAACTTTCAAAAAGACTCTCATTCTGTTCGCCACTCCCTCATATCCCCCGTCTAATTATCATTCATCTTCCTTTTTTAAAAAACATAAAAATAAAAATAAAAACTTAATTTTGGGCCATTCAACATCTTTGGGCGCGGGACCTATGCCCTTATGTCCCTCATGCCCTCCCTATTGGCCCGCCCCGATCAAGATATATGTATGAATTACAAATTGATCTTAGAAAATACAAATGGATGAGACTATAACTCTAATCATTTACAACTACAACTTGATTAGATGGCAATAGTTTGAATTCAAATGATTTTATTTGAATTGGTTGACTTGTTATCTTGACTCAGTCTAACATGCCCTGCAAGCTAAATAGATGAGAGAGTACATGAAGCTTGAGCACAAGATGTTGATAACGGGCTAAGCTGACATGACCCACCTCCAATCCCCCGGGATTAAGGGCTAAGTCATGCTCCCGTCTAACTCATGTGCGACATGGAGGCGAACCGACGTCCAACCTCCGTGTAACACCTAAGCCGGACAAGGGATTCTCAATTGAACCATCCAAAACCTTCCAGACTTTCCAGAGTGCGCAGAGCCTACTGTGGATCGCGCATGTGATGTCTCCATCTCTCTAACAACAGCCCGCACCGCATCAAACCTAGAGGGTATCGAAAACACAAAAGACTGTGAGTGGACAAAAATAAAGGATAAGCATAGAAGACAATTTATAAAAAGACATTTATACCCTCCATTTAAAAACCAATGCATGCATAAAACCAATGCATGCATATCAAACCCATGTCATAAAACCATGCCTTATTCAAGTTATTTAAAACCGTTTAAGAAAACCAAATTCATTTCCTTTTCTCAAATCCCAGGCCTCAGCCCAAAACCATCAAAATCCATATCATCCGGGCATAGCTCAAAACATCTGAAAACCATTTGGAAACTATCATTACTAAAACCATCGAGTTATCATAGAAATCCAAAACACATTTGAAAACACATTTCCATCCATCGAACCTGCTGGATCTATTTGAGTCTTTAAACTCAATCCAGACCTCAATATAATCCGAATCTTTAAACTCAATAGGCCTACGGGGGAAATCACAATATCCGAGTCTTTAAACTCAATCCGGGTCTTTAAACCCAATCTGGGCCCGCCCCCGTCATGTATCATATCCGGTTCTTTAAACCCAATAACTAGATCCAGCAAATCCAATCCAAAACAATTTTCAAACCATTACCAAATCCATGTCTAAATCTGAATCCGAAATCATCATTCTGAATCCAAATCCATAATCCATTTCCAAATCCGAATCCAAAACCATCATTCCGTAAGCTAGCATCTGGAACAATCATTTTGAACCCAAATCCAGAAATCCACTTTCAAGTTTCAAAATCCGAAATCACGTTTATCGAAACTACTTTTATGAACTGGGCCTCAAGCCTAAAATCACTTTTCCAAAATCCATTTTAAATCATTGAAATAAAATCATATTTCAAATCCCAAAATCAAATCATCAAAACCAGGGTCAAATCTCAACATAAATCGTAAGCTCATAAAACGTGCAAATACGTAATCATCTCGAAATACGTGCAAAATCGTAAATGATAGCAAAATCGTAAATCATCAAGATCATAATCATAACATAGAAATCACGTATAGAAAACATATAACACATTTATGCATGCATCATAAGTTTGAAAGCAAAGTCCACTCACAGACCTATGGCGTCACCACCTCGATACGTGTGCAAATACGCTTTCCCGGCTAATCCACTATCACCAGCTTTCCTGAACCTGTAAAAATCTCATAATAAGATCACTAACTACTTCACAATGTTCATACTAAAACCCCGTAATTTTCCCGAATTTTTAACCGAGCCCTAAAACCTTCGGATATCCCGAAACATATCGAGAAAATGTCTGATCGACTCAAAACTAACGCCAAACTGTTCTTTACATCGAATACTTTAAAAGTCGTGTTGGAAAATTCCCCAAAAGGAGCCTCACGCGCCGCCCAAAGGGGCTGTGTGTGGGCCTCACGCGCTAGGTTATTGTTCATCTTTAACCTCTCGCTGGACCAGTCTCAACCGGTTCGAACCGGCCCGATCCAGTCAAACCAACGGTCACGGTTCAGGGTCCAATTCCAGTTCAATTTCAGTCCTGTTTCTTCCATTAATTTCGTCCTTTCATTCCCATTTAATATATCTAATCAAAATATGGAATTGAGACCTGAAACTTACCTCCCAATTCAAAGGAGAGACCGTGCATCAATTGTCGTCCAGCTGCTGTGATTCCGGCCACCCCTCTCCTCATTTTTGAGCTCAATCTATCTACAGAACCTCCATAAACAATTCTAAATTTATCAATTCAAATGTCGAGCACCAAAGCAACAATCACCATTGTTGAACCAAAACATAACAGTTCGGGTTTTCAAGCTTACCGTTGCCGTCGAGCATGGTTGTGGCCTCCATCCTCGTCGTCCTAACTTCTCATTTCCTTTCTATTCAGAAACCAGAAGCAAAAGATGTTGTTTGAGGGGTTTGGATAAGATGGGTTTCACGGGCACTCACCATGCTTTGTTTTTCACAGCGATGTGGCCACCGTCCACGGCGGACGGCGACCCGTCATGACCGCACCACCATAATCCCCTCATCAGTCTCCCTCAGCTCCCTTCTCAGGTTTCACACAAGAAATGAAGATCAAGAAGTTTGTGGGAATGGTTTCTCACGGTTCACTCTGTTTTCTCTCATTTTGGACCAACCCGTGCAAACAAGGATCCCAATTTGTTTTAAAACACTTAAGTCGGCTGAGAGAGGTTCCACAGCCCTCTATAGATGGGACAAGTGTCCCCATCTCATTAAACCACCATTCCAACACAGCCAAGTGTCCACTTAACACTGGGCACAAATCCCAATGCAACAAAATGACCAAATTGTCCATGCCTTCCAAAATTACCATTTTACCCTTCAGTCATTTAGACCAAAACTCGAACCAGCCGACGTCCGATGTCAATAAACTCAGGGGATCAAGACCTACCTAATGGTCCTCGAATTACGTGAAAAGCCCATGTCGTCTGAAAAGTCAACAAATTGTCCCTTTTTAACCAAATTACCAAATTACCCTCGAACTTCCGAACGTCATAACTTTTTCCTCGAATGTCGGAATCCGACGAGCCACCTGTTTATGAACTCGTGGCATTTCGAACTACGTTACAGTCATCGGTCAAAGTCCATTTGACCGCCTGAAATAAAAGTCAACTGTTTGCCCATTTTCAAGGGCAAAATCGTCATTTCGCACCGTCCGTCTGAGATAAACCAACTAATCACCGATTAACTTCACTAATCCGTCATTAACCACTAATCTAATCCCGATTTCCGGGACGGGTCGTTACATAAGCTGAGTCCCTTCATAAAAACATATGCAAGTTGATATTGAGAATAGATGAAATTAACCACCACTTAACCTTGGATGACTTTCTCACAAACATAATGATAGTCAACCTCCAAGTGTTTCGTTCTTGAATGAAAAATTGGATTTGAAGCTATAGGTAACCGAAGAGACATTATCACACCATATTGTTGGTGGTGGTAAGTGAAGACACAAATCTTTAAATAAGGACCTGAGCCATGAAAGCTCGTCTGTTATATAAGTCAGTTACCTGTACTCGAATTTTGTACTAGGTCGGGAAACTGTTCTCTATTTCTTTAAGCTCTAAGAATTAAATTGGAACCCAAGAGCACACAATAGCCACCTGTAGAATATATGGTATTTGGATCACTAGCATAATCAACAACTGAAAAAGCACTCAACACTAATGGACCAGGCTTGTATCTTAGCCATGATTTTAAGTTGCCTTCAAATATCGGAAAATTCCCTTCACAGCTTGCCAATGAGTAGCGGTTGGAGAATGCATGAATTGACAAGCTTGATTAATGGAATAAGATAAATTTGGTATTGTGATTGTTAAGTATTGCAGGGCACCTACAATTCTTATGTACTATGTAGGATCAGATAGAGAAATCCCAGATTGTAAACTGAGCTTTTGGTCGGTAACACACGGTGTAGAGATGGGCTTGCAATCAATAAATCATGCACGGTTCAAGAGATCAGTTGCATATTTTGCTTGAGTGAGATGAATGTTGGGTGTAACGACCCGTCCCGAAATCCATGATTATATTAGTGACTAATCATGATTAGTGAGGCTAATCCGTGATTAGTAGAGCGAAATCGGACGAACGATGCGAAATGACCGTTTTGCCCCTGATCGTGGCAAAACGTTGACTTTTCATTCGGAGGGTCAAATGGACTTTGACCAATGACCGTGACGTGTTTCGTGACGTCACGAGTTCATAGACAGGTGGCACGTTCAATTCCGACGTTCGAGGAGGAAGTTATGACGTTCGGAAGCTTAGGGGCATTTTGGTAATTTTGGTTAAAAGGGGTCAAAAGTTGACTTTTTAACCGGGATGTCCGATGGCCGAGGGCCGAGGACTATTACGTAGATAAGGACGATACGAATCCGTAGACAGGCGGCACGTCGAATTCGGACGTTCGACGGCGAAGTTACGGTTCACGGAAGTTCAAGTGCACTATTGCACGAATTACGAAACGAGTTAACTTTTGGACTTTAGTGGGGCCCAGATATTTAGTTCCTACCCTATGGATGAGTGACAAGTGTCACCCATCCACAGGCCATTCCTTTTCCTTCATGCACCGTGCATTTCCTTTCTCCATTTCAAACACACACAAAACACCCACCCGATCTCACCCATTTTCCTCCCATCCGTGCAACCCAAAACCCATCCAATCTTCACCCATGACCAGGAAGAGGACCAGGGAGACTTGAGGAGGTTTCTGGGCGGCCAGAACCGCCGTCCACGGCGGCGAGAGGAGGAAGAACCTGTGAGGTTCACGGTAAGTCCATTTTGATCCATTTTTACATTTTTGATGTTATGGTTGGTTTTTAATGGTTTTAATGAGTCCATTAGGTTGCTAGGGACATGTTAGGAAGGTTTAAGGAAGTTTGGGGTGGCTGGGCAGCCATGGGAGAGTTTTGGGAACTTTGAACCGTTTGGTTCAAAATCGAACCATGGGTTTAGGCAGTTTTTAGGTTGTTTTAAGGATTGGAATGGATAGAAAACACCAAAATAGGAACAAAGGAACCAAAAAGGAAGAACTAGGATGAAAAATGGGGTGTCTAGGGCTGTGAACCGGTCACGCCGGTCCAATTCGACCGGCCAAACCAGGTGAACCGGCCCGGAACAGTAAAACCGGTCTGCTGGAGGTTAGTACTGATTATTGAAGTTCGAAGGATGAATCACAGGAATGGGGTCTGCAGCTCAGGTAAAGTTCTTCACTCAACTTCACACTCTTCACACACTAGCTGAATAAATCGAGGCTAGCTCGTTGGTTTAGACTAGAATGAAATGTGTTTGATTGTTTTACTGTTTTATTGATCAAAGGAAGAAGATGATGATGATTGAATGGTGTGTGTGTGATCACTACTCTCTGATGCACACAACCTGTTTGCTAAAAGTCCTCACTCGATTTTAGCACACAAGTTCACTCTGAATCTTCACTGTATTTTTCATTCCATTCCTGTATATTTCTTTTGATGCACCTCACAAGTACATAAGGATCTTACACACACTCAAGATGCTCTCACACAGCAACCAATGATGTAATGCCACCTAGCTAGTTAGTTACACACTTCTTGGCAATCAAGTAAACATCACCTCTCTCCTCACGGTTACATCACAGCTCACACACTCACACTTGTTATGCCTAATTCTTCTAGACTGTCCATGTGGCAGTTTACACATCAACAGCCCTTCCTAAACTGTTCACTGGACATACTCCTAGAAAACCCCGTAGGTAGTTGAATCTAGCTTTAGGCAGAGTTTTGGTGAAGATGTCTGCAATTTGATCTTCAGTTCTGCAGTAAAGGAGTGTAACATCTCCATTCTGTATAGCCTCCCTTATGTAATGTACCTTCCTGTTTATGTGTTTAGTTTTCTGATGGAAAATAGGATTTCTTGCCATAGCAATGGCAGATTGATTGTCACACATCAAACTTGTAGCTGCCACTTGTTCCTCCCCGAAATCCTTTAGGGCAAACCTTAACCAAATGGCATGTGTAGTTGCTTCACAAGCACTAACATATTCAGCCTCTGTTGTAGATAGGGCAATACTTGATTGCTTGACTGAGGCCCATGAGAAAACTCCACTCCCAAAGCTGAAAGCATACCCTGAAGTACTTTTTCTATCATCAATCGATCCTCCCCAGTCACTATCACAGAAACCAAGTAGGATTGCAGCATTTCCTTTCTTGTACTCTAGACCATAGTTCAAAGTCCCTTGCACATACCTAAGAACTCTCTTTGCTGTTCCAAAGTGTTTCTTAGTAGGATTGTGCATGAACCTGGCTAGGAGACTTGAGGCATACATAATGTCTGGTCTGGTGGCAGTAAGATACAACAGACTGCCCACAATCTATCTGTATTCTTGTTCATTTGCAGCCCCACTCCCATCTTCCTTCTGCAGTTTGTCATTTGCTGCAAGGGGAGTTCCTGCAGGTTTGCAGTTTTTCAGTCCAAACTTGTTGAGTAGTGTCTGAGCATATGTTCGTTGATGAATATAGATGCTAGACTGAGACTGTAAGATTCCCATTCCAAGGAAATGGTGAAGTAATCCTAAATCAGTCATCTCATACCTCCTCATCATTTCTGATTTAAATTCCTGCATCATTCCCTCATTGTCACCAGTATAGATAATATCATCAACATATATTGATACAATCAAGGTTCCCACATCTTGATTTACCCTGAGATATAATGTTGCTTCACTTGTGCTCCTCTGAAAACCACACCTAAGTAGATAGGAGTCGATTTCCCCATACCAGGCCCTAGGGGCTTGCTTCAGCCCATACAAAGCCTTGTGTAGCCTGTAGACTTTCTCCTCTTGTCCCTTAACTTCATAACCTTCAGGCTGATGCACATACACTTCTTCCTGTAAAACACCATTCAGGAAAGCTGATTTGACATCCAGTTGATATAGCCTCCATTGCTTCTGTGCAGCCAATGCAATCAGTGTTCTGATTGTATCTAATCTGGCCACAGGGGCAAAGGTCTCATTAAAGTCAATCCCTGGCTTTTGAGAGTATCCCTTAGCAACCAATCTTGCTTTCTGCTTCTGTACTGAACCATCAAGATTCAGTTTGGTTTTATAAACCCACTTAACACCAATGATTGGTTTATTAAGTGGTTTCTTAACCAACTCCCATGTACCATTCTTCTCAATCATGTCAAGCTCATTTTCCATGGCTTTTTGCCATTCTCTGTCCCTTGCTGCATCTTGATAGTTTTCAGGCTCAATGATACTCATATGACACCTTGCATACACATCACTTAAGTCCCTGTACTTAGGTTGAGGCATCTCTGGAGAATCAGGATCAGAAAGGTTCTGATCAACTGATTCCTCATGATCTTGTGCTTGTTCAACAGAATCCTCATTCAATGCTTGAACCTGTCCTTGATCATGATCAATTCCTAGTTTCCTCACAGATAACCCCTCATTTCCTTCTCTTGTTTCATTCCATCTCCACTTTGTTCCTTCATCAAACTCTACAGTTCTGGATATCACTATCTTGTTGGTCTCCAGGTTATAGAGCCTATATCCCTTTTCACAGCTCCTATAACCCATGAACACACATTTAATCCCTTTCTTGTCTAACTTCTGTCTTAGTTGATCTGGAACATGTGTATAGCAAACACATCCAAAAACTCTAAGATGTTTGACACCTGGTTTTCTCCCTGTGAACTTTTCAAATGGTGTCATGCCATTTAGTGAGCTTGTTGGACATCTGTTCAGAAGGTAGCATGCAGTGTTTATAGCTTCACCCCAGAACTTGTTAGGAACATCCTTCTCTTGCATCATTGACCTGGCCATTTCCACCAGAGTCTTATTCTTCCTTTCTGCCACACCATTCTGTTGTGGTGAGTATGCAACAGTCAACTGTTTGCATATCCCTATTTCTTCACAGAAGGCCTGAAATTCTTGTGACATGTACTCTCCTCCTCTGTCACTCCTGATCCTTTTGATCTTGTATCCACTCTGAAGCTCCACCATCTTCCTGAACTTCTTGAAAACACCAAGTACCCCTGACTTGTGTGTGAGGAAGTATAACCAGCACATCCTGGTATGGTCGTCTATGAACCTTACTGAACTGTTCTTCTGGTTCCAGTTCTTAGTAGGCTTGAAGGTTTCTTGTTTTTCCAACGATCAGTGCCATGGCTTGGCCTATTTGTCACAGATAGACTAGCTAGGGCTTTATCTAAACCTCCATCTGTGTGCATCTCCAACCTTTGATCAAATGCCCTTATTGAGGCCACAACACTCTCAACATTTACAGTGTCAATGTCCCTGGTTTCTTCAATAATAGACACTATAGGATCAAATGGTTTGGTAAGACTGATCAGAATCTTTTGAGCTAAACGTTTTTCAGTGATATCCTCTCCATAAGTTCTCATGTTATTCACTATTGCAGATAATCTTGATAGATACATAGATAATGTTTCATCTTCCTTCATTCTTGCATACTCAAAATCTCTTCTAAGGGATTGTAGTTTAACTGACCGTACCTTGGAATCTCCTCTGTACTCTCTCTGCGAAACATCCCAAGCTTCTTTAGCTTTGACCTCATTCTGAATTCTGGGAAAAATTTCATCAGTGACTGCATTCTGAATCATGCTTAATGCCTTAGCATCCTTGACACGGTCTATGTGAGTTGGTCTGATTTCGGTTTGTGCAGCAGGTTGTGTAGCAGAATTCTCACCAGTGACTTCAGCTGTCCTTGGTGATTCTGGAATTCCGTTTTCAATAAATTCCCAGAGATCGCAGGCAAGCAGAACAGTCCTCATCTTCACTCTCTAGAAATCGTAGTTACTCCCATTGAAGAGTGGGATCTTCAAGTCACCTCCATGACCTGCCATTGCAGATGCAGCTTCAGACGTCAAATACGGTTGCTTCTTCTTCTCCACTCACGCCCCAGATGCAGATCAAGCCTGCTCTGATACCATATTGAAGTTCGAAGGATGAATCACAGGAATGGGGACTGCAGCTCAGGTAAAGTTCTTCACTCAACTTCACACTCTTCACACACTAGCTGAATAAATCGAGGCTAGCTCGTTTGTTTAGACTAGAATGAAATGTGTTTGATTGTTTTACTGTTTTATTGATCAAAGGAAAAAGATGATGATGATTGAATGGTGTGTGTGTGATCACTACTCTCTGATGCACACAACCTGTTTGCTAAAAGTCCTCACTCGATTTTAGCACACAAGTTCACTCTGAATCTTCACTGTATTTTTCATTCCATTCCTGTATATTTCTTTTGATGCACCTCACACGTACATAAGGATCTTACACACACTCAAGATGCTCTCACACAGCAACCAATGATGTAATGCCACCTAGCTAGTTAGTTACACACTTCTTGGCAATCAAGTAAACCTCACCTCTCTCCTCACGGTTACATCACAGCTCACACAATCACACTTGTTATGCCTAATTCTTCTAGAATCATTTGTCCAGCTTGTCAATCTGTCCATGTGGCAGTTTACACATCAACACCGATGAACAGTAATCTGTCCCTTCTTGGAGCACGTGAGGGCGCGTGGGCCATAATTTGGGGAAGTGTTCAACACGTGAAATCTTCTATTCGATGTAACGAAGATTTTGGGACTAGTCTCGCATCAATCGGACATCGTTCCGATAGTTTTCGGGGTGTCGGAAGGTTTAGGGTCGGTTTAAAAATAGTTAAAAGTTCGGGAAAATTACGGGGCTTTGGTAGGAGGTTAATTAAGTAGTTAGTAACCTTCTATTAAAATTTGGACAGGTTTGGGAGTCCCGGTGATGGTCATCGGCTCGGGGAGCCGTATGACACGCAAATCGAGGTGGCAGCTCGGACGGTCTGTGAGTGGACCTTGTTTTCTAAATTGGTGCATGCATAAATGTTTATTATATGTTTTATTACATGTTTGATGATGTCAAGGGTGCATTTGTATGTGGTTACGTATAAGCACGTATTTCGAGGTTTCGGTCTTATACGGTGCTTATACGGGTTTGTATTTCTTTATCGGTCTAAATGAACTGGATTTGGATTTCAAAAGGATAAACTCGGGTATGAGACCCATTTGGTTTTGTCTCGGGCATATGACCTCAGATATCGGGCACGGTGCCCAGCTGATGTCCTATGTTCGGGCACGAGACCCAGATTACTTTACGGTTTTGATTTCAGGTCAGGGAACCTTAAATGGATTTCCCGGTTCATGACGTTTTATGGAAACTGGCATGAACCCTTGTTATGGTATCGTGGTTCATAACGGTTTATGGGAACCGACATGAACCCTTGTTGGATGTTATGGATCATGACGGTTCAAGGGAACCGGGCATGAATGTTTATGTTATGTATATATATGTATTCATATACCTTCCTTTACTTCTATTATCTCCTCCGGGGAGGGTCGTTGGCCTGGGTGGACCCCGGAGTAGTCACGGAGCGCCGACTGAGTGGAGTCACCCCCCAGTTGGGTTCCTTACTCTCAGGAAGGCTATGATTACTATTACCTCGGGTAGGGTCAGTGGTCTGCGGACATTGATCTTGACTTTGAGAAGACTCGGATTGAGACCTGGGTAGCACGCGCGTAGCTTTGGAAACCGTGACAGGATAGGTTGTGTGAATTATATGTATATATGATGTATGCTATATGATATGATATATGATGTGTGTTTACACAGGTTTTGGGCAGTGGCCCGTTTGGTTAGTTTCTTCTGATTTGGGCTGAGTCCCTTATGGATTTGGGCAGTGGCCCGTGTACTTGATTTCATTATGGTTTTTCTAGATAAATGGTTTTCGAATGCATGCATGCTTTTTAGTGAAGGGTACAAATGGCTTTCTTATAAAATATTTTTATAAACTCTTGTTTCGTCCACTCACAGCTTTTAATGTTTTGACTGCCCTTCAGGTTGACAGCGGATGTGGACTGTAGCAGAGACCGAGATATCACATGCCTCCTCCGGATCCTGGCGTACTCTGATAGCCCGGGAGGACAAAGGTCGGAAATATCCCTTGTCTGACACTTCGTGTCAGACGGGAGCAGGGTCATCCCGCGTTAATCCCGGGGGGATTGGGATGGGTCCTGTCAATGTGGTATCTTAGCATAGGATTGCTCGTAGGATGCTTATCAGAGCGGGGTTGTCTCTATTCGAGCAACCGTGCAGCTCTTGGAGTATGTACACAGGTCAAGGATGTGATATCTCAATGGGCTACAGTTCGTGATCAACCTGATAGTGGGATGCCGGTACGATAGTTAGTAGGACTGTATCGCGAATTATTTTGGCTTGGCATGGGATGTGGGGGTTGCCATAGTTCTGTCAAGGTTGGCAGTGGAACCCTATGGAAGGATGAACGTATTCGTACGTTAGCGTTTGGATCGTGAAACGGTTAGTTGGGGTCGTCTTTCACGATGTCGTAGGATCGGTTCCGACGACTGGTTCGGTTTTATGCCCATTCGATGGTCGGATTTGATTGAGTTAAATGGATTTACGGCAGTTAGCAGTCGAGTTCGTGGAACTCTAGTTGAACTTATGGCAGTTGGCAGCCGGATTCGGGGGAATCCTAGTTAGATTGACGTCTTTTCGATGTCAAGACCTCGGGGTCGGTCAGATCGTGGATTTTACTGCTTTTCGCATTTGGGTTCAGAGTGACCCTAGGGGTGATCGTGGAACCCTACCTTGGGTGTATGGTTCGAAAATGTGAGTTGACGAGTGGTTTGACTTGGACGACTATTCGAATTTGGATTCGGTAGTCGGTCTAGTCATGTCAGCTTGTGTTGGGACTGTACTTCGCAGTCGGGGTTGTACTTATCGGTTAGACCTAGTTGGTTGTCGTGCTACTCAGTTGTGGTTTGGTGTAACTAAGGTCATGGATGACCTAGTAGACGACATTGGTTGAGTCGAGTTACGACTGGTTAGAGTTCGGTTGGATAGGTTACCAGGGTTGGTACTTGTCGATGGAATCCCGGAGTGGGGATACGGAGTAGTTGGTACGAGCGGTTGATTCCGTTGGATGCGGAGTCTGGATATCGAGGTGTTTGGTAGCTAGGTCTGCACGAGTCTGTGGCAGGCGCTACTACCGAGAATGGTCGTAGTTACGATTGTTGGGAATCGGTGACGTTCAGGTGACGTTTCCTTTTCTCGTATGCGTTATCAGGGTAACTGTACCCAGAGTTGTTGGGTACGAGGGAGGCAGAGTTTCTCCAATATGAGTAGAGGTACGGGATCGTCGTTCAGTATGAGCGGAGATCCAGGGTTGTCAGTTTTGCACATGGTGTGCCGATGCTGATATTGATACTAGTGTTGATGATAGTGCGTTGGCGCTGGTACTAGCGCTGGTGCTGGTGCCGGTGATTGTGATGACGTTGAGTCACATCCGTCGTGATAGGCTTATGTTTGGTATCTGTGGTCCCAGAGTGGATCTCAGATAGAGTTAAATTGGTTTAGGGGACACGTGGTTGATGTCCGGGTATGTTGTTTCCAATCTTGTTGGAACTTCGGAATCGCGAGAGGTTGCGATTGAGGTGACGAGAGGAATGCGGTTGATGTCCGGGTTTTCCGCATTGGTATTGGGTATTTCGAAGTCCTTAGGGTGACTTCTCAGGTTCTGCCATGGTAGATGATGGCAGATGACGGTTGATGATGGTTTTGTCACCATTACATTGATCGTGTATTGGTTGGTGAACCCGGCATTTGTCTTGGGTCATCAGGTGGAGTTGAGTATATCGAAGTTAGGTGACTGAGATTTCTCATTTTCTGCTTGGTGGCAGACGATGTTGGATCGTGACGTTTATGGTCGGGTGACGTAGTGATGGATCTGGATCGTGATTTGATGATCCAGATAGTTGGAAAGTTTATCGCTTTTACTTGGATGTTGGAGTTGTAGATGATGGGACTGAACTTCTTTTCGAAGTGAATCTCGTATGGTATATTACTCAGGTGAGTAGTTTTCTGACGTGGTCGGATATTGTCAGACCTAGTGTTGTGTTGATGTTGGGATTGGCTTCCCTATGAAGTCAATCGATTGTAATGTGGTAATCGGTTGAGCAGGTAACCGATAGGTTCGGTTTGGTGCGTCTGGGTAGACGTAAACGATATTTCAGGTTTTGGAATCGGATTTTGGGTGACGATTCAGGATTTGATTCTAGAGCTTGACACTGGATTTTCTTTTATGGATTTGGGTTCAGAATGGTCATTCCTAATACTAGTCTACGGAATGATGATTTCGGATTCGAATTTGGACATGATTATGGATATGAGTTCTGGGTTTGGATTCGGGATTTCTTACGAAATTGTGGATTCAGATTCGGATTTGGAAATAGATGATGGGTCGGAGTTTTGATATGTCTGGTACTGGATTGGACATATGGACTCCATTATAGAAACGTGATTGGCTATGACCTAGGTGGTAGTAGTCTAGTTGATGGGTAGATGTACGTACCATGTACGTTGTGCGGGGGTACACTACTGGGTGTACTTGTCGTGTCAGGTGACGGAATATAGGTTATATCATGAGTACGTTGGTGAACGTGTTGGTAGTCGGATTGGTTCCGATACCATCGGATTAGTCGAGGTCGTGGATTGGATATTGGATATTGTGCATTGGGTCATTGTATTTCTGATAGGTATAGTTACACACAGGTCGGGTGAATTGTTGGTTAATGTAAACTCAAGTTGAGTAAGTTGTTGGTTAGTATAACCATAAGTAGGTATGGTGTCAGTTTTCGACTGACGACTGTCAAGTGGTGACGGTTTGTCGGAGGTGTCAACGAGGATCGTTGAGTGAGGTCTGATGACTTCCGGTGGGAGTAGACATCAGGATAGTTTGGTGATTGAGGAAGGAACCGTAGAGTTGTTTATGTCAGCGAAATGGTAGATTTGACAAGTGGGTCGATCATAGGATACTTGGGCTACTCTGATACTGACAGGTGGTGTCAGTTCGGAGCGTACGACTTCTGCTATTCGATGTGGTCGAATGTAGACGAGGCGACGTGAGCGTTAGTGGTACGTCTGGTTGCAGACGAGTACGTACTATTTTGTTTAATGGGTGTACTAGTGTACACGTGTTTTGCGGTCGATTCTACTTTCCACGGGGTGGATGTGGAATCAGGATAGTTAGAGTTTCGAGAACGAAACTAATTAAGGAGGGAAGAAAGGTTGGATTTAGGTCGGTTGGAATTTCGAGGACGAAATTAATTAAGGAGGGAAGGTTGTAACGACCCGTCCCGAAATCTATGATTAGATTAGTGACTAATCACGATTAGTGAGGCTAATCCGTGATTAGTAGAGCGAAATCGGACGAACGATCCGAAATGACCGTTTTGCCCCTGATCGTGGTAAAACGTTGACTTTTCATTCGGGCGGTCAAATGGACATTGACCGATGACCGTGACGTATTTCGTGACGTCACGAGTTCATAGACAGGTGGCACGTTCAATTCCGACGTTCGAGGAGGAAGTTATGATGTTCGGAAGCTTAGGGGCATTTTGGTAATTTTGGTTAAAAGGGGTCAAAAGTTGACTTTTTGACCGGGATGTCCGATGGCCGAGGGCCAAGGACTATTACATAGATAAGGACGATACGAATCCGTAGACAGGCGGCATGTCGAATTCGGACGTTCGACGGCGAAGTTACGGTTCACGGAAGTTCAAGTGCACTATTGCACGAATTACGAAACGAGTTAACTTTTGGACTTTAGTGGGTCCCAGATATTTAGTTCCTACCCTATGGATGAGTGACAAGTGTCACCCATCCACAGGCCATTCCTTTTCCTTCATGCACCGTGCATTTCCTTTCTCCATTTCAAACACACACAAAACACCCACCCGATCTCACCCATTTTCCTCCCATCCGTGCAACCCAAAACCCATCCAATCTTCACCCATGGCCAGGCAGAGGACCAGGGAGACTGAGGAGGTTGCTGGGCGGCCAGAACCGCCGCCCACGGCGGCGAGAGGAGGAAGAACCCGTGAGGTTCACGGTAAGTCCATTTTGATCCATTTTTACATTTTTGATGTTATGGTTGGTTTTTAATGGTTTTAATGAGTCCATTAGGTTGCTAGGGACATGTTAGGAAGGTTTAAGGAAGCTTGGGATGGCTGGGCAGCCATGGGAGAGTTTTGGGAACTTTGAACCGTTTGGTTCAAAATCGAACCATGGGTTTAGGCGGTTTTTAGGTTGTTTTAAGGATTGGAATGGATAGAAAACACCAAAATAGGAACAAAGGAACCAAAAAGGAAGAACTAGGATGAAAAATGGGGTGTCTAGGGATGTGAACCGGTCACGCCGGTCCAGTTGGACCGGCTAAACCAGGTGAACCGGCCCGGAACAGTAAAACCGGTCTGCTGGAGGTTAGTGCTGATGAACAGTAATCTGTCCCTTCTTGGAGCGCGTGAGGGCGCGTGGGCCATAATTTGGGGAAGTGTTCAACACGTGAAATCTTCTATTCGATGTAACGAAGATTTTGGGACTAGTCTCGCATCAATCGGACATGGTTCCGATAGTTTTCGGGGTGTCGAAAGGTTTAGGGTCGGTTTAAAAATAGTTAAAAGTTCGGGAAAATTACAGGGCTTTGGTAGGAGGTTAATTAAGTAGTTAGTAACCTTCTATTAAAATTTGGACAGGTTTGGGAGTCCCGGTGATGGTCATCGGCTCGGGGAGCCGTATGGCACGCAAATCGAGGCGGCAGCTCGGACGGTCTGTGAGTGGACCTTGTTTTCTAAATTGGTGCATGCATAAATGTTTATTATATGTTTTATTACATGTTTGATGATGTCAAGGGTGCATTTGTATGTGGTTACGTATAAGCACGTATTGCGAGGTTTCGGTCTTATACGGTGCTTATACGGGTTTGTATTTCTTTATCGGTCTAAATGAACTGGATTTGGATTTCAAAAGGATAAACTCGGGTATGAGACCCATTTGGTTTTGTCTCGGGCATATGACCTCAGATATCGGGCACGGTGCCCAGCTGATGTCTTATGTTCGGGCACGAGACCCAGATTACTTTACGGTTTTGATTTCAGGTCAGGGAACCTTAAATGGATTTCCCGGTTCATGACGGTTTATGGGAACCAGCATGAACACTTGTTATGGTATCGTGGTTCATGACGGTTTATGGGAACCGACATGAACCCTTGTTGGATGTTATGGATCATGACGGTTCAAGGGAACCGGGCATGAATGTTTATGTTATGTATATATATGTATTCATATACCTTCCTTTACTTCTATTATCTCCTCCGGGGAGGGTCGTTGGCCTGGGTGGACCCCGGAGTAGTCACGGAGCACCAACTGAGTGGAGTCACCCCCCAGTTGGGTTCCTTACTCTCAGGAAGGCTATGATTACTATTACCTCGGGTAGGGTCAGTGGTCTGCGGACATTGATCTTGACTTTGAGAAGACTCGGATTGAGACCTGGGTAGCACGCGCGTAGCTTTGGAAACCGTGACAGGATTGGTTATGTGAATTATATGTATATATGATGTATGCTATATGATATGATATATGATGTGTGTTTACACAGGTTTTGGGCAGTGGCCCGTTTGGTTAGTTTCTTCTGATTTGGGCTGAGTCCCTTATGGATTTGGGCAGTGGCCCGTGTACTTGATTTCATTATGGTTTTTCTGGATAAATGGTTTTCGAATGCATGCATGATTTTTAGTGAAGGGTACAAATGGCTTTCTTATAAAATATTTTTATAAACTCTTGTTTCGTCCACTCACAGCTTTTAATGTTTTGATTGCCCTTCAGGTTGACAGCGGATGTGGACTGTAGCAGAGACCGAGATATCACATGCCTCTTCCGGATCCTGGCGTACTCTGATAGCCCGGGAGGGCAAAGGTCGAAAATATCCCTTGTCTGACACTTCGTGTCAGACGGGAGCAGGGTCATCCCGCGTTATTCCCGGGGGGATTGGGATGGGTACTGTCATTGGGTCCATCATAGGTCACCTCAATACCCAAGAAGTAATAGAGTGGCCCAAGAACTTTCATGGAAAATAATTTTCCCAGTTTGTATGAACTGCATAATGTGAGATACATTATTACCGGTCGCCAATATGTCATCAATATATAAGTAAAACCAAGTATACACCCTCATGATTATACACAAACAAAGAATGATCACATTTTGATTCTCGAAACCCATGCTCAGTCAAATAATCACTGAACCTTTGAAACCAAGCTCTAGCACTTGCTTAAGATTGTACAATGACCGTTTCAGCTTGCAAACATGATTAGGATGTTCCAGATCAACAAAACCCCGTGGCTGCTTCATGTAAACGTCTTTATTCAATAAACCATGCAAAAATGCGTTCTGAACATTTAATTGTCTTACCAACCATCGATTTGATACAACCATACTGAGGACCATTCAGATGGTTGTATGCTTAAAAACTGGACTAAAGGTTTCAGACCTTCAGCATAGTCCATTCACTGGTGCTGGTGAAACCATTAGCCACCAATCGAACTTGCAAGCGCTCTATAGATCCATTAGCCTTCCTCTTAATTTTGTAGACCCATTTATTTGGTTCAAGGTATTCATCTGTGAAGATGCGGGAACTAGAACCCATGTTCTGCAACGCTGGAGAGCATTGAATTATGTTGCCGTAGCATTCCTCCAATCTTCCAATTTGACTGCTTTACTGAAACAAGTAGGATCACTTTCTTTAGAATCATAAACCTAGTGATGAGTATACCTCGGATTGGGTTTCAAATGCCCCATCTGAGATCGTGTCACCATACGAAGAACCGCTGAATTTTCCTGTGAGCCCACAACAGGAGCAGGACGAATAGATATTGAATTTTTAAAAGGAAAAACTAGTCGTAGGACTGTTGGCTCTATGATACCATAAAAGAATAAGAAATTGGAGGTAAGGCTACATGGAAAACCTAGTCGTAGGACTGTTGGCTCTATGATGCCATAAAAGAATAAGAAATTGGAGGTAAGGTTGTTGAGTTAATGCATCCTTAGTGGATTATTAATGCATTGAATTTGATTATGTATTGGGAATAAATACATGGTGTTGTTCATTCAACCTTGTAGGAAAAGATTGATGTGGAAGCTTCATGAAGAAGAACATTAATTGAAGAAGGTGCATGAATGGACTTCAATGAAGGATGTTGAAATGTAAGGAAAATGTCCCACATTGGAAAAACACAATTGTAACTTGTGTCTTAAGCACTATATAAGGTGGAGAGCTTGGTCACATTTCAACATCAAGGAGAACACCTCACAAGTGAGTGAGTGCTTCAAGAGTGTGTATAGCTCTTTGGGGTAGAGTGATCTTCTTGGGTTGAGAGAGAGTGTACAAGGGGTATCCTATTGGATACAAGGGCTCGAGTTGGGTATAAACTTGAGTAGTGTAATCTTGTATTTTGTATTCTCTCATAGTGAAGGAGAAAACTCTCCGATGACGTAGGCAATTTAATTGGTATCAGAGCTCCGGTTTATCGATCGTGAGCGGAGGATTAATTTCCTAATAAGTGGTATCAGAGCTCCGGTTTATCGATCGTGAGCGGTTTGCCATGGCAAGTTCTAGCGGCTCACATTTCAAGGTGGAGCAGTTTGATGGAAAAGTAAATTTCACTCTATGGAAAAGAAAGGTGAAGGACATCTTAGTTCAACAAGGTCTTGCAAGACCGTTGAAGGGGAAGGATGCGAAACCGGAGAAGATGCTAGATGAAGATTGGGACGAGATGGAGTCCAAGTGTGTCAGCACTATTAGGCTTTATATTACTGACAATATTATAAATAATGTTAATGATGTAGATTCTGCACCTGAGCTTTGAGAGAAAATGAAGAAGCTTTATCTTGGGAAAGGCTTGCAAACGAAGCTGAATTTAAAGCGGGATCTCTACAAGCTCAAGATGGAAGAAGGTGCGAATCTCATGGAGCACATGAATGTGTTCAAGGGATTGATAAATCAACTATCAAGAGTTGAGGTTAAAATTGAGGAAGAAGATCAAGCTCTTTTACTTCTTACCTCGCTTCCCGATTCATATGAGAATATTGTTACTACAATTGTGTATGGTAAGGATACACTGAAGATGGAGGATGTAGAATCGACTCTCTTATCACATGAGAAGAGAAGGAAAGCCGATGATTCTCAAGGTTCCGTCTTCATTGCTCATGAACAGAATCGTAAGGGAAGGTCAACTGCGAGGGGATTTAGTGAGCATAGCAGGTCTAAATCCAGAGGCAGAAGAAAAGGCAAGCAATGCTACAAGTGCAAGGAGTGGGGACACATAAAGTCGGATTGTCCATTGATGAAAGAGAAGGACGATAAGGGCTCAAATTGCTCCTTGGCTGGTGTAGCGGAGATGTCTAGAGATTTTGGAGAACTTCTCACAATCTCCAAAGGTAATTACATTTTTTCTCAAGATTATTGGGTATTAGATAGTGGTTGTTCTCATCACATTTGCCCCAGGAGAGAATATTTTGATAAGTTCCAAGAAGTCCCAAGGATTTGTGACTTGGGGTGATGGCATAAGACGTCGTGTCATGGGTACGAGAACTGTGAAGATCATGATGTTCGATGGAGCAGTTCAAACATTGGGTGATGTGGTGTATGTCCCAAAGTTCCAGAGAAATCTAATATCATTGAGCCAACTAGACTCCAAGGGCTGCAAGGTTTCGTCAGCAGGGAGAGTTATGAAAGTGTCACGTGGCTGCATGGTCCTAATGAAGGGAGAAAAATGTAAAAGTATGTTCCGTCTAATGGGAAAAACTCAGACCTCGAAGGTTGTTGGGAAACAGGGTGCACAGGTGAACAGGTACCTGAAGCGGGTCTCGTTTGCGGGCACAGCAGAGACGCTATCTACATGTTTCCAAGTTTCAGACGATGGTGAGAAGGATAATCCTGCTAGGGAAGAGGCAAAGTCGAGGTCCCTCTTAGGAGCCAACTGGTAATTGTTGACTCGGAGCAGCTGCACATAACATTGGCCATTTTGAATCAGAGGGAGCTAAGACTGTATGCAACTGATTCGGGGTATGTGTAGTTGGTACAAGAATAAGGCCAATGGAATGCTTGTGGGTATATCAAGCGGTATCTCAATTTGAGATGAACTTCAGGGATTGAAGTGGTGATGCAACATTATCCACCTAAGTCGGCAGGGGGAGATTGTTGAGTTAATGCCTCCTTAGTGGATTATTAATGCATTGAATTTGATTATGTATTGGGAATAAATACATGGTGTTGTTCATTCAACCTTGTAGGAAAAGACTGATGTGGAAGCTTCATGAAGAAGAACATTAATTGAAGAAGGTGCATGAATGGACTTCAATGAAGGATGTTGAAATGTGAGGAAAATGTCTCACTTTGAAAAAATACAATTGTAACTTGTGTCTTAAGCACTATATAAGGTGGAGAGCTTGGTCACATTTCAACATCAAGGAGAACACCTCACAAGTGAGTGAGTGCTTCAAGAGTGTATATAGCTCTTTGGGGTAGAGTGATCTTCTTGGGTTGAGAGAGGGTGTACAAGGGGTATCCTATTGGATACAAGGGCTCGAGTTGGGTATAAACTTGAGTAGTGTAATCTTGTATTTTGTATTCTCTCATAGTGAAGGAGAAAACTCTCCGAGGACGTAGGCAAGTTAATTGGCTGAATCTCGTTAAATTTTTTATGTTCTTGGTTTCTTTATTTTCTTTTTTTTATCTTTATTGTTAGTAATTGCGTGACGGATGATTAATTTCTTAATAAAGGCTACATGGAACTCAGTGATGTAGTCCTGAATTTATATTGATGTAAAAATGTAAGATACATGTTTGAATTACAAATTGATCCTAGAAAATGGGAATGGATGAAACTAGGGCTCTAGTCATTTACAACTGCAACTTAATCGAATGACAATAGTTTGAATTCAAATTGAATTTATTTGAATTGGTTGAGTTGTTAACTTGACTTAGTCTAACAAATATGACCCTTCCTCTTGCTGATGTTTCTTCCCCTTGGCATGCTAAAATTCTGGCAATCCCTAAAGACTTAGGGTATGTTTGTTTCGCCGTATTACGCTCCGTATAGACTAAATAATATGAAACCCGTGTTTGGTACCAGTCGTATTAATTAGCCACCGTATAAGTTAATACGGTTGAATATTTTTATACGGTCCAGACACGCTAAAATAATACGCTCGAAATTGTCCGTATTAAATAGTCGGATAACTAGTAATCTTGTAAAAAATAATAATAATAATAATAATAATAAATAGTAATATAATAAAAATAAAATATTAATTTAGTAAATATTAATAATAAAAAGTAATAAAGTAATAAATACTAATAATAATAAATTAATAATTAATGATATTTTAATAAATAATAATGATAAAATTAAAAATAATTAATTAATAAAAATGTAATAAATAGTAATAATAATTATTATTAAAATAAATAATAATAAAAATAATGATATACATAATTAATATTTAAGATATAAGTATTTCGTCAATTACTATAATATAATCCGGTCAGTATAATATAGTCGGCATTCTAATCCGAAAAAAGTACCAAACGCCCGACTAAATAATCAGTCTATTCAGTGGACAGATTAGTCTATGCGATTGAAATAGTCAGTACAGTATAACATACCAAACGAGGCTTGTGTGGATGCTGGTTTTAGAAAGATTGAGGTGGAATATGACACTCTAGAGGTGCTGAATCTGGGACCCATTTGAGTTTTCTTCACCCATTGTTAACGAAGATGCACTCATTGTTCACCGAGGGAAAAAGAAAAGCACTATTTTTATCGGAAAAATATATATAGCTTGGCTTATAGTATTGAGGATTCAGCGTTCAACAATGAATCAAGAATTTTAATATTTTAAGTTGCTTTTGCATAATTTGTAAATATGGCCTTCTATTACAGAACGAAGAAAATAATTATAATAATTATTTTTTAATATATTTATTGAGGTTATTTTTTACCGATGTCAAACTTGAGGAGTTTATAATTAGGAATTTGTAATGAAAAATTGGGATGCGTTTATCCTTAAACCCTTAAAATATTTACAGTAAGCCAAATCAGAGGTTTTAGGGTGGCCATCAGACAGAGATGTGCGGCATCGCGTTGCTCATCTGTGGCATTCGTTTTGATTTGTCGTCTCTGCCTCTCAATTCCGCACCTCCAGTTTCCGACACCGAGCAAGTCAGTCGCTTTTATTTATTTATTTATTTTTTGTTGGGTCAACAATCAAAGCTTTTTGGCTCTCTCTTTTTTTTGGGTCAAGATCGAAGCTTTTTGGCTTAACCATTGAACTAACTGGACTTTGTTGGTCTCGAGCAGCTAGTGTTCACTATAGCCGACCTCAGAGCCGCTTTACGAAGGAGGGGTCCGGATAGCTTAGGCAGTACGAAGCTACTTCTTCATTCATCTGTATCAAGCTGTCTCCCGGAGCCAGAAATTGTGTCTTCCATTGAAGAAATAAAGGGCGAAAGCAATTGTTTCTCTTTGGAAAATAAACGAACACATCATGTGCAATGTCAGTTTGGTGCCATACCCAGCTTTACTGCTGCTGCTGCTGAATTGCACTTCCTTGGTGCCACTTTGCAGCTCAGGGGCATAAGCCCTGTAGTTCAGCCATTGATAGATTCATCTAAGAATATCCTTGTTTATAATGGTATATCTTTGTTTTCGAATTTGGGTTTTTGACATTGCATTTTATTGAGCTTGTTTGCTGTTTGTATATTGAATTTGGATTTATTTTTTATGTTATGGAAAGGTGAAATATTTGGAGGAATAGACATTGCTAGTGATGAGAATGATGGTGAAGCTCTTCTGCAATTGCTGGGAGAGTGCATCTTTTGCAATCCCCGTTTGCATAAAACAAGTGATTTTGATGACATGGGTAAAGGTTCTGTTCCATATGTTCTTTCTAGGATCAAAGGGCCTTGGGCTATCATCTATTGGCAGGTAACTCTGAGTGATAAGTTTCATTTTAGTTTGATTAAAACTTGCTGCTAAATTTTCGGGCTTAGATTGTTTCTTAATTGTTTATGTAATTCCTTGGGTAGGAAAGTTCAAAAACTCTGTGGTTTGGTCGCGATGCATTTGGTCGTCGGAGTCTTATTGTTCACTGGCCAACATTGGATGATTCTCGCTTTCTGCTATCATCTGTGTCACCTGCTCCGTCAAATGAGCCTTCTTCTGGTATATATTGCTCGTTAGAGCTTTGCACTTCCGAGTATTGATTCTAAATCTTGGACCTTTGTAGTAGGGAGCTGTACTTATTGATTAATGTTAATACATTATAGATTTTGAAGTCGAAAGTGGAACTACTAAACCTAGTTTTTGGGAAGAGCTTCGGTGTGGAATATACAGTATATCTATAGATGCTCCAGATATCGACGGGATTTTGGTTGGTGAAGTGAAAGAGCATGAATGGACTAATGCCATGGTAGAAGAGCTGATAAAATGGGAGAGAACTTCTGTTGAACCCAAGCCTGAAGAATTACATATTTCCCGTTCTAAGACTCTAACAAGAAATTGTGATGAGCACTTGGTTAATTCAAATATGGGGCCATCTAAATCAGGTTATTATCATCCATGATGCAGAAATTATAATTTTTAGTCTGAAAAATTGAATCTTTCAATATAATTTTTACTATAGATTTTTTTTATTATTTTTTTTTTGCCCAAGGTTGTCACTGTGCCTTTTATTTTGACTGAGTACGGCCTCTAGACGTGTCTGTTTCAGGCCTCGCACAGACTGTGCTGATTGCTTTAAGGGAGTCTGTTATGCGTCGCTCTTCACTGCACACAATTTTTCAGGTACACAAACCTTTTTTCTATTGAATTGTTTATCATTTCGGTTGTATGCTGGTATACTGTCAAATACAGCACTTCTAAATTATTGTAATTCACTAATCTGGTTTGATTCCTCAATTAAATTGTGCCATGCTTCCTGTCTTGGGTATTTTCTCCTTCCCCTTGCATATGGCTCTTTTTAAAATCTTTCTTGAGTTTGTCCTTATTAAGTTTATTCTGAATAACCTTTTGCAACATCTAAATTATTCTTGGTTGTAATGTTTGTTCCTTTACTCAATGCTGGCTTTTGGTCTCACACCAAACTGTGGGATAATGCTTATGAAAACTAAATAGAAAAATGCAGTTTTCAATTCTGTAAAGAAAAGCTGATGATCTGTTATTTTCACGGTATTAGTTGGCGACTGGTGATTTGTAGGTTCTGTCATTGTTGTTAACGGTTTCTATATTGAAATGAATAGGCAGATAGACCTGATATGGACAAGGAACATGTACCGGTGGCCATTCTTTTTTCAGGTGGATTGGATTCTATGATAATAGCAGCACTATTGCATGAGTGCCTAGATCTGAGCTGTAAGTGTAGCTGGATATGCTAGGTCAGCAGTCTGTTTTCCTTAATGTTCAATGTTTGCCATAGGAAACTCAGTTTACATATTGCACTGTGGGTTCTTGTGTCTTATCTTTTGCCCATGATTTTCTATTTAAATTTCCGTTGGCAGATGATATTGATCTACTTAATGTGAGTTTTGATGGGCAGTCTGCGCCTGATAGAATCTCTGCCAAGGCAGGAGTAGAGGAACTCAGAAGAATTGCACCTTCAAGAAAGTACTCACTAAACTTTTCTTGTGAATCTATGTCTGTGTTTAATGTTTATCGGTGCAACATCTGCATAAGTAATAAGCTTTTGGGTATTTCATTTTTCGTCTTTTAACACCATCTTTGTCTTGATTTGATGGTTTTAATATCAATCCAAATTTTCCCCTTCGCTTTGTGGTTGTGCGTTATGAATGTGGAAAGTACAAAAATACAATTTAACCTGCTTTCGAAAGAAGTATATATGGTCTGCATATCCCTTGGTTTTGGATTAGAGTCCTTGATGCCTCCGTCTTTGTGCTTATGGTGTTCCTTCTTGTATGTGATTGGAAATGCAGGTGGAAACTCGTGGAAATCGATGCTGATTTGTCAACCTTGACCTGTGAAACAAAGCACGTCATGTCGCTCATAAGTCCTGCCAGCACCTACATGGTACCCACTTTTATATTATGGGCTATTCTCGTTTACATAGGTGCAAAATATGATTCCTCATGGTAATTATTTTCTTATGGATATTTGATTTTTGTTTTTTTTTTTTAAAAATCCTCTTGTATTTGACTACATTACAGTTTGAGATATCATAAATCTGCAACATGTTCCAGGGTGCATGTTCCAAATTAAATTAGTATCATATGCTATTTAATGGTGTAGGACCTCAATATAGGAATAGCTTTATGGCTTGCTGCTGGTGGTGATGGATGGGTATACGTGGAAAACAGCAACTGCGATGATGAAGATCATCAATGCATTAAATACAAGTCTAAGGCTAGGATTCTTCTCGTTGGTTCAGGTGCAGATGAGCAATGTGCTGGCTATGGTAGGCACAGAACAAAATATAGAAATGGCAGGTATGCAAATAGATTGCAATCTTGGAGAGTATTGCAATTTTTGTGGTGCTGATTCTGGTGGTTTGATCTGTTATCAGTTGGCTTGCACTGCATAAGGAAATGAAGTTGGACATGCAGAGAATTTGGAAAAGAAACCTTGGGAGAGATGATAGGTGCATTGCTGACAATGGCAAGGAGGTACCCTGATAAAAAATCCAACAAATATCAATATCATTCATCGTCTCCTTAACTTTTGTTCTATGCTGATTGTAGTCTTCCTTTATGCTTGCTAGGCAAGGTTTCCTTTCTTGGATGAAGATGTGATAAGAACTTTGCTTGCGATTCCCCTATGGGAGGTGACCAACCTTGATCTACCAAGTGGGATAGGAGATAAGAAGATTCTGAGGGAGGTCAGTGCTAATTCTTCTGTTCAGCATTTGGGTTATACATCATTCAACCCTAAATTTTATCCCTGGCATCCGAACACGTTCCAAACAAGAAACTTCAATTGATTTCCGTAAATCACTTTCCTATGGTTATAATTTTTTTGATAATCTTGAAATTTCTCATCCAAACCTTGTGTAAATTGTTTTCCTTTTTGTGTGGTATGAAGGTTGCGGAATTGCTTGGTTTGTATGAAGCTGCTGCTCTGCCTAAAAGGGCTATACAGGTATTCTGTCTTCTCCATTTGTTCACTTTGAACTGTTCTAAGCATCCATCTTTTTCTCTCTTTTTTTTCATTTTTTTTTTCAACCTCTGTGTGATAATTAAGATGGTTTAATCATTGAATTGTTTTCTGCATTTTCATGTTTTAGTTCGGTTCCAGAATTGCAAGGGAGTCAAACCGAAAGAATTATGGAAGCAACCGTGCCGCAAATCAAGCATCTGCGGGAAGCGCACTCATTCACAAGCTGTCGGACATGGATACATCAAAGTAGAGCGCCACTCTTCCTTCCTTCCAACTCTACAATCAAATTCATGTTTTTCCTTTCCAATTCTAATGCCACTCATATACATTGAATATCGATATGATGGTACTTCCAATCTCGTTTTCTAAAAAAGTCGGATCATGAAATTACCCACGGTCAGGAGGAATACTATTAAAATAAAAAAAGGAAGAGTTGAATATGAAATCCTCAATATGCGGTACACCACTATACTAATTAGGGATGAATATATATTCTGGATTTGACTCTTAACGAGTATTGGATTCCAAGTTTAAGACCTACGTACTTAAAAATAGGAATCCTATCACTGCTCTACCTTGTCACTATTATTTACTCTCTTAAATTCTTCTTATTATTATTTTATTATTTTTATTAATATTAATATGAATACCTCCACAGTCCACACCCAACAAAACCCTAGCAAAGCAGCCTCTGGTTTTTTCAAACCCTACAGCCACTCATTGTCACTGAGTTATTTACACGTTCTATCTGTGTATTTCTGACATATTTAATAATTCAATCGCTATTTTGCTGATTTGTTGTTCTAGCTCTCCATCTTCTTTTAACTTTTAGTACGCATAATGGAATTCCAAAACTACCAGACGACGTCGTATGCTCCCAAATCCTCCCAAGACTTCCGGCCAAGTCCTTGATGCGTTTCAAATGCGTATCAAAATATTGGTCCTGTCTCACACGCACCAACCACCCCTTCCTCCGCGCCTACTAGCACTTCCACCCAAACGCCCACCTCCTCCTCCTCCACGACCACCGCCTCTCCTCCCTCGAAATCGCCCCTGCCGCCGTGTCCCAAACGTTACACGTCCCCATTTTGCACAACCATAACGATCTCCACATCCAGACTGCCACCGGCTTGATTTGCCTTTCCTCCGTTCAAACTGGCAACTCCACCCCAATTTATATATTCAATCCAACCACCCGACAGTTTGTTACAATCGAACCGCTTTATTCCGAATCTTTAACCCACAACACACACTTCTATATCGTGGAATACAACTCGTTCCATTTCAGTTTCGATCCTCGCACAAACGAGTACAAAGTATTACATGTGACATGTTACTACCGGTTGATAAAGTTCAAGATTTTCACATTGGGCACGGCTTCATGGAGAGAGCTAGACCTAGACTCTCACCATGATGAAGTGAAGTCATCCCTTTCCATCACTGGAGTTTCTCGTTCCATAACAACAAGAGTATATTTTTGTGCCTATACGGGGTGATGCATTGGATGAAGAGAGACGAGAATGTGATAGTGGCGTTTGACTTGGCTGACGAGAAAGTCAGAATTATCCCGTTGCCGGTAGATTATATATCTGTTAACCCGGTGGCCAACTGGATTGTTCACATTGTTGAGGTGGACAAATGCGTCGCGATTTTCGATTGCATGCCGTACGGTTTAGACAACGAAATGAAGTTGTGGATTTTGAAGGACTGCCAAAATCGTCGTGTGTGGGTCAAGTCAAGGAGGCGATTGTGTTCCCCGATCCGTTGAAGTATGAGTTGAGATACATGTTTCCGTTGGAGAATGTTGAGGCTGGCGGCGAGCTGTTGCTGAAGCCGATGAGGGGGGGTGGGAAAGGGGGCGTTTGGTGCATCTTTATAATGTGGAGAAGAAAGTGTGAGGGCATCCGATATTAGGGACGACGAGGCTGTGGTTCTTACTAGTTATGTTGAAAATTTCGTCTCCTTAGTATGATAATCTAAAGGTTGTTCTTTTAATTTCGTCTCCTTAGCATCGTGACTAGTTATGTCTGCAGCAGAAACTACACCACGATAAGGAAACGTCTCTATCCAATTTGGCTTTTCAACATTGATCATCTCCCTTGGAAGAGGAGAAGTGGATACTGGAGGAGAAAAATCAGATTTAGTTTTAAAAAAGTTGACATCCATAGTCACATAGAAGCAACGAGTAGGAGGATGATAACACCTATAGTCATTTTGGTGATGTGCGTACCCACTAAACATACACTTTAATGAACACGGATCCAGGTTTGTAAGTTGATGTTTAGGAAGGCAAACACAAAACAGCACATCCAAAAATGCGTGGTGCTAGTTTTAAGTGGGAGAAGATACCAACATGGGTAGAAAGTTCATCTAAAGGTGTTTTAAAGTTGAGGACGTTACAAGGCACACAGTTCAGTCTTCAGAAGCTAAACAACACACAAAATAATATTGCCCCAAGAAGTAGGTTGCATGTGGGCACCAATTAAACAAGCACAAGTAATTTCAAGAATCTGTTGATTGTTTCATTTGGCAACATGTTCCTTTAAGGTGAGTAATGACATATTCACTGCCATTATCAAATCAAAAAACTTTCAATTAGCCGAAAATTGAGTTTGTACCATGGTATGAAACACATGAAAGCAATTTTCTTATTTCTCAGGAAATAAAGCCAAGTTATACGACTATAATCATCAATAAAAATCACAAACCAACGACTGCTAGATAAGATAGGGACATGAGCTACACCCCACACTCATCTTGAATGAAAGAAAAAGGTTTATTGCTCTTGTTAGAGCTCAAAGGATAAGTATTATGATGACTGGGCCAAATTTAATATAATCAAAGGAAGTTTGACTAAACCTACGATGCCACATAAACCCTAACTAGTCAAGACACTATAATAGCACATATCATCCACATAATATAGAGCCCCTCCCCCCCCCCCCCCCCCCCCCCCCCCAAAAAAAAAAAAAAAAAACTAAACACACACTTTTTTAGTACCATGCCCAATAATCTCCTTATTGTTGAGATCTTGAAGAAGTAAAAAACAAGGACACATTAATATAGAGTGTTAACACCACCGTGCATGCACTAATTATAGGGGGTGGACACTCTATTAGCATTAACGACATGTGACCAATGCGATATAGTCGTTGTCTATATGAGCAGCCGATCAAAACTCATGTGATCAGTGGCATCGGAATCAATAATCCAGCTAGCATCTTTAACAGAAAAATGGGTAACAAGGGCAAAACCACCACCGATGTTTCCAGATGGATGACTAGGTCTCATCGATTTCGTGACTAGTTGCATAAATAACGGACCTATCAGCTACTTTACAGTAGAGTCGAGATACAACATCCCATATACTTTTTGCCGTGAGTAAATGAACAAAAAATTTCTTTACATTAGGTTCCATGGCACCGATGAGCCAAATTTTTACAAGAGAATTCTCCATGCTCCAACTGCCAAATCAAATATCATCCAAAGAGGGCTCTTCAATTTCTCCATTAAATAACCTAATTTACCTTGACTCGCAACAAAGGGTCTCAACAATTTGTGAACAAAGTGAATAATTCCCTCTATTAAGCTTATTGTCAATAGCAATTTTCGTGGATTCCGGTGTAGAACATAAAGATTGGAAAATGGTGTGAACGATTTCAAATTCAGATATAGAACTCATCATAATGACCAAGTCTGGTCGCATAGGATATGACTAGTCACGTAAAATAATCAATGTAAGTGCCCAAAAAAAAGACATAGGTAACCTACGGGCTACGAGTACTCTTCAAGGTAAAAATTCAGATAATCAACTGGGGGTAATCTACGAAGACAAATACAACAAATTTGGATCTTAAAAGCATTACTGCTCTTATATCATGTCAAAGCGACGAGTAGGGTTTAATTAGAGCGAAATAATACTTATTCTTCTTTTAAGAGTATTTGTAATGCTACAATATACAAAGGTGAATTAGACCAATTAGGAAAATACTTACAATTAATTTATAATTCCTATATTAACAAGAATGGTCCTACATGGCTCACGCTAGCAATTTTTACATTTTAAATAACTAAATTGAATTTAATAAGTTATATTATACAATTCAATCCGATCGAATTTCATCAATTTCCATTCCTCGAGATCCGTAGTCAATTATTGGCAGGTGACTAGTGCTTCAGGTGGCAAGTCAATTAACGCGACACAGACTTTGGTAGTTAGTAGTAAATGTGGTTGCACTTGCACACATGCATGCACTTTGTCTTTGTTTTTGACTAATCAGTACCAAAGTATTATATCCTCCGCTTTGTTTTGTTTGTAACTGTTACTAGTCATTGTGGGTAAAGAAATAATCCTTATCTTGCAGCTGATATTATTCCAGGATTAATCCAAGTGCAGATATCTAATATACCCAATAGATAGAAGGTTGGGTAATGAATTCCTTTAACTAAAAATTGATACGATTTAAATTGTTTTTGAAATTTCAATTTGAATTTGACTACATAAAAATTAAATTGATTGAAAATCCATTTGATTTTGAATTTTTATTTAGATAATCATTAGAATCTAAAATGAAGCATTCAGATTTTTATTTATTTATATTATTTATTAGTCTAACTCACTTAATCCTTATCTATTTTGTGCTACCTTTATATTTAACTTATATTTAAATATAAACCACCATTTGAAATTCAAAATGTAGAAAATTTTATTTTTTGATGTATATAAATAAAATCTTTTCCGTGAATAAATCAAATCTTGGTATGTATAAATGAAATCTTGATGAAAATAGCGGAACTTTGGAAAAAAATAATGTTTTGAAAGAGTGGCTTTAGGAAATCATTTACACGATAAATGTAAGTTTAAACCGATTCAAATCAAACTGTTTGAATATTTTAACGGTTTGAATGTGAATTTTAGGTGTGTCCACATCGATCCAAACTGTGTCCACCCCTAATTAGAACTCTCTTTTTTTCTTCTAAATACCATGAGGTTTCGCCACACTCGTAGGATGGACCTAATCCTTGCTCGAGATGCGATTTGCCCCTAGGGCATAAAATGCTCTCAACAAATTTCAAATTCTTACTAGTTAGGCATAAAAAAATTCACCCACTAGTGTAAGACCCGTGTGCTGGAGGGAACGGTGAACAATCCCACATTCCTGCGATGGGGAATGGTCTGGGAGAGGATGGTGGCGTGCCTTAAAAGTGTAGGCACACATCTATCTAGCACTAGGCCTTTTAGGAGTTCAAGTGGCTTTGGGGGGGATTGGAACCCTAAAGTTAAGCGAGTTGAGGCTGGTGCAATTTCATGATGGGTGACCCCCTGGGAAGTTGCACCATAAGCTCTCGAAAACTAAACCGTGAGTGTAAGGCCCAAAGCGGACAATATGGTGCTAGATGAGTCGGGTCCATGATGGGTTACCCTCTGGGACATTATCGGGTGCTACTGATGTGTGATCGGCTCGTCGAAGGCACACATAAATAGGGGGAGGGTGGTGGAACCCATAGCCCTCAAAGACAATGCTAGAGAAGATGAACCATAGATTGTTGACGGAGCACTCCATAAGGTTAAATTGATTATTTTGTTTATTTAAAAAAACTTTTTTTTATTTGTTCCTCATATTTTGTAATATTGTTTATCAAATTTGCAGGGCTTTCGGTAAAAGTGTGTGGGATCAGTTGGAGTTTGAAATTCCAACGAATTCACAGGACAACGAATGCAAAGATTCAGGTGGTGTACGTGACTCATCTCTAGAAAACGGTTGTAAAAAGCTACAACTTACTGGTGCATAGAATGGCGATGCGATTCTTTACAGCAAGTCCTTGATGATGGGTGATACTTTCCGGATCCAACCCCTGGCGGAGGTCATGCATTGTTGGATAGAGTTGTCGGTACGTGTTTCTCCATTTTTTACATTATTGTAAATTATTTTTCTAACTTTAATAATTTATTGCAGATTAATTTTGAGTTCAACTTGGAGAATGCTGACGTCAGTGCCTATCTGAAAAACCACAAGCAGTTATGGTATGCTAACTAGAAGTACGAGCTCTACGGGCACTACAAGAGGTAGCCTTTATAGGAAGAAACTCATGCAAATCCTCTAAAGGAATTGGAGGGGCCTCAGGTGGAAGGGTGGGAGTAGTTTGCACCCATTCCGTGAGCTGCAACTATCTGGTGCTATCCACTTAGTTAAATTATTTATTTATTTTTAATGTTTTCTCCATTTGAAATATAATGGTTGTTTTTAATAATGTACAGTGAAAATCGGTTGCCAACACAGCAAACTAGAGAGTGAAGAAATTCAACCACTACAGGTGGTCCTAATCCTCATCGGCCCGACAGGAGGATCGACGCAATGTCGGGTCACTGTTACTAAATGTGGATGCTTGGGGGCAAATATATATTAGTCGGAGCAACTAGGAGGTTGATACTATATATTCACGTAAGTTTATTCAAATTTGTAGGTGGCAATGGAAAAAAAAGTCTAGTGGACACATGCTGAGTTGACGCAACAGCAACCCAAAGTGTCATTGAGGATGTTTACTTATTCATGCATATCAAATAAATTAAATGTATTGATACCACCAAAGATCCTCATAATAAAATCTTATTTAATTGATATAATTAAAATGAAAGTAATAGTGTAAAGAGGTATCCAAGAATAGAATATAACTATTATTTAACCTTCTTTGGTCTAATTCGTTTACAAATAAGGATGGACATAATTATCCATGGGCATGGGTACTCATGGGTATTGTTGAAATGGGTAGAAATTAGATGGGTAAAAATTTACCCATCATCTAATGGGTAGGGTAAGGATTTACCCATGAGTATTGAGGGTATTTAATACCCATTAAATTCAAAGTATATTCTTTATCAATTCTTCAAATTATCAATGAATTTTTAACACTTTCTTCCCTTTACTAATTTTTTTTTTCTTTCTATTCTTACTATTATTATTATTTATTAGGTATTATTATTTAAAATTACTTTATTTCAATTAAATATCAATTATTTCATCTTTCATCAAAACAATTATACACAAAAATATTACGAATTTATATTAACATCAATTTTTTTAAGAACTTAAATAATTCATTTTAAATGATTTAACAAAAATCAAAGTAAACAATAAATTTTTTAAGATTTCACAACCATGAAATAATTTAAAGGGAGTTTTATAAATTCTTAAAAATTGTTTATAATAAAAATTTTAATGAGTTTTTTTATTTCAAGTTTTGAATTCCATTTCGACAATTACTACTCATTCTTTATTTAATTGGAAAGTTTTCGGAGTCAAATTCTCAAATAACTCATTCACTAGTGACACGACCCATCTCAATCCCCCCGGGATTACCATGGAATGTGTCATACTCCCGTCTGACGAGAGGTGTCAGACAAGGGATAACCTGTTGCCACTGCCCAAACGGGCTTCCAGAGTGCGCAAGGATCGATGGAGGAGGTGTGCGATGTCCCAGTCTCTGCTGCAGTCGCACCCGGAAATCAACATGAAGGGCGTTAAAAACAAAAACTGTGAGTGGACGAAAATAAATAAGTTCATTTAACACAGTTATAAGATATTTATGCCCTCCATAAAAACGTATGCATGCCACGAAAACCAATAGTCCAAAACATTTGCTCAACAAGGCATTAGGGCCTTAGCCCAAAACCGTAAACCATAAATCCAACCGAAAAACCATTTCATAGATTCGTTAATCCATATTTACCACATTTCCATAACTGGCATCCCAGATGCCTAGCGTCCCTGACGCCTGACGTTCCAGACGTCACAATTCACAGTATAACCATAAGCTACGCGTGCTGCCCGAGGTCTCAATCCCGAGTCCAATCCCCGAACCCAGTCCTGGTACAGCATCCCAGCTGCCTAGCGTCCAGACGCTCGACGTCCCAGACGCCCAATCATAGCAATCCTGCTCCTGAGTCATTATACGGTCCGGTAGCTCCGCACAATGACCCCTCGTCCCCAGTGTCCCAGACACCTGGAGGAGACCTTCACATATTCTCGTATCAAGATGGTATATGGAAAACAGTTTTATTAAATCATTTCACAACATCTCAATGGCCCTGCCCAAAATTTCCATAAAACATCACAATTCCATTTAGGGTCCCTGACCCGAAATCACGTTTATAATCCAACTGGACCTCATGCCCGATTTTGTAAACCAACTGGGCCCACGGTTCGATTATATAACTCCAATGGGTCGTAGCCCGATTTCATAAATAACTGGGCCCCTGGCCCGATTTCATAAAGCAATTGGGCCCTTGGCCCGATTACGTAACTCAATTGGACTCCAAGTCCGAGGTTTCCAAAACAATTGGGCCCCATGCCCGAGTTTCTCTTTCCAATTTCAAAACCATTTCATGAAATCATATCCAAAGTTAAGTATGGAAAATCAATGTAAAACCGAAAAACCTCAATTTACGTGCAAGCACGAAAATCACCTCGAAATACGTGAAACTGTATAATTCACAATCATCCAAATCAATATCATAAAATCATATCCATAATCCATATAAAACAGTTAGGCATGCATAGAATTTATAAAACCAAAGTCCACTCACAGACCGTTTAACCGTACTCCTCGATACGCGTGCCATAGGCCTTCCCGGCCACACCACTATCACTGGGACTCCCAATCCTGTCCAAATCACATTAGAGGGTTACTAACCTCTTCATTAACATCCTATTCAAGTCCCGTAATTTTCCCGAATTTTTAACTATTTTTAAACTGGATTTAAAACCTTCGGGCATCCCGAACAATATCGGAACGGGGTCCGATTGACACGAAACTAACGCTAAAATGTTTGTTACATTAAATAGGACAAAAGTCATGTTGACCTTACCTCGAGATTCGTGCCCACGCACTGTCACGCGCCGTCGTGAGTGGCTGCGCGTGAAAGCCACGCGCCTGCTACAGTGACTGCTACAGTCATCGTCCTCGCCCGTTTCTCTGCAATACGGGTCTGCAACCCGTGAGTTCAACCCGATCAGATAGCCATCAATTCCAACTCGATTTTATCTGTTTTTGATCCTAAGACATTCCTTAATTATCCAATTAGAGTTCTGTGTCCATAATTAACTTTAACCATCCCTTAATCGTGCCATCAACCCGTGATCACCCAAACGGGCTGATCACCGAAACTCTACAATTCCCCAACCATTATCAAATTAACTTTCCAGTAAGCTCATTAGGATTAATACGAACTAATTCGCATGATTAATTGGACATGAAGTTACCTCAAACGCCCCGACTCAAGCTTGGGTTTTTCAGGCCATCCACTAGTCCGTCCACGGCTCCTGGAGCTTCAAAACTTGCCCCAATTGATCTGGATCTACTAATAAAGGTTACAGAAAACTATTTCGGACCTCAAATAGGCTTGGGCTGGCCTAAAAACCGAAATTCGAATTTGAACCCATCAAAAACCAGTTTCGGGTTTTTGAACACTCCCTCACCATTTCCACTCATTTTCTTCCTTTCTCAATCTCAGAACACTTCACTCAGTCCCTTAAACACTTTCCCCATCACAAATCCGCTCAATTGGGCCCTGGAAAGGCTGATCACATGTGGGAAGCACTCTGCTTTTCTTCCCGTTTCAGAAACATCACAGCACCCACTCAGTTCTCAATGTTAAACAATTTCCTCCCCCATGTTTCCAACAATACTAAACAATTCGCGGACAGCTCGCACAAGTCATCCACTCAGTTCAATCATGGCTCCAACTCACGGCTGTTCAAAATCAACAGCCCAAATTACCAATTTGCCCTCGCTTGGAAAATTACCGAAATGCCCCTCACGCATCCAGACCCGTAACTTGGTCATTCGAACTCCGATTGACGCGTGCCGCCTGTCTACGGACTCAGGGCATCGAGACCTTCCTAACGGTCCTTGGCACTCGGCCATCGGACCTCCTGATAAAAAAGTCAACATTTTCCCTTATTTCGTCCAAATTACGAAAACGTCCCTGGGCTTCCGAACGTCATAACTTTCACCACGAACGTCGGAATCGAATGTGCCATCTGTCTATGAACTCGTGACGTCCCAAACTACGTCACAGTCATTGGTCAAAGTCCATTTGACCGTCCGAATTAAAAGTCAACGTTTTACCCACGACTAGGGGCAAAATGGTCATTTTGCACAATTCGTCTGATTCCACTCAACTAATCCCAGATTAGTCATTCTAAATCATAATTAAACAATATTGAATCCCGATACTCGGGACGGGTCGTTACAACCTTCCCTCCTTAAAGAATTTCTTCCTCGAAATTCCAACTTTTCTTATTCCACATCCACCTCGTGGAAAAACAATTTGGTCTCACAACACGTGTACACTTGTACACCCACCAACTGGGACAACACCAGCCTCGTCTGCACCCAGACATCCCATCACAATCTTACATCGTAACAACAACACTCGACCACCTCGAGTGAATATAATCACCTGATCAACGTTAAGATCGCTTAACAATTAAGCTGACTCCTTCAGCTAGACGGTTCCTTTCCATTGCTAATACAGCCTTACATCTGCTCCCACTGGGAGTCACCAAATCCCACTGGTCAGTCCACGCTGACATTACCAGCCAAACTGTCACCACTAAGCTTTACCACCCTAGTAAAGCTTCAACCATCAGTTAATCAGTGACAACACCCCATATTGCCACTCGCTCAAAGTAGCGTAAGATCAACCACATGACCTCATCTCACAGGGAAAGCCCAATCCTGCGACATATATTAATCTCAATGTCCATAACCGCCGACTCCGTCAGCGAACCATGACGCTGGAAAATCACGGCGTGATAGCATCACGCAAGGCTAGTCGTAGTTACACTGACCACCAATTCACCCATCCTGAGTGTACGTATACCGTCAACTTACTCAATCAAGTGGTGTAACTGGAACACATTGAATGCCAGCCAAGCAGTGATCACACATCTCAATACTAGGGTTCCACTAGCCATCCGTGGCCAAGAGCACCTGCTCACACCACTGAACCTGACAACATCACTCTGCTCAGCACACAGTATCCAATGTTCAGTCCACAATCACAACCAAACAGATGATATCGGAACCAAGCCGATTACCAACACGTTTAATCACACACCACTGGTACATCCCATGTACCGTCACTAGGCACCACCCAGCATATCCAGTATCGATCCTCGTACAACGTACCCTGTACGTACATCTATTCATCAATTCGCCTACAACCACCTAGGTCGTGGCTAAACACGTTCTAATTACTTTAGAGTCCATCTGTCAGATTCTGCACCAGACAGATCAAAACTCCGACCTAATATCCATTTCCAAATCTGAATCCGAAATCATTATTCCGTAAGCTAGCATTGGAATAATTATTTCTCACCCAAACCCAGTAATCCACTTTCGAGCTTCGAAATCGAATCCTGAATCGTCATCCAGAAATTCGATTCCAAATCCCGAAAGCTCGTTTACGTCTACCGAGACGTACCAAAACCGATCCTATCGGTTACCTGCTCAGAACACTCGATTGACTTCATAGGGAAGCCAATCCCAATATCCACACGTCCAAGGTTGGCAAAAAACCGACCACTTCGGAAACCTACTTACCCGAGTAACAAGCCATATGTGCTCCACTTCGAAAAGAAGTTCAGTCCTGTCATTTACAACTCACATACCAAGGTAAGAGTGATAAACTCTCCACCCATCTGGATCATCAAGATCATGACCCAGATCCATCACTACGTCATTCGACAAGTAACATCACGATCCTAGATCGTCACATCGTCCAAAGTCCACAACATCACAATTCAGATCCACCTAGGATCCACACATGTTCACGTAGCTAACAACCCGTCTGAAAACCAATCGTAGGGTCTTACACCCTCTTGAATCCTTTGTCAAATTTCCATAGGTGGAATGGTGACCTCGATTTTCACCACCAAATCCAAAATTATACACAACTTGTCAGGACCCGTCCCAAATATCACCTCGATACTCGGGATGAACCCTGCTCCCGTCTGACAATCATACTTACAATACCAAAAAGAAACTTAATACAACTATAAGCATAACCATCAGACGAAGGAGTAAATATATACAACAGTAAGTCAGAGCATAGTTCTACAAAATGGGCACCAAAAGTCCTACAAGTCTAAGTCCGCAACGGAAGAACGTCGGAAGCCCTATGCCTCGAAATCTGCCTCAACGTTCACCCCAGCGCTATCACCACGACCTGGAGGGAAAAATTAAAAACAAAAGGTGTGAGTGGACCCAAAAGAATAAAAGTTTTAAAACCGTTTACCAGCAAATCAACGTAAGGAAATAAAACCATTTGTTCCCTCCGGTTTAAAACCAGGCATGCCAATGAAGTATTAGAAAAAAAATCATAATATGAAACATCATAAGAAACAGAGACACTATAAATACCATAAGAAACAGATACACTATAAAACATCATAAGAAACCAGAGTATAACCCGATCAAACCTGCTGGACCTATCCGAGTCTTTAAACTCAACCAGGCCTCACATATCAATCCGAGTCTTTAAACTCCCGAGTCTTTAAACTCAATAGGCCTGTGGGGGTAATATCATAATATCCGAGTCTTTAAACTCCCGAGTCTTTAAACTCAATCCGGGCCCGTCCCCCATCAATATCAATCCGGGTCTTTAAACCCATATCCAGATCCAGCAAATCCAATCCATATCCAGTGTAAAATCAATTCAAAATCCATCGCCAAATCCGAATTCGAAATCCCCGGTTCGAAGCCCTTCCGGCGTTCAGAACCGACATTCCGAACCCAAATCCGGAAAATCCATTTCCATACTAAAAACTATAGGAAATCCCTAACCATGTTTCATAACCCATTTACCATCATCAGAAAACAGTTATAGGGTGAATTTCTCAAATATGGCATCAAAATCTGAAAACCGGCTTTTTCTCGAAAAACGTGTAAAACCCCGAAAATATCTCGAAAAACGTGCAAACATCTCAATCACGAATAACCATCATTTAAAGCATAAAAACACACATAGAATCATAAAACAGTAATTAAAACAGTTTGGCATGCTCGGAAATAAGAAAGAGTCCACTCACAGTTTACAACACGTCACTCGCGCTCCGTGCGCTCCTCAACCGTCTCTGGTGTCTCCCGTCCTGTCAATAGATACCAAATAGGGTCACAATAACATCAAGGATACCTTCCCTATTTTCCCCAATTTTTTGGGAATTTAATAATATTTTAATCATAAACCCTAAACCGTACGGATTCCCGAACCATTCCGTAACACCGTCCGATTAACCCGAAAACTGTACCATTGGATTCCTTAGGACATTTAGAGTTAAACTCATGTTGGACGCTTAACCGGATTCCTTCCCACGCGCCCCCACGCGCCGCCCAAAGTGGCTGCGCGTGGGCCTCACGCGCCTGCTACAGTCCACCTTCAACCTCGAGTCAACCGGTTCAACTGTGTTGAACCGGCGTGACCGGTTCTCCGCCGTTCACCCACCATTCTTCTCCATTTCAATACCACGAGCTTCGTCCAGTCCCCTGCAATCAAACCCAGTCCTAAAATCCAGAAATCACGGCCTAAAACCCTTCGTCTTCAACCTCGAAAAACCTTGCCCGTGGGCTCTGTTTTCCTTCCCGGCCGTCCACAGCTTCCCCCTTCACGGTGGTGATACCAGCACCACCCTAGGACCCTACTTAGTCCTACCCAACTCACAGAATCCGTCGATTCATCCCCGAAGTCCACGACTTCACGTTTGAAACTCACGGCTAAAACAGGGTACAACGGACCCGCCGTCGAACCACCAGCCACCGTGAACCTCCCGTCACGGCAACCACCACAAACGACGCCTAAGACCTCCCTGAACAACACCCTGACTTCCTAATCTCTCGACTCTAAGCCCAACGTCACGACTTTACATTTGAAAAATCCACGAAAAACAGAGTAAACGAGCTTACCTTTCGATTCCGGCGCCGCCGTGAGAACCGTCACCCACCACGGTGCTCGTGGGACTCCCCTCAACCTCCTGAGTCCCCTACCGCCTTGGTTTGCCTCACCACACGGCACAACAGCCTCCACCGTCCACGGTCTCCCCTGTTTTCCTCAAATGTTCGCCGCACCACCACCGTGCCGCCGTGCACGATTCCAGTCCCAAAACACGATCAGCACCTCACCCACGTCTCTCTGTCACTCTCACCAGTCACTCCTCACTCTCCCTAGCCTCCAGATCGATCACCGCCTCACCCAAACTTCTCTCTGTTTTTCCGTTTCCTTCGAATTGGTGCACGGTTCAAAAAGGACCAAGTGTGGCCGTGCACACTTAAGTTCCTCCTAGAACCATCTAGGGTCCCCCACGTGTCCCTCAGCTATTGGCCATCCCAAAAATATCTGCCACTTGCCCTTATCTGATTGGGCTGAGGAAAAATGACCAAAATGCCCTTCTGCACAAAATTACCATTTTGCCCTCAAACTTCCCAGACCCGTATCTTTTCCGTCCGACGTCCGATGACAGCGTGCCGCCTGTCGTTGAACTCAGGACGTCGAGACCTATCCAACGGTCCTCGGTCTACGTGAAAATCACACATCCTCCAAAAAGTCAACATTTCCCCTTTTAACTCAAAATTACGGTAACGCCCCCAACCTTCCGTACATCATAACTTCTCCTCCGATTCTCCGAATCGAACCTGCCGCCTGTCTACGGACTCGTGACGTCCTAACCTACGTCACGGTCAAGGGCTAACACTCATCCAATCAATATTACAAAAAGTCAACTTTTCGTTTACTAATCACAAGGGCAAAATCGTCCTTTTTACAAAACTTCACAGAAATTACATTTTTACCCTTCCCGTAGGTACGGGTTGTTACACAACTCTTTCCACCCACCAATACACGCTCAACGTACTGGTAACAACAATCATCATCTACCACGGCAGGAAACAAGAAGTCCGCCCCAATGACTTCAGGATACCTATCACCAATGCGGGAACGAGCACTCCTCTCGTCTCCCAATCACAACTCTCCCCGAATCGGGAGTTCCGACCATGTTGGAAACAGACATGCTCCCAATGAGATGTCAAGTCCAACCACTGAACTGCCCACATCCTCACCTTTACAGGTTCAACACCCGGTTTTCCAAGTTATTCACAATTACAAAATTCCACCTCAACACCACCAATGATTTTCCCCGACTTTTCCAATTTCAATAATTTCCTTGTACTTTCTGGGGATATTAGAGATAAACAATCTTACCAATCTCGGAGTTGACAACAACTCCCCAAATCCACTGATTCTCATGACGTAGGGGACGTCATCCCAAGATTCCTCAAGGCTCAATCATACCTTTTTTTTATCCATTCATCACTTGTCATCTCATAACTGTTGGGACTTATCCCAACACGTCACAACCTCCACTGGATCCCATCCAGTCCATGATTTAGTCATTACCAACCCTCAAATACCGAACATTTGTCCAGCATGACGGAGTCACACCCCAACTCGTGGCTCATCGTCATCACAATCACTGACACCAGCACCAACGCTAGTATCACCGACCCTTGCCTCAACACACATGCATCCATACATTCACACTAGCACACGAACGTCCACCCTAGCACACTGTGTGCAAAGTTGATACCCTGGATCTCCGTTCATACCGAACGACGATCCCGTATCACCACTCGTACCCCACGACTATGGGTACCTCCAATTGACCATCCGCACATCAGGATAATGGGCGTTCCCTGAACGTCCCCTGATCCTCAAGTGTTAAAACCACACTAAATACCCTTGATAGCCAGTCATCTCGACACAACTGTCGACCAACAGTCATCGTTGTCAAGATCCGTATCCACACCTCACACTATTATTCGATCCAACACGGAATTCCACATATTATCCCACAACCGTATCCGTGGATCGAATCCCATAATCCTGACTAGACTCACTATATTCATCTACATGGTCATCTACGACCTCAGCCGCTCGTCGCATCACAAGTTCCCATTTAAAGTTCACTTTTCCTGTCCATCAATTATAAATTAGGGTTCCAAAATCACACCCTAGGGTTCCACCGAACCCAACTGCTTTCTGCAGTAAAATCCACAACCTGACCGACCCCGCGGTCCTGACATCGTATAGACGTCAAATCCACTCCTGCCTTCAACTCAACGTGGGTTCCACCAGGAAAGTCATCGGCTAACTCCGATTCACTAACATCTCTCACCCTAGCAATCACCACAAGGGTTCACCTTTTTAGACCATTACTCAAATGAGGTTCCTCGAACCTAGCTGCACCTAGCAGCACAACAATCCAATATCACTTGACCGAACCGACGGTCCCACATTACCAGTTCATCACACACAACCCCACTTGGGTCGAATCACGTTAACGCACGGCGTATCGGGCCAAACACACTCTATCTACAACTCAAACCCAAAACTATCTATCAGGTTGACAATGGAACTGCAGCCCAAAGAGACATCACACCCTCGACCTTCGCGCACAAAAGAGCAAACCTGCTCTGATACCACTTGACACGACCCGTCACAATCCCTCCGGGATTACCATGGAATGTGTCATGCTCCCGTCTGACGAGAGGTGTCAGAAAAGGGATAACCTGTTGCCACTGCCCAAACGGGCTTCCAGAGTGCGCAAGGATCGATGGAGGAGGTGTACGATGTCCCAGTCTCTGCTGCAGTCGCACCCGAAAATCAACCTGAAGGGCATTACAAACAAAAGTTGTGAGTGAACGAAAATAAATAAGTTCATTTAACACAGTTATAAGACGTTTATGCCCTCCATAAAAACGTATGCATGCCACGAAAACCAATAGTCCAAAACATTTGTTCAACAAGGCATTAGGGCCTTAGCCCAAAGTTGTAAACCATAAATCCAACCGAAAAACCATTTCATAGATTCGTTAATCCATATTTACCACATTTCCATAACTGGCATCCCAGATGCCTAGCGTCCCTGACGCCTGACGTCCCAGACGTCACAATTCACGGTATAACCATAAGCTACGCGTGCTGCCCGGGGTCTCAATCCCAAGTCCAATCCCCGAACCCAGTCCGGGTACAGCATCCTAGCTGCCTAGTGACACGACCCATCCCAATCCCCCCGGGATTACCATGGAACGTGACGTGCTCCCGTCTGACAAGAGGCGTCAGACAAGGGATAACCGATTGTCATTGCCCAAACGGGCTTCCAGAGTGCGTAAGGATCGATGGAGGAGGTGTGCGATGCTCAAGTCTCTGCTGCAGTCGTATCCGGAATCAACCTGAAGGGCATTGAAAACAAAAGCTGTGAGTGGACAAAAATAAACAAGTCTGTTTAAAACATTTATAAAACATTTATGCCCCTCAGTAAAATCATATGCATGCGCCAAAAACCAATGATCACACATTTATTTAGAAATAACCATTATGGCCTTAGCCCGGAAACCAAAGCATAGTTTCAATTTCCAAAAGTCAATCCAAGAGTTATTTCATAAATCCAGTAATATGAACCATAAGGCATATAATATAAACCACCCATAATTTTAGCCACTGCACTATACACTCCAATCCGACATCCCTGATGTCTGACGTCCCTGACGTCAATAAGGTCACAATCACAAGGCTACGCGTGCCACTCGGGTCTCAATTTCCGAGTTCAATCCCCGAACCCCGTTCGGGTACAGCATCCCCGATGCTTAGCGTCATAGACGCTGGACGTACTAGACGTCCGTGACCTCTCCGGGGTACCTCATCCGGAGGAGACAATATAATATGGAAGGATCTATACAGTGCAGTACCAAATACATTTTATTGATATCCACATGCAAATTATATATATACATAGATAAAATCCAATCAATCTTTAAGTTTCATCAGACGGGTCTCAAGCCCAATACCGTGAAACGTGCCATAACCGAAATATCATCAAAACCATTTATTGATTCCAGCATGTGAACATATATAAAATGTAAACCAGAAAACATTTATTCAATTCCATTTTAGGGTCCCCGACCCGCAATCACATGTAGAAATCAACTGGGCCCCTGGCCCGATTTCACAAGTTAACTGGGCCCCTGGCCCGATCCACATGTTAACTGGGCCCCTGGCCCGATTTCATAGTTCAACTGGGCCCCTGGCCCGATTTTACATTATTTAAGTTCGTAACCGTTTCATGAAATCATATCCAACCATATTTATGGAAATCGGTGCAAATCCAGAAAACCTCAGTTTACGTGCAAATACGTAATTCACCTCGAAATACGTGAAATCATTTTAAATTCACCGATATCCAAAGTAAATCATTTAATCATAATTATAACAATCATAAAACAGTTATGCATGCATCGAATTTATGAAAGCAATGTCCACTCACAGACCGTTTAACCGAGCGCCTCGATACGCGTGCCATAGGCCTTCCCGGGCCACACCACTATCACCGGGACTCCCAATCCTGTCCAAATCACATTAGAGGATTACTAACCCCTTCATTAACATTCTATCAAAGTCCCGTAATTTTCCCGAATTTTTAAGTATTTTTAAACTGGATTTAAAACCTTCGGACATCCCGAACAATAACGAAACGGGATCCGATCGACACGAAACCAACGCTAAAATGTTCGTTACATTGTGTAGGAAAAAAGTCATGTTGTAAGTTTCCCAAAATTACCTCACACGCGCCCCGCGCCGGGTACTGTTCACCGTCGTTCAACCCGAACGACTGGTAAACGGGTCGTCGTGACCCGCGGGCCAACCCGACTGGTTCTCCGTCGATACTGGATCATTTTGGACGGGGTTTCCACCTGCAAGACCGTCTGAGTTCAACCAACAGTTCTGTGGAATCAAAAACCAAAAGTAACGTCACGAATCATACCTCTGAACTCAAACCCGAAGCTCAGAATTTCCGATCGTCCTTCCTCCCGATTCCGGCCGCCTCGAGCCCCAAATTCACGTCCACAAGATTCGTTTATGTTCATAGAACACCTTAGGATCAAATCCAACGTCCAATACCCATCCAAAACCCGATCACCATTTTTGGTTTCGAACCGGGTTACGGGCACCGCCGTCCCCGCCGTGCCCAGCTCACTTCGAGCTTCGAAAACCAGTCCCCTGTGTCTGTTTCTGACCCCAACTCCCAAAGGAGTCGAGAAGGAGCTCAGAAACACAACGGATCGTCGATTTCCAAAAACCTGGGCATAACTTCCTCCTCGGGTTAACACGGCCGTCGTAGACCACCGCGGTCGCCGCCGACGTCCTGCCGCCTCCCGCTGGTTCTCACAATCTCAGTGACCCACACATGTGCACAGAGGAGATGTGTGAAGGTTTTGGAGCACGGTTCGAATGGTTGTGCACTCGGGTAAGCAAATATAATATGGGGAGGGAAATGATGAAGAAAAATGGATGGTCCAGATTCAATCTCACCAATGAGATTAAAGGTCCAGATTAAAAGATGCAATAAGTGGGAATTCTTTATATTTTTTTATTCCAATAATTTAATCAAAACCCACCAATCCAGATCTGAGTTCATAATTAAAGGTTAGTGGTCCACGTGTCCCACTCAGAATCCCAGACCAATCAGAAAATGGCACGTGTCCCCGCCTCGTAATGCGTGCATAACGAACCCAAACTTCCGTGACCCATAACTTCGTCGTCGAATCTCCGATTTCGGCGTGCCGCCTGTCGTTGGATTCGCATCGACGAAACCTACGTAACGGTCCTTGGCCCTTGGCCATCGGACATCCTGGTCAAAAAGTCAACATTTGCCCCTATTTCATCCAAATTACGAAAACGCCCCTGAACTTCCGCACATCATAACTTTTACCACGAACGTCGGAATCGAACGTGTCACCTGTCTATGAACTCGTGACGTCCCGAACTACGTCACGGACATCGGTCAAATCCATTTGACCATCCGAAATAAAAGTCAACGTTTTGCCCACGCCTAGGGGCAAAACGGTCATTTTGCACAATTCGTCCGAAATCGCCCAACTAATCCCAGATTAGTAAATCATAATTAAATATTATTAAATCCCGATATTCGGGACGGGTCGTTACACCTAGCCTCCAGACGCTCGACGTCCCAGACGCCCAATCATAGCAATCCTGCTCCTGAGTCACTATATGGTCCGGTAGCTCCGCACAATGACTCCTCGTCCCCAGTGTCCCAGACACCTGGAGGAGACCTTCACATATTCTCGTATCAAGATGGTATATGAAAAACAGTTTTATTAAATCATTTCACAACATCTCAATGGCCCTGCCCAAAATTTCCATAAAACATCACAATTCCATTTAGGGTCCCTAACCTGAAATCACGTTTATAATCCAACTGGACCTCATGCCCGATTTTGTAAACCACCTGTGTAACGACCCGTCCCGGAAATTAGGATTAAGATAGTGCTTAGGATGAGATTAGTGAGTTTAATCGGTGGTTAGTTGGTGACGATAGGTTCGGATGACGATTTTGCCCCTAGGTTGGGCAAAATGTTGACTTTGAGTTCGGGCGGTCAAATGGACTTTGACCGATGACTGTGACGTAGTTCGGGACGTCACGAATCCTTAGACAGGTGGCACGCCCGATTCCGACATCCGAGAAGGAAGTTATGATGTTCGGAAGGTTGAGGGCATTGCCTTAATTTGGTTAAATTAAGGGGGAAAGAGTTAACTTTTTGGACGATCGGGTTTTAACATGTTGACCTAGAACAATTAAGTAGATCTCGTCGTCCTGAGTTCAACGACAGGTGGCACGTATTCATCGGAGTTAGGATGTGTGCGTTACGTGTCTAGAAAGGTAGTGGCAAAATGGTAATTTTGACTTAAAAGGAAGGGCAGTTTGGTCTTTTGTACTTTGGGCTTGGTGCAGCCAGATTTGGACAAGTGTCCAAGGCAGAGAGGAGATTTTTGTGAGAAGGGTTTTAGGATTGTGACACGTGTAAGAGGGCTAGAGGGTTCTAGGATCTCTCACGGTTCCAATTATTTGGGTCGTATGTGTGTGTTCGAAAAGGGGAGAACAGAGACTGAGAGATTGGGAGAATTGGACGGTGACTGTGTGTGTTTGTGTGAATTGATGAGGGAGTGAGTGACCAGAGATTGTGAGAGAGCTAATGACAGGACCCATCCCAATCCCCCCGGGATTTACGCGGGATGACCCTGCTCCCGTCTGACACGGAGTGTCAGACAAGGGATACTTCCGACCTTTGCCCTCCCGGGCTATCAGAGTACGCCAGGATCCGGAGGAGGCATGTGATATCTCGATCTCTGCTACAGTCCACATCCGCTGTCAACCTGAAGGGTATTAAAAACAGAAAGACTGTGAGTGGACAAAAATAAAGATTTTATAAAACATTTCCATAAAAGACATTTATACCCTCCACTAAAAAGCATGCATGCATAGTAAAACCATTTATCCAATAATATATGTTAAAACATCCATAAATAGGGTCTCAGCCCCAAATTCTGTAAATACAAGTCACACGGGCTTCTGCCCAAAACCAGTTTATAGAAAACCAGAACATAGTAAACATGTGTGGGATCTCAGCCCAAATCCATTTATCATCATAAAACACAATTTCCCAAAATCAATTGAAATCATGTTTATCCATTATATTTCATATCCAGAACCTGTCACGGTATAATAGAGCTACACGTGTGCTAACCGGGGTCTCAAACCCAAGTCTCTCCAGGGTCCACCCAGGTCAATGTCCGTAGATCAAGGACCCTCCCTAGAGGTAACGAACCATGCCCATCCTGAGAGTAAGGAACCCAACTGGGGGGCGAATCCACTCAGTCAGTGCTCCGTGACTACTCCGGGGTCCACCCAGGCCAACGACCCTCCCCGGAGGAGACAATCATATATAAAGGATGGAGTATGAAAAACCTTTTGAAATCATTCTTGAAACCTCTCAAGGATTCATGCCCGGCCCCCATAAGCCGTCATGAACCATAAAATCCTTTCATGGGTTCATGCCGGTTCCCATAAACCGTCATGACCCGTAAATCCATTTCAGGGGTTCATGCCGGTTCCCATAAACCGTCATGACCCGTAAAAACCATTTGTAATACATAACTGGGCCCTAGGCCCGAATCCATATACAAACTGGACCTCAAGTCCGATTCGTAGACCAACTGGGCCTCCAGCCCGACTCCGTAAATCAAATGGGTTTCGAACCCGAGTTTACCTTTTCGAATCCAAAACCATTTCATGAAATCATATCCAAAACCCCAGGTATGGAAAATCAGTGTAAAACCGAAAAATCTCGATTTACGTGCAAGCACGTAAATCGCCTCGAAATATGTGAAACCATATAATTCACAATTATCCAAATCAACATTATCAAATCAAATTCATTATCCTTTTGGAAATCCAAAACCATTTCATTTAGACCAATAAAGACCTACAGCCCCGTATAGGCACCGTATAGGGCCGAAACCTCGAAATACGTGCCTATACGTAACCACACATCCAAATGCACTCATGGCAACACAAACAAGTATTTAAAACATATAATAAACATTTATTCATGCACCAATTTAGAAAACAAGGTCCACTCACAGACCGTCCGAAGCCGCGTCTCGATACGCGTGCCATACGGCTCCCCGAGCCGATCACCGTCACCGGGACTTCCAAACCTGTCCAAATTAATTTAGAGGGTTACTAACTACTTATATAACCCCTCACTGAAGCCCCGTAATTTTTCCTTATTTTTAACTATTTTTAATCCCGAACCTAAACCTTCCGATGCCCCGAAACATATCGAGACGGTGTCCGATCGACTCGAAACCAGTCCCAAAATGTTCGTTACATCGAATAGATGATTTCGTATGTTGGAACCATCCCCAAAAACCCTAGCACGCGCCCGCACGCGCCGCCTGAAGTGGCTGCGCGTGGGAGCCACGCGCCTGTGAACAGTACTCCTTCAACCTCTCGACGGCCGGTTCAGACCGTCCGGTCCGGTTCGTTTCTGCAACTGGACCGGCGTGACCGGTCCAGGGTCCTACAATCCTCATTTTTCATCCGTTTTCTTCCATTTTAATTCCTAAATTCCTATTTTTGTGTTTCCTATCCATCCCAATTAACGAAACCCATCACAACCCACAAAATCACACGGTCCAAGTTTGAACCTCACGGTTCAAACTTCTCCTTTTCTCCCCACGGCTTCCCAGCCGTCCCTAACCACCAAAACCTCACTAATCACCCCCTAGCAACCTAAATAATCCATCCTAATCATCCAAATCGACCCATAACCACAGAAATGAAAAATGGATTGAAATCGGTTAAAACCGATACCTTTCGGGCTTCACGGCTCCACCGTCCACGGCGGCGTGCCCTTGGCCGGCCACCAGCATCCACACATCCTCTCCTCACTCTCTGGTCCTCTTAGTCACGATCAAATAAGGTTGGGTTGGATTTGGGTGATGGTTTACACGGGTTGGGTTGTTTGGAAACAAAGAAAATGAATGATCGATGAAGGTGGGAGGTGCATGAATGAAAGCTAAGGGCCAGTGGATGGGTGACACTTGTCACTCATCCATTGGGCCTCCAGTAAATATCTGGGCCCACTAGAGACAAACTGCACTTTTTGTCTCGTAAAACGTGCCATCGTGAATAGTAACCGGGAACTTCCGTGAACCGTAACTTCGTCGTCGAACGTCCGAATTCGACGTGCCACCTGTCTACGGATTCGTATCGTCCTTATCTACGTAACGGTCTTCGGCCCTCGGCCATCGGACCTCCCGATCAAAAAGTCAACTTTTGACCTCCTATTCACCCAAATTACCAAAATGCCCTTGGGCTTCCGAACGTCATAACTTCTTCTACGAACGTCGGAATTGAACGTGCCACCTGTCTATGAACTCGTGACGTCACGAACTACGTCACGGGCATCGGTCAAAGTCCATTTGACCGCCCGATTAAAAAGTCAATGTTTTGCCACCACCAAGGGCAAAACGGTCATTTCGCACCGTTCGTCCGATTTCGCTCTACTAATCACCGTTTAACCTCATTAATCGTGATTAGTCACTAATCTAATCTAGGAATTTGGGACGGGTCGTTACAACTAAAGAGAAGATTGGAGGGGTTGTGTGATCTTGAGTGAGTGAGAAGGAAGGGTGAGTTCACGGGAAATCAGAAAACAGAGAGGAATTTGAGTGGTGGTACTACCATATTCGACCAGTCGAGGCTGGTGGTGGCGTCTAGAGGACGGAGGAGGACGAGAGGAGCTACTTACGCACGGCTGAGCTCACGGCGGTGGCCTGAGCAGAGGTAATTTCGTGTTCTCCTGTAATTACTCTGTTTTGCGGTAAATTTCAAACGGGAAGTCGTGGGTTTTGAGTGTGAGTCGAGAGATTTGGTGAGTTGGGTGAGCTTCAGTAGGTCCTTAGGAGTTTTTTAGTGTGGTTTCCGTGAAGGGGGAGTGGCTGGTTGGCCGGGAGGAAGAACATGGGACGGACGAGTTTTTGTGTCGAGTTTGGGAAGATGATCTAGGGACTGTGTCGAGGTATTAGATTAAGGGGAATGGGTTGTTTAGGACTGAACGGTGAGGATGGTGAAGAGAGGAGTCAAATTGGTTGACGGATGGCGAAGAACCGGGAACGCCGGTTCAGTACAGTCGAACCGGTCGACCCGAGGTAGACGATGACACTGTAGCAGGCGCGTGAGGCCCACGCGCAGCCACTTTGGGCGGCGCGTGGGGGCGCGTGCGGCGGTGATTGGGGAAGGTGTCAACTAGGTTTTTGGTCTAGGAGTTGTAACGAGTCTATTGGAATTGGGTTCGGTTTGTTCGAACGTCGTTTGAGGTTAGTCCCGTGAAGTTGAAGGTTTAGGGTTCCGGTTCATTATGTTTAGGATCCGGGGATTTTTGAGGGAAATTAGGTGGATCTTCGTAGACGTGTTAGTGACGTTCTTGGGTGATTGTTGACAGGATCGGGACTTCCCGAGGAAGCTGAAAAACGTACGGGACGTTCGGGACGCGATTGAGGGCTCGGTACTATGAGTGGACCCTTTCTCTTAACTTGAGCATGCATAACTGCTTTTAATTACTTGTTTTATGGTTTTATATATGATTTCATGATTATTGAATATGCTATGTTGGTTTTACATAATTGCACGTTTTTCGAGGAAGTACGGTATTTGACATGTTTTACGACAAAAGCTTTGATTCTGGATTTTGATGTTCTAGTTTCGGGATTTCAAATGATAAATGATTTCTAATGATTCTAAAAGCATTTTGGAACATGATTTTGAGGATCAAGGTTTTCGGTTTTAAAATCGGATTTCGGAAAGCGAGATTTGGTTTTAAAGTTGAAAAGTGGATTTCCGGATTTTGGTTCGGAATGACGGTTCTGGATGCCGGAAGGGCTTCGGGCCGGTGATTTCGGATTCGAGTTTGGATATGGATTTAGAAATGGTTTTCAAATGGTTTTTATTGGATTTGCTGGATCTGGTTATTGGGTTTAAAGACCCGGATTATGATTGACGGGGGACGGGCCCAGATTGGGTTTAAAGATCCGGATTAAGTTTAAAGACTCGGATATACTGATATTTCCCCCGTAGGCCTGTTGAGTTTAAAGACTCGGGAGTTTAAAGACTCGGATATTATTGAGGCCTAGATTGAGTTTAAAGACTCGGGAGTTTAAAGACTCGGATAGATCCAGCAGGTTTGATCGGATAATGATTGGTTGAAACTTATGTTTTATGACGTGGTTTTTATGATGCTTATGATATGAGTTCTATAACTGTTTTTAGAATGATTCAGTAAATGTTTTTATGATGATCTTTATGTGAATTATAATTGTTTTGATAACTGGGTTATGCATGCGATTTCAAAACGGAGGGCTAAAACCCTGGTTTTATTATGAAATGGTTTTCGGAAAGTCTTTTATTATTTATGGTCCACTCACACCTTCTGTTTTAAATTGCCCTCCAAGTCGTGGAGCTAGAGCGGGGTTTCGGCGTCGAGGCAGCGTCGGAGGCATAGAAGTTACGAGAGCGACACCGAAGTGTTTTAAATTTTTCGTGTGCGTGTATCTAGTTTATCGGTTTTCTTTCTTTTGTCTTTAAAACTATGCTCTGTACATACGTTTGACTTCGGGTTGTTTAAAGTTTCTCCTGCGTCTGACTGTGTAGTTAGTAGTTTACGTTGGTGTTGTGTTGGGGTGTCAGACGGGAGCAGGGTTTACCTCGGTTTTCGGGGTGAAACCGGGGTGGGTCCTGACAAACTGGGCCCATGGCTCGATTATATAACTCCAATGGGTCGTAGCCCGATTTCATAAATAACTGGGCCCTTGGCCCGATTTCATAAAGCAATTGGGCCCTTGGCCCGATTACGTAACTCAATTGGACTCCAAGTCCGAGGTTTCCAAAACAATTGGGCCCCATGCCCGAGTTTCTCTTTCCAATTTCAAAACCATTTCATGAAATCATATCCAAAGTTAAGTATGGAAAATCAGCGTAAAATCGGAAAACCTCGATTTACGTGCAAGCACGTAAATCACCTCGAAATACGTGAAATTGTATAATTCACAATCATCCAAATCAATATAATAAAATCATATCCAGAATCCATATAAAACAGTTAGGCATGCATAGAATTTATAAAACCAAAGTCCACTCACAAACCGTTTAACCGTGCTCCTCGATACGCGTGCCATAGGCCTTCCCGGCCACACCACTATCACTGGGACTCCCAATCCTGTCCAAATCACATTAGAGGGTTACTAACCATTTCATTAACATCCTATTCAAGTCCCGTAATTTTCCCGAATTTTTAACTATTTTTAAATTGGATTTAAAACCTTCGGGCATCCCGAACAATATCGGAACGGGGTCCGATTGACACTAAACCAACGCTAAAATGTTTGTTACATTAAATAGGACAAAAGTCATGTTGACCTCACCTCGAGATTCGTGCCCACGCGCTGTCACGCGCCGTTGTGAGTGGCTGCGCGTGAAAGCCACGCGCCTGCTACAGTGACTGCTACAGTCATCCTCCTCGCCCGTTTCTCTGCAATACGGGTCTGCAACCCGTGAGTTCAACCCGATCAGATAGCCATCAATTCCAACTCGATTTTATCTTTTTTTGATCCTAAGACATTCCTTAATTATCCAATTAGAGTTCTGTGTCCATAATTAACTCTAACCATCCCTTAATCGTGCCATTAATCCGTGATCACCCAAACGGGTCGATCACCGAAACTCTACAATTCCCCAACCATTATCAAATTAACTTTCCAGTAAGCTCATTAGGATTAATACGAACTAATTCGCATGATTAATTGGACATGAAGTTACCTCAAACGCCCCGACTCAAGCTTGGGTTTTTTCGGCCATCCACCAGTCCGTCCACGGCTCCAAGATCTTCAAAACTTGCCCCAATTGATCTGGATCGACTAATAAAGGTTCCAGAAAACTATTTCGGACCTCAAATAGGCTTGGGCTGGCCTAAAAACCGAAATTCGATTTTGAACCCATCAAAAACCAGTTTCGGGTTTTTGAACACTCCCTCACCATTTCCACTCCTTTTCTTCCTTTCTCAATCTCAAAACACTTCACTCAGTCCCTTAAACACTTTCCCCATCACAAATCTGCTCAATTGGGCCCTGGAAAGGCTGATCACATGTGGGAAGCACTCTGTTTTTCTTCCCGTTTCAGAAACATCACAGCACCCACTCAGTTCTCAATGTTAAACAATTTCCTCCCCCATGTTACCAACAATACTAAACAATTCGTGGACATCTCGCACAAGTCATCCACTCAGTTCAATCATGGCTCCAACTCACGGCTGTTCAAAATCAACAGCCCAAATTACCAATTTGCCCTCGCTTGGCAAATTATCGAAATGTCCCTCACGCATCCAGACCCGTAACTTGGTCATTCGAACTCCGATTGACGCGTGCCGCCTGTGTAACGACCCATCCCGAATATCGGGATTTAATGATATTTAATTGTGATTTACTAATCTGGGATTAGTTGGGCGATTTCGGACGAATTGTGCAAAATGACCGTTTTGCCCCTAGGTGTGGGCAAAACGTTGACTTTTAATTCGGATGGTCAAATGGACTTTGACCGATGACCGTGACGTAGTTTGGGACGTTACGAGTTCATAGACAGGTGGCACGTTCGATTCCGACGTTCGTGGTGAAAGTTATGATGTACGGAAGTCCAGGGGCATTTTCGTAATTTGGACGATATAAGGGGAAATGTTGACTTTTTGATCGGGATGTCCGATGGCCGAGGGCCAAGGACCGTTACGTAGGTATCGTCGATACGAATCCAATGACAGGCGGCACGCATCAATCGGAGTCCGTATGACCGAGTTACGGGTCAGGATGCGTGAGGGGCATTTTGGTAATTTTCTGCACAAGGGCAGAATGGTAAATTCACACGGGGGTACTGTTTCATTGATTAGCCGTGAGGTGGATGCTTTGTGCGATCGATCCCTTGATTTGTTTATGAATTAATTGATTGAATTGGGCCAGTTTGAGGTTGAATTGCACATGGGGTTGTGTTGGCATCGATCACTGAACGTGGGCACTGGGTTTTTCTATGATTTTCGGGTCAGTGCGGGAACCTTTACACAGTGGATTGAGGACGGTTTTGGACGCCTTTAACGGCTAAATTGAATTAAAAGAATGAAGGGTGTGTCGAGGGCAGTTCACTGAGATTGAGAGATGGAAAAATGGAGTGGAAATGGTGGAGGAATACTCAAAAACCCGAAACTGGGTTCTGGGGAATTCAAATTCGAATTTCCAGTTTCAGGCCAGCCCAAGCCTAATTGTTGAGTGATTGAGCTTCCTGGAACTTCAACGAGTCGAACCAGATCAAATGGGGCAAGCTTGGGAGCTCCTAGGGCCGTGAACGGACATGGTGGACGGCCGGAAAACTCGAGCTTGAGTTGTGACGATTGAGGTATTGTCGAGTTAAATTAATCATGCTATTTGGTTCGTGTTAGTCCTTATATGCTTCATATGAAGTTAATTTGACAATGGTTAAGGATTGATGGAGTTTTGGTGATCGACCCGTTTTGGGTGATCACGGGTTGTCGACAAGATTGATCGATGGTTGATGCTAATCATGGACACAGAACTGAAATTGGTGGATTGATGATTGTTGTAGGATCAAGAACGGATGGAATTGATATCGAATTGAGGGTGTTTGAAACGGATCCTATCGCGGGTAATCAGACCCGTTTACCAGTCATTCGGGTGAAGAAGGAGCACTGTAGCAGGCGCGTGGCTTTCACGCGCAGCCACTCACGGCGGCGCGTGACGGCGCGTGGGCACGAATCTCGAGGTGAGGTCAACATGACTTTTGTCCTATACAATGTAACGAACATTTTGGGATTGGTTTCGTGTCGATCGGACACCGTCTCGATATTGTTCGGGATGTCCGAAGGTTTTAAATCCAATTTTAAAATACTTAAAAATTCGGGAAAATTACGGGACTTGAATACGATGTTAATGATGAGGTTAGTGATCCTCTAAATTGATTTGAACAGGATTGGGAGTCCCGGTGATAGTGAGGTGGCCCGGGAGGGCCTATGGCACGCGTATCGAGGTGCTCGGTTAAACGGTCTGTGAGTGGACATTGGTTTTATAAATTCGATGCATGCATAACTGTTTCATGATTGTTATAATTGAGATTATATGATTTATTTTGGATATCAGTGAATTTATATGTTTTCACGCTTTTCGAGGCGATTTACGTGTTTGCACGTGAATCGAGGTTTTCTGGATTTGCACTGATTTCCATAAATATGGATGGATATGATTTCATGAAACGGTTACGGATTTGATAAAGTGAAATCGGGCCAGGGGCCCAGTTAATTTGTTGAATCGGGCCAGGGGCCCAATTGAATTATGAAATCGGGCCAGGGGCCCAGTTAACTTATGAATCGGGCCAGGAGCCCAGTTGACTTGTATATGTGATTTCGGGTCAGGGACCCTAAAATGGAATTGAATAAACTATTTCGGATTTGATTCAACTATTTGGACTTATGACGGTTTTATGGAAATTCGGGGCAGGGCCCTTGTGATATGTTGGAAATGAATAATTGAATGTGTTCCATAAAACCATCTCGATATGAGGATATTTATATCCTGGTCTCCTCCAAGTGTCGGGGACACTGGAGAAGTCACGGTGCATTGCCTGCGAGGGCTCATTATACGGAGCTACCGGACCGTATAGTGATCCAGGAGCAGGATTGCTAGACGTCATGGACGTCAGACATCGGGGATGTCAGAGATATGGACCCGGTGAGACCCCGGGCAGCACGCGTTGCTTAATACCGTGAGATATGACGTCTGGAACGTCAAGCGTCTAGGACGCTAGGCATCGGGGATGCCGGAGATGGAAAAATGATAAATGAATATTACTGGATTGATGAAATAACTCTTGGATTTACTTTTGGAAATTGAAAATATGCTTTGGTTTCCGGGCTAAGGCCCTAATGGTTATTTCTAAATAAATATGGGATTATTGGTTTTGGTGCATGCATATGATTTTACTGAGGGGCATAAATGTCTTATAAATGTTTTAAGCAGACTTGTTTATTTTCGTCCACTCACAGCTTTTGGTTTTTAATGCCCTTCAGGTTGATTCCGGATACGACTGCAGCAGAGACTTGAGCATCGCACACCTCCTCCATCGATCCTTACGCACTCTGGAAGCCCGTTTGGGCAATGGCAATCGGTTATCCCTTGTCTGACGCCTCTTGTCAGACGGGAGCACGTCACATTCCATGGTAATCCCGGGGGGATTGGGATGGGTCGTGTCAAGTGGTATCAGAGCAGGTTTTGCTCTTTTGTGCGCGAAGGACGAGGGTGTGATGTCTCTTTGGGCTGCAGTTCCGTTGTCAACCTGATAGATAGTTTTGGGTTTGTATGGTGAATTGGGTGTGTTGGGCCCGATACGCCGTGCATTGTTGCGATTCAACCCAGGTGGGGTTGTATACGATTAACTGGTAATGTGGGACCGTCGGTTCGGTCATGTGATGATGGATTGTTGTGCCACTGGGCATAGCTAGGTTCAGGGAACCCCATTTGATTGGAAATGTGAAACTCGGTTGAGTATTGGTCTATGTTTTGGACCCTGGTAGTGTTGGCTAATGTTCGGGGTGTTGGTGCATCGGAGTTAGCCGATGACCTTCGTGGTGGAACCCACGTTGAGTTGACGATTGGATTGGATTGGATGTCTATACGATGTCAGGACCGCAGAGTCGGTCAGGTTGTGGATTTTACTGCAAGAGGCAGTTGGGTTCGGTGGAACCCTAGGGTGTGACCTTGGAACCCTAACTTGTAATTGATGGACCGAAAGGTGAACCTTAAGTGAGAACTTGTGCTGCGACGAGCGGCTGAGGTCATGGATGACCATGTGGATGACTCTAGTGAGTCTAGTCTGGATTATGGGATTCAATCCACGGATGCGGTTATGAGATAAAATATGGAATCCCGTGTTGGATCGAATATGAGTGTGAGGTGTGGTTACGGATCTTGACAACGATGACTGTTGGTCGACAGTTGTGTCGAGATAACTGGCTATCGAGGATATTTAGTGTGGTTTTAATACTTGGGGACGTTCAGGGAACGTTCATTATCCTGATGTGCCGATGGCAAAAAAAAAAATTGGAGGTACCCATAGTCGTGGGGAACGAGTGGGGTTACGGGATCGTCGTTCGGAATGAACGGAGATCCAGGGTAACAACCTTGCACACTGTGTGCTAGCATGGATGTTCGTGTGCTAGCATGGGTGTTCGTGTGCTATGTATGGATGTTGGTATGGTGATACCTTTATGCCAATACTAGTATGGATGCTTGTGTGCTGATACTAGTGTTGATGATGGTATGTTGGTGCTGGTACTAGCGCTGGTGCTGGTGACAGTAATTGTGATGACGATGAGCCACCAGTTGGGGTGTGACTCTGTCATGAGGAACAGACGATTGGTATCGGCGACTCAGTGGTGGTTGAGTCTTGGACTGGATGGGATCCAGTGGAGGTCGTGATGTGTTGGGATAAGTCCTAACAGGTATATGATGACAGGTGATGAATGGATCAAATGGTATGATTGAAACTTGGGGAATCTAGGGACGATGTTCCCTATGTCATGCGAGTTGGTGGACTTGGGGAGTTGTGGTCAACTCCGAGATTGGTAAGTTTGTGTACTGCTTATATCCCCAGGAAGTACAAGGAAATTATTGAAATTGGAAAAGTCGGGGAAACCATTCGTAGTATTTTGTGATTGTGAATCACTTGGAACCTGAGGATTGAACCTGTTAAGGTCGAGATGTGAGACGAAGGCAGTATGGTATGCACATCCAGGCAGAGTTGTGGATATTCCGTTCGGAATCGGGGTGTGTGCATACATGATTATTGACGGACGTGAGGTCCGAGTAATGAATCGATCTTGGACACGTGGTGGTCCAAGTAAGGTATGGACATGGGCAGTCCAGTGGTTGGACTTGACATCTCATTGGGAGCATGTCTGTTTCCAACGTGGTTGGAACTCCCGTTTCGGGGAGAGTTGTGATTGGGAGACGAGAGGAGTGCTCGTTTCCGCATCAGTGATTGGTATTCCGAAGTCATTAGGGTTGACTTCATATTTCCTGTCGTGGCAGATGATGATTGTTGCTACCAGTACGTTGAGCGTGTATTGGTAGGTGGACCCAGGTTTGGCCTTGGGTCATTGGACACAAGCAGTTGTGGATGATTTTGGATTTGGTGGTGAAATGCGAGGTCATCTTTCCACCAAGGGAAATTTGGCGAAGGATTCAATTGAGGGTGTAAGACCCTACGATCAGCTTTCAGATGGATTGTTAGCTATGTGAGCATGTGTGGATCCTAGGTGGATCTGATTTGCGATGTTGTCGACTTTGGTCGATGTGACGATCTAGGATCGTGATATTACTTGTCGGGTGACGTAGCGATGGATATGGATTGTGATCTTGATGATCCAGATGGGTGGAGAGTTTATCACTCTTACTTTGGTATGTGAGTCGTAAATGACGGGACTGAACTTCTTCTCGGAGTGAAGTCCATATGGTTTGTTACTCGGGTGAGTAAGTTTCCGAAGTGGTCGGATTTTGTCAACCTTTGACGTGTGAATATTGGGATTGGCTTCCCTATGAAGTCAATCGAGTGTTTTGAGCAGGTAACCGATAGGATCGGTTATGTTACGTCTTGATGGACGTAAACAAGATTTTGGGTTTTGGAATCGAATTTCTGGGTGACGATTCAGGATTCGATTGCGAAGCTCGAAAATGGATTACCGGATTTGGGTGCGGAATGATTATTCCAATGCTAGCTTACGGAATAATGATTTCGGATTCGGATCTGGAACTGGAATAAAAATATGATGTTGGGTTCGGGTTCGGGATTTCTTACGAAATTGCGGATTCGGATTCGGAATTGGAACTAGATGACGGGTGGAGTTCGTTTTGTCTCATGTTGGTTTGGGCAAATGTACTCCATTACTAGAACGTGTTTGGCTATGACCTGGGTGGCTATAGTCAGATTGATGGATTGAGGTACGTACAGGGTACGTGGTACGAGGTTTGGTAGGCTGAGTGGTGCCTAATGGCGGTACGTGGGATGTACCAGTGGTGTGTAACAAATGCGTTGGTAATCGGCTTGGTTCTGATATCATTTGTTTGGCTATATTGTGGACTGGACATTGGATACTGTGCGCTGGGCAGATTGATCTTGTCGGGTTCAGTGATTTTATGAGCAGGTGCTCTTAGCCGTGGTTGGCTTGTGGAACCCTATTATTGAGATGTGTGTTCACTGCTGGGCTGGTATCCAATGTGTTCCAGTTGCACCACTTGATTGGGTTAATTGACGGTATACGTACACTCAGGATGAGTGAATTGGTGGTCTGAGTAACCACGAGTAGCCTTGTGTGACTTGATCACACCATGATTTCCCAGCGTTTTGGTTCGCTGAGGGAGTCGGCGGTTATGGACATTGAGATTATTTTGTGTCGCAGGATTGGGCTTGCCCTGCGAAATGAGATCATGTGGTTGATCTTGCGCTACATCGAGAGTGATGTAGTACATGGTGTTGTCACGGATAGACAGATGGTTGGGGCTTTACTAGGGTGGTAAAGTTTTGTGTTGACAGTTTGACTAGTGGTGTCAGCATGGACTGACAAATGAGATTTGGTGACTCCCGACGGGAGCAAATGTAAGGATTTATTGATAATAGAAGGGAACCATCTAGCTGAAGGAGTCAGCTTAATGGTTGAGCGATTTTATCGCGAATCAGGTGATTATGTCCACTCGAGGTGGTCGAGTGTTGTTGATTATGACGTATGACTGTGATGGGATGTCTGGGTACAAACGTGACTGGTGTTGTCCCAGTATGTGGGTGTACAAGTGTACACAGATGTGTGGTCGAATTGTTTTCCACAAGGTGGTTGTGGAATAAGGTGATTGGTAATTTCGAGGACGAAATTCTTTAAGGAGGGAAGGTTGTAACGACCCGTCCCGAATATCGGGATTTAATGATATTTAATTGTGATTTACTAATCTGGGATTAGTTGGGCGATTTCGGACGAATTGTGCAAAATGACCGTTTTGCCCCTAGGTGTGGGCAAAACGTTGACTTTTAATTCGGATGGTCAAATGGACTTTGACCGATGACCGTGACGTAGTTTGGGACGTTACGAGTTCATAGACAGGTGACACGTTCGATTCCGACGTTCGTGGTGAAAGTTATGATGTACGGAAGTCCAGGGGCATTTTCGTAATTTGGACGATATAAGGGGAAATGTTGACTTTTTGATCGGGATGTCCGATGGCCGAGGGCCAAGGACCGTTACGTAGGTATCGTCGATACGAATCCAATGACAGGCGGCACGCATCAATCGGAGTCCGTATGACCGAGTTACGGGTCAGGATGCGTGAGGGGCATTTTGGTAATTTTCTGCACAAGGGCAGAATGGTAAATTCACACGGGGGTACTGTTTCATTGATTAGCCGTGAGGTGGATGCTTTGTGCGATCGATCCCTTGATTTGTTTATGAATTAATTGATTGAATTGGGCCAGTTTGAGGTTGAATTGCACATGGGGTTGTGTTGGCATCGATCACTGAACGTGGGCACTGGGTTTTTCTATGATTTTCGGGTCAGTGCGGGAACCTTTACACAGTGGATTGAGGACGGTTTTGGACGCCTTTAACGGCTAAATTGAATTAAAAGAATGAAGGGTGTGTCGAGGGCAGTTCACTGAGATTGAGAGATGGAAAAATGGAGTGGAAATGGTGGAGGAATACTCAAAAACCCGAAACTGGGTTCTGGGGAATTCAAATTCGAATTTCCAGTTTCAGGCCAGCCCAAGCCTAATTGTTGAGTGATTGAGCTTCCTGGAACTTCAACGAGTCGAACCAGATCAAATGGGGCAAGCTTGGGAGCTCCTAGGGCCGTGAACGGACATGGTGGACGGCCGGAAAACTCGAGCTTGAGTTGTGACGATTGAGGTATTGTCGAGTTAAATTAATCATGCTATTTGGTTCGTGTTAGTCCTTATATGCTTCATATGAAGTTAATTTGACAATGGTTAAGGATTGATGGAGTTTTGGTGATCGACCCGTTTTGGGTGATCACGGGTTGTCGACAAGATTGATCGATGGTTGATGCTAATCATGGACACAGAACTGAAATTGGTGGATTGATGATTGTTGTAGGATCAAGAACGGATGGAATTGATATCGAATTGAGGGTGTTTGAAACGGATCCTATCGCGGGTAATCAGACCCGTTTACCAGTCATTCGGGTGAAGAAGGAGCACTGTAGCAGGCGCGTGGCTTTCACGCGCAGCCACTCACGGCGGCGCGTGACGGCGCGTGGGCACGAATCTCGAGGTGAGGTCAACATGACTTTTGTCCTATACAATGTAACGAACATTTTGGGATTGGTTTCGTGTCGATCGGACACCGTCTCGATATTGTTCGGGATGTCCGAAGGTTTTAAATCCAATTTTAAAATACTTAAAAATTCGGGAAAATTACGGGACTTGAATACGATGTTAATGATGAGGTTAGTGATCCTCTAAATTGATTTGAACAGGATTGGGAGTCCCGGTGATAGTGAGGTGGCCCGGGAGGGCCTATGGCACGCGTATCGAGGTGCTCGGTTAAACGGTCTGTGAGTGGACATTGGTTTTATAAATTCGATGCATGCATAACTGTTTCATGATTGTTATAATTGAGATTATATGATTTATTTTGGATATCAGTGAATTTATATGTTTTCACGCTTTTCGAGGCGATTTACGTGTTTGCACGTGAATCGAGGTTTTCTGGATTTGCACTGATTTCCATAAATATGGATGGATATGATTTCATGAAACGGTTACGGATTTGATAAAGTGAAATCGGGCCAGGGGCCCAGTTAATTTGTTGAATCGGGCCAGGGGCCCAATTGAATTATGAAATCGGGCCAGGGGCCCAGTTAACTTATGAATCGGGCCAGGAGCCCAGTTGACTTGTATATGTGATTTCGGGTCAGGGACCCTAAAATGGAATTGAATAAACTATTTCGGATTTGATTCAACTATTTGGACTTATGACGGTTTTATGGAAATTCGGGGCAGGGCCCTTGTGATATGTTGGAAATGAATAATTGAATGTGTTCCATAAAACCATCTCGATATGAGGATATTTATATCCTGGTCTCCTCCAAGTGTCGGGGACACTGGAGAAGTCACGGTGCATTGCCTGCGAGGGCTCATTATACGGAGCTACCGGACCGTATAGTGATCCAGGAGCAGGATTGCTAGACGTCATGGACGTCAGACATCGGGGATGTCAGAGATATGGACCCGGTGAGACCCCGGGCAGCACGCGTTGCTTAATACCGTGAGATATGACGTCTGGAACGTCAAGCGTCTAGGACGCTAGGCATCGGGGATGCCGGAGATGGAAAAATGATAAATGAATATTACTGGATTGATGAAATAACTCTTGGATTTACTTTTGGAAATTGAAAATATGCTTTGGTTTCCGGGCTAAGGCCCTAATGGTTATTTCTAAATAAATATGGGATTATTGGTTTTGGTGCATGCATATGATTTTACTGAGGGGCATAAATGTCTTATAAATGTTTTAAGCAGACTTGTTTATTTTCGTCCACTCACAGCTTTTGGTTTTTAATGCCCTTCAGGTTGATTCCGGATACGACTGCAGCAGAGACTTGAGCATCGCACACCTCCTCCATCGATCCTTACGCACTCTGGAAGCCCGTTTGGGCAATGGCAATCGGTTATCCCTTGTCTGACGCCTCTTGTCAGACGGGAGCACGTCACATTCCATGGTAATCCCGGGGGGATTGGGATGGGTCGTGTCAAGTGGTATCAGAGCAGGTTTTGCTCTTTTGTGCGCGAAGGACGAGGGTGTGATGTCTCTTTGGGCTGCAGTTCCGTTGTCAACCTGATAGATAGTTTTGGGTTTGTATGGTGAATTGGGTGTGTTGGGCCCGATACGCCGTGCATTGTTGCGATTCAACCCAGGTGGGGTTGTATACGATTAACTGGTAATGTGGGACCGTCGGTTCGGTCATGTGATGATGGATTGTTGTGCCACTGGGCATAGCTAGGTTCAGGGAACCCCATTTGATTGGAAATGTGAAACTCGGTTGAGTATTGGTCTATGTTTTGGACCCTGGTAGTGTTGGCTAATGTTCGGGGTGTTGGTGCATCGGAGTTAGCCGATGACCTTCGTGGTGGAACCCACGTTGAGTTGACGATTGGATTGGATTGGATGTCTATACGATGTCAGGACCGCAGAGTCGGTCAGGTTGTGGATTTTACTGCAAGAGGCAGTTGGGTTCGGTGGAACCCTAGGGTGTGACCTTGGAACCCTAACTTGTAATTGATGGACCGAAAGGTGAACCTTAAGTGAGAACTTGTGCTGCGACGAGCGGCTGAGGTCATGGATGACCATGTGGATGACTCTAGTGAGTCTAGTCTGGATTATGGGATTCAATCCACGGATGCGGTTATGAGATAAAATATGGAATCCCGTGTTGGATCGAATATGAGTGTGAGGTGTGGTTACGGATCTTGACAACGATGACTGTTGGTCGACAGTTGTGTCGAGATAACTGGCTATCGAGGATATTTAGTGTGGTTTTAATACTTGGGGACGTTCAGGGAACGTTCATTATCCTGATGTGCCGATGGCAAAAAAAAAAATTGGAGGTACCCATAGTCGTGGGGAACGAGTGGGGTTACGGGATCGTCGTTCGGAATGAACGGAGATCCAGGGTAACAACCTTGCACACTGTGTGCTAGCATGGATGTTCGTGTGCTAGCATGGGTGTTCGTGTGCTATGTATGGATGTTGGTATGGTGATACCTTTATGCCAATACTAGTATGGATGCTTGTGTGCTGATACTAGTGTTGATGATGGTATGTTGGTGCTGGTACTAGCGCTGGTGCTGGTGACAGTAATTGTGATGACGATGAGCCACCAGTTGGGGTGTGACTCTGTCATGAGGAACAGACGATTGGTATCGGCGACTCAGTGGTGGTTGAGTCTTGGACTGGATGGGATCCAGTGGAGGTCGTGATGTGTTGGGATAAGTCCTAACAGGTATATGATGACAGGTGATGAATGGATCAAATGGTATGATTGAAACTTGGGGAATCTAGGGACGATGTTCCCTATGTCATGCGAGTTGGTGGACTTGGGGAGTTGTGGTCAACTCCGAGATTGGTAAGTTTGTGTACTGCTTATATCCCCAGGAAGTACAAGGAAATTATTGAAATTGGAAAAGTCGGGGAAACCATTCGTAGTATTTTGTGATTGTGAATCACTTGGAACCTGAGGATTGAACCTGTTAAGGTCGAGATGTGAGACGAAGGCAGTATGGTATGCACATCCAGGCAGAGTTGTGGATATTCCGTTCGGAATCGGGGTGTGTGCATACATGATTATTGACGGACGTGAGGTCCGAGTAATGAATCGATCTTGGACACGTGGTGGTCCAAGTAAGGTATGGACATGGGCAGTCCAGTGGTTGGACTTGACATCTCATTGGGAGCATGTCTGTTTCCAACGTGGTTGGAACTCCCGTTTCGGGGAGAGTTGTGATTGGGAGACGAGAGGAGTGCTCGTTTCCGCATCAGTGATTGGTATTCCGAAGTCATTAGGGTTGACTTCATATTTCCTGTCGTGGCAGATGATGATTGTTGCTACCAGTACGTTGAGCGTGTATTGGTAGGTGGACCCAGGTTTGGCCTTGGGTCATTGGACACAAGCAGTTGTGGATGATTTTGGATTTGGTGGTGAAATGCGAGGTCATCTTTCCACCAAGGGAAATTTGGCGAAGGATTCAATTGAGGGTGTAAGACCCTACGATCAGCTTTCAGATGGATTGTTAGCTATGTGAGCATGTGTGGATCCTAGGTGGATCTGATTTGCGATGTTGTCGACTTTGGTCGATGTGACGATCTAGGATCGTGATATTACTTGTCGGGTGACGTAGCGATGGATATGGATTGTGATCTTGATGATCCAGATGGGTGGAGAGTTTATCACTCTTACTTTGGTATGTGAGTCGTAAATGACGGGACTGAACTTCTTCTCGGAGTGAAGTCCATATGGTTTGTTACTCGGGTGAGTAAGTTTCCGAAGTGGTCGGATTTTGTCAACCTTTGACGTGTGAATATTGGGATTGGCTTCCCTATGAAGTCAATCGAGTGTTTTGAGCAGGTAACCGATAGGATCGGTTATGTTACGTCTTGATGGACGTAAACAAGATTTTGGGTTTTGGAATCGAATTTCTGGGTGACGATTCAGGATTCGATTGCGAAGCTCGAAAATGGATTACCGGATTTGGGTGCGGAATGATTATTCCAATGCTAGCTTACGGAATAATGATTTCGGATTCGGATCTGGAACTGGAATAAAAATATGATGTTGGGTTCGGGTTCGGGATTTCTTACGAAATTGCGGATTCGGATTCGGAATTGGAACTAGATGACGGGTGGAGTTCGTTTTGTCTCATGTTGGTTTGGGCAAATGTACTCCATTACTAGAACGTGTTTGGCTATGACCTGGGTGGCTATAGTCAGATTGATGGATTGAGGTACGTACAGGGTACGTGGTACGAGGTTTGGTAGGCTGAGTGGTGCCTAATGGCGGTACGTGGGATGTACCAGTGGTGTGTAACAAATGCGTTGGTAATCGGCTTGGTTCTGATATCATTTGTTTGGCTATATTGTGGACTGGACATTGGATACTGTGCGCTGGGCAGATTGATCTTGTCGGGTTCAGTGATTTTATGAGCAGGTGCTCTTAGCCGTGGTTGGCTTGTGGAACCCTATTATTGAGATGTGTGTTCACTGCTGGGCTGGTATCCAATGTGTTCCAGTTGCACCACTTGATTGGGTTAATTGACGGTATACGTACACTCAGGATGAGTGAATTGGTGGTCTGAGTAACCACGAGTAGCCTTGTGTGACTTGATCACACCATGATTTCCCAGCGTTTTGGTTCGCTGAGGGAGTCGGCGATTATGGACATTGAGATTATTTTGTGTCGCAGGATTGGGCTTGCCCTGCGAAATGAGATCATGTGGTTGATCTTGCGCTACATCGAGAGTGATGTAGTACATGGTGTTGTCACGGATAGACAGATGGTTGGGGCTTTACTAGGGTGGTAAAGTTTTTTGTTGACAGTTTGACTAGTGGTGTCAGCATGGACTGACAAATGAGATTTGGTGACTCCCGACGGGAGCAAATGTAAGGATTTATTGATAATAGAAGGGAACCATCTAGCTGAAGGAGTCAGCTTAATGGTTGAGCGATTTTATCGCGAATCAGGTGATTATGTCCACTCGAGGTGGTCGAGTGTTGTTGATTATGACGTATGACTGTGATGGGATGTCTGGGTACAAACGTGACTGGTGTTGTCCCAGTATGTGGGTGTACAAGTGTACACAGATGTGTGGTCGAATTGTTTTCCACAAGGTGGTTGTGGAATAAGGTGATTGGTAATTTCGAGGACGAAATTCTTTAAGGAGGGAAGGTTGTAACGACCCGTCCCGAATATCGGGATTTAATGATATTTAATTGTGATTTACTAATCTGGGATTAGTTGGGCGATTTCGGACGAATTGTGCAAAATGACCGTTTTGCCCCTAGGTGTGGGCAAAACGTTGACTTTTAATTCGGATGGTCAAATGGACTTTGACCGATGACCGTGACGTAGTTTGGGACGTTACGAGTTCATAGACAGGTGGCACGTTCGATTCCGACGTTCGTGGTGAAAGTTATGATGTACGGAAGTCCAGGGGCATTTTCGTAATTTGGACGATATAAGGGGAAATGTTGACTTTTTGATCGGGATGTCCGATGGCCGAGGGCCAAGGACCGTTACGTAGGTATCGTCGATACGAATCCAATGACAGGCGGCACGCATCAATCGGAGTCCGTATGACCGAGTTACGGGTCAGGATGCGTGAGGGGCATTTTGGTAATTTTCTGCACAAGGGCAGAATGGTAAATTCACACGGGGGTACTGTTTCATTGATTAGCCGTGAGGTGGATGCTTTGTGCGATCGATCCCTTGATTTGTTTATGAATTAATTGATTGAATTGGGCCAGTTTGAGGTTGAATTGCACATGGGGTTGTGTTGGCATCGATCACTGAACGTGGGCACTGGGTTTTTCTATGATTTTCGGGTCAGTGCGGGAACCTTTACACAGTGGATTGAGGACGGTTTTGGACGCCTTTAACGGCTAAATTGAATTAAAAGAATGAAGGGTGTGTCGAGGGCAGTTCACTGAGATTGAGAGATGGAAAAATGGAGTGGAAATGGTGGAGGAATACTCAAAAACCCGAAACTGGGTTCTGGGGAATTCAAATTCGAATTTCCAGTTTCAGGCCAGCCCAAGCCTAATTGTTGAGTGATTGAGCTTCCTGGAACTTCAACGAGTCGAACCAGATCAAATGGGGCAAGCTTGGGAGCTCCTAGGGCCGTGAACGGACATGGTGGACGGTCGGAAAACTCGAGCTTGAGTTGTGACGATTGAGGTATTGTCGAGTTAAATTAATCATGCTATTTGGTTCGTGTTAGTCCTTATATGCTTCATATGAAGTTAATTTGACAATGGTTAAGGATTGATGGAGTTTTGGTGATCGACCCGTTTTGGGTGATCACGGGTTGTCGACAAGATTGATCGATGGTTGATGCTAATCATGGACACATAACTGAAATTGGTGGATTGATGATTGTTGTAGGATCAAGAACGGATGGAATTGATATCGAATTGAGGGTGTTTGAAACGGATCCTATCGCGGGTAATCAGACCCGTTTACCAGTCATTCGGGTGAAGAAGGAGCACTGTAGCAGGCGCGTGGCTTTCACGCGCAGCCACTCACGGCGGCGCGTGACGGCGCGTGGGCACGAATCTCGAGGTGAGGTCAACATGACTTTTGTCCTATACAATGTAACGAACATTTTGGGATTGGTTTCGTGTCGATCGGACACCGTCTCGATATTGTTCGGGATGTCCGAAGGTTTTAAATCCAATTTAAAAATACTTAAAAATTCGGGAAAATTACGGGACTTGAATACGATGTTAATGATGAGGTTAGTGATCCTCTAAATTGATTTGAACAGGATTGGGAGTCCCGGTGATAGTGAGGTGGCCCGGGAGGGCCTATGGCACGCGTATCGAGGTGCTCGGTTAAACGGTCTGTGAGTGGACATTGGTTTTATAAATTCGATGCATGCATAACTGTTTCATGATTGTTATAATTGAGATTATATGATTTATTTTGGATATCAGTGAATTTATATGTTTTCACGCTTTTCGAGGCGATTTACGTGTTTGCACGTGAATCGAGGTTTTCTGGATTTGCACTGATTTCCATAAATATGGATGGATATGATTTCATGAAACGGTTACGGATTTGATAAAGTGAAATCGGGCCAGGGGCCCAGTTAATTTGTTGAATCGGGCCAGGGGCCCAATTGAATTATGAAATCGGGCCAGGGGCCCAGTTAACTTATGAATCGGGCCAGGAGCCCAGTTGACTTGTATATGTGATTTCGGGTCAGGGACCCTAAAATGGAATTGAATAAACTATTTCGGATTTGATTCAACTATTTGGACTTATGACGGTTTTATGGAAATTCGGGGCAGGGCCCTTGTGATATGTTGGAAATGAATAATTGAATGTGTTCCATAAAACCATCTCGATATGAGGATATTTATATCCTGGTCTCCTCCAAGTGTCGGGGACACTGGAGAAGTCACGGTGCATTGCCTGCGAGGGCTCATTATACGGAGCTACCGGACCGTATAGTGATCCAGGAGCAGGATTGCTAGACGTCATGGACGTCAGACATCGGGGATGTCAGAGATATGGACCCGGTGAGACCCCGGGCAGCACGCGTTGCTTAATACCGTGAGATATGACGTCTGGAACGTCAAGCGTCTAGGACGCTAGGCATCGGGGATGCCGGAGATGGAAAAATGATAAATGAATATTACTGGATTGATGAAATAACTCTTGGATTTACTTTTGGAAATTGAAAATATGCTTTGGTTTCCGGGCTAAGGCCCTAATGGTTATTTCTAAATAAATATGGGATTATTGGTTTTGGTGCATGCATATGATTTTACTGAGGGGCATAAATGTCTTATAAATGTTTTAAGCAGACTTGTTTATTTTCGTCCACTCACAGCTTTTGGTTTTTAATGCCCTTCAGGTTGATTCCGGATACGACTGCAGCAGAGACTTGAGCATCGCACACCTCCTCCATCGATCCTTACGCACTCTGGAAGCCCGTTTGGGCAATGGCAATCGGTTATCCCTTGTCTGACGCCTCTTGTCAGACGGGAGCACGTCACATTCCATGGTAATCCCGGGGGGATTGGGATGGGTCGTGTCAGCCTGTCTACGGACTCAGGGCATCGATACCTTCCTAACGGTCCTTGGCCCTCGGCCATCGGACCTCTCGATCAAAAAGTCAACATTTTCCCTTATTTCGTCCAAATTACGAAAATGCCCTTGGGCTTCCGAACGTCATAACTTTCACCACGAACGTCGGAATCGAATGTGCCACCTGTCTATGAACTCGTGACGTCCCAAACTACGTCACGATCATTGGTCAAAGTCCATTTGACCGTCTGAGTTAAAAGTCAACGTTTTACCCACGACTAGCGGCAAAACGGTTATTTTGCACAATTTGTCCGATTCCACTCAACTAATCCCAGATTAGTTATTCTAAATCATAATTAAACAATATTAAATCCCGATACTCGGGACGGGTCGTTACACTAGTCTTGGTCAACTCGACAAATTTTGATAATTAATGATAGAAGAGTAAATTGGTTATTTACTAATTCTCACTTTAAATTTTAAGACGGATTGTAACAAAAACTCTAATAAAAATTGAGAGGATTTGAAAAAAATGAAAAGCAAAAAAAAAGCAAACGAAATTGAAAGGAAAAAAATATTAGAAGTTAAAAATAAAAAGTTGAAGACAAATAAAAGTAAAAAAAATAAAATAAAAAGTAAAAGAAAAATGAAAATTAAAAAGAAAAATGAAAAGCAAAATAAATTGAAAAGTATAAAAAATTAGAAGTTAAAACAACAAAATGAAACATAAGGAAAAAGAAAAATTGAAAGGAGAAAATAAATATAAAATGTCATAGGTACCCATTATTTAATGGGTAGAATTTGAATAAACTCTCAAAAATTGATGATAGGTCTGAATGGATATAAAACTCATTTGTACGGATAAGAATTTACCCAAACTTAAAAAATACTCATTTAACCATCCCTATTTACAAACCATTAGTCAAAAGTGCAGTAGTAAATCCAAGAATGACAGTCCAACAACCCCGGTTTAATATGCCCTTCTATTTATTATTCCCTCTTGTATCACTTCTTTATACCTTCTCCCTCCTCCCCCTCCTCCTTCTTCTCTGGGTTATCTCCATGGAAAATATCCAGCACAAACAAGTTGAAGTAAGAGGCCTCAGGCTTCATGTGGCCGAAATTGGAACCGGTAATTACTTATTAGTTAACCCATTTTCTTAATTATAGCTATAAACTAGCTACTTAATTAATTTAAACTTTTAATTAATTACTCATAATGATTATTTCATTTGTGGTGGATCGATTGGATTCAATTCGCAGGTCCAAAGGCTGTGGTTTTCTTGCATGGATTTCCAGAAATATGGTACACGTGGAGGCACCAATTGGTTGCTGTGGGAAACAATGGCTACAGAGCAATAGCCATTGATTTCAGAGGCTACGGACTTTCAGAGCAGCCGGCTGACCCTGAAGACGACACCTTCATCGACCTTGTAAACGATGTCGTTTCCCTCCTCGACTCTTTGGCCATTACCAAGGTAATATTCTTCCCTTCATGATATTAGCCAGAGTAATTAATTATAATTAATTGCTTTAGTTAGTGGTTAGTGAACAGTTCTAAATTAATTATGTGCACATCGGTTCTCCAAATTGCTTGACAAGATGGAGAAAGCTAGGGAAGATGATTCAATCCATGCCTGTGTTTGTATGGTATACATTGACTATAGGAGCCCCACTTGTTTTACGGGTGAAGATGGTGTATTCTATACATGCATCTATTATATCATTTTCGGAAATTGAGACTACATGTGAGACTCATGGGTCATTTTAGTAAAAAGCCAAAAATAAAAGGCAAGAGTTGAGTATTTTCACAACCAGATCAACTCCTCCTTTTTTAGCCATGGGAATAGAAAAATATATTTTTCAATTTATTCCATGAAACGCCCTGGTTAAGGCATCTTGTGAAGCTTGATATGAGACAATTTCATCTCATACCAACAATAATAGGATTTTATTTACTCATTTTTTATTCAATTTTTGTATTTATGTCTAACGAAAGGATATCTAAGTCATTAAATATTAATCGTAGCAATTAATTTTTGATTTATTAATGCTGTTTATTATTTGTGTTTCTTGAAATGTGAAACTTGTGGGGGATAATTGGCCATTAATATTAGGGGGTGTTTACTTGGAGGAAATGAAAATCAGTTCAATGAGAATAATTTTCATTACATAGGAGTATTGCGTTTACTCGCGAAATCATAATTTTTTAGTAAGTGGGTCTTGCATGAAATCCTTAATGCCATTACTCATTTTAGGATAATCTCATTAACTAGAGGGAAAGTGTTAATGATTCTCATTACTTATTTTAATTTTTTTTATGTACCAAAATTGCTCAAATTTTTCTTATAGTGATTACAAATTTCAATCACAATAAATTTAAGTGTATCCTATAGTCTTCAAACACTTCAACACTGTGACGACTCAACCCTTCAATTCTCCAACGACTGAGCCTCATCTCAAATATATCTCTATGCACACAAAAAGAAAGAAGACCAATTTATTTATTTTTTTAATAATTGGAATCTTTCAGAAAATGAAGAAGATTACTTTATTTCAGCAACTGGATTTTGAGATGGTGATCAGATAAGAGAACGAGAGGTTGAGAAAAATGGAAAAAGAAAGGGCATTTTAGTAATCAATTAGTTTTTATTCTGATTGATAATAGTTAGTAAACAATAATAATGAAAATCGCTCGCTTTAATGTTCTGATTTGTTTTTTTTAGTAAACTTCCCAATGGGAATGATTATCCACCTCTCGAATTACCCACTTCTCTAGACCCTTTAGTGACTTTATATTATATATATAAACATATATATAATATATATGTTTATATTTATTTATTTATTTATTTATTATAGAATTGATAATTTTATTTTTCACATCATGCTTTCTTAATTTATTAGGGTTAATTAGTATAAGAAGGATGGAAGATGAGAAGAGCTATTTTCATATATGTTTTTTTTTTTACTGAAGAAGGATTTGATTGAATGAAATAACGGGCCTCGTTAAAACTTTCCTTAAAACCCCCCTATTCGGGGACATCTAATAAAAACCAGAACCCTTCTCCTGCACTGCCCCAAACAGAAACAAGCCTTCTTATCCACATTTCTCCTCCAGATTTTCAGCTAGCCACAGAGGAGCAGAATCAAACCAAATTCAAGGCGCTTGAGAGCGTAGACCATGCTGGGCACATGATTGTGCTGTCCTATTACCTTGACGACGCTGGAAAACAACTTAAGTGACCTCTAACATTTTCATTAACCATACAATATCCCTTACCAGCACACTATTTTCATTCCAGCAACTTTGGCTTGCCTTGAGCACACTCACCACTTGAATTGCATCCATTTCAATCGTCCGATTTTGCAACCCCAAGCGCTGTGCCAGCATCAGCCATTGACACATGGCTACGAGCTCCACTGCTTCCAGCGTGAGCCATGGAGGGGCAGCACCAATGCCACTTATATAATGTCCTGTAGCATCTAGAATCAGCCCCCCCAACTTCCCTTCCCCTGCCCCGAACACAGACTAGCTGCCCCATCACAATTGAATTTGAAATGTTTAAGAGGAGATTTTAATCATCTAACTGGAGTAGGAAGCCCAATTAGCTGTTCGTGCCGTGAGTGCTCGTGAAAGAAACTTTTTCGAGCGAGCAGTTCCTCCATGGCTGATCATGAAAATCCTTATTCCTTTGGTTCCATGCTTCCTACAGCATCAAGCCGAATCCTCAGTTAATTACCCCCTTATCTAGCAAGACAGCAGCCCTTCGAATGAAATCTGCAAACTCAACCTGCTTTTGATCGAAGTTGAAGGTGGTAGGAAAGGAATCCCACAATTTCTGACTCCATTCACACCCCTATACAGCATGAATCACCATTTAAAGTTCCTTCCCACACAAAGAACTCAAAGGAGATTGCAGCAATTTCCTTTGGCGTAAATTTTTGCCTGTAGGGAGAAGTTCTGACAAGCCCACCAAGCAGAAGGCTGAAGTTTATTAGGAACCTGAAGGCTCCAAAGTTTCTTCCAAAATGTCGTAACCTGCCCCTCATCGAAACTGCTGGCCCTATCACCACTCTATTACATGATTTAACCATATATTGATTATGTCTTGTGTAACCCCAATATATGCCATCCAAAGATTCCAAACTACTACAGACCAAACTCAATGGAATATCGCTTACTCCCTACTAAACGCCTGCTCAATCAGATCATTTCTCAAATGGTAGATGAATTATATTTGGTCTATCATTTTTTTTTTTAACAACGATAAAATTGAATTAAATCAAAGACGAATGGTTACATTGGCATCAGAGGCCAAGGTATTAAACAACCACTCCGGGCCCAGGAAGTCCCAGAAATGATAACCCCCAACTCTGTTGACAAAGGAAGTAACCTCGTGCGCAGCCCTATTAGTATCTCTTGGCGTCCAAGCAAAGATCACTTGGTACAGTCGTGCCCGCAACATACGGATGTCATGTAAGATGCATTGAAGGTTCTCATAGCCATCAATCTCCCCATTCAGCATGCGAACCAGCACTTGGGAGTCAGTCTCAATTACCACCTGCTGGAAGCCATCAACAAAACATTTAGACAGGGCATCATGGACAGCAGATGCCTCAGCAGCAATGGCCGAGAGGAACCGCAGGCCCCCTGTTCCCCCTGCCATGACTAAGCACCCAAAGTGGTCTCGAATAACCCACCCCACAGCTCCGAGCAATGATCGCTCCTTCCAAGCCCCGTCGCAATTCACCTTAAGCCATCCATGAGCTGGGCGAGACCAACCACTAGGTTGGGGCTCCATACTCACCCCATTCAGAGCCAATGTCGCCTCAGGAGTCAACGGGCAGCAAGAAGGTTGACGGATTTCGGAGACATGTTGGTTTGCCAGTTGCACTGCCACATCAGGCGAGAGTCGAACATCATTAAAGACCTAGTCATTTCTGCACTTCTAAATCCTCTAAAGGCCACACACCAAACTGGTCCTTCTCCATCAGTTAAGTTATTACGAGTTATAGCCATCAAATTCTCTTAAGCCTGACAAACTGGTCCTTCTCCATCAGTTTTGTCAATTTATCCTCCAATTGAGAAATAAAGAGGTTAAAGGTAAGCATCAATTTTGTAGAATCTTCAAATTGCCATATTCTTTATCTCTCAATAAATTAAGTCTGTAAGTTCTCAGGACCAGTTTGGTAGTGCTATACTAGTTTGAAAAGTTTGTTCTGTTGTACTTTTTTGAAAGAAAAAAATTATATTGCATTCATAATAAGTACAACACTAAAATAATTTTTGTAAATGCATCTTTCAAATGCAATCTGCAGACTACTTTTAAAAAGTATTGTTAAAATTTCATTGCTTTCAAAGAAAAGCAAGATTTTTTATATTTATCAAACACTTTTGTACAGTTTCACTTTCCATATTTTGTAAGAAAAAAGAAACAATACCAAACTGAGCCTTAGTATATTCTTTTTAGTATAATACCTTGAAGTTGATTAGCAATAGACTAATAGCTTTTTAATCAAAATGCACTAAAAACTGCAAATTCAATCTCACTTTACACTCAAAATGTTTATTTGTCTCACTTACCACTCAAACTCACTTTTCATACAAAATTTTTGCAACCAATTCTATTAACTCCGTCCAATAATTGTTAATATCAGGGGTAATTTTTTTTCTTCAGCCACAAGGTTATAAATAGGGCACTAGCTATACATGACCCGAAAAAATTGGGATAAGCATGAAATATTTTGAAACCAATCATAATCGGTCACAATTTGTCGCATAATGTGTATTCAGCACTTCATTCATAACCTCGTGGCTTGAAATGACAATTCCCCTGGTATTGATGACTATTGTATGAAGTTAACAGAACTTTTCAAATTTCATATAGAGGGTGGGTTTTAGGTAGTAAGTAAGACAAATGAGCGTTTTTAGTGTAAATTGAGATTAAAGTTACATTTTTTTGGTGTATTTCAGCTGAAAATTCTAGATTAGTATGGTTAGAGGGCCGAAATTAAACAATATGTGATGATATTTATCCCAGGCTTTTCTTGTCGGGAAAGATTTTGGAGCTATGCCTGCATACATGGTAGCTGCCCTTCACCCCGATCGGGTATTCGGCGTCATTGCATTAGGTATTCCTTTCATGCTTCCAGGTCCCTCCGCCATCCAAAATCATCTCCTTCCTGAAGGCTTCTACATATCGAGGTGGCAGGTACGATACATAAATTCATTTTGAGGTCCATCAAGCATACACATCTTCAGTTTAAACCAGTTCTCTAACCTCTGCTGCAGTAATTGCTGTTAGGAAATTAAAGAGTTAAATCCTAATAATGTGAATGGAAATTAAAAGGACATAATTTCTGGACATTTTTACCAACAATTGCAATGTCACTGAATGAGAATATGGCCAATAAGTTAGGACCTGGAGTGTGTGATGGAGTTTTACTTAACAGAGGTGGGTCCAATTTTGCAGGAACCGGGACGGGCAGAAGCCGATTTTGGACGGTTTGATGTTGAGACAGTGATAAGGAACATTTACATTCTCTTCTCTAAAGCTGAGATCCCTATAGCCGCTGCTGATCAAGAAATCATGGATTTGTTTGACCCCGCAACTTCTCTGCCATCTTGGTTCTCTAAGGAAGATCTCTCAGTCTATGCATCTCTATATGAGAAATCTGGATTCCGATATCCACTGCGTATACCATATAGGTAAGAAATTAATATAACTTAGGTCCATTTGTTAGTCTTTATCCTAATTTCGTTTAATTGATGACGTGTCTTATAGGCTCATTCAAAAACGACTTTGAAATTGAAGGACAAAGAAGCCTTTTGCATCACTTTTTCACCCAGAAAAAAATAATGCAAAATAGCTAATTCTCCTAAATTGATGCAAAATAGCTTATTTTCCCCTAAACTCAAACTCCGAGTCATTTTTGAGTTCTTTATAGGTTTGTCTCACATGAGACACTCATCGATCAATTAACGGAAACTATGATGAAAATTGTAACGTAGGGTCTGAGTGAAAACGTTTTAAAGAGTTCCGAGCAGTTAAAGGTAAGATTTGAGACTCAAGTATGAGCAACATTGAAGCAAACTTTCGTTTTAAACACAAGATAGTGAAGTGTAAGTTGTCGATTTAATTTACCATATGATGTGACAATATTTGATTGATTTAGATCTTGGTCGTTTACTTGAAAACTTATTTGTTATTAGTCCAAAAATTGGATTGATGAATCAAATATTGATGCAGAACTTTGGCAACAGATTGTGGAATAAGTGATCCAAAGGTGTTGGTCCCATCATTTCTTATCGTGGGTGAGAAGGATTATGTCTTAAAATTTCCAGGGATTGAAGACTACATACGGAGCGGGGCAGTGAAGCACTTTGTACCTGATCTGGACATTACATACATCGCGGAAGGGAATCATTTTGTTCACGAACAACTTCCAGACCAAATAAATCAGCTGATCATCTCCTTCCTCGACAAACATGGCGTCGTCTGATTCTGATGTGCAAGATGCTCCATTGATATGCAACAGGATTATTAAGGAACAATTAAAAATAATGCATGTGAAAAATAATGTCCTCTCATGTCCTATATTGCATATGCATCACAAACGATGGCTTTTACATAGAGTTACGCCTTAAATTATATGTACTTAGTGTTGGGTTGTAAGGAAGTTGTCCCATATCGGAAAAGTGTTAGTGCCCAATTTGTGCTTATATATGCTTGGCCTACTTCCTCTATAATCAATTAGTTTTGGGGTGGAACTTCAATTTCTACATGGTATCAAAGTTTGTCCCACATGGAAAGTGTTGCCTAATTTGTACTTATATAAGTTTGGGCTACTCCCCCATAACCAATTGGTTTTGGGATCGAATCTCAATTTCTACACTTGATATGTTGCTAATTTTTTTTAATAAATTACATGGTTGTGGCTGTTCCTAAATTCAATTGCGGATGTGTTTACACTCAAAATAAACCACTATGAGCTTAAGAAGGGATTTAAGAAATTAAAGACCCTATCCGATTTTTTACTCAAGCTCAGTTCGTATCCACAACTGGATCATGGGGAAATGGGAGCGTAATTTACGCAATTACACTACAAGCGTCGAAACCGTTAGAAGAAGCAAGGGAGATGTGTGACGAAGTAGTTGCGATAGAGATCTATACAGGAATGCACATGTTGATCATCTGTACTCTCATGTTGCCTATAAAAGGAAAAGAAGCTCTCTTTTCAAAGGACAATCAATCAAATAAACAAATAAATAATGAGTCAAACTCAATTAATTACAACAACTGCAAACCCTAAAAAAAATTTGTTACTTAAAAATTCTCCTTCCTAGAAAAACATGTCTCTTTGATCTGGGATCAAAATTCAATTTTCCTCTTAATCCTTCTCAATTTTTACTAAAAACATCAAGCTTTCCTCCCAATCCGATTTGCATCCCAAGTTAGTTTCTGGAGACTTCTTGACTACCATACTTCATTCCGACTTACTTCCACAACTTATTTGAATACCACTTTCCTCATTTCAACTGCATCTAACTACTTTTTGAGACCCTTACAACCTCACTTCCTGACATCATCATGTCTTTTTATTGTTATGCCAACACCTTTGGTATGATTTTCAACGGATGTTCATCTAGTTGATAATTTCTTGACCACGAGCGCCACCTTATTGCTTAGACAACGAATATATTACAAACTCGGTGTCAGACAAGAGATAAACCCCATGTGTCAAGCGTAAACGTAATCTGAAACTAAACAATTACACAGAGTACTATACACAAAAGTAAATAACTACCAGAACTTACTTTAGTTAACAAGAGCGCATAAGCCCACGAAAATGCTTCAGCCTCAATACAGCCCACGTCCCGTTATCAACCTTGAGGGTACTAAAACCATTAAAAACTGTGAGTGGACAAAAATAAAATCTTTAGAAAACCATTTTTCGAAATAATCATTTTCCCCTTTGTTTTATAAAAACATGCATGTATAGTCAAACAAGCAGTAACATATATAAACCATAGGTCCAACCCAAATCACATAAAACATATAAATTCCCCTAATCCACATTTCCCTGAAATCCCAAGCTCCAAGCTATTTTGAAAATCTTTGGACACACCACAAGCAAAAAAAGTCAAACCTCGTCATGCTAATCCAGCCACTAATATTGATTTATTTGATACATATAAATTACCAAACTACCTCTAATCTTGTTAAATATTTACAATGATGATCTTGAAATGATAATTTAAATAATCAATAGTTTCAATTATGATATATGTACAAAAATAATTTGATATATTGAAAGGGTAATACAAAAAGATACCACTTGATTGAACTGCAAGTATTATTCTTTTCATATAACATTAAAAATTAACTAATATTAAAATTAAAATTTACCAAATTTATAAAGAGTCCAATACTTAATCCAAAAAGGGCAATGGAAATGACTTAATAGAACAAAAAAGGGCAGTCCAATACTATTCCTAGTTATTAAAAAAAACGAAAACTGTTTTCTTAAAAAATAATTAACAAACACAATTGGAAGAAGAAAAAGTTTCATTATCGAGGAATCTCGTAGTACCGCTCGTTTGACTTATTAAATTATCGTTATTTATATATCAGAAGCCCATCTGGATGATTGATTTAATCAATAGTGGGTCATGATCCACAGGCCCATCTCGATGACCTCATCTAGGCTAAGTTTTTTGACTCAGGTTACGACAAAAAGCCCATCTCGACGAGCAAGCCACCGTGGGTGTAAACTTGCCTGCGTCATCTCCGACCAAGCGAGGAGCGGACAAAGAGTCAAAGAGATGGGCTAATGGCGAGGAGACGGCTCGAAGCTCGCTACATTTTTATTTTGAACTTTTTAAATTTCAAGTTTTGTAAAGTCCTTCACACTAATCTTAACATTTAAATAAGACCCATGGAACTTTTTAAGATAATTGCAGCATAAACTCAATTATATGTTCTACTTTGCTTATCTTAATTGCAGCATAAACTCAATTATATGTTCTACTTTGCACACTAATCTTGACATTTGTTTAAAATGCATTAGGAGACACATGACTCATCCTAGCTCTTCGCTTTTGCGCCGTCTTCTTCTCTTGCTATAAACCCCCCTTTCTTCAACCTCTTGTCCATCCAATCCTTGCTTTATTCGTGGCATAGAAAAGACACGCCTTGTTGGAGCTCGCCACCGCGTCGTTGCTGGACGACTCTGATTGCAAACCCATCCTCTCTCTCGCACTCTCAATCGCATCTTCTCGGTTGTCATTATAGAAGTCTTAAGTAAAGTTTCTCCTATCAAGGAACCTCCGCCCGTTATTGTTATCATTTACAAGTTAATATTCAATCATGAGCTTAAAGGATTTAGTAAGTTTATGAGTTCATAAATGAATACGGCGCCACTAACTTGCATCTTAATAAGACACGTCATAAATACTCACAAAAATCTTACAGTAACTCTTTGTTCTAGCCTAATTTAGGGTTTATCTGAGGTCCAATTTCAATTTGGGATATTCATAATTGATTCGGTGTTTCGGCTTCAAACTTGAATAAAGGATTTGGGTATGTCTGAGATAATTAACTTCGGCCGTCAGTTCGAATTTGGGTGTTGCTTAATATTGATGTCCATAAGCAACTGCATTTGTGGGCTAATTGGTAGTGATAACATTTTCATTTAGTAATTTTTTCTTGAGTTCTAAATTATTTTGCAGCAAGCATAATTTTATTTGATTCTTGTGCCCGAAAATTGAATTGATTTCGTTTTGTCTCCGTCACCTTCAGCAGCTTTAAAAGGTGCGTTTAAAGAAAAAAGCCCAATATTTGGAACGGTAAAACCCTTAAAAACCCTCAGGAAACAGTAATAACCCCAGCCCTCCTCCCCCTCTCTCCTTTTTTCGGTTCTGCAACTTCAGTGGTTCTTCATAAGTCATAACCCTCTCCGAGCTTCAATGGCCCAAGGTCAAGGACGGTTCAACAACTTTGCCAAAAATCCCAAGGGAAATTTCTCGGAGGGCTTTGCCAAGTAAGAACCTTTACTCTTCTTACTTTCTGTTTGGTGCTCAGAAACTCAGGTAATCTTTAAAATGTGCGATTTTTAATTGTAGGAGGCAAAAGCTTGCGCAGCACAGGAAGTCTCTCCCAATCGCATCTGGTATCAGCTGAGAGTACTTAATATAGATTAAAGTTTTGTTTCTGTTGTATGTTTGCATTAGGAATGCAGTGTTAATATTGTTCTTGTTTAACTACCAGTCGAGAAACGGCTCATCGAGGAGGTTCGAAAGCATGATACTTTGATTATTGTTGGTGAAACTGGAAGCGGAAAATCAACACGTATGTCCTTTTTTCTTGTAAATTTTGATTTCGAAACATGTAGGTTGCATTATAATTTCATAGATGCATATATGCGTAGGCACTTATGGTTCCAATTTCTGTTTTTATCAAGGATTTTATAGCTCCTAGCTTTCAATTTGATTTTATTGTTCTTTTTTTGATCAGAATGGTGTTGTTCCTTTGGAATCTTTTTTTTTTCTTTAGAATTACCTCAATTTTTGCACAATGCTGGGTTTTGCGCTGATGGGAAACTCATAGCGGTGACTCAACCAAGGCGTGTGGCTGCTATCACTGTGGCAAAGCGAGTTTCCGAGGAATGTGGCGTTAATTTGGGTGAAAGGGTTGGTTATTCTATCAGATTTGAGGACATGACTTCTGGTTCAACAAGGATCAAGTACATGACAGACGGATTGCTACTAAGGTAAAATATATGTATAACTTCGCTTGGCGACATGTTTGCGTTAGTTTCTTCATCTACAGGCTTCATTACACACCTCTTAATCAATTATGGTACATGGGGAGACAATTCTGATTAAGAAACTTAATGGATGGTTGGTGGAAAAATATGTTGGAGTCTGTCTAGATTTAGATTTTGGTTTTAAGTAATGGTTCAATACTTCAATGCACTACACCTGTTCCATTTAAAGTTGCAGCTTAACTACATAATATTCCAGTTATATTTTCATAAGAAGCTTTCCCTCAGCTTAAATCAGACAAATATTTATGGTCTTTTTCAAATATTATCTATTAAAAAATAAATATAACTGGTGATGTGGGGGGATATGAGACAAGACGAAATGATAACATATTGGGAGCAAATGGGTGGGCATGGACACGGAGGTTCAGATATAAAATCTGTTCCACGGCTTTAGTAGGGTTGATATGTGTACATGTCAAACTTTTCCATCATTAAAAAATGTTCCCCCGCTCTCTCTTGGTCTGAACTGATATAATGGTTGGCGCACTTTCAGGGAAGCGTTACTGGATCCATATCTCTCTAGGTATTCAGTCATAATTGTTGATGAAGCTCATGAGAGAACTGTTCATACTGATGTGTTGCTAGGCTTGCTGAAAAATGTACAAGATGCAAGGTCAAAATCCCTCAATAACCTCCAAAATACTAACAAGGGAACAAATAATGACATGCAGTTGAAAGAAAATGGAGCTCACGGCTTCAGTTTTCTCAAGAAATGCAAAGGAAGGACCCCACTGAAGTTAATTATCATGTCTGCTAGCTTGGATGCACGAATTTTCTCAGAGTATTTTGGTGGTGCAAGAGCTGTTCACATCCAAGGGCGACAGTTTCCTGTTGATATATTTTATACTCTTCATTCTATACAAGATTATCTGGATGCCTCTTTGACTGCCATATTTCAGGTATTTAGTGTCCTTTGTCTGTACTCATTTCATGATAAATTTTTTTTTCCAAGTTGTAAGAATGTTTGAGTTTATAGGAGCGGTGAATTTCATTTTCTTTTCCAAGGATAAAAGACCACATAGCTTTGGCTTGCACAGCATCTGTTTAGTATACCTTACTGAATCTATTTTGATATGATGCTCATCTCTTAGTCAAGTTATTCATCCCCAATCAGGTTGCAAAGGACTTGATTGGAAGTAGCTTTCTTCTTATCTTGATGCTTGACTTAAATTGACTTATGAAGCATTTGGGTACATTAGTAGAAAAAAGATCTTAAATAAGGATTCATATATGAAATTTATGTTCTTATATATGTATGTGTTGTTAGATTCATCTGGAGGAGGGTCCTGGTGATATACTTGTATTTTTGACGGGTCAAGAAGAAATCGAGTCTGCAGAAGGACTTGTCAAAGAAAGAATTAAACAGTTACCAGAAAACCGTCAAAAACTGGTACCTGTTTCCATATTCTCATCTCTTCCATCAGAAAAGCAAATGCAAGTTTTTGCACCAGCCCCTCCTGGATTTCGTAAGGTATTAATCATGTTCTTTACAGATATCAAATAAGTGCTGTTTTGTTGCATAACAAAATGTTAAGTCTAGAGCAACTTCCACCTTTAATATGGTCACATAGAAAGATGTATGCAAATTGTTGCTTAATTTGTTATTTTGTTTCATTGTAAAGCTGATTTCATACTAATAGGTTACTTCGTGATATTTTTTTCTGAGACTATTATATTTCGAGCTTCTTCTTGTTCTCTACACTTGTGATTTGTGTATTGCATACTTGTTCGTATATTCTCCTTTTCATCAACTACTTGTGGGGAGACTTCTACCTATCACTCAAATAGCTTTGTCACAGACACACACACACACACACACACACACACACACACACACACACACACACACACACACACACACACACATATACACATATATTCATCTCCTTGAAAGTTTATTAGGTGATGAATATAAATTCATTTGGGTAATCTGTAACCATGCTACATTGTTCTGTTAGGTAATACTGGCAACAAATATTGCTGAGACATCAGTGACAATATCTGGAATCAAGTATGTTATAGATCCTGGGTTTGTAAAAGCACGCTACTATGATCCTAACAAAGGGTTGGAATCCTTGATTGTCGTTCCAATTTCAAAAGCACAGGCTCTTCAAAGAAGGTAGGCCTTTTGGGATCTGTTTTTTTAGTTTGAGGATACTGAAGTTATCAATTCAAATGTTTGTTACACAAACTGTTAAATTTTTTAAACACTTTTAAGCAGTATAGTATCATATATTTAAATTAAGTCGATGTCCCCTGGATATTCTAACTGATGCTCAAGAATCAATAACTATATATGATAAGTAATTTCATTGTACAGTGGGCGTGCAGGGCGAGAAGGACCAGGGAAATGCTTCCGCCTCTTCCCAGAGGATCAATTTGAAAAACTTGAGGATTCCACAAAGCCAGAGATCAAGCGGTGCAACCTCTCTAATATCATCTTGCAACTTAAGGCTCTTGGTGTTGATGATATAAGTGGGTTTGACTTCATAGAAAAACCTTCAAGGTAAAATATTGAACATGCTTTGTCTTTGTTTCTTTTTTTTTTAATGATGCCTTTTGGGGCTCTTTTTTGTCTTTTCAGGCGGGCAGTTTTTTTAAGTAAATGTTGCTTTGTTATCCTATCAAATCTAAGAATTTTATCATACATAAATCTATTAATCATTTGAACAGGTCGTCTATTCTCAAGTCGCTGGAGCAATTGTTCGTGCTGGGTGCTTTAACAGATGACTGTAAGTTGTCAAATCCAGTTGGACGACAGATGGCTCGCCTTCCCTTAGACCCTATTTATTCGAAGGCTCTAATCGTAGCAAGCGAATTCAATTGCCTGGAAGAGATGTTGATTAGTGTGGCAATGCTCTCAGTAGAATCTATATTTTTTAATCCCCGCAACAAATCTGAAGAGGTACTTGCGTATGAATCTTTACCTATGCCGCTTGTTAGTATCTCATAGATTATATTGATGGAAAATAAAAGAGAAGTAACTTGTTGAGTTTTTTGTCGATTTATTCAAAGGTGATGAAATTAATAAATGCGGTAGGTATGGTTGTCTTCAAATTGTTCATGTGAGCTAGCTAGGCTATTTGATTGGGTGAGTAGAAGTAGAAATGTGAAGAATTACATGAATTGTTTGATGAGACTCAATTGGTATGAAAATCACCAGTCTAGGCGAGGGTAGATCACTTGGTTCATGGAAATGAAGTTAGTGCATGGCGCAACGCCTTGGTGAATTAACTTTTCAATTTTTACTTTTCATTCCCCATTTCCATTATGATCTCAAAATATGGTGAATTTCTTATCTATAATCTTGTTTCTTTAGTGATATGGATAAAACTAGACTAATATTATGATATTTTCTTTTTACCATCTCACAATATAGTGGACTGTTGATCTCTCAATACTACTTTTATTTAAAAGTGAAATATATTTCTTTGTTAATAGGCAAGAACTGCACAGAAACACTTCGCAAGTCCAGAGGGAGACCACCTTACTTTGATTAATGTATATCAAGCGGCCAATGCGTTACTGGAGAAGAGATTAGATCTTAGTAAAGAGAAGCGGGAAAAAGCTCTCCGGAAATGGTGCAAGGATAATTTTATTGATGCTCGCTCCCTGAGGCATGCTCGTGACATTCACAGGTTGGCTATTTGTTTCCTTCTATAGACATGTTTCTGCTGGTCTCATACAGTCAGTACATTTTTGTCGCTTTTTTGGAAGATCAAGTCTTTCTATTAATGGTGTAGAGTATATGTTAGAAATTAGCTTCTCTAAATATATTGGGTATATTTTTTTTTTCCAGCCAAATTCGAGGACATGTTGAACAAATGGGTCTTCATATTGCATCTTGTGGGGACGACATGCTTCAGTTTTGCAGATGCCTTGCAGCTTCTTTCTTTCTCAATGCAGCTTTAAAGCAGCCTGACGGAACATACAGGTCTTGAACTTACCTTACATGTTTTGAAATTAGTTGGCTGGTTTGTTTAGGTTCCAAAACTTTTATCCTTTTTGTGTTTATTATTGATTCTCGCATTTACCTAATCAAATGACAGGGCTTTGGCAAATGGTGAGGTGGTTCAGATCCACCCGTCTTCTGTGCTATTGAGGAAACAACCAGAGTGCCTAATTTTCAATGAACTAGTCGAAACTAATAAAAAATTCATCCGCGAAACCACTAGAATCGATTATTTTTGGTTAACTGAGCTTGCACCTCAGTTCTATGCCATGAAGAACTGAATGTAAACGTAGAGGTATGCTTGTCAAATTTGTTTGGAATGTCATTGTTGGATGCTTTTTTTTTTCTTTTTTCTTTTTCAATTTTCATTTATGCGTTGAATAACTTATCTATAATCATTCCTTTCTAATCTGCTCGTATATATGGTATTGGTTGGATGATACAGGTAGAATGTGCATCCTTAAGTTCTCATGAGTACCATATTACATGCAGGCGTAGCTGAATTATTGTTTAATACCCAAACAGTGCCTACTTGTGAAGTAGAGGATTTTTAAAGAGCTTAATTCTGTGCAGCCACTGATATACACAACCAGGAGCTTGTTGCAGTGAGAATACAGCTTAACTGTGGATATGTGTGGGGTAATGATAGTGCTGTACCAAATTCGGGAGGAATAGGTGTTTTGACCGCCGCTAGGTTATGTACCTTGTATTTATGTTCAATCAATGTGGAAATTGTGTAGCTTAGAGTTGTGCAGATGGTCAATTTCGTGAGTTTGGTCTTAACTTTTGAGTAGCCAAGATTGGAGTTTGACTTGAATCAGAGGAATCCAAAAGCATGTTAATTTTGAATAGCCAATATGAAGGGCTTCCTACCTGTTTCATGGGCCAATTATTATTTTCAATGGACATGGACTAACTAATCCTAACTAGAAGCGTGAGTACATTTCATGGACTTCTTGCCTTTGGAACTTTTGGAACCAGACCCATTTTGGTCAAAATAAATGGCTACAAGGATTTCAAATATTTGGATGATATGAACGTAATCGTATTAACTAAAGTCTTGATAGATTAATGTTTTGAGGCTGGCGTTGGAGCAGATATATTATATTTCCTCTCTTTAATTCACTAAAATCTGCGTATGGACGTACTGATTTATGTAAATATTTGTAATCTATTTGTTTGTCGACACCACATATAACTAGGCTCAGTAGGCAATCGACTCAATCAAGAATACAAGCGACTAGGCCACGCCTACAAGCAAACCCAACAAATACCAAGCCTTGTGTGGGAAGAAATTCACCCACCATCCACATGTTAAATGTTGGTACTAAATGAAGGGAGCAATTATCCCACATCATAACTATTCATCATTCGAATTGGATTAGGATTGAGTTTTTTATTTTTTTATTTAGACATGGAACAGTCAGGTTGGTTCAACCCAAGTTTGGTTTTCAAAATGTCATTTTTCAGAATTGATATTAAAGTTTTTTTTATGGTACTTTCCAAACCAGGATGTTGCACTGGCATCAGTGTCAATGAGGCCAATTCCCCTTGCACCAGTAACAGAGAAGCTCTCTCTTTCCGACACCAATTACGGGTCCGTCCGGCGGTATTTCGTGGTGACGCAAGAAGATCATGCCATAAGCGTCCCTCTACAGGAAGCCATGATTGAATCGAACCCACCGGAACAGTTTTTCTGGCTAAAAGGTTCCGACCATGCATGCACCTTTCTTCTCAAGACCACAGGCTTTGCATAGGATACTAGTAGGGATATCCCAGATTCCACCAATTTAGGAGGCGTCATGTATTAAAGTTTATCATCTGTAATTCTTCTCTACTTATATAACAGCAATATATATATACATATATATATATATGGTAAATAAGAGAAATACAACATCTAAATTAGTAACATAATTTATTCAACATAATTTATTCAAAATTCAAACAACATTTCGCAAAGATCAAGTGGTTGATGCTGGTGTTTGTTTAGGAGTAGGAGCAGGAATTATGCCCCATTTTCTTCGAACATCGTCCAGGTCCTCATGAAAATGCTGCTCATAATATATACACATGAGATCAGTGCACTGCATACCAGCTCGGACGGCCCAAGGGAAGTAGTATTGGAAGAACAATTTCCTTTGCTTCTCATTGAATCTCGCTGAGCCCCCTATAACAGACATGAGGCACATGGGAAGGTACATTTGCTCGAATTCTATTACCTTGAGTGCTGATTCACCCATCAAGTTTGTGGGAAGGCCGAAGAGAGTATGCCAGAAGTCATGCACCTCACGAGCTCTCAAAGCCACGTATGCGAGCTCATCTGTTTCCATGAACCGCACTGGTGGGCGATCATCTGGGGAGAAGTTCCTGGATCCCATAAAGCCTGCATAGGCAGCACCGAATGTGGTTGGTGGTAGATCCCAGGCATGACCTACTTTTGAAGATATTACACGGGGTTGCTCCAACAGAATAGCCTGAAAGAAAGATATGGATTCATCTTAGAATAAAACAACGGAAGTAGAACATACAATTTTCAGACGAAACAAGTAACCAGCGGCTTTTCGATAAACAAAAAATTCTTCCTCATCTGCAGAACAAACATAAAGTCATTTGGTTTGGGGCCATTTGTAGTCCATTAGGGGTAGCAAAAACAAAGCACTTTAGTGAGTTATTCTGCTGAACCAATTCAAGTAATCGCGCATTATACGCAAGCATACCTATATAATTACTCTTTTAAGTTTTTTAAGTGGTAGTAAAATCCATGTTTTCAGTTAGTCTGCCGAACCAATTCAATTAGTCTAAAACTCCCATACTGAGTGGTAGTAATTTCCATGTTTTGATTAGTTTTTAAACAATATAAACTAAGAGCAATAGCACCAATACTAGCAACATGTCAGTATACAAAGATGGGTACCGCTAACAATCTTTGTATCAATTCGTAACCTTAATATCTAATGCTGCCATGTTTCTGAACTCAGATAAACTCAAATATTCAGATAACTCCAACAATCTCATTAACAAAACACAAGGCAGATAAGCTAAGTAGTAAAAAAGGGTAGAATTCAACGTTTTTCTGAAAAATGGCCAAACTTATATGTTATAACTAAATTAGATCATTGGTGTTTATATAAACTGTCATTATCAATTTAATAAATTAGAATGATAAGTGCAGAGAAGAGGCTTTACTCTGCCTTCAGGGCTATTCTTCATTCTTTGAAGAACTCTTTCAAATGCAGGTTTCCCAGTTGTCTCTCCAAGAGCTGCTATGAGGTCAGCTCTTCTTGGGTCGAGCAACGCGCCCACAGCTGATCCAACCGCCACGGCCGCCTGCTGCCACCGGTTCAGCCGAACACGACCACTTCCTAACATGGCAACTGCCCGCTGATCCTTCCAATCCTAACCATTACAGACAAATTTTACCAACAATTTAAAATTCACACACGCAAAACAAATCCAGACATTGGCTATGAAACATTTTCACAAACAGTTTGTTAGCATTAAGTTATAAGCTATTGAATATAGCATCCAATCCAATCGAATGCAATTAAAAAATAAGCTCTTTTTTTAGCACAGCTAATTGAAGCACCTATTTCTTGAATCATTGACTGTTTTAATTACCTTGAAAATGAGCAATTAGCTGACCAAGTGATAATCGTATTGGGCTGCAACTTTAAGATCCCTGAAGGAGGCCACCTAGAAATAACAATTTTTTAAATGGAAAACAGATAGTAACGAAGGATTTGTGACTATAAAATTTGGGTATTTATATTACAATGGAAAATATTAGAACTTCTATTCATTTTCTCGGCAACCAAACAAATTCTGGAAAAAAATTGTGTTACCTTTGGTCGACGACCAACGCTTCGAAACTTCTTCTTCGGCTTCGCGGCTGAACAAAGCGGTTTTCGAAGCAATTAGGAAGATATTTCCGTTTTCTGTCGGCCCGGGTAAATATGGGCCTATTCTTCGGCATGGGCCTTCTTCGTAACATTTTGAGTTTGATTCCTACGATAGAACTTAAAATCGACTACAAAAAAGAGGAAGAAGAGAGAGTGAGAGAGTGCCACTATTTGGTAATTTGGTAATAGAAAGTGATTTTCATACTCTCCATTAAGGGTGACGATTTTTTACGAAATTTACACAAGATTTATTTGAATTAATCTGTGCGATTAAAAATTCAGGTTATTTTCAGGTTAATTCATTATGACATATTTAATAAACTGGTGGATTTTAAGTTAACTTATTAACTCGTGTAATGGCCTATTAACTCGTTTAATAAATGAGTAGATTTCGGATTAATTTTTAACCCGTATATTTACTTATATATTGACCTATTTAATAAACGTATCATTACTAACTCATATATTTACTAATTTACCTACTTGATAAATATAAAATTTAAATGGTTATTCATGAACTCTTGTCCCTAAACCCTCAACCTTGTAAGCATGTAAATCTTCACTTAAATTGGCTACATCAACAGAAATAAACCATTTTTAAAGAGAGAACAAGAAGGGTAAAAAGATCTTCACCTAAATTCCCTATGTCAATAGAATTAAACCATTTTTAAAGAGAAAATAAGAAGGGAGAGTTATTTGAGTAAGAGAGACGTGTGAAACTCTAGGTAGAAAGTAAATAGAGATATGGTTCTCCTTAAATAAGCAAAACTAGATCTTAAGATTGTCGTGAATGATAAAATATGTTAATGAGCCTTGATGACTAGTTTTGTTCGTGAGTTGAATTTTGTCTAATTTTTCAAATCAACTATTAAATTCTTTACTTAATCAAGTACAAACATAATTTAATAATGGATAAACTACATAAAAGTACCCAAATTATAGACGCGATTTCAAAAATTACCCTAACTATAAAAAGTTTCAATTATGTACTTAAACTATCAAAACATAACATTTAGGTACCCACCGTTAGTAATCTGTTAAAAAAATCTGTTAAATGTCCAAGTGGCATTTATGGGACATTTCTTATGCTGAGTTGGACTCCATGTGGATAAAAAAATAATTAAAAATTATATTATATTAAAATTTTAATAATTGAATTATATTAAAAATAAATAAAATCAAAATCAAATCCCACCCCCAATCTGCAATCTTCATCATCTTCATCGTCTCTCCCTGCAATCCCACCCCCGATCAGCAATCTTCATCGCCTTCATCGTCTCTCCTTGCAAAATAAATAAATCAAAAAATCAAAAATCAAAATCTTCATCTGCGATCTTCATCCTTCTTCATTATCTCTCTCTGCAAAAACTCGTACCAAAAAACCAGCACCAAAAACCCACACTGAATACCCAAAATCTCTCAGTCTTATCCCTTTTACTGACAGGACCGCCCCCGAAAGGGGCATTGATAACCGTGTCTGGTCCTGCTCCCGTCTGGCAAGACAACTGAAGTTCTCAATTTACCCTCAGTACTTGCCAAACCAGGGATAGCCACACACGTACTCACTCATGCCTCTGCCTCTCGATCAACCTCGATCAACGCGCCACGACCTGGAGGGTCAATAAAACACAAAAGGTGTGAGTGGACAAAAATGAATCAGTTTATAAAACAGTTACAAAAAACGTTTCTACCCTCCACGTAAAACCAATGCATGCATTCAAAAATCATTTCACAATTCTTTTCATTTCCAACATACAAAAAAATCGTGTATGAAAATCAAAATCATTTTCCTTTTCTTAACCTTTGGGTCTTAGCCTGCAATCATAAACACAGGGCCTCCGCCCAAAATCGTGAATCAAATCCAAGTACGTGACATCATCAAAACCACATAAACCGGGCTACTGGCCATCACATCCGAAAATATCAGAAATCAACAATAATTCACAAGTTAATCAATCTGCTGGATCTCAAGTGCGCTCGAGTCTTTAAACTCAAAATCATGCGCATAATCAGACCTTCCTGAGATATCAACGAATCTTTAAACTCATAACATAATCAATAGGCCTCGGGGGTGGGGGTGGGGTATCATACCGAGTCTTTAAACTCATCAAGGGCCCTCCCCCGTCATCGATTAACCGAGTCTTATAACTCAAAACGTGCTTTAGCAATAGCACCAGGTCTTTAAACCCAAAACTATTTGTAAATCACAACAATTCAGGATCCATCGTGATCCAAATTCCAAATCCAATCCGAAATCACATTTTGTCATAACACGACTCATGTCCGAATTTCACATTCAAATTCCCAATCATATCCGTCTTCCATTCCCGAATTCGAATTCGCAATAACGATTCTGTAAGCCGGCATCTGGAACCGTCATTCCGAACCCAAACCAGAAATCCATTTTCAAACTTCCGAAAATCGAAATCTCGTTCATCAAAATTACTTTTATGCCCTAGTCATCAAGCCCGAAATGACCTTTTTCAAAATCCATTTTGAATCTTTGAAATCACATCATATTTCAAATCCCAAGGTCAAAACATCAAATCCATGATCAAATCACAATATACTTGAAATCTCGTACAACGTGCAACTCCGTAAAAATCTCGAAATCTGTGTCAACATCGTAAGTCATACTCACAATCATAATCAAACATCCTTAAAACATCATACACACAAATCATGTAAAATCTTTCATCACACCATCATCAAAACATAAGAGAAATCATAGTGTAACGCCCCGGAAATTCAAAACATGAAAATTTGGAAAAAAAAATTGAAGAAAATGACGATTTTGCCCCTGGAATTGGGCAAAAAGTTGACTTTTAATTTGAGCGGTCAAACAAACTTTGACCGATGACCGTGACGTAGTATGGGACGTCACGAGTTCATAGACAGGTGGCACGTCCAATTTCGACATTCGAGGAGAAAGTTATGACGTGCGGAAGTTGGTAAAAGGGGCCGAAAGTTGACTTTTTGATCGGAACATGGTTTGGACTTTCCGGGAGTACCATTGGGTAGGTCTCGGGACGCTGAATCCATAGACAGGCGGCATGCGCCAATCGGAGTCCGAACGAGAAACTTATGGGTCTAGAACTATGAGGGGTATTTTGGTAATTAGTATGGCAAGGGTAAAATGGTAATTTTACCACAGCATGGTATATGGGACGGTGGTCCTAGCTGATTCAGCTAAATTGGATAAGGATTTATTGTTGGGTGACATGTGTCACTTGATGAGGGAGATTAGTAGCACATGAGTGCTTTGGTGTACACTTAAATTAATTAATTAATTTGTTGTATAATTAGCACTTAGTTAATACATGATCAAAAACAACACAAAACGGAGAACAACCAAACCGTCCACCTTGGGTATTTGAATTTGTGCAAATTGATTGATCACGAGTCCATTGTAAAACTGAGATTAAACAGAGAGCTTTATGCGAGGGAAGTGAGTGAAAATCGAAAAGAAAGGGGACTGGGAAATCAGAAAATACCCGAAACCTTGAATTGATGATTTCGAATTGAATTTCTTGTTGGAGGCTTAATTGATGGAAATGAACGTTTGAGTAAGCTTACTGGACCTAAGACGAGTCGACTGGGATCAAATTCGAAGTGAATTGATCGTGAATTGGTGATGAACAGATGCTGCGACGCCATTGAAGTGGGAGCTTGGGTTCGATTACTTGGAGGTAAGGATTTCTGAAATTGATTGCACCTTTATGCTTAGAATGGACGTAGAATGCTTCCTGTATGATCAATTTAATGATATGACATGAACTGAGATGGAACCCGAATGAAGACCCGTCGGGTGTTCTTATTGAGTCGAAGGGTTTCAGAGCTTGTTTGGGTCAATTAAATTCACAGACCTGTAATCCATATTGGTTTAAGGCTAATGATTGAAAGAACGAGAGTAATTGAGTTCGAATTGGCTAGGAATGAATCGGGTTGAATCGCGGGTCATAAGCTCCGTTTACCAAGTAAACGGGTAGAGAAGGTAACTGTAGCAACACTGTAGCACGGCGCGTGGACTCACGCGCAGCCGCTTGCGGCGGCGCGTGAGGGCGCTTGGCACGTTTTCTGAGGAAAGTTCCAACAGGTGTTTTACTCCCTGTAATGTAACGGACATTTTAAAACTGGTTTCGTGTCAATCGGACACCGTCTCGATAATGTTTCGAGGGTCCGAAGATTTAAGTTACGTATTTAATTAATATTAAATTCCCGGAAAATTATGGGGAAATTAGATGATGTAAATTGACTTGTTTATAACCTTGAATAATGATTGTGAACAGGATTCGGGATTTCTGGCACGTATCGGAAATTACGGAAACCCGTGCAGCGCGGGAAACGAGCAATCGGACGGTGTGTGAGTGGACGTTTGTTTTATAACTTGATATGCATGCATAGTTAAATGTTTTACATGATTGATTGCATGATTTGGTTTGCAATGATGTCATGATTTGTTTGGATAATTATTTATGATTTCATGATTATTTTAATCGGTACTTCGGACACGTTTTACGAGGCAATGTGCAAATGATATTTTGGGCTAGGCCCGGAGTTAAAATGATTTCAAAATGGGTATTTTGATGAGTGAATGAGTTAAGAATGATTTTTGGATTATGATAATGTTTTCTATATGATTTTACGAAATTACGTGTAAAGGATATTGGGCTTGAGTCCCGGTTGGTAATGATTTGACTTGGATTGGGTCATGGACTTGACTGACATGTTTTGGAATATGCTCCCGGGATGATTCATTGTGATTGTGATTGATTGTGAATACCCAGACGGTCGAAGCTCGGGGTGTTCCCAGACGACCGGAGCTCGGGGATATAATTGTGATTGTTCCCAGGCAGCCGGAGCTAGGGGTGTTCCCAGGCGGCTGGTACTCGGGGTGATAAGTTTTCCCAGCTAGCCGGAGCTCGGGGTGTTCCCAGACGGCTAATGCTCGGGGTTATGGCCTAGTACGGATGTAATTATGTGATGGCTTATGCACTTGTGAATAGTGCGGATTGAGTAATTGTTTATGACCTTGTGCATGGTACTGTTTGATGATGATTATGATTATGATGGCGTACTGGTATTAAGTGCGAGTTCTAGTCTGTGTGGCCAGGTAACTATGTTTTCATGTGTTTGGCCTGAGAGCCAGGATTTTGATTTGTTAGGTGATCTGGCTGGAAAGCCGGTGATTGTCATTCATTCGTTTTTCCCTATGCATGCATGATTTGATAAACTGGAGGGTAAATGAGTTCTTTTCAAATGTGTTTTAACGAATATATTTTTGTCCACTCACACCTTTTCTGTTTTGTTGACCCTCCAGGCAGTGGCACAACGTTCGGGGGCTGATCTCGAGGCGAAGGCATAAACGGAAATCAGCGCAACTATCCCTTGCCTGATAGGTACTGAAGGATCGTTTCGGGACTTCAGTTGACTTGTCAGACGGGAGCAGGACCGGGTACGGTTTTTGAGGTCCAGTTGGGGACGGGTCCTGTCACATAGTCTCGAAATACGTGTAATTACGTATGGCATATCAAAATACGTATAAACATGAAAATCGTAATTATCACAAATCATAATCATAATCATAGAAATTATAGAAATATTTATGCATGCATTAAACTTTAGAAAGCTAAGTCCACTCACACACCGTCCATAATGCTCGTTTTCGCACTGCACGCATTTCCGTAATTTCTGACATTTTCCAAAAATCTCGAATCCTGTCCGAAAACATTCCTCAGCGTCACTAATGACTCCAATAACATCATACTAATTTACCATAATTTTCCGGGAATTAAACGTTAATTAAAAACGTAACATGAACCTTCGGACCCTAGAAACAACATCGAAACGGTGTCCGATAAATTCGAAACCAACGCTAAAATGTTGGTTACAATGTATAGGACAAAAGTCATGTTGAACTTACCTCGAGATTCGGGTCCACGCGCCTTCACCGGCCGCCGTGAGTGGTAAACGGGTCCGGTAACCCGCGAAGTGACCCGACTAGTATTCCATCAATTCGACACCATTTTGAGCAATTGAACATTCCACTAGCTTCGCAACAAGTTGAATTAGGGATCTGTAACAATCATTGCAGTCGTCATTACCCCAAACCATCTTGACTTAAACCATGTTTGAAAAACAAGTTCCCCGTCTGAGTTCGTCAAATAACCATGGAATTCTTCAATTAATTGGTCGTATAGCATCGTAGCCTCATGGTAAGGATGATTTAGGATTCAATTTCACAAAAACTTACCTCCAATTGCACGAACACAATGCTCGATTTTCCTCTCGGTCACCAGGTCTGTTCAGAGCCCACAACAGCCTTAATTCACTCCCTTCTCGTATTGGATCGACTTGGATTGATCTCAGAGGACTAAATGAATCCTCAATTTGCCTTGGGCTGGCCTACATTTCGAAGTTGAATTTTTCACTCTCTCTACAACCCATTTCGGATTTTGACCTTCCCACTCACCGTTTTCCTCCCAATTCTTCCTCTCTCCCTCTCGAAACTTAGCTCTTACCTCCTTGATCCTTTTCATGTTCACAATTTCACTCAATTTGGCCTTGGGAAGGTCGATCACGCCCTATTCAATGTCTCTATATTCTCAGTTTCAATGGCACTAGCCCAGTATTGTTTCCCGCACTCACCACTCGTACTCTGCTCACCCACTCAAGGTACAAAAACAACTCACCCGTGGCTTCAAATTCCAACTCAACACTCACACACACTGATCAAAGACAGTTTAAACAATTCACTCACCCTGTTCAACAAAATCCCACTCACGGCTATTTCAATTTCAACAGTAAAAATTACCATTTTGCCCTTTTGCTCAAAATTACCAAAATGCCCTTATCTTTCTAGACCCGTAACTCGGCCATCCGAACTCCGATTGACGCGTGCCGCCTGTCTACGGACTCAGGGCATCGAGACCTACCCAACGGTTCTCAAATTGCGTGAAAAATAGTGGTCAATCAAAAAGTCAACATTTTCCCCTTTTGTCCTAATTACAAAAATGTCCTTGAACTTCCGAACGTCATAACTTCCTCCCCGAATTTCGGAATCGGGCGTGCCACCTATCTATGAACTTGTGACGTCCCGAACTACGTCACAGTCATTGGTCAAAGTCTGTTTGACCGTCCGAGCAAAAGTCAACCGTTCGCCCATTACCTAGGGGCAAAATCGTCATTTTCTTCAAATTTTCCAAATTTCCCTTTTCTGAACGTCCGAGTCGTTACATTTACTCTCACTCGAAACCAAACACTCATCTCTCTTGACATCTCCCTTCCTCAGCCGTAGCCCCATATCTGCAAAAACCCAAACACCCAACCGCAACAACCCTCATCTATGTCGAGGTCTCTTTCTCTCTCGATGCACCCCCATTTTCCGCCACAACCTTGTTCGTCGTAGCCTTATTCCCCACCACCTCTCTATCTCTTGTAGCCGGACTCTCGTTGTAAGTCCCTCTCTCTCTCTATATATATCATATGTGTTCAATTGGAAATGAAATATTTGTGAATATGTTAGGAACTAGATTGGATTGAAATTGGGTTTATGATTTGAATTTTGGATTGGATTGGACATTTAATATGTTAATTTGTGAATTGTATTTTACGTGTGTTTGAAATGTAACACAATAAGAACATGAAATTCAAACGAAATTTGAACCAACACATGTATCTGAAATGTAGCTAAGTTAATTCAGCTAAGAAATCCAAAACGGGAAGATGATGAAGCTGGCTAAGGTTGTTGTACTTGTGCTTCTCAAGAATCGTGAAGAGATATACGAAGTGACAAGACCCGCCCCGATCCCCCTAGGACCACCCGGGGACGTGCCCTGCTCCCGTTTGACACCCGACCTCACAATACCAAAATTACCATTAAAGGAACTCAAATGCATAAATATCCAAAATTTAAGTCATACATAATATCCGAATACAAATAGTGTCAGACAAGGGATAGTTTCCAAATACAGGTTATTTAGCACGACTCTAGACATTCGACGTGCCAACCTACCCAGTAATATGGTTCAGGTGCGCAACGTAAACCTATGCCTCTTCTTCGGGATCCTCTTCTTCCTCAGTAGCACGGCCTAGAGGGGTCAGTAAAACAATAAGGGTGAGTGGGCCGAATATCAAGTTTATAAAACAGTTCTTCATATAGAAAACATATAGTTTTTTCCCTCCGTTTTCCGAAATGCATGCATCAGTGTCAAAAGCCATAATAACATATCATATAAACATAAGCAGAATAATATAAATATAATCATAACCTCAGTCACTGCACTATACATCCCAACCCTGACATCCCAGATGTCTGACGTCCCAGACATCCAATAAGGTCACAGTCCCAAGGCTACGCGTGCCACCCGGGGTCTCAATCCCGAGTCCAAATCCCGAACCCAGTCCGGGTATGGCATCCTAGATGCTTGACGTACTAGACGTCCAATAATAGCAATCCTGCTCCTGAGCCACTCTACGGTCCGGTCCCTCCGTAGAATGACCCCTCGCAGGCAATGCGCCGTGACCACTCCGGGGTACCCACATCCGGAGGAGACAGTATCACTAGGGTAGATCTATACAGTGCAGTACTAAAGATAATCATCGAAATCCATATACATATATATGACTCAAAACAGTGCATAACTAACTAGACGGGTCTCATGCCCAAACATCGTAATACGTGCCATAATCATAACTCAAGAAAATTAGATGCTTTTGCTTGAATCACATATATATAATAGAAAGGAAAACAGTTATGCATGCCAAGGTTTAATGAAATCAAAGGCCCACTCACAGTACAATCCTGCTGCAAATCCGAGTGTATAACCCTGTCCAAGTACTATTGTACGATTCCTGTCATGTCCTAAGCATACATAAGGGTCGCTATAAGTCCCTACTAAACAACCAAGAAACCCTAGACTAAAACCGGCCCAGTAAAGCCGTCCGAACACGCTTCCCAAGGCTTCAAACCCTAATTTGACCAACCTACCTATATCTGATTGACACGAAACCACCGCCATTGGATTCGTATCGTCGAAACCTTGAAAATGGTACTGGTCCCACAAAATTTACTATTCACATGTGCCCTCACGCACCTGGTCAAAGGTCGGTCAACTCTGCTACAGTACATGATGACGTCAGCACTGACAGTGTCAGATGACACGTGTCACATGCTCATTGGTTCATGGTCTGACAGTCTCTAACATGATGGCGTCATCATGACGTCACTGCTGACGTCAGCATGATGACGTCACTGTTGATGTCAGCATGATGACGTCATCCGCTACAGTAACCGGGCCAACCCAATTTGCAGAAACCGAGTCGCTGTTGACCCACGGCTTGACCTTATCACATATCATGTTTCCGGCCACCATTTTCGATCAGACTTGGCCATATAGACTCGTCACAACCCTCTTTACAGTTCTGTGAATTCATAACCAGTTTTTAGGTTGAAGAAGATACCTGAAAATCAAAGGGAAAACCGGCTGCATGCTCTGGTCGTCTTCTCCAGCGAGTCATCTTGATTCCGGCCACGAACTTTGGTCCAAACTGGTCGTATGAGTCCCTAAAACATGTCTCAGAGATGAACAATGAAACCTAACGTCAAAACTAGCCTTTTCGAAATAAGGAAGAAAATTGGACCTTTCGAGTTTTCTGACTTACCGCCGCCGTGTCGCTGCTGTACATCGTCCTATACACTCCTCAGTCCTCCTGCCTTCCTAGTTCACCTAACCTACGTTAGTTCGAGCCCTGGTGTGGAGGTTTGGACGGTTGGATGCTTGGAGGTTAGTTTGTTTCCTTTCGGGTTTGGGGGGTTTCGGGTCGAGCAGGCCAGGTTGTGGTGGTGTTGGCCGGTGCCTGGTGGTAGTCTGGTGGTGGAGCAAGGCAGAAGGGTGGCCTGGATGTGTGTTTGTTCTTCCTAATTCATGTTCATAACTTGAGAGAAAATGAAAATGAGAGAGAGTTGTCTGATGGATTAAAAAGTGAGAAGGAAATGGATTGAACGGTCCAGATGAGCCCTAGGCTGAGATGAATGGCTAAAAATTGTTTAGGGAAAAGAATTGTTTAAAAATGTAGCCAATAGGGACAAGATCCAGAATTTAGGGAAAAGGGGCGTGTGGGATGAGTGACACTTGTCAATTATCCAAGGGTCCAGATTGATTTGATTTTTAAATCAGATCCTAATATTATAATATTATTTTAATTCAAACCTCGGTTCGTTCGGTTAATCGATTTTACTTCCATGACCATAAATTTTTCATCGTATGCCCGTTTTCGACGTGCCGCTTGCCTACGAACTCGTGACGTCCTAATCTACGTCACGATCATGAGTCAAAGTCCTAAATATTCTCCGGGGCAAAAGTCAACTTTTTCCCCCCTTATGGGCAAAATGGTCATTTTACAATAAAATAGTATTTACGAAAGTTCGGGTCATTACAAGAATTAGGCGGCTCAGAAAGGATCATAAGGGATTGTTGATTCATTCACCGTTTGCCTGCTTTGCCTAGTTCCAAACCCAGATGCAAAACTCAGTTCCAAACCCAGATGCAAAACCCAGTTCCAAACCTAGATACAAAACGCATTTCCAAACCCAAATGCAAAACCCAGTTCCAAACCCAGATGCAAAACCTAGTTCCAATTTTCTGAACCCATATGCAAAACCCAGTTCGAAAATTGGGCAGTTCAGTGTAGGTGTGAAATTGTTCAGATCTTTCTTGAAGAACCTCAAAGCCGTAAGGGAAAATAGAGAAGACGAAGATGAAATCAATGATGCATATGGGTTTTTGGAACTGAGTGGGTTTTGCATCTAGGTTTGGAGAAGACGGAGAAGATGGTGGAGGGATTGTTCTCGAGGTGGGATTTGATTTTGAATTTTTTTTATTTTTAATATAATATAATTTTAATTATTTTTTATCCACATTGAGTCCAACTCAGCATACAAAATGTGATACGCAAAAACTAAGTATTAAATTAACACTTATGAAAACGCATGCAATTTACAAAGCATTTTTTTTATAGACGTAGCATTGGTAAATATGGATCGTTCTGGACCGAGGATTGAGAGTACCTAAGTATGATTATCGTTTGATTATTTAATTAGGGGGATAAATTGGTTTTTACTAAAGTCCTACGTGGTTAACTAATATAAAATAACCTAATCTATTATTTACATGGTCAACTCATTTTTAATCTAACTCATTCATAAATTATGCCAATTTCATAACCTACGAAATTCCATAACTTAGTTCTACAAAGTACAAGCAGATTATCTCAAGTATGTGCTCGGGAACTGCCCTATGCACTTTTAATGATCTAGACTCGGGAACTGTCCTATATCTAATCAAGCATTAAGTACAACATACAAGTATAAAAAAAACCAAGATATTGAAACACATGAAAGATTATTGAAATTCGTATAAGATATAAAACCATAATTATATTAAAGACCAATCCAACAAAACGATCATTCAATAACAAAAGACAATCACGGGGTAAAGAGGTCGTGTTATGTAACGCCCCGAAAATTCGGAAAATGTAATTTTGTAAAATAATGAATAAATGACGTTTTTACCCCTATGAATAGTATAGTCAATTTGTTGACTTTTTAATTGGAGAATCAAACAGACGTTGACCGATGACCGTGACGTAGTTCGGGACGTCACGAGTCCTTTGACAGGTGGCACGCCCAATTCCGACGATCATGGAAAAAGTTTGAAAATGTAATTTTGTAAAATAATGAATAAATGACGTTTTTACCCTTGTGAATAGTATAGTCAATTTGTTGACTTTTTGATTGGAGAATCAAACGGACGTTGACCGATGACCGTAACGTAGTTCGGGACGTCACGAGTCCATTGACAGGTGGCACGCCCAATTCCGACGATCATGGAAAAAGTTATGACGTTCGGAAGTTCGAGGGCATTTTCGTACTTTGGACGAAAAGGGGGAAAATGTTGACTTTTTGATTAACAACTCATTTTCACACGATTCGAGGACCGTTAGGTAGGTCTCGATGCCCTGAGTACAACGACAGGCGGCACGTCGAAAACGGAGTTCGGTTACGAACGTTACGGGCCACGGAAGGCTAGGGGCAAAATGGCAATTTGTCCAACCAGGGGCAAAATGGTCTTTTAAACTTGATCAGACAATGACACTTGTCCTTTGTCTTATTCTTGCCCCAGATAACATGGAATCCGGTTTTGAGGATAATAATACCCACTTTTGACAATTATCCCTTAATTAAGGGTAATTGTAATCATTTTGTCCAATTGAATTGTGATATCCCACTGTCTCATCGTCATTGTGCAATTAAGAGCTTAAGGAACTGAACTGAGAGAGAGGAACTCGAGGGACTGAGAGAACTGGGAGTATCAGAGTTCGAAAATTCAGAAAATTAGTGGGAAATTAGAATTCGAAATTGTGGGCTAGGATAAGGGAAATTGAGGATTACATTGAGCTTCTGGGATCAAAACGAAGCTCCCTGCAACAAAAACGAAGAGAATTAATGTCGAATTGAGGAAGAACAGAAGCTTCCATGGCTGCTGAAAATCGAGCTTGAGTTCTACCAGTTGGAGGTAAGGAATTCTCGAATTGATCTTGCAAAGACGTTCCGTACACTCTCACGATACTAACCGTGTGAATTAATTTGAAAATCAGGGACGAAATCGATAAACCCGAATAGGAGACCCGTCGAAGTTTGATCGTGAGTCGTGAGGTTTGAGACATTCATTGAGGTAATTGAACTTACAGAACTTGATTTCAGTTGGACTAGATGGGATCAGTTGAAAGAATGGATCGATTTGAGGTCGAATTGAATGAGTTTGAGTCGGGTTCTATCGCGGGTTTTCCAACCCGTTTATCAGACATTCGGGTGAGAACGATGCACTGTAGCAACATTGTGCTACACGCGTGGCTTTCACGTGTAGCCTGTCAGGACTCACCCCGGTTTCACCCCGAAACCCGAGGTAAATCCCGCTCCCGTCTGACTCCTCGACACAACACTCAAGTAAAACTCACTCAAACCCAGCCAGACGCAGGTGTAATTAAACAACATATCTCGAAGTTAAAGTTTACAGAGCATAGTACGAAACACAAGGAAAAATAAAACTGACAAATTACACGCACACGGAAGACTTTAAACTATTCCGGGATCCCTCACGTCCCTTCTATGCCTCGGACACTGCCTCGACGTCAAGACCCCGCGCTCGCTCCACATCCTGGAGGGCAAGTTAAAACAAAAGTGTGAGTGGACCATAATAAAAGAAAAGTTCTAGAACAGTTATCAGAAAACTGAGTTTCCCTCCGTTTTGAAACCACATGCATAACCAACAGTTATGAACACAGTTATAAATCAATTTACCGTAAATCACATCATAAGAAACAGAAACACTATAAAACAGTTGGAAAACCCACAGTAGGTGAATCCTAAAACCGTATCAGAAACCATAAACATCAAATCATCATTTTTCCGATCAAACCTGCTGGACCTATCCGAGTCTTTAAACTCAATCCAGGCCTTAATCATATCCGAGTCTTTAAAATCCCGAGTCTTTAAACTCAAGGCCTACGGGGGAAATCAATATATCCGAGTCTTTAAACTCCCGAGTCTTTAAACTCAATCCGGGTCTTTAAACCCAATCCGGCCGGTCCCCCGTCACATATATCCGGGTTTTTAAACCCAATATCCAGATCCAGCAAATCCAATCCCCAAAATTATTTGAAAACCATTTACCAATCCACATCCAAACCCAAATCCGAAATCACTGGTCTGATGTCCTTCCGGCATCCAGAACCGTCATTCCGAACCCAAATCCGGAATCCACTTTCAACTTTAAAACCAAATCTCGATTCTCGAAATCCGATTCTAAAACCGAAAACCTTGATCAGCGAAATCATGTTCCAAAATCCCTTTATAATCATTGAAAACCATTTATTGTTTGAAATTCCAAAACCATAGCATCATAATCAGAAATCAAGCCTTTCTCGTAAAACGTGCTGAAACCATCTTTTCTCGAAAAACGTGCAACAGTGTAAAACCAACAAAACATATTCAATAAACATAGAATCATAATCAAAACCACAAAACAATTATAGAAAATAGTTATGCATGCTCGAGTTTAGAGAAAGGGTCCACTCACAGTACTGAGCCCTACTCACGTCCCGAACGTCCAGCCCGTTCCTCGGCTTCCTCGGGCAATCCCGATTCTGTCAATCACCGTCAAAATACGTCACTAATACGTCTACAAATATTCTCCTAAATTCCCTCAAAAATCCTCGAACCGAAGACCTAGAACCCCGGGACCCTAAACATTCACCCTCGCGGATCTACACTCAAACGACTTCCGATTGACTCGAAACCAACTCCATTGAACTCACCACAACTCCTAGACCAAAAGTCATGTTGACCGTTTTCCCCATTGCCGCCGCACGCGCCCCCACGCGCCGCCCAAAGTGGCTGCGCGTGGCCCTCACGCGCCAGCTACAGTGTCACCCCCAACCTCGAGTGCACTGTGCTGAACCGGCCGCTGCAACTGGACCGGCGAGAGGCATTCTCTGCCGTCCGGCCACCATTTCCTTCCCTTCTTTCACTCACAGCTTCGTCCAGACACCACGAATCCATCCCCCAACTCCTCATGGTTCGATTCGACTCCCAGCTTCACGACTGAAGCTCGAAACAGACGGCCCTCAGACCCCTGTTTCACGATCCCTCTGCTCCGGTCACCTCCCGTCACGGTGGCAACACCAGACTCACCCCACAACCTCACTGAACCTAGTCCAACACTCCTAACCCTTCGACTCACCCCAGAAGTCCACGACTTTGGGTTCGAAGTTCACGGCCAAACAGAGCACCAGAGACTCCACTTCGACTGAGCTCCGCCCTAAACACCCCCCGTCGCGGCGACCATCCTAGTCGAAGCCTAGGACCCTTCTGAACATCACCCTGACCTTCTATCCTTTCGACTCTCAGCCAAACCTCACGACTTTCCAAATGAACTTTCACGGGAAAACAGGGCAAAGATCTCACCTGTCGATTACGACTCCGCCGTGCGCACCGCCGCGTGCCACGGTGTTCGTTGGCCTCCCTGCAGTCTCCTGAACGTCCCACAGTCGTGGTTTGAGCCACCCCACGGCGTAGCCACCACCTCGAACTCACGGCCTCCCTGTTTCCTCAAATCTTCTCTGCACCACCGTCGTGCCGCCGTGCACGATTGCGCCACCAAAACCCGATCAGCAACTCACTCTTACCTCCCTGTCACTCTCACAACTCATTCTTCACTCACCCTTGCACCCAAATCGATCAATTGATCTCAACCTCTCACCCTCTGTTCTCTGTTCTTTGAACACACACACACACACGAACAACACGGATGCACCCAATTAATTAGGACCGTGACTACACAGGATTTCACCAGAATCCTCTAGCCCTTGCCACATGTCACCATCCATTCAATCCTTACCCCATCTGGTTAAATCCCAGCCGTCCATTTTGCTTTTTCTGCACAAATCCCCAGATACCAAAAAGACCAAAATACCCTCCTATTTTACACATTTTTACGGTTTTACCAAACTTCCTAGACCCGTAACTCTCGCCTCGTAAGTCCGATGAATTCGTGCCGCCTATCATCGAACTCAGGACGTCGAAAGCTACCTAACCATCCTAGGTCAACCTACCAAAACTCGATTATCCAAAAAGTCAACTATTCCCCCTATTTACCAAAATTACGATTATACCCTCAACCTTCCGAACATCACAACTTACTCCTCGGATGTCGGAATCGAACGTACCACATGTCTACGGGTTCGTGACGTCCTCAACTACGTCCTGGTCACTGGTCCACGCCCAATTGACTACCCGAATTAAAAGTCAACATTGTACCCGAACCAGGGGCAAAATCTTCATTCTAGGCTCCTGGACCTATCGGAACCACCTAACCACTGATTAACCTCGCTAATCCCACTTTAATCATCCTACGAATCCCGGTTCTCGGGACGGGTTGTTACACAGCCGCTTGCGGCGGCGCGTGAATGGGATTCCGGCGAAGTGGTCAACATGAAACTTGATGTTCTTGATGATACGAACCTATCCGCGTTGGTTTCGGGGCAATCAGATATGGTTTCGGAGTAGTTTCGAGTACCCAACGCGTTTAATTTATATTTAAATAATATTATAAAATTCCGACGATTAGGGGATTCTGATATGAGGACCATATGATAGTCTAGTAAGCTTAAATCACTTTGTTTGACAGGCTGGAATATTCCCGGAACGTCGGAAGAAAGCGAACAGCTCAAGGCTGAGCAATCCGGACGGTGTCAATGAGTGGACTTTGTTTTCTAACCGTGATGCATGCATATATGATTTTAAATGCTTTATTATATGATTTTATATGCTTTGGCATGATTGATGATTCGATCCGGTGATTTCTCGATTTTCTCGGTTTTATGATTATTATATTATATCTTGGCACGATTTTCGAGAAATGATGAAATTGATGTTTTTGGGCTAGGCCCGGATTGAAAATGAAATTTGGACTCGGATTATGAGTCAGTGATTAATTTTATGGATTTACGTGATCGTGGCAACTCGGGTTTACGATTGCACGGATTTGCGTGAAAATGATATTTTGGGCTTGAGACCCAAGTGAATAGTGATTTTGACTCGGGTTTGGAGTCACATGTGAATATGATTAACTTGATGATTTTGATTTATAAAGTGAATTCTGGACACTATTTTACGATGATTTGTGGAACTTACTTTGTGAAAGCTATGTCTCGGGCATAGGCCCCATTGAAATGTTTTTGACTTAATTTGAGACATAAATTATTTTAAAATGAGATTACTCGATTTGGTGACCTGTTCCACATATACCATCCTCTGTGATTTGATAGTCTCCTCCGGACGTCGTAGATCCTGGAGTAGTCACGATCCACTGCCTGAAGATGAGTAGCTCTGAGGGAGGCTCACTCGCAGGAGCGTGGGATTATGATGATATCCTCTAGACGTCGTTGATCTTAGAGTTGATATCCCCCTAGACGTCGTAGATTATGGGGGATGTACTCGGACGTGAGACACCGAGTTGCACGCGCTGCATTGATATCGTGGCGGGTTATATGGATAATGTGATTGGATATTGAGGATTGGTGGTATTATGATTTATTGATATTTGTGTCCAGATACTTTAGAAAATGATGCTTTATGTCATGAACTGATTTCATAGTATTACTCATGTTTTATGTTATGCATGCACGTTTGTGAAAACTGGAGGGGAAATTTGAGTTTCGGTAAATGTATTTAGAAAAGTTTATTTTTGTCCACTCACACCTTTATTGTTTTATGCACCCTCCAGGCCAGTGCACAGGTACGGGGGCTAGAAACGAGGCCAGCGAGGCAAAAGAATAAGTAGACCGTTGCGCACTCAGACACTCTACAGAGTAGGAATTTGATCCCTATCTGTAATAGTACATATGCTCTGTATTGTCTTTGACTAGTCAAACTTGTGACGTCATTGGTCTGTAAAACTTAACTATCTCTTGTCTGACAATGTTTTTGGGTTTTGTTGTGTGGTGTATGTATATAAGTTTGGTTACTTTTGGTACTTCTAGTTATTGTCAGACGGGAGCAGGATTCATCACGATTATCGAGAGATAGTCGGGATGGGTCTTGTCATGTTACATTTTTTCTCTTCGGGAACTGCCCTATGGATGCTAAGTGGTCGACACTCCTTAGTGAGACACTCGGGAACTGCCCTATATGTCACGGGTGAAGGTGTTTGTGGTGGAGTATGGTGTAATTGGTTATTACTAAAGAAATATCGAATTATTGAAGAGATAAATTTGGTTAAGTAAAGCTTTGGTACAAAAATGAGAGACCGTTTACAAATAACCTAAACCTCTTTATTTATAGGAGAAAATTAATCCCCAAATAAATAAGAGTTTACAATTTAATTCTAAAAATAAAAGGATTAAATTAATTAAATTAAAATCCTAAAGGTAAAAGGTATTCTAAATCCTAATGAAAGAATAAATACAAAACTTAATTAAAAAAGTAATAAAAACTCTTAATTTAAAAAGGGAAAACAAATCCTAATTAAAAAGGACAATTTTCCTCAAAAATGAAGGAAAATAGTGCTGGAAATTGAACAGGAATCGTCATGGTGGGAAGCTGCTGGAACTTGGTAGAATTATCGGTAGGCGCTACCGAAAAAGTCCATGTAAATTCGGTAAACGCGCGCTGAGGAAGGGGCAGAGTGGTTTGGGACACGCCCATCGAATCGGTTAAGCGGGGGTCGGTCGGCGGTTGCCGAACTGGTTTCTGGGCTGTTTGTATGAGTTCGGTAGACTTCTACCGAAATAAGTCTACCGAAATCCTGAGTATGTTTTTGGGGCCTACTTTATTTCAATCATAACTTCTTCAATATAACTCCAATTGAGATGATTCTTTCACATAAATTCTCGTAATTCCGAGCTCTATCCAATTCTGCACATTTCTCACAAAATATATTATTTTCTACAATTGGTTGGTATTTAACATTAAAAAATAAGCATAAAAGGTATAAAATGATGATTAATTCAAGGCTTATCAAAATGTTCCATAAATGCCACTTGGACATTTAACAGATTTTTTTAATATATTACTAACGGTGGGTACCTAAATGTTATGTTTTGATAGTTTGTATACGTAATTGAAACTTTTTATATTTAAAGTACTTTTTGAAATCGCGCTTATAGTTTGGATATTTTTATATAGTTTATCCTTTAATAATTGATTCGGTTTATTTAGGTGTATGTACATTTGAGTGATGCACGTCCACTCGGCATTCACATACATTGATTTTGATGGATTTGGAGGTAATTAATTCCCCCAAGATTGTATATGAGTAGGGAAGGGACAAATGTACAAATAGAAAGCCGTTAGTTACTACAATATGACAATTCACCAAATAAGGCGACATCGTAATAACTGTATCTTAGACACTGTTCTACCGACTCAATGCGCTACTCCTTCACCCTATTTTTTCCCATTCCCATTGCTCTTCAAACGACCACAAAAGCATAAAAATCAAACTTAATTAAAAGGAATTTACATGGAAATTCTCCTTTCTTGATTAAGAAATTAAGAAAATACATTTCAAAAGACGCACACATTAAATATACGGCAAACATCAAAATTTCATCTTATAATAATCATACAAAATTTCTTGCCGTTTGTTCTGCTGGATTTGGAATAGGCTTATTATATTAAATGCACATTGAACTCGCACTTTTGTCACACTTTGCACCCTGAGCTCATTATTCACTCACATAACTATCTGAACTCACTGAGTTGTGCCACTCAGCTCATTTTTCGTCACTGATGTTAAATGGCCGTGAAAATTAAGAGTAAATTTGAGATTTTTGACACGCTGGCTTACACATTTGTCATATAAGAGTCTATGGAAAACTGATGAAATATTTATTTTTTATTTTGATAGAAAGGATTAATTATATCATCAACACCATAATTCTATCTATTCAATGACTATAACGACCCATCCCAAAATTAGGGTTAAGACAGTGATTAAGATAGGATTAGTGAGCTTAATGGGGGGTTAGTTGGTCCCGATAAGGTTGTTAGGGTGGAATGACGATTTTGCCCCTAGGTTGGGTAAATAGTTAACTTTTAGTTCGGATGGTCAAATAGACTTTGACCGGTGACTGTGACGTAGTTAAGGACGTCACGAATCCGTAGACAGGTGGCACGCCCGATTCCGACATCCGAGGAGGAAGTTATGATGTTCGGAAGGTTGAGGGCATAACCGTAATTTGGTTAAAATAGGGGAAAAGTTGACTTTTCGTACGAACGGGTTTTGACACGTTGACCTAGGATCGTTAGATAGATCTCGTCATCCTGAGTTCGATGATAGGCGGCACGTATTCATCAGACTTACGATGTGTGAGTTACGGGTCTAGACAGGTAGTGGCAAAATTGTAATTTTGACTTAAAATGAGGGGCATTTTGGTCTTTGTGCTCTGAGATTTGTGCAGCAGAGTGGGACAAGTGGATGGCTGTGATTGGGCCATTTGTGTGAGAAGGGACAGGATTGTGACATGTGGCAAAGGGCTAGAGGGTTCCAGGTGTAACGACCCGTCCCGAATTCCGGGATTAGTTTAGTGACTAATCTTGATTAGCGAGGTTGAACGGTGGTTAGTAGGGCGGAATCGGACAAAATGTGCAAAATGACCGTTTTGCCCCTAGTCGTGGGCAAAATGTTGACTTTTTGTTCGGGCGGTCAAATGGACTTTGACCGATGACCGTGACGTAGTTCGGGACGTCACGAGTTCATAGACAGGCGGCACGTTCGATTCCGACATTCGTAGAGAAAGTTATGGTGTTCGGAAGTTGAGGGGTATTTTGGTAATTTGGCTTATTAGGGGCCAAATGTTGACTTTTTGATCGGGAGGTCCGATGGGCGAGGGCCAAGGACCGTTACGTAGGTATCGTCGATACGAATCCAACGACAGGCGGCATGCCGAAATCGGAGATCCGACGACGACGTTATGGTCAAGGAAACGAACTAACGAACCGAGGCCAGGATTAAAATAATAATATAATAATGAATAGTGACCGTTGACTGTGCACATCCGGATGAGTGACAAGTGTCACCCATCCCTTGTTTCCAGCTCCATGTTTCCCTCCCAACACCATCATTACAACATCATCATTCCTTATCCACCATTATCCTTCCTTTTCCTTTGTTTTTCTTTCAAACCGTGCATGATTTAGGGAGAGTATGAACTGGGAGAATTGGCTCCCTTCTTCTGCTGTTCTTGTGAGAAAATGGGAGACTTTGATGATTGAATTAACGGGGAAACACGAGGGGTTGTGAGGGTGTCGAATTTTGGATTTTGGATTTCGGGAAAATTGGGGGGAAAATTCGAATACTGGGAATTGGGCCGTGAGGATCGAATTGGAGGTTACATTCAGCCTTCTGGGAGTTCCACGATCAGAATTGTCGAAGGAACGAAGGGATTTGGCCACCAATTGGCTCTGATCACACTTGGTGACAGAGGAGGAATTTCGAAGTTGAGTCGTGGAATTGGAGGCTTTGTTGGATGAAATTGAGGTGGGGAAACTGCTTCCCATGATCCCACGATGCTTCTGGGATCGTCAATTGAAGGAAAACGTTGGAGAATGGCAGAACTCCATTGATGAACAGTGACGGTGCTCGAGTTTGAGTCGTGACGTTTGAGCACCGGTTTGATGCAATTGATGTGGGGGAATTGTTCCTCGTGGTCCACTGATGCTTCTGGTTGAACCAATTTGGGGAAATCAATCGAGATTGAAGGAATCCCATGATTGAACAGTGACCGGATGTTCTTCGTGGATCATCATCGAATCGTGGGAATTTGGGTAAGGATTTGTGTAATTGAGTTTACAGACTTATAATTGGACTTAAAACGAAGCTAATGGATTGATCAATTGAAGGATTTAGGATCGAATTGACAGGATTGGAACCGGGTTGTGTCGCGGGTGAATTGGACCCGTTTACCAGACAAACGGGTTGGGCTGGTGACACTGTAGCAGGCGCGTGAGTTTCACGCGCAGCCACTCACGGCGGCGCGTGACGGCGCGTGGGCACGGATCTCGAGGTAAGGTCAACATGACTTCTGTCCTATTTAATGTAACGGATATTTTGGAATCGGTTTCGTGTCGATCGGACACCGTCTCGATAGTGTTCGGGATGTCCGAAGGTTTTTAATTAAGTTTAAAAATAAGTAAAAATTCGGGGAAATTACGGGACTTTGATAGGATGTTAATGATGAGGTTAGTGACCCTCTAATGTAATTTGGACAGGATTGGGAGTCCCGGTGATAGTGGTGTGGCCCGGGAGGGCCGGTGGCACGCGTATCGAGGCACACGGTTAAAACGGTCTGTGAGTGGACTTTGGTTTTATAAATCCTATGCATGCTTAAATGTGTTATATGGTTTATATACATGATTTCTATGATGGTATTTGTGAGCATTGATTTTGGTTATATTGCACGTATTTCGAGGTGTTTTCCGTATTTCACGTATATCGGGATTAACGGTTTATTTGTGGTTTTGTGTGCTTGTGGTTAAATAAATAATATGATGAAATGGTTTTGAAATTGGAAATATGAACTCGGGCTTGAGGCCCACTTGTTTTGGAAATTTCGGACTTGGAGTCCATTTGAGAATCGGGCCGGGGGCCCAGTTGGTTAATGAAATCGGGCCAGGGGCCCAGTTGGTATGAAATCGGGCTGAGACCCATTTGAGTTATATTATCGGGCCAGGGGCCCAGTTGATTTGTGAATTCGGGCCGTGGGCCCAGTGGGTTTATAAGTCGGGCTGCGGGCCCAGTTGGTTTACAAATCGGGCCGTGGGCCCAGTGGTTTATAAAATCGGGCATGAGGCCCAGTTGGATAATAAATGTGATTTCGGGTCAGGGACCCTATATTTTATAATGGTGATTTTGGGTCAGGGACCCTAAATGGAATTATGTGGTTTTATGTAAATTTCGGGCAGGGCCCAATGGTAATAATGTGATAAAAGGATTTAATAAAACTGTTTTCCATATACCATCTGGATACAAGGATATATGATGGTCTCCTCCAGATGTCTGGGACACTGGGGAAGTCACGGTGCATTGCCTGCGAGGGGTCATTATACGGAGCAGCCGGACCGTATGATGACTCAGGAGCAGGATTGCTATGATTGACGTCAGGGACGTCAGACATCAGGGATGTCAGATATATGGACCCGGAGAGACCCCGGGCAGCACGCGTAGCTTATGAAACCGTGAGACATGACGTCAGGGACGTCTAGCATCAGGGATGCTGGTGATGGTAATGGTAAAATATGAATTAATGAAATGGCTTTCCGGGTGGATTTATGATTGTGTGATTTTAATGAATTAATGTTCATTTATGGTAGTGGGTGGTGACCCACATGGTTTTAATATGTATGGTGGTGGTATTCCACGGTTTTGGGCTGAGTTCCCACACTTGGTTTTTGGTTAACGGTTTTTGGGCTAAGGCCCTAATGGCTCGGTTGAGCAAACGTTTTGGTTACTGGTTTTTGGTGGCATGCATACGTTTTTATTGGAGGGCATAAATGTCTTATAAATGTATTTGGTAAACTTATTGGTTTTTGTCCACTCACAGCTTTTGGTTTTAATGCCCTTCAGGTTGATTACGGATGCGATTGCAGCAGAGACTGAGACATTGCACACCTCCTCCATCGGTCCTTGCGCACTCTGGATGGCCCGTTTGGGCAGTAGCTCTTGGTTATCCCTTGTCTGACACCCCTTGTTGGACGGGAGCAGGGCACATTCCACGGTAATCCCGGGGGGATTGGGATGGGTCCTGTCAACTTGGTATCAGAGCATGGTTGCTCTATTTGTGCGCGCAGGTCGAGGGTGTGATGTCTCATTGGGTTGCAATTCGTTATCAACCTGATAGATAGTTTTTGGGTTTGGATAGTGGATGGAGTGCGATTGGCCCGATACGCCGTGCGTTAATGTGATTCGACCCAAGTGGGGTTGATTGTGGTGAACTAGTATAGTGGGACCGTCGGTTCGGTCATGTGATATTGGATGGTTGTGCTGCTAGGTGCAGCTAGGTTCGGGGAACCTCATGTGAGTAATGGTCTAAAATGTGAACCCTTGTGGTGGTTTCTAGTGTGAGGGATGTTGGTTCATCGGAGTTGGCCGATGACCTAGTGGTGGAACCCACGTTGATGGGATGGTAGGATTAGATTGGATGTCTATTCGATGTCTAGACCGCGGGGTCGGTCAGGTTGTGAATTTTATATTACGGAGAGCTGTTTGGTTCGGTTGAACCATAGGGTGTGATTGTGGAACCCTAGTATTAAAAAGGTAAACCTTAATTGTGATTAGCGGGTGAGAACTTGTGCTGCGAGAAGTGGCTGAGGTCATGGATGACCATGTGGATGGCTCTGGTGAGTTTAGGCAGAACTATGGGATTCGATGTACGGATACGGTTCTGAAATAAATTATGGAATCCCGTGTTGGATCGGGTATTGGTGTGATGTGTGGATGCGGATCTCGATAGCAATGACAGTTAGTCGGAAGTCATATGGAGATGACTGGCTATCGAGGGTAATTGGTATGGTTCTGATACTTGGGGATCAGGGGACGTTCGGGGAACGTTCATTTTCCTGATAGGGATTGTCAGAATAGTGGTACCCATAGTCGTGAGGTACGGGATCGTCGTTCCGTATGAACGGAGATCCAGGGTTATCGTATTTGCACACGGTGTGCAGTATGGATGTTTGCGGGGTTGGTACTTTTGTGCTGATGCTAGTATGGATGCATGTGTGCTGATACTAGTGATGTTGATAGAGTGTTGGTGCTGGTACTCGCGCTGGTGCTAGTGTCGGTAATGGTGTTGACGATGAGCCACAAATTGGGTGTGACTCCGTCATGATGAACATATGTTCGGTCTTTGAGATTCGGTAATGGTTGAGGGATGGACTGGATGGGATCCAGTTAAGATTGTGCTGTGTTGGGATAAGTCCCAATAGTGGTGAGATAACCAGTAAGGAGTAGATTAAAAAGGGTATAATTGAGACTCGAGTAATCTTGGGATGACGTCCCCTACGTCATGATAATTGGTGGATTTACTGGAAAAGACGAGGAAAACCATTAGTGGTATAAAGGTAGGAATTTGTAATTGCGAACTTGGGAAAACGAGTGTTGAACCTGTAAAGGTCGGGATGTGCGAACGGAACAATAGCGGATTGATTGTGGACACGGGGTTGTCCAAGTGAATTGAGGAGGTAGGAACCTTAGTGTCAAGGAGAGTTGTGATTGGGGAACGAGAGTGGTGCTCGTTTTTGGTGATTGGTATTCCGAAGTCCTTGGGGTCGACATATCATTTTCTGCCCTGGCAGACATTGACTGTAGTTACCTGTACGTTGATCGTGTATTGGTTGGTGGGTCAGGTGTAATTGCGAGGTCATTAGGAGGAGCTACGTGTTCGAAATTAGGTAAACGAGATTTTTCATTTTCTGCTTGGTGGCAGACAATGTTGCGGTACATGGCGTGGTGAGTGCAGTGAGTTTTGTTGCATCCACGTCGGATGAGTTTTGACGTCATCATTTTGGATCGTCCTTGGTTTTTCCTAGGTGGAATGACAAGGACTGATACAAGGTAATCCGTGAGAATCCGCAGTCTCGACGTGTCTCGTCGTTGACTGATCTGTCTAGTTGTGGGCGTCGGTTGTCGATCGTTGTGGCGATCTAGGATTTTGACGTTATTGTCAGGGACAGTGTCTATCTGGGTCGTGATCTTGATGATTCAGATAGGGGGAGAGTATATCACTCTTACCTTGGTACGTGAGTCGTAAATGACGGGATTGAACTTCTTTTCGAAGGGCCCGTAGGGTATTCTACTCGGGTGACTAGGTTTTCAAGGTAGTTGAATTTTGTCAACCTTAGACGTGTGGAGGTTGGATTGGCTTCCCTATGAAGTCAATCAAGTGTATTGAACGGGTAACCGATAGGTTCGGTTTTGGTGTGTCTTGGTAAATGTGAACGAGATTTCGGGATTTGGAATCGAATATCTGGGTGACGATTCAGGATTCGATTTTGGAACTTGAAAGTATATTTCCGGATTTGGGTACGGAATGGTTATTCCAAATGCTAGCTTACGGAATAATGATTTCGGATTCGGATTTGGAAATGAGTTAAACTGTGATGTCTGGGTTTGGATCCGGGATTTCTTACGAAATTGCGGATTTGGATTCGGAATTGGAACTAGATGTTGGGTGGAGTTTCGTTTTGTCTCATGCTGGATTGGGCAAACGTACTCCATTGTTGGAACGCGTTCGGCTATGACCTAGGCAGTTGTAGTCTGGTTATTAGGTAGATGTGTGTACTTCGTACATGGTTCGAGGTACAATACCTTGTAGACTTGTGATGTCTAGTTACGGTATACGGGATATACCCGAGGTGTATCGGTGAACGTGTTGGTAGTCGGATTGGTTCCGATACCATGGGATTGGTTGTGGACCGGACATTACTATGCAATGGGTCATGGTAATTCCGATGTGTTTAATTACACACAGGTCGTTTGAAAGGTCGGTAATCGTTTACTAAGTTAAGTACGTTGGTGGCATGTGTAGCCACGAGTGAGTCTAGTGTCAGTTTTCGACTGACAACAACTGTGTGGTGACAGTTTGTCAGGATGTGTCAACATAGATTGTTGAGTGGGGTCAGCTGACTCCTAGTGGGAGTGGGAAAGGAACCGTCGAGTTGTTGCGTCAACGAGAGGGTGGATTTGACAAGTGGTGTCAAATTCGAAACTAGTAGTTTCAGTCATTCGACGGGGTCGAATGTAATCGTTGTGTTTTGAGTACTAGTGGTACGTTTGGGTGTAGACAAGTTTTGTCTAAGTAATTGGTGTGCGGGTGTACACGTGTTGCGTGGTCGATTCCACTTTCCACGGGGTGTTTGTGGAATCAGGGTAATCGAGTTTCGAGTGCGAAACTTTTTAAGGAGGGAAGTACGTTGAGATTAGATCGGTTGGAATTTCGAGGACGAAATTTATTAAGGAGGGAAGGTTGTAACGACCCGTCCCGAATTCCGGGATTAGTTTAGTGACTAATCTTGATTAGCGAGGTTGAACGGTGGTTAGTAGGGCGGAATCGGACAAAATGTGCAAAATGACCGTTTTGCCCCTAGTCGTGGGCAAAATGTTGACTTTTTGTTCGGGCGGTCAAATGGACTTTGACCGATGACCGTGACGTAGTTCGGGACGTCACGAGTTCATAGACAGGCGGCACGTTCGATTCCGACATTCGTAGAGAAAGTTATGGTGTTCGGAAGTTGAGGGGTATTTTGGTAATTTGGCTTATTAGGGGCCAAATGTTGACTTTTTGATCGGGAGGTCCGATGGGCGAGGGCCAAGGACCGTTACGTAGGTATCGTCGATACGAATCCAACGACAGGCGGCATGCCGAAATCGGAGATCCGACGACGACGTTATGGTCAAGGAAACGAACTAACGAACTGAGGCCAGGATTAAAATAATAATATAATAATGAATAGTGACCGTTGACTGTGCACATCCGGATGAGTGACAAGTGTCACCCATCCCTTGTTTCCAGCTCCATGTTTCCCTCCCAACACCATCATTACAACATCATCATTCCTTATCCACCATTATCCTTCCTTTTCCTTTGTTTTTCTTTCAAACCGTGCATGATTTAGGGAGAGTATGAACTGGGAGAATTGGCTCCCTTCTTCTGCTGTTCTTGTGAGAAAATGGGAGACTTTGATGATTGAATTAACGGGGAAACACGAGGGGTTGTGAGGGTGTCGAATTTTGGATTTTGGATTTCGGGAAAATTGGGGGGAAAATTCGAATACTGGGAATTGGGCCGTGAGGATCGAATTGGAGGTTACATTCAGCCTTCTGGGAGTTCCACGATCAGAATTGTCGAAGGAACGAAGGGATTTGGCCACCAATTGGCTCTGATCACACTTGGTGACAGAGGAGGAATTTCGAAGTTGAGTCGTGGAATTGGAGGCTTTGTTGGATGAAATTGAGGTGGGGAAACTGCTTCCCATGATCCCACGATGCTTCTGGGATCGTCAATTGAAGGAAAACGTTGGAGAATGGCAGAACTCCATTGATGAACAGTGACGGTGCTCGAGTTTGAGTCGTGACGTTTGAGCACCGGTTTGATGCAATTGATGTGGGGGAATTGTTCCTCGTGGTCCACTGATGCTTCTGGTTGAACCAATTTGGGGAAATCAATCGAGATTGAAGGAATCCCATGATTGAACAGTGACCGGATGTTCTTCGTGGATCATCATCGAATCGTGGGAATTTGGGTAAGGATTTGTGTAATTGAGTTTACAGACTTATAATTGGACTTAAAACGAAGCTAATGGATTGATCAATTGAAGGATTTAGGATCGAATTGACAGGATTGGAACCGGGTTGTGTCGCGGGTGAATTGGACCCGTTTACCAGACAAACGGGTTGGGCTGGTGACACTGTAGCAGGCGCGTGAGTTTCACGCGCAGCCACTCACGGCGGCGCGTGACGGCGCGTGGGCACGGATCTCGAGGTAAGGTCAACATGACTTCTGTCCTATTTAATGTAACGGATATTTTGGAATCGGTTTCGTGTCGATCGGACACCGTCTCGATAGTGTTCGGGATGTCCGAAGGTTTTTAATTAAGTTTAAAAATAAGTAAAAATTCGGGGAAATTACGGGACTTTGATAGGATGTTAATGATGAGGTTAGTGACCCTCTAATGTAATTTGGACAGGATTGGGAGTCCCGGTGATAGTGGTGTGGCCCGGGAGGGCCGGTGGCACGCGTATCGAGGCACACGGTTAAAACGGTCTGTGAGTGGACTTTGGTTTTATAAATCCTATGCATGCTTAAATGTGTTATATGGTTTATATACATGATTTCTATGATGGTATTTGTGAGCATTGATTTTGGTTATATTGCACGTATTTCGAGGTGTTTTCCGTATTTCACGTATATCGGGATTAACGGTTTATTTGTGGTTTTGTGTGCTTGTGGTTAAATAAATAATATGATGAAATGGTTTTGAAATTGGAAATATGAACTCGGGCTTGAGGCCCACTTGTTTTGGAAATTTCGGACTTGGAGTCCATTTGAGAATCGGGCCGGGGGCCCAGTTGGTTAATGAAATCGGGCCAGGGGCCCAGTTGGTATGAAATCGGGCTGAGACCCATTTGAGTTATATTATCGGGCCAGGGGCCCAGTTGATTTGTGAATTCGGGCCGTGGGCCCAGTGGGTTTATAAGTCGGGCTGCGGGCCCAGTTGGTTTACAAATCGGGCCGTGGGCCCAGTGGTTTATAAAATCGGGCATGAGGCCCAGTTGGATAATAAATGTGATTTCGGGTCAGGGACCCTATATTTTATAATGGTGATTTTGGGTCAGGGACCCTAAATGGAATTATGTGGTTTTATGTAAATTTCGGGCAGGGCCCAATGGTAATAATGTGATAAAAGGATTTAATAAAACTGTTTTCCATATACCATCTGGATACAAGGATATATGATGGTCTCCTCCAGATGTCTGGGACACTGGGGAAGTCACGGTGCATTGCCTGCGAGGGGTCATTATACGGAGCAGCCGGACCGTATGATGACTCAGGAGCAGGATTGCTATGATTGACGTCAGGGACGTCAGACATCAGGGATGTCAGATATATGGACCCGGAGAGACCCCGGGCAGCACGCGTAGCTTATGAAACCGTGAGACATGACGTCAGGGACGTCTAGCATCAGGGATGCTGGTGATGGTAATGGTAAAATATGAATTAATGAAATGGCTTTCCGGGTGGATTTATGATTGTGTGATTTTAATGAATTAATGTTCATTTATGGTAGTGGGTGGTGACCCACATGGTTTTAATATGTATGGTGGTGGTATTCCACGGTTTTGGGCTGAGTTCCCACACTTGGTTTTTGGTTAACGGTTTTTGGGCTAAGGCCCTAATGGCTCGGTTGAGCAAACGTTTTGGTTACTGGTTTTTGGTGGCATGCATACGTTTTTATTGGAGGGCATAAATGTCTTATAAATGTATTTGGTAAACTTATTGGTTTTTGTCCACTCACAGCTTTTGGTTTTAATGCCCTTCAGGTTGATTACGGATGCGATTGCAGCAGAGACTGAGACATTGCACACCTCCTCCATCGGTCCTTGCGCACTCTGGATGGCCCGTTTGGGCAGTAGCTCTTGGTTATCCCTTGTCTGACACCCCTTGTTGGACGGGAGCAGGGCACATTCCACGGTAATCCCGGGGGGATTGGGATGGGTCCTGTCACCAGGAGTTGCACGGGTCCAATAATTTGGGGATTTTGGGCGGTGTACCGTGTGTGTTCTTCGACCCAGAGAGAAACAGAGGGAGAGAATTGAGAGAATTAGGACGGTGATTGTGTGAGTTTGTGTTACTTGGTGAGGGGGTGAGTGACCAGAGAGTGAGGGAGAGCTAGGGAGAAGGTTAGGAGGTGCGGTGGCTCTGTGTGTGGGAGTTGAGAGCCACGGGAAATCAGGGGGAAAACGGAGAGAAAGTGAGTGATTGTGGGTGGTGTTGTGGCCGTGATCAACCAATCGAGGCCAGTGGAAGTGTCCAGAGGACGGAGGAGGACGAGAGGAACTACTGCCTCACAGCTGAGCTCACGACGGCGACAGGAGGACAGAATTCCTCATCCTTGTTTCTTTGCTCTATTTTGTCGTCTGGGTTCAGGAGCTAAGTCGTAGGTTTAGGGGTTGAATCGAGGAGTTCCGTGAGGTCTAGGGAGTTCAGTGGAGTCCTAGGAGTCTTCTGGTGGGGCAGCCGTGACGGGGAGTGCATGGTGGAGGTTGGCACGACGGAGCATACAGATGTACTCTGTTTTTCCGTTTTGCTCAGGTTGAAAGTCGTGGACTTAGGGAGTGATTCGACGGTCTTGGTGAGTTGGGTGAGGTTTAGGATGGTCGTAGGAAGAGGTTGAGACTGCCACCGTGATGGGGGTGACCTGGGTGGCCGGGGAAGGAAACAGGGGACTGAACGGGTCTGGTTTCGAGCTTAAGTCGACGAGTTGTAGGTCGAGTCGAGGTGCCTGCGTAAGGGGAACGGCTAGATTAGGTCTGGACGATGCAGATGGTGAAGAAAGGAGTCGATCTGGTGGACGGAAGGCGGAGAACCGCTGATGCCGGTTCGAATTGCAGCAACTGTGTCGAACCGGGTCGACCAGAGGTAGACGATGCACTGTAGCAGGCGCGTGAGGCCCACGCGCAGCCACTTTGGGCGGCGTGTGGGGGCGCGTGCGGCGGTGTTTGGGGAAAGTGTCAACATGGTTTTTGGTCTAGGTGTTGTGACGAGTCCGTTGGAATTGGTTTCGGGTTGTTCGGACGTCGTTTGAGGTTAGTTCCGCGAGGTGGAAGGTTTAGGGTTCTAGTTCGTTACGATTAGGACCCGGGGATTTTTGGGGAAAATTAGATCGACCTTCGTAGTTGTGTTAGTAACGTACTTTGGCAATTGTTGACAGGATCGGGACTTCCCGAGGAAGCTGAGGAACGTACGAGACGTTCGGGACACGATTGAGGGCTCGGTACTGTGAGTGGACCCCTTCTTTAAACTCGAGCATGCATAACTGCTTTTAACTACTTATTTTATGATTTTACATGTGATCTCATGATGGTTGAATATGCTATAACTGTTTTACTTAATTGCACGTTTTTTGAGAAAGTACGGTTTTCAGCACGTTTTACGAGAAAGACTTGATTTCTGATTATAGTACCGGGATTTTGGGGATTTCAAATGATAAGTGATTTCCAATGATTATAAGTGGATTTTGGAACATGGTTTCGACGATTAAGGATTTTCGGTTTTAGAATCGGATTTTGGTAACGAGATTTGGTTTTAAAGTTGAAAAGTGGATTCCGGATTTGGGTTCGGAATGACGGTTCGGGATGCCGGAAGGGCATCAGACCAGTGATTTCGGATTCGAGTTTGGATATGAATTTAGAAATGGTTTTCAACTGGTTTGGATTGGATTTGCTGGATCTGGTTATTGGGTTTAAAGACCCGGATATTGATTGACGGGGGACGGGCCCGGATTGGGTTTAAAGACCCGGATTGAGTTTAAAGACTCGGGAGTTTAAAGACTAGGATAGGTCCAGCAGGTTTGATCGGTTGGTGGTGGCTTGATACTTATGTTTTCTGATACAGTTTTATGACGTTGATGCTATGCTTTCTACAACCTATTTTATAGTGTTTCTGTTTTTATGATGCGGTTTATGTGATTTGTAACTGTTTTGATAACGAGGTTATGCATGTGGTTTCAAAACGGAGGGTCAAACCAGGTTTTCTTATAAAATGGTTTTGGAAAGTTTTCTCTTATTTATGGTCCACTCACACCTTCTGTTTTTAACTGCCCTCCAGGTTGTGGAGCTGGCGCGGGGTTCCGGCGTCGAGGCAGCGTCTGAGGCATAGCAGTCACGAGAGCGATTCCGGAGTGTTGTAAAGTTTCTGTGTGCGTGTATCTAATTATCGGTTTTTCGTTCTTGTATACTTAGAACTATGCTCTGTAAACTTTTAACTTCGGGATGTTTATAGTTTCTCCTGCGTCTGACTGTGTAGTTGACGGGTTATCGTGAGTTTACTTTGGTTTTCGTGTCGGGTTGTCAGACGGGAGCAGGATTTACCTCGGGTTTCGGGGTGAAACCGGAGTGGGTCCTGACAATGACGGAGGAAATGGTCTGAGCTCCGAATTTTCCTTCCATCAAATCCCAATACTCCAGCAATTACTCCAAGACTTCTTCAATAGGAATTGAGGAAAAATTTGAAATTTAAGATTAGGGAAAATTTAGGGTTTTCAAATCAAAATTGGATGAAAATTTGAAGATAATTAATTTATGACCGAGATAAGAAAATTGGATAAAAGCAGGTGATACTTGGTAGCAATGAGTTAAATTGAAAAACAGTAGATAATGGCGAAGAACTCAAAAGAATAAATCTCCAAGATCTTTATCTCGGACTTCATTGATCCTTTCCTAGGTTGAAAACAATTCGTCCAAGTAATGTTCTTGGCGGACAAGCCAGGCTTCAAAGAATGCCTCGAATATGTTCGATGCATTACCGCTATGAGACCCATTGGTCATAGAAACAGAAAACAAAAGCACATAGAGAGTTGGGATATTGTGGGATTACAAGAAGAGAAAGGTATGTTTAAATAAAGGTTGGGTCTTGGCTTCTTTGCTTTACGAGCAAGTAATGGTGATGGGAAGGGATACTTTGAGAGCAAGGTTCAAGCATTTTTGTTTGTGGACACAAAGAGAGGGGGAAAGGGACAGAAGATTGAGCCTTTTTCTAAGAGACTCGTGTGAAAATGGACGCCATTATAGAGAGATTTAGGACTCTGTGAGATAGGTGAATGTGGGGATTTGATCTTAAACGGTGGGCTTCAACTTAGTCACTATAAAGAACACCCACTGATGAGACTATTAGAGCACAAACATAGAGAGACCCACACAGAGGTAGAAGGGAAGATAAAAATGATCATATAAGTGAAGCTCTCGGGACAAGGATCGCCATAGACTTCATCCTTATGTTTGAACTGATCATCTACTCTAATCGACTCAGACATCATCCTTATGCTCTAGGACTTCTTCAATGGAAATTGGAGAAAAAATCAGGATTTTCAAATCAAAATTGGATGAAAATCTGAAGATAATTAATTGATGATTGAGATAAGAAAATTGGATAACCATTTTAGTTATCGATTATGGTGATGATGTGGTATTTTGGAGAAGTTGTTGTCCATTAGAAATTGAGAAATAAGGTGTGATGGGTTGGAGGAAGAAGAAAACTGTATAAATTACATAATTATCCTTTGTTAATTAATTATATTTTAATCCACATAGATTTTTTCACGCCGTAGGAAACTATAGTGATGAAAAAGGAGCTGAGTGGTACAATTCAGTGAGTTTAGATAATTAAGTACGCAAATAATGAACTCAAAATGTAAAGTGTGTCAAAAAAATAAATTCAGAATACATTTAATATAAAAAACCTTTGGAATATTAAGCGAACTGAGGGTCCTAGTCTCCCCATTGTAAGACGTGGTCCCTCAGTCGCTACCGGTGTGGGCTCTTCGCCTTGAGGTAGGCTCCGAAAGTCCTTTAGGTGGATGAGATGAAAAAAAAAAAAAAATATTCAATTGCTCGTACAATAGCCAAGGAATAAATTCTTATTTCGCTGTATGTTGGGAGCATTTTTGCTCGACGAGCATTTTTTTAACTCGCCACTTTTCCGGTAGAGTGACATCTGTCTCTTTATTTAACCATAGTTAATAATAAATTAAATACTCGATATTAATGTTAAAAAATAATTTAAAACGTAAAAACGACTAAAAACATAATAGTCTCTTTCCCTCCTCAACGTTTTCTTCTTCTCTTTCTTTGCCTCCGCTGCACGTCGAGCAGCGGCAGCACCGCCACCAGCGGAAACCACTGCCATAGCACCAGTGCACCACCACCATTAATATTGGTGGATTTGAAAATTTAAACAATTAAAATTCCAAAAAATAATCCAGCAGCCATCAAACCTAATCCAGCAGCCATCAAACCTCCTTCACCTCAAAATCCGGTAAATTGTGAACACCGGCGCACGCACCCAAAATTTCGGTAAAAACTTACGCCATCACCCAAATCCGGTAAATACTCACCACCACTTGTCTCTAAGTTTCTCCTCCACACACACACTCTCTATCTCTTGGGTTTTGAGAAATAATGGGAAATCTAAATCTTTGGAATTTTGAGTAAGACGAAGTAGCAGACGAACTCAAATTATATTTGTTAATTCCCAGTCTCAGGTACGCTGGTTTTGTTGCGGTGGCTTCTATGGTGGTGGTGGTAAAGAGAAGAAGAAGAAGAAGAAAACGTTGAGGAAGATAATATTTTGTTTGAGTCTTTTTTTTTAAGTTTTAAATTATTTTTTAATATTAATATGGAGCAATTAATTTATTATTAATTATGATTAAGTAAAGAGAGTGGGAAAACGACCCAAAGAGACAGAAAAATCGAAGGAAATCGTTTTACTTATTGACCACTCCATGAGTCAGAGGCTAAAGCCCTGTCCGGCTGTCCCTGCGTGACTAGCCTGGTACAGCATGCGCCATATGCCTGCCTGGCTATTCTGGAGCGACCTGCACACTACGTCACTACAGGCCTCAAAGAATCAAAAAACTATCGATTACCTTTCTGCCTTTTCACATAAGTAATTAATGACATGGGAATGGGAATGGGAATGGGATTCATACCATTTACACTTTTAAGTTACAACCAAACCAGTTACTTTTCCCATTGACCAAACAAAATATATTGGCTATTTAACCAAGCAATCCTTACTGCACTGTTCCTCAGTTATGAGTTGTCAATCATTTTCCAAGCCAAGTGAAAACAAAACCAACACACCCTTCGAAGCTGCAAAACCAAACCATATATTTACAGTTGGATTTTGATGATATACATATATGTATATATTCTTCGATCTTTATGGAGCAAGCCTGGCCATGAGCTTCAACTTTCTGGGTTTTGTCCTCTTTGGATAAAAAGAACTTTTTACAAGTGATCAAACTGGTCCTCCTCACTCAACAGTACAGAATCCATTCCACTATTAACAATACTGTTTTTTTTTTTTGGTTAACGAACTATAGCAATAGTATACACAAGTAGCACCGACCTCAGCACCGATTATGAATAAGATCGCACGGCTAGGATTAGAGGAGCATGTCCCGACGTTGTTAAAAATTATAGACTAGATTATATTTATAAATTATATATTTTGTTACGTAGTTTAAAAATACAATTTTTTGATTGTCTGCTCGATTATCATTTTCAAGTAAAAAATATGGTATTCCTTTTGAAATTTAACTCTAATCGACTCCGCCTTTCTCCCTCTTCTAAAATAATGATTAATCAATTGTTCATTTGGAGATTCACTGAGACTCGCTATCTATGAGAGTAATAGTTAAAGCTAGAACTTCAAGATGAACAAATTAGTTATCTAATTTATGGGCATTTCAAATCCGTATTATATTATAAATTTTTAATAAGATATTATTTGTTTATTTATTATACCAAACTACATTAATATTATAATACGTGAAGTAATCACATCATAAAATTACAATAGTACGTATTAAAACATAAAAAATACGGTACGTACATTAATATGATGATACCATATATAATAACAATATAGAACAATACAAATCTATTGTAACACAAATGAATTAGGATACAAACTAGTTACATGACATGATATAAATAATTTCATCATACACTATAATTACTTATCAACATGTAATAATCATATCTATGTACCATAACATATCATCGATTCAACCATACTCATTCATATTATACCACATAACGGCGTTACCGTACTATGTTAGCACCCATTAATGTCATGTTTCAAACACCAAGGACCCCTCCATAACTTTTTGATCTCAACACATGTGCTTAATTATAAATTCCCATTAATATTGTCCCAACCATATCAAATATATATATTGATAATAGATGCACTTTTTCCTTCTAACTAATTTACCACCGCGAGTTAAGAGAAGTGCATTTGAAAAGGGGTAGGAGTGGGACCCGTGGCGGGCCTCTCCGAATCCTGTGATCGGACGGATGGGATTCACCTACATTACCGATATTGATTCGCGACCTGCCATTTTTAACCCCGGTTGAGTTAACCCTTTTTACTACGGTTAAAAAAAATCACACACCAATTTCGTCTATTTAACTACCCCTTTCACGCACATCGTCTCTTGCGCTTACTCCTCGTCTTCCTCTTTTCCCACTCTGAATAAACCGCTCGAACTTCCTCTGCAAACTCCCAAAATTAAATCTTTTCTCTTCTCCATTTCCGAATTCCCGTAATCAAAATGTCACTAGAATACCATATTCTGTTCGTACCCAGGTTGATTTTTCAGTCATCGATTATGAGCTCAGAGGCATTTGCCTGTCTTGCTCTGTTCATGGCGGTCTTTGCCTTCTGGCTTGGCCCCGGCGGCCTCGCTTGGTCTCTCTGCAAGGTCCGAGCTTTCAAAGCGATTCCGGGCCCACCCGGCTACCCGATCATTGGGTCGATGCCAATTTTCACTGGTTCCATGCGCCACCGAGTGCTTGCAAAGCTCGCCAAGAGCCTCAAGGCAGAGTCTTTGATGGCTTTCTCGGTGGGTCTAACTCGGATTGTGATCGCCAGCCACCCATGGACGGCGAAAGAGATGTTGAACAGCTCTGCTTTTGCCAATAGGCCGGTGAATGAGACGGCCTACGAGCTTTTGTTTCACAGAGCAATGGGGTTCGCGCCGTACGGTGAGTATTGGAGGAATCTAAGAAGGATTGCGGCGACCCATTTGTTTAGTCCCAAAAGAATGGCCGGTTCCGAGGTTTTCCGACGTGAAGTTGGGTTAAAAATGGTGGACGAAATCAAGGGTTCGATGTCGAAGAAAGGGAACGTTGAAGTGAAAAAGATACTTCATTTTGGGTCACTGAACAACGTGATGAAGACCGTGTTTGGCCTCTGCTACGAGTTTGATAATGGCGGCGATGGACTTGAGCTTGAGGGGCTGGTAACTGAAGGGTACGAGCTGCTTGGTGTTTTTAACGTCAGCAACCATTTTCCTTTTCTGGGTTGGTTGGATTTGCAAGGTGTGAGGAAAAGATGCAGAAAGTTGGTCTCAAAGGTGAATGCTTTTGTTGGAAACATCATCCAAAACCATAGGGCAGAGAGAAATAAAGGTAACGGCTTTGATAATGATGGCACCGGCGATTTTGTTGATGTTTTGCTTGACTTGGAGAAAGATGACAACAAACTCAGCGACTCTGACATGATTGCCGTTCTCTGGGTACGAAATTTTAACTCTTTAGTTTTTCCCTCCAATTTAGCTTAATTTTGTTTGGTTATGTACAGCATGTTTTTTTTTTTTTTTTCAGGAGATGATTTTCCGAGGAACAGATACGGTGGCAATTCTGCTTGAATGGATTCTTGCAAGAATGGTGATGCACCCGGAAATCCAATCAAAGGCCCAAAATGAACTCGACGCGGTGGTGGGCCCCAGCAGGGCTGTTTCGGGCTCCGACATTCCCAACCTGCCTTACCTTCAGGCCATCGTGAAAGAGGCTCTGAGGGTGCACCCGCCAGGGCCTCTGCTCTCCTGGGCTCGCATTGCCATTCATGATGTTTATGTCGGTGAAAGCTTCGTCCCAGCCGGGACCACTGCCATGGTGAACATGTGGGCCATAACCCACGATGACAAGGTATGGCCGGAGCCCGAGGAATTCAAGCCTGAGCGATTCATGGAGGAGGGAGAGGATGTGAGCATTTTTGGGACTGATCTGAGGCTGGCGCCTTTTGGGTCTGGAAGGAGAGTTTGCCCTGGGAAAGCCCTGGGGTTGGCTACAGTACATCTGTGGCTGGCTCAGTTTCTGCGGAACTTCAATTGGGTTGGTTGCGAGAAAGGTGATGTTGACTTGACTGAGTGTTTGAAGCTGTCTATGGAGATGAAGAGCCCCTTGGTTTGCAGGGCGGTCCCAAGGTGTGTCTGATGGGTGAATGATTATGGGGTTGGTTTGTTTTTATGGTGGGGCTGTTTCTTAATTGAAAAATTAATGCAGACCTTACTCCAATTCCCCCATTAGAACAAGTTAGAGTTAACTTTGGTTTTGCTTAATTAATTAGCTAATTAGGAGAGGAGGAAAGGGTTAGGGGTGTGTGTGCAAGTTTTGCCGTTTTGGATCTCTACGTGGTCTCAGTCTGGATTATGCATAACACAAATTTGTGGCTTCTCTGCTCATGTGCAGAAGTAGTGGCTGCCTGATCAGTGTCAGTAGCATTTTTATATTTTGGCTTAGATTGTAATCTTAAATCTATTTTGCTTTAATCTAATGCATGGGCTTCTTATTGACTGTATAATGCAGTGTAGAATTTGCACTTTTATAATATATAATATAAGCTCTTTTTGGTACAATTTTGCTTGGAAAGCTTACTAATCTTTTCTTGATGTTTCCAAATGATTGGAATTGTTACAATTTTTTAATGCTGTTTATATACCTAAGGCATAGTCCCTATTCGTCGGCTTCTCACCACAAATATTACTTGCCGCCTTAATCTGTCCCATCATATTGACGATGGACAATGCGACTACGGTTCAAGGCAATATCAAATATCCTCCACAAAGTAATCTAATATCAAATATCCTCCACAAAGTAATCCATAAATGACTTAGGAATTTGGTGTCACGATAAGAAATTATTAATTTAGGTACCTCATGCATTCGAAAATACAATTTGGCTATGTTGGATGTATATGTCTTCTTTTTACAAGTAATGAAGTGCCCCATTTTGGAAAACCTGTACCACAATGGCAGAATTCATGCCCCTTTGCGTACGAGGTAGCCCAAGCACAAAATCCATGACTACACCTTGTCAAATATATTTAGGAATAGGTGAAGGGATGTACAACCCAGTATTTTGAACTTGAATTTTCAAAATCTGATAAGCGTAAGTGCATAACATTTCTTCACGATAGCTCCAACATCCAATTTCAACTGTTGCAAATAGTATCTCTCCTCTAAACTTTCAATTGTTTTGTCGCGACCGAAATGGCTGCATAACCCACCACCATGTAAATCTCAAATCACCTTTTCTCGCAAGGATGAGACGAGAATTCACAATTGATTACCTTTAAACAATTACCCTTCATTAATAAAGTATTATGCTACTAGCTAAAGGCTAATAAACTTGCCCCATATTTTCTTGAAATAATCGTCACTTTCGCACAAGTCTTTCAAACATACGAACCCCACAATTTCTTTGGAAAAAAATAACCAACAAGGGAGGTCTTCTACTTAGAGCATCAAAAACATGATTTAAGATTCCTGACTTATGATTAATAACAAATGAATTTTTTTTGTAGGAATGCCACCCACTTGACATGCATCTTATCAACGTTCTTCTGGCTATTAATGAAATTCAAAGCCCAGTGATCTATATATAGCCACGAGTTGAAAATTGCTGAAATCTTGAAGAAGAACAACAAACAGAGACTTGTCATGCATCTTCAGAATAAGTCAAGTCCTAAATGGCCTTCCATGTCTGTTCGGGGACATCATTCCTGGTTGCCCAAGCCCAGTGAGGTCGTCTAGCAGGTGCAGATTTTTCGTCAATCTTTCCAAGGTCAAGTTCTTGGAGGTGCAAATTCAACAAGAGTGGAAATACGGCAATTGAGACTTAAACGGCTCTTGTGATCACATGCCCCTACAACTTTGCTCCGAAAAGAAAATAAGGAGCTAAGGTTATGTATGATGAGTTGCAACGAGGTCCATTCCAAAGAGATGGAGCCAAAGATTGAGGCCGAGAATGATGGACGGCTTAACCCTACTTTGTAACGACCCGTCCCGAGAGCCGGGATTAGTAAAGTGATTAATAACGGATTAGTGAGTCTAATTGGTGTTTAGTTGGTTACTTTTGCCCCTAGTTCGGGCAAAAATGTTGACTTTTAGTTCGGGCGATCAATTGGGCATTGACCAATGACCGTGACGTAGTTCGGAACGTCACGAGTTCGTGGACAGGTGGCACGCCCGATTCCGACATCCGAGAAGAAAGTTGTGATGTTCGGAAGGTTGAGGGCACTTTCGTAATTTGGTTAAACGAAGAGGGAAAAGTTGACTTTTAGCACGACAGGGTTTTTACACGCAGACCGAGGACCGTTAGGTAGATCTCGTCGTCTTGAGTTCAACGACAAGCGGCATGCTTTCATCGGACGTCGGACGAGCGAGATACGGGTCTAGAACGGTTAAGGGTAAAATCGTAATTTGGACATTAGGGGCATTTTGGTCTTTTGGTGCATTGGGATTTGGGCCAATCTGATAAGGCCAAGTGTACAGGGAAGATTGGATATTTTTGGATTGGGACCATAGGATTGTGACATGTGGCTGTGTCTAGTGGGTTCCAGTATGTTTGGACGGTGCACTTAAACGGGCTGTGTGGGTGAGTCGTGTTTGTGTGCAAAAGAGAAACAGAGACTGATCAGAGAGGGTGAAATCGATCGAATTGCAGGGAGGTGAGAGTCTTGAGTGTGTGTTTGTGTTCAGAGGGAGGCTGAGAGTGTAGGGACTGGGTTGAGAGGACTGAGAGTCGAGTGATTGTGTGTGAGGAGAGTGCGAGTGTCTCAGGAAAACAGAGAGGTGTCGAGGGAGTTTGGTGGTGGTATTGCCGTGTTTTGATCACTCGTGGCTGCTGGAGGTCTTCAGTGACCGTAGTAGAGCCTTGGGGACTCAGTGGGCACGGCGGAGCTCACGGTGGAGAGCAGGACGCAGATAATTTCTCTTCTTTCCTCTGTGTGCTCTGTTTTGCCGTCTAGGTTCAGACGTAAAGTCGTGGTTTTTGGGGCTGAGTCAAAGGGTTCTGTGAGTGCTATTAGGTTCAGTAGGTCCCTAGGAACCTTCTGGTTGTACAGCCGTGACGGGGGAATGGATGGGTGGCCGGGAACCGAAACAGGGGTTCTCGGGTGGTTTTGTTCGAGCTTGGGGACGACGGGTTAGAGGTAGGATTGTCGTGTTTGGTTGAGGGGAATGGATTACTGGGTAGAGGACGAAGAGAACGGTGGAAAGAGGAAGGGAAATGGTGGACGGATGGCGGAGAACCGGTCACGCCGGTTCAGATCGGCTGACCATCGAAGAAGAAGGTGAACAATGACTGTGTGCAGGCGCGTGAGGCCCACGCGCAGCCACTTTGGGCGGCTCGTGGGGGCGCTTGCGGCGTTTTCTGGGGAGGTGTCTAACTAGGTTTTTGGTGATGTTGTAACGAATCTTTTGAGATAGGTTTCGGGTTAATCAGACGTCGATTCGAGTTAGTTCTGCGGGATCGAAGGTTTAGGGTCTCTGTTCGTTACGTTTAGAACCCAGGGAAGTTCGTGGAGAATTAGGAGAACCTTCTTTAATGTGTTAGTAACGTGTTTTGGTGACTGTTGACAGGATCGGGAATCCCTGAGGAGGACGAGGAGCTTACGGAACGTACGGGACACGAGTGACGTGCCCGGTATCTGTGAGTGGACCCCTTCTCTATAATTGAGCATGCATAACTGTTTTTCTACAATTGTTTTATGGTTTTATATGTGATTTCATGATTATCGAATATGTTATAACTGTTTTATTTAGTTGCACGTTTTACGAGAAAGACTTGATTTCTGATTATGATGCTATGCTTTTGGGATTTCAAACGATAAAGGGTTTTCAATGATTATAAAGGGATTTTGAACATGATTTTGATGATCAAGGTTTTCGGTTTTAGAATCGGATTTCGGAAAGCAGAATTTGGTTTTAAAAGTTGAAAAGTGGAATTCTGGATTTGGGTTCGAAATGACGGTTCTGAACGCCGGAAGGGCTTTGGACCAGTGGTTTCGGATTCGGGTTTGAATTTGGATTTGGAAAAGGTTTTCAAATGGTTTACGGATTGGATTTGCTGGATCTGGTTATTGGGTTTAAAGACCCGGATATTATGATTGACGGGGGACGGGCCCGGATTGGGTTTAAAGACCCGGGTTGAGTTTAAAGACTCGGAGTTTAAAGACTCGGATTATTGAGGCCTGGATTGAGTTTAAAGACTCGGGAGTTTAAAGACTCGAATAGGTCCAGCAGGTTTGATCGGATAATGATGACTTGGATTTATGCTTTATCGTACTGTTTTGGATTGGGACCATAGGATTGTGACATGTGGCTGTGTCTAGTGGGTTCCAGTATGTTTGGACGGTGCACTTAAACGGGCTGTGTGGGTGAGTCGTGTTTGTGTGCAAAAGAGAAACAGAGACTGATCAGAGAGGGTGAAATCGATCGAATTGCAGGGAGGTGAGAGTCTTGAGTGTGTGTTTGTGTTCAGAGGGAGGCTGAGAGTGTAGGGACTGGGTTGAGAGGACTGAGAGTCGAGTGATTGTGTGTGAGGAGAGTGCGAGTGTCTCAGGAAAACAGAGAGGTGTCGAGGGAGTTTGGTGGTGGTATTGCCGTGTTTTGATCACTCGTGGCTGCTGGAGGTCTTCAGTGACCGTAGTAGAGCCTTGGGGACTCAGTGGGCACGGCGGAGCTCACGGTGGAGAGCAGGACGCAGATAATTTCTCTTCTTTCCTCTGTGTGCTCTGTTTTGCCGTCTAGGTTCAGACGTAAAGTCGTGGTTTTTGGGGCTGAGTCAAAGGGTTCTGTGAGTGCTATTAGGTTCAGTAGGTCCCTAGGAACCTTCTGGTTGTACAGCCGTGACGGGGGAATGGATGGGTGGCCGGGAACCGAAACAGGGGTTCTCGGGTGGTTTTGTTCGAGCTTGGGGACGACGGGTTAGAGGTAGGATTGTCGTGTTTGGTTGAGGGGAATGGATTACTGGGTAGAGGACGAAGAGAACGGTGGAAAGAGGAAGGGAAATGGTGGACGGATGGCGGAGAACCGGTCACGCCGGTTCAGATCGGCTGACCATCGAAGAAGAAGGTGAACAATGACTGTGTGCAGGCGCGTGAGGCCCACGCGCAGCCACTTTGGGCGGCTCGTGGGGGCGCTTGCGGCGTTTTCTGGGGAGGTGTCTAACTAGGTTTTTGGTGATGTTGTAACGAATCTTTTGAGATAGGTTTCGGGTTAATCAGACGTCGATTCGAGTTAGTTCTGCGGGATCGAAGGTTTAGGGTCTCTGTTCGTTACGTTTAGAACCCAGGGAAGTTCGTGGAGAATTAGGAGAACCTTCTTTAATGTGTTAGTAACGTGTTTTGGTGACTGTTGACAGGATCGGGAATCCCTGAGGAGGACGAGGAGCTTACGGAACGTACGGGACACGAGTGACGTGCCCGGTATCTGTGAGTGGACCCCTTCTCTATAATTGAGCATGCATAACTGTTTTTCTACAATTGTTTTATGGTTTTATATGTGATTTCATGATTATCGAATATGTTATAACTGTTTTATTTAGTTGCACGTTTTACGAGAAAGACTTGATTTCTGATTATGATGCTATGCTTTTGGGATTTCAAACGATAAAGGGTTTTCAATGATTATAAAGGGATTTTGAACATGATTTTGATGATCAAGGTTTTCGGTTTTAGAATCGGATTTCGGAAAGCAGAATTTGGTTTTAAAAGTTGAAAAGTGGAATTCTGGATTTGGGTTCGAAATGACGGTTCTGAACGCCGGAAGGGCTTTGGACCAGTGGTTTCGGATTCGGGTTTGAATTTGGATTTGGAAAAGGTTTTCAAATGGTTTACGGATTGGATTTGCTGGATCTGGTTATTGGGTTTAAAGACCCGGATATTATGATTGACGGGGGACGGGCCCGGATTGGGTTTAAAGACCCGGGTTGAGTTTAAAGACTCGGAGTTTAAAGACTCGGATTATTGAGGCCTGGATTGAGTTTAAAGACTCGGGAGTTTAAAGACTCGAATAGGTCCAGCAGGTTTGATCGGATAATGATGACTTGGATTTATGCTTTATCGTACTGTTTTCATGATGCCTATGTTGTGACTTATGAACGTTTTTATGATGATTACTATGTGGTTTATAGCTGTGTTTAAATAAATGGGTTGTGCATGCATGTTTTCAAAACGGAGGGTCAAACCCTGGTTTGTTATAAAATGGTTTTGAAACTTTTATTCTTTATGGTCCACTCACACTTTCTGGTTTTAATTACCCTCCAGGTCATGGAGCTAGCGCGGGGGTTGACGTTGAGGCAGCGTCGGAGGCATCGAGTACTCGAGAGTTTTCCCGGAGGGTTTCATTTTACCGTTGTGCGTGTGCTCTGTCTATCGGTTTTGTTTTACTTGGTTTTTGGGTACTATGCTCTGTATAACCGTTGACTTTAGGTTGTGTTAAATTCTCCTGCGTCTGGCAGTGTAATTTGTGGTTTTCGTAAGGTTTTTCCGGTCTTTAGTGTTGGGTTGTCAGACGGGAGCAGGGTTTAGTCCCTAATCTTGGGGGATTAGGGGTGGGCCCCGACATACTTTCTGCTGAAGAATAGACCGTGTCCCAACGGATGATAGGCATTGATGCCTTGCCCCCAGAATTATGATAGATTAGTTGCTTCTTGTCGAGGATTGCACTTTCAGTTCAATATTGGATACTTGGTTTGAGAAATTGACATATGATTTGCCAACCATTCTCCGAATAAAGAAATGGAAATTTTGAATTCATCTGTAAAGCCTCCTCTACAATCTTTTTATTTGATTGCATTGGCTTTCGAACTTGTAAGTTTGTCAAATGCCCAAATGCCCTTATTGTAGCCATGAGCATCCATTGAGAGTTTTTCGACTCCAATTCGCCGAGAGTGATTCCCGGATATAGTCCTGGACTGCTTCCAGGATGTAGACTTGGAGTGCTTCCTAGAGGAAGGCTTCGATTGCTTTCAAGAGGGGAGGCTTGAAGTGCTTCGAGAAAGAAGGCTTGAAGTACTTCCAGTAGGAAAGCTTGAAGTGCTTCCAAGGAGGAGGGCTTGAAGTGTTTCCTAGAGAAAGACCTTGATGCTTGGCATGGCGAAGTCTTGGATGCTTCACAGGATGAAGGCTTGGATGTTTCATAGGACAAATACTTGGATGCATCACATGGTAAAGACTTAGATGCTTCGTTTGACTAAGACTTGGGTGCTTCATGTGGCGAAGACTTTGAATGCTTCGCAGAAGCGAAGGCTTTGGATGCTCAGCAGGAGCGAAGGCTTTGGATGCTTCGTAGGAACGAAGACTTTGGATGCTTCGTAGGAGCGAATGATTTGGATGCTTCACGGGGGGCGAAGGCTTAGATGACAGGACCCGTCCCCAAAGGACATAGGTAACCATGCCCGGTCCTGCTCTCGTCTGACAAGTCCACTGAAGTTCCGAAATTACCCTCAACACTTGTCAAACAAGGGATAACCGTACCTGTGCCCACTCATGCCTTCACCTCTCGAATAACCTCGATTATTGCGCCACGACCTGGAGGGTCAATAAAACAGAAAAGGTGTGAGTGGACAAAACAAAGTTTTAGAAATACATTTATCAAAAGACATTCTTACTGTAAGACCAGTGTCTTGGAGGGAACGGTGAACAATCCCACATTCCTGCGAGGGGGGAATGGTCTGGGAAGGGAATGGTGGTGTGCCTTAAAGGTGTAGGCACACACCTATCTAGCATGAGGCCTTTTGGGAGCTCAGTGGCTTTGGGGGGGATTGGAACCCCAAAGTTAAGCGAGTTGAAGCTGGTGCAATTCCATGATGGGTGATCCCCTGGGAAGTTGCACCGTGAGCTCCCGAAAACAAAACCTTGAGGGCGCAGGCTTTCCGTTGAGTATTGTTGTGGCCCAAAGAGGACAATATCGTGCTAGATGAGTCGGGACCTGATAAAGGAGGGTCGGGTCCTGACAGAATGGTATAAGAGCCAGACCCCAACCGGGAACTGTGCCAGCGAGGACGCTGGGCCCTAATAGGGGTGGATTGTAAGACCCGTGTCCTGGAGGGAACGGTGAACAATCCCACATTCCTGCGAGGGGGAATGGTCTGGGAAGGGAATGGTGGTGTGCCTTAAAGGTGTAGGCACACACCTATCTAGCATGAGGCCTTTTGGGAGCTCAGTGGCTTTAGGGGGATTGGAACCCCAAAGTTAAGCGAGTTGAGGCTGGTGCAATTCCATGATGGGTGACCCCCTGGGAAGTTGCACCGTGAGCTCCCGAAAACAAAACCTTGAGGGCGCAGGCTTGCCGTTGAGTATTGCTGTGGCCCAAAGAGGACAATATCGTGCTAGATGAGTCGGGACCTGACATAGGAGGGTCGGGTCCTGACACTTACCCTCTAGTTTCACAAACATGCATGCATATCATAAAACATGAGTCATAGTGTGAAATAAATCAAGTATGAACAGTGGACCGATAAAATCAAAACATGTTTTCTTAGGGTCCATGAAACTCATGTTCATCAAATCAATGCATGATATAAAGTATCTGGACACAAATATCAATAAATCATAATGTCACCAATCCTCAATATCCAATCTCAATATCCAAGTAACCCGTCACGATATCAATGCAACGCATGCAAACTCGGGTGTCTCATGTCCGAGTACCTCCCCAGGATCTACGACGTCTGGGGTGATATCATCTCCAGGATCTACGACGTCTGGAGGATATCATCATAATCTCACACTCCTGAGACTGAGCCTCCCTCGGAGCTACTCATCTCCAGGTAGTGGATCGTGACTACTCCAGGATCTACGAAGTCTGGAGGAGACTATCAAATCACAGAGGATGGTATGTGGAACAGTCACCAAATCCAGTAATCTCATTTTAAAACCATTCAAATCTCAAATCAAGTCAAAAACATTTCAACAGGGCCTCTGCCCGAAACATAGCTTTCACAAAGCAAGTTCCACAAATCCATCATAAAAATAGTGTCCAGAATTCACTTTATAAATCAAAATCATCATATTCACATGTGACTCCAAATCTGAGTCAAAATCACTATCCAATTGGGTTTCAAGCCCAAAATATCATTTTCACGCAAATTCGTGCAATCGCAACCTCAGTTGTCACTTTCACATAAATCCACAAAGTATATCAAAAAGCATTACAATTTCATCAAATCAGTTTCCCGACTCATAATCTGAGTCAAAATCAATCTCAAATCCCGGACTTTAGCCCAAAACAAAATTTCATAGTTTTCTCAAAAATCGTGCCCAAAAGACATCTAAAATAATATAATATTCCCAAAATCCGGAAATCATGACATCGAAACATCAATCATGCCAAATCATTTCAAATCACATAATAAAGCATTTAAAACATATATGCATGCATTCAGGGTAGAAAACAAAAGTCCACTCACACACCGTCCATATCGTTCGCTTTCCGAGCTGCACGTTTTTCCGTAAATTCCGAAAGTCATCATTCCTGTCCAAAATCATTATCAAGAGTCACTAACATCTCAATATACTTCCCATAATTTTCCCCAATTTTTTCGGGAATTAAATACTTATTTTAAACGTAATATATACCTTCGGACCCTCGAAATAATATCGAAACGGTGTCCGATTTCCTCGAAATCAGTGCCACAATGTTCGTTACATTAAATGGGACAAAAGTCATGTTGAACTCACCTCGGGATTCCCATTCACGCGCCCCCATGCGCCACCGCAAGCGGCTTCACGTGAGTCCACGCGCCTACTACAGTACATGCCACTGTTCATCTTCTCGACCCGTTCGACTGATAAACGAGTCTGGTTGGCCCGCGTCTTGATCCGGCTGGATTCCTGCCAATTTCCATTCAAATCCTTCAATTGATTCAGCTGATCATATCATCTTAGTGTTAATTGAAGGTCTGTAACAGTAATTTCAACAATAAAATCTGATTTTAATCCAAATCAAAACTCAAAATTCTCAGTAAAAGTTCATCTTACTCCTTCAAGTTCCATTGATTTCTTAAAGGTAATCATTCAGAGACCTTCGCAGGACCTTTATAAACATTTTCCCAATCTCAATTTCATCCTATCTTACCTCAAATTGCACGACTCAGTCCTTAGTTTCACGTTTGTCCGTCTGGTCTGTTCTAGGCCAAAACGACACCAATTGCCGTCGTTTTTGATTGGGTTCAGCTCGCCTTGAGCTCAGGAGACTCAATCCAAGGTTAATTTCAGCTTTTATGGCTCAAAGTTTCGAATTCAATTTGTTGATCAATTTGAAAATTCGAAGGGTTTGGGTCTCGGGTTCCTGGGTTTTGTTCACAATTCCCCTTCCTATTTCTTCTTCGACTTGCTCTGTTATTCCTCTCAATTTCTCTCTTTCTTTATTCCTTTCACAGCTCTATTGGACAGGGAGAGTAAGGTCTGCAATTTGAGAGCATACTCTGTTTTTCCTCACAATTGCACACACCCACGATTTGGATAATTCAAACACATATATATCTTCAAATATCAATTGAAATCCAGGCCACTAATCAACTTCTGATTGTGACAGATGTCACTCAAGGAGTTAACCGACCCACCAAATTAGCTGAATCAGCCATCACAGTCGTACTGACTCATCAAAACCCAGTCAAATTACCATTTTACCACTCTTTGACTAATTACCAAATTACCCTTCACTTTCTCAAGCCCATAACTTTTTCATCTGAACCCCGATTGACGCATGCAGCCTGTCTATGGATTCAGCTTCTCGAGACCTATCCAACGGTACTCACGAAAAGTCCAAACACGGTCCCGATCAAAAAGTCAACAAATGACCTCTTTTTAACCAATTTACCGAATTACCCTTAAACTTTCGAACATCATAACTTTCTCCTCGAATGTCGGAATCGGGCGTGCCACCTGTCTATGAACTCGTGACGTCCCGAACTACGTCACAATCATCGATCAAAGTCTGTTTGACCGCTCGAAACAAAAGTCAACCGTTCGCCCAATTAAAGGGGCAAAATCGTCATCTTCTTCAAAATTTTCAAATTTTCCTTTTTCGAATTTTCGGGTCGTTACATTAGATACTTCACATGATCGAAGACTTTGGATTCTTCGCAAGGGCGAAGGTTTGGTTGCTTCACGAGAACGAAGGTTTTGGATGCTTCACATGAGCGAAAGCTTGGATCCCTTGCGGGGCCGAACGCTTTAGACGTTTCGCATGAGCAAAGGCTTTAGACGTTTCGCAGGAGCAAAGGCTTGGACATGACTACGCCCAAACTACGCATTAAATTAAACACGTAATTTGAGTGTTGTGGCAATTTAAACCCTTTTTGTGTAGATGTAGTATTGGTAAATAGGGATCGTTCTTAACCGGGGAAATTAGGGAACATTAATAATGTGTTAGTGGGAAAGAGTAATGAATAAATGAATAATGAATAAATTAATGAATTAAATAATTAAATAATTAAATAATTAACAAATTAATGAATTAATGAATTAAAGAATAAAAGAATTGAGAATTAAAGAATAAATGAATTAAAGAATTAACTAATCAAAGAATAATAAACTAAGAGTATTAAAGAATAAAAGAATAAAGAGATGAAAGAATCAAAGAATAATAAACTAAAAGTAGAAAAGAAGAATAAAAGAATAAAAGAATAAAAGAATAAAAGAATAAAGAATAAAAGAATAAAGAATAAAGAATTGAAAAGGGGGGTTTTGAAAAGAGTTGTAAATATAAAATAAATAAAACAAGTAAAAATAATTAAATACTTAATTTTACTTCTACTTTAACCTTTGTACTAGTGAATTTTCTTCAAACACATATTTTTACCAACACTCTAACATCATGCTCATATTGAACCAATCACGAAATCATACCTTAATCATCTCAAATACATGCATACATTTTTCATATTATAAATGCACCGAACAACGGATTATTACTTACAATATGATTCACCTTAAGTAAGTGATTTAATGCGCCGAACAGCGATCAAACATTAAATCTCTTCAACTTTATCCTAAATGCCCCGAACAGCGGATCAACATTTAGTTTCGAATTGAAGTTTAAGTACTAAAACATATGAAGTAAAAGAAACTCAAAAAGTAAAACACATGGAGATTGCATTCTTACTTACAAATGTTAGAAAGAAAATACCAACACATATATTGAATTATAAGTAAAACCAATAACAATAACAAGAATTTAAGTAGAGAAGTATGGATTTTCACAAGAATCACCGAACAGCGGCAGGAAACTTGTGAAGATGGAAGAAGAAATACGAGGAATTCGGTCTTAAAACTCTTGAATTGCCTTAGAATTACTTGGCCTAGGTATTTCTTAAGGAAAGCATAAAAATGTGTTTAAGAGATCTCAAAGAAATATCACAAGAACAAAGTAAAGAGGAAATGAAATTAAGAAAAATAGAAATAACATAAATTAAGAACAAGAATTAAAAGAAAGCTAATTAATAAGAAAATCTACAAGAAGTTAAAATGGTCCCAAAAATATCTCTCAAAAGAGAGAAACAAAAGAACTAAAAGAAGAAAACTAAAAACTAAGCAAAATGGAAGAAATGGAGCTAATTGGGGACTCTCCCAAATACAAGAATTGAACCCCTATTTATAGGGGGGAAAAGCTAATTATACTCTAAAAAACAAATAAAAACAAATAAAAAATTATAATAAAAATATTAAAAAGTGAAATGATGAGATTGGGTGGTGTTTGTGGGGAAAAAATGTAAAAAAAAACAAAAGAAATGTTGCTGGAAATGGGCTGTCAGAAACAGCTGAAAAAGGGCCAAATATTCGGTGGGCTCGTGCTGGAAAGGGAAGGCGTGGCCGGCAGGCGTGCGCTGGAAAGTGGGCGGCTGGTCGGCAAGCGTGAGCTGGGGAGCAGATCCAGCGTTCGGCAAGCGCGCGCCGATGGTGAAGAGCCTGGGCCGATGTGATTGGGCCTGCACAGGCTGGGCTGGCGATGGGCTGCACGGACTGGGCAGGAGAACTGGGCCGCGAATTGGGCTGGGCTGCAGATGGTTGGGCTGAATTTATTTGGGTTTGGGCTGCACAAATTAATTTAATTAATTTAGAAATATTTCACCGAAATTCGTCCATAATTTATTCGTTATAATTCCGATCGAGACGATTCTTTCGCCAAAATACTCCAAATTACAAATTTTATTTATTTAAATAAAAATAACACAAAATAAATTAATTTATCTATTTATTTAATATTTTAATATTAAAAGTCAAGTATAAAGGGTATAAAATAATATAAAATAATGCTTATTTGAGGACCTATCAAATACCCCCACACTTAAACTTTGCTAGTCCCTAGCAAATAGTAAAATTAAACTACGAATTCAAAACAAGTAACCCTTAACCATTTGTCTCAATATTTCATAATTATAATCATGGCATAAAAGATTTTCACTTAAAGCGTTTAAGCATATGGAATTCAAGAGTTAATACATTGTAACAAAATGCTTCAACAAGTATGATAATGAGTAAATATGGTGAAATGGATCTCAACATGAATAAAACAAGTATGAATCAACTCACAAGGATATGCACTCATAAATTCACTCAATTTTGTAAGGGTTTGTGTTTGCACTCAAAGTATGTGAGAAATACTCACATAATCGAAATGAAGTACTTTTGCAAAATCTCAAACAAACACCTCAAGATAAAAACAACACATACTTGCGCAAATGAACCAAAACCATAAGCTTACTCAAGTGATTAACTCAACTAATCAAAATTTACCATCTTAAGGATCATAAGGTCTTTATAAAGGTTGTAATGGGGCTAAGTTTAGAGGCAAGGACAATATAGGACAAGTGGTGCTCAATTCGTTCCAAGACTCAATAGACTCCCAAAACGTATCATAGCTTCCCAACCTTAGTGCAATGATGTCAGTAATCCATCCTTTCGAACATAGGCCTAATTTCATCATGTTGGGCCTCATAGTCATTCTTTGTGTCGGATTTACCAATGTAAGGGACTTAACTCAAACATTACATAACCAAACCTTATTACCTTGATCGAGACTCAACTTCTTTTTTTTTTTTTTCTCTTTTTTTTTTTCTTCTTTTTTTTTTCTTTTTTGATTTTTTTTATATCAAGGTAATAACATGTGTCAACAATACAACAAAGCTTGAGTCGGTAAATCCAAATAATTCACATAAAAGTCTTTTCAACATCATCATTTTCTCCTTACACAATCTTTATATCTTCAACCGAGTTCTTGGAACAAGGGTAAAGGATGTCTATACTAAGCTCAAGTGTTTAGATAATCATGGTGATGAAAGAAAGGCTTAATATGGGCTCGAAAGGGTTAAAACTAGGAGGGTCGCAACTTGTGCGCACAAAATAGGGAACATGGATGTTTGAATTTGTGGTGTTAACCCTAATGCCTTAATCATTTCCAAAATCAGAGAGTTTATTGACTTAAAAGCTTTGAAAATCACATAAAATAAGTTCTAGTACTCTAGAGTTCATTAAAAGCTATGGCAAGTAGTTATGAGGCATATGTATATCAATTTAAACAAAGAACTTATGAATCACTCATCAAAGATGTATATAAAGTTCTAAAGCTCACATAAGGTTCATATGATTCATACTTATCTTATCATGCTCGTTTATGTGCCAATTTACATGCATTATCTTCAAGTTATAACACTTAATCACAAAATATTAACAAACAAATTCAAGTTGTAGTGATTATCTTTATGGCCATAACATATTCCTTTCTGTTCATTTATGTCATTGACAAGTTAAATGGCAACTTAAGACTCATAAAAACACTAAGTTAAAACAAAAAGATTCAAAAAAACAATAATATTTTTTTTTTTTCATTTTTTTTCACCCTTTTTTTTTATAATTTTTTTCATTTTTTTTTTGTTTTTTGAACAATTAAAATTGTAAACCATTCCCCCACACTTAAATTCTACATTGTCCTCAATGTAGGAAAATACGAAGTAATTAAACATAGAATCAAAGTAAGGAAGATGATTTACGAAAATAATAGGAAAACATTAAATAAACAAAATAAAAGAGAGTGAAGGGTAGAGGATAGCAAATCTGTATTGATGACTCCTTCACATCCCGGGAACACATTGGGTTGCCTCCCAACAAGCGCTTGAAGTTTAACGTCCATCCAGCCTAGACAGAGATGCAAGTTAGTTAGTCAGAGATGTACGTTAATTAAGAATGCAAGTTAGATATGCAAATTAAAGTTAATGATGCAATGTGAGTTAAAGATGTAAGTTAGAGGAAGAGTGCAATGCAAGTTAAACTAAATATGCAAGTGAAGTTAAAAATGCAAGTTAAATGAAAGATGAAATGCAAGTTAGAATGAAAGATGCTAGTTAGTTAAACGAAAGATGCAAGTTAACTTTGTCATGACAAATAATGTAAATTAAGATATAAACAATATTTACATGTCGGGGGAAGTCAAAGATATATATGGTTCACATAGCCTCAAAGTTTAAATGGAGACTTATACGTCCGTGCGGCCCAAGTAAATATCTTGGATTAATTCAACTGTTTGGGCAACTTCAAAAGTGACCAGGTTAGAAAGAATACACATAAGAGGCAGGGCTATTTTCTTAGACCCAAAACCCGTTATGAGTACCGTCTCTTGTCCTAGACATCACCCTCGAAAATTTCTTACTTCAGAGGAATTAAGATGACTCAAGTGTTAACAATTACCGTGGGTGAGAGTTAACAAAAGAGTCATCGCCGATAAAGATCAAAATCTAAACTTCGAAGCACAAGTGATCTACATATAGCTGAGACTAATGCATGAATGCAATAACTATTTACAAGTATGTTTTTTATGCACAATTTACAAATATAACATGACAATTTACGTATGAACAATTTATACAAGTATGAACAATTTATTTACAAGTATGGTTTTATTCACAAGTAATGATATTTACAAAACAATTTCTCATTAACAAACTAACATAAGTATAAGATTTATTTAACAATTTAGATTTACACTAACACAAAGTGAAGATAAATGAATATTTTTACGAATAAATGAAGAAAAAGAAATTTTTTATTTTTTATTAATTAATTTTTTTTTCTGAATTTAAAAATTAAATAAATGAAGAAAAAGAAATTTTTTTTTATTTTTAAATTTTTTTTTACGAATTTTATGTTTTTTTTAATTACAAATAAAAATAAAAATAAGGAAAAGTGAATATTTACCATAAGCATTTATGAACAATTAAAAAGAATGAACATTATGTACAAGTATGAACAAGAATAATATAATAAGTAAGAGAATTATAAACAAATATAAATGAAAATCTATTATGAACAAGTATGCATGTATACTATGAAATATAAAAGTTATGAACAAGTATAAAAGGTAACAAGTAACATATATACAACATTTATTTACAAGTATGAATTAACACTAACATAAAGCTAAGATAAGATTTTTTTTTTTTATTATTTTCAAATTTTTTTTATTTATTTCGAATTTTTTTTTAATTTTAAATTTAAATTTTATCAAGACATAACCAAATAAATAATTACATAAGAATAAAATAAGTGTAATAAAAAAGTTAATGGAATAAAAAGTTAATGAAATAAAGTTAATGGAATAAAAAGTTAGTAGAATAAAAAGTTAATGAATAAAATTAATGGAATAAAAGTTAATGGAATAAAAAGTTAGTGGAGTAAAAAGTTAGTGGAATAAAAAGTTAATGAATAAAATTAATGGAATAAAAGTTAATTGAATAAAAAGTTAGTGGAATAAAAAGTTAGTGGAATAAAAAGTTAATGAAATAAATTAATGGAATAAAAGTTAATGGAATAAAAAGTTAGTGGAATAAAAAGTTAATGAATAAAATTAATGGAATAAAAAGTTAATGGAATAAAAAGTTAGTGGAATAAAAAGTTAATGAAATAAATTTAAAGTTAAAGGAATAAAGAAAAAATTTATGGAATAAAATTAAAGTTAATGGATTAAAGAAAAAGTTAGAAAGTGTAAAGAAAAATAAAATAAATTAAAAGTAAGGAAAAATGAATATGTACAATATGCATTTATAACAAGTACAAATTAAATTAAATTATGAACAAGTATGATAGAATTTTAAATTTACATAAACAATTTGAATATGAACAAATATATAAAAAAAAAATTATGAACATTTATGAACAAGTATAAATTAGAAACTATGAATAAGTAAAGTATGAACATTATAAACAAAAATAATAAGAACAAAAATAAGATGGATAAATAAAATATAAACAAGTAAGTAAGGGTTATAAACAAATATAATATTAACAAAAGTAAAATTTATAAACAAGTATAATATGCACAATTTATATACATACACTAACAAATTAAAAATGATTTTCAATTTCCCCGGCAACGGCGCCAAAAATTGACTACGCCCAAACTACGCATTAAATTAAACACGTAATTTGAGTGTTGTGGCAATTTAAACCCTTTTTGTGTAGATGTAGTATTGGTAAATAGGGATCGTTCTTAACCGGGGAAATTAGGGAACATTAATAATGTGTTAGTGGGAAAGAGTAATGAATAAATGAATAATGAATAAATTAATGAATTAAATAATTAAATAATTAAATAATTAACAAATTAATGAATTAATGAATTAAAGAATAAAAGAATTGAGAATTAAAGAATAAATGAATTAAAGAATTAACTAATCAAAGAATAATAAACTAAGAGTATTAAAGAATAAAAGAATAAAGAGATGAAAGAATCAAAGAATAATAAACTAAAAGTAGAAAAGAAGAATAAAAGAATAAAAGAATAAAAGAATAAAAGAATAAAGAATAAAAGAATAAAGAATAAAGAATTGAAAATGAGGGTTTTGAAAAGAGTTGTAAATATAAAATAAATAAAACAAGTAAAAATAATTAAATACTTAATTTTACTTCTACTTTAACCTTTGTACTAGTGAATTTTCTTCAAACACATATTTTTACCAACACTCTAACATCATGCTCATATTGAACCAATCACGAAATCATACCTTAATCATCTCAAATACATGCATACATTTTTCATATTATAAATGCACCGAACAGCGGATTATTACTTACAATATGATTCACCTTAAGTAAGTGATTTAATGCGCCGAACAGCGATCAAACATTAAATCTCTTCAACTCTATCCTAAATGCCCCGAACAGCGGATCAACATTTAGTTTCGAATTGAAGTTTAAGTACTAAAATATATGAAGTAAAAGAAACTCAAAAAGTAAAACACATGGAGATTGCATTCTTACTTACAAATGTTAGAAAGAAAATACCAACACATATATTGAATTATAAGTAAAACCAATAACAATAACAAGAATTTAAGTAGAGAAGTATGGATTTTCACAAGAATCACCGAACAGCGGCAGGAAACTTGTGAAGATGGAAGAAGAAATACGAGGAATTCGGTCTTAAAACTCTTGAATTGCCTTAGAATTACTTGGCCTAGGTATTTCTTAAGGAAAGCATAAAAATGTGTTTAAGAGATCTCAAAGAAATATCACAAGAACAAAGTAAAGAGGAAATGAAATTAAGAAAAATAGAAATAACATAAATTAAGAACAAGAATTAAAAGAAAGCTAATTAATAAGAAAATCTACAAGAAGTTAAAATGGTCCCAAAAATATCTCTCAAAAGAGAGAAACAAAAGAACTAAAAGAAGAAAACTAAAAACTAAGCAAAATGGAAGAAATGGAGCTAATTGGGGACTCTCCCAAATACAAGAATTGAACCCCTATTTATAGGGGGGAAAAGCTAATTATACTCTAAAAAACAAATAAAAACAAATAAAAAATTATAATAAAAATATTAAAAAGTGAAATGATGAGATTGGGTGGTGTTTGTGGGGAAAAAATGTAAAAAAAAACAAAAGAATGTTGCTGGAAATGGGCTGTCAGAAACAGCTGAAAAATGGCCAAATATTCGGTGGGCTCGTGCTGGAAAGGGAAGGCGTGGCCGGCAGGCGTGCGCTGGAAAGTGGGCGGCTGGTCGGCAAGCGTGAGCTGGGGAGCAGATCCAGCGTTCGGCAAGTGCGCGCCGATGGTGAAGAGCCTGGGCCGATGTGATTGGGCCTGCACAGGCTGGGCTGGCGATGGGCTGCACGGACTGGGCAGGAGAACTGGGCCGCGAATTGGGCTGGGCTGCAGATGGTTGGGCTGAATTTATTTGGGTTTGGGCTGCACAAATTAATTTAATTAATTTAGAAATATTTCACCGAAATTCGTCCATAATTTATTCGTTATAATTCCGATCGAGACGATTCTTTCGCCAAAATACTCCAAATTACAAATATTATTTATTTAAATAAAAATAACACAAAATAAATTAATTTATCTATTTAGTTAATATTTTAATATTAAAAGTCAAGTATAAAGGGTATAAAATAATATAAAATAATGCTTATTTGAGGACCTATCAGGACACTTCGCGAGGAGAAGGCTTTAGAAGCTTCCCAAGAGCAAAGCCTCTAGATGCTTCGCGAGGACTTAGGCTTGGATGCTTCAGATGAGCGAAGGCTTTAGATGCTTCGTAGGAGCGAAGACTTTAGATGCTTCGTGGGAGTGAAGGCTTGGACGCTTCGTGGGGGTGAAGGCTTTGGACGCTTCGCAAGAGTGAAGGCTTGGACGCTTCGCTGGGGCGAAGACCTTAGATGCTTCGTAGGAGCGAATGCTTGGATGCTTCGCAGGGGCGAAGACTTTAGATGCTTCGTAGTAGCGAATGCTTGGATGCTTCGCAAGAGCGAAAGCTTTAACTACTTCTTATCAGCGAAGTCTTGGATGCTTCACGGGGGCGAAGACTTTGGATGTTTCACGGGGGCGAAGACTTTGGATGCTTTGACACGACCTACCCCCAATCCCCCGGGATTAAGGGCTAAGCCATGCTCCCGTCTAACTTACGTGAGACATGAAGGCTAAACCGACGACCAACCTCCACTTAACACGTAAGCTGGACAAGGGATTCCCAAGCGAACCGCCCAAACATGTCCGGACTTCCCAGAGCACGCAGAATCTACTGTGGATCCCGTGTGTGATGTCTCCGTCTTTCTTTACCAACAACCCACACCACATCAAACCTGGAGGGTATAAAAAACATAAAAGACTGTGAGTGGACAAAAATAAATAATACGTTATGAAAATAGGTTATAGTAAAGTACATTTATACCCTCCATGAAAACCAATGCATGCATATGAAATCCATTGCATAAAACCATTTCGTATCCAAGATAAGAAAACCATCAATGAAAACCGGAAACATTTTTTTTCTCAAATCCAGGGTCTCAGCCCAAAATATGGGAACTCAGCCCAAAAATCCACAAAACCCACCAGATCCAAATCATCTAGGCCTCAACCCAAAACATCTGAAAACCAGTGAAAAACATCAATCAATTAAATTGCTGGATCTCAAGTGCGCCCGAGTCTTTAAACTCAAAACACATGAGCATAATCAGGCCGTCTCGGGATATCAACGAGTCTTTAAACTTAAAACACAATCAACAGGCCTCAGGGGATATCACAATAACCGAGTCTTTAAACTCAAAACATATCAATCCAAGGCCCTCCCCCGTCAATCAACCGAGTCTTTAAACGCAAAACCAGATCCAGCCATTATCCGGGTCTTTAAACCCAAAACCAGTTTTTAACGGGTCTTTAAACCCAAAACCAAGTGAAAACTATAGAAAATCCATATTCGAATTCGAAATCATGATTCCGTAAGCTAGCATCCGGAACCATCATCCCGAACCCAAATCCAGAATTTCACTTTCAAGTTCCAAAACTGAATCCAAATCATTTTTCTGAAATTCGATTCCAAAACCGAAATCACGTTTACCGAAATCATATGAATAGGGCTTCAAGCCCGAAGTCCCTTTTCCAAAATCCATTATAAATTATTGAAATCAATTCATATTTCAAATCCCAAAATCAAATCATCAAAACCATGATCAAATCGCAACATCAATCGTAAGCTCGTAAAACGTGCAATTCCATAAATATCTCGAAATACGTGCAAAATTGTAAATCATCAAGATCATAATCATAATCATAGAACCACGTATAGAAAACATATAAAAACATTTATGCATGCATCATAAGTTAGAAAGCAAAGTCCACTCACATACCGTTTACTCTGCTGCCTCGATACGCGTGCACTTATGCCGTCAGAGCCGGTCCAAGCATTTAGAGGCCTAGGGCAAAAATAAAAAATGGGCCCTCAATTCGCATACTTAATTATTGAAATTTAAATTTTATAAATTGATTATATTATATTTTTATTAAGAAGTATCTTTACAATTTTTGCTATGAGAAAACTCATAAATTAGGACAAAACCCCAAACAAAGAAAAAAAAGTACATCATATCCAAAAAATTACATTTAATTTTTTAAAACAAATCTTATACTTTTTTTGTAAAATCAGTAAGCCATTTGCAATTATATACAAACTTTTATATTCAAAACAAGAATGTAATTAAATATTGTTAAACTAAGAACTTTTGTAGCAATGACCTTATCAATTTAGGTGAGTTTCTTGAAATTTTCCTGAAATGCGAAAAATACGTAATTAAAGATTCAAAAGGCACACAAAAAAAAAACTAAAGAGACATAATTTCTAATTTCTAACAACGAGTAAGAATTGACATGTCATTTGTAATGTTAGATTCGTAGTTTAGACCCATAACATTGATCCTTTGATTATATGAGGTGGTCTTCCTGTCGTAAAAAACTACAACATCCATAAGGGAAAGTTGCCAAATGAAAGTATTCAATTAGGGAAACTGTAATAGGAATTCTATTAAATTAAATTACTTATTTTTTAGGTTTGTAACTTAGGAATATCTCGGATAGGACTTTCAGAAGGGGAGGCGAAAATGTCTAGATGTCTTCCACTAGAAAAGAAAATTGTTGAGAAATTGAGGTTAGGGTTTGAGAGTTTGAATGAGATTGCAAAAACTTAAAAATTTAGAACAATTGAAAATTTGAGATTGAAAGACTGATATTTAATCTTAGAATATTGAATTAGAATATTAAAACACTGCGTTTTCTTTTTGGAATTTTGAAGGAGTCTTTCTTTTCGTTTCTTATTCACTCGTATCCCCCATATAAATTATCATACATCTTACTATTTTTTTTTAATATAACAAAAAAAAACTTAATTTTGGGCCCTTTAATATTTTTGGGCCCGGGGCGTAGGCCCCTCCTGCCCTCCCTCTTGGCCGGCCCTGTATGCCGTTCCCGGCCAATCCACTATCACCGGCTTTCCCGAACCTGTCCAAATCCCATAATAAGGTTACTAACTACTTCATTAAACTTCTACTAAGTCCCCGTAATTTTTCCAAATTTTTAAACAAGCCCTCAAACCTTTGGACATCCCGAAACATATCGAGACGATGTCCGATCGACTCGAAACCAGTGTCAAAATGTTCGTTACATCGATTACATCATACCACATGTTGAAAATTTTCTCAGACTAGGCTCCACACGCCCTCACGCTCCGCCCAAAAGGGCTGCGCCTGGGAGCCACGCCCCAACACAGTCGTCTTCCACCTCGGGTAAACCCGGTCCAGACCAGTCCAGTCCAGCCCGAACGGGCGTGGCCGGTTTTCAACCATTTTCAATCCGATTCCACCCCTTTTTCATCCTAATAGCTTCATCCTATCTTAAGTAATCGATCCACGGTTTCAAAATTGAAAAACAAGGCCTAGAGGTTACCTTCCCGATCATCAATTCCACACCAAACTTTCCTTCTCTGTGTTCTTGCTTCTCCGGCCATCTCTCTCTCTAATTCCACTTCCAAAAGCTTCCATGTGACGTCCAAGACCTCACCCAAATAACCATTTCAATTGTTAGTCCTCACAACCAAAGTTGCCATGTTCGAATTTAAACGAAGGTTTCATGGAAGGTTCATTTACCGTCCAACCCTTGCCTCGAAAACAGGCTCAAACGACTCCTTAGACCTCCAGCAACTACCTCGATCAAAACCCATGAGAACATGAGTTGTCATCTTTAATTGAAAAACAGGACTTCGTGGGTTTTCACACGTTCCTTACCTCAACCCGCCACCGTGGACCGCTGTGCCACCACCAACGTCTTTGTCTAATCTCTCTCTCTCATTTCCCTTCAGACAGTATGGGCAATAGACGAAAGATTGAAGGAATTTTCTGAGTGGATCCCCGTGCACCCATTTTTTAAATTTTGAGAGACGGTGAGGAGGCTTCCATACCCATCTAGAGGAAGCCAGGTGTCCAATTTTCTGTGGGCACAATTCCCAAGAACATCCACATGTCCAATTGTAACTGGGCACAACAAAAGACCAATTTTCCCTTATCCTTGCAAATTACCATTTTGCCCCTCGCGTATTTAGGCTCATAACTGAACCGTTCGAAATCCGATGACAGCGTGCCGCTTGTCATTGTACTCAAGAGATCGAGACCTACCTAACGATCCTCGAAATGCGTGAAATTAACTTGTCGTCTAAAAAGTCAACCATTTGCCCCTATTCAACCAAATTACCAACTTGCCCTCGAACTTCCAAACATCACAACTTCTTCCTCGAATGTCGGAATCGGACGTGCCACCTGTCTATGAACTCGTGACGTCACGAAATACGTCACAGGCATCAGTCAAAGTTCATTTGACTGCCCGAACGAAAGTCAACGTTTCGCCTATTCTAGGGGCAAAACCGTCATTTCGCACCGTCTATCCGAAATCACCCAACTAATCACCGATTAACTTTACTAATCTGTCATTAATCACTAATCTAATCCCAGTTTTCGGAACGGGTCGTTACATGCTTCGAAGGAGCAAAACATTTGGATGCTTCGCGGGGGTGAGGGCTTTGGACGCTTCGCAGGAGCGAGGGCTTAGATGCTTCACAAAAGCGAAGACTTTGGTGCTTCGTATGGGCGAAAGCTTTGGATGTTCTACTAGGGACACAGTGCATTCTCCATTCCCATTCCGAACTGCAAAGGCTGAAACACTACATAGTCGATGAACGACGAACAAAGTATAATGAACGACGAACATGACTGAAGAACATTGAACAACGTTCAAGAACTTTGAACATAGTCGATGAACGACGAACGAAGTAAGATGAACGGTGAACAAAGTTTGAAGAACGATGAGCAACGTTGAAGAACGATGAAAGATCGTGAGAGCTCCCCTTGAGTATTTCTCAATTGGCTCTCAATGAAAGTAGCAGTTGTTGAAGCAGAAATCGTACTTGATGCGAAAAATTTTCACAGTTCCTGAAAATAGCAAACAATCAGCTATCGTTGCCTCGATCGATTATCCGTGGGGTTGTTCGAACAAGAACACTCTAATGCCTAAATTAGCTTTGAGAGAGGAAAATGAAATATTTCGAAGCGAAGAATCGACTTATCATAATAATGAAATGAGTTCCGCTATTTATTGGAAAGTCTTTGGAGTCTCGGAGCGTTATGATTGGTCGGTTAAATTTGTAATTAATAAATAATATATTATTAATAAAATATATTATTTAATTATTATAATAATTGCTCATTATGGTGATAATTAAAAAAATTAATATCAATATTAATTGTTCATTATTATGAAAAATGACAATTAATATTACTGAGATTTTAACCCGATTAAATAATATATTTAGGTGGAAATACATTATTTAATGTGTGTGTGTTTGTGAGTCGTGAATGTCATTACCAGGGGCAATTTGGACATTTTGGGAATTATTGGCCACGTGACAGCTCCACAATTTTCAGGTGATTTTGGGTTCCACAATGACAATACCAATGATTGAGATGGGCATATATGTTATATATTTTCCTAAAACAATTATGGTGCTATCTATTACTCTATTTTGAGTACTCAAAAGTATGCAAAATAAGACCTTATACACTTAGATTTTCAGTATTAGTAAATGAATGTGACATTTACTTTAACAATATCGATATAATTTGCACATAGAATATAAATAAGTAATATAATGCGAAAATCTAGATAAGTCGCCTCCGATCCCGATGGCCCTTGGATAGATCCACTTTTATCTCAAATTGACATTTGTGAACAGCGAAGTTCATACTCAATATATGAAATAAAAATATTCGACGTTGATAAGGAAATGAGATTTCCTTCTCGAAAAGTTTTTTTAAAAAATGCGATTTTTTTCTCTTGTGATAAATGCTATGTAAGTAGGGGCATCTACATCAAGCTTTCTACATAGCAATATCTCAATCTTTAAGGTCAAATTTGGTCACTCATACAATGAATATTAATTTTAGCAGCGTATACGCTAAAGAGTTATCTTTTTAAATTAGCTCAATTACCATCTCATTTCCTAACATGTGGTGAAAATGATCGGTGAATAAGAACCCAAAAAAGCATGAGCTCTTTTGTTGAGATAGATATATTCTTATTCATATTCCTTGTATGAAATAAGATATTGCAGATAGAGAATATATCAAACAATCATATACGAAGGAACAGAGCCATAAATAGTTATGGTTGTAAAGCAACTTAAAAATACCTATTCCTCCATCCCCAGCAAAAGGAGATGCAATAAGGATTTGGATATCCCAACAGAACCCTTCAGATTTTTTCTTGCTTTGGAAATGCATAAAATCCACCGATTCTCCATCTCTTTCAAGTACATCTGATAAATATTTTCTCTCTTTATATTTCAGGGTAGTGAATTTGTAAATTTTTAACGTTTTATACCGAAAGTTGAAAACTGAAAATCAAAAACTCTGAGTGAAAGACCCGACAAGTCCATGTATCAAAGATATTGAGAAATCAAAGAGAATTGGATTAAGCTCAAAAGATCATATTCACCAACAGGTAGAACATGTACGTGCAACAACTGAGTAATCATGTCAAGAAACAAGAACACACTATTCCATTCACTTGAGTTTCTGTTAAGCTCTGTATTCCTCACATTCACGGGCATCTTTCAATGTATATATGAATACGTATTTGATGCGAATGCAATATCAAAAGTTGTATGAAATTTGAAGATATTCTAATCAGGAATGATTAGCCGATTAATCAAATAGTTGTATTTATGTTTATGCTAAAAACGACAACAGCTTACACTGCTAGAATGTTGAATGATTCCTCATTCACGTTGAATATATGTAGCTTTGCTTTTTCTTCAATACATCATGTAATTTGTTACTTGTTACTTATCAATTTTAGATAAATTTCTCTCCCACTTAGGATCTACATGTCCAAAATTAGGATATGTTTATTCCAACTCTTGATTATGTTTATTCCAAAATTAGGATATGTTTATTCCAAGCGTTGATATGTATACATCTAAATTTACGCTCTTTTTAGGCCTTTAGATTTGCTGTCAACTAGAAATTCTGATTTGAAGTAAAATGTGGAACTACATTAATGTTTTTTTTTTATTAAAAAGGAACCTTCATTGATATGATAAAAAAAGAGAGTACAACGATCGGGTGCACCACAAGCGATGCATGTAACCTCATTAAAACCCGATTAATTCAGGAAAAATCCGATGAAAGAAAAAAAGTACTAAAAAAAAAAACTCAATCAAAAACACCACCAATTAGTTAACGAGCAATATCAGCCACTAAAATGGGTGCTAACCAACGGGAAAACATAGGCCCCTCATGGATTTTAATTAATAATTTATTTTATCAATTAAAAACTTTATTTTCTTTCAATTAAAAATTGTTTTCTTTTCCATTTTGTTGTATTAAGATTTAAAAATAAAATCCTACGAAAATAAAATTGGTAAGAAAATAAAAAATAAAAACGGCTTCGGCCTCCATTCCGCCATCCTCCATCCCCCATCCCCCATCCTCCATCTTCTTCTTCGTGGAGTTCCTCCAACCTCGATCTTGTCTTAAAACTTAATTATCATGGTAAGTGGATATTTCTTGTTTAACAAATCCCATTTTTCATTTCATCTTTTCTATTCCCATACCTGGATATCGATCCACTATATGAAGCATATGTGAATTTGAATTCGATTTAACCTAAATTACTGTGATTCAAAGACAATAGCTAGATTAAAAAATAATCGTTTTTTATTATCATTATATAAGAAGAAAAAACCAGGTTTAAAAAATATTCGTGTTAATCGATTTTACCAGTATAATTTATAATATACCTTTTGTTTTGAATAAGTTATTGAGATTGAAATCAAATTCAAATTTCAATAAATTTGTTTCTTTGTTTGATATTTATGGAGATTGTAGAAGAAAATGGAGGCTAGGCATAAAGAAATAAGATGGATAATTGAGGCTGGCTCTGAAGAAAGAAGAAGCCCATGGGGGATATATGGAGGCATTCACCTTTTTCTTTCCAATTATCATATTTTTTTGTCAAATTTCCAATATAGTATTTAAGTTTTTATTTTTGAAATCAAATTTTTTAGTTCAGTTAAAATCCACATCATTTTTTTATTCAATAGGGATTCTTCATTGAACGAAGGAGAAAAAAGATTACACTGAAAGGGTGCACCACATGCGGCGCAAGGGCCTCGTTAAAACTCTCATCATAAAACCCAGCTAATTCGTGATCAAGCAAATGGAAACAGCTAGCAAGCAATGTCCCTAGTTAAAAGAAGGGTTAACAAAGGGGGAAACATCAGACCCCAAACAGCAGGCTCCTGGAGACACCGACCCTCTTGCGCCAAATGATGAGCAACCATATTCACCGAGCGGGGGCACACTAGAGAGTGACTCCAATGGGATCTGCAGTGCCTGCAATAGGTCGGATATCTCCCTAGCAAGCAAGCCAACCGGTGTCTAGAGGTGATGGGCAGATTTGATGACGCTGACCGCTTCCAGACAATTCGTTTCCACTATGACGTTTGACAGCCCTAGCCACCGAACCTGCAACAACCCCCGTCGAATAGCGTCAACCTCAGTGGCAACCACACACCCACCCAGTGGTCCCTGTCCAGAAAACCCGGCCACCAGAACACCATTCGAATCTCTAAGTACACCACCCACGCCCCGTTGAAGGGTGTCTCGGGCGACGGTCGCATCATAGTTGAGCTTAAATGTCCCTTCCACCGGCTTAACCCACCTAGTCACTTGCCTCAACGGAGCCCCCAAAGCATCCTGGGGTAGCTCACTAAATTCCGTAAAGCATGCCATGGCGGCCTCATATACTTCCTCCGCATCTTTGACCTGTAAATTGTGGACCACTTTATTCTGCCAAGTCCAGATATTTCAGCATATAAAACCAAATTGACATAACTACGACTCGGAAAGATGAGAGAAAGCAAAAGCAAAAAGATCAATAAAAGATCTAAGCGAGGGGAGCCCCACAAAGGGAATGCTGGAAAAACACCACACATTCTGACTATATTTACAGGCCCATAAGGCATGTAAAGAGTCCTTTAACACGTTTTCCACAGTAACAATCCACATAATTTAGAATAGCTTCATAGCTATATACGCAAAAAATCCAAAATAAGAAAACCAAGTGGAAATCCTACCATATATGTAAAGGCCTCATGAAAAACATAATTTGTTCTATTTTTAGGCTTTTTAATACTGTCACTAATCTTATAGATTCTCTATTATTGGAATTTTTTATTTTTATTTAATTTACACTCTCAATTACGTCACAATAAATATTTATTAGACTATTAAAATGTACGTTCAAAATGATAATTTTTCGATAAAAATTGAACGGAGTTACCAAATTTTATTGTCAGTATTATTTTTTGCCTTATGCCTCCTTTCACATTGAGATGAACTTGACGACGATTGATGATAAATCAAATGATATTTGGGCATATTTGCTGCCATCTATTATCAAGAAACAAGTGAAATATGCACACCAACAACAATCTCGATTTGAATCTCCATTCATAATTGATGCATTTCAGTCACTGACCTTTCCTTAACTTCTAAACGCAAAGAAATTTATAATATTAATATTGTTTTCATGAGATTTGAATTCGAGCTTCATAAATAATAAGAATATATCTGATTTTTTTCACTTGTAAATTAAAGTTTCAATTTAAACTATCATAAGTGACAATATGTCTAACTAAAATTCAATAACTAGTGATTGTTGTGTAATGTCCTGCACATATGACAACATGCACGCATGAATGAGTTTGGAAAACTGAAAATTTTCTTGACTAGGAGGTGCAGTGATTGAGCAAAATTGATGGGTGTGAATAGCAAAGGCCCAATGTCCAGAGAGACACGAACCACGCAGGTCTTGGTCCGCAAACACTGAATTTGAGGCCCACGTATAGCCCAAAAACAGCATCGTCATGCTCAACAGCTGGTTCCAATTAGGCGGAGAGTTGCATCCACTTCCAGCTATGGCCTTCTCCAACAGCTAACACACACACCCACTCTCTCCCTCTCAACCCAATTAGAAATGGATCCGACCCCCACGACGCGCCGGACCCGAAAAATCCCGCCCAAACCCGAACTCTACTCAACCGTAGTCATCCACGACGACGATGACTCCGCCTCCGAATCCGACCGAGACCAGCAGCAGCGAGGAAGCAAACCCAAGAGCTCCGACCTGTACGCCACAATGGTCTACAAGGATAATGCTCAAGGAGATGAAGAAGAAGAAGAAGACGACGATGCCTCTCTCCCTCCTCTCCTCAAACGGCTTCCCAAGGACTTCGGCGGTGGTGCCTCAATTGATTACTTCGACGATGAGGAAGAAGAAAATGGTGGGGATTTTGGCACCATGATCGTGAAGCCAGATCGCAGTCGGACAGTGAGGAGGTCACGTGACTTCAAGCGAACCTCCTTTGACGATGACGGAGGTGGCGACGGGTTCTCGACCTTTGTAGTGAGGTCGTCGAGCGAGAGGGAGTCTTTGGGTGGGACCGTGGTGAGGAGGACGAGCAGTGGCGCTGGTTCGACGATGAGCAGGGCGGTGGCAAGCATGCAGGCCTCATCCGAGTTAGGATATGGGAACAAGAGGAGGACAAGTGGGTCCTCGCAAGGTGAAGATTATCGCCAAACTACGAAAATGTCGTCGAGTTCCATACCCGATAGCGTTACCAAAGAAGACCCCACTACTAAATACGAGTTGCTCAATGAGCTTGGTGGGTATTCTTAGTTAAACTTCAATGTGTTTCTGCTTCTCTTTCATTTCCCCCTCAACGGAATTTTGCTTAGAGTGGTATTTTTGGTTGTTGGTGGTATTCGGAATGGCAGGGAAGGGTTCTTATGGCGCCGTGTATAAAGCTAGGGACTTAAAGACTTCTGAGATGGTGGCGATTAAAGTCATTTCGTTGTCTGAAGGGGTCTGTTCCGGTTATCTCTTCCTTTTCTCATGAATTTGGTTTGGTGCTTGCGGTTGAGTTTGATTCCTATTTGTTTTCAGGAGGAGGGGTACGAAGAAATTTGTGGTGAAATTGAGATGCTGCAGCAATGCAGTCATCCCAATGTGGTTCGGTATCTAGGGAGCTACCAAGGAGAAGAGTATCTTTGGGTAATGGATAGGATTTATGTTTTTGTTTTTGTTTTTTTTTAACCAGTGAAATACTAAATGACAGAGCTACCGTTGGTTTTCTAAAGCTGTAATTTGTTTATTGCACATATGAGATTGAGATTCTACTATTTTCTTTGTGCTATTAGATTGTGATGGAGTACTGTGGTGGTGGAAGTGTTGCTGACTTGATGAATGTTACTGAGGATTCCCTGGAGGAGTATCAAATAGCCTTCATCTGTAGGGAAGCATTGAAGGTATGATTAACCGAGTGCCTCATTTCTGTGCTTAATTTTTGTTATGAAGAAATGCTCAATCGAGTGCCTGCAATGCTTTAGTCATTCTGTTCTCTTTGGTTTATATTTTTGAACGGAAGATAACTAACTAAAGTATTTTCCTGTGCTGATCGTGATATACATTCATTCATTGTCGAAATTTGAAAAATTTAGCTGATGTATATTTACTATATTGTTGATTTCAACTTTCTTTTTCCTCCTTTAGGGCCTTGCATATTTGCACTCAATCTTCAAGGTGCATAGAGATATTAAGGGTGGCAATATTTTGTTAACTGAACAAGGAGATGTCAAGTTGGGTGAGTACAATTATTATTCAATTATATGTATTGGACTCTCTAGGAAAAGAAGTTTCTGTAACACATTAATACCTTAGTGGCATTACAGCATCATCAAAGAGGGTGTCACTTGATTTTTTTTCCCCTTTAGTTTTCTTTTTCAACAGTTCAATTGACATTAGAAATGGAGTATAATGAAGTGGCGTTACTATTCCTTTCAATTTTTTTCATGTGCGATGCTTGTATTTTTGTTCTATTTTAACAAAACACTGGCTCGAATTTGGTGTATGACAATGACAGGTGATTTTGGGGTTGCAGCACAGCTTACAAGAACCATGTCAAAGCGCAACACAGTATGTCAATTGCTTGGATAGGATATTAATGTTAGTGTTTAGTTTGACTTAGTTTATTAGTTCCCCAAAATTTGCGCTTAAGGGACCAGAAATTGCTAGTAGTTTGCTCTAAGGCCTTTTTGGCCAATTGTTTGCTCTAAGGACTGATGCATAGTGTTTTCTTCTTTTTCCTATTGTTGGGTGTTTTTTTTAGGGATAAATCCTTGTGCTGGGTACCAAATGGGTTGTATGAATCCCCTGGGTACTCAGCTTTGGTACAAAAGCAGTTGTTGAAGTGCTTTGTTATTTTGAAAAGAAAAATCAAGGGACTCTGATGATTCACTGGACATGCTTCATTGTGAAGAAACATACAAACCTTAGCTTTTTGCTGATAATTATTTATGCTTGATAAATGGAAGTAATTTTTCATGTTCTTTATTTTACTCAGTTTATTGGTACTCCACATTGGATGGCTCCAGAAGTTATTCAGGAAAGTCGCTATGATGGAAAGGTATCATGTCTACTCTGAAGAGAAGTTTATTTCCTTGTTCTTGCTTATTCCTTCTAGGCTCATGTGCTGCTCTTTTATTTTTGTTCACTGCTTTAGAGATGATATTATAATGGTAAAGCCCTTTTTTCAAGACTAATTTCTTGTTACTATGTGCTCTAGGTGGATGTATGGGCTCTTGGTGTTTCTGCAATTGAAATGGCAGAGGTAATATATGTTCAGCATGTAAATTGTTCTTCGGTATAGTGTTTGGCTACTATCCTAAATAGAGTACACTGGCATGAGTTCCCATGTGGAGATAATGGTTTGTCTTACACTATTCAGTTGTAATTCCTTTCCCCAAGATAATTTCATTCGTCATTATCATTGATTATTGACATGTATTCTTTGTAACAATTTTCAGGGCCTCCCTCCAAGATCTTCAGTGCATCCAATGAGGGTTAGTGGTTTTCAGTTTCTTACTCCCTAGTCATTAGAAAGTACAGTGCAGGTTTTCTTGATCACATTTTGTACAATGGTTGAATGTTCAATTGGAACGTGGGTGTCACCTGCTATTTTGTACGTTCTTTTGCTGTGCTTTTATTGACAATAAATTAAGAGATAGTATTAATAAGAATTTGATATTTCAAGAGGATGCGGCTTGGAGATGCATTTGATACAGAAATTAGCAAAATTGTCATTTTCCCCATAATTTTCCTGTGTTTAGATGCGTGTTCGTGTTTGGAGGAGTATGGCTCAAAAGTTTTGGTTAATAGAAATTGATACTTACGAGTATAAGGCTGTCATTAAACCTCCAAATATAAGCAGTCTTCAGTTTTCGTCCTTGGCTTCATTCTCTTATTAGAGTTTAAGGTTTCAACAAATTTCAAATAAGGTATAAGATCAGGCCTGAAGTTTGAAAACCTTCTCAGATGTACGCACACAACTATAGGAATGCATATGATCTTAAATTCATTTAGTGAAATTGTCATATTTTCCAAGCATAAGTACAGATCCTGTGATGTGACGTATGCTCATGTTTGGACGAGTATGGCTCCAAGGTTTTGTGGTTAATAACTGATATAGTCGGGGTGTCATATGGTCTTATATTCAATTAGTAAAATGGGAGCTTGCCTTATCACCATTTCAGAGCCCTCATTCTTTCCAAGCATAAGTAGGGATCCTGTGATGTGACGTGTACTCTCCCATGTGATCAGTTATGAGGTTTGGAAACCATTCTCCCATGTGCACATTCTACTCTTGGAAACGCATATGGCCCTATATTTGATTTTTTCCCCTCCACTTGAGTAGTTGAGTTGGCCACTCTAGTATACAATTAAACTTCCATGTTTGGAGGAGTATGGCTCCAAGGTTGTGTGGTGAAGACTGATAAAGCTAGGGGTGTCACTATTCCTCCAAACATAAGCAGCATTTGGCTCTCTTTTCCTTGACTCTATTGTTTCTTATGGTTCAAAATTTTAAAAATAGTTTAAAATTATGTATGAAGTTTGAAAACCGTTCTCCCATGTGCACATCCTACACTTGGAAATGCATATGGTCTTGTTTTTGGATTTTTTCCCCCTCGACTTGAAGTAATTGAGTTGGCCACTCGAGTATAGAAGTAAATTCTTTGTGTTTCCCCTCATCTCTCCTACCTTCTGTCATTTCTTTTCATGGTTTCAGTTCTTAATTCTTGAATTAAGGCTCAATAATTAATTACTGTTACATTTCTGATGGAATTGTTTGATGTATAATCAATTGTGAACATTAGTTCTTAAGAACTTTAGCTTCTGCTGAATCTACGTAACAAAAAAGGAAAGGAAAATTCTGCAGCATCCTCTCAATTGTTTCTTTCCATCTTTCCCAAGTTGAATGTTAATTCGTTTTTTCCTTTTGAAATCATTATTTGATGAGGGGATATGTAACCTATTTATTGTCTATTATAGGTTTTATTCATGATATCCCTTGAGCCAGCCCCGATGCTTGAGGATAAAGAAAAATGGTCCGTTTTCATTCTTTTGTATATCTGATCTTTTTTCTAGCAGTTTTTAAAGAGAGTATCCTGTATAAAGCAGTTCTCCTTACTCATCTGGTATCAGAGTGTTAAATCTTTCTAATGTATGCTAAAAGCATAATATGTAAATAGCCAACATAATCCCTTTTACTAGAACAGTTGTTGTAGCACTACTGAGCATGGGCTCCACTTATGTTAAGTACTTGGATGCGACTCTTTGCTTAGTCCTTATCCAAGCTGTTGTACCGAGTTCAATCTATTTATCCTTTAGGTGTTGCAATAGACTACATAAGTTCATTGAAAAAACATTTTGAAGTTTCTATCTGAACTCGTAGTACTGTAGATTCTTAAATTCCCATTTGGTTAACTTTTCTCATGTAAGTCAAAAGTTTTTGTTTTTTTTTTTCCATTAAATGTTTCAGGTTGTGCTCCAATGATTGTGAACATTATATGAACTTGGGTATTCTGTTTTTCAGGTCCCTAGTGTTTCATGATTTCGTGGCTAAGTGCCTAACAAAAGAACCTCGTCTACGGCCTACTGCATCTGAGATGTTGAAGGTAGTGTGGTAAAAGTGAATGGCTATTTCCATAATTCTAATTATAATTGGGTTATGAAGAACCTTTGTTTAGAATCTTGTATGTCAGGATAAATTTTTTCCCAAAATCAAATCCTTCTCTGCGGGAATCAACTTGAAGCAATGTTTTACGTAGACACTTGATTACTCTGCTAGTATACAGTTCCTGTGAGAACTAGTTATATTTGTCGTCGAGTGTAATGAGTTGTTTCAATGTTTTGAAAAGGAAACGATCCTTGCTTCATCTTTACCAATTCCCATAATCTGGAAATTGTTTTGTTCTTACTCAAACATATTTCATTAAAAATGCAGCACAAATTCATCGAAAAGTGCAAATGCGGTCCCTCTGCAATGGTGGGAAAGATTGAAAAGGCTAGGCAAATTAGGGCGTCCATGGCTTTGCAAGAACAAAATCTTGCTCCAGCTGAACGGGACGATGGTGTATGAAGTCCTCCTTGTTCTCTTTCTGTATGTTTCTGTCAAATAATTCATCCTAATAAGCAGTTTGTACTTTGAAACAGACAATTGTTGCTCCCAAAATCAATGAGGATTATGGAGATACCGTACCTTCAAAGCTGCAAAATAATGGACTTCAAGTGGAAAATGAAGTATCTGCAACTGGCACGTTGCGGAAGCAGAGCATATTTGGTGATGTTGGACTGGCTGCGGAAGGTATGTGTGTTATTCAACTGAAGACTTCTGGGTGTTCTTTATATGGTAGTTACATAGCAACTCATGGAAGTTAGGTAGCAGCTTAACCTAAATTAGAAACTACTTTCGGAAACATATTTTAGAAATTAATATTTGGATGGAACTACTGGTAAGGCGTACGCCATCTATTGAATGGGCTAAAATATGCAAAGCTAAAATATGCTTGCGTTTTGAACTCTTAGCAGGGACATGAAGGAACCGCTTAGCCCTTTACACATGCGTTACTTGTTCTTTTTTCAATTGCATATGGCGAAGTCACCTTTGGGCCTCACGGAATTCACTCAAAATATTAGATTGACAAGGGCAGAGTGGTGTAGCTATTATTAATAGCGACTTCATCTACTGCTTTTCGCTTCGCTTCGTGAGACAAGACATCACATGATTTTTGAAACATTGGGGTTGCTCTATTCATATTGAGCACCTCTAAGAAGAATTGGCTAAATGAATTTTTGTGCAATAATTCTGCTTGCACATAATTTTTATTTCCCCTGTTTGAAAATCTTTGTGCTCTTGGAGTCAAATCTATCTGATGGATGTGAAACCAATGTTTAACAGGTAATTTTGGCACTGTAATAATTCACAGTGAAAGAGATGAGACCACTACTCAGATAGAAAATTTTAATGTCAAGGAACGTTCAGCTGTTCCTGGACTTCTTGATAGCCCTCCGGATACTAGCACAGGAAGTAAATTGGCTGAACCCAGGTATTTTCCTCCCTAATATTTGTTGATCGTATTCAGATGTTTTGTTTAAGATATTTAGTTATTTTATTTGGGATAAGAGGTAAGGTGTGGATGTGTTGTAGACTTGTAGTCTCCCATAAAATTTGTTCATGTAGTTGAGTTCGTTATTTCTTAAAGTGAGCTCTGAACAATTTTACCGTCTTTAGTGGTACCAAATGTTACTGTTTTTTCCAAGGGTGATAATACGGTATTAATTGCCTAGTCAAAAGATAAACTGTATTTTCACAAGAGCTTACTGAATTTATTGGGATGCTGTATCAGGTTGGAAAATGCAAGAGGTGTTTCCAATAATGAAACTGTCACAAAGACAAAAGTTACATCTCAAGTACAAGTTGGAGGTCCAAGCAGTATAAGCAGTGGCACAGTGAAGAATGAAACTGTCAAAGGGAAAGCTTTTGCATTGCAAGATAAGGTAATCTTCCTGAATTCGATGCTTAGGGGGTGAAGGACCCTCTCATAATCGAAGATGCCCTCATCAAGCTGCATCTCTAGTTTAGTCATTTGGCTTTCAACCCACTACACCATTTCTAACCCTTCCACTATAAAACCTCCCATCCTAAGGGACTTCAAACTTCCCATTTGGCAAGAGATGTATTTAATTGCTTATATTCTTTTTATGGCAGCTTTGGTCCATATATGCAGCTGGTAATACGGTGCCTATTCCATTTTTGAGGGCAACGGATATATCACCAATTGCTCTCTTATCAGACAATGTTCTTGGAGGCACACATCAGGATAATAGTGGAGCTGTAGCCATGGAGGCACTGCAGGAGCTTTTTACTGGCGACGGGCAGTCCAAAAAGGGACGAAGAGGGCAAAATGAGGTCAACTCTCTCTCTCTCTCTCTACATATATATATATATATATTTATATCTCCCTCCCTCTCTCTTGAACATCTTTTAATCCCTTGATGTGCTGCAGATGCCCCTTCCTCCAAGTGTTTACAAAAGGCTTTTTGCAAGTCCAACTCTAATGAATCTCGCACAAGCTTTAGCCTACCACAAGATGTACGTCAACCAAGTTAATATTTGAGATTGCTAAACCTAACCTTCTATTGCATGTTTCAAGTGAATAACAAAACCACTGTATCACTTCACATTATCTCTCCTTGCCTGTTTTTGACTCCCAAGGTTGCTGAACCAATTTAATATTTAATATTTGCTTCAGGTGTTACGAAGATATGCCGCTCCAAGAATGGCAAGCAACTCAAGAACAGCAGACGATTCAAAATCTTTGTGATACACTAAGAACCATTCTCAGATTGTAGAACAATGTAGATTAGGCTGCCAAAACCAACGGGTATATTATTGCATGTAAAGAAAAAATGGTTGTCAACGTCCTTAAATTTTACATTAATTTTAGCTATCGTTTTTTAACTTTATTATTAGTAGTAGATGTCCATGAGTTAGATCTAAATGTGTAAAGATAGTTTTTCTATCAAATTTCTGTTTAAAAAACTTGTTTGATAAGACAATTTTGCCTTTACTCTTAGCAGAAATTGTGGAGAAATTTAATGGAAAAATTGTGCTTACACTTTTGGGCATAATTGAAGGATGCCTCTTACTGAAATTAATGTACCATTCAGGTGCATTGTTAACAGTTTTCTCTTATTGTAAAACAAAGGCTGAGGAGCTAGTTAGCTGTGCAGTCAACTGTGGTTGGTTTTGTATGATATTTTGTAGTTGTGGCCTAATGACTGCTGCTTCCTCGAGACCTGTGTTTTCTTTTTGACTTGTTTAACTAATATTCAGCAAATAACTATGGGCACTAGTAGTTGATCACTGACTAAATACAACAAATTAACTTGGAGGTGGGAACTTTTATCAATTTGCATTCAGGTTTTGTGTTTCCTGAATTTTTGATATGGTTAAAACATAATTTGTATACAACGATTATGTGACTATATGATGGAGGGTCGAATTGTGGTATAACTATTATTTCTGACTAAATACAAACATTGATCAACATTATTTTTGAAAACAGGCAAAAAATCATAAACTGAAGTGGCCGAACTAGAAAAAAGAATTCCATCTTTAGTTCCAAAAAAAAAAGAAAAAAAAAAGAGGTGGCCGAACTAGAATTTTTTAGAAAGTAGAAGGCGGAGCTTTGCTTGTGTAGAACCCAAAACCCCAGAGAGAGAGAGAGAGTTTGAAGCCTGGGCGGAGAGTGTGACGGAGAAGAAGAATAACGATGAGGGTCCAGCTACCGGGCGCTCGCAGGTGGCTCGCCTCCAAGTCTTCATCTTTCAGAAGCTTCGATTTCCGAGCAGCCCACCCGCTGAAGCATCAAAAACCCTTTCTCCTAAACCCTCCTCATCCTCTTCCTCTTTCTTTTGGCTCTCTTAAACCCACTTTCACTCCCACAATATTTTCTTGTGCTTCTGTTTCTTTTCGCTTCGTAAACACCGAGTCCTCCTCCTCCGAGGATTTTGAGGACGATCAAGATGACCCTTTTCAAGGTACACCTCCATTTTCTCGGCTTCCTCTTTTCCCATTTATGAAGTTTTTTTTTTTTTAAATTAATTTCAATTGTGTGTTTTTCTGAATGGTAATTAAGTAGCTCCATTGCCCTTAAGCAGCCAATCTTCATTCAAACTGGGCACTATTGGGAATGCTGATTACAAAATATGTATCTTTATGCTCCCGTTCTGCATTGAGTTGGACCCATAAGTAGCATTGTGGTTTTGATTATGTTATTTATCTTGTATTGGAATTGGATTTGCCTTGTGTTATTAGTGATCAACGGCCAATGCCACAAGTCGAGTGCTTATTTTTTTAATAAAAAGAAATACCTTCATCAGTAAATAAATCTTACGCGGAGTTGGTAGTAAATAACTATAGTTATGATGTGTTCCTCTTAATTTGTTATTTTCGTTACACGTTCACTTACATTGTTGCTTCATGAGACCAAATGCGGCTTTGATTCTTAGCCGCGTATGTTTCTAAGGTCATTACAAAACTGTGAAGCTGCATTCTGTTATGTATTTCCTGTGATTTCCAGGTGAAGAAATTGAAGAGGGAGCCTCCGGTGGAATGGAATACGGAGACAGCACAGATGGTTGGGAGGAGGAAGAGGATGTTGCTGAGGCTGAGGTACATTGTTCTGTCTTGAACATTTTGGTAGCTCAACCTTCATTTTAGCTTTAAAGTTTATGTTTTATTTTATGCTAGCCTTTGATTCGTATAGGTTGGCGATGGAGGTGATGGTGGTGGAGTGGTGTTCCATGGTGTTCTCTGGGGTGAGCGGGCTCTGTCCATTGCTCATGAGGTTCTTCTGCAATTTGGTGACAACATGAAGCTCTTCTCTTTCAAAACTACTCCTCGAGGATACGTTTATGTCAGACTGGATAAACTGTCACATGAGTAAATCTTCTGCTCTTTTCAATTATAACCTTTAAAATAAAAAAGCTTAATATACAGACTGCAATAGAAGAATAGCAGACCCTTAGATCATAACACTTTTTATTAGATACTCGGTTTCCTAATTGATTGATTGTTTATTGAAACTCTAGAAATTGCAAAGGGGAGAAAAGAGAAAAATCTTCATCAAGGCCTTTCTTATTTATTCACTTTTATTTGGCATAATTTGTTTTGTTTTGTGGATGGAGTAAAAATAAATTTAGAAAACAGACAATAGATGCTTCATATTCGTCCCTTTTTGTGTTCACTTTACGACCCTTTGTTATGATAACTCTACGACCTTTGTTATGATAACTCTATGACCCTTTGTTTTTATCAGATATGGATGTCCCAATATGGAGGAACTTGAACTCTACAGTCAAGAATACAAGAAAAGATTAGATGAGGTTGGAGAACTTGGAGAAATACCTGATAATTTAGCTCTTGAGGTATTTAGTGATTATTAAGTGGCTGCTTTACTATGTGCTTGGATTTCGAATTGAATTTTATCCTCAGTAATATGTTTAATCTATACACCAACTTTTCTTTTTGAAGGTGTCATCTCCTGGTGCAGAGAGGTTACTAAAGGTACCGGATGATTTACATAGGTTTGAAGACATGCCTATGAGAGTAAACTATGTAGAAAATGTGGATTCTAAATGCCGAGAAAAGGATGGAGTATTCAATCTGGTAACCATTGAGACAGAGTCAGAGAGCTGTGTGTGGAAGTTGGCAAATGTGAAGGCAAACAGGGATCCTGCTAGCAAAGGCAGACCGTTAACACGTAAACAGCGGGATTGGAGATTAAAATTGCCATTTTCGGAGCATAGAAAGGTACTTCTGTATCTAGAATACTGAAAACCACCAATTTATCTGTAGTTTAAAACTCGAGTTTGTAGAGCTTTGCCATGTTTTAGTTTTGGTTAGGATACAGAGGTTTTAGCAGAAATCTGGTGTTGTTGCACTTTCTGCATCCTATCCGGGATTTTGTTTCAAGATTTTAATCCAAGTGTAACAGAGACCTCAATTTTTCAAGACATGATTGTTACTGAGTTTCATATCCATGTGGTTAGTGCAATTGCCCATCTACTCGAGTCTCAAATGATACACTTCTTGTGCTTGCTTTCCGTATTAAGATTCTTTTCTTTTTTGGGCCATACAATGTTTAAATCTTATTAGGTAGCCAATGGACCATCCCATCTCCCTCACGCCTATTCGGGGAGAGAAACTTGCAAGGATCGGAGACTAATGCTTGATTGATTTGATGTTCCGTTAATGACATTCTCATCATGTACAAGTTTCTCTCCTATTCAGGATAGGGTGCAAATTTTTTGGCAGGAGTTGGTAGACGCCACTCAAATTACTACTCAATTTTGACAAGAAATTTTGGAATTGGAACAAATTTCAAATCATAAGGGATCAAGAACAAATTCAAAGAAAGGAAAAAAAATTCAAAGAAAAAAGATCACTGTTTTCATAAAGTAGACGAAGAAGAAAACCAAGAAGTAAAAGAGTGAATGAAACAGTTAAATTGACAGCACGCATCACTTGAATTGATACAGAAACAGAAGTTGTTATTTGTGGGGGTCCATGCTGTTTGTTTTCATGGTGGCCCTGTATAAGGTGGTTGCTTGTCGGTTTTCAGTTGCTCTCTCTCTCTCTCTCACACCCCATTTTCGGTGGGTTTAACTTTTCAGTTTTCAGTTGCTCTCTCCCTCTCTCTCTCACCCCATCTCTCCCTCTCTCTCTCTCTCACCCCATTTTCGGTGGGTTTAGCTTTTCAGTTTGCTCTCTTCCCTCTCTCTTTCTCTCACCCCATTTTCTCCCTCTCTCTCTCTCACCCCAATTTCGGTGGGTTTAGCTTTTCAGTTTGCTCTCTCCCTCCCTCTCTCTCTCTCACCCCCATTTTCGGTGGGTTTAGCTTTTCAGTTTGCTCTCTCCCTCCCTCTCTCTCTCTCACCCCATTTTCGGTGGGTTTAACTTTTCAGTTTTCAGTTGCTCAATCTCACTTTCTCCATTTAGGTTTGGATTTAACTTTTCTTCAATTTTAGGTCGGACAAAATTCCACCATTTCGTCGTTTATTATTATTTTAAAATTGAATTAGATTGGATAATACAGAGTTAGAAATATTCAACCATGAAAATGGATTATCTCGAAAAAAGAAAAAACATAAAAATGGATCAGGACGACCAAAGAATAATTGCAACCCTAATTAGGGTTGTAGAAGCCGTTTTTTGAAAGAGTGAATGAAAAATGACGGGTCGAATCACAACTGAGATTTCGACATCCGTGATCCATTTTGTTAGGTCATCAAGAAAGCAACCCAGAATTGAAAATTACAATCCCCTAAAGTCACAGCGTTAGTGTGGAACCCAAAATCACCGGAAGAATGTGGAGCTGCCACGTGGCCCATAATTTTTGGAATGACCAAATTGCCCTTGGCAATAATACTTGAAGCCAAAGCACCGAACATGGCTCAAGCCCACAACGCTTACATAGCCCCAACATTGGGCTCAAACGGGGATGACATATGGAAGCCTTTCCACCCTCGATCTGTGTAACACGTGTCAGTATGCAAATCAAGCAGCATTTGTCCCACATCGAAACTATGGAAATTGAACATCCCACTAACCCCTATATAAGGGGTACACATTTCCCAATAAAAGTAAGTCGATTCTTCGCTTCGAAGTATATCATTTTCCTCTCTCAAAGCTAACTTAGGCATCAGAGTGTTCTTGGTCGAACAACCCCTCAGGTAGTCGATCTAGGCGACGATAGCTAATTGTTTACTGTTTGCAAGAATTGTGAGGACTTTTCGCGGCGGGTTTGATTTCTACTTCAACAATTGGTATTTTCATTGAGAGCCGATTGAGAAATACTCAAGGGGAGCTCTCAAGGTCGTTCATCGTTCATCATACTTCGTTCATCGTTCATCGACAATGTTCAATGTTCTTAAATTTTGTTCATCGTTCTTCAACTATGGTCATCGTTCATCGTACTTCATTCTTCGTTTATCGACTGTGTTTGGAAGTCCTTGAACTTTGTTCATCAGTCGCGTTCATCGTTCATCGTACTTCATTCGTCGTTTATCGACTATGTTTGGAAGTCCTTGAGCGTTGTTCATCAGTCATGTTCATCGTTCATTATACTTCGTTTGTCGTTCATCGACTATGCTCGAAGTTCTTGAATGTTGTTCATCGTTCTTCAGAACTTTCCTTCAATCCTTGCGGTTCAACGTGGTTAGGGCATGACGATCCATTCTATCATTTGAAGGTAGCGTTTCAGCCTTTGTAGCTCGGAAAGGGAGCAAAGAATGCACTGTGTCTCCAGAAGAGTACCAAAGCCTTTGCCCTAGCGAAGCCTACAAGCCTTCGCCCTTGCGAAACATCAAAGCCTTCGCCCCAGTGAAGCATCTGAAGCCTTCGCTCCCTCAAAGCATCAAAGCCTTCGCTCCTGCGAAGCATCCAACCCTTTGTCCATGCAAAGCATCCAAAGCCTTTGCTCCTACGAAGCATCCAAAGCCTTCGCTTCTGCAAAGCGTTCAAAACCTTCGCTCCCGCGAAGCACCAAAGCCTTCGCCCCAGCGAAGCATCTGAAGCATTTGCTCTTGCAAAGCACCAAAGTCTTCGCCCTGTGAAGCACCAAAGCCTTCGCCCTACTGAAGCATCCAAGCCTTTGCCCTAGCGAAGCATTCAAGCCTTCGCTCCCGCAAAACACCAAAGCCTTCGCCGCAACAAAGCATCTGAAGCCTTCACTCTCGTGAAGCATCTGAAACCATCGCTTCCGCAAAGCATCTGAAGCCTTCGCTCCAAGTGAAGATGACAGGACCCATCCCAATCCCCCCGGGATTAACGCGGGATGACCCTACTCCCGTCTGACACGAAGTGTCAGACAAGGGATATTTCCGACCTTTGCCCTCCCGGGCTATCAGAGTACGCCAGGATCTGGAGGAGGCATGTGATATCTCGGTCTCTGCTACAGTCCGCATCGTATCCAACCTGAAGGGTATTAAAAACAGAAAGACTGTGAGTGGACAAAAATAAAGAGTTTATAAAACATATTTCATAAAAGACTTTTATACCCTTCACTAAAAAGCATGCATGCATAGAAAAACCATTTATCCAATCATATATGTTAAAACATCCACAATTAGGGTCTCAGCCCCAAAATTCCGTAAATACAAGTCATACGGGCTCCTGCCCAAAACCATTTACAGAAAACCATAACACAATTTTCCAAAACCAATGGAAATCATGTTTATCCATTATATTCATATCCAAAACCTGTCACGGTAAAATAAAGCTACACGTGTGCTAACCGGGGTCTCAAACCTAAGTCTCTCCAGGGTCCACCCAGGTCAATGTCCGTAGATCAATGACCCTCCCTGGAGGTAACGAACCATGCCCATCCTGAGAGTAAGGAACCCAACTGGGGGGCGACTCCACTCAGTCAGTGCTCCGTGACTACTCCGGGGTCCACCCAGGCCAACGACCCTCCCCGGAGGAGACAATCATATATAAAGGATGGAATATGAAAAACCTTTTGAAATCATTCTTGAAACCTTTCAAGGATTCATGCCCGGCCCCCATAAGTCGTCATGAACCATAAAATCCTTTCATGGGTTCATGCCGGTTCCCATAAACCGTCATGACCTGTAAATCCATTTTAAGGATTCATGCCGGTTCCCATAAACCTTCATGAACCATAAAAACCATTGGTAACACATAATTGGGCGCTAGGCCCGAATCCACATAGAAACTGGACCTCCGGTCCGAATCGTAAACCAAATGGGCCTTCGGCCCGATTCCGTAAATCAAATGGACCTCAAGTCCGGGAATTACCTTTTCAAATCCAAAATCATTTCATGAAATCATATCCAAAACCACAAGAATGGAAAATCAGTGTAAAACCGAAAAACCTCGATTTATGTGCAAGCACGTAAATCGCCTCGAAATACGTGAAACTATATAATTTACAAGCATCCAAATCAACATCATAAAATCATATTCATAATCCATTTGGAAATCCAAAACCATTTCATTTAGACCAATAAAGACATACAGCCCCGTATAGGAACCGTATAGGGCCGAAACCTTGAAATACGTTCCTGTACGTAACCACACATCCAAATGCACTCATGGCATCACAAACAAGTATTTAAAACATATAATAAACATTTATGCATGCACCAATTTAGAAAAAAAGGTCCACTCACAGACCGTCCGAGCTGCCGCCTCGATTTGCATGCCATACGGCTCCCCGAGCCGATCACCGTCATCGGGACTTCCAAACCTATCCAAATTTTTACAGAAGGTTACTAACTACTTAATTAACCTCCTACCAAAGCCCCGTAATTTTCCCGAACTTTTAACTATTTTTAAACCGACCCTAAACCTTCCGACAACCCGAAAGCTATTGAAACGATGTCCGATTGACACGAGACCAGTCCCAAAATCTTCGTTAAATCGAATAGAAGATTTCCCGTGTTGAACACTTTCCAAAATTATGGACCACGTACCCTCACGAGCCCCTAGAAGGTCGAAAACACTGTTCATCATCACCTACCCCTGAAAACTGGTTTTTTTTTTGTTTTGGACCGGTTACTGTAGCAGTACTGTTCCGAACCGGCGAGAATTTTTCAGAGGTTTTCTCCCTCTATTTTGGTCCGATTTCAACCCTAATTAATCCTATAATTCATATCTCTTCATTCCCTATCAATTCCAATCATCAAAACGACCTAAAAATATCAAAATTCCATGGTTCAATCTTTGAACCATACAGTTCAACGTTTCCAGTTTTTCCCCAGAGCTTCTCCGTCACTAACCACCTCCCAAATTCATCTTAAAACCTTCCTAACATCATAATAAACCCCTCCCAATCGACCAAAACTATCCCTAATGTTTGAAATCAAAAATAGGAGAAAATGGGAAAAACCGAGCCATACCTCGGGTTCGGTCTCCGCCGTGCACGGTGGCTCCCTCCTGGCCGGCCACCATCATCCTCAATCCTTCCCTCACTTCCCTGGTTCCTCAAATGGTCATGGGTGAAGGTTTGGATTGGATGGGTTTGGGTTGCACAGAGGATGAGATCGGGGAAATGGTTTGTGTTTGAAATGAGGAAAATGGAATGCACGGTGCATGAAGGGAAAAATGGTGTCCATTGGATGGGTGACACTTGTCACTCATCCATTGGGTCCTCCATTAAATATCTGGGCCCCACAAAAGTCCAAAAGTTAACTCGTTCCGTAATTCGTGCAATAGTGCACTTGAACTTCCGTGAACCGTAACTTCGTCGCCGAACGTCCGAATTTGACGTGCCGCCTGTCTATGGATTCGTATCGTCCTTATCTACGTAACGGTCTTCGGCCCTCGGCCATCGGACCTCCCGGTCAAAAAGTCAACATTTGACCCCCTTTTATCCAAAATTACCAAAATGCCTCTAAACTTCCGAACGTCATAACTTCCTCCTCGAATGTCGGAATTGAACGTGCCACCTGTCTATGAACTCGTGACGTCATGAGCTACGTCACGGTCATCGGTCAAAGTCCATTTGACCCCCCGAATGAAAAGTCAATATTTTACCCACGCTAGGGGCAAAACGGTCATTTTGCATCGTTCGTCCGATTTCTCCCTACTAATCACCGATTAACCTCACTAATCGTGATTAGTCACTAATCTAATCTAGGAATTTGGGACGGGTCGTTACAACCTTCCCTCCTTAATTAATTTCGTCCTTGAAATTCCAACCGACCTAATTCCAACCGTTCTTCCCTCCTTAATTTGTTTCGTACTTGAAACTCCAACTATCCTGATTCCACATCCACCTCGTGGAAAGTAAAATCGACCGCAAAACACGTGTACACTAGTACACCTATTAAACAAAATAGTACGTACTCGTCTGCAACCAGACGTACCACTAACGCTCACGTCGCCTCGTCTACATTCGACCACGTCGAATAGCAGAAGTCGTACGCTCCGAACTGACACCACCTGTCAGTATCAGAGTAGCCTAAGTATCCTATGATCGATCCACTTGTCAAATCTACCCTTTCGCTGACAAAACAACTAGACGATTCCTTACTCGATCACTAACTATCCTGACGTCTGCTCCCACTGGGAGTCATCAGACCTCACACAACGATCCACGTTGACACCTCCGACAAACTGTCACCACTTGACAGCCGTCAGTCGACAACTGACACTATAACCACTTGTGGTTATACTAACCGCCAACTCACTCAACCTGTGTGTAACTAGACCCATCAGAAATACCGTGACCCAACGCACAGTATCCAATGTCCAGTCCACGACCTCAACTAATCCGATGGTATCGGAACTAAGCCGACTACCAACACATTCACCAATGTACCCCTAGTATAACCTATATACCATCACCAGGCACGACAAGTCTGCCCAGTATCGTACCCCGGAAAACGTACAAGGTACGTACATCTACCCATCAATCAGACTACAACCACAGCAACAACGACGTCAACAGGACGACCTAGGTTGTAGGCAATCACGTTTCAATTATGGAGTTCACTTGTCCAATCCAGTATCAGACAAATAGAAACTCCAACCCATCATCCATTTCCAAATCCGAATCCGCAATTTCGTAAGAAATCCCGAATCCAAACTCAGAAATCATATCCATAGCCATGTCCAAATCCGAATCCGAAATCATTATTCTGTAAGCTAGCATTTAGAATAACCATTCCGAACCCAAATCCATAAAAGAAAATCCAGTGTCAAGCGCTAGAATCAAATCCTGAATCGTCACCCAGAATCCGATTCCAAAATCCAAATCCAGAAATCCACTTTCAAGTTCCAAAATCAAATCCTGGATCTTCATCCAGAAATCTGATTTCAAAACCCGAAATCTCATTCTCGTCTACCGAGACGTATCAAAACTGAACCTTTCGGTTACCTATTCAACCGATTACCACATTACCATCGATTGACTTCATAGGGAAGTCAATCCCAAAATCGACACAGCTCTAAGCTGACAAAATCCGACCTCATCGGACACTTACTCGTCGGACAACTACTCGGGCGAGTAATATACCATACGGGATTCACCTCGAAAAGAAGTTCAGTCCCAATATCCTCAACTCAAACATCCAGGTAAGAGTGATAAACTCTCCACCTATCTAGATTATCAAGATCACAATCCAGATCCATCACTACGTCAACCGACCATAGACGTCACGATCCCCGATCGTCACAACGTCCAAAGTCCTAGACCATTTCCCACATCTACATAGATCAGTCAACGACGAGACACGTCGAGACTGTGGGTTCTCCCCAATCACTTCGTATCGATCCTTGTCATTCCACAGAGGAAAAACCAAGGATGATCGAAAATAATGACATCAAAAGTCATCCTACGTGAATACAATCAAAACTCATTGCATTCACCACGTCACATAATCCAACATCGTTTGCCACCAAGCAGAAAATGAGAAATCTCAGTCACCTAACTTCTATATACTTACTCCACTTGATGACCCAAAACAAATCCTGGGTCCATCAACCAATACACGATCAATGTACTGGTGACTACAAACATCACCTAACGTCATCTACCACCATCTACCATGGTATAATTCGAGAAGTCACTCATTACCAATGCGGAAAACCCGCATTCGATTCGTCACCTCAATCGCAACCTCTCGCGATTCTGAAGTTCCAACCATACCAGAACCATCACACTATGACATCAGCCACGTGTCCAGCACCAATTTAACTCTATCCGTGATCCACTCCCGGATCACCGGTACCAAACATATGCCCATCTCGACAGAGTCACATTCCGATCCGTAACTCATCGTCATCACAATCGCTACTCTGCATCGAATGGAATCAACCGCCCGTATTTAACCATTCTGTATCCCCATTCCGGGATTCCATCGACAAGTACCAACCCTGATAACTTGTCCAACCAATCACTAACCAGTCGTAACTCAACTAAACCAATGTCGTCTACCAGGTCGCCCATGACCTTAGTTACACAAACAATCCATCACAACTAAGTAGCACGACAACCAATTAGGTCTAATCGATAAGTACAACTCCGACTGTGAAGTGCAGTCCCATCACAAGCTGTCATGACTAGACCGACTAACGAACCCTAATTCGAATAGTCGTCAAAGTCAAACCACTTGCCAACTCACATCTATGAACCATACAACCTAAGGCAGGGTTCCACAATCACATCTAGGGTCAATATGAACCCAACTGCAAGCTACCAACTGCAGAAAGCAGTAAAATAAACAACCTGACCGACTCCGCGGTCTTGACATCGTAAAGACGTCAATCCAACTAGGATTCCTCGAATCCGACTGCTAACTGCTGACTGTAGTAAATCCATCTAACTCAACCATATCCGAACATCCAACTCAACAATATTCGACCATCCGATGATCACAATTCCCAACCAGTCGTCAGAACTGATCCTACGACATCGTGAAAGACGATCCCAACTAACCGTCTCACGATCACAACCTAACGTACGAATACGTTCATCCTTCCATAGAGTCCCACATTGTCAACCCCGACAGAATTATGGCAACCCCGGCATCAAGTGTCGAACCAGGACATTCCACGATACAGTCCTACTAACTATCGTATCGGCATCCCAACAATCAGGTTGACCACGAACTGTAGCCCCTTGAGATATCACATCCTCGACCTGTGTACATACTCCAAGAGCTCCACGGTTGCTCGAATAGAGACAACCCCGCTCTGATAAGCAATCCTATGCTCTGATACCACATTGACAGGACCCATCCTAATCCCCCCGGGATTAACGCGGGATGACCCTGCTCCCGTCTGACACGAAGTGTCAGACAAGGGATATTTCCGACCTTTGCCCTCCCGGGCTATCAGAGTACGCCAGGATCTGGAGGAGGCATGTGATATCTCGGTTTCTGCTACAGTCCGCATCGTATCCAACCTGAAGGGTATTAAAAACAGAAAGACTGTGAGTGGACAAAAATAAAGAGTTTATAAAACATATTTCATAAAAGACTTTTATACCCTTCACTAAAAAGCATGCATGCATAGAAAAACCATTTATCCAATCATATATGTTAAAACATCCACAATTAGGGTCTCAGCCCCAAAATTCCGTAAATACAAGTCATACGGGCTCCTGCCCAAAACCATTTACAGAAAACCATAACACAATTTTCCAAAACCAATTGAAATCATGGTTATCCATTATATTCATATCCAAAACCTGTCACGGTAAAATAAAGCTACACGTGTGCTAACCGGGGTCTCAAACCCAAGTCTCTCTAGGGTCCACCCAGTTCAATGTCCGTAGATCAATGACCCTCCCTGGAGGTAACGAACCATGCCCATCCTGAGAGTAAGGAACCCAACTGGGGGGCGACTCCTCTCAGTCAGTGCTACGTGACTACTCCGGGGTCCACCCAGGCCAACGACCCTCCCCGGAGGAGACAATCATATATAAAGGATGGAATATGAAAAACCTTTTGAAATCATTCTTGAAACCTTTCAAGGATTCATGTCCGGCCCCCATAAGTCGTCATGAACCATAAAATCCTTTCATGGGTTCATGCCGGTTCCCATAAACCGTCATGACCCGTAAATCCATTTTAAGGATTCATGCCGGTTCCCATAAACCGTCATGAACCATAAAAACCATTGGTAACACATAATTGGGCGCTAGGCTCGAATCCACATAGAAACTGGACCTCCGGTCCGAATCGTAAACCAAATGGGCCTTCGGCCCGATTCCGTAAATCAAATGGACCTCAAGTCCGGGAATTACCTTTTCAAATCCAAAATCATTTCATGAAATCATATCCAAAACCACAAGAATGGAAAATCAGTGTAAAACCGAAAAACCTCGATTTACGTGCAAGCACGTAAATCGCCTCGAAATACGTGAAACTATATAATTTACAAGCATCCAAATCAACATCATAAAATCATATTCATAATCCATTTGGAAATCCAAAACCATTTCATTTAGACCAATAAAGACATACAGCCCCGTATAGGAACCGTATAGGGCCGAAACCTTGAAATACGTTCCTATACGTAACCACACATCCAAATGCACTCATGGCATCACAAACAAGTATTTAAAACATATAATAAACATTTATGCATGCACCAATTTAGAAAAAAAGGTCCACTCACAGACCGTCCGAGCTACCGCCTCGATTTGCATGCCATACGGCTCCCCGAGCCGATCACCGTCATCGGGACTTCCAAACCTGTCCAAATTTTTATAGAAGGTTACTAACTACTTAATTAACCTCCTACCAAAGCCCCGTAATATTCCCGAACTTTTAACTATTTTTAAACCGACCCTAAACCTTCCGACACCCCGAAAGCTATTGAAACGATGTCCGATTGACACGAGACCAGTCCCAAAATCTTCGTTAAATCGAATAGAAGATTTCTCGTGTTGAACACTTTCCCAAATTATGGACCACGTGCCCTCACGAGCCCCTAGAAGGTCGAAAACACTGTTCATCATCACCTACCCCTGAAAACCAGTTTTTTTCTGGTTTTGGGCCGGTTACTGTAGCAGTACTGTTCCGAACCGGCGAGAATTTTTCAGAGGTTTTCTCCCTCTATTTTGGTCCGATTTCAACCCTAATTAATCCTATAATTCATATCTCTTCATTCCCTATCAATTCCAATCATCAAAACGACCTAAAAATATCAAAATTCCATGGTTCAATCTTTGAACCATACGGTTCAACGTTTCCAGTTTTTCCCCAGAGCTTCTCCGCCACTAACCACCTCCCAAATTCATCTTAAAACCTTCCTAACATCATAATAAACCCCTCCCAATCGACCAAAACTATCCCTAATGTTTGAAATCAAAAATAGGAGAAAATGGGAAAAACCGAGCCATACCTCGGGTTCGGTCTCCGCCGTGCACGGGGGCTCCCTCCTGGCCGGCCACCAACATCCTCAGTCCTTCCCTCACTTCCCTGGTTCCTCAAATGGTCATGGGTGAAGGTTTGGATTGGATGGGTTTGGGTTGCACAGAGGATGAGATCGGGGAAATGGTTTGTGTTTGAAATGAGAAAAATGGAATGCACGGTGCATGAAGGGAAAAATGGTGTCCATTGGATGGGTGACACTTGTCACTCATCCATTGGGTCCTCCATTAAATATCTGGGCCCCACAAAAGTCCAAAAGTTAACTCGTTCCGTAATTCGTGCAATAGTGCACTTGAACTTCCGTGAACCGTAACTTCGTCGCCGAACGTTCGAATTCGACGTGCCGCCTGTCTATGGATTCGTATCGTCCTTATCTACGTAACGGTCTTTGGCCCTCGGCCATCGGACCTCCCGGTCAAAAAGTCAACATTTGACCCCCTTTTATCCAAAATTACCAAAATGCCCCTAAACTTCCGAACGTCATAACTTCCTCCTCGAACGTCGGAATTGAACGTGCCACCTGTCTATGAACTCGTGACGTCATGAACTACGTCACGGTCATCGGTTAAAGTCCATTTGACCCCCCGAATGAAAAGTCAACGTTTTACCCACGCTAGGGGCAAAACAGTCATTTTGCATCGTTCGTCCGATTTCTCCCTACTAATCCCCGATTAACCTCACTAATCATGATTAGTCACTAATCTAATCTAGGAATTTGGGACGGGTCGTTACAGAAGAACCAAAGCCTTCGCCCTAGCGAAGCATCTAAAGTCTTCGCTCCCGCGAAGCACCAAAGCCTTCGCTCTCAGTGACATGACCCACCCCCAATCCCCCGGGATTAAGGGCTAAGTCATGCTCCCGCCTAACTTACGCGTGACACGAAGGCTAAACCGACGTCCAACCTCCATGTAACACATAAGCTGGAAAAGAGATTTCCTAGTCGAACCGTCCAACAATTTCCGAAATTCCTAGAGCGCGCAGAACCTACTGTGGATCGCGTGTGTGATGTCTCCGTCTCTCTCTACCAACAGCCCGCACCGCAACAACTTGGAGGGTATCAAAAACATAAAATACTGTGAGTGGACAAAAATAAATAGTACATTCAGAAAACTGTTTATAGACAAGTACTTTTATACCCTCAATTTAAAACCAATGCATGCATATGAAACCAATTCACAAAACCATTTCATATCCAAAACCATCATTGAAAACTCGAATCGTTTCTTTTCTCAAATCCGCAATTCAAATCCCGGGCCTCATCCCAAAATCATAAATTCGCATCAAAGTACGGGAACTCAGCCCAAAACTTATCAAATCCCAATCATCCGGGCCATTGCCCAAAACATCTGTAAACCAGTGAAAAACCAGTGAAAAATATCAATCAATTGAGTTGCTGGATCTCAAGTGTGCCCGTGTGACGACCCGAAAATTCAAAAAAGGAAAAATTGGAAAAATTGGAAGGAAATGACGATTTTGCCCCTAGTTATAAGGGTCAAAAGTTGACTTTTTGATCGGGATCTTGTTTTAACTTTCCGGAAGGACTGTTGGATAGGTCTTGGGACGCTGAATCCGTGGACAGGCGACATTCGTCAATTGGAGTCCGGATGAAAAAGTTATGGATTGAAGAATGCAAGGGGCATTTTGGTCATTTGTGTATAGAAGGGTAAAATGGTAATTTGGCTGGGATATTTGATGAATCACCCATCAATGACTCATGCCACCCGCTAGTGACACATGTTACCCTAATTTGAGGCTTAGTGGCTGAGATTGCCACGGGTTGTCTATCCAATTCATATTAATCCACAATTTAAATGAATAAAAATGAAAACAAAAAACAGAGAACAAGTGTGTGTGTGCTTCACTCAAACAAAATAGGACAATGGGACTTGATTTCAGAACAACAATGAGAACCCGAACCATGAATCTGAGAATCTGAGCTTATTTGAGAGGGTGAATTCGTGAAAGGAAAGAAAGGAGAGGGGAGAGAAGAGAACTAGAAAACACCCCAAGAACCCGAGAAGGTGTTTGTAAAATTGAGAATCAAAATTTGAATTTGAGACATTAATTGGACAAACTCAGCTTGAATTAAGCTTCTGGAGGAAGGAACGAGTTGAACTACCATTGAATTCGAAGGAAATTGATGAACAAACACTAAGAACACACCTTGCGACATCTTCGAATTTTAGAGGTTGAGTTCAAGTAACTGGAGGTAAGAAATCTTGAAATTGGTTTCGCATTCATGTTTATAATGATCTTAAGACACTTTCTGGTTGATTAGATTCTCGAATTGAACTCAAATTGGAGACAATTGAACTTATAACCAACCGGGTATCGACTTGGAAATCGACCAGTTCATGATGTTAATTCGTGAAAGTAAGAAGATAGATTCCTAATTAGGATTGAATAGATGAAAACCAGTGAAAGAAACGAAGAAATTGGGGTCGAATTGACTGAGAACTGATCGGGTTGCACTGCGGGTTGCAGACCCATTTACCGGGCATTCGGGTTGGGACGATGAACAATAGTGGTACTGTTCATCGGCGCGTGAGTTCACGAGCATCCCATGTAATCGGCGCGTGAGGGCACGTGGTTGACCTTCTAGGGAAGTGTTCAACGTACTTTTTCATGTAATCGATGTAACGAACATTTTGACGCTGATTTCGAGTCGATCGGACACCGTCTAGATAGTGTTTCGAGGGTTCGAAGGTTTATGTTATGTTTTAAATTAATCTTTAATTCCTGGAAAATTATGGGAAATCCATATGATATTAATTAAGTCATTAGTGACCTTTCATGATGATTTTGGATAGGATTCATGACAGGACCCCGTCCCAACTGGACGTCAAAAACCGTGCCCGGTCCTGCTCCCGTTTAACAAGTCAACCAAAGGCCCGAAACTACCATTCAGTGCTTGCCAGACAAGGGATGTTTGCGCTAATTTCCACTGCTGCCACTGCCTCACGATCCCCGAACGTCGTACCAAGGCCTGGAGGGTCACAAAACAGAAAAGGTGTGAGTGGACAAAAATGACCTCGTATAAAAACATTTGCCAAAATACATTCTTACCCTCCAGTTTTCACAAATTTCCATGCATATCGTAAAACATGAGTAATAGTATGAAATCATTCAAGTAAGAACAGTGGACCGATAAAATCAAAACATATTTTCCCATGGTCCGTAAAACTCATGTTCACCTAACCAGTTCATGTTATAAAACATCAAATTCCGACTCTCAGGCCAAAACATGTGAAAACATAATCACCTGGCCACAAGGACCAAAAACCCGTACTCAATACCAGTACGTCATCACAAACAACATCAATCAGCACTAATCACAAGTGCACAGTCAATCAATCAATCCAATCAATCCGCACTACTCACAAGTGCACAAACTATCACAATCACATCTGCACTACTCACAAGTGCACAAACAAACCATCAACTACACTACTCACAAGTGCTGCATTACTCACAAGTGCTGCACTACTCACAAGTGCTGCACTACGCGTAGGCCAATATCCAGCCACTCTCTCGGGAACAGACACCTCTGGGCTCAACCCTCGGGCTCAGTCACATCCGGGCGAACACATCCCCAAGCTCAGACCCATCCGAGTGGTACATCCAGGCTCAGTCACATCCGAGAAGCTGACTACCATAGGATCAACTTCCGATCCTACAATCACATCCCCCAAGCTCCGGTCGTCTGGGTAATTCCCCCCAAGCTCCGACCGTCTGGGCATTTCACAATCACAATGAAAACCATCTCGGGAATTACATCCCAAAACATTTCAATCAAATCTTGACTTCATACAAAGTCAAGATCATTCCCGACTGGGTCTCAAGCCCAATATACCATTTACACATAATTCGTTAAAATCACATTTTAAAACAATAAAATAATCCAGAAATCATCATTGACTCACCAACTAAGTCAAAATATCATTTTAGAAATCATTTAAACTCTGGGCCTTGCCCAAAATATCATTTGCACGTTCCTCGTAAAACGTGCCCGAAAGTCTGATTAAAATAATCATAAAATCACAAGAAATCATCAATTTCATCAAATTCACATGTGACTCCAAAACCGAGTTAAAATCACTATCCACTTGGGTCTCACGCCCAAAATATCATTTTCACGCAAATCCATGCGTTCGCAACCTCAGTTGCCATTTTCACGTAAATCCAAGAAATCAACCCTTGGCTCCTTCCCGAGTCAACACATCATTTTCAATCCATGACTCATAACTCGAGTCCAAACATCATTTCCAATCAATTTCAATCCCAGACTCATAAACCAAGTCCAAACATCATTTCAACCAATTTCATAATTTCTCGAAAATCGTGTCAAAATATAATAATATAATAATCCATAAAATCGAGAAATCACCGGATTGAAACGTAAATCATGCCAAAGCATATAAAATCATATAATAAGGCATTTAAATCATACTGCATGCATCACGGTTAGAAAACAAAGTCCACTCACACACACCGTCCAAAACGGTCCGTTTCTGAGCTGCACGTTTTTCCGTAAATTCTGGAAATCACAACTCCTGTTCAAAATCATTATAGAGGGTTACTAACATCTCAAAATACTTCATATAATTTTCCCCAATTTTTCCGGAATTTAAATACGTATTTTAAACGTAAAACAAAACTTCGGATACACGGAACATTAACGAAACGATATTCGATTTCCTCGAAACCAGCGTCAAAATGTTCGTTACAATGAGAGGATTCAAAGTCATGTTGACCTCACCTTGAGACTAGACGGTACGCGCCCTCACGTGCCGCCGTGAGTGGCTGCGCGTGAAACCCACGCGCCAGCTACACTAACCGTCTTCCTCACCCGTTTGTCTGTAAAATGGGTCCTTTTTCCCGCGAACAGATCCGGTTCAAATCCTATCAATTCGATACCAATTTCAACAATTGAACACTCAGTTAGCTTCGGTTTAAGTCCAATTAGAGATCTGTTATCATAATTTCACCAAAACTTACCTCAAACCTCAAGATCAAAGATGATCATTCGAAGAACATCTGGGTACTGTTCCCACTTCGAAGTTCATCAATCTCAACCGATTTCCTTCAATTGATGCAATCAGAAGCTTCAATGGACTCAGGTAAACTCTTTCCCCATCTCAATTGCATCAATCCGAGGCTCAAACTCCACGACTCAAGCTCGAACCTTGCTCCTGTTACCAGACCCGTTCAGAGCCAATTGGACCTCAATTGCCTTCGTTTTTTACCTGGATCGACTCGTCACAACCTCATGAAGCTACTTCCAAGCTCCATTTCGATCCTCACGGCTCAATTCTCCACATTCGAATTTCCCCCCAAATTTTCTGAAATCCGAATTCCAGTTCCTCAGCTTCCCTCAATCCCTCGTGTTTCCCTCACTAATTCAGTCTCTAAATTCTCTCCAATTTTCACTCACGAGCTCAGTAAAGAAAGAGGAATTAAGGCTAGATGGAGACTCAGTTTTGGTTGTACACGGTTAAGAAAACACAAAGAAGATTAATGGAGGTTTAATGGATTAACAATTAATTAACAAATAATAAAACATCATAATGATGTTTTCCCTAAGACATAGACCTGTGTTTAAGCCTCAATTTAAGGGATGAGTGACACTTGTCACTCATCCAGGTGTGTTCAATCATCGGGTACTATTCATAATAAAATAATATTTTATTCGAAATCCCGGTTCGTTCGGTTAATCAAGTCCGTTACCGTGACCATAACTTCGTCGTTGAATCTCCGATTTCGGCATGCCGCCTGTCGTTGGATTCGTATCGACGAGACCTACGTAACGGTCCTTGGCCCGCGTCCATTGGACTTCCCGGGTCAAAAGTCAACATTTGGCCCCCTTTTTAGCCAAATTACCAAAATACCCCTCAACTTCCGAACGCCATAACTTTCTCCTCGAATGTTGGAATCGAAGGTGCCACCTGTCTATGAACTCGTGACGTCCCGAACTACGTCGCAGTCATCGGTCAAGGTCCGTTTGACCACCCGAACTAAAAGTCAACATTTTGCCCACGCTAGGGGAAAAACGGTCATTTTGCATGTAACGACCCGTCCCGAATTCCGGGATTAGATTAGTCATTAATCCTGATTAGTGAGGTTGAACGGTGGTTAGTAGGGCGGAATCGGACAAAATGTGCAAAATGACCGTTTTGCCCCTGGTCGTGGGCAAAATGTTGACTTTTTGTTCGGTGCGGTCAAATGGACTTTGACCGATGACCGTGACGTAGTTCGGGACGTCACGAGTTCATAGACAGGTGGCACGTTCGATTCCGACATTCGTAGAGAAAGTTATGGTGTTCGGAAGTTGAGGGGTATTTTGGTAATTTGGCTTATTAGGGGCCAAATGTTGACTTTCTGACCGGGAGGTCCGATGGGCGAGGGCCAAGGACCGTTACGTAGGTATCGTCGATACGAATCCAACGACAGGCGGCATGCCGAAATCGGAGATCCGACGACGACGTTTTGGTCAAGGACATGAAACGCGATTAACCGAGACTCGGAATAAAATAATAATATAATAATAAAATCTGATTACTTTAACCAAACCAATCTGGACCCTTGATGAGTGACACATGTCATCATCCCCTTCAATCCTTAAATCATGGATCTTGGTTGGCCATTGATTTAATTAATTAATTTTCTCCCCTCAAATCCTCACCATTGATTTTAAAACTCAAACTGATCCCAGCCCTTGATCTCCTCTTCTTTTATTTCTTAAACCATCAGACTACTCATTTGTCACATTCATTTCTCTCAAAACCGTGAGCACGGTTTCCCTCCTTGATCGTGCACATCATCACCCCACAACATCACTCCACACTCAGGTAATCTCCAGAGGACGACCACCACCCACCACCTTCACCTGGTGCGGCCACCACCACCACGGACGGCGGCGCAGCCCAGAAAAACCCCCCAGACCCGAGAGGAACCCGATCGGCCCAAAACCATCCAACCGTGCAAACCTTCATATCTGGGCTCGAACAAACGTAGGGATAGGACCACTGGAACCTTAGGACGACTCAGACCACGACTGGGCAGCCCACGGCGGCGACACGGCGGCGGTAAGTCCAGAAACCCGTGAAGACCCGATTTACTTCCCTGCCTTGAAACGTCCGTTTTTGACGTTATGAATGTTTGTTTGTTTTTGAGACATGTCCTAGGAACCTAGACGACCATTTTGGACCATGAACCACGGCCGGAATCTCGACGAGTCGCCGGAGAGGATGACCTGAGTTCTCAGCCGATTTTCCCGTCAGTTTTCAGGTAGTTTAATCCACCTAAAAATGAGTTTGGATGTCACAGAACCGTAGAGGAGGTTATGACGAGTCCATAGGATCAAACCGCATCAAAAATGGTGGTCTGGAACTCGATCTGTGATCGGGTCAAGCCGCGGGTCGACGGCGACCCGGTTACAGACCCGGTTTCAGAACCCGTTACTGTAGCATGACGTCATCATTGCTGACCTGAATCTTGACCTGGCGCGTGGGGGCGCGTGAAGGGTATTTTGGGGAAACTTCCAACATGACTTTTAATCTATTCGATGTAACGGACATTTTGGAATTGGTTTCGTGTCGATCGGACACCGTCTCGATAGTGTTCGGGATGTCCGAAGGTTTTAAAATAAGTTTAAAAATAAGTAAAAATTCGGGAAAATTACGGGACTTTGATAGGATGTTAATAATGAGGTTAGTAACCCTCTAATGTGATTTGGACAGGATTGGGAGTCCCGGTGATAGTGGTGTGGCCCGGGAGGGCCGGTGGCACGCGTATCGAGGCACACGGTTAAAACGGTCTGTGAGTGGACTTTGGTTTTATAAATCCTATGCATGCTTAAATGTGTTATATGGTTTATATACATGATTTCTATGATGGTATTTGTGAGCATTGATTTTGGTTATGTTGCACGTATTTCGAGGTGTTTTCCGTATTTCACGTATATCGGGATTAACGGTTTATTTGTGGTTTTGTGTGCTTGTGGTTAAATAAATAATATGATGAAATGGTTTTGAAATTGGAAATATGAACTCGGGCTTGAGGCCCACTTGTTTTGGAAATTTCGGACTTGGAGTCCATTTGAGAATCGGGCCGGGGGCCCAGTTGGTTAATGAAATCGGGCCAGGGGCCCAGTTGGTATGAAATCGGGCTGAGACCCATTTGAGTTATATTATCGGGCCAGGGGCCCAGTTGATTTGTGAATTCGGGCCGTGGGCCCAGTGGGTTTATAAGTCGGGCTGCGGGCCCAGTTGGTTTACAAATCGGGCCGTGGGCCCAGTGGTTTATAAAATCGGGCATGAGGCCCAGTTGGATAATATATGTGATTTCGGGTCAGGGACCCTATATTTTATAATGGTGATTTTGGGTCAGGGACCCTAAATGGAATTATGTGGTTTTATGGAAATTTCGGGCAAGGCCCAATGGTAATAATATGATAAAAGGATTAAATAAAACTGTTTTCCATATACCATCTGGATACAAGGATATATGATGGTCTCCTCCAGATGTCTGGGACACTGGGGAAGTCACGGTGCATTGCCTGCGAGGGGTCATTATACGGAGCAGCCGGACCGTATGATGACTCAGGAGCAGGATTGCTATGATTGACATCAGGGACGTCAGACATCAGGGATGTCAGATATATGGACCCGGAGAGACCCCGGGCAGCACGCGTAGCTTATGAAACCGTGAGACATGACGTCAGGGACGTCTAGCATCAGGGATGCTGGTGATGGTAATGGTAAAATACGAATTAATGAAATGGCTTTCCGGGTGGATTTATGATTGTGTGATTTTAATGAATTAATGTTCATTTATGGTAGTGGGTGGTGACTCACATGGTTTTAATATGTATGGTGGTGGTATTCCACGGTTTTGGGCTGAGTTCCCACACTTGGTTTTTGGTTAACGGTTTTTGGGCTAAGGCCCTAAGGGCTCGGTTGAGCAAACGTTTTGGTTACTGGTTTTTGTGGCATGCATACGTTTTTATTGGAGGGCATAAATGTCTTATAAATGTATTTGATGAACTTACTGGTTTTTGTCCACTCACAGCTTTTGGTTTTAATGCCCTTCAGGTTGATCACGGATGCGATTGCAGCAGAGACTGGGACATTGCACACCTCCTCCATCGATCCTTGCGCACTCTGGATGCCCTGTTTGGGCAGTGGCTCTTGGTCATCCTTTGTCTGACACCCCTTGTTGGACGGGAGCAGGGCACATTCCATGGTAATCCCGGGGGGATTGGGATGGGTCCTGTCAACTTGGTATCAGAGCACGGTTGCTCTATTTGTGCGCGCAGGTCGAGGGTGTGATGTCTCATTGGGCTGCAATTCGTTATCAACCTGATAGATAGTCTTTGGGTTTGGATAGTGGATGGAGTGTGATTGGCCCGATACGCCGTGCATTAATGTGATTCGACCCAAGTGGGGTTGATTGTGGTGAACTGGTATAGTGGGACCGTCGGTTCGGTCATGTGATATTGGATTGTTGTGCTGCTAGGTGCAGCCAGGTTCGGGGAACCTCCTGTGAGTAATGGTTTAAAATGTGAACCCTTGTGGTGGTTTCTAGTGTAAGGGATGTTGGTTCATCGGAGTTGGCCGATGACCTAGTGGTGGAACCCACGTTGATGGGATGGTAGGATTGGATTTGACGTCTATTCGATGTCTAGACCGCGGGGTCGGTCAGGTTGTGGATTTTATATTACAGAGAGCTGTTGGGTTCGGTTGAACCATAGGGTGTGATTGTGGAACCCTAATATTAAAAAGGTAAACCTTAATTGTGACTAGTGGATGAGAACTTGTGCTGCGACGAACGGTTGAGGTCATGGATGACCATGTGGATAACTCTAGTGAGTCTTGTCAGAATTATGAGATCCGATCTACGGATACGGTTCTGAGATAAATTATGGAATTCCGTGTTGGATCGGGTATTGGTGTGATGTGTGAATGCGGATCTCGATAGCAATGACAGTTAGTCGGTAGTCATATGGTGATGACTGGCTATCGAGGGTAATTGGCGTGGTTATAATACTTGGGGATCAGGGGACGTTCAGGGAACGTTCATTTTCCTGATGTGGATTGTCAGAATAGTGGTACCCATAGTCGTGAGGTACGGGATCGTCGTTCGGTATGAACGGAGATCCAGGGTTGTCGTATTTGCACACGGTGTGCAAGTATGAATGTTTGTGGGTTAGTACTTTTGTGCTGATGCTAGTATGGATGCATGTGTGCTGATACTAGTGTTGTTGATAGTGTGTTGGTGCTGGTACTAGCGCTGGTGCTAGTGTCGGTAATGGTGTTGACACTGAGCCACAAGTTGGGGTGTGACTCCGTCATGATGAACATATGTTCGGTCTTTGAGATTCGGTAGTGGTTGAGTGATGGACTGGATGGGATCCAGTTAAGATTGTGCTGTGTTGGGATAAGTCCCAATAGTGGTGAGATAACCAGTAAGGAGTGGATTAAAATGGTATAATTAAGATTTAAGAAATTTTGTGATGATTAGTGGATTTGGGGGAGTTGTTGGCAACTCCAAAATTTGTGCGATTTTATGTTTTTAAATATCCCTAAAAAGTACATGGAAATGATTAAAACTGGAAAAGACGAGGAAAAACCATTAGTGGTATAAAGGTAGGAATTTGTAATTGAGAACTTGGAAAACCGAGTGTTGAACCTGTAAAGGTCGGGATGTGTGAACGGAACAATAACGGATTGATTGTGGACACGGGGTTGTCCAAGTGAATTGAGGAGGTAGGAAGTCTAGTGGTTAGACTTGACGTCTTGTTGGGAGCATGTCTGTTTCCAACATGGTTGGAACCTTAGTGTCGAAGAGAGTTGTGATTGGGGAACGAGAGTGGTGTTCGTCTTGGTGATTTGTATTCCGAAGTCATTGGGGTTGACTTCTTGCTTTCTGCCCTGGCAGACGATGTTGGGGTACATGGCGTGGTGAGTGCAGTGAGTTTTGTTGCATCCACGTAGGATAAGTATTAGTGTCATCATTTTGGATCATCCTTGGTTTTTCCTAGGTGGAATGACAAGGACTGATACAAGGTAATCCGTGAGAATCCGCAGTCTCGACGTGTCTCGTCGTTGACTGATCTGTCTAAGTTGTGGGCGTCGGTTGTCGATCGTTGTGGCGATCTAGGATTTTGACGTTATTGTCAGGGACACCGTGTCTACCTGGGTCGTGATCTTGATGATTCAGATAGGGGGAGAGTATATCACTCTTACCTTGGGTATGTGAGTCGTAATGACGGGATTGAACTTCTTTTCGAAGTGGGGCCCGTATGGTATTCTACTCGGGTGAGTAGGTTTTCAAGGTAGTTGAATTTTGTCAACCTTAGACGTGTGGAGGTTGGATTGGCTTCCCTATGAAGTCAATCAAGTGTTTTGAACGGGTAACCGATAGGTTCGGTTTTGGTGTGTCTTGGTAAATGTGAACGAGATTTCGGGATTTGGAATCGAATATCTGGGTGACGATTCAGGATTCGATTTTGGAACTTGAAAGTATATTTCCGGATTTGGGTACGGAATGGTTATTCCAAATGCTAGCTTACGGAATAATGATTTCGGATTCGGATTTGGATAAGAATTAAAATTTGATGTCTGGGCTTGGATCCGGGATTTCTTACGAAATTGCGGATTCGGATTCGAAATTGGAACTAGATGTTGGGTGGAGTTTCGTTTTGCCTCATGCTGGATTGGGCAAACGTACTCCATTATTGGAACGCGTTCGGCTATGACCTAGGTGGTTGTAGTCTGGTTATTAGGTAGATGTGTGTACTTCGTACATGGTTCGAGGTACAATACCTTGTAGACTTGTGATGTCTAGTTACGGTATACGGGATATACCCGAGGTGTGTCGGTGAACGTGTTGGTAGTCGGATTGGTTCCGATACCATGGGATTGGTTGTGGACCGGACATTACTATGCAATGGGTCATGGTAATTCCGATGTGTTTAATTACACACAGGTCGTTTGAAAGGTCGGTAATCGTTTACTAAGTTAAGTACGTTGGTGGCATGTGTAGCCACGAGTGAGTCTAGTGTCAGTTTTCGACTGACAACAACTGTGTGGTGACAGTTTGTCAGGATGTGTCAACATAGATTGTTGAGTGGGGTCAGCTGACTCCTAGTGGGAGTGGGAAAGGAACCGTCGAGTTGTTGCGTCAACGAGAGGGTTGATTTGACAAGTGGTGTCAAATTCGAAACAAGTAGTTTCAGTCATTCGACGGGGTCGAATGTAATAGTTGCGTTTTGAGTATTAGTGGTACGTTTGGGTGTAGACAAGTTTTGTCTAAGTAGTTCGTGTACGGGTGTACACATGTTGCGTGGTCGATTCCACTTTCCACGAGGTGTTTGTGGAATCAGGGTAATCGTGTTTCGAGAGCGAAACTAATTAAGGAGGGAAGTACGTTGAGGTTAGATCGGTTGGAATTTCGAGGACGAAATTTATTAAGGAGGGAAGATTGTAACGACCCGTCCCGAATTCCGGGATTAGATTAGTCATTAATCCTGATTAGTGAGGTTGAACGGTGGTTAGTAGGGCGGAATCGGACAAAATGTGCAAAATGACCGTTTTGCCCCTGGTCGTGGGCAAAATGTTGACTTTTTGTTCGGGCGGTCAAATGGACTTTGACCGATGACCGTGACGTAGTTCGGGACGTCACGAGTTCATAGACAGGTGGCACGTTCGATTCCGACATTCGTAGAGAAAGTTATGGTGTTCGGAAGTTGAGGGGTATTTTGGTAATTTGGCTTATTAGGGGCCAAATGTTGACTTTCTGACCGGGAGGTCCGATGGGCGAGGGCCAAGGACCGTTACGTAGGTATCGTCGATACGAATCCAACGACAGGCGGCATGCCGAAATCGGAGATCCGACGACGACGTTTTGGTCAAGGACATGAAACGCGATTAACCGAGACTCGGAATAAAATAATAATATAATAATAAAATCTGATTACTTTAACCAAACCAATCTGGACCCTTGATGAGTGACACATGTCATCATCCCCTTCAATCCTTAAATCATGGATCTTGGTTGGCCATTGATTTAATTAATTAATTTTCTCCCCTCAAATCCTCACCATTGATTTTAAAACTCAAACTGATCCCAGCCCTTGATCTCCTCTTCTTTTATTTCTTAAACCATCAGACTACTCATTTGTCACATTCATTTCTCTCAAAACCGTGAGCACGGTTTCCCTCCTTGATCGTGCACATCATCACCCCACAACATCACTCCACACTCAGGTAATCTCCAGAGGACGACCACCACCCACCACCTTCACCTGGTGCGGCCACCACCACCACGGACGGCGGCGCAGCCCAGAAAAACCCCCCAGACCCGAGAGGAACCCGATCGGCCCAAAACCATCCAACCGTGCAAACCTTCATATCTGGGCTCGAACAAACGTAGGGATAGGACCACTGGAACCTTAGGACGACTCAGACCACGACTGGGCAGCCCACGGCGGCGACACGGCGGCGGTAAGTCCAGAAACCCGTGAAGACCCGATTTACTTCCCTGCCTTGAAACGTCCGTTTTTGACGTTATGAATGTTTGTTTGTTTTTGAGACATGTCCTAGGAACCTAGACGACCATTTTGGACCATGAACCACGGCCGGAATCTCGACGAGTCGCCGGAGAGGATGACCTGAGTTCTCAGCCGATTTTCCCGTCAGTTTTCAGGTAGTTTAATCCACCTAAAAATGAGTTTGGATGTCACAGAACCGTAGAGGAGGTTATGACGAGTCCATAGGATCAAACCGCATCAAAAATGGTGGTCTGGAACTCGATCTGTGATCGGGTCAAGCCGCGGGTCGACGGCGACCCGGTTACAGACCCGGTTTCAGAACCCGTTACTGTAGCATGACGTCATCATTGCTGACCTGAATCTTGACCTGGCGCGTGGGGGCGCGTGAAGGGTATTTTGGGGAAACTTCCAACATGACTTTTAATCTATTCGATGTAACGGACATTTTGGAATTGGTTTCGTGTCGATCGGACACCGTCTCGATAGTGTTCGGGATGTCCGAAGGTTTTAAAATAAGTTTAAAAATAAGTAAAAATTCGGGAAAATTACGGGACTTTGATAGGATGTTAATAATGAGGTTAGTAACCCTCTAATGTGATTTGGACAGGATTGGGAGTCCCGGTGATAGTGGTGTGGCCCGGGAGGGCCGGTGGCACGCGTATCGAGGCACACGGTTAAAACGGTCTGTGAGTGGACTTTGGTTTTATAAATCCTATGCATGCTTAAATGTGTTATATGGTTTATATACATGATTTCTATGATGGTATTTGTGAGCATTGATTTTGGTTATGTTGCACGTATTTCGAGGTGTTTTCCGTATTTCACGTATATCGGGATTAACGGTTTATTTGTGGTTTTGTGTGCTTGTGGTTAAATAAATAATATGATGAAATGGTTTTGAAATTGGAAATATGAACTCGGGCTTGAGGCCCACTTGTTTTGGAAATTTCGGACTTGGAGTCCATTTGAGAATCGGGCCGGGGGCCCAGTTGGTTAATGAAATCGGGCCAGGGGCCCAGTTGGTATGAAATCGGGCTGAGACCCATTTGAGTTATATTATCGGGCCATGGGCCCAGTTGATTTGTGAATTCGGGCCGTGGGCCCAGTGGGTTTATAAGTCGGGCTGCGGGCCCAGTTGGTTTACAAATCGGGCCGTGGGCCCAGTGGTTTATAAAATCGGGCATGAGGCCCAGTTGGATAATATATGTGATTTCGGGTCAGGGACCCTATATTTTATAATGGTGATTTTGGGTCAGGGACCCTAAATGGAATTATGTGGTTTTATGGAAATTTCGGGCAAGGCCCAATGGTAATAATATGATAAAAGGATTAAATAAAACTGTTTTCCATATACCATCTGGATACAAGGATATATGATGGTCTCCTCCAGATGTCTGGGACACTGGGGAAGTCACGGTGCATTGCCTGCGAGGGGTCATTATACGGAGCAGCCGGACCGTATGATGACTCAGGAGCAGGATTGCTATGATTGACGTCAGGGACGTCAGACATCAGGGATGTCAGATATATGGACCCGGAGAGACCCCGGGCAGCACGCGTAGCTTATGAAACCGTGAGACATGACGTCAGGGACGTCTAGCATCAGGGATGCTGGTGATGGTAATGGTAAAATACGAATTAATGAAATGGCTTTCCGGGTGGATTTATGATTGTGTGATTTTAATGAATTAATGTTCATTTATGGTAGTGGGTGGTGACTCACATGGTTTTAATATGTATGGTGGTGGTATTCCACGGTTTTGGGCTGAGTTCCCACACTTGGTTTTTGGTTAACGGTTTTTGGGCTAAGGCCCTAAGGGCTCGGTTGAGCAAACGTTTTGGTTACTGGTTTTTGTGGCATGCATACGTTTTTATTGGAGGGCATAAATGTCTTATAAATGTATTTGATGAACTTACTGGTTTTTGTCCACTCACAGCTTTTGGTTTTAATGCCCTTCAGGTTGATCACGGATGCGATTGCAGCAGAGACTGGGACATTGCACACCTCCTCCATCGATCCTTGCGCACTCTGGATGCCCTGTTTGGGCAGTGGCTCTTGGTCATCCTTTGTCTGACACCCCTTGTTGGACGGGAGCAGGGCACATTCCATGGTAATCCCGGGGGGATTGGGATGGGTCCTGTCAACTTGGTATCAGAGCACGGTTGCTCTATTTGTGCGCGCAGGTCGAGGGTGTGATGTCTCATTGGGCTGCAATTCGTTATCAACCTGATAGATAGTCTTTGGGTTTGGATAGTGGATGGAGTGTGATTGGCCCGATACGCCGTGCATTAATGTGATTCGACCCAAGTGGGGTTGATTGTGGTGAACTGGTATAGTGGGACCGTCGGTTCGGTCATGTGATATTGGATTGTTGTGCTGCTAGGTGCAGCCAGGTTCGGGGAACCTCCTGTGAGTAATGGTTTAAAATGTGAACCCTTGTGGTGGTTTCTAGTGTAAGGGATGTTGGTTCATCGGAGTTGGCCGATGACCTAGTGGTGGAACCCACGTTGATGGGATGGTAGGATTGGATTTGACGTCTATTCGATGTCTAGACCGCGGGGTCGGTCAGGTTGTGGATTTTATATTACAGAGAGCTGTTGGGTTCGGTTGAACCATAGGGTGTGATTGTGGAACCCTAATATTAAAAAGGTAAACCTTAATTGTGACTAGTGGATGAGAACTTGTGCTGCGACGAACGGTTGAGGTCATGGATGACCATGTGGATAACTCTAGTGAGTCTTGTCAGAATTATGAGATCCGATCTACGGATACGGTTCTGAGATAAATTATGGAATTCCGTGTTGGATCGGGTATTGGTGTGATGTGTGAATGCGGATCTCGATAGCAATGACAGTTAGTCGGTAGTCATATGGTGATGACTGGCTATCGAGGGTAATTGGCGTGGTTATAATACTTGGGGATCAGGGGACGTTCAGGGAACGTTCATTTTCCTGATGTGGATTGTCAGAATAGTGGTACCCATAGTCGTGAGGTACGGGATCGTCGTTCGGTATGAACGGAGATCCAGGGTTGTCGTATTTGCACACGGTGTGCAAGTATGAATGTTTGTGGGTTAGTACTTTTGTGCTGATGCTAGTATGGATGCATGTGTGCTGATACTAGTGTTGTTGATAGTGTGTTGGTGCTGGTACTAGCGCTGGTGCTAGTGTCGGTAATGGTGTTGACACTGAGCCACAAGTTGGGGTGTGACTCCGTCATGATGAACATATGTTCGGTCTTTGAGATTCGGTAGTGGTTGAGTGATGGACTGGATGGGATCCAGTTAAGATTGTGCTGTGTTGGGATAAGTCCCAATAGTGGTGAGATAACCAGTAAGGAGTGGATTAAAATGGTATAATTAAGATTTAAGAAATTTTGTGATGATTAGTGGATTTGGGGGAGTTGTTGGCAACTCCAAAATTTGTGCGATTTTATGTTTTTAAATATCCCTAAAAAGTACATGGAAATGATTAAAACTGGAAAAGACGAGGAAAAACCATTAGTGGTATAAAGGTAGGAATTTGTAATTGAGAACTTGGAAAACCGAGTGTTGAACCTGTAAAGGTCGGGATGTGTGAACGGAACAATAACGGATTGATTGTGGACACGGGGTTGTCCAAGTGAATTGAGGAGGTAGGAAGTCTAGTGGTTAGACTTGACGTCTTGTTGGGAGCATGTCTGTTTCCAACATGGTTGGAACCTTAGTGTCGAAGAGAGTTGTGATTGGGGAACGAGAGTGGTGTTCGTCTTGGTGATTTGTATTCCGAAGTCATTGGGGTTGACTTCTTGCTTTCTGCCCTGGCAGACGATGTTGGGGTACATGGCGTGGTGAGTGCAGTGAGTTTTGTTGCATCCACGTAGGATAAGTATTAGTGTCATCATTTTGGATCATCCTTGGTTTTTCCTAGGTGGAATGACAAGGACTGATACAAGGTAATCCGTGAGAATCCGCAGTCTCGACGTGTCTCGTCGTTGACTGATCTGTCTAAGTTGTGGGCGTCGGTTGTCGATCGTTGTGGCGATCTAGGATTTTGACGTTATTGTCAGGGACACCGTGTCTACCTGGGTCGTGATCTTGATGATTCAGATAGGGGGAGAGTATATCACTCTTACCTTGGGTATGTGAGTCGTAATGACGGGATTGAACTTCTTTTCGAAGTGGGGCCCGTATGGTATTCTACTCGGGTGAGTAGGTTTTCAAGGTAGTTGAATTTTGTCAACCTTAGACGTGTGGAGGTTGGATTGGCTTCCCTATGAAGTCAATCAAGTGTTTTGAACGGGTAACCGATAGGTTCGGTTTTGGTGTGTCTTGGTAAATGTGAACGAGATTTCGGGATTTGGAATCGAATATCTGGGTGACGATTCAGGATTCGATTTTGGAACTTGAAAGTATATTTCCGGATTTGGGTACGGAATGGTTATTCCAAATGCTAGCTTACGGAATAATGATTTCGGATTCGGATTTGGATAAGAATTAAAATTTGATGTCTGGGCTTGGATCCGGGATTTCTTACGAAATTGCGGATTCGGATTCGAAATTGGAACTAGATGTTGGGTGGAGTTTCGTTTTGCCTCATGCTGGATTGGGCAAACGTACTCCATTATTGGAACGCGTTCGGCTATGACCTAGGTGGTTGTAGTCTGGTTATTAGGTAGATGTGTGTACTTCGTACATGGTTCGAGGTACAATACCTTGTAGACTTGTGATGTCTAGTTACGGTATACGGGATATACCCGAGGTGTGTCGGTGAACGTGTTGGTAGTCGGATTGGTTCCGATACCATGGGATTGGTTGTGGACCGGACATTACTATGCAATGGGTCATGGTAATTCCGATGTGTTTAATTACACACAGGTCGTTTGAAAGGTCGGTAATCGTTTACTAAGTTAAGTACGTTGGTGGCATGTGTAGCCACGAGTGAGTCTAGTGTCAGTTTTCGACTGACAACAACTGTGTGGTGACAGTTTGTCAGGATGTGTCAACATAGATTGTTGAGTGGGGTCAGCTGACTCCTAGTGGGAGTGGGAAAGGAACCGTCGAGTTGTTGCGTCAACGAGAGGGTTGATTTGACAAGTGGTGTCAAATTCGAAACAAGTAGTTTCAGTCATTCGACGGGGTCGAATGTAATAGTTGCGTTTTGAGTATTAGTGGTACGTTTGGGTGTAGACAAGTTTTGTCTAAGTAGTTCGTGTACGGGTGTACACATGTTGCGTGGTCGATTCCACTTTCCACGAGGTGTTTGTGGAATCAGGGTAATCGTGTTTCGAGAGCGAAACTAATTAAGGAGGGAAGTACGTTGAGGTTAGATCGGTTGGAATTTCGAGGACGAAATTTATTAAGGAGGGAAGATTGTAACGACCCGTCCCGAATTCCGGGATTAGATTAGTCATTAATCCTGATTAGTGAGGTTGAACGGTGGTTAGTAGGGCGGAATCGGACAAAATGTGCAAAATGACCGTTTTGCCCCTGGTCGTGGGCAAAATGTTGACTTTTTGTTCGGGCGGTCAAATGGACTTTGACCGATGACCGTGACGTAGTTCGGGACGTCACGAGTTCATAGACAGGTGGCACGTTCGATTCCGACATTCGTAGAGAAAGTTATGGTGTTCGGAAGTTGAGGGGTATTTTGGTAATTTGGCTTATTAGGGGCCAAATGTTGACTTTCTGACCGGGAGGTCCGATGGGCGAGGGCCAAGGACCGTTACGTAGGTATCGTCGATACGAATCCAACGACAGGCGGCATGCCGAAATCGGAGATCCGACGACGACGTTTTGGTCAAGGACATGAAACGCGATTAACCGAGACTCGGAATAAAATAATAATATAATAATAAAATCTGATTACTTTAACCAAACCAATCTGGACCCTTGATGAGTGACACATGTCATCATCCCCTTCAATCCTTAAATCATGGATCTTGGTTGGCCATTGATTTAATTAATTAATTTTCTCCCCTCAAATCCTCACCATTGATTTTAAAACTCAAACTGATCCCAGCCCTTGATCTCCTCTTCTTTTATTTCTTAAACCATCAGACTACTCATTTGTCACATTCATTTCTCTCAAAACCGTGAGCACGGTTTCCCTCCTTGATCGTGCACATCATCACCCCACAACATCACTCCACACTCAGGTAATCTCCAGAGGACGACCACCACCCACCACCTTCACCTGGTGCGGCCACCACCACCACGGACGGCGGCGCAGCCCAGAAAAACCCCCCAGACCCGAGAGGAACCCGATCGGCCCAAAACCATCCAACCGTGCAAACCTTCATATCTGGGCTCGAACAAACGTAGGGATAGGACCACTGGAACCTTAGGACGACTCAGACCACGACTGGGCAGCCCACGGCGGCGACACGGCGGCGGTAAGTCCAGAAACCCGTGAAGACCCGATTTACTTCCCTGCCTTGAAACGTCCGTTTTTGACGTTATGAATGTTTGTTTGTTTTTGAGACATGTCCTAGGAACCTAGACGACCATTTTGGACCATGAACCACGGCCGGAATCTCGACGAGTCGCCGGAGAGGATGACCTGAGTTCTCAGCCGATTTTCCCGTCAGTTTTCAGGTAGTTTAATCCACCTAAAAATGAGTTTGGATGTCACAGAACCGTAGAGGAGGTTATGACGAGTCCATAGGATCAAACCGCATCAAAAATGGTGGTCTGGAACTCGATCTGTGATCGGGTCAAGCCGCGGGTCGACGGCGACCCGGTTACAGACCCGGTTTCAGAACCCGTTACTGTAGCATGACGTCATCATTGCTGACCTGAATCTTGACCTGGCGCGTGGGGGCGCGTGAAGGGTATTTTGGGGAAACTTCCAACATGACTTTTAATCTATTCGATGTAACGGACATTTTGGAATTGGTTTCGTGTCGATCGGACACCGTCTCGATAGTGTTCGGGATGTCCGAAGGTTTTAAAATAAGTTTAAAAATAAGTAAAAATTCGGGAAAATTACGGGACTTTGATAGGATGTTAATAATGAGGTTAGTAACCCTCTAATGTGATTTGGACAGGATTGGGAGTCCCGGTGATAGTGGTGTGGCCCGGGAGGGCCGGTGGCACGCGTATCGAGGCACACGGTTAAAACGGTCTGTGAGTGGACTTTGGTTTTATAAATCCTATGCATGCTTAAATGTGTTATATGGTTTATATACATGATTTCTATGATGGTATTTGTGAGCATTGATTTTGGTTATGTTGCACGTATTTCGAGGTGTTTTCCGTATTTCACGTATATCGGGATTAACGGTTTATTTGTGGTTTTGTGTGCTTGTGGTTAAATAAATAATATGATGAAATGGTTTTGAAATTGGAAATATGAACTCGGGCTTGAGGCCCACTTGTTTTGGAAATTTCGGACTTGGAGTCCATTTGAGAATCGGGCCGGGGGCCCAGTTGGTTAATGAAATCGGGCCAGGGGCCCAGTTGGTATGAAATCGGGCTGAGACCCATTTGAGTTATATTATCGGGCCATGGGCCCAGTTGATTTGTGAATTCGGGCCGTGGGCCCAGTGGGTTTATAAGTCGGGCTGCGGGCCCAGTTGGTTTACAAATCGGGCCGTGGGCCCAGTGGTTTATAAAATCGGGCATGAGGCCCAGTTGGATAATATATGTGATTTCGGGTCAGGGACCCTATATTTTATAATGGTGATTTTGGGTCAGGGACCCTAAATGGAATTATGTGGTTTTATGGAAATTTCGGGCAAGGCCCAATGGTAATAATATGATAAAAGGATTAAATAAAACTGTTTTCCATATACCATCTGGATACAAGGATATATGATGGTCTCCTCCAGATGTCTGGGACACTGGGGAAGTCACGGTGCATTGCCTGCGAGGGGTCATTATACGGAGCAGCCGGACCGTATGATGACTCAGGAGCAGGATTGCTATGATTGACGTCAGGGACGTCAGACATCAGGGATGTCAGATATATGGACCCGGAGAGACCCCGGGCAGCACGCGTAGCTTATGAAACCGTGAGACATGACGTCAGGGACGTCTAGCATCAGGGATGCTGGTGATGGTAATGGTAAAATACGAATTAATGAAATGGCTTTCCGGGTGGATTTATGATTGTGTGATTTTAATGAATTAATGTTCATTTATGGTAGTGGGTGGTGACTCACATGGTTTTAATATGTATGGTGGTGGTATTCCACGGTTTTGGGCTGAGTTCCCACACTTGGTTTTTGGTTAACGGTTTTTGGGCTAAGGCCCTAAGGGCTCGGTTGAGCAAACGTTTTGGTTACTGGTTTTTGTGGCATGCATACGTTTTTATTGGAGGGCATAAATGTCTTATAAATGTATTTGATGAACTTACTGGTTTTTGTCCACTCACAGCTTTTGGTTTTAATGCCCTTCAGGTTGATCACGGATGCGATTGCAGCAGAGACTGGGACATTGCACACCTCCTCCATCGATCCTTGCGCACTCTGGATGCCCTGTTTGGGCAGTGGCTCTTGGTCATCCTTTGTCTGACACCCCTTGTTGGACGGGAGCAGGGCACATTCCATGGTAATCCCGGGGGGATTGGGATGGGTCCTGTCATTGCACAATTCGTTCGATTTCACTCAACTAATCCCAGATTAGTCATTCTATACCATAATTAATTAATATTCGATCCTGATATTCGGGACGGGTCCTTACAACCTTCCCACCTTAAATAATTTCGTCCCCGAAATTTCAAGTATCCGTATTCCACAACTACCTCGTGGAAAACAAATTGGTCCTCACAACATGTGTACACCTGTACACCCACTAGCCAACGCAGAACTCGTCTGTACTTAGACGTCACATCACAGATTCACGTCATACTGACTACACTCGACCACCTCGAGTGAAATTGATCACCTGAAATCGACAATGTCATCATTAAGCTGACTCCTTCAGCTTAACGGTTCCTCTTAATCACTAATATGCCCTGACCTCCGCTTTCATCGAGAGTCACCAAATCTCACTTGTCAGTCCATGCCGACACTACTAGCCAATCTGTCACTACTAAGCTTTACCGTCCTTGTAAAGCTCCAATCATTAACAAATCAGTGACAACACATCGTACTACAACGTCCGTCAATGTAGCATAAGATCAACAACATGATCTCACCACACAGGGCAAACTCAATCCCGTGACAAAATACCAATCTTAGTATCCACAACAGTCACCCCCTCAGCGATCCAAGATGCTGGTAAGGTCACGGCAAGATAACATTTCGTAAAGCAACTTGTGGTCACACTAACCACCAACTCATTTAATCAGATGGTGTAACTGGAACACATTGAACACCAGCCTAGCGGTGATCACACAACTCAACACTAGAGTTACACTAGCCAACCATGGCTAAGAGCACTTGCTCAAACAATCACTGAATTTATCAAAATCACCATGCCCAGTGCATCGTGTTCAATGTCCAGTTCACGTTCACAACCAATGGTATCGGACCTAAGCCAATTACCAACACGTTCATCGACAGATCACTGGTATATCCCATGTACCGTCACTAGGTATCAAGTACCATCATCCATACGATACAGCAAATCGTACACCAAGTATGCTCATATAGTTGGACCCCAGTAGTCCAAATGATCAAATGTCAAGTATTACTCCAATCCCATGGAGTTCCATTAATAACAGGATTCCGCTGATCCTCACGTTATCAAAATTTTAACTCTCTCAGCTTAGTATATCGGCTACCTCTCTAGCCGTACACACGACCCGACTACAAGGTCGAAATCTCAAAGTCTCCTGACTATCACCGTCACACATAATAGGCCTTTTTGTTTATCATCCTTTGCCATTCCTGATAGTCGCCCTTTCCAGAAGTATGACCTCAGCATACTCGACCCATAGATCAATATAGTCGATCCCAAACCAGGTAGGGAAAAGTAAAAAGCCTGATGGTTTAGCTAGCATCGATAATCCTTGTCCTATGCTACCCAAAAACACCTTGCCAAATCACAACTCTAAAAATGACACATCAACGTGTCCACAGGAAAGAACGTCTAGTTTTCCCGGGATTCACACCAACCCCGGCCACTAGTAATACTTATGTCACAAGTCTACTCTGGTCGACTAAACCTAACACCACAAATTTTTCTCTTAGGATAGTCAACACATCCATCAGGCACATCACGTGCCCATCCGTAGATGAAGGCACACCAACACATTATCATGACCAACCCAACTGTGGTCAGAAAACCTGCCTCAATAACTCACAGTCATACCCGGCTCATCCGGAGCCCTCAAATCACATCAGGACTCATCCGGAATCCTAAACCAACTCCTGACTCCTACTGAGTCCAAGTTCAATCTTGACCAACGTCAATACCACCACTGGTATATCCGGTCACCTAGAAAATACCCCTAGGTAAACCACATCCTTTCCAAAACACAAAACCATTTCCGGACTCCCTCTGAGTCCAATCCAATATCCAAACCCATCCTCGGGTCAAGTTTATTCTGGGCCCAACATGCCCATCCACATACCAAATCGTTAACAAAAAAACTATCCGGACCAACACTAGTCCGACACAACCAAAACACAAGATACAATATTACAACACAAGTGTACAATACAAACTATTTACAAAGTATCTGAGAACCTGAGCTTATTTGAGAGGGTGAATTCGTGAAAGGAAAGAAAGGAGAGGGGAGAGAAGAGAACTAGAAAACACCCCAAGAACCCGAGAAGGTGTTTGTAAAATTGAGAATCAAAATTTGAATTTGAGACGTTAATTGGACAAACTCAGCTTGAATTAAGCTTCTGGAGGAAGGAACGAGTTGAACTACCATTGAATTCGAAGGAAATTGATGAACAAACACTAAGAACACACCTTGCGACATCTTCGAATTTTGGAGGTTGAGTTCAAGTAATTGGAGGTAAGAAATCTTGAAATTGGTTTCGCATTCATGTTTATAATGATCTTAAGACACTTTCTGGTTGATTAGATTCTCGAATTGAACTCAAATTGGAGACAATTGAACTTATAACCAACCGGGTATCGACTTGGAAATCGACCAGTTCATGATGTTAATTCGTGAAAGTAAGAAGATAGATTCCTAATTAGGATTGAATAGATGAAAACCAGTGAAAGAAACGAAGAAATTGGGGTCGAATTGACTGAGAACTGATCGGGTTGCACTGCGGGTTGCAGACCCGTTTACCGGGCATTCGGGTTGGGACGATGAACAATAATGGTACTGTTCATCGGCGCGTGAGTTCACGAGCATCCCATGTAATCGGCGCGTGAAGGCACGTGGTTGACCTTCTAGGGAAGTGTTCAACGTACTTTTTCATGTAATCGATGTAACGAACATTTTGACGCTGATTTCGAGTCGATCGGACACCGTCTAGATAGTGTTTCGAGGGTTCGAAGGTTTATGTTATGTTTTAAATTAATCTTTAATTCTTGGAAAATTATGGGAAATCCATATGATATTAATTAAGTCATTAGTGACCTTTCATGATGATTTTGGACAGGATTCATGACAGGACCCCGTCCCAACTGGACGTCAAAAACCGTGCCCGGTCCTACTCCCGTTTAACAAGTCAACAAAAGGCCCGAAACTACCCTTCAGTGCTTGCCAGACAAGGGATGTTTGCGCTAATTGTGAGTGGACAAAAATGACCTCGTATAAAAACATTTGCCAAAATACATTCTTACCCTCCAGTTTTCACAAACTTCCATGCATATCGTAAAACATGAGTAATAGTATGAAATCATTCAAGTATGAACAGTGGACCGATAAAATCAAAACATATTTTCCCATGGTCCGTAAAACTCATGTTCACCAAATCAGTTCATGTTATAAAACATCAAATCCCGGCTCTCAGGCCAAAACATGTGAAAACATAATCACCTGGCCACAAGGACCAAAAACCCGTACTCAATACCAGTACGTCATCACAAACAACATCAATCAGCACTAATCACAAGTGCACAGTCAATCAATCAATCCAATCAATCCGCACTACTCACAAGTGCACAAACTATCACAATCACATCTGCACTACTCACAAGTGCACAAACAAACCATCAACTACACTACTCACAAGTGCTGCACTACGCGTAGGCCAATATCCAGCCACTCTCTCGGGAACAGACACCTCTGGGCTCAACCCTCGGGCTCAATCACATCTGGACGAACACATCCCCAGGCTCTGACCCATCTGAGTGGTACATCCAGGCTCAGTCACATCCGAGAAGCTGACTATCATAGGATCAACTCCCGATCCTACAATCACATCCCCCAAGCTCCGGTCGTCTGGGTAATTCCCCCCAAGCTCCGACCGACTGGGCATTTCACAATCACAATGAAAACCATCTCGGGAATTACATCCCAAAACATTTCAATCAAATCTTGACTTCATACAAAGTCAAGATCATTCCCGATTGGGTCTTAAGCCCAACATACCATTTACACATAATTCGTTAAAATCACATTTTAAAACAATAAAATAATCCAGAAATCATCATTGACTCACCAACTAAGTCAAAATATCATTTTAGAAATCATTTAAACTTCGGGCCTTGCCCAAAACATCATTTGCACGTTCCTCGTAAAACGTGCCCGAAAGTCTGATTAAAATAATCATAAAATCACATGAAATCATCAATTTCATCAAATTCACATGTGACTCCAAAACCAAGTTAAAATCACTATCCACTTGGGTCTCACGCCTAAAATATCATTTTTACGCAAATCCATGCGTTCGCAACCTCAGTTGCCATTTTCACGTAAATCCAAGAAATCGACCCTTGACTCCTTCCCGAGTCAACACATCATTCCCGATATTCGGGATGGGTCATTACAATTCACGATTCCTGGAAGGTACCGAAAATTAGGGAAACGCGTGCAGGTCGGAAAGCTAGCTGTTTGGACGGTGTGTGAGTGGACGTTTGTTTTATAAACCATTATGCATGCATTAAATTTTTTACACGATTGACTGCATGATTTGAATTGCAATGATGTCATGATGTTTTGGCATGATTATTTGTGATTTAATGATTATTTTAATCGGTCTTTCGGATACGTTTTACGAGAAATGTGCAAATGATATTTTGGGCTAGGCCCGAAGTCAAAATGGTTTCAAAAAGGGTATTTTGACTTAGTTGGTGAGTCAAGGATGATTTCTGGATTATTTTAATGTTTTCAATGTGATTTTACGGATTTACGTGTAAATGACATTTAGGCTTGAGACCCTATTGGGAATGCTTTTGACTTGGTTTGAAGTAATAAATATGATTGATATGTGTTTATGGAATGGATTGTGTTTGTGATTGTTGATAATGGACCATGTTCTGGATGGTACGAGTGCAGTTCCTAGACGTGACTCGGATGTTGCGTGAGTGCAGTTCCCGAGTATGTGGTACGTCTAGATGGTGCGTGTACAGTTCCCTGACATGACTGATATGACTCGGATGGTGCTTGAGTACAGTTCCCGAGGTTGGCCTACGCATAGTGCGGATGTGACTGTGTGATTGTTTGTGCACTTGTGAATAATGCAGATTGATTGATTGATTGATTGTGCACTTATGAGTAGTGCTGTTTGATGTTGATTGTGATTGCGTATTGGTATTGAGTACGGATTCTGGTCTTTGTGGCCAGGTGATTATGTTTTCATATGTTTGGCTCGAGAATCGGGATTTGACACTTGTTATGTGACTTGGCTAGAAAGTCGGTGATTGTTATACATATGTTTTACCCTATGCATGCGTGGTTTGATAAACTGGAGGGTAAATGATGTATTTTGAAATGTGTTTTAAATGATATTATTTTTGTCCACTTACACCTTTCCTATTTTAATTACCCTCCAAGTCGTGGCACGACGTTCGGGGTTGATCGAGAGGCGGAGGCATGAGCGGAAATCAGTGCAGTTATCCCTTGTCTGACAGACGCTGAAGGGTAGTTTTGCGACTTCAGTTGACTTGTCAGACGGGATCAGGACCTGGCACGGTTATCAAAGTCCAGTTGGGACGGGTCCTGTCAGCTCGAGTCTTTAAACTCAAAACCATGCGCATAATCAGGTCTTCCCGGGATATCAACGAGTATTTAAACTCAAAACACAATCAATATGCCTGGGGGGATATCATAACCGAGTCTTTAAACTCAAAACATATCAATCCAGGGTCCTCCCCCGTCAATCAACCGAGTCTTTAAACTCAAAACCAGATCCAGCCGTTTTCTCTTTTTTCGGGTCTTTAAACCCAAAACCATTTTTCAATCAAGTGAAAACCATAGAAAATCCATATTCGAATTTTCAATAATGATTCCATAAGCCGGCATCCAGAACCATCATCCCGAACTCAAATCCAGAGTTTCTCTTCCAAGTTTCAAAATCGAATCAAGAATCATCTTTCCAAAATCCGATTCCAAAACCGAAATCTCGTTTATCGAAATCAAATGAACAGAGATTCGAGCCCAAAATAACTTTTCCAAAATCCATCGTAAATCATTGAAATCAAATCATATTTCAAATCCCAAAATCAAATCATCAAAACCATGATCAAATCACAACATCAATCGGAAACTCGTAAAACGTGCAAATACGTCATTATCTCGAAATTTGTGCAAAACTGTAAATCATCAAGATAATAATCATAATCATAAAATCACGTATAGAAAACATATAAAAACATATATGCATGCATCATAAGTTTGAAAGAAAAGTCCACTCACAGACCATTAGCATTGCCGCCTCGATACGCGCGCACTTATGCTTTCTCGGCTAATCCACTATCACGGGCTTTCCCAAACCTGTCCAAATCTGATAATAAGGTCACTAACTACTTCATTAAGCTTCTACTAAAACTCCGTAATTTTTTCAAATTTTTAACTATTTTTAACCGAGCCCTAAAACCTTCGGACATCCCGAAACATATCGAGACGATGTCCGATTGACTTGAAACCAGTGCCAAAATGTTCGTTACATCGAATACTTTTAAAGTCGTGTTGAAAACTTCCCCAAAAAGGGACCCACATGCCCTCTCGCGCCGCCCAAAGGGGCCACGCGTGGGAGCCACGCGCCTACTGTTCATCATCTCCTACCTTGAGACAAACCCGGTTTGAACTGGTTCGACCGAACCGGTGCAGGCGGTCCAACCTTCTAATTCGTTCATTTTTTAGCCGTTTTCTCTTCTGTTCAATCCTATAGTTTCCTCTACGTGTTTCCTATTATTCTACATGATCAAAATCCAATCTTAATACCAGAATGTTACCTCCTTGATCCAAAGAACGATATGTGCTCTGCTACCAAGTCCCTTTACGAATCTGACCTCCTCCAGCCTCCACTGTAGTCCCAAATGATTTGTTTACCCTCCATAATCATGTTCCAAACATTAGATGTCATTGACAAAACCTAAAATCCCATATCCAAATTTTAACCAAGCCTTACCGTGTCGGGTTCGCCAACCACCGTCCATGGCAGGCCTCAAGGCCAAGCCCATCCGACTCCACTCCACGTCCAGAACTGTTCCCTATTAACCAAAATCGTCCTTAGACACTAAATTAGAATTTTCCATTTTGAATTGAAACAGGGGATTGCACGAGTTCTCATCCCTTTCCTCACCGTCGTACGCCACCGTGATTGCCATCATCTTTGTCCTAGCTTTTCCTTCATTTCTTGTTCACAAACTATGGGTAAAAGATCACATTTGAGGGTGAGGCTGATGGAATGGAGACAGTGCACGGTGCTCTGTTTCGTGTTGTTTCGCGGATTCTGGGCCACTGTAACGACCCGTCCCGGGAGTCGGGATTAGCAAAGTGATTAGTGACGAATTAGTACGTTAATCGGTGATTAGTTGGTTACTGATGGATAGTTAGTGCAAAATGACGATTTTGCCCCTAGAATGGGCAAAAAGTTGACTTTCAGTTCGGGCGGTCAATTGGGCATTGACCAATGACCGTGACGTGATTCGGGACGTCACGAGTCCGTAGACAGGTGGCACGTCCGATTTGGACAATCGAAGAAAAAGTTATGGTATTCGGAAGGTTAAGGGCCTTACCGGAAAATGTTGACTTTTTACTGGAATCTTAGTTTCCACGTAGACCGAGGACCGTTAGCTAGGTCTCGACGACCTGAGTACAACGACAGGCGGCACGCTGTCATCGGACGTCAGAAGGTTAAGTTGTGACTCTAGGAAGTTGAGGGGTAAAATGGTAAATTGGACTTCTAGGGGCATTTTAGTCTTTTGCACTTGGTCCAATCAGAAAGGGGCATTTAGGGATGTGTGATTGGATATTTATCACTCTGTCCATGGGATGATGGACACGTGGGGGGCACCTAGAGGGTTCTAGTTAGTTTTGGGTGTGCACGGCTACAAATTGCACTGCTGTGCAATCGTTCAACCGTTCACAGAGAGGGGAAAAAATAGGGAGAGTGATTGTTGATCGATTCCCAACCATTAAGGACGTTGAGTTTGAGTGAGTGATCAAAGGAGATTCAGTGTGAGTGTGGGTTTGTGTTGAGAAGAACTGGAGTGAGATTTGTGTGGGTGTGCGGTGTGCAGAACTCAGAAAAAACAGAGAGAAGTCGAGAGTTGTGGTGCAACCACAGTCGATCAATTGGATTCAATTTGGTTCAAAGGAGTGTTGGGGAGGTTGAGGATAACCTAGTGAACCCGGAGGATCACGGCGGCGAGCACGGCGGAGGCCAGAGTAAGGGTAAGTGTTCACTGTCCCCTGTTTTTCCAGTTTGCTTTAAATTGAAAGTCGTGGGTTTTGAGGTTGAGTCGAACTGTTTTAGGGGTTCTAATGAGTCTATTGAGTTGTCTTTGAGCTTAAGGAAACAACTCGAGGCGGGGAGGAGGAGCTGGTGGCCGGGAATAGAAACAGAGTTTTCTGGGTTTCTGGTTCGAGCTTGGGAGGTGAGTGTTAAGGCCGTGATGTTGTGTTTTAAGTAGTGGAATAGGTTGCTAGGGGTAGGACGATCCTAGTGGTGAAGGAAGGATCCAAAATGGATGGCAAACGAGAGAGAACCGGCCTCGCTGGTCGAGTTACAGTAGCCGGTCTGAACCGGGCTTAGACCGGGTCGAAGCAAGGTTGATGGTGACACTGTTCACGCGCGTGGGTTTCACGCGCAGAAACTTCCAGACGTGCGTGGGGGCGCGTGAGGGGTAGTTTGGAAAATAGTTCAACACGACTTTTAAAGTATTTGATGTAATGAACATTTTGGCGCTGGTTTCGAGTCAATGGGACATCGTCTCGATAAGTTTCGGGCTGTCCGAAGGTTTTAGGGCTCGGTTAAAAATAGTTAAAAATACGAGAAAATTATGGGACTTGAGTAGGAATTTTGTGAAGTAGTTAGTGACCTCATTATGGGTTTTGGACAGGTTCGGGAAAGACGAGAATAGCGAACTGGCCGGGAACGGCGTAATTGCGCGCCTATCGAGGCGACGTCGGAATGGTCTTTGAGTAGACTTTGCTTTCTAACTCTTGATGCATGCATATATGTTTTTATATGTTTTCTATACTTGATTCTATGATTTGATTTATGATTGTGATGGTTTATGGTTTTTGCACGTTTTTCAAGGAACTTACGGAAATTCACGTTTTATAATAAGTTGATGGATATTGTGATTTGAACCTGGTTTTAATGCTTCGATTTTGGGATTTGAAATACGATTTGTTTTCAAAGAAAGTAAAAGGATTTCTGAAAAGTGTTTTCGGAAAAAGGGTTTTCGGGCTTGAAACCCAGTTCAAAAAATGGTTTTGAGAAACGTGATTTGGGTTTTGTGAATCGGAATTCCGGATGACGATTCGGGATTCGATTCGGGACTTGAAGTGGATTTCAGGTTTGGGTTCGGAATGGTTATTCCGGATGCCGGCTTACGGAATGATGGTTGCGGACTCGAATCTAGAAATGAGGTGGATATGATTCTGGATTTGGATTCGGAATGACGGTTCTGGATGCTGGAAGGGCTTCGGGCCAGTGATTTCGGATTCGGGTTTGGATATGGATTTCGAATGGTTTCAAATGGTTTTGGATTGGATTTGCTGGATCTGGTTCTTGGGTTTAAAGACCCAGATATTGTGATTGACGGGGGACGGGCCCGGATTGGGTTTAAAGACCCGGATTGAGTTTAAAGACTCGGATATTGATATTTTCCCTCGTAGGCCTGTTGAGATTAAAGACTCGGAGTTTAAAGACTCGGATTATTGAGGCCTGTATTGAGTTTAAAGACTCGGGAGTTTAAAGACTCAGATAAATCCAGCAGGTTCGATGGATGGAAATGTGGTTCAATATGTTTTGGTTTTCTCTGTGATTGATGATGACGGTTTTCAAGGATGGTTTTCATTGGTTATAATGGTTTTCGTTGGTTTTGGGTTGAGGCCCGGGATTTGAGAAAAAGGAAAATGTGTTTGGTTTTCGTATATGGTTTTATGACATGAAATTAATATGCATGCATTGGTTTTGAAACGGAGGGTATAAATGTCATTGTTTTATGAAATTTTTTTGAACTATACTTTATTTTTGTCCACTCACAGTCTTTTCGTGTTTTTGATACCCTCTAGGTTGTTGCGGTGCGAGCTGTTGGTCGAGAGAGACGGAGACATCACACCCGTGATCCACAGTAGTTCGGCATATACTGAGAAGACTGGTTACCCTTTTCGGATGATTGGATCAAGACTCCCTTGTCCGACTTACGTGTCGCACGAAGGTTGGACGTTGGTTTAGCCCTCGTGTCATGCGTAAGTCAGACGGGAGCAGGGTTTAGTCCCTAATCCTGGGGGATTGGGGGTGGGCTCTGACAGCCACCGTCCATGACGGCTTATCACGGTGGCACCACCCAACTCCTCATCTTCCTTTCTGTTTCATTTCTAAATTATTGGTAACTCGTAAGGATCGAAGGAATTGGGTAGCACGATCATACTCTGTCCCTGTTTCCTGGGTTTTTTCATTCCAATTATCGTGCACAACCAATTTCTGTTTAAAACAAGTGTGAGGCGGCAGGGAGGTTCCACAGCCTTCTAGGATGGAACGTGTGTCCCAAATCTGGTGGGCACATATTTCAACACAAGCCAAGTGTCACAAATCCTCTGGGTACAATTTCCAAGACAGCAAATGACCATTTTACCCTTTTTTTCTACAATTTATCATTTTGCCCCTAAGGCATTTAGACCAAAATCTGAACCGTCTGAAGTCCGATGACATCGTGCCGCCTGTCGTTGTATTCAGGGGATCGAGACCCACCTAACGGTCCTCGAATTACATGAAAAATCAACAAATTGCCCATTTTCAACCAAATTACCAAATTACCCTTGAACTTCCGAACATCATAACTTTTTCCACGTATGTTAGAATCGGACGTGCTACCTGTCTACGGACTCTTGACGTCACGAAATACGTCACAGTCATCGGTCAAAGTTCATTTGGCCGCCGGAACGAAAAGTCAACTGTTTGCCCAATTCCAAGGGCAAAATCATCATTTTGCACCGTCCGTCCGAAATCACCCAACTAATCACTGATTAATCTCACTAATCCGTCATTAACCACTAATATAATCCCAGTTTTCGGGATGGGTTGTTACACTCACGAAGCACCAAAGCCTTCGCTCCGGCGAAGCACCAAAGCCATCGCTCCCGCGAAGTACCAAAGCCTTCGCCCTAGCGAAACATCTGAAGCCTTCGCTCCCGCGAAACACCAAAACCTTCGTCCCGCGAAGCACCAAAGCCTTCGCCCCACGAATCACCAAAGCCTTCGCCCCGCGAAGCACCAATGCCTTCGCCCCAGCGAAGCATCCAAGCCTTCGTTCGGCGAAGCACCAAAGCCTTCGCCTCAGCGAAGCATCCAAGCATTCACCTCCGTGAAGCGCCAACGTCTTCATCCCCGTGAAGCATCAAAGTCTTCACTTACGAGAAGCACCAAAGAATTTGTCCTATCGAAACGCCAAAGCATTCACCCCAACGAAGCACTAAAGCATTCGCCCCAACGAGGCATCCACGCCTTCGCCCCCACGAAGCGCTATAGTCTTCACCCCCGTGAAGCATCCAAGCCTTTACTCCCGTGAAGCACCAAAGCCTTTGCCCCAACGAAGAATCTGAGACCTTTGTTGCTACAAAGCACCAAAGCTTTCACCCTAGCGAAGCATCTGAAGCCTTCGTTCCCATGAATCACTAAAGCTTTCGCTCTGTCGAAGCACCAAAACTTTCGCCCTCGCGAAGCACCAAAGCCTTCGCCCTTGAGAAGTATCCAAGCCTTCATTGATGCGAAGCACGAAAGCCTTCGCCATGTAAATCATTAAAGCCTTCGGCATGCGAAGCACCAGAGCCTTCGCCATGTGAAGCATCAATGTCTATGTCATGCGAAGCATTCAAGCCTTCGCCTTGCGAAGCACCCAATCCTTCGCCTTGCACGCCTTGCGAAGCACCCAATCATTCGTCATGCGAAGCACCCAAGCCTTCACCCTGCGAAGCATCCAGAACTTCGCCCTGCAAAGCATCAAGGTCTTCCTCCAGGAAACATCTCAGGCCTTTCCTTGAGGTAGCAATCAAAGCCTTTCTCCAAAAGCAATCCAAGTCTTCACCCCATAAGCAATCCAAGACTTTTTCTGGGAACCACTCTAGACCAATTGGAGTGGAAAAGCTCTCAGTGGATACTCATAGCTGCAACGGGGGCATTTGACAAACCTACAAGTGTCGAAGCTAATTCAAACAAATAAAAATTTTGCAGAGGAAACTTCACACATGAATTCAAAATTCAAAATTTCATTTCATTATTCAGAAAATGGTTGGCAAATCACATGTCGATTGCTCACACCAAGCATTCAATGTAGAAATGAAAATACAATCATCGACAAGAAGCAACTACTCTATGAGAATTCTGGGGACAAGGCACCAATGCCTATCATCCTTTGAGATTCGGTCCATTCTTCAGCCGAAAGTAGAGGGAAAGCCATCCACCATTCCCGACCTCAAACTCTTGCTCCAGCTCTAGCTCTTTGAAAGGGACTCCGTTGCAACTCATCATACCCAACTTTAGCTCTTTATTTTCTTTTCGGAGCAAAGTTGTGGGGGCATATGATAACAAAAACCATTCAAGCCTCAAATAGCAGGATTCCCACCCTTGTTGAGTTTTCCACTTCCAAAAACTTCACCAAGTGCTCGGAAGGACTAATGGAAAGTCTGAACCTGCTGGATGACCTTGATAAGCCATAACAACTAGGAAATGGCCTCGAGCAGACTTGGAAGGCAATTCAGGACTTGACTTATTCTCTGAAGGAAAGTCAAGCCTCTATTTTGATGTTCTTCTTCAGGATGGCGGCAATTGTCAAATATACTTGAGCGCTCAGCTACTCCTTAACCAAGCTTTTGGAAGGTCTTTCACCGTTTGAGCTTTTTGAGAATAAAACTTTCAGCCTCAACTGATGACCAAAGGAGGAAGTCTTTTATATTTTCCACTAGATGGAAAGGTAAAGACGTCATTGGAAAGGCAATCCGATTGAAAACTTTCCATGCCATCAATTCTTCAAGTCCCTCAAATTGCATATCCTCCCCTCAAAATGGATTCTAGCTACGTGAACCACCGTACTCCCACAATCAGATGCCCAGAGCTATCATGAGTATGCCAAAAATGTAGGACTAACAATTATATAAAATTTTATATATTGCATCCACAATTGACATAATCTTTGACAATCACTGTCATTCACGTTCCCCACTCCGTATGTGAGTAAAATACTTCATGAAGAGGATCAAGCGCATCATGACATGCGACCAATCCGAATTGCCAACTTCAGCCTCCAATTCGAGCTCAACGTATGGCGCATCTCCTTTGGCACTAACATAGGCGCCGTCAAAGACGGGCCCTGCCTGCCCGATGCACCACCTAGTGGAAAACATATGGAGATGTTTCCTCGATGATTGGACAAAAGCCAACTAACGTTGGTCCACTACTAACCCTCAAACTAAAGCCCGACGCACGAAACCTTCTGTAGCAGTTAACTGACATCCCCTCAAGCCAATCTGTGCCTAACATGTGGTGGTTAATAGGGGCACTAACAGAGCCGCCGGCAATGGTGGGCTTCCCCTGTATGATCAACCACTCAAGAGCGAACACGTGGGAATAAATTTCGCATCATCAATGGGAGAGTTTTGATTCTGTAATAGAAGTTACAAACTGCCACAATTGAATGAGGGAATAAATTTTGCATCATCAATGGGAGAGTTAATTGGAGGTTACAAACTCCTCTATTAGTTGGAGAATTAACCTCAAATGATCCATTAACCAAGTCCAAGCTAGGAGGTACAGTACAGACACATATCAGACTCCAAGCCTAAAGCATATTTATGTCATTTTGATGTGACATTTCGAACTCAGCGAAATTTATCATACACAAGAGCAACGGTAAGATGAAATTGAAGATCAAGCGGAGTCCTACTCCTATATATAATTTATCGGGACCACAATACAAATTACATCCCTTAGGATTCCTTAAATTTCTAAGTGATGTGGGGGCATTTGTGGAACCCAAAATCACCGGAAGAATGTGGAGTTGCCACGTGGCCCATAATTTCTAGAATGACCAAATTTCCCTTAACAATAATACTTGAAGCCAAAGCACCAAACATGGCTCAATCCCACAACGCTTACATAGCCCCAACATTAGCCCCAAACCGGGATGACATGTGGAAACCTTTCCATGTATCGACCTGTTCCAGGAATCGGGATTAGATTAGTGATTAACGACGGATTAGTGAGGTTAATTAGTAATTAGTTGGACGATTTCAGACGGACGGTGCAAAATGACGATTTTGCCCATAGAATGGGTAAAAATGTTGACTTTTTGTTTGGGCAGTCAAATGGACTTTGACCGATGACTGTGACGTCGTACGGGACGTCACGAGTTCATAGACAGGTGGTACGTCCGATTCTGACATTCGAGAAAAAAGTTATGACGTTCGGAAGTTCAAGGGTAATTTGGTAATTTAGTTTAAAAGGGGCAATTTGGTGACTTTTCATACGACATGGACTTTTCACGTAATTCGAGGACCGTTAGGTAGGTCTCGATTCCCTGAGTATAACGACAGGCGGCACGCTGTCATCGGACTTCAGACGGTTCGAATATGAGTCTAGATATAGGAGGGGTAAAATGGTAAATTGTGCACCAAGGGCAAAATAGTCTTTTGGGCTGATTTTGAAAATGGTTCAATAGGATAGGGACACCTGTCCCTGTGTGGTTGGATATTTTCACTTGGGAACAAAGAGATGTGGCCATCTGTCCCTTCTCTGGTTGGTTCTAGCCCCTTCTTACACTTGATCGATTAAAACAGGGGAGGCCATGCTGGTTTATATGATTGAATGGTGAGAAGAGATGAGGGTGGTGTGTGTGACTAAGTGAGAAATCAGAGGTGAATGTTGGTGTGCTTATGAAGGAGACAGGGGGAAATAGACAGAGGAAAAGAGAAGCAGAGTGAGAGAAGGGAAGTTGAAACCGTGAACACCCATAGCCGTGGAACTCAAGTTGCCAACCGCCTGTAAACTTCATATGTTGGGGGTGATTGGTGAGGAAAAGGGGACTAACAAGACCTGAAGAGTACGGGGGAGGCCATGATGGTTGGCCAGAGGAAAGGTGAGGCATTTTCTCATTTACTCTGTTTCCTCTGTCACGGTTCAAACCTGGCAACGTGGAACCTGATTGTTATTGATCAGTTTAATGAGTCAGGGGTGCTTTTGGAAGTTGAGACGAGCTCAGGGGAGGTGAAGCCATGGCCAGAGGACAACGGTGGTAACTGAGAATCGAGGAGGAACATGTCAGGTTTTTTCTGCAAATCGGGAAGGTAATCACCTAGCCTAATTGTGTGTTTTTCATTAGTTAGAATAATCATAGACTTGGATGAACTTAAGGAAAGAACTAGGATCGAATTTGGACTAGAAACGAAGGAAAATCATGTGCGCTGGTCCAGTTGAACTAGCTGGTCTTAACCGATTTGGACAGAGGTTGAAGACGACATTGTAGCAGGCGCGTGAGGCCCAAGCGCAGCCCCTTTGGGGTGCGCGTGTGGGCGCGTGGCACATTTTCTGAGGATGGTTCCAACCCGACTTTTAAAGTATTCAATGTAACAAACATTTTGGCATTGGTTTCGAGTCGATCGGACATCGTCTCAATATGTTTCGGGATGACCAAAGGTTTTAAGGCTCGGTTAAAAATAGTTAAAAATTCGAGAAAATTATGGGGCTTTAGTATAAGCTTTATGAAGTAGTTAGTGACTTTATTATGAGATTTGGATAGGTTCGGAAAAGTCGGTGATAGAGGATTAGCCGAGAACGGCATAAGTGCGCGCGTATCAAGGAAGTAGTGTAATGGTCTGTGAGTGGTCTTTGTTTTCGAACTTATAATGCATGCATATAATGTTTTATATGTTTTCTATACATGATTTCTATGTTTATGATTTGATCTTGATGCTTTACGATTTTGCACGTATTTCGAGATATTTACGGAATTGCACATTTTACGAGATTACGATAAGTGTTGAGATTTGACCATGGTTTTGATAGTTGATTTTGGGATTTGAAATATAATTTGATTTCAATGATTTATAATGGATTTTGAAAAAGTGATTTTGGGCTTGAAGCCCAGTTCATAAAAGTGATTTCGATAAACGTGATTTCGAGTTTTGGAATCGGATTTCTGAAAAAGGATTCGGTTTTGGAACTTGAAAGTGGATTTCCGGATCTGGGTCTGGAATGATTATTCCAGATTCCGGCTTACGGAATGATGGTTTCGGATTTGGAAATGGATGATGGATATGATTCTGGATTTGGATTCGAGATGCTGATTTCGGATTCGACTTGGAATTATAAATGGTGATTTGGAATTCGGATTTGGACATGGTTTTAAACTGATTTTGGATTGGATTTGCTGGATGTGGTTATTGGGTTTAAAGACCCGGATATGATTATGACTGCGGCGAGCCCGGATTGGGTTTAAAGACCCGTATTGAGTTTAAAGACCCGTATTGAGTTTAAAGACCCGGATTGAGTTTAAAGACTCAGATATTGTGATTTCCCCCGTAGGTCTATTGAGTTTAAAGACTCGGATTATATTGAGGCCTGGATTGAGTTTAAAGACTCGGATAGATCCAGCAGGTTCGATGGATTGAAATGGATTTCAAATGTGTTTGGATTTCAAATGTGTTTGGATATCAATGAGAACTTGATAATGATGGTTTTCAATAATGGTTTTTTTTTCCACTGTTTTGGGCTATGCCCGGAGGATACGGATTTTGATGGTTTTGGGCTGAGGCCCGGGAATCGAGAAAGGGCAATGAGTTTGGTTTTCCTTAAATGGTTTCCTTATCTCGGATATGGAATGGTTTTATAACATGGATTTTGATATGCATGCATTGGTTTTTAAAAGGAGGTTATAATGGTCTTTTATGATAAACTGTTTTATAAACTTATCCTTTATTTTTTCCACTCATAGTCTTTTTATGTTTTTGATACCCTCCAGGTTGTCTTGGTGCAGGCTATTGGTCGAAAGAGACGGAGACATCACACACGCGATCCACAGTAAAGTCTATGCGCTCTGGGAAGTCCGAAAGTTTTGAAGGGTTCGTTTGGGAATCCCTTGTCCGACTTACGTATCACATGAAGGTTGGACGTCAGTTTAGCCTTCGTATCACACGTATGTTAGACGGTAGCATGAGTTAATGCTTAATCCCTGGGGATTGAGGGTGGGTCGTGTCATTCCACCCTCGATCTGTGTAACACGTGTCAGCATGCAAATCAAGGAGCATTTGTCCCACATCGAAACTATGGAAATTGAACATCCCACTCACCCCTATATAAGGGGTACACATTTCCCAATAAAAGTAAGTCGATTCTTCGCTTCGAAGTATATCATTTTTCTCTCTCAAAGCTAACTTAGGCATCAGAGTGTTCTTGGTCGAACAACCCCTCGGGTAATCGATTGAGGCAACGATAACTAATTATTTGTTGTTTGCAGGAATTGTGAGGACTTTTCGCGGCAGGTTCGATTTTTACTTCAACAGTTGGTGATTGGAGATTGAAAGAGATGGAATATGCCTGCAAAAATGATGAAGATTGAGAGTTAAAGATGAGTGAATTTAGTAGAAGAACTTGTACGTGACTTGATTTGAAAAGAGAGCATATGGCTATTCTAATAGGCTCCCAAGCAGCAGAGAGAGACAGATAAATAATGAGTGGACCACAGGAAAAAAAAAAACAAAAACAAAAACACACAAAACCAACTAGGTTTTCTCCAATCTCACATCATCTGATTTCGACCAAACTTATTGAAAATTTGCTTTAATAATTAGATTGTTGTTTTCCGAGGAGAAAACCCTTCCTTATTTTGGGATCATATTAATTTGTTCACATGATGTAGCATGTGAGAAAAACTGCCAAAGCAGCATGGCCATTCAAAATCTGAAACCAAGCAGAAATATCTTCCAATATGTGGGGAGATATTACTTGAAATAAATAAATAATATATATTATATTTATCTTTATGTATATATAGTAGTATAGTACTAAGAAGAAGAAGAAGAAGAAGGACAAAAACCAACCAAGAAAATGAATGAGAGCTTATGAATGTACCATAAAACATAATGGCAGCAGGAACCAAAATGTACAGTGGATGAAACATTATTGGATTATTGGTTTAAATTAGTGCTTGGTAGACCTCAAGATTGAAACAAATGAAAGAAATAAAGAATCCCCAAACCAAAAGTCTGTCTAAATTTAACAATACACCAAATGCCTTTTTTGCCCATCGATGAGATTACCAAACTACCCTATTTTCATAGTTGTTGATGCAGAAATCGTCTGACTCTGTGAAATTCCTTCTCGATCCCTATACACAAGAACGAAAATCAAATGAGGTTAAGGTTGAATCCCGCGGGGGGGGGGGGGGGTGGTTCAACCGAGAACGCTTCGATGCTTAAGTTAGCTTCGAAAGAGAAATCTTAAGAGCTTAAGTAGCGTTGAATTGAATTACCTTTATTGAGAAATGTGTACCCCTTATGTAGGGGTGAGTGGGATGTTAAATTTTCATAGTTTTGATGTGGGACAAATGCTCCTTGATTTGCGTGCTGACACATGTTACGAAATTCGAGGGTGAGAGGCTTCCATATGTCATCCCGATTTGGGCCCAATGTTTGGGCTATGTAGGCTATGTAAGCATTGTGGGCTTGAGCCATGTTCCGTACTTGGGCTTTAAGTATTATTGCCAAGGGCAATTTGGTCATTTCGAGAATTATGGGCCACGTGGTAGCTCCACATTCTTCCGGTGAAAACTCGGGTGTTTTGCGTGGCAAAGGCTTGGAGTGCTTCACGTGGCGAAAACTCATGTGCTTTGTGTGGCAAAGGCTTAAAGTGCTTCGCGTGACGAAGGCTTAGAGTACTTCGCGTGGTGAAGACTCGGGTGCTTTATGTGGTAAAGGCTTAGAGTGCTTCACATGGCAAAGACTTAGAGTGCTTTCTCAACAAAAGCGTAGACGATAAGATAATTTCATTAGACGTTGAAACGAAACATCTTGAATCTTATTGAAAGATTCTTTGTGAGCAAAGTAGGCACTAAGCCGAATTTTAACCACAAAATTTGTGTCTTTGATGATGACTTGGTCACTGATTCAGTTTCATGGTTGTTCCCTACAACTCGGACTCTAAAACGATGGTGTCTACGCGGATAATCTTTTGTGCGGGTTCCTGGGGGTCTTTATTTCCGAGACGATCCGTTGCCCTTTTTCTGACGTACTCGGTGCAGTGTCCTTCCTTCAAGAGATCCCGGAGGTATCTTTAGAAAGTCTGGTAAGAGCTTATGTCGTGCCCATAACAATTGTGATAAGCACACCATTTTGTCTTGTCGGCCCTCTCCTGGTCGCCTTTGACAGGAGCTGGTCTTTCGAACCACGGTTTTTCCTTTATCTAATTGTATATATGGAGGAAAGGTACCGAAAACTGTGTGTTTGGCTTTGCACCCGCAAACGTGTTGGATGACGGGTTCCCTTTGCGCTTATTGGCTTTCTCTACTGAGTTCCCGCGGTAGGCATCATCCTTTGGTTGTGCAAACACCTTTGTGCGATGTCCATCTTCCTTGATGTGGTTGGCGGCATGTGTGGTGTTTTTCTCATCCTCCTAGCATGCATGTCGCTCAGCCAGGGATAGTATCTTGGTGAGACTTCGGGTGTGGCTCATGACGATGTCTCCGTAGAGCTGGCTCTCCCGTGGTAGGCCTTGCTTAAATACCATGGCTGCGACGAGATCGCTGCAACCAATAATGCGGGACTTCTCTTCGCAATACCTCCGGATGTATTGTCGCAAGGTTTTCTTAGACCTCTTTCGGATGGTGAAGAGGTGGTCATCCTTGACTTCGACGGTGCGAAGCTGCGAGTACTGCTTCACAAAAGCAAGGGCCAACTCTTCGAAGGAAGTGATTGATCTCTGGAGGAGATGGTTGAACCAAGTCGCCGCCTGACCTTGCAGCGAGGCTTGGAAAACGTTGCACATGAGCGCGTCGTTGTGCATGTGAGGTACCATGACCCCCTGATAGTAATTGATGTGCTTCACTAGGTCGGAGGTTCCTTTGTACTGATTGAAGTTAGTAGTTGAAAATCGATGCGGGAACGCCTCTTCCTCATTTTCCCTCACAAATAGTGAAGATGATGACGTCTGAATCTGGCACCAAAGGTCATCCTCCAAGTCTCTGTCGCGCTGAACACCTTAGAGGCGTCGGTCTAGCATCCTTTGGACGTCCTCACCACGCAATGGACCTTTGTGACGGGGATTTCCACGTCGGGTCAAGTGGCGTCAACTCCCTCGAGTTGCAGCGGGAATGGCACTCGAGCGTGTTGGCAAGTAGATCTCATCCCCTTCGCTGCGATCGTCTGTGCTTCTTGAGTTACGATGGGTCTGTCCATCTGAGTGAGTGCGTGACGTACGGGAGACTGCTTACTGTCGTCGGCTGTTGTGGGTACTCAATGCGTGAAAGTGCTCCAGGGCGTCCTCTGTCAGGATCCGACCCTCCTCGGTCAGGACCCGACCCTCCTCGGTCAGGACCCGACTCATCTAGCACCATATTGTCCGCTTTGGGCCTCGTCCTCACGGTTTTGTTTTTGGGAGCTCATGGTGCAACTTCCCAGGGGGCCACCCATCATGGAATTTCACCAGCGTCAACTTGCTTTACTTTGGGGTTCCAATCCCCCCCAAAGCCACTTGAGCTCCCAAAAGGCCTAGTGCTAGATAGGTGTGTGCTTACACCTTTAAGGCGCACCACCATCCTCTCCTTGATCATTCCCCCTCGCAGGAATGTGGGATTGTTCACCGTTCCCACCAGGACACGGGTCTTACAATCCACCCCCCTTAGGGCCCAGCGTCCTCGCTGGCACACTTCCCGGTCGGAACCTGACTCTGATACCAAATTGTCAGGACACGACCCTCCTCAGTCAGGACCTGACTCATCTAGCACCATATTGTCCGCTTTGGGCCTCGCCCTCACGGTTTTGTTTTCCGAAGCTCATGGTGAAACTTCCCAGGGGGTCACCCATCATGGAATTGCACCAGCCTCAACTCACTTAACTTTGGGGTTCCAATCCCCCCCAAAGCCACTTGAGCTACCAAAAGGCCAAGTGCTAGATAGGTGTGTGCCTACACCTTTAAGGCACACCACCATCCTCTCCCAGACCATTCCCCCATCGTAGGAATGTGGGATCGTTCACCGTTCCCTCTAGGACACGGGTCTTACAATGCCTTAAAGGTGTAGGCACACACCTATCTAGCACTAGGCCTTTTGGGAGCTCAAGTGGCTTGGGGGGGATTAGAACCCCAAAATTAAGCGAGTTGAGGCTGGTGCAATTCCATGATGGGTGACCCCCTGGGAAGTTGCACCATGAGCTCCCGAAAACAAAACCGTGAGGGCGAGGCCCAAAGCGGACAATATGGTGCTAGATGAGTCGGGTCCTAGCCGAGGAGGGTCGGGTCCTGAAAATTTGGTATCAGAGCCAGACCCCGACCTGGAAGTGTGCCAGCGAGGACGCTGGGCCCTAAGGGGGGTGGATTGTAAGACCCGTATCTTGGAGGGAACGGTGAACGATCCCACATTCCTGAGAGAGGGGAATGGTCTGGGACAGGATGATGGTGTTCCTTAAAGGTGTAGGCACACACCTATCTAGCACTAGGCCTTTTCGGGAGCTCATGGTGCAACTTCCCAGGGGGTCACCCATTATGGAATTGCCCCAGCCTCAACTCGCTTAACTTGAGCTCCCAAAAGGCCTAGCGCTAGATAGGTGTGTGCCTACACCTTTAAGTTGCACCACCATCCTCTCCCAGATCATTCCCCCTCGCAGGAATGTGGGATTGTTCACCGTTCCCTCCAGGACACGGGTCTTACATCCTCCAAGTCGCTCTCGAGCTGGAAGCCTCGATCTCTCTTAGCCTTTTACTCTAGGGGTGCAGCTTTCTTTCCCTAAGTCGCTTAGTGACGTGTCTCAGGATATTGTCCGGCAGCGAACATGCTCATTTCCGGTGCGTCTCGGGATGTCCATTGTTCGGCAGCTTTCACTGCACTTCTTGGAGGTTCTGGGTGTCCCGATGTCTCCCAATAGTTGTTGTAGGAGCTCTGATTGGGCCCGAACTTGGTTGCTCAGTTGCTAAACCTGCTGCATTAGTCCAAGTCGCCAAGGCGAGCCCCTAGATGCTTGCTCGTGATGAGTAGCATGTCGGGGCACACATTGTGCGCCTTCAGTCAAATTTGATGGGCCACGTCTCTCTGAAGCTTGGGTGTTGGCCTGCGGTTTGCGCAGGGCATCCAAGTGCCTTCTTAGCGACGTGTCTCGGGATATTGTCCGACAGAGAACATGCTCCTTTCCGGGGCGTCTCGGGATGTCCCTCGGTGCCCCGCGAGGTTCACTGTACTTCTTGGAGGTTCTGGATGTCCCGATGTCTCCTAATAATTGTTGTAGGAGCTCTGATTGGGCCTGAACTTGGTTTCTCAGTTACTCAACCTATTGCATTTGTCCAAGTCTTGGAGGCGAGCCCCTAGATGCTTGCTTGTGACGAGTAGCATGTCGGGGCATACGTCGCGCTCCTTCAGTCGAATGTGATGGGCCACGTCTCTCTGGAGCTTGGGTAGTGGTTCACTCACGACAGCAATCGCAGCAGTGGATGTGGCAGCCTCAAAAGCCCGTGCGGATCTGCTTGTTCTGGCCATCTGAGGAATGGTAAGTGTTGAAAGTAGAATGATGATTATTTTCAAGGAAAAACTAAAGAGCACGCTTTGAGTATTTCTCAAATCGGCTCTCAATGAAAGCACCAGTTGTTGATGCAGAAATCGTCCGGCTCTGTGAAGTTCCTTCTCGATCCCTACACACAAGAACGAAAATCAAACGGGGTTAAGATTGAATCCCGGGAGGGTGGTTCAACCGAAGACACTTCGATGCTTTAGTCAGCTTCGAAAGAGAAATCTTAAGAGCTTAAGTAGCATTGAATTGAATTACCTTTATTGAGAAATATGTACCCCTTATGTAGGGGTGAGTGAGATGTTCAATTTCCATAGTTTCGATGTGCGACAAATACTCCTTGATTTGCGTGCTGACACATGTTACGAAAATCGAGGGTGAGAAGCTTCCACATGTCATCCCAATTTGGGCCCAATGTTTGGGCTATGTAAGCATTGTGGGCTTGAGTTATGTTCGGTACTTGGGCTTTAAGTATTATTGTCAGGGGCAATTTGGTCATTTCGGGAATTATGGGCCACGTGGTAGCTCCACATTCTTCCGGTGATTTTGGGTTCCACAATATTCATGCCATACTCCCATATAGATTACATAGATAATCCGTAATGTAGTTATGAAAAATTTATGAAATCAGATTGAGATGAGATATGTCGTATATACAGAGACAAGGAAATCAACTACTAATACAATGCAAATTGAAATATAATATTTGTTGCCAATTTGCTATGAGCCACTTGATTAGACTATGTTACATGTTCTATTTTAGTGGCTATATTTTATTGTTGATGTAAAATAATGAAATTAAGATGCCAATTTGCAATAAAATTTGGTGAAGTAAACTACATCTCTACACGTTACAGCTTTATCTTAATCTTTTCCTACATAATGAGAAGGCATCTAATCGATCGATCATTTCTTAATGCCTAATTTGAAGCTACTGTTTTGTTGGCTTTGTGAACTATATAGTGAATCTGAAACCCGTCTTAGTACAAAATGTTAATTATAATCTAAATTTGTAATTATTTTTCATATTAAATGTTAATTATACACACTAATTTTGAAATTTTAAGTTTATATAGAAATTTTATTTATTATCAAAACAAGTAACACAATGAATGGACAGTAAATACGGTAGGCATTAACTCATAGAAGGCATCTAATCGATCGATCATTTCTTAATGCCTAATTTGAAGCTACCGTTTTGTTGGCTTTGTGAACTATATAGTGAATTTGAAACCCGTCTTAGTACAAAATGTTAATTATAATCTAAATTTGTAATTATTTTTCATATTAAATGTTAATTATACACACTAATTTTGAAATTTTAAGTTTATATAGAAATTTTATTTATTATCAAAACAAGTAACACAATGAATGGACAGTAAATACCGTAGGTATTAACTCATAGAAGGCATCTAATCGATCGATCATTTCTTAATGCCTAATTTGAAGCTACTGTTTTGTTGGCTTTGTGAACTATATAGTGAATTTGAAACCCGTCTTAGTACAAAATGTAATGACCCGTCCCAAATTCCTAGATTAGATTAGTGACTAATCACGATTAGTGAGGTTAATCCGTGATTAGTTGGGCGAAATCGGACGAACGATGCGAAATGACCGTTTTGCCCCTATTCGTGGCAAAACGTTGACTTTTTATTCTGGCGGTCAAATGAACTTTGACCGATGATCGTGACGTAGTTTAGGACGTCACGAGTTCATAGACAGGTTGTAACAACCCGTACCTTCGGGAAGGGTAAAAAATGAAATTGTGCAATAGTTTTGTATAAAATGACGATTTTGCCCCTAGTTTGGTCAAAAAGTTGACTTTTAGTTCGGGTGGTCAATTGGGTATTGACCAGTGACCAGGACGTAGGTTAGGACGTCACGAACCCGTAGGCAGGTGGCACGCCCGATTCCGACATCCGAGGAGGAAGTTATGATGTTCGGAAGGTTGATGGCATAACCGTAATTTGGCTAAATTAAGGGGGAAAAGTTGACTTTTCGTTTGAACGGGTTTTGTTGTGTTGACCTAGGATGGTTAGATAGATCTCGTTGTCCTGAGTTCGATGACAGGCGGCACGTATTCATCGGACTTACGAGGTGAGAGATACGGGTCTAGGAAGGTAGTGGCAAAGTTGTAATTTTGAGGTTCTAGGAAGGGCATTTTAGTCTTTTTGTACCTTGGGATTTGTGCAACAGAGAGGGAAAATGGAAGGCTGAGATTGAGACAGATGTGAGGGAGAGGAAAGGATTGTGATGTGTGGCAAGGGCCTAGTGGCTTCTAGGCGTGTGCACGGTCCCAATTATTTGGGGTGCCCGTGTGTGTGTGTTCTTCGTCGATCCAGAGAGAAACAGAGGGGGAGAATTGAGAGAGTTGGGCGGTGGTGTTGTGTGTGTTGTGTGAATTAGTGAGTGAGGAGTGATCGGAGAAGTGAGAAGGAGACAGGGAGGAGGTTTGGTGGTGCTGTGGTTGTGCGTGGGTGAGAGGTGAGCCACGGGAAAATCAGGGCAAATAAAGAAGAAGTGGGAGCTTGTGGTGGTGGTGTGGCCGTGTATGGTGTAATTGGACTCGACTAGGAACAAGAACGATTTAGGGGACTTCAGGGAGTGCGACGGTGAGCACGGCGGCGCTCGACGGCAGGTAATTCCTTCTCCCTATGTATATGCTCTATTTTACCGTCGTTTTTCAAATCGAAAGTGGTAGCTTTAGGGGTTGAGTCGAGAGTTTTGGTGACTTGGATGAGGATCAGTGAGATCCTAGGAACCGTCTACGGTGGTTGCCGTGACTGAGGAGTGCACGGCGGAGTCCAGAACGACAGAGAGTTCCCACCGTTCTCTGTTTTTCCGTTTTGTTTCAAACCAAGAGTTGTGGACTTAGGGCGTGAGTCGAGGGTTTCTGTGAGTTGGGTGTGACTCAGTGAGGTCCTAGGAAGAGTTTAGGGTTGACACCGTGACGGGGGAAGACCTGGGTGGTCGGAGAAGGAAACAGGGGACTGGTATGGGTTTTGTTTGAACTAGAGTCGACAGGTTTTAGGCCGTGTCGAGTTATGGGAGTGAGGGGGATGAGTTCCTTAGGACGGGACGAAGCAGTGGGTGAAGAGAGGAGTCGATTTGGTGCAGGTACAGCGGAGAACCGTGGACGCCGGTTCAAGTTGCAGACACTGTGCTGAACCGGGTATGCAAGCACTGGCAGCCACTTTGGGCGGCGCGTGGAGGCGTGTGCGGCGGTTTTGAGGAAAATAGTCAACATGGTTTTTGGTCTAGGAGTTGTGATGAGTCCATTGGAATTGGTTTCGGGTTAATTGGACGTCGAATCGAAGTAGTTCCGTGAGGGTGAAGGTTTAGGATTCTGGTTTGGTACGTTTAGGACCCGGCGATTGTTGAGGGAATTTAGGTGGACCTTAGTAGAAGTGTTAGTAACGTACTCTGGTGGTTGTTGACAGGATCAGGAGTTCCCGAGGAAGCCGAGGAACGTACGAGACGTTCGGGACGCGATTGAGGGCTCAGTACTGTGAGTGGACCCTTTCCTTAAACTCGAACATGCATAACTGCTTTTCTAGAATTGTTTTATATCTGTGATTTCATGCTTGTTGGATTTATGATGTGGTTTTACATAATTACACGTTTTTCGAGGAAGTTCAGTTTTTAGCACGTTTTACGAGAAATGTCGATTTTTGAGAATAATGCCATGGTTTTGGGATTTCAATCTATAATTGGTTTTCAATAATTATAAGTGGATATTTGGATCATGATTGATGATCAAGGTTTTCGGTTTTAGAATCGGATTTCGGATAACGAGATTTGGTTTTACAATTGGAAAGTGGAATTCCGGATTTGGGTTCGGAATGACGGTTCGGAATGCCGGAAGGGCATCAGACCAGTGATTTCGGATTCGGGTTTGGATGTGGATTTAGAAAAGGTTTTCACGTGGTTTTGATTGGATTTGCTGGATCTTGATATCGGGTTTAAAGACTCGGATATTGATTTGACGGGGGATGGGCCCGGATTGGGTTTAAAGACCCGGATTGAGTTTAAAGACTCGGGAGTTTAAAGACTCGGATATTATTGAGACCTGGATTGAGTTTAAAGACTCGGGAGTTTAAAGACTCGGATAAATCCAGCAGGTTTGATCGGCAAATGATTGGTGAACTTTATGTTTTACGTTACGGTTTTTATGATGCTTATGATATGATTTCTATAACTGTTTATTAGTGTTTCTGTTTCTTATGATATTTTATGGTGATTGGTTTATAACTGTTTTGATAACTGGGTTATGCATGTGGTTTAAAAACGGAGGGCTAAACCCTGGTTTGTTATAAAATGGTTTTGAAACTTTTATTCTTTATGGTCCACTCACACATTCTAGTTTTTAACTGCCCTCCAGGTTGTGGAGCTAGCGCGGGGTTCCGGCGTCGAGGCAGCGTCTGAGGCATAGGAATCACGAGAGCGACCTCGGAGTGTTTCAATCTTTCCGCGTGCGTGTAACTAGTTTATCGGTTTTATTTCCTGTGTATTTGGGGATTATGCTCTGTAAACTGTGGACTTCGGGATATGTTGTATAATTTCTCCTGCGTCTGATTGTATTTGTGTCAGGGTGTCAGACGGGAGCATGATTTACCTTGGTTTTCGGGGTGAAACTGGGTGGGTCCTGACACAGGTGGCACGTTCAATTCCGACGTTCGTGGAGGAAGTTATGATGTTCGGAAGTTTAGGGGCATTTTGGTAATTTTAGATAAAAGGGGTCAAATGTTGACTTTTTGACTGGGAGGTCCGATGGCCGAGGGCCGAAGACCGTTACGTAGACAAGGACGATATGAATCCGTAGACAGGCGGCACGTCGAATTCGGACGTTCGACGGCGAAGTTACGGTTCACGGAAGTTCCAAGTTAATATTCACAACGACACATTTTACGAGACAAAAAGTGCAGTTTTGTCTCTAGTGGGCCCAGCTTTTTAGATAGCCAACGGATGAGTGACAAGTTTCACCCATCCACTAGCCAACCTCACACATACATGCATATCATCCCTTGCATTTTGCATCGATCATTCCCATTTTCAACCCAAAAACCCACCCGATCTCATTTCTCTCATTCCCGTGCAACCCAAACCCATCCAAATTTCACCCAAGACCAGGACAGAGGACCAGGAGGTTGAGGGAGTTGAGGTGGCCGGCCTGGATGGCCAGGGCCGCCGTGCACGGCGGCTGGAAGGGAGGAAACCAGCAAGGTACCCGGTTATACCATTTTAATCCATTTTTCCATTTTTATTGTTATGGTTCATTTTTAATGGTTCTAATGAGTCCATTAGGTTTCTGGGGGGTTTTTATGATGATTTTGGTGGTGGTTGACGGCTGAGAAGCCGTGGGGAAGGAAATGGGAAAATAGGACCGTGAGGTCCATTTCGAACCAAGGGGTTTCGGGTGGTTTTTCTTAGTTTTAGGGATTGGGTTAGATAGGAAATGAGAAAAGAGGAATTTAGGGATTGAAATGGAGGAAAACGGACCAAAAATGAGGGAGTAGGAGGGCCGGACCGATCACGCTGGTCCAGCTGGACCGGACTGCACAGTCGAACCGGCCGGACCGGTCGGCTGAAGGTTAGGGGTGACACTGTAGCTAGGCGCGTGAAGCCCACGCGCATCCACTTCAGGCGGCTCGTGCGGGCGCGTGGGGGATATTTTGGGCAAGGTTCCAACATGTAATTTCATCTATTCGATGTAACGAACATTTTGGGACTAGTTTCGAGTGAATCGGACATCGTTTCGATAGTTTTCGGGGTGTCGGAAGGTTTAGGTTTGGTTTTAAAAATAGTTAAAAGTTCGGAAAAATTACGGGGATTTGATGAGAAGTTAATTAAGTAGTTAGTAACCTTCTATTAAAATTTGGACAGGTTGGGAGTCCCGGTGATGGTGATCGGCTCGGGAGAGCCTATGGCACGCAAATCGAGGCGGCAGCTCGGACGGTCTGTGAGTGGACCTTGTTTTCTAAATTGGTGCATGCATAAATGTTTATTATATGTTTTATTACATGTTTGATGATGCCATGGGTGCATTTGTATGTGGTTACGTATAAGCACGTATTTCGAGGTTTCGGCCTTATACGGGTCTGTCTTTCCTTATTGGTTTTAATGAACTGGTTTTGGATTTCTAAAAGGATAAACTCGGGTATGAGACCCATTTGGTTTGGTCTCGGGCATATGACACTATTTACGACCTTCGAGTTTAAATCGTGGTTGCGACGGGTGTTATGTGCACGGTGATCGACGATACGACGCTCGCCTCCGGATTGGGATGTGTTCCTTCCGGAGAGGTCACGACGCACGATTCGTAGTCGGGCAGCCTGGGGAGGCTCGACTTTGGAGTGCTGACGGTTCAGGATAGCGATCGGTGATGAGTGCACCTTGATCTTGTGGTGGTCGCGTTGGTTGATTCGTTCACGGCGACATACCAGGATTGAGAGCGGTCCTGGATGGATGGTTGCACGCATCACCCTTAGATATCGGGCACGGTGCCCAGTTGAGTCATATGTTCGGGCGCGAGACCCAGTTACTTTACGATTTATGATTTCGGGTCAGGGACCCTAGATGGATTTCCAAGTTCATGGCGGTTTATGGGAACCGGCATGAACTCTGGAAAAGTCATTGTGGTTTATGACGGTTTATGGGAACCGGCATGAACCTTTGTCAGGTCATTATGGTACATGACGGTTTATGGGAACCGGCATGAATCTTGGTTAATGGATGTTATGGATCATGACGGTTCAAGGGAACCGGGCATGAACGTTTATGTTGTGTATATATATATATGTGTATTCATATACCTTCCTTTACTTCTATTATCTCCTCCGGGGAGGGTCGTTGGCCTGGGTGGACCCTGGAGTAGTCACGGAGCACCGACTGAGTGGAGTCACCCCCCAGTTGGGTTCCTTACTCTCAGGAAGGCTATGATTACTATTACCTCGGGTAGGGTTAGTGGTCTGCGGACATTGATCTTGACTTTGAGAAGACTCGGATTGAGACCTGGGTAGCACGCGCGTAGCTTTGGAAACCGTGACAGGATTGGTTGTGTGAATTATCTGTATATGTGATGTATGCTATATATGATATATGATGTGTGTTTACACAGGTTTTGGGCAGTGGCCCGTATGGTTAGTTTCTCATGATTTGGGCTGAGTCCCTTACGGATTTGGGCAGTGACCCGTGTATTTGATTTCATTATGGTTTTTCTGGATAAATGGTTTTCGAATGCATGCATGCTTTTTAGTGGAGGGTACAAATGTCTTCTTATGAAATGTTTTATAAACTCTTTATTTTTGTCCACTCACAGTTTTTAATGTTTTGACTGCCCTTCAGGTTGACATCAGATTGTGGACTGTAGCAGAGACCGAGATATCACATACCTCCTCCGGATCCTGGCGTACTCTGATAGCCCGGGAGGGCAAAGGTCAGAAATATCCCTTGTCTGACACTTCGTGTCAGACGGGAGCAGGGTCATCCCGCACTAATCCCGGGGGGATTGGGATGGGTCCCGTCACAAAATGTTAATTATAATCTAAATTTGTAATTATTTTTCATATTAAATGTTAATTATACACACTAATTTTGAAATTTTAAGTTTATATAGAAATTTTATTTATTATCAAAACAAGTAACACAATGAATGGACAAGTAAATACGGTAGGTATTAACTCATAGAAGGAGAATTTATGTTTAAGGAGTGTAAATTTTATAATATTATGTGATAATTTAACCTTTTTCTTTTGCTGACTTTTTTTTTTATCAAAAAACAACAGTCACGACGCCGTCTATGGGAATCGAACCCACGACCACGTGGTTAAAAGCCACTCGCTCTACCAGCTAAGCTAAGAAGACTTGCCTTTTCTTTTGCTGACTAGAAAAAAATACCTAACAAGCGCTATATTAGTGTCTTGTTTTTTTTTTAAATGATAAATGCATTCCACACGAACAGGGAAAATCTAGGCCACAACCAAAACGTGAAAGCACAAGAATAGAAACAAGAAACAGAGAGTATGAACTACAACAACGAAAAGTGGATCCAAAGTATTGTGCAGAATTCCACTCAGAAGGAAAACTTCAGAGACCACTAACATATGAGGAAGTCCAGGGAGCCTAGAACCATGGTACATGTCAGGACCGGTCCCAAATCCCCCGGGATTAACGTGGGACCTGCCTGATCCCGTCTGACACGAAGTGTTCGTGTCAGACCAGGGAAAATTCCATCTCTAGCCCTCGTCGGGGCTGTCAGAGTGCGTCAGGATTGTAGGAGGAGGGGAGTGATGTCTCGTCTCTGCTACAGCCCGCATCCGCGATCAACCTGAAGGGCATTAAAACACAAAAAGTCGTGAGTGGACAAAAACAATCATTTTATTAAAAACATTTTCACATAAAGACATTTATGCCCTTCATTAAAATCATATGCATGTATTTTAACCATTTATCAGACATTCATAAAATCATTTGAAAAAATTCTCAAAACCTTTCAAGGGTTCATGCCCGGCCCCATAAACCGTCATGACCCATAAATCCATTTGGGTCCCTGACCCGAAATCAAATTCCACAATTCAAAAACCTTTAAACCACTACATGTGGGAACTCAGCCCAAATCCATTCTCAGTGAAACACCAAAACACAGAATACGGGGTCTCTGCCCAAATCATTTCTAAAACATCGAATACGGGATCTCCGCCCCAAATCACTTTCTGTAAAACCTCATACGTATCAACATACGTATAACCCATCCTAGGCACTTTCGGAGAAGATGCCAACTCGGGGCACACAGCCCCTAGGGAACACATCCCCGATATAGTCATGATGTCGTCATATCTATCTAGTGTGCACACTACTCGGGGTCTCACTCCGAGTCTTCTCCTAGGAATCTCCATCTGGGAGGCTCAATCTCTGGATCTAGTCCGAGCTCTCTCTCTGGATCTAGTCCACATATCTCTCCGGAATCTGGTCCAGGACCACAACAATATAAGTAACCACCACTCCTGGAATAGGATCCCTATGGGGATACCCACTCTGGTATGTGGATCGTGACTCTCCAGGTCGACGCTGAAGGAGACCATATAAACAATATGGAGGGTTCATATCTGTTCAATTCTTTTCTTTCTTTGTCAAATCACTTTTCAACTGGGTCTCAAACCCGATTCATCTCAACGGGATTCCTCGAATCAGATTCAAATTCATTTCACAGGTCTTGGCCTAAATCCTCAGTTCAACAGGGTCTCATGCCCGAATACTCATTTCATAAACCGAACTGAGACTCAAGCCCGATGTTACACTCAACTGGGCATCTAGCCCGATATCACGATAACTGGGCCCTAAGCCCAAAACCATAACTCAACGGGACCTCAAGTCCGATTTCACAACCAACAGGGCCTCAAGCCCGATATTATAAACCAACGGGGCATCAAGCCCGATAGTACCACTAACTGGGCCTCAAACCCGAACCGTAAACCAACTGGACCCTCGGTCCGATCGTATGGCTCAAATGGACCCTAGGTCCGATTCCTAGTCAAATCAAATGGACTCCAAGTCCGAGAGTTTCCAATCAAATGGGTTTCGTGCCTGATTGCATATTTCTAAATCCACAATCCATTTATTAAACCGTTATCGAAAACACGGTACGCAAAGGTACGACATAAAGCCGAAAACCTCGAAAAACGTGCATATATGTCGATCCTAAGCTACCATAATCAAATGCACTCATGGCATCACAAAACTTATATTAAAACAATTATAAAACATTTATGCATGCACCTAATTCATAAAATAAGTTCACTCACAGACCATCCGAAGCTGCGCCTCGATGCGCGTGCCATAATCGTCTCACGGATCAAACATTGCCTCCGGGATTCCCGAACCTGTCCAAATTCATTTAGAGGGTTACTAATAGCCTCATTAACCTCTCATTGAAGTCCCATAATTTTCCCGATTTTCTAACTATTTTTAAAACCGAACCTAAACCTTTGGACGTCCCGAACTATATCGAAACGATGTCCGATTGACACGAAACCAGTCCCAAAATATTCGTTACATCGAATAGATGATTTGCGTGTTTAACACATCCCCAGAAACCCCACCACACGCTGCCACACACCGCCCAAAGGGCCTGCGCGTGGGCTCACGCGTCGGTGAACAGTTCATCTTCCTCAGCGATCGAACCGGGTCTGGCCGGTTCACTGGTTCTCCTGGACCGGCGTGACCGGTCTGACCTGGTTTCTCACCCTATTTTCATCCAATCTTTTCCTTTTCGATTCCAATCTTCCTAATTTGATGTTTTCTATCATTTTCAATTAATAAACCTAGAGGAAACTAACTAAAACTCACGGTTTGATTTTGGTCCAAACGGTTCAGTTTCCCGAGTGCACCCAGGGCTGCTCAGCCCTACTCAGTCGTTCAAAACTTCCTCTAGGCATTCCTAACAACCTAATATGCTATATCCAAGCACCCAAAACCATCCATAATGCAAGAATCAAAATCAAATGGAAAAATGGACAAACCGAGCTACCTTCTCGGGTTCAAGGCCGCTGTCTACGGCGGCGTGGCTTCCAGCCGGCCACCATCATCCACCCTTCATTCTCTCAGCCTCTGGGCTTCACAGGCATGGTCAGCTGGGTCAAGGGTTTGGTTTTGGATTGAAAATGGCGATCGGTTTGGGTTGGAGGAAAAGGAAAATGAATGATCGATGAAGGGAAGGGTGAGATGCATGAATATGTTTGGCTGGGAAATGGATGGGTGACACTTGTCACTCATCCATTAGCTGTCTAAAAATCTAGGCCCACTAAAGACAAAACTTCACTTTTTGTCTCGAAACACGTGTCGCCGTAAATAGTTCCCTGGAACTTCCGTGAACTGTAACTTCTCCGTCGAACGTCCGAATTCGACGTGCTGCCTGTCTACGAATTCATATCAACCCGATCTACTTAACGGTCTTTGACCCTCGGCCATCAGATCTCCCGGGTCAAAAGTCAATTTTGGCCCAAATTACCAAAATGCCCTTAAACTTTCCGAACGTCATAACTTTTTCCTCGAACGTCGGAATCAAGCGTGCCACCTGTCTATGAACTCGTGACGTCACGAACTACGTCATAGTCATTGGACAAAGTCCAATTGACCGTCCGAATGAAAAATCAATGATTTGCCCATTCTAAGGAAAAATCGTCATTTCGCCCGAACGTTCGCTAATCCTCGTCTAATCCCTAATTAGCCTTCGATTAGCGAGGCTAATCCATCATTAATTCTTAATTAATCTCGTTAATTCGGGACGGGCCGTCACAGTACATGTCAGATGCTGGGGGTGGGGAGTGGGAACTGGGCAGTCCGCCCTTGTTCAGGATGAACACCAGTGAGGATGGTGGCTTGGTGATCCAGGTGCCCAGGCTCATCCTCAAGGTAGCCAGCGATGTGACGTGGTCTGTCGCATTATTTCCATCACATATCGTACAGGATTAGGAGCAAAAGGTGAAGGCAGCGGGTACATCCAGGATTCTTGATAGAATTGGAAAGAGCTCCTATTTTCCCGTGGGCAATTTGTCCCCGCAGACACTCAATGATAGTTTGGGAGTCAGATTTGATGATGATGTTATAGAGGTGTAGTAGGTCTTTGGCGAACTGGTAAGCTTCAAGAACAGTAGTAGCCTCCACGAGAAGGGCGCAATTCACAGAGCTAAGGACTGTTTTTTCTCCAATGAACTGGCCCTCCGAGTTCCTAACCACAATGCCCATTCTAGACCGACAAGAATTGGGGTGCGAGGTTGCGTCCACGTACATTTTTTAGCAGAGGGGGGGGGGCGCTCTCTAGATGTGTGTGTTTGGGGAAAGCATGGTTGGGCGAGTAGGGATTGGGGGGAGCAGTCGAGTTTGCCTCCGAGAATTCGAGGATGGCTCGCTGAAGGTTTTTAACTTACTGGAGTGGGTTGGGCATACTGTGTTCGAAAACAGCATTATTTCTAACTTTTCTGATTTTCCAGAAGGTGAACATACTGTTTCCCATTATTTGCTTTCTTTAGGCTTTGGAAATGGAATCTCCACTGATAGCTCCCAACATCCAGGCGTTGATGGAGGTGATAGAATTCTTATCCATGATATATTAATGAAGATTGCTTCCAAACCACAGGGGATCAACCCAGGGGCAAAGGAGCAGCAAATGTTCCACTATTTCCTCACCCCCATCGCAAATAGGGCAGATGAGATTGTTTCTGATTATTCTCTTGGTCAGGTTGGCAACGGTTGCAATCCCATTATGCAAGACTCGCCGAGACGAGACAAGAAATTGTGGATACTGTGGTAGCCATACTTTACAGAGTAACAAACATTCTTATTCTAACATGGCCTGACAGGACCCACCCCTAATCCCCCGGGATTAAGGGCTAAATTTCGGTCCCGTCTAACTTACGCATGACACGAAGGTTAAACCAATGTCTAACCTCCATGTGACATGTAAGTCGGACAAGAAATTTTTGATCCAACCGTCCTAAAAGTATCCAGGCTTCCCAGAGTGCACCGAAACTACTGTGGATTGCGGGTGTGATGTCCCCGTCTCTCTCGACCAACAGCCCGCACCGCAACAACCTGGAGGGTATCGAAAACACAAAAAGACTATGAGTGGACAAAAATAAAGTATAAGTTTGAAAACAGTTCAATAAACAATTACATTTTTACCCTCCATGTAAAA